>OU862923.1:50264099-51688266 GCA_917880885.1 Limnephilus marmoratus
CCTCCCGCATTTCCCATCCACCTTCCCCAACCTCCCGCCAACCCCTCCCCCCCGCTCACGTGTACCCCTTCTACGAACCCCCCATCTCTCTATTGTTCGCCTCAAGAATTCTTCTCCCAATTCCTCCACGCCGCTAAACTATAGGAAATACACACATTTTTCAAACAACTCGTGCGCCACCGTAGTAAATTTTGCGTACAAATTTCATAAGGCCCGAACTCAAAATTGCATAAAGAAACCTTTTGCGGGCATGTGTATAATGAATCACCAAAGTTTAATCGTAATCGGATGAATGGTATAAGGAAAAATATCATAACGCCAAAGCTCATCATTATACACAGAGAACATCGCGGGCGCGCGCACAACAAATCACCAATCAGATGAAGAGTTTAGGAACATATTACGAGGGACGAACAAAGAAAAAAAACATTTTTTAATATATTAAGGAGATTAACAATTTGGGAGACGGGTATGGATACACCCACTCCGGGAACTATTTATTGGGTAACCAACACCTCTGCCTTAGGTCACCCACGTGGTTAGCTACGTTTGGCGACTCAGCAGGGGTGCCCGGGTGCGTATTTACAAAACCTATACCGATTCAGTCGCGGTAACGACAATTTACATTATAAATATACCTCTAAATTGGTTATTTTTTATCACATTGCAAAAACAAAAATTGTTCTAAAATCTAGATAAAATAATCTTTCTGATGTATATTAGAAATTAATAATTTTATTTCTAAATATTTAAATTTTAATATTATTCCCATATATTGTAAATACACCTCTAATTGATATTTTTTAATTACTTTGCAAAAACAAAAATTGTTCTAAAATCTAGATAAAATAATCTTTCCAATGTGTATATTAGAAATTGATAATTTTATTTCTAAATATTTAAATTTTGATATTGAAAATTTAAAGCGGCTGAAACGCGGTAGGGATTGTAAATACGCTGCTCGGGTTCATAGGGTGAGGTTTGTCCGGGTCTCGGCAGCGGATGCATCTGTCCACCAGCTGCGTGGTATGCCGGATCGAGTGAATATCGCTTTGCACCGTACAGTGGGAGGATGGATTCATGCGTCCATGTCTCTCCTGGACATGCGTCTATGTCTCGTCATGTCATTCATGTCACTCCTGGGCATACTGACCCCCAGATTCTTACCCACCCGTCATATCCTTTTCTTTCCCTCTCCTTCCTTTCCTAAAAATATCCTCAAATATACTACCCAAAGATGACATAGGCCTTGAGGGGATTATTTTCCCCATGGCCTCCTGTGTGGAGCTAATGTAAAAAAAACATATATTTTAATTCTGCTCAAACGAAACGATAGAAAAGGATATAATTTATCCAAATAATATTTTACCCGATTTATTAACCGATATTTAGTAAAGATAAATTAAAAGTAGTGATTTCACGTCAAGCTTTGCCTTAAACATGTCAAATATGCATTATTTGGCTTCGTTCTTAGAAATTTCAGAGGTTTCAGGAATATTTCAACTTTAAAAATTTTGTATACATCCTTAGTACGTAGTCAAGTCGAATATAACTCTTCGATCTGGTCCCCCCATTTTAAAATACATTCAGATTCAATCGAAAAAATTCAACACAAATTCTTAAGACACATTAATTTTAACCTCGGTATTCCCATTGAAACATAAATTATAATTACTTGATGAAAGAATTAAATTTATTAAGACTCTCAGATCGAAGAATTATATCCGACTTAATATTTAGGTTCAAAATTGTAAATGGTAGCATAGACAGCCCTGATTTAAATAAGCTCATTGAATTTCATATTCCCACGAGAACCACTCGTTCTAAAATCCTTCGGACTGAGTATACGAAACACTCACTTTTACCTAGGTTACATGAAGTTACTAATAGATATGCAGAATGCAGATGTGATAGATCTATTTAACTGCACGGAACAAGGGTACAAGAAGGCTATGCTATCATATTTTTTAAATCACTACTAATTTTATTTGTATTATAAATTTTTGCATGTAAAGGTATCTCTGTTGTCACTTCCCAATGTATCGTCACAACTAACTGTTATACATACACTGTTTTATCATTACTAATATTTTGAATATGAATTTGTGACATGTAATTAGTGTTTATGGCATACTTATGCCGTTTTTATTAAATAAATAAATAAATAAATTTTGGAAACTTATTCTCGGAACGTCACTATAATCTCGCAGATTGTGACATTACAGATATTTTCTTCTCGGAAAAATCTTATCAAATTATCTTGATGCTGGTGGTGTGTATCAAATGAATATGTTTATCAAGTTAATTTATGTAAATAAGGACTAATTCAATATTTACATCATTGCTTCTCTTTCAACATTTTAAAGCGTTCAACGTTTGCATATACCTACTTATGTCTAAATGGTTTCTACGAATGTATAATATTGCAACATATTCAATTTCTGGCTGTATTATTTTGTGTGTGTTCACTGTTCGGTTTTATTAAAAATATGATAATCCGTAAATAATAATCAAGTTAATAATTACATTAGTCCCCGGCGACGTTGCCAGGGTGTGTGTAAAATTTCACCAATCTTGTAATAAAACAGTAGATTTGTATAAAAATCAAATTAACAGAGGCCGGCCGGTACGCCCCTTTTCCGCCATGCGGTCGCCCGCCACAGACACTCTTCTTTATAAATATATCTATATTTTATATTGATATTTAGGATTATTCACCGTAAAACTTCTAATAACAGGATTTCAATGTTGTAAAGTAGGTACCTCCTTAGATTTTGAGATTGAAATTGCATCAAAATTAAATAAGACCTTTCTTTCGAAAGAAGTCAAAATCACAAAACTCATTATTTTGTAGAACGTTGCAGATCTTTCAAAAAATATCGACTAATCTAAAAGAAGAGTTTTACACATATTAAGAGGGCATTACCAGAGAAAACCAGAAGTATGTCATTTTCAAAAAATATCGACTAATCTAAAAGAAGAGTTTTACACATATTAAGAGGGCATTACCAGAGAAAACCAGAAGTATGTCATTTTCAAAAAATATCGACTAATCTAAAAGAAGAGTTTTACACATATTAAGAGGGCATTACCAGAGAAAACCAGAAGTATGTCATTTTCAAAAAATATCGACTAATCTAAAAGAAGAGTTTTACACATATTAAGAGGGCATTACCAGAGAAAACCAGAAGTATGTCATTTTCAAAAAATATCGACTAATCTAAAAGAAGAGTTTTACACATATTAAGAGGGCATTACCAGAGAAAACCAGAAGTATGTCATTTTCAAAAAATATCGACTAATCTAAAAGAAGAGTTTTACACATATTAAGAGGGCATTACCAGAGAAAACCAGAAGTAGGTATGTCATTTTCAAATCAGATTTTAGACGTATTGACTCTTTTCCACAACAAAATTATAAATGGATTTCGAAAGATTGTTCTTTTATCTAGCATTCGCATGTAATAAATTTTGAGATTTTTTAAAATTTTTTGGTATAATAAGGTTATTCCATAGGTCGTTGGCAGATTTGTTAAATTTTCAAAAAAGATTTTGTACTATACCGCACCCATTTCAAATAATATAATCATGCAGTAAAATAAATCAATACATTATCAAGCAAACGCATTTTTTTTGGAATTTTAATTTTAGTTTCAATAAAATCATTAAAAAATATGTACGTACATGTGTTTCTTGACGAAAATTGGTCCATTTGTGTATTCATTTGCGCACTTACAAACTAATATATTTCAGATATTTTAACATTCTTATTAAATTTAGACATTATTGAAAAATGATAAATACTTATAATCAAAAAATAACTACAAAAAGTACATTATTTTAATAGTTTTATCATCACGCCTTTCAGCATTTTTGGATGAAGGTATAAATTAAAGCTAATTTGAATTGAAATAAATTCGACATTGAGTTATAATTTTAAAAAGCTGGTACGGAGAATAATTAATCTTTCTCGTTGTAACCGCCCTGCACGATCGTAAGAACAACTTTCGACGAAATGTGGATTTTCGTCCGCTGGCTGGTTAAACGCTCTTAACACAATCACATTGTGTTAATATGTGTAAAAGAAATGACTAATTATAATATGAAGTGTAATTAACTGTGATTTTTTTAATTGAATTATTTATCGAACAAATTATAGTTTGAGTCTCAATAAAAAATCCTGAAGAAGTGAGCATTGCTCACGAAACATGTTGGTTTTGTAAACAATAAAAGTGGTAAAAACGAAGTAATTTATTAATTTAAATAATATCTATCAAAAATATTTTTTACGAAAGACCCTTTCCTCCGTCTGTTTAATTTTCATAATAATTATAACAATGATAATAATAAATACTTATCGTCTTCTATTTGAAGCCCCCCCGTTACTAAACGCTTCCTTGGGCGGCTCCAGTCCCCGAAGGCGCGAAGCGACAAACACCCTCCCGCCCCCGCCCCTGCTCTGCTCGCCCTCCCTGCCCGCCCCCTATCCGCCCCCGCCCACCGGTGACAATGGTGCCTGCGCTGTGTTTGCTTGCAATCCAATATTCATCTGTTCAAACCGCCCAAACGGAGAGATACTTGAGACAATTTAAGGCATTTTACGTTGCTGTACGATAAACGGCTCCGTGGAGTAATGGATATAAACTTTAAAAATTATTGTTAATTTTTTTTTAACATTCTCATAACATTGTGTTATTATTATGACCGAGAAAGCCTTTTTCAAAAACAAAAACAAAAAAATGCGTTTTTAAAAAAGTTAATTCAAAGTTAACTTGTGATAAAATGTTATATTGAAAGAAAAGTCAATCGACAATAATCAACAATGTGGTGGAATAATAAAAGTACATGCATGTTTTTAGTGCGATTCTTATAGCCGATTCGTCTTTTCACTGTGGCAATTTTAACTTTTTATTATTATTTTTAATTTTTAAAATAAATATACATTTTTTACACCTTACACAGTATTTTAACAGGCCTTTCTTCGTCATAAAAATACAAGGCTCCTATATTTGACGACCTCCGTAGTCCAGTGGGTAAGACTCTTGACTCACAATTCGGAGGTCGCGGGTTCGAACCCGGCATGCGCAAATAAATTTTATTTGATTAATTTGTGTTATTTCACAATTAATTCATTTAAAATAATATATAGTATATTTGCGGCATGTTCCAGAGTGGAAGATACTATTAGTATCGCCCTGGTGTAAGACCACCATTCAGAATTGAAACGTTGCTTGAAAATGGCTTTAGCCGTGTTTAGTGACCAGATCTGAATAGCCAGGTACTTCCCAACCTTCCTCTTCCCCACCTCCTTCCCCTCCCCACTACCTTCAGCCTCACAACATACCCCAATTGGGGATGCCATAGTCTCACTGGCTTCAGACGGGAGCAGTTGAAATTCTTGTGCGGTATTCACTGTAAAAAAAAAAGTTTGGTTCAAGGAATTATAACTCAAAATAATAAAATCAAGTAGGTAAGCAAGAAATAATAAAATATTAAAATAGTTAATAAATGACAAGAAAATAAATAAGAAAAACTCAAGATTTATCTGTAACTGAAAAAGAGATTAAAAAAAATAATAATAAAAGATGTGGACTTTTACGCGTATAGTAGTTTCAGGTAATTTTTCAATTAAAGCTAAAATTCATGAATATTTTCGATATTTTAGAATTAAAGGAAGATTGTTAACATTTTTAATATGATTGATTTCAATTATAAAAATTTAATTTTATTCCTTGCTGATGTTTTAAAATAAAGTTATTTTACTTTTTTTTAATTTGGAATATAGAAAAATTTTCCTACCTGTGTAGGTACATTGAATATTGTTAAAAAAATAGACCACTTGCATCACACTTTCAAAAAATTTTCGCGGTTTTGGCAAATATTCTAAGACATTCTGTATTTTATTTTAATCATATTTTTGAAACCCCGGCGATGTTTTGAAAAATTCAATCGTAAAAATCAGACCATTTTCAATAAACCGAAAAGATGGGACATAATTTTATGGGTACGAAAAAACGATAATTACATAGCCGAAAATCATTTTTTTTTTAAATAACGTTTTCCACACAAGTGGCACAGGAGAATAACTAGGCACACCAAAAATATTACATCTCATAAATATATTTTTTTGATCCATGTTATTGATCATAAATCATTATAATGCTCAACGTCTATATTACTAAATCCAATGTAATGTACTTGTACTTGTAAATTATAATAATAATAAGAATATTATAAAATTTGATTTTGTTAAAATCAGTACCATTACCATTATTCCTCTAAAACAGGTACAGACAGCATTAAATGTACGGGGTTCTCTTCATAACATTTGTAAAAAAGTCAAACCAAATGATAAATTCGCAGAGAACAAACAATAAATCTAGTGAACGTTAAATGTCAAATTCAAAAATTCGCCTGAAATCAAAGTGCTGCCATATAAAAAAAATAAATCGGTGTGCAATTTTACAAAATTAATAGAACATTTTCGGAGACGGGACATTTTCATGTAGTGACGTCACGAGTCCAAATGATGATAAAAAAATTTACTAACATTTTCGTAATTGTAAGCAAAAAAAAATAATCTATCGACACGTTTTTTTCCAAGTCGTTATGAAATCCATGCAAGTGGCCTATTACATGAGAAAATTTAGTTGAAAAAAAACAAGGAATAACGGGCTTGCTTCCATTGGAGACCATAATATAATTTTTATACAGGTATTAATAAAATTATTTCTTGCAAGTATTATATCCGTGCAATTCAATCTATTATGTAATTTATATTTAAAAAAATTCTACTAAGGACGGGTGGTTTCACGGAATTTGAACAATTCATCGAATTTTCAAGTTCTTTGAAAGTAATATTCAAGTTATGGTTTGAGGTCTGTGAACAACTGATCTTAAATTACAACTTTCTGATAACTGATAACTGATAACAGAACTTGATTACAACTTTCATAGAACTTGAAAATTAACTTCGAAATTTAATGAATTGATCAAATTCCACAAAACAAAACCGTCCTAAAACAACTACGTAACCCCTATACTTCGCAATGTGAGCTTTATTTATATTTTATTTTAATAACTAGCTGAAGCCTCAGGCTTTAAGCAGAATTTTTCGAAATCTGATGGAGACAGTAATTTTCCTCTCATTTTGTAAGTCAAGTGTGCAAAATTTCATCAAGGTATCAAATTTGTGCTTAAAGGTGAGAAAAGGGGATGGGGGTTATTTTTCATAATCTCACGCAGACAGTCAACTTCCTCTTGCTTTGAGGGTCAAGTGTGCAAAATTTCACAAATCTAGAAAATAAAATTGTATCAAAAACACATAGACAAATCTGCCCTGGTGATGGACACTGTAACGCTCTCCGAAACGTTGGCTAAAGAAGGAGGTAGCGCAACACGGCATAACACTCCAAAAACAAACAGAGAAAATGTATCAAAAACATTTGTATAAAAACAAAGTTACGCCGCCACAGAAACTTTATTAAAATGACATATAAAATCGTAATATTAGGTACATAACTACTTATAAAAAAATTATGTTATTGATTTGTTTTGTATTGACAAATTCTTTTCTGCATAATAAGGTATGTAAGGTCTTGGAACACCTTAAAACGCTTTATTGCCTTTCTCAGAACATCTCATCTCAAAATATCGGTACCTATTTATACCTGTTGAAGGGAGTTTTCAGAACATTAGATTTCCTCAAAAAAATGAAAAATAATTGGATCTATATTAATTTTACTATTTCTTGGGCATTCTATGTCACAATTTCAAGACATTTTGTTTTGAAGAGTTACTTTGCATGTTATCATTTGTTACTTCATTTGTAACTTAAATTTTTTTTCTGCTACCGGTTTTGACACATACGTGTCGATCACTAGCAAGCTTAAAACCAACATAAAAATTTATACAAGTATAGAAAGGATTAGATTTTTTTAAGTGGGGGAAGTGGGAGGGGTGATTTTATTAAATGGGGGAATGGGAAACCAGCAGTAGAAAAAAATAAATTTAAGAAACAAATGTACATGGAAAGTAAAACTCTTCAAAATAAAATGACCAATAACAATTTAACGTAATAGTTCTGTCTTTAGATAAGTGTTCATGTGTTCACTATCTTTTCTTTTGAGATCATTACCTTACAATACACCTGTGTGTATACTGTATATTACTATGGACGCGAAGATTAATCTTCTTCTCCTGTGATATTCCTTCCTACAGCGGTTTTGGAAAAGGATTACCTAAGATTTTCAGATTATATCCCCCAAAGGCGTTAGAGGGAACATTTCAATACAATATTACTACTTGCTGTTCGATTTTATTATATTGTTATCGTATTAGAAAATTCATGTAAATCGTCTTATGTTATTTCATATAAAATTGATACTATAATATCTTTAGGAATTTCCCGGGAATTTAATAAATTAGAGTAGTTATTCGTAGTTGGAACTGTAGCATTAGTCTCCTTTCAGAAAAAAATTGTTTCTAAATTGAAACCTACGCCTACGCTGCCAGTAGATTTATTTCAGGTTAGAATTCATTTAAAGAAAATTATGATCAACTAATACAGGGTTTAACTTTAACCCGAAGGATTTAAAGTATGTGTATATTCCAGAGCATATTTTGAATAAAAGAGTAAATGTAATTTTGGTGTCCGATAAATAAATACAATAAACAATATTTTTCGCAACAACACGTCGGGATCACGTGATACGCGCGAATGAATGTAAATTTATTTATTAACGGACTTACGTCCAATTTACAATAAAATAACCCGAATTAAAAAAATAGTGTAAATTATAAGATTAAAGAATGATAAGTGAAAGCAAAGAAAAAATCAGAGATAAACATAAGAATATAGAAGTGACAAGTCAAGTCAAGTCTTAGCTTTAAATCAAAATACATATTTATAAAGTATCGTCAATTGTTTAGAGACCGACTAAAATCATTTTAGTCCAGTCAGCCTGTGTCGTAGAACACCAGTTGAAGGAACTAAATAGTATAAAGCTAATTTTTTCCCCATCGACTACTACCATTTAGACAAGTGTTTAGCAAAAAGTCCCCGCCCCTACCCCTCTTGCTTCCCCCCCTGTGCCCCCCCAAACATGAAAAGTGTAAGGGTTTCGTAAATCGCTTCTATCTCGATTACTAAACAACATATCGGATTGAAATTTTTTTTATTCTCTTTGCTGTAACATTGTCTATAATTAATGTCCAGTTAACTTTCGTCGTAACTTTTACCGTTTGTTTTTAATTCGTATGATAAGGTAAAAATTTGCATATTTTTTGGCAAGTAATTTTACTTTTTGTCACATAACTTTTTACGCCGACATTTTATGAAAAAATATTTTCCACAAAAGTTGTAGTCCCTATTATTACCTTTAAAATGATATATTTTAATGTGTACTTTATGTACTAGTAAACGCCAGATATAAACCGTGAATGCTTGGTGCGCACCATCCCTGCGTCGCTCCGCGACACTGATGTCGGAACTTGTTCCCTCACATCCCGACTTATCCTAGCCTGTCCTGTGCCCTTTGTAGTACTAGTGGAAATCGTGATCGTGAAATAATAGTTATTCACTTTGCTGCTAGGCCCTGCGGGCGGCTTTTAGTTCGGCTTCGCCCGGTTTGAGTGTTGGGGACCATTTTGTAAATCCAACGGAACTGGCTCCTAAAATAGCCAGTTCCTCGGATCTACTGTAATCCTGTGACTCCAAAAACACCTGTGTCGAGTGATGTCCGAGTTCCACGTGTCAAGACATGCGACTTTGAAGGTAAATTCAATGTCCCAGTTTTAATGTATACTAAAATTGAGAAAAGTGGCTTAAAGTCCTTAACAATAGAAAACATTTCTGAAAATATGCCCATTCAATGCTTAGTCTCAGCTCGTAACATGCTTTGGATATGTAGTTTTGCTTTTGTGCCAATTTCACTACCTGGATGGTCTGGATACATGCGAAACTGTCACGATGATAGACAAAACTTTGAACCATCTTATGTACAGGCTTTGCCTTTTATAAGCATAGATCCAGAAAATCCGACTGCTATTTACTCTGCCCTTAGTTACGCTTCTAAAGAAAGCAAGTTAGCTGGCCAGCCGTGTATTGTGACATTTGACCAACCACTTTTCCTGAAAGCAGTAGACATTGTTGCAAGTTCTTCTATAGAAAGTGAAATATCTGGAGTAATCGTCAGACTAGGCGGATTCCATCTTCTAATGAGTTTCCTTGGTTGCTTAGGAATGTTTATGGAAGGTAGTGGAATCGAAGAAATATGTACCTCTGTTTATGGAAAATCAACGATTCCTCACCTTATGTCAGGACATGCTTACGCAAGGTCTTATAGAGCTCACATGATGACCCAGGCAGCTTTGATATTACTGCTATTCGAGGAATGTTCATCTCTTAAAGAAATGATTATAAACGACTTTAAGGATATTAATAACCAAACAATAAACAAACAAACAACTGTTGAAGACGCCATGAGAGATTGTAAAACAAATGAAATAATGAAAAGACTAGAAGAAGTGTATGAAGATTTGGTTAAAACTAGTAGAACTTCAAAACCGTGGCTACAAGAGTTTAAATTGGTGAATTTGGTTCTAGACTTTATTCTGGCAGAGAGAATCGGCGATTGGAATTTGCACATTAATACAGTCAAGCAAATGATACAGTATTTCCATGCTGCTGGACATTTGCTCTACGCCAAATCCGCACAAATATACTTACAACAAATGTTGAGTGTACAAACGAAAATGTCAAATGAAGACTTCGAAAGGTTCGTCAATAAACGTTTCTTTACAGTTCGGCGTACATATGGATTTTTTACCGGTATCTGGACGGACATGACCATAGAGCAGACATTAATGCGATCATCAAAATCCATAGGTGGGCTTACTCATGGATGAGGATTAAGCGAGAGGACGCTAACCAAATTCATTGCTTGTGCTCCTGGATCCCTACAAATTTGTGAGGCTATCGAGAAGTTCTCTGGCTGCTTGACTCAGTTTAACGAACAGCACACTGAACTAAGATGCAGTAGAAGAGAAAGGGACTTGCAAGATATTAGTAAATTTCTCGGATGGCTGCGTATTCATAATCCTTTCCGACAGAGCAAAGATTTAATGTCTTTATCCTCTGGTCTAGTAGTGATAAGTTCGGGTGTAAACTGCGATGAAGCGTATGATGTAGGAATGAACTGCTTGAAAGACATCGAAGGAAATAATTTTGCAGATGTTAAATTGAAAAGAAAAAATAAAGTTAAAACTATAGGCTCCGTAGTAAGTGGCATAAATGTGAGATCTGAAAAAGTGCCAATTAATCCTGATCAGCTGTTTAATAGGGTTATTTGTATGTCTCAAGGAACAAATAATCTCAAACAATACTTCAACTACGAACTCAGCCCATACCCTTTGTCTTTATTTGAAAACAATAAAATGATAAGAAAGGGAACTAAATCAAGTCTTATGAAAATATTTGAAAAATGGACAGTTAGCAACGAAGTTTTGAGAATTTGCCCCCAAAAATATATGTAGTAGATGGAGGGTATCTTTTGTGTTATTTGGCCTGACAAAGTAACATATAGCAGCATCATAGAGAAGTATGTTGACACTGTAATGAAATGGTATGGGAAAGATTGTCATGTTGTGTTCGATGGGTATCCTGACTATCCCACCACAAATGGGGTCGAACATATGCGGAGAAGTAAAAAAACATCTCTAGAAATGAAATTCAACGTTAATATGGAGTGCTCTGTGAAGCAAAATGAATTTTTGGCAAATCCAAAAAACAAAAGCCAGCTTATTGAACAGCTCTCTCAGAAGCTTAATGAAGCAAACATTCCAACCATTGTGGCGGAGGAAGATGCAGATACTGAAGTGGTCGGAAGAGCAATAGATGTTTCCTGGATGAGGCCTGTAGTTGTTGTCGGACAAGATACTGATCTTTTCGTTTAATGTAACGAATCTAGACCTTCAATGTCCCCTCATACTGTGTTAGGTGGCGGTATGCGGTCGCGCCTACAGGACTGTACTGTAATGGTCAAAAACTAATACTACTGGTGTTAGTAGACATAAATGTATAAAAAGAGAAAACAAAATATTTAATACATTATAAACAGAGGGAGACCACACACTCCGTGACTGCAGGCATCTGCGTGTAAAGACAAAAAAAGAAAAAGAATCATAAGTTGAAAACAAAACATAAAACGGAAAAAGACAACCGTCATGACCATCGTGAGCCCGGCGGTCCCCCAGAGAATGTATGAGGTTTTTAGTCCAACGTCACGGCACCCAGTGGAGTCGTCCTTTAGCCAGCCAGCCGGTGGTGCCTAGAAGAAGTAAATGGACTACAAAATGAAGACCCTAGGGAGAAAAGCGTCGGGTGGCCGGAGGGGGGACGGATAGACCTCCGGATGCCGCTCAATCTTTCCTCCAACCTTATCATGACCGGGGGGGGGTGGCACGGGCACAGAAGGAGATAACAATGATTGAATCGAAAAGGTAAACCTAAGGTAAGTTAACAGGGACAAGGCCCAAAGTCCAACCCCTTCGATGGGGAAGAGGACATTACATAACAAACAAAGGAGTTCTGTCTAACCTCCAGATAAACAATATAACATTTATAACATTAGAACAATATAACATCTTAAAAAAAAAAAAAAAATTAATAATAGTCACGAAAATAATATAGGAATTATCCATCCCTAGCTGTAAATTCGACTGCTGCTGTGTACTAAAAAATAAAATAAACAAACAGAATTTGCACATACATGATGCAATGAAAGGAAAGAAAAACAATAGAACACAAAGGAGAGTGTATATAAAATAAACGTATAGAAATCAATAGAAGCAAATTTATAGTTGGCTAATTTGCAATGCTGCGCGGTGAACTTCCAGACTGCAACTGTATGTTTCAAACAAAATTGCACGTTCATATAGCCTAACAGAGAAAAGAAAAAAAAACAAAAGAACACATAAAAAAAGAGTATTAAAAGATTATACAAATATATATTACAAATTATTTGTAAATAACTACCGACCGATATCCTTACTAAGCATAATATCTAAAGTTGTAGAAAAAGCGGTGAAAAATAGACTCTGTAAGTTTCTTGAAGATAACAAAATATTATCTGACAATCAATACGGCTTTCGCAAAGGTAGAAGTACTTCAGATGCAATAGCCGCCCTCACAAAGATCGTTTCCTATAATCTTGATATTGGTCGCAAACCACTTGCTGTTTTTCTCGATCTCGCAAAAGCATTTGATACGGTCTCACATTCATTACTGCTAAAAAAACTGCAGCAAATTGGAATAACTGAAGTAGCCTACACATGGTTTGAAAACTATCTATCAAACCGAACACAACAAACTCTCATCCAATCTGATAAAATACATATAAGCAATAAACTATCTGTGTCCTGTGGTGTACCCCAAGGTAGCATACTAGGACCATTTCTATTTCTTATATACATCAACTCACTATGTGCCATGAATATTGGTGGAAAAATATTATCATTTGCTGATGACACGGTCTTAATATTCGAAGATGAAACATGGCAATCAGTTATTAACAAAACTAATAATGCTCTAATAAAAGTAAAGCATTGGCTTGACACAAACCTCCTCACACTTAACATCGACAAAACACAATATATGACATTTTCCATACGCAAATACGATATACCCAACAACTGCCCTAAACCAATCATCCACTCGTGTCCACTCAATTTAGACAATCCGGAAACCACATCTAATATTAATTGTACGTGTTCGACCCTCAAATCATCAAAAATAGTTAAATATTTGGGAATAATCATAGACAACCAACTACGTTGGGAAGCTCACATCGGTGACACAGTAAAAAAACTTCGTAAACTCTGCCATATATTCTACTCCCTTAGGTCTATCTTAGATTTACAGACTCTAAGAAGCGTATACTTTGCCCTTTTCCAATCCATAGCAAAATACGGTATAGTGGGATGGGGTGGTTGTGCTGAATCCATTATTAGACCAATTATTTTAGTTCAAAAACTAATTCTGAGAATTATATTTAAATGTCAACCTACCCATCCGTCAAATGAACTCTTTGCAAAAATCAGGGTCTTAGATATTCGACAGCTATTTACTAAAACAAGCATTTGTTATATACGAAAAAATAATCTACTAATTGCTCCACAACATCAAGCACACACCCGCTTTTCATCAAACCTGGGTTGCGTGGTCCCAAAAACTAACACCTCATTCGCTCAACGACAATTCTGGTTCATCGCTCCTAAAATATATAATGCTCTGAGTACTGACATAAAGTCAAGTAATTCTAATTCTCTTTTTATAACACGTGTACAACATTGGATTTTTGAAAGGGGACGAACGCACTTTAAAGAATTCATGAGTTCTAACACTACATTTTAATTATTAATTTTTGCATTTCAAAATTTTAATTTCCATTTGTATTTCTATTTTACTTTAAAATGTTGTTATTTTTTTCTCTTAGTTTTTCACTAAATTTATATATGTTTTTAATTTTGATTTATATAATTATATGTTTTAATTTATACAGAACACTTGAGTTCTTAACATTTAATTTTTATTATTAATTTTTGTATTTCAAAATTTGAATTTGAATTTTCATTTTTACTTTTCTTTAAAATATGGTCTTTTTTTTCTCTTTAGTTTTAAGTATTTCTTAATATTTTTTGAAATGTTAAAATATTAAATGTACGACTACCACAACACGGGCTTAGCCTAGTGTGGTAGCCAAAAAAAACCCAAATATCTGTTACTAATAAAAAATATATGAAATAAAAAAAAAAAAAAAAAAAAAAAAAAATTATGTACATCCAGGCGAAAGTATAAAAGAGAGATCAAATCGTTGTCCGTGGTATTACAGGAACATGTACACCTGATAACCTATATTCTGCTAATCATCGACTCTAAGAGCAGGCCATCTTTCAACCCAGATCCTTGCAAACTTACGCAAGCACTCGAAATTCACCTTATTCGATACTAGATCAGTATTCCAAACTGGTCTAATAGGGACGTCCAGACCATTAAGCATTTCCTCTCTAGCATCCATCATAATCTCGCAATGCCACAGAATGTGCTCGGCCGACTGGTTTGTGCTACCGCACGCACAGTTGGGATGAGGGGATAGGGAGAGAGTATGAAGTCTCCCCCTAAATTCCCCATGACCAGACAAAAGTTGGGTCACGTGATGGTCCAGTTGTAAAAAGGCCCCTTCCATCCTGATTTTAACTGATGGGAAGAAGGAGAAAGTCCATCTCCCCAAATTCGACCTATCCCAACGAAGCTGCCACTCATGAAGCGACAGTTCACGCATTTCACGAAGCAGACCAGGGAGAGTCCCCGGACCACCAGGAGTCAGGACAACACCATGATGAGTTGCCGGGGTTCCTCTAGTAAGCTTCTCTTTAGTGATCACCTCCCTGATTTCGAGATCGATTGGTAATATACCAGCCAAAACAGGCAAAGCGTCCGAAGCAACGGTTCTATACGCCCCGGATAGTGCCAGGAGAGGAGTTCGTTGACCTCGCTTCAAAGCCAGGAGTATAAGCGAATTATCCAAGCGATGCTCCCACACAGATGCAGCGTATGAAACTTGCGCAACATAAACGCACCTATATAGCATACGCAAAGCCGGATTACGCAGTCCCGACTCAGCTGTGGAGAGTCTCCTTAGCTTCAAAAAGAGAGCCTGAGCCTTGCTGGATACATCCTTGACGTGAGCCAGAAAAGAGGACGATCGATCAAGCGTAACACCTAAATATTTTACATTATCAAAGAAGCGGATATTGGATTCTCCCATTTTGATGGTCGGATTTCTGTTTCTGCTGAGATAACCCTTCATCAGGAGGCCCTTAGTCTTCTGGGGAGCGAAGGTCATCTTGTTTCTTGTTCCCCAATCCAGGAACATCTGCAAACCATCACTACCTTTCTTTTCTACTTCCTTTCTGCTGTCCCCAGAGACCAAATACATTTTGTCATCAGCGTAATCAACAGAGATACATCCTTCAGGCAAGGGTAACCTGGAAGAGTCGTCAAAGGCAATGTTCCACAGGTCAGGTCCAAGAATGGAGCCCTGAGGGCATCCCATATCAGCTTCACGCTCGATGCAGTAGTCCCCGAAAGAGATGGTAATTGTTCTATCGGCCAGGTAGTCATCGATGATTTGGAACAAAAGTTTGGAGCACTGCCTGTTTTTCACCTTCAACCGTATCATTGCCCACCACGCATGATCGAAGGCACCAGTTATGTCAAGAAATATTGCCACAACGTACTTCTTAGGACAAACCTTCACCCAGTCAAGCACATACGACAGGGCGTGCACCATGGATTTCCCAGGGACGAAACCAAATTGCAGGTCGCTATTCGTTACATTAAATGTAGAGCCGTTTATTCAAAAAAATTAGATTCTTGTGAGAACCCCGAAGGGGCGACCATAAGTTGCCTATACCGGGGTGGGACAGTGGTGGGTACTTCAATGATCTTTTCGTTCTATTGTTAGGGCTACCACAGTGTCAAAATGTGCGACTATTCTTTCACAAACCCTCATGACATCAGCAAGATTCGTGAAGAGATTGGTGATATGAAGGATGTGATATTATTCTTGCATGCTATCACAGGATGTGATACCACGTCTTATTTATTTGGCAAAGGCAAAATTAACGCGTACAAATTGCTAAGTTCATCAAATGATCTCCGCACAAAAGTTTTACAGTTTTATGAAAAACGGGTAGACAAAAATATTCTCAAAGAGGTAGGAGAGGCTTTTGTCTTGAAACTAGATGGATGCACAAGGTCTGCATGTCTGAATGACAGTAGATATTCAATGTTCCTTAAAGCTGTTGCAAAAATGTCACTAAAATCCAAATTTAATATGGCATCCCTCCCTCCAACATCTGGTGCTGCTTCAAAAATGGATCGGAGATAAGGAAATCACCGCTACGGACTGGAGATGGATTTTAACTGACAACATGCTGTACCCAGTGCACTCAAAAAACCACCGGCAGCTGAATAAGTTATAAACTTAGTTTCCTGCAACTGCAAAAAGGCTTGCAAAAATAATTGTAGCTGCTTTAAAGCATCACTTGATTGCACAGAAATGTGCGGGAGGTGTGGCGGATCATGCAGCAATTTAACTTTGGTTGAAGTCGAGGAAAATGAAGAACTTCTCATGGAAGTTTAAGATATCATAAAATTAAGATACCGCAATTATTATCTTCTAAAAAACATCTTTAAAAATATTTCATGCATTTTCAAACCAAAAACTATTTAAAATACCTATTTTCGCTGAATACTTATTATTATTTGAAACAAATTTAAAAAGTGAGGAATTCAGGTTTCACCGAGACTCGATTAGTTTTATTTATAGAAAATGCAATAGTGTACCTTAAAGATAAAAAACACTCTCACTATACAACAATATTTGCATTGCAACGCCGCGCCGGCCGGCCTCACCTCGACCGAACCCGCCATGATAATTTCGCTGGATCTCCAACAAAGTAAGTACTATTTTATATCATTTTAAAGGTAATAATAGGGACTACAACTTTTGTGGGAAATATTTTTTCATAAAATGTCGTCGTAAAAAGTTATATGACAAAAAGTAAAATTACTTGCCAAAAAATATACAAATTTTTACCTTATCATACGAATTACAAACAAACGGTAAAAGTTACGACGAAAATTAACTGGACATTAATTGTAGACAATATTACAGCAAAGAGAATAAAAGAAATTTCAATCGGATATAATGTTTAGTAATCGAGATAGAAGCGATTTACGAAACCCTTACACTTTTCATGTTTGGGGGGGCACAGGGGGGGAAGCAAGAGGGGTAGGGGCGGGGACTTTTTGCTAAACACTTGTCTAAATGGTAGTAGTCGATGGGGAAAAAATTAGCTTTATACTATTTAGTTCCATCTAAAAACACAGGCTGACTGGGCTATTAGACTTATATCAAAAAAGTCAAGGTATTACTTGAGTTGACCAGTCTACACATTCTGGACAAAGGTGAATAATTTCCATAATTAGTCAAGTGTTGATTGAGGGAAAAATTCATTATTTCTGCTTCTTCGGGAAATATGTAGTTTTATATTTAGTTTCGTGTGTTATCGTGCTGCTGGAACGAGACGAAGTGCTTATCGCGTTACCAGCTAGTCTGTATCCAACTACTCAGTTGCGACGTGTGGTGGAAAAATATATTTATTTGTTTTTAATCTTAAAAAATATCGGATAGTAAAATGACCTTCACATTTTTTACTCCAAATATACTCAGGAATCGCTGGTTAAAATCCTTCGGGTATGTGCTGTTACACCCTGTATAACTTTCTCGAAGTTCATATTAGGTATAACAGACATGAAATAGGTTTGCAAACAATTGTCTCATGCTTATTCTGTCTAAAGACGCCAAATAAATTGAAAAAGCGGGCAGCCAAAGAAAGTTAAATTAAATCAATTAGCGAAATTTCTGTCTGCAGCATATTTTTTTCTGCTTAATGAATGCTCGTATTATTATTTTTTGGCGATAAAAGTTTTACAGTTTGTTTAGACATTGTAATATTTTAAAATTGACTTGTCAATGTAATATTTTTATTGCATATCTAATTTAAAAAAAAACACAGCCATGTTTTAGTACCTACTAATTTCTCCGTGCTAAGATATAGCCCACTGTGCTCCATTTCAGTGATGTTGAGAAGTTATCCTATATTTCAGGCTCAGTGTAGGAATAGCAAGATATAGCCCACTGTGCTCCATTTCAGTGATCTTAAGTAGTTATCCTATATTCAGGGTCAGTGTAGGAATCTCTCGCAGAAATATTAAATGCCTACTTATATAATATCAGATAAATAAGTAGGTACTTTAGATCCGGTCCTATATACATAAGTTGTTCAAATTAAACTCGTTTCTGTTATAATTTTAAGAATGTAGCAACTTTGAAAAGGATAAAAAACCTATTTTCCTGCAGTTAGTTAGAATGCATACCATTAAAAATACATATAATATCTACCTATCGAGTAAGCCTACGTAGGTATGTAACTGATCGTTTATTTTTATATTTATTTTGACAATATACAATACCCAGAACTATAAGCGCAGACCCGTCAAAAATCATGAGATATTATAATTGTAGGATTTGTGAAGATGGAAACATTTATAAAAAAAATATATGCCCCTTTCAACAACAAATACTGCCAGATTTAGAGACGGTCCAATCACCTTCCGAATAAACACTATTAGTAAACTCGAGAAATTATTACTGTAAAAAATTAAAACAAAATAATTATAGTTAAAAATATGAATAGAATTATTAATTATCATAGGGTCGGGTTACAATTTGGGTATCAAAATGCCCTTGAACGCAGAAACAGCTGTTGCACTAATAAATAAAAGTAAAATACTAGCAGAACCTAAAAATAACATAATTAAATTAAATTTATATTGAATAAAAAAACATTAATGGTGTTATATGAATTAACAAAAAAACAATTAATAAAATTTGCTATTGTGTGACGATTTCGGCTGGGTGTTTTAAAAATATTTTAAGTTTATTTTTTATTTTTAACATAACAATCAAATTATAAAAAAAATCGGTTAAAAAGTTAAACAAGCTTTGAAATGATTAATGGCAATGACTTACAAATAAGCCGACATAAACAAACATGTATTACATACGTTGAAAACTATTTTAGAAACAAAATAAGAAACGAAAAAAGGGCTGTTTGTACTCGTACCTAGATTATCATGTACCTACCCTGCCAATCTGATGGATGTTGCGATACCTCGCAAAAGTCATTAACAATTATCAGATTTTTTGACGTTATTTGTTATATAAATCTCTCATTTTACCTACTTACAGAAAATCACTGAATTACAAATTATTGAACTGCGACGATATAAAAGGCATTGTTATAAAAAAGATCAAAAAAATTGTGATAAAAAAGGCACGTTCCTTATTACAATATTGTTGTAGCTCTTTTTTACACATTAAATAATGGTGAGACAAAAGATGAGACATACGTACACTTTGTGTTTCATTTTTTGCGTCACCATTATTTAATGTGTAAATACAATGTGACAAGGAACGTATGTTTATTGCCTTTTTGTACCGTGTCGCTGTTTCGTAAACGTGGGAATATTAAAAGCGCCTAATATCAAATGGACTTGGAAATAGTAAATCATTGCGAGTTCCTTTCTCTGTTCTATTTATTTATCCAGTCCGCCCCTGCTGTAGAGGGGAGTAGAGAGGGGCAGTTAGTTACCATGGCAATTGATAACAAATCTTTTCATTTCATATCCTTTGATTCGGTCAGAAATCTCCCGATTCAATCGCAGCCCACATCTTCACCTGTTTCATTTCGCACACTTTAATATTTATGGAATCTTTATTGACCAATCTTATTCCGCATTATTATTTGTGTTTGAAGTCCTGGGATAACGTGAATGGATCATTCTATAATCTAAAATCTGTATTATGTGATTTAAGCTGTACAGGTGGTAGAGGTACTTATTTCTGTTTCTAATAAACTTCATCGTATTTTCTTTTAGTACCTATGTATATTGTAATGTTGAAAAAGAAAAATGTATATTGTAATCTTGCACCCATCTTACTCGGCTGAAGGACAACGAAATTCCGAAGGACCAACTTCCCGAAAACCAATTTCCCTAAAGCCAAAATCATGAATATTATATTAGTTAAATTATGTAAACATAATATAATATGCACGCATACGTACGAGTATGTGAAGGCGAATGTTTTTGTGAATGAAGAATCTGTTTAAAAATAATAATAATTAATAATTTGTATAGCGCCGTTTTTGTGAAAAATCACCTCAAGGGCGCTGTGTTTACTCTGACTTGTATGAATCTTTTTATTCTAACTTGTATAATTACAAATAACTTAATTTCTTGTTAACGAAATACTGATTAGTATGAATATCTTATTCTGATTAGTATGATTGGATTTGTATGAATCTCTTTATTCTGTACATTTAGCTATTTTGTAAAGCGTGCAAGGTTATGATTATGATAACATAATAAACATTTTACAGGTATTTCAGATTTTATATGTCGCTGTTGTTTCCTCCGTAGAATTTCTTCCACTATTATGAGGTATGTAGGTATATTTATTATGTTAATGAACAAACACTTGTTAATATCGGAAATGACCTTTAATGGTCATAATTCGTAATAAAGCATGCAAAGTACTTATTTTACGGTGGACACCTACTTAAGATTTTCATTACTTCTCTATAATCTTAGTTTTTCTAGCAAAAATATTTTGACAACTTTAATTCGAGTTAGGTATTATATATTGTAAAAAATAGGATTTTTCGAAAATAAGACAAAAAAATTAATAGATGCTCGAATAATATAATGTTTTGACAGATATTGTGAACCATCCTGCAACAGTAAATCAAAATGTTATAAGGGAACGTACCCATACTACGTGACCTGTTCAGGAGGGGGGGGGGGGTCATCAAAATACCACGGAATGGGAAGGTAAGTGATTAATGGGGGTACCGCTGAATTAGGTACTAATTGAACAACTCATTTTTAGGATAAACACCGGGTTTTATCGTAATTAGGTCATTAGTCTTTGAGCTATCGTCGACCAAACACTTCAATCGGGAAGAAATTGTGAAATGTGGAGAAAATTGAGTTCCGCGCTGTTATAAAGTTCCTTTAAGTTAATTTAAAGATCGGAAAAATGTATTAGGGTAGTAGGTGAATATGTTGAAAAGGATAAATAATTTTGGTTTTTATTTCCACTCCTTACCCAATCCGCAAACTTAAAAACCCACCTTCGTACATTCAAATATGGCGTGCAGTGTTTGGCGCTTTTTAAACTCGCAGGTGGCAAAGCAACTACCTATAACAACGAATGGATTGATGCTGGGAACGTGTTTGTTGAAGATGACTGAGATGAAAAATGTTTATAAAAATAACAAGACTTTCGTTTCCATAAATTACGTTCCGGTTTCAATATATTTTGACATAAGTTTTTTTTATTTTTTTTTTTTTTTTTTTTTATTGAATGAAAAGATACATAATATTATGAAATTCAACGCCAATGAAGAGTACTAGCTCTTGAGCTTGGCGTAGGAGTTATTTTACAGCTAGTTCATTTTTATAACATACAATTTACTTACATTTTCCAATAAATATAAACTATATATAAATATAATATATAAACTAGTTTTTTTCACTTTTATAACATACATTTTACTTAGTGTATACAATAAATATAAACTATGTTGTGATGTTAATTTTTGATATGCTATGGATTGAAGTTATAACATTTTGATTGGTGTTGTTATGGTTGTTGATTATTTTTAAAGATTAATTTGACCTTTTTCTTGACAATATTTTTTTATCTTGATAATATTTTTCCACTTGTAATGCACGCACTCTTGCTGTCACGCAGCAAGCGCCGTATTAATAAATACAAATATAAGCCAAATAATGCATTTTTTATTTTTTGTTAGCAAAAAATGATTCGAAACCATATTTATGAAATACTACGTGAAAACTGTAGGGGGGGGGGGTCTTGGAATATACTACACGTGGTCAACGGGGGGGTAAAAAATTGCAAAAAGTGTGTCACTTAGTATGGGTGTGTTCCCTAACATTATTTTTTTCATGCCTTCCCCTTCTCTACAATTCTTATTTTTTATAATAAAGCAAAACTAATTGTCCTGAAACTTGCTAGGTAGGTATGTAAGTAACGGTTTTACTTAAGTACACGTAGGTATTATTATGTTGCAAAGAGGTCCATAAACACGAACTTGCTGGAATATTTTATTTATTTATTTTATGCCCAGGGGGCTTTTATATAATTAGATAAAGGCAGTACAACTTAAACATGAAAAAGAAATATATAATATAGAAAACAAAATATGTTGACTATCTACGTGATCGCAGTAATTCTCAAATATAATCGATGCTGTCTTTACGGACTTGAATAGAGCCTTTGATAAAGTTAGTCACCCGCTTCTATTAAAAAAGCTAGATAACATCGGTATCCATGGGAACCTTCTCAGATTCGCGACCTTCTTAGATGGCTGGAATCTTATTTGTTACATAGGAGTTAATTACTAATTAAAGTAGGGCCGGATCTACGAAATCTGGCGCCCTGTGCAGAAGGTACCGATGGCGCCCCCCCCCCCCCTCCATTTTTATTTTGATTAAAATTTTTTAAATTTTTAAATTTTTTTTTAATTTTATTATTTTTACACTAATTTATCAAATAAAATCAAGTCATATAAAGGGTGCAACTTTTCCAAGTGACCTGGCGGTAGCTCTCACACTCGTTCTCATGTCAACGCACAACACAAGAATAGCATCTACAGCTTCTGACTAGCAACAGGCAGTCCCGACGAGAGACAGAGAGCAGTGATAATAAGAATATAACCTCAAATTTGTACCTTGCATTTCCCCTGTTTTGAGCGAACAAACACTAAACACTGACGTATGGTATCAACGGCTTACGAACAAAAATACCGCGTTGTGATTGGTTATTGAATTTGGATCGCACCTATTCGTCGTAAAAGACGGTAAAAGATATATGGAAAAATAGATCTTACGTTTAAACTAAATATATGGAATTTGTAAAAAAATTCGTAAGCCGTTGATACCAACCTGATGCGTGCGCATTCTGTTTCTTTGTAAAGTGTTGCTAGAGCGTAATACTTATTTCGTACTATGGGTAATTTTTAAACGATGCAGGGAATATTATAACTAAATTTTAATACAATATTTATTTTCTCACGGCGCCCCTTCGGAGTTGGCTCCAGGTTTTTGCACGTTTTTAAACGTATGGCAGATCCGGCGCTGAATTAAACTCTTCTCCCGTAGCGGCGACATCAGGGGTTCCGCAAGGGTCTCATCCCCGACCCTTACCATTTATAATTTTCGTTAATGACTTAACATGTCGCATTCTGGGCAAATTTTCACTTTATGCCGACGATTCAAACTTTACGAAGTCATCAAATACGAAGAAGATTGTCAAAAACTACAAAATGACCCAGACACTATTTCTCTATGGTTTGCGGAAAATGAGATGAACTTTGAGTGCAAAATAATTTCCTTCACACGTAACATAAGACAATGTGATATCTCGTACCGTAAACAAGCCACGAAATTATAAAAAAAACCTCTTTAAAAATACTCTGGAATCCTATTTGACCGCAAATTGACTTTTAACCAAAATAAATAAAAAAGGTGAACATAACGAACAAGATATAAAGTTTCACAGCATGAGTTTTTGTTTAATATGTGCGTGTGTGTGTGTTTTTTTTTAAGTATCCAAGTGGCCTCGTTATTCTAAATAATTCATTGGTTTGTAGCGTTTTGGAAAATGGATCGATTGTTTGGTATACGCAGTACTTGGCATACACAAATAGAATTGAATCCGTTCAGAAGAAATTCTTGCGAATCTTGTCATGCCCATCGGGAGTTCACCTGGCTATCAGCAGATACTTAACTATTTTCAAATCAAAAGCCTACATAAAAGAAACATATAACTGATTTCATTGTGTTTTTAAAAATGGTTAATAATCTAGTTGACAGTAACTTAGTGAGTAAGATGATGCTCTCTCATAGGCTTCTGCGTTTCCTCCCTCCTACAACACGGGTCTCTTCAATACCCATGTTCACTTCTTCTTCTCCTCAAAAAGACCTTTCATACTGCATTTCCAAAACTGACATAGGCGGTGAGGGAAATTATTTTCCTCGGGCCTCCTGTGTGGAATTATTGTAAAAAATATATATACACCATACATTGGACTTGGTTTGGACCTATATGTGAAAGAAATTTTGATTTGTTCTGGACGGATTGATATATACACTTAAATAACAAGGGATGTTTTATATGAAGAATGTCAAGATCAATGAAATAAGTTAAATTCACAATTTTCGTAAATTTTAACGGTGACCGGCTAACTCAGAACGAACTCAACTCAATACCTCATTCGAAAAGTAATTAAAAATGATAAAAAAATTGTTTAAATAGGTTATGTCAGGTAAGGTTATGGGCTATTTTTAATTTTTTTATAGCTTTTAATGACTTTTTAAAGAGGTGTTGAGTTGGGTTGATTCTGAGTGGTCTTGGAACCATTTTAACAACCCATTAATTAATTGAAATACTCGTTACAAAAAGCCTTCAAAAGTGACTTTGTTCTGTCTTCAATATTGTAACATTTCCGTTTGTTTACATGCACCGATTTTCAGTATAAAAATTATGTTATTTGTAACTAAAGAATTCTTAACGTGTTGGTAACACGCATATTTTTGAAGTGAAACTTCTTTAGTTTCAAAATGTATTATTTGACGCGTCGTCGGTTCTAATATAATGCGGTAAATTCGCGCCTCGCCGCGAGCCTCCCATAGCGCAGCGGGTAAGGCGCTTGACAAGTCTCAGCTGCCAGAGAGACGAACATCCAGTGAACGGAGGTTCAAATCCTACGAAATCCAAAAAATAAACATTTTTATTTTTGTGAAATTAATATCCAATCTTCAAACCATTTAAAAATAAACTTTCTAGTTTCACTTCTACCGCGTGTGAATTGCACACTCTAATTTTTTTTTAATTGTATTTGTTTATATTAACAAACAAAAACAATTTACCATATCAATGGGATTTATGCCAAGAGGGCACACTTTCAATTGGGAAGGCAGCGCTAGATACCAATGATATCTGAGGCAGTACGTACTACGCAATAGGTGTATTTTAGACCGCAAAGGACAATCACATAAAGTTGTGGCCGTGAAAATCTGACTGAATTATTGTTATGTAAGTAAGATCTGCGATGTATGAATAGTATGTACTGTAAAAGTTGGCAAGTTTTGCGGTGCAGTGATGGGCACACCTGCGTGTTTCGAATTAATCGTCATCGATTGAATAATAATCGAACATTCAACTACGTAGCTTTTTTACTACAATATTCCAACTGCTAGTAATATTCTCTGAAGTAACTATTTGAACAAATTGCCTGTCATTATTTGAACAAATCTAACATATTCTTTGGATTTGGAATAAACCACATTACATTTTTTTCAAATTTAACCTCCCAACCTTTTCACTTTGGAAGGCGGGGTAGGTGTAGGTACCGCTGCCTCGAGTTTATTGAATAACACCTCTGCCAAAGGTCACTCCAGGTGGTACGGTCCGTTTGGTGACTTAGCAGGGGTGTCCGGGATCATGGGCTGAGGATTGTCTAGGACCTGGCGGCGAATACGTGTGCCTACCTATTGTGTAGCGGGCCGGATTTGGAGAGTCTTGTTGAGGGAGACATTATTACCTCTCCAGCAGAACTCTTTCGACCATATCCTCTAGTGGCAGGGATGCATTCATACTTCCGTCACTCCTAGGCACACTAACCCCAAGATACCTATCCACCCTTCATACCTTTCCCTCCCAGATCTTTTTCTCCTTCCTTTCTGTCTGAATGGTTTTGGTGGTACTCCTGCTTTTCAAATATGCAAGAGGGAGATGGCAGATACAGGGTATATAAGGTGATGAATGTTACTGCTCGCTCTCCTTTATCTCCAACAGCTTTATTAGCTAGCACTTAGCTTTACAACACTGACGTGTCAATATTGTGCAAATAAATAACCAACTCGTCCACGCGCGTTTCATTAAGATCAGCAAGATCCCATCTTACGCCTACACCAATAAATAACAGTCTAAATAATACTTTCCTTTCAAAAAACCCCTCCAAAAAGCATCCCCAAAAAAATTATTTTCCTCAGGACCTAGTGTGTGGATCTAATTTCCCCACCCCCAACATGTGCTACATACATTAAGAAAAATTTTTGAATTGTATTTATTTGTATTAACTGTATGTGTTCGCGCCGCTTTTAGTGATAACTCGGTGAGATACTTTTGTGTTCTTGAAATGGATTATTTTTCTATTTATGGCAACAAATGCATCCTTTCCCCTCTCCCCTTTTTGGCCCCTCCCAAAAATCGAGTGTGTTCACGCCGGTCCGCGAGTACGAGGTGCTCATTAATATACATAAGTCGTTAAAAACAATCGCTTTATCGCATCGCATCGCATTCATTGAAACTATTCAATATCCGCAAGTAAACAAGTAAAAAAGTGAAATACATCACAGATAGTGAATTCATATTGAAAAGGAAATACATCACAGATGAACCTGCTCCTCTTCCGTGAGTGTTACCTACCTATATATTTGTTGCTATTATATTTACACAGAAGTGGATTGCCGAATATTTTGTTATAAACTTCTTAGCGGAAACATTTTGGTCCTTCGAGCCGGATAATTTAAAGTAAAAAAGAACCAGCGCGCAATTTTACGGTGTAATATTTACGGCATGGTGTTTCAGTGTATTATTAAATTACGGTAGGTAGATAGTTAGTGTTCGAATTCACATTATCATCGCAATATTATTATTACAGTAGAACTAGACTAGATTTCGATCTCGCGATAAATTTTCATCAGTAGAATAATTAACATCCTGTTAAAAAATGCCCGAGGAATCCTCCGTCACAAAAATTAATCGTGAAATTAAACTTTTAGATGCAAGACAAAATTCGTATCTTTCTAGGACGCAGATAATTTATGATAGTATACAACATTTAAAATCGACTGTTTCAAGAAATACGTTTTGCGCGCATGCCGCTCTGTTAGTTGAGATTAGAAAAGAATTTATGGAAGTTGTTGGAAAAATTAATGATTTGAAACTCCAGATTAATTCAGAATTTATTCCAAATTTTCAAATCGAACAATCATTTGACCAACTCTACGCAATTATTCAGTTAACAGCTAAACAAATAAGTAACAATAATATAAATGAGCCTACCACGCAACAAAAATCCCATAAAATTAATAACATTAAGCTGCCAAAGCTATCTTTACCTCCATTTGATGGAAATTTATTGGAATGGAAGATTTTTTATCAAACTTTTAAAACACTCATTCATGAGAATATTGATCTCTCCGACACGGAAAAAATTCAATATTTAATTAGTGCTTTGTCGGGAAAGGCTTTAAATATATGCGCAGAAATTCCAGCTACGGCAGATAATTATAATATTATATGGAATTCTTTAATCGGAAAATATGAGGATAGCCGGGTAATCGCGACACATTTCTTCAATCGAATTTTAAATTTAAAGTCAATCACAGTATCAAATGCATCGAATTTAGAAACTTTTATAGACCAATTTCATTCATCAATTTCAGCATTGCAACAGTTAAAAATTCCGAATTTATTACAATGTTTCTTCGTTCACATAGGAACGCAAAAATTAGATAGGGAAACGGCCATAGCATTCGAATCTTCAATCAGAAAATCAGAGGCACCGTCGTACGATGAATTCGTAACATTTTTACGTGAACAAGCCAAGATACTACATAGAACGTCAATATTACCAGAATCGAAATCACAACAGTTCGAGAAAAAAAAATTACGTGAAGCACAATATAGCCACGCATTTCTTAGTTTAACGCATAACAAAGCAAAACACTATAAGTGCACGTTATGTAATTTGTCAGACCATACATTCATTTTTAAATGCCCAACATTTTTAAACGCATCACCTAAGAGTAGGTTTAAGATAACTCAAAAAGAAAACTTATGTCGAAATTGTCTAAGTACAATGCACTCTACCAATACATGCAAATCGGAAAATCGGTGCAGATATTGTAATCAAAACCATAATTCTTTATTGCATTTTTATGACACTTCATCCAATTTTTCTCGTAATATTGAGCGAAATTTAAATCTCAAAAGCAAACCTGAAAGTAAATCTGATAATGTAACATTATGTACTCTCAATAATGGAGATGCAAACGTTTTTTCCCCAAATCAAACCGTTTTATTAGGTACCGCATCTATTAGTGTTCTTGATTCTAGGAATAACTATCAGAAAATACGCGTTTTAATTGATAGCGCATCACAAAACGAATTTATTACAACGAGCTGTTGTAAACGCCTTGGATTACCCTTATTCACAGATCGCAATCATACAACCATTAGAGGCATTGGAGATATTTCTCAACGCATTAAAGGAATGACTAATTTAAAGTTTGAGTCTCGCTATAATAATAAAACATCTTTCTCCATTCGACCTTTGGTAGTGGATCGCATTACAACCCAATTGCCGGCATCTTCTATAGATATGAGTGCGTTGTCTTATCTAAATGAATTGCCACTCGCCGACGACAAATTCCACATCCCAGGGGTCATCGATGCAATCATTGGTGCCAATGTTTTTGGCCAAATCCTCTTACCTGGTAAGGTAAAGGGCACTCAATCATTACCGAGTGCAATCGAAACCAGTTTAGGGTACGTACTAGTCGGAAACGCACCTACTCTCAAGCAAAGCAACGTAACTCGCAACCAAAACAAGGTTTCTCGTAAACCAAGTTTACACGCTCATTATTAATCTCACGTTCCCTGCGATTTTTATAATACCTAATAATTAATTAGTTTAGTTCAAGTAGGCATATACACCTAATTGCTATCTTTTAATCGTTTCCTTTCTTTATTATTTTTTTTTTTTTTTCATCACACTCGCAATAGTGATAAGCATTAACGTTTAAGCATTGAAACACTATGTGGTAAATGTTTTTTTTTTTTTTAATATATATATATTTATATGTTTTTCGTTCCTATTCGCATTCTGGTTTGTTTTGACCATCCTGTCAAGGCCGGGGGTATGTTCGCGCCGCTTTTAGTGATAACTCGGTGAGATACTTTTGTGTTCTTGAAATGGATTATTTTTCTATTTATGGCAACAAATGCATCCTTTCCCCTCTCCCCTTTTTGGCCCCTCCCAAAAATCGAGTGTGTTCACGCCGGTCCGCGAGTACGAGGTGCTCATTAATATACATAAGTCGTTAAAAACAATCGCTTTATCGCATCGCATCGCATTCATTGAAACTATTCAATATCCGCAAGTAAACAAGTAAAAAAGTGAAATACATCACAGATAGTGAATTCATATTGAAAAGGAAATACATCACAGATGAACCTGCTCCTCTTCCGTGAGTGTTACCTACCTATATATTTGTTGCTATTATATTTACACAGAAGTGGATTGCCGAATATTTTGTTATAAACTTCTTAGCGGAAACAGTATGTCTTAAACCCTATTTAATTGTTTGTATTTCTAACTGGAGTAACTGTATTTCTTTTTTTAAACTGTATTCTTTCCGTTATAATTTTATGACTCTATTTATTTTATTATGTATTTTATATGTTTTTTTAATACTAGATGTATGAAATTTGCTTACATCTAAATAAAGTTACAAAAACAAAAAAAAAACAAACCCTAGAAATTAGTGAGTAGGTACCTATTTAATATTTCTTTCGGATTTGTTGTTATAGTTTTTCTTAACTGATGTATGCAAAGGCAATTGGAGTTGGGGTCACGATCCTCAGCAATGAAGCAATGACAAGAGAACCAAAAGTTTTGACGTTTTCATTGCGTTGACTAGTTTCCATCTTTGGACGTTATAATTACCTAGTTATGATTACCTAGTTCATTTTTAAAATCTCGATTACCTATTCATTCGAATGATTTTTCGAAACGCATATCTCGATTATGCCCATCTCTCCTACGGTGGCATCAAAGCCTTAATTACCTTGTAGTCATGCTGTGTGTTTAGTATTACCCTCACCGCACTAACTTGTCAAGATAATGATGTTATTTGTGGTGGCTTTCTTTTAAGCCTCCTTTTTTATGGGACCGTTCGAATATGGAAAATGGAACGTATGATGAAACGTAAATTCGAAAATGAAAATGACCGAATTTTACACTCTTCTGACAAACAGATGTAAACTTTATGATTTAATGCCTCTACACAAAATTATTCATGCATCAGTTTGCATCAAATGTTTTATCCCGGATTAACATCAACAAAGCATAAGAAAATCGACAAGGAGGATGAAAGACATTTTCTGTATTAAAGCCTACCAAACAAATACAGGGTATTTTCTCCCCTATACCGCGAACATTAAGAAATTACAACACTATACACTGTTCTAATAATGACATAGACATGAAAAACAATTGTTTTTCCATTCATATCAAGCTCAATATTGTACATTGTACTTAAGGCTCTGCAACCGGGCCCGAAAAGAAGAAGGTGGAGAGATACGAAATTACGAATGTTAGAGGAGAGCGCTAACATTTACAGCGACAAAATCGATGCGAAAATTGCGAAAATGTTTAATAAAACACGACTCGTTTAAAATAGAGCAAAAATCTCGCGGCATTATCTTAAACAGCATTTAAAGAAACACTGTGAATTTTTTCATACATATAACTTGTAAAATAACTGAAACAAATGTGTTAATAATAATTTTTGGAGCATACTTTGCGATTTTTTTTTCTATCGAGTGAATTTTATATAATTTGTATTTCGGCGCGGGCAAAGTCTAGATATTATCTTCAAGAATAACATATATATTTTTTAAGAGCTTTAAAACTTACCGCGTTTAAGGGAAATATGTAATAAATTGGTACAAATCAGGGGGGTTGCGGGCCCACCAAATCAGTATCTCGTCAGCAGTCATCAGGGGTGCCAATAAGAAATTGTTTATGGATATATTTGTATTCTACTTTTAAATTATTCTTGTTTGTCTTTTACTTTTGCGTGATTAGCCGATTATTTTAGTTATTATTTTTTTGTTACTATGTATTTTAACATCCATGCATGTACATTTTGGGCGTGTGCCTGTTTTATGTACTAAAATAAAGTAACATGAATATCTTCTCATCTTGGTATTGTTATTTAATTTTCCTTGTATCTTCTCATCTTCACACATTTTATATAAAATTACCAGCAGACTTTACCATACCAACTTTGAACTGGTCTAAATACTTAATGATGAATATTTTTATAATTTGTGTAGGTATACATATTCCATAGTATGCAGTAGCGTGCAGTTCACAAAGGCTGAAATGGTGTGCCTATGACTCTACAAAAAACGAACCATAAAAAACAAAAAATCATATTTACAAAGAGGTAAAAAACTAGTATGCTCCTAATAAAATAAAATTATCATTATTGAATTATGTGCCCAGGTTTATAGGGTGAGTGAGTGGGTGTCAAGGTCTTGGCGGCCGATGTGTCTGCCCACTTGCTACGTGGCGGGTCGGATCGAGAGAGACTGGTTGAGGAGGTCTTTTGACCTCTCCAGCCAGATTCCCTCGACCCATCGCCTTGCACCACAATTGAAGGGATGGATTCATACGTCCGTCACTCTTAGACACATTGACCCCTCATACCTATTTCCTTCCCAGAATTTCCTCTTCTTCCGTTCCTTAAAAAAAACCCTCCAAATTGCATTCCTTAAGAGGGAAATTATTTTCCTCAGGGCCTCCTGTGTGGAGCTTATGTAAAAAAAAAAAAATAATTTCACACACTGATTTTGATTGTCTACTAACGCTGGTTCAATGAACTCAAAATTTAGCTGCAGTTTAAGTGTCATTTCAAAAGTGTATCTGATTGTTATGTGTGAAGAATTCAGACAAGCGAGAATGTACCTAACTAACGTATTACATAATATTTTTAACAGAAATTTATTTAATTGGTCATTTTCAGAATTGGATCTCATCTTTTTGAAGAATTCAGATTATTCTATGTTTTTCACGGGTCTGCGTCAATTATTCTAATAATATATTTCCTGTAGATGTGTATGTCAGAATCTATCTACGTACGAAAAATATTCAAAATTTGAATTCGTCCGTGATAAACCCAAAACGCCTTATAAACGGGTAATATGCATGGTAGTAATGTGGAGGGAATTGAGAAAAATCAGTTCAAAGTTATTTTTATCGTTTCGGTGATTTACGAAACAGTTTTTATTTTTAGTTTGTGGTCCGAAGCTTCGGGTTAGGTAGCACACAGGCATCGCGAATTCAAATCTATCCAAGGCAGTCCTCCATCACAGGAAAAGCGTCTGCAATACATCATTTCCTACAGCAGCTTTTAACCCAAGCTCTGCCAAGCCTTTAACACTTCACAGCTCATAGTCCATAGTTCATCATGCGAGTGTATGTTTATAGCCCAACGGTGGTCATGGAATGTACCCATACTACGTGACCCACTTTTGCAATTTTTAACCCCCCCTCACCCCTCGTTGTCCACGTGTAGTATATTCCAAGACCCCCCTCCCCCTACAGTTTTCACGTAGTAATTCATAAATATGGTTTTGAATCATTTCTTGCTAACGAAAAGTTAAAAAAAAAATATTGGCTTATATTTGTCTTTATTGACGGCAAGAGTGCATGCATACCTATAATTCCAAGTGGAAAAAATATTATCAATATGATTTATGTCAAAATATATTGTAACCAAAACTTAATTTACATTTCTAGATTGATGATGTGATAAAAACCTAAGTCCTCCGCCCCTCATTTTTTTTTTTTTATTAGAAAGAAAAAGTTATACAATATTACAGGAAATCAAATAAAATAAAATATTACAGAAAAAAGAAAAGTCCCAATAAACTACTTTTAAGTAGTTTGTCAATGGGTGCTTTTACTTTGAAGTTTTTAACAAAATAAAACTTGTTATGTAGTTAGACATTTTTTTGTGTTACTACAGTGTTAATACAAACTATTTCTTTCGGCGAGCCAATTTTTCAATATAATATTTGTTTTTACATTATTTGTAAATTTTTTAATTTTAGCAGGTAACATATTTAAGCAAGTAGGTATCATGTAGTCCAGCGTTCTTTGTCCATATTTGTTTAAGTGCTTAGGTATGATTAGTCCTTCATTTAACGTAAATCGAGTATTGTAAGTGTGGTAGTCTATTTATGTATATAGGTGACCAAGCGTGGTATTTTGAAGATCCCCTTCCCCCCTGCAAAATAACCGACCTATGTATAATGAAATAAATAAGTAAAATTTTCAAAATTTTAAGCAAACCCCGACACAAAAGAGCTGATGATCTTGAAACGCCTGAACAGATTTTCATGAATTACCTATAGCTAAGAACCATCTCGATCACGTCAGCTTTCAAACAAACAAAAAACCGCATCATAATCGGTCCATTCTTTTAGCAGCTACGATTGCCACAGATAGGCACACAGACAGACAGACAGACACACAGAAAGTCAAACTTATAACACCGCTTCTTGGGCCGGGGGTTAAAAATAACCGAACAAAGAATTATCACGAACTTTGAAAATTGACGAACAGTTCAAATTCGCTAAAACAACCTGAGTTGCCGATCTTTAAGTGATTATCGTATCCACTTGCATAAAACTTACAAGTTCTTATGTAAACTACAAATTTTATTTCTTCAAGAAATAAGACTTTCAGTAGATCTATATATAAGTATCTACTTACTCCTATCTTGGTTCCACGCGAAAAATTTGTTTATTGCGCCAATAACAATTAAACCATTCTTTTATCTTGAGGTAGAAAATATGAGACCTTGAAAAAATACCATGACTTTGCATAAATAAAAGAAATTTTAGGCTGAAATCGTCAATGCTTTAGAACATCAAATTTATGTAAAATAAAACCACAATTTTTTAATATGATTGTTTTTTATTTGAATGGTAATCGGTTTCGCTTTCGTTTCAAGGTTAATTGAAGTATAAAAATATTAAGCCTTGATTAAGCTTGGCAGCTTGAGTGAAACAGCCTACGTCAAAGTAAATTAATAAAGAGTGGTGTCATTTGGTTTTATAGTCTAATTATAGTTGAGCAAAGAAATATTAGGTAACTCCAAAAAGTGTTTTAATATTGTCAACTTATTGTTAAATGATTATTTTATCAAAAGAAATTGAAAACTGTAGGTCCTGAAAAGAATTGAAATAATTAAATAATATAATATTACAGGTACCTACCTAAGTACATATCTTGTTTATGAAAGTAAACAGACCAAAAAGTTTTTTCTTGTTTACAAAACAATTATAAGGTTGGTAGGGTTTTCCTTGACTTATATTATGCAATCCATTTTATAAAGACAAATTCTATATGTTCAATTACCTCCATAACTTGCTGGGACACTATCATGTCTCTGTTGGTGGTGCCAGATTTAGAAAAAAGTATTAAGCTAAAACTCAAATATTAGACTCCTGTTATTTCAGTAAATATTGATAAATGATATAATTTTCTCCAGGAAAACTTCGAAAGATACTTGGATAACTGTTTGAATAATAAAAAGTTAGGTTGCAATATTGTTTGTATCTGTTTTGTTTGCTGTGATTTTGTATAACAATACTAAGACTGCTAATAAAAATTAATATTTCCTTTTATTGAAATTATCTTCGTATTAACATATTTGTTCTCAATGAAAAAAATTATAAATCGCAATTTTTTTTGCGAAACCAATACATTTCTTGTGTTTTTTCAAATCCCTTCTATTTTTGCCGCTCTTAATTACAATAGTTTATTAAGGTACTCACAAAATGCCGAAAGTCCAGCGTGAAAGGGGAGAGCAGGGAACCAGCAGGGCGGGGGAGGAAGTGCGGGCAGCCCCACCAGAGGAGCAGAGTGCCCCATCTCTGGAACTCTACTCCCAACTCCCCCCGTCACTCCGGAGGAACTGACCATGTGGTGCCAGGCCGTCCTCTCACTGTTATCATCTTCGTTAATCTCCACGTCAGAAGATGACAGAGAATTCGCATCACTACCAAATTCAAAGGTATCTTCGTTGACTTGTCCGTTTATGAAAGAGTTTGCATCGCACGTTTTTGTATTATTTTCGGTAGCTTTTATTTCTTTGTTTTCCGCGTGCGTTTTTTCCGATTCGAGATGGCCATATATGCGGGCGAAGAATTCTCTAGGAGATGACGGTCGCGGTATGACTAGAGTATTCGTAGGTTTTTGAATTGTCAATGCGCGATTTGTTGTTATTTCTTGGGAAGGTACGTGCGGTCTTTCTGATAATGGCTTCATTTTTATATAAACAATTGCACAATCACCAATATGATCTTGAAAGCGTATAATTAGTATAACACAGCATTTAAAAAGTTCGACAATATTTAAACCGGATAATTTTTTAAAAATTGTTTACTTTGAGAAACCGATTTGCTCCAATAATTGTGATAGTTTTCAAAGTTATTGAAAAAAGTTCCGTGGTACATTAATTTTTAATCAGATTACAGACGTCATGTCCGTTGATAAGAGCAATCTGTCCAAGTTAAGGGATGAAAGTAAACTGTTATTGAGAATTAATATTCCCCGTGATATCACTTAATAAATACGGCGTGTGGGGGAGTAGCAGGATGGCGCGCTGTCTCTCTCGATCCCGAAAGGAAACCCTGTGATGTTTGAAAGAAAAAGAGATGGAACACAGAGTCCTCTCATTCACTGAAAAAACGGGAAGCGTATTTCAGGGGACTTAAATGAAGGGGCTAGACGCGCTTTACAACTGTGTATTTTATATTAATTTGAAAACTGCCAAAATATTCGATAATTGCGCTTTAAAAGCTAGATTATTAGTCCCCAGGGTCATACTTTATTAATAATATGACATGTGTTCTACCTAAATTAAGGATTGCGAAAAACATGTAAGATAACGTCTACTAATAAAAAAGAGTATTTTTCAAACATTTTTCATTGTCATCATTACTGTCTATTTATCTTATTTTGTTATTAAAGATCTAAAACAACGTAAGTAGGTAAATAATACAAAGCTTATAACCGTGGTTCATTATCGCAGTAACCTGAAATTTTAATGTGTACCATCTTAGATTGAACACATCATACATTTAATTATCTCGCCGCCTTTGTAAGTTTAAAAAATTAAAATATTGTTATATCATCGGACCCACATTACATTACGTTGTATAAATTCACTGTAGTGGGTCAGCCTTTATACATAATAACGGTTTTGCATTCTTCATTACCAGAGAAATGTTGCAGTATGTTGTAGTAGTATTTGCTTAATTTCTTGAAATTATGATAAGCCATAATATAATTCATTTTTTGTTTGAATAACTCTTGATATAATAACTTTTGAAAGTTATACAGATCAATGGCGCTTGGGTCCCACCCGAGTGTCGCTTGTTCGATTCCTCGGCTGGCTAAGTCCTCCATCACAACACAAGCAACATTTTCGGCTTTCTGTGGTGGTAGTAGGAGATTTTTAAATATTGTTGGGTTATTCGTAACCCGGGAATGTTTGTCTTTCTTTTAAAAAAAAAATGTAATATATCATTGCAGAAGAAGATAATACTAATAAATCTGTCTTTGAGAGGATTAGTCGTGTTCAACAAATTCAGAAATGATTTATCTTATTACGGTAAAGAGAGCCCTTATATTATTTATTGCCGCTTGAGCCGAGAATTATTCTCCTTCCTATTATTTTCAGAGTAGTTGTTGAAATTTGTTTTAGAAGAGGTGTATTTCGTTATAAATCCTTTTTGAAAAAAGCAGTTATTGAAAAGTAATGGATGAACTTAGATAATATTCTGACATGGCGAAGGCCGTGCTTTAAGTTTTAATAAAAGCTTTAGGTTATGAAAAATTTTTCAAATTTGAGAAAAGCATTAACTTTGTGGCTCGCCATAATTTACAATAAAAAACACAAGTATTTATTATAGATCACTTTTATTTTTTCATACTCTCCCGGTTTCAGAAGCACCTTTCCTTTGTCAGGAGAATATTAGAACTAACCTACGATTTAGAATATTGACAGACATTCAAATTTTAGGTAATTGAGTGGGAGGTGAGCAATGGGGAAGGGGCAATAAGGAACTCCGGTAAAAAATATTATGGCTTTAAAAAAATATGTTCATATAGAACAATAAACGCTGAATATATAAGTTTTATTTAATAATATTAAACGCAGAGTTTTTAAAAAATCATAAAAAAATCCATTTTTAATCGGATCGTAAAAACCCCCCGTCAAGTTGGCATTATTGAAATTGTAGTGGTGACGTCACCGTAAAGTCATTGTATGGGAATGTATGATATGACACAAGCCAACGTATTAATTTATTCGTTTATTTACATACTGTTTATAGAGATTTAGTTGTTGTGGATAATAATGGGATCTCTTATTAGTTTATCTCTATTATTGAAAATATTCAAAAACTACCGCACAAAAAAAATAGTAATGTTACTTATTGGGATAATACTTCGATCAACGGAATTCAAAATGGCGGCAGTTGATCAGCTGATTGCCCGATCCTATGGTTAATTTTCAGGAGTGATGACGTCACATGATTCACCATACATACGGTGGTTTTCGGGGGATCTTGAAAAATTAAAACTTTGACAATTATTATTAAGTTAGAAGGTCATTAGTCATTATTCATTAAAAAAAAAAAACTTGGACTGGAGTTCTCTATTGCGAGATTTCCGGGAAGAACAGGTTGATTGGAAATATGTTTTTAGAATGGGACTAAAAGATGAATTAATTTGGTTATTCAAAATACCTACTAGAATTATTATTTAGGGACTTTCTAATTTCAAGTGCTTCTAAGTTATCTTATTTTTTGCTTTTATTGTTACGATGAAGAATTTTAACCCCTGTGTTTTTATTAAAAGTATGATCTGCGGAAATGAGATGATTGGCAAACTCTGAAAAATGATTATTATTTAAACATCTTAAATGTTAACACCGTATTCAAGATAATATCCCAAATAATACAAGATTGATATATTATTTCAATCGTGTGTTATTGGTCGCGGGCCGGAGTTTACCTAGCCTGAATGGAGTGAGAGATGTGGGCGTGGTCTGAGCACTGCGGGAGGGTGAACCAACCAATCAGCGGAGGGAAAATTGGGGAACTTTTACTTGGTATCACTTATCTGGAAAATTTACAATAATTTCCTATCTTAGAAATAATAATGATCACGTCAGGTACATATATACTCGTACCAACGTACCCAAATGAATCCCGTATTAAGGCCAAATATCACTAGAATTATAATATTTTTTATGGATTACAGCATTTATTGTTATTAAAAATAAAACCATATATAAAACATGTAATTCACCAATATTTGTGAAGGTATTTATAAAAATAATATTTGCCTCTGGATCATTTTATACTAAAGCCCGTATAAAACATTGGATATTTGAAAAGATTTCTTCAAACTATACATAAGTATAAATCAAAAATTACTTACTCTAGCAGATCTATTTTCAAATTTCTTTCGTAGAACGAATTTCAAAAGTGACTATAAACATACTCTCGTGCTATTTCAATCTCCTTTAAAATATCTTTTTATTCTTTATTTTTCAGTTTACTTTTAATTTTTATATTTTTATTTGTATTAATATTTGTTTTTGGTTTTATTTATCCCTAAATATGTTTTTTTTCTCTTTTTATATTTTATTATCTGTTTCTTCAAAATAATATTTCATGTATGACTACCACAACAGTATGGTAGTTAAAAAATGGCAAAAACTGTAACATGTAAACATTTATGAAATAATAAAAAAAAATCAACAGAATTTTACATTTCGAATGATCATTACGACATGGGTGGTGGGTGGGTTTCTTCATTTACCGAGAATGCTAAATGCAATGCTAATTGTAAAAGTAAACGATCGAAATTTAAAAATTTCTATGCATTTGACCGTTTACTTTTACAATTAGCATTATTTATTTATTTAATAGTATCTGTAGCAAAATTTGTACATAATGTATTTATAAATTATATTATATTAAGGTATTATAAAGTACATTATTTTTTTTTCACAGTCCTCCTCACTAGGGTTTCCTGTTCTGAGGCGGCCTGTAGTTTTTCCACATTTGTATTTAGTATCCAGTTGTCTTTACATGGTCTTCAGTATGTTTGATAGTTCATTTTCACTTTGTTCTCTCAACCGTATTTTTACTTTTGTTTTAAATTTATTTATTTCTGTTATTTTTTTTGTTTGTGTTGGTAGAGCGTTGTATAGTTTTGTCGCATTGAATTTCACATTTCTTTGTCCAAAAGATGTTGTCAAACTGGCTGTAGCTAGAATATTTTGGTTTATTGCCCTGGTTGTGTATCTATGTTGGACAGTGGAGTATTCTGATATGTTTTTTTAAATTTTAAATAAAATATTTTTTGCATAAAGTTTTTGTATGTTGTAGACTTGAATGATTTGAAACAATTCTTCTGTCGGAGTTCTAACCGGTAATTTCAAAATTGTCTTTAGTACTCCTAAATTGCATTTAGCATTCTCGGTAAATGAAGAAACCCGCCATTAAATGTCGTAATTTTTCAAGACAAATTTACTAATTTGTCAAATATTTTCAAAATTTTATCAAAAGAAATAAACTTTAAATATTTAATTAATTTATTAATATGAATTTTTCCCAGAATCAGTTCCAATTTTTAACCGAAATTAGTATTTTACAGTGTTCAAAATACGTTACTAAAAAGAAAAATGATATCTCACAAAGCCCCTTATTGTAGTTTATAAGATTGTTAAGCCATCAGGACTATGTATTACGTATATGACTCAGAAATGTGATCTAAACGGTGTTAGAAAGAGAAAACACCATGCTTAATATTCAATTTTGAAAATTAATCACAAAATAATTAAAATTTAAGATTTTATGATACCAAAGTTTCCGACCGCAATTCGAAAAAAAAATTTTGGGAATTTTTTTATTTATTATTTTTTCATGAAACGACCAAAAAGTGATTTTGCGATAATGTTTATAATACTTTTGACTAATAAAAAATGTATGTAATTTTATTTTCTTCGTTATCAGTAATTTCATTTTGAAAAACGTAAGATGAATCTTTATTTATATTTGAATTAAAAATTTTAATATTTTAAAAATTATTTATTTATTTGGAATTCTAAAATTTTCATCACCTTTCAAAAATAGCTTTTCATTTTCGGATGCGGTCAGAAATATTAAATTTATTTAGATTTTTTTGCAACGCGGAAATATTTTGACATTCTGACAAAATAGGCCCGAAGCCTGAGGGGTAAAAAAAAAAGGAACTTGGCCAAACTAACTGGCCAAATGAAATCATCGTTAAAATCTCTAAAGAAAATCGCATTAACCTCGACACAATGGGAAGACTTACATACCTACCTACAAAACACGCGAAACAATCATTATTATGGCAACGCTATTCTCGTATTTATTTAGTTTTATTTAATTATTATAATAATAATAAAAAGATTGACAGATAAAATAACAAGATACATACGTCAATGTCATTATGATCGTCTCACTATTTACTGCTTTGCACGTAGTTATTATTTGTTTATTTGATTGTTAGTAATTAATAAACCACTATAATGCAAGTTGTTTTTTAGTATTTACAGGAACCGGCAACTCGGTGGCAACACCAGTGCCGTACTCTTGCCGTTCAGGCTAATTTGTTCGGTTTTCGCATAGACATCCAAATGGATAGACCAGAAGATACAGGTGAGGGGTAAAACCAAACTATGGGGGGGCGAAGAGGGGAAGAAGACTGTCATTAGTTGAAAAATCAATCTGACAGTATATAGGCATCTCGCATTATAATATCACCATTTAGTTCTTAAAACCAAAATCTGCTTTGAATGAATAGACCTTTTTACATGGGAGCGCGAATTGCTTGCCACGATAATAAATTATTTGCGTAGGCCAAATGTACACCCCAAAAAGATTCGCTCGTTTTCACATAGCTATATTTTGTTGCCGTGTTTAGTTAAGACACTTTTACAAATGTTTCATAATTTACTTACCCCTGTAACCAGCGACGAGCACACTAAGGAACTGCCCACATTCGCTATGTGCACATTGATATGTAGGTATGTTGTATAGCATAAGCTACTGTTTTGGCGTGTTATTTTTTCGTTAAATGTATAGATGTTAGCTTCGCGCTGCTCACGGCAAGAATGATGACGTCACACATTTTAGATTCAAGCGATTCTCTATCCCCTCCACATGGGGCGAACTGGCGCCAAGGAGGAGCTCCAGCCGGTTCCATGGCGAGGGGGAAATAATACGTTTTTATCACTTAGGGCAGGTCCAGATATATTCATATGTCCGTGGGTTTTCGGAACAACTCATATAGGTCACACAGAAATCTCTGTCTTCCTTACTATAATGGTTAGAAATATTATCTAGAAAGAGAAAACACTTATCAAATTCAAATCTAAAAATTAACCAAAAAATAATTAAAATGTGCACCTTTTTGAATGCAAAATTTCCCGCCACAATTTGAAAGAAGTTATGAAACTTTGAGAAATTAAAAAAATATATTTTTACAAAAATGACAAAAACGTGAGTTGATGAAAATGTTTATAATACATTGGCTTAATAAAATAAGAGTGAGTTTTTTTTCAGTAATTTAATCGGTAAATTTAGTTAGAAAAACGTAAAGTGAGGCATTTTTTTTTACGTTTGCATTCACAATTTTCTATATTTCAAAAATTAAATGTTTATTTCGAATTATAAAATTTGAAGGTGACATTAAAAACAGTTTTTAATTTTCAGGTGCATTCAGAAATACTCCATTTATTCGGATTTTATTGCGAAGTCGAAATATTTTGACCATCCGACAAAATATGCTCTAGGCCTGAGTGGCTAGGAAAAAAATATCAAAATTTTTAAACACAAAAAACGCATACCTAATAAACACTTATTGTTAGAGCGCTTCCATGCGAGAAATTGGCATGATTGCAAAAAATAATTTCTTAGATTACAGTGGTTTAAGATTAAAATTAAAATTTTATTTTATTTGAATAAGAGTCCCAACGAGATCCATTTGGGGATGCTAAAGTCAATGAGACAAATTGATTGTTGTGAAGCTGAATGTTGAGGGGAGGGGAAGTATATATGGAAGAGGTAGGTGGGGAAGTGCCTGGCTAGTCAGATCTATTCACTAAACGCGGCCAAAAGCATTTCAAGCAATGTTTCTATTCTGGATGGTGGTCGTAAACCGGAGTATCTTCCACTCTGGAACGTGCCGCAAATATACCATATATCATTTAAAAGGAGTTAATAGTAAAATAATACAAATTAATCCGCTTTCGTAGTGCGAGTCGAGAGCCTTAACCACGGAGGCCGTCAAATTGGTCATTTTAAAATTTGTCGATATTATTATGTTTCTTCGTTTGCTAAATTATATAGACGAGGAATTGGACATGTTTGAAATATGTTTTTGTGCCTAGTGTGTCGAGTAGGTATTCTTAAATTGAGTGGACTCTGGGGTTATGATATTTCACTGATATTCTTTGATAAATTGATAATTCATAACCGTAATACTTATTATAATTAAAGTAATAACATAAATATATATTGTTAACAAATAAATAGTTGAACATAATTTGAGGGCCCGAAAATCGTTTAAATTGCTTTAAATGACAGCACAAAAATGGTTCAAAGGTAATATAACCATAATATGATTATCTTAATAGCTGTCTTAAGAGGAAACGCGGGCGCCGAGAAATTTTATTATTAGGCATATTACAAAACTACTGTCGTCACCGCCATTTTTACCCCCCCTGAATACTGAGCGAAAGGGACAAACTGTAAGGGACAACTGGACAACGTCGGGCTGATTTTACTTAAAGAAAATCATAAAAATTTTCCACCTCCAAAACTGGAATGCTTTTTAAGATTTTCTTTTACCAACTGAATCGGTAGAAGATATTCTATGTTTGAACGTTTTTACAGTGGCGGCGTAGGGTAGGTTGGCACCCGGGGCGGTTTTGTTTTGAGCACCCCTACCTAAAATAAAACACCAAATACTAAACATGCTTACGAGACTTAATTTTACTAATATATTTGATCACATTATCCTAATTTATTACCTGTCTCTTTCAGTTGACAAAATCGAAAGATTGGTTAGTCGCGCTTGGCTCATTGTGGACCTTAAGTACGATTTTAATAATTTTAATTCTGAAAAGCTTCTTTCACACGCAGCCACCAAAACACATATTGTTAAAAAAAATCTCAAGCCTCGATTACATTGAGCGAGTTTACAAGCTACTAGCCGGCGTATTCACTATCTGCTAGTGAACTCGCTCAGTGTAATCATATTATTAGCTAACTAGCAGATTTTTACACTGAACGAGTTTACTGGCAGATAGTGAATACTCCGCCTAGTAGCTTGTAAACTCGCTTAATGTAATCGAGGCTTAAGATATAGCGCTAAACTTGGAACAGACCCTAAATATTTTTAATGAAACTGAGAAGCTCCAATGTAGTCCATTGAACCGCTTCTTGCGCAGAAATGTTGTCGGCTTCCAATTGCCGTCCTTTGCTGAAAATTCATCGTAAATTTTTAACAGATTTGGAACCATTCCACTTCTGGTGATGTTACCAACGTTTTAGGCTGAATAACACTAAATGTAACCGACATAAAATCCGTTGCCCTGTAACGATGGTTTAATTCTTCGTAAAATCTATCGTGACATTATAACATTGCTTTCTGCAGCTCCTCTGATAATGTAAGTCCAGCATCTCGGGGCCATTTCAGCAGGCATACGTTTTAGAAATCTCCTCCTTTCTCTTTTTCCTTCAATCGGAATGTCTTCCTCACATTTTTTTATTGCGTGGCAAATAGCCTTTTCCATTATTTGGTTACGTTGAATTTGAAGAAAAATTTTAAGAGCTTTAATTTTTATTACACACTTTTCCAATATTAGTCCAGATTTTTATATATACTTTTTTGTCTGATTAGCTTCTTCTAGGACTCCACACCAAAATGAAAGATAGCATAGAAAACTGAAATCACACAAAGCCGGTATGAGTGTCGATGCTGCTCTTTTGCTTCGACGATTTCTTTGCTGTGCTGGGATTACACATCTCTTCGAGTGTTGATACAACCATCTCAAAATTATTCTTCAGTGATTTAACAGCGTCGTGATGAGCACTCCATATTATCTCTGATAGTCGTTTAAAGGACACACCTATATTTTTCATAAGTATTTCACACCGCGCTCAATGTAAGGTATGCGCGGTAAAAGATTAGATAATTTGGGAGGCGGGAATGGGTACCGCCACCCCGGAAACCTTTATTGGATAACCGACACCTCTGCAAGGTCACCCCAAGTGGTTCGCTACTTTTTGTGATTTAGCAGGGGTGCCCGGGTTGATGGGGTGAGGTTTGACTAGGTCTTGGAGGCGGTTGACCAGGATACACTGAACCCCAAATTCCTACCCAAATTACCTTAAACCCTTTTCCTTCCTAGAACTCTCCTCTCTTCCCTTTCCTTAAAAAAAATCCTCCACACAGCATCCCCAAAGATAACATAGGCCCTGAGGGAAATTATTTTCCTCAGGGCCTCCTGTGTGGAGCTCATGTTAAAAAAAAACCCGGAAGACCCTGAGGAAAATAATTTTCCTCGGGGACTATGTCATCTTAGGGAATGAATGCAACATGAATTCATTCTTTTAGGGAATTAGAAATTATATTCGAAAAAAAAATGAAAATATAGTTGCGATGCATTTCAAAATATGTATTAGTATCTATGCAGGTAGCTAGGTACAAGAGTAGGTAGTTATTTATTGATATGTCTTTATAGAGGGAGATTTTGTGCATTCTTCGGCTGTACGAGTGAGTTGTCGTTGTCACCCCTCGGTGCTTGGTACCCGGGGCGGACCGCCCCCTCCGCCCCCCCCCTTACGCCGCCACTGCGTTTTTATTTAAAAAAAAATACATTGTCAAATTTGTACTGGACACCCTGTTGATGTCGAAGAGGTCCTACCCCCATAAGCAATGAAAACTCTCTCAATTTGGGAAGCGGCTATGGGTACCGTCACCCCGGGAACCATTTATTGGATAACCAACACCCCGGCCATAGGTCACCCCAAGTTGTTCGGTACGTTTGGTGACTTAGCAAAGGTGCCCGGGTTCATCGGGGGTGAGGTTTGTCTAGGTCTTGGCGGCGAATACGTTTGTTCACTGCTGGCCTAACCTAGACCTCTCCAGCCGGACTCTCTCGATCCATTGTCTTGCACCGTAGTGGGAGGGATAAATTCATACATCCGTCAAACTTGTACAAATTGGCACTCAGATTCCTACCCACCGCACATGCATTTTCCTTCCCAGAACTTCCTTTCCTTTCATTCCCTAAAAAGACCTTCCACACAGTATCCCCAAAGATGACATAGGCCCTGAGATATTATTTCATCAGGGCCTGTTGTGTGGAGCTAATATAAAAAAAAATAAGCATACCCATATAAAAAGCGGTAGAAGTGAAACCTTCAGAAAACTAAAGTAGACAAGAGTGGGAAGGCTACGAAGCACCGCACAAAGAGGAGACCGATTATACTATCTCATTTTCTTGCAAATCCTATAGATGTATGTGTTTGTCGCTTTTTAGTGACGCTTTTTCGTTTCATCGAGTTTCAAATTATAACGGTGCTAAAGAAATTTTCACTTAAAATATGGAAAAGCCAGTAATTGGTATCTATATTGATGGTATGGATAAAACGTCGCCCGCGTTTCCTCTTAATGTCTTTCACAAATACAATAGAAACACTTTAGAATTTGCAGTAGGTGATAACTTTACTACCTACAAACCCATTATTTAGAAGGATTTGAAGAAGTTATTAATAATTAGGAGACACGATGATTTGAGATAATATAATGTAGGAACCGCAGGGTAAATAGCTGAAATAATAAAGCAATTTACCAACCGAGATAGTTCTAGAGCCGGTCGTATATTTCGGTTATCGTACGACAGATAGCAAGATTCATCAAACTAAAGTAAATACTCATTATCACAGCGTACAACAGAACAGCAGACAGGCAGGGTGTTCAAGAAACACCCTTAACATATGATAAAAGCAAGTCATTTTAAGTGATTATCTTAGTAATATTTAATTCAATGAAGACAATATAAGCGAAACTCAATCGAAAATCTGAATTAAATATTACAATTTAAGGTTTTACTTATAAAGTTTAAATAAATATAAAATATTCATCCTAGACTTGCAGAAAAGTCAATAGATGTCGCATATTAAATAAAATGGATAAAGATTTATCCAGACACTATCTAGAGTTCGGGCTTGAATCTTGCAATCATACACAAAAAAGTAAATAATATATGCATTAAGAAAATGAAGATAATGTGGGTGGTTCTTAGTCGAAGTTCTGTCCGAATTTGATATCGACACCGTGCCGCAGTGGTTAGCGCGTTTGCCCGGAAAGCAAGAGGTCCTGGGTTCGTATCCCAGAGGTGTCAATATCTTTTTCTGATTTTTCTGTTTCCAGATTTTCGATTGAGTTTCACTTGGATTGTCTTCATTTAATTAAATATTACAATTTACGGTATTACTCATAAAGTTAAAATAAAAATAGAATATCTTAGTTTTTGCAGTGAGGACCAATAAATTGTGTGGCCGGATTATTTTACCTCTTGGCCATTATTTTTTTTCATCATTATTATTATTAAATATATTTATATACATACTTTAATGCCAGATAAAATAAAATTACATTTTCACTTGTACTAGAATGTTTACCTACATTACAATATTAGCTAAGTACCCAAATACTTTCATTACCTACTTTCTCAATTTAATTTCAGAGGGAATATTTAAAAATTATGTTAGGTATAATACTCGTATGTATTATCTACCTAACCTTTTATATTTTTCAATTTCATCTGGAAGGCATTATTATTGTATGATTTGCCCCCCTCGTAGCCAATGGATTACTTGCCATATTGGGCATGTTTCGTTTTTATTCCGCTCAAGAGGTCCCGAGAAAAATGATTTTCTTCAGGATCTAAGTCATCTTTGGGGATGCTACGTGTTTTTTCAAACTATGTATTCTACGAGCAGTATTTTCTTTCTTTTTGTTATTTATTTTTGGGGTGTTATGCCGTGTTGCGCTACCTCATCCTTTAGCCAACGTTTCGGACACTGTAACGCTGTCCGAAACGTTGGCTAAAGGAGGAGGTAGCGCAACACGGCATAACACCCCAAAAATAAATAACAAAAATACTTTTGGCCGTGAAAATCTAAAAACTTTTTTCTTTGTTTACGCAACACTGTGGCCCACGCGGACGGTAAGGGGGGGGGATTGAACCCACTAAACCCCTCCCCTCCCTTGTATACTCCCTTGACTGTCTGAATGTGAATAAAGCTTCAAATGAAGCCAAGAGTTGTGTGGCTTTTCATCCCTTCTAAGAATACTTTTTATCCCTTATTCAAGATTGGCCCCCAAGTTGGATTACTGTGATGACAAAGCACGAACATTGAATAAATAATAACGGATTTAAACTTCCTTGTTAGGGAGCCAAGGTAGGTTAGTTTAATTTTTTTTTGTTGCGTTTGGTTAAGAAAAATAATTTTAGGAAATGGTGTATTTGAAGAGTTTACATTTCGTGAGAGAAACTTACGAGTAGGTTTAGCAAACTGTGGTATTAGAAAAAAAAGACATTTTAAAGGACGTTCAAGTAGCTTTAAAAAAACTGGTGAATTATTGTTATCGTAATTTATTTTTAGGGTTTTATCTTGTGTTGTGTTTCTTCCTTCTTTGGGAAAATCTGCCCTGATGGTGGACACCGTAACGCTCTCCGGAACGATGGCTAAAAAAGATAATCAGATAAGTGAACTAATGGTTTTAATAAACTGTGTTTTGTAAACACGCAACAAGATAATAAAGACCCAACATAAAACCAAAAGGCACCTTCGTTTTTGGTATCCCTGTATCTACTAAACAAATAATAATAAGTGGCAGTGAGCAAGACAATTAATATTAGTAAATGTTTTTTTGGTTTTGCAACGTACCTCAGTTTGAAATAAGTTACCTTCCGGCACTGACATGGATGGTATGGACGTAGACCTCCCAGAGCAGCTCGCAGCTCTGAACCCCGACGGAACGAAGTAAGCTGCCTTGTCTTTTGTCTTGTTTTTTAGTTTATCATTGTTCTCTTCAAATCTAGATTCTTATGTAAAGTGAGTGAAGTGAAACCAAGATGCACAACGATCAAAATAGCAAGGGGTAAGGCATTTTAGATACTGTGGAAAGAAATAACATTAGTCCAGTTGATTAGTTAGATATCTCAAAACACCAAGTTTTGAGATATGAGAAAAGCGATGTCCTAATGCTCACTATAAATCAAATGTTATGATTTACCTGTGTTTGTGTTTTTTTTTCATATTAAATATGCTTAAAAATAACACCGTAAAGCATAACGATCTGGTATATTAGTATGAGATTTTGAAATATCCTACTAGTGACCCAGAAAAAATCAACGTTTTTTTAAATCACAACAAGTTTTATTGAATTATAATTGATTTGGTGGTATTTATGAGTAATCTGAGTATTGTACCAGATAAAGGGTACACTTTTATATAAAACTCCAAACTCAATTCAAATTTCGACTTTTCGGACGATCGATATATGTACTTAGTTTCTTATTAGAATTTTATTATTGAACCTTTAATACAATTTGGGAGGCGGGTATCGGTACCGCTGTAGGTAGCAGAGGTGCCCGGGTTCATGGCCTTGGCGGCGGATGCCTTTGCCCATCTACTGCGCGGCGGGCCGGATCGGGAGAGATTGGTTGAAGAAGACCTTTTGATCTCTCCAGCCGGACTCTCTCGACCCATCGCCTTGCAGTGTGAGGGATGGATTCATTTATCCATCACTCTTGGACACACCGCCCCCAGATTTCTACCCCCCTCTCACACGGTTTTCTTTCCTAGAACTTTCTTTTTTTTACATTAGCTCCACATAGGAGGCCCTGAGGAACATAATTCCATTCAGGGCCTTTATCATCTTTGGGGATGCTGAGTGGAGGGTCTTTTAGGAGAGGAAGTTCTTAGAAGGCAAAGGGTACGAGGGGTGGGTAGGAATCTGTCAGTGTGTCCAGGAGTGACGGACGTATGAATCCACCTCTCCCACTGCGGTGCAAGGCGATATTCTGAGAGAGTACAGTTGGAGAAGTCAAAAGTACTCCCTCAATCATTCTCTCTCAATCCGGCCTGCCATGTAGCTGGTGGGCAGACGCATCCGTTGCCAAGACCCGGAAAAACCTCACCCCATGAACGCGGGCACCCCTACTAAGTTACCAAACGTAGCGAACCAGTTGGGGTAACCCACGGCAGAGGTGTAGGTTCTCTCCTTCCTTTCCTTAAAAAATATCCTCCACACAGCATCTCCAAAGATGGCCCGAGGGAAATTATTTTCCTCGGGGCCTCCTTTGTAGAGCTAATGTAGAGTAAAAAAGGCGCAGTTCGTAAAAAAATTATTATTGTAGAATTTGTGAGCTGAAAGCATTAAAAAAAATAATTGACTTCCAATAGAAGAAATTTACCCTTCGAATGTTAGCAAACTTGAAAAATCTATCTATCCAATGCTGTTATAAAAAAAATATAAGGAACCTGTATTCATACTTATCGAACAAAAAAATTAGCACCGCTTATGATAAGGATAGTCATTCAAAGAATATGTACATGAAAGAGCCGCTAATGTACGACTATCGGACCTAGTTCAGTTATACCATACGCGTTGTCTCAGTAATGGTGACCGGACAACTCAGAATGAAACCAACTCAGAAGCACCTCAGAAAGGTCATTAAGAGTGATAATAAACAAATATATAAAAAATGGTTAAATAGGTTAAGTTAGGTTAGGGTTACCGGCTACTTTATAATTATTTTTCATAGCTTTTAATGACCTTTCTGAGGTGTTTCTGAGTTGGTTTCATTCTGAGTTGACATGGAACCCTCAGTAATGTACCTTCTGTCTATTAACTCATCTAGGCATCTTATAAACATTTTAACAAAAAAATACGCATTTCGAATAAAGAATTATTAATTCATAAAATAATTTTGGTACTTACTTAATCGTTTGTCTGGTACGATAAGTAATCCCAATATTGAATTAAAAGTTCATTGAACTTGAGAAATATGACGCATTACTTACGTACTTACCCATGCACAACCAACCAAAAATACGTTTGTTTAATTTCCTATAATAAAAATAAATAAAGGATGGTCTCTTGAGGGGTAGGTTGAGAGACTATGGTTCATTAACATTTAAAAGGTTTCTTACAGGGTTGCGATAAAATTGAAATTGAAAAAAAAAACGTTGAAATTCTTGTATAAGTACTTTGTCTTTCTAAAGTTTTAAATAATGCAAACAGTGCTGGGTTTTCACGAAAAAGGTTTTTAACATTATAATGTGTAAATTACAGGGAAAAAATTAGTCCCCGGTAACATTTTTGATGCCTTTTTTCTACCTAAAACTTAAAAAAAAATCATTAGGTATTGGGAAGTTACCATTGGGGGTTGGGCGATTACACGACTGAGTGACTAGAGATGATATGTGGAAGAAATACAAATTGTTCGGTTTTGAAGGAAAAAAAACTGAAAAAAAAAGTCACCTGAGACCAATATTTTATTTAAACTTCTTACTCCAAGTATTGTCAGGCAACACTGGTTAAAGTAAGTTAAATACATCCCTTTATATTGCTCGTGCAAAGCTCATTCAAATCACTATTTCGAAAAAAATCATTTTACCTCACATTTTTCATCAAACATTCCTTCATATCGTCTAAAATATTCATCCAAGAAAGAAATTTGTTCGAAAGAAGTTGTAAATAATTTAATTACCTTTTAGAATATATATACATATATAAGTAAATCTCTAACCAGTAAATATTTACAGCAATTTTAAGTTTTTTCGTAAAATGTTGTCATTTTCAGAAAAAGCTGTTTTTTCTTACCAAATTATTAAGACGGGTTTTTTCTTCATGGGAAATTCCTTATTAATTTTTTCACGCAAGAAAGCAGGTAAGTTGTTCTCGAACAGATGATTAGTGGAATTTATTTTATAATCATTATTATTGTAATGGTTGATTAGGTTAGTCGTCGGAGATGCTACAATAATGTGCTACGATGCTGTTCGAGTTGGTGAAAAGGCAATGAATGCGATAGTGGGCTTGACATTCTCAGACATCAAGTTGTCCCGCAAAGATCGGGCATTCCCAATGCCTTCTGTCAGCTCGTCGATAAAAATTCACGATGAAAAGGTTGCAATTGACCCAACATTGTTGTTTCAGCGGATGTGTATAAGCAAACGATCTGATGAGGATTTGATAAAATTCTTTGAGTATGAGTTGGCCCCATTTCCTTTGGCACTGTTCAATGAAAGTGGGATGCGAAAGACAAATAAATCTGTTCTGTATAGCTTATTCGAGCCTACCAAAAAACTGTTCTACTGTCTCGGATGAACATAGTTGTGGACGGAGGATTTCTATCATATTATACATATTATCTATATTATACAGAGTAATTTGACAAAAAGATGCCTCCGTTGCCGCAATTTGTGATCGTTATATCACCTATGTCAACCACCACTATCCTGGAATGACTCGCACTGTGGTATTTGATGGGTACGCAAATCCAGTCAATAGTACGAAATCACAAGAACAGATGCGACGATACAGACTGAGAAGGTCAGCAGACATCAATTTGACATGGAACAAATCAATACCCGTTAAACAGGAAGATTTTTTATCCAATCCTGCCAACAAAATTAACTTCATCTCCTTACTACAGACAAAGTTTCGGGAGAATGGGATACAGACTCTTCAGGCCATCGATGATGCTGACGTCCTTATCGTGAAGACTGCTGTGGAACTATCCTTTCACAACTCTGTGGCTGTCTTTGGTGAGGATATGGATCTCACTGTCCTTTTGATTGCTTCCACTCCTCCCATCTAAGATATTCTGTTGCTGAAACCCGGACGAGGGAAAACCAAAACATTGGCACTGTCCACCCAAGAGATGCAGCATCGTGGATTTGAACACATCATATTTTTACATTCATTTACCGGATGCGATACAACGTCTGCAACTTTTAGGAGAAGTAAGGTGGGCTTTTCAAAATTGTATTTGGAGTCAGAAATGATCAAGCAAGCGGCAATGATCTTTTACAACCCCTCATCTACTCACGACGAGGTTGAAGAGGCTGGAAATAAATGCTTGCTGAAATGGTATGCGGCGCCAAAAAGACAGACCTCCCTTAACCAGTACCGCTCCCAATCGTTCACAAGGTCCGTGGCAAATATGAAGCCTGACATCAGCTCCCTCCCTCCAACAGAGAGTGCAGCTAAACAGCATTCCCGGCGGACATACCACCAAGTTCAGCAGTGGCTCGGGATTGAGCTGTCCCCTGAAGAATGGGGGTGGAAACACGAAGGAGACACCCTGGCGCCAATTACAACAGAAGATCTTCCAGCACCGGAGGTCCTTCTGAAAATGATATTTTGCCGCTGCACCTAGGATTGTGCAATTGGCAAATGTGGATGCCGAAAAGCAATGCTGACCTGTTTTGCAGCGTGCCTTCACTGCCAAGGGAGATGCCTCAATAGCGTGCCTGTTGCCGAGGACGACGATGAAGACGACGTAGAGCCCTTTCAGCAAGAACATCCACCACTGAGAATGACGATGCCATGGATGAACAACGCTTGCCAGGACCCTCACGTCCAAAGAGGATATGAAAACGTGAATCCATATAAAGTTGAGAGTGTAACACGATGTTATTGAGAACAGTGCCAAAGGAAATGGGGCCAACTAATACTCAAAGAGTTTCATCAAAACCTCATCTGATCGTTTGCTTATACACATCCGCTGAAACAGCAATGTTGGGTTAACTGCAACCTTTTCGTCGTGAATTTTTATCGACGAGTTGACAGAAGACATTGGAAATGCACGATCTTTGCAGGACAACTTGATGTCTGAGAATGACAAGCCCACTATCGCATTCATTGCCTTTTCACCAACTCGAACAGCATGGTAGCACGTTATTGTAGCATCTCCGACGACTAACCTAATCAGGGCCGGATCTACGAAATCTGGCGCCCTGTGCAGTAGGTACCGATGGCGCCCCCCCTCTACATTTTTATTTTGATAAAAAATTCGTTCACCCTAATTTTTTTATTTATTTTTTGTTATTATTTTTTTTTACACTAATTTATCAAATAAAATCAAGACATATAAAGGGTGTAACTTTTCCAAGTGACCTAGCGGTAGCTCTCACACTCGTTTTTTTTTAAAGAGAGGATCACCAGGAGCCCTATACTCTCTGAATCTATTGGATAAACATAAATTATGGTGCTATTTTAATTATTTTAGGAAAAACTCTTTGCAAGTTATGCTTTAAAATAATACAACGAATTGTTTGTTTGTGCCCGTACCATGATTTAAAATATAGGTTACGAGACAATGCGGGTGGTTTCGCTGAACTAGGTCCATTAGACATTCTTGAGATTTACTGCCTATATACCCTACGCGAATATTAGAAAAAGCAAATACAAATACGTTCTCATGGCAACGTACAACACAAGAATAGCATCTACTAGCTTCTGACAGGCAGTCCCGACGAGAGACAGTGAGCAGTGATAATAAGAATACAACCTCAAATTTGTGCCTTGCATTTCTCCTGTGTTGAGCGAATAAACACTAAACACTGACGTATGGTATCAACGGCTTACGAACAAAAATACCGCGCTGTGATTGGTTATTGAATTTGGATCGCACCTATTCGTCGTAAAAGACGGTAAAAGATATATGGAAAAATAGATCTTACGTTTAAACTAAATATATGGAATTTGTAAAAAAAAATCTGTAACTGACTATAAATTCGTAAGCCGTTGATACCAACCAGATGCGTGCGCATTCTGTTTCTTTGGAAAGTGTTGCTAGAGCGTAATAATTATTTCGTACTATGGGTAATTTTTAAACGATTCAGGGAATATTATAACTAAATTTTAATACAATATTTATTTTCTCACGGCGCCCCTTCGGAGTTGGCGCCAGGTTTTTGCACGTTTTTTCACGGCAGATCCGGCGCTGAACCTAATCACCCATTACAATAATAATGATTATAAAATGAATTCCACTAATCATCTTACCTGCTTTCTTGCGTGAAAAAATTAATAAGGAATTTCCCATGAAGAAAAAACCCGCCTTAATAATTTGGTAAGAAAAAACAGCTTTTTCTGAAAATGACGACATTTTACGAAAAAACTTAAAATTGCTGTAAATATTTACTGGTTAGAGATTTACTTACATATGTATATATATATATATATATATTCTAAAAGGTAATTAAATTATTTACAACTTCTTTCGAACAAATTTCTTTCTTGGATGAATATTTTAGACGATATGAAGGAATGTTTGATGAAAAATGTGAGGTAAAATGATTTTTTTCGAAATATTGACATTTGTGGAGCGTAAAACTCAAAAACGGCTGGAATTTCCAAAATTACGTATAGAATAAAAGTTGTAGATAATTTTATGAGCTTTTACTTATTCTTAGAAAGTTTTCCTCTGCGACGCACCGTTTTTGAGATATAAATGGAAACCCGAAAATCGGGACCTTCCCCCCCCCCTCCCCCCCCCTAGCTCACCACCTAGACGTCAGGACTTTTAGTATGTTCACACCCTAAGCACCCTAAACAAGTCCTGAAAGAATCGCTTAAGTTCCTGCTCACGCACTCTACAACTCCTTCCTTTACTGGACTAACGTCTTCAGTAGCGTGTGTCGCTCTCCATAGAGAGTAAACAAATGGCCTTATATTTAAACGCCCGGGGTCTCAAAAGTTTCGTATGATCTGTAGCTATTCGAAAACGTAAAAAAAAATAAAATTATTTTTCACTATTAGCCCGCTAAATGGCCGGAAGTTTCGAAAAAAAATAGATTTCGTGATTTGGAAAAAAAGTAAAACAAAGGGTTCATATTTTATATTTTGTACCAAACTTATTTTTCATTACATAACTGCAGTACCAAGATCCAAAAAAAAAAATTTTTTAAACATATGTGACGTGTTGGTTAAAAAAATAAAAGGGGAAAATAACACTTTTTCTGGATAAAATCAGAATTCTTGTTGACTTACTTGTATTCATAAAGTTGAACTTTTTTTTCATTTTTGTCAGTTATACGCATTTTTTAATAATAAACAATCGTTAAAAGGTTAGATTACTGAAAAAAAAAAATTATTAAAAATTAAAAAAAAAAAACGGTTTTAGGTTTTTTTTTCTGATTTTCAGTGCATTTTAGTGGGCTAATAACCATTTTTAAAAAAATAAATTTCAATGCAGTTATCATTTTCTTTGCAAGACGCAACTTTTGAGACCCCGGGCGTTTCTGAATTCAAAAGTTGAAATAATTGACACACGCTAGTCTTCAGGCATAAATTATTGATAATTTTTTTTTAAAATTTGCATTTGCGTCTCAATTTAATTACCATCTTTGAAAAAATGTTAAATAATTTATGGTCGTCTGCTTCAAGAGAATATAATACATTTATTTTAATGGTCGTCTACTTCAAGAGAAAGCTAAATAGTTAACTAAATTTATATTTTAACTGTCAGTTAAAGTGACAAGGATGTTAAATGGGATCACGAGCTGTTTCAAATGATCCTATAAAATCCGACTGATTCCTATAAAAATATTTCTAAGAATATTTAAAAATAAATGACGATCTGTTATTATATGTACGATACTTATTATACGAAAAAATATTATTACTTTCCAGTAGTTTTGATATCTCCTTGAATTTGATGAGTCATAAATTTTACGACATCTTTCGACATACCATACCGCACGACCGCACCAAAAATTCGTGATCATCCCAAATTACCATGATATTGTCAACACGGAGTCGAAATGTTTTTGGTTTTCTTTGCAAGATACATTGGATGAGGAATTAATAGTCATTCTGATCATCTTCTGTAAAATTATTCATTCAACAACGTAGAAGCGCTCAATTTCGTACCTCACCTGCAACAGAACTGTCAAATATGTTAAAATGGCGGAGTAACTCTAGAATAACAATCGGTTTTCGGAACGTAAAAGTTAAGTCGATTGAAAAACATACTATCGTGATATTTGGCAGTGGCAGTTTCTTTTACTCTTGTTTTTACAACAGCAACCATTGAAACAGACCTAAGATTCCTAGCACGGTCGATCGGTAAGGATTGTAACGATAACTTTCGGAAATTTATCATCGTTTCATAGCATGATTGCAGATCGCCAACGAATAAATAACAGTTCACAATAACGAAGTGTTTTTAATACATTCGACGTTAACTGTTATTTACGCGTTAGCGATCTGCAGTCGTCCTAGGGAACGATTAGAAGTTACCGACACAATCCTTGTTGATCGACGGTGCAAGGGGTCTGAATTGAGATTGAGAGCTGTTTTCGTGCCGTTTATCTTTGATTCAATACGGTTTTATAATGTTTTGATTCTCAAACAATAAAAAGAGCTTAAAGATATTAAGATTTTAATATTAGATATAGTTTAACGTTCTGTTTCTAATAATTACGTTTTAGAAAGGCTTACTTATTTATATTATTATTATATTATGACAGTGGCGGATACAGAAAAAGCTCAAGGGGGGGCGTTAAAGATATACCTAAAAACTGAAAAGTAGACAACAGTGTGGAGAATACGAAGCACCGCACAAAGGGGAGGCCGACTATAGATACTATCTCATTCTCTCGTAGGCTAAAACATATAGATGTATGTGTTTGTCAAATCACAATGGTGCTAAAGAAGTTTTCACTTGAATAAATAAATAAAAGATTGGCGGACCGCACATTTAAAACTTGGCTGGACACAGGGAGCAGTAGAGCTGCATTCCACGATCAAGGGAATCAAATAATTGAGTCGGACCATGTTAAGGGTACCTTTACATGAAACGACGTGTGAACGTGAATGAAGCAAAAGTTTCAATTTAGGAGGCGAGTATGGGTACCGCCGCCACGGGAATTATTTATTGGATAAACTGCTATAAGTCATCCCAAGTGGATCGCTAAGTTTGGTGACTTAGCAGGGATGTCTGAGTCCATGGGATGTGGTTTTTCAAGGTAGCGGCGGATGTGTTTGCCCATGTACTGCGTGACGAGCTGGAAAGGACTGGTTGAGGTAGACTATTTAACTTCTCCAGCAGGAATCTGTCTTGCATCGCAGTGGGAGGGAAATGTTCATCCGTCCATCTCTCCTGGACACACTAACCCAGAGAGTCCTAACCACCTATCATACCTTTTCACTTCCATTATTTCCTTTCTAAGTATGTTTACGAGAGATGGGAAGGCTGATAGAGACATTGAAAGAAGGGTAAATGCAGGTAACCCGCATTTATGGAGGACTGAACGCCGTTGGCGCTAACAAAAAAAATGTCTAAAGAAGCGAAGCTAGCAGTCCACAATGGAGTGCTGGTACCGTCCCTGATGTATGGCAGTGAAGCATGAAAGTGGCAGAGGAAGAACTAAATGCTATAGAATTGAGATCCCTGCGGCGTATGTGTGGTAAAGCCATGTACGATAGTGTGAGAAAAATATGAAAAGAATGCAAGGCTGATGCAAGCGTAATAAGTAAGATTAAGAAAGGGACGCTTAGATGGTTTAGACATGTAGAGCGAATGATTGAAGAAAGATTTTCTTATATTTAGGGAGGGGACAAGGGGGGGCGCGCCCCCCCCGCGCGCCCCTCTGTATCCGCCACTGTATTATGAAAATTAATGTACGTACTGGTAAACAAAGACCACGAATCTCGAATGATAAGAAAATAATATATTTTATTTGAACATATTATAAGATTAAATATATTTATATTTAGCCTTGCGTCTCCCTCTGTCGCGACAGTGCCAATGAGAGTAAAGCCTTTGTTAATGTATTGTTTGAGCAGGCATTGAACTCATAACTTTTCCAATTTATTCTAGAAAAATCATTGAAATTATTTATAATAATGTATTATGTGTGTATATTATTAGTATGGGCGATAACAATGATAAGCCTTAAATATGACATTTATGAATGCCTTACAACGACGCATAACGTTATTTTTTTAAACGAAATATATACAAAAATTATAAGTAATAATTATTAGCCTGAAACAATAATCTACATTGAAAAAATCTCCCGAGAAAACATACATGCCGCCGACAGGACTCGAACCCGCGTCCTTCTGATTTCCGGTCAAATGCTCTACTACTGAGCTACGTCGGCTTATCTCCTACCCGCCAAATAATTCAATACTAGTGTTGCATTTAACAATTACTGCTTATTACATTTTTCGAGTACTCAGTGGTAGAGCATTTGACCGGAAATCAGAAGGACGCGAGTTCGAGTCCCGTCGGCGGCATGTATCTTTTCTCGGGAGATTTTTTCAATGTAGATGAGTGTTTCAGGCTAATAATTATTACTTATAACAATTGTTACCCTTTGTGCTGTGCATAAAAATCTTGTCTTAAACATTAGTTTATCAATTAAAAATAATACGAAATATCTACATTTATATTTTAAACAATATTGAAATTTTAGAGGTTATTCTCATTCAAAACATTATAATATATATGCCATTTATTTTAAAAGGTACCTACTTATATCACAAAAAACTCGGTAAGATCGTACAGGTATATTATAAAGAGACCTTAGCTTACGCAATCGTGTACTGGATAAAAATATTGATTAAACATAAAATTAAAAAATGTCGATTACCTTCTGAAGAGTTTTCCTCATTTTCCTCTCTGAATTTTGACACAACTGCAAATTTTTTCTTTCATATAATATAGATATCGGCCACTAGCGTATCGGTACCTTTTTTATTTTTGGTAAATTACTTCTTATAGGAGTTAGGACCCTCCAAAAATCGTTAAAATTGCCTGGTTTGAACGCCATCAACAGTCGTTCAGTATATACAAATCAGCCCCGGATCTAATGGGGGGCAAGCCGGGGCCCATGCCCCGGGCGGCAAGTTCAGAGGGCGGCCAAACTCAACTTTGACCACGGAATAAATAATAGTACAAGTAGAGAAATTTCACGGCCATATTAACTCGACTGATACCCAGAGCCCTGAGTGAGACGTGCTGCACGAACATTTATTATTCGCGAGGCGCGTAGGCATAGTTCAAAATACGCACCCGACCCGCTCGCCCGCAGGAACCACAGATCGCGGCAGCACGCGTCTGCTCTGGTTACCGTGCGTGCGAAAGAGATGAAGCTATATTCGAAAACTCCCTCGTCGATCTCTCTCCACGACAGTGTTTTGTTTTAAAAATGTGTCAAAAGTGTGTTGTTTATTTTTACTCTTTAGTACTTGTTGATCAACCGAAGGTACAATACTGATGTCATTAGTGTCGCATCAATAAATCTATCACAGTTCATCGATCGCTTTTCTGGGTAAGTACCCCCCCCCCAGCAAGGTTAAAATAAATATAGATACCTAAGTGGGCGGGGGCGGCATTTTTCAGTTTTTGCCCCGCCTAAAAAAAAACGAAGATCCGGGGCTGATACAAATTCGGCAATGTGTTTTTTTAAAAAGCAAAACGTGTAGACATAGATTATTTTCTTCTAATACGGTTAGTAAAAATCTTAAAAATCGGTTTAGTCGTGGAGGAGAAAAATGGGGAATATAAAACCTCGATTTTGATAATTTTGATGATTTTATTTAGGTATTATCAGCCTGTTGTGCAGTTGTCCCCGTCGCTCAGTATTCGGGGGATCAAATGAAAAAACTGTATTGTACAAATAAATAAAATATACAGTGCAAAGGTTTTAGGTAGATCCTATTTAGTTGAGCCAATAAACGTTAAGTAAAAATACATATATACGTATATTATATTTATAACTAGCAGACCCGACGAACTTCGTACCGCCTCAGAATCAATACAGTTATTGATTCTGAGGCGGTACGAACACAACAGTTACTGTTGTGTTAACTTATTAGCTGAATTAAATTCAGTTTTTTTATTAAGTTAAAAATTACATAATGAATCAATTATCTATGCGCAACTGTCCGTGTTTCGTTTTTGACACTATCAAAGATGGCGTTGTGTACGGATTTATTTTTTGCGATTTTCTTACTTTTCCACTAGTAAGTGTAAGTATACGGGAATTGTGTTTCATTTTCTTTATACGTATGAGCCGTATGAGGGAGATATATTATAATTATTGTATTTTTCCTTTGGAGGGGTGCAGACATACGTTCACCGTTTGTCTCATTTTCACATTTTGTCTCTATTGACAGTGTGTAAGAAAGAAGGGCAGCATTATATGTTAAAGAACAAAAGCAAAACGATCAGCGCGTTAAGGGCCCGCTACCCGAATTACTACCGATTTCTTACATATTTCCCTTAAACACGTTAAGTTTTAAAGCTCTTAAAAAATATATGTTATTCTTGAAGATAATATCTAGACATTGCCTGCGCCGAAACGCAAATTATATAAAATGCCCTCGATAGAAAAAATCGCAAAGTATGCTCCAAAAATTATTGTAAACTCGTTTGTTTCCGTTATTTTACAAGTTATATGTATGAAAAAAAATCACAGTGTTTCTTTAAATGCTGTTTAAGATAATGCCCGCGAGATTTTTGCTCCATTTTAAACGAGTCATGTTTTATTAAACATTTTCGCAATTTTCGCATCGATTTTGTGGCTGTAAATGTCAGCGCTCTCCTCTAACATTCGTAATTTCGTATCTCTCTATCTTCTTCTTTTCGGGCCCGGTTGCGGAGCCTTAACATTTGACGTTTTTGGATTCATGGAATTCATTCACTATTCAATATTATATTTATCACAATATCGCTGCAGCTCTTTCAAAAGATGAGAATTCGTTCCATACAAAATATATGAAAAAAAGAATTTTCTTCGTAATTTTTTTTCGTGAATATTTTCGATATTTTAATAGCTATTCGGGGCGGAGACAAATCTAACAAATTAATAATCATTAAAATCGGTCCAGCCGTTCTTGAGTTATAAATGGTGTAACCAAAGATATTTGAATATAAGTAGATGTGCTATCTGCTGTTTTTACTATGTGGGTCTGCGCTTCCGGGTGTCGCCGATATTGTTTACCAATTAACAAATAAACTAAAAGAACAAATAATTAACGAATAAACCAAACGAACGTTAAACTAAATGAACGAATTCTTTCCTTATTCAAAATATATTGTTAACCAACATTAATGCACATTTTCAAAAAATCAACGAAATGAACAAATTCTTTTTGTATGAAAACTACGCTAATTAGCGCGTAGTCCGGCGACAGTTGTTGCGCGGACACCATAGCATATCTCTTCTGTATTAGAATATCTTTGGGTGTAACTAACCCGACTTTGTTTTATATATTAAGATGTCCACATAAATTTGAATATTATAAATTGCAGTGTACGTCATGGACCTACTTCTATAAGTACCTATATACTTACTTGAGTACCTGGTGAAGCTGGGTGAAATAATTATGTAAATTTAATAAATAAAACAATTGATAAACTGCGATATGCACTGAGTGTCTTTGGGCATTGGCGAGGTAAGAGGGGACTCCGGCCGGGTGTGCCAATCTAATGCGAAAACCTTTTTTGAAACTTTCGATATTATTTATCGACGCGTTGATAAACACATTCAAACGTCTCAACTCTTTAAAATGATTAGCTATCGTCATCACAAGCCAAGATATAGTACCTACACACCAAACTTTAAGACCGGCCTGACGTTAATCAACAATCGTCGAAGTAGGCGAGTCTAAGGTTAAACAAGTAGCATGCCCCCACGCCTTTCTCTGTCGCACGTATGTTTTACGCATCTTTCTCTTTCACTTACGTTAATTGCAAAGTCATTAACTGCACGAAAATGAATCGTATCATATTCAGGCTGGTCTTAAAGTATGGCGTCTACCATACCTTAAGGAGTTATAATGGCATTGCAAATTGCCGAGCTATGTAAATATGAACAAAGAAATCATAAATGTTAACAATGATGTAAATGATAGAAGATTAGAAAACTAGCTTCCTCAACTAAAATATTATTATCTTATGAAGGGTAATAAATTCAATTGCATTGTGAAACAATAATTTAAATGAGATAAATATTATATTTATTCAGCGATCCAGAGAAAATTGTGCGGCAAAAATCATACATTTCAAGATGATAAAAAAACATAGTGTGCAATTCACACGCGGTAGAAGTGTAACCTTCAGAAAACTAAAGTAGACAATAGTGGGGAGGCTACGAAGCACCGCACCAAAAGGAGAAAAAGGAGACCGATTTATACTATCTCATTCTCTCGCAGGCTAAATCCTATAGATGTATGTGTTTGTATGTTTTAGTGTCGCTTTTTTCGTTTCATCAAGTTTCGAATCACAACAGTGCAAAAGAAGTATCAGTTCAAAAAAGATTTGGGAAATAAATAACTAGTTGGACAATGCGGATTTATGTTATGTTATTGTCGGACATTGTTATGCAAATTTTCAGTTCATTGTCTAAAACACTGTATTTTAGTCTACACGAACAAAGGTTATTGTATAATGACTACAGACTACAGTTTAATTCAATTTTTAACAAAACTGATTTAATATTAACCTAACTCCAACTTTCAAAATGGGCTTTTAGGCAAACTTAACTAATTTGGTCCAATATTCCAAATTTTTACCGATTTATTATACAGAGTGTTAAGGGACGTACTTGACTTACTTTAACCAGTGATTCCTGACATTCTTTGGAGTAAAAAATGTAAATGAAATTTTGGTCTCCGGTGACTTTTTGGACGACTTTTTTTTTTTTTTTCAAAAATTTTTTCTTCAAAATCAAACAAAAAAAAATTCTTCCGCATGTCGTCACTGGTCACTCAGCCGGGTGTCCGAAGAACCCCTTACCCCGCCTCCAACTGTTCAACAACTACCATTTTTTTATGTTTTTGTAGAAAAAAAAAAAACATCAAAAATGTCACCGGAGACCAAAATTTCATTTACATTTTTTACTCCAAATAATGTCAGGAATCACTGGTTAAAGTTAGTCAAGTACGTCCCTTAACACCCTGTATATTTCTTTTGAATACTTTAAGTTTGTAAGTTCCTAAAAAAAGATGTTTTTCAACTTAATAGCTATACTTTTGCAGAACCTAAATTGCAATTACGTGAAATTCCCCCAATAGAAAAAAAATGCAAACTCTGTTCCGTTATTTAACATGTTATAGGATACGTATGAAAAAAATCACCTCTGTGTATCTTTAATTACATCTCAGGCAATTGACAATTGTCGGGAGATTTTTGCTCTATTTTAAACGACTCGTGAATTATTAAATATTTTCACTTGTAATGAGTTTAGTTTTTGGACTGTTTATTCGTGGTGGAATTCCATTGTATTAGAGTTGAAATTAAAACACTTTTGCACTTTGTTCCACTTATTTATTTTCACCAGGACCGGTTTCATCCTACTAGGGACGCGTAAGAATTTCAACTACCAGTCTGAAAATATCCGTAGTTGGATGAAACCGGTCCTGGTGAAAATAAATAAGTGCAACAAAGTGCAAAAGTCTTTTAATTTCAATTCTAATTTTCACTTGTATTCATATACCTTTCAAGCTACCTTTTGAACGCTTTCTACGAAGTCTACCGTACCGAATTTCTACCGTTTTATAACATATTTATTTAATATTTTTATGATAATATCTATATGTACCTATATTATATTTGCCCCGCGGTATTTATATGAAGTTTTCTCGGTAGAAAAAAATCACAAAGTATGCGCCGAAAATTATTATAAACAGGTTTTTTCTATTATTTTACTAGTTATATGTATGAAAAAATGCAAAGTGTTAATATAATTGTTAAGACATTTCCCGCGAGATTTTTGTTATATTTTAAACGAGTCGTGTTTTATTAAACATTTTCACAATTTTCGCTTAATTATTATCGTTCTTAATATTAGTTTGCTCCCTCTAACATTTGTATTTACATAACTTCACTTCTTCTTTTTGAATACTTACTACGTGTCTTCCCGCCCGTAGGTATCTACCTATAAGAAATTTTATAAATCGCAGAGAGAGAAAAAAAAGCGAAAAAGGTTTGATATTTGGTGACCGCGCCCACCACCGCCTTCGCTAGTCAACGTGTATAAGCATTCACTGTTTTGTCCGTTACCTGATATTCCATCAAATTCTTCCTCCTTTATATTGTTGGTCACTATTATTTCACTAGTTTTTTTCTGGAAGGCTTTCACGCAATCAATAAATATGCATTTATGTGATGTTATTTTCCAGAGATGAGCCCGAGAAGGAGGCCAAGAAGAAGCGTGAGTTTTGGTCCAACATGACCATCGAACCACTCTGGTTCGGGGTGACCATCTCCTTCAGTATGGGCTTCGTGGCCTTCAAGAACATGTTCCTGCAGCGAGCATGTCTGGTGGACTTGGGATACTCTTACGAGCAGTGCTTCGAGTCGGAGGGCGCCGTCAAAGCTGCCATTGAAGTAACACTACTCTCAACTTTATCCTCTATTCATGCAAATTGATTTACTAACATTTTTTTTGGCAAAAACTGTTTCCCTTCATTTCACTATTAATTAAACTTAACGGCCTTTGTGGCCGAGGGGTAAGGCTTTCGATTAACATTCTGGATTCAAATCCGGACTTGCACAAGTAAATTTTATTTAATTAATGTATGTCGATTCAATAAAGTTAATATATAAGTGTATTTACGGCACGCTCCAGTGGAGTGGAAGATACTCTCAGTATCTTCCTGATGTAACACCACCATTGAAACTTTGCTTGAAATGGAAAGCCGTGTTTTCCATTACCCCTCGTTTTCATGGTAAAAATTTGAAGTAACATTATTCTCGGTATCCGGAAAATCGTGTTCAAACGGAAAACTGGTAAATCTACGTCACATAGAGAACCCAAAAAACCTTTATTTCCGATCTGAGTGTATTATAATATGCGAGCCCGAGGTGTGTAAATAACCCCAGACCCTCTGGGCTTAATACCCGAAGATATGATTATGAAAACTCTACTTGCGCGGACAAATATATCACAAAGAATGGCACAAAGAAAACTCCAGGGAAAATAACAGATCCACCAACCTTGTTTTGTAGTTCTTGTAGCTTGGAGGCCTCCGTAATTTCATCCAACAGTTAAGTTCAATCAGTGCAAGTCTTTTATGACTTGAAAGTTGTTAATTGTCAATTAATACACAACTAGTAAGTTTTTCACAATGACAAGAAAATTTCAGTTGACGATGTCAGTTTTTTACTTCTTTGAATTCTATTTTCAAACCATCAGGTGTCTCTGTTATATCCAAAGAGTACCTAACTGCCACTTTTGTGATATAAATATATTTATTTAAATTTTCGAAGAAACAAAATAAACATATTGTACCTAATGCCTAACCATTGAGCATTTTGATATTTAGGGTTAGATAGGGTTAAACGCATTTAGAAGACATTAAATAGCTGCCTTTGTTATCATTATTTTAAAATTTGTTAAAAAATTCCAACTTCTGGCTCGATGTACGCGAAAGCAAAAAGCTCAAATCATAAAAAGTGATAGGTACCACAAAATCGATCCCAAATGTGTATGGATTCACTGGTTTGCCGCTTGTACGTGTTAGTGTTGTTTATTAGGTAGGTGCTAATAAGATACTCGTACCTACCTATTTCAAAAAATAATTGAGTGCCAATCACTCCCATGTGCGGACCAATCCAATGTGATTTTAATGGTAACAAAAGCTCCTGGCAGCGAAAATGCTAAAATTCCAATCACGTTGGGTACGTACATTGTCCATGTCAGTAGAATTTAGTTTGATAATATAGTCACAACAAATCATTTGACTAATGTACCTTTATTATCCACTCAGTTGGAATCACAGAGGATAGTGTCTTCGCTGTCTGTGGTGAGCGGCTTCGTGGGCGGCTTCATAACGAGCATCTTGCTGGTGTTCCTCGGGCCTTGGAGTGACAACAGTGGGAGGAGGAAACCCCTCATCCTCCTCCCACTCGGGGGCATGATCCTGACGTCCATCAGTCTCCTGATCCTGCAGGCCTTCCCTCGCCTCTCAACGGTCTACGCCATCTACGCGGAGATCCTTCCTCTGTCGCTGGGAGGGAACTTCAGTATGCTGGTCATGTCCAGTTTCAGCTACTTGGGAGATGTGAGTACAACTTCCATATCGATCGTCCAGTTGATTAGTCAGACATCTCCAGAAAATTGAAATTTGACTTGAGTATGCAGTTATATAATGTAAAAGCGTACCCTCTATCTCATAAACACCACCAAAGAATAGCTTCTTCAGGACAGTATAATATTCTAATAAGATAGAATACTAGTAGAGTATTATTCCGTCCTGAAGAACCTACGGTCGTAGCGAAACCCGGTTGGCATCAAGTATAAAAAGTAAAAGTGGTGTTTACAAAGTTATTGTTTTATTTTAAGACGACACTATGTTCTAAAATATATTCAGAATCTTAATGACGTAAGTAAAGAAGCCGTCTATACAAATTGCGACTCGCGACCCGTGTATTGGACGGACCTACCGTCGAATTTGCCCTATCAAAGAAAAGAATAAAAAGGAAAATAATGTGGGAATCTTAAGGACGTAAGTGAAGGAAGCGTGTAAACAAATATGCGCCTGCGGAACGGCGTATTGGACCGACGTACGGTCGAATTCACCCTAGCAGGCCTGGAGATGCGACCTTTCCGCCGGGTTCATATGAATTAATTCTGAAGAACGTGTTACCAAAATTTCTAAATGAATACCTCCCGAAGTTATAAATTCATCGTCTAGAAAAATAAAATCTGGTGCTCACCGCTAACTTTAGTTGTACAACGTATTACAATTTTTTAAAGGCATTGTACGTTAAAAAAAAATGATGGCAACCTACTATTTTTATTAATCTAAAATATAAATAAATCGCATCCCTTGTGAGGCACGGAAATAAAAATGATAATTCCATTACGAATTCACCTAAATAAATTAATATGTTAGCCTCGGGAAACCCCGATAAACGTGGTTATGTCTTGCCATCAAAATGTGGATGTTGTCTGGGTCACTAGTAGAAAATTTCAAAATACCGTATCAGACCGTTATGCCTCCCTGTATTATTTTATAGCATATTTAATATGTTAAATATAGACACTTGTAAATAATAGTTGATTTATGGTGAGCATTCAAATATTGCTTTCATTTCAAAACTATTATTTGGAGATGTCTGACTAACCAACTGGACGATCGATGCATATAAAGGCTAAGGTAAATGGGCAATTTTTAATGACAATTTTTTGCCGGCAAGATTTCCGTATTGTCGGTCAAGATGGTCATGTATTGCCTATAAATTAATTTCTTTCCCGGCTTCCTTCAAGAATTCCATTATTGACAGCTCTGCATTATTGCAATTGATTTAATTTCTTGTTCCCGATGGAGTCACTCGAACTAAAAATATCTTTCATTGCAATAAAAATGTAAATCCGTTTATAAACTTGTAGTATAAATAAGAAGTGTGTTAATTTTCCAAGTTGGGAAATTTTTACTTTTCTAAAAAAAAAATCGCCTGGGAAAATTGGAAAACTCGGTAAATTGGTCGGATAACGGATTGGAAACTTTTTATTAAAAGTATTTTTCGTATTGATTGTGTTTCGAGAGCATTGGAAATTTTTCAGGTTCGATAATTTTTGATCGAAAAAAAAAAATTCTTCGGTCAAAATGGAGACAGGCGAAAAAATTGCCTTCCAAGTTTTGTATACTTATTTTAAATTTGACATTTGTTAATGCTATTGAAAACTTCAACAGTTCTTTAGGAAAATAACAGAGGGCGCCAGTTCAGGGTGGAACTGGTTCCAAAAATAGCCCCTTTCTCGGATCCACTGTGATCCAGTGACAGCTAGTCACCGGGACAAAGTAACCGCGAAAGGCAATGTCGTCATTTGTAATAAATCGCCGCGTGGTATTATTATTCACAACTGCCAGTTACAATCAAAATCATATTATTTTCGAGATTCACGAAATTACAAATCCAATAGTACTTACGCCTACCAAGTGATGGCCCTCACGCTAGCAGTTAACGTAAGTGGCGCCATCTTTTGGCATTGCTTTAATTCGGTTCTATTATGAAGGTAGATTTGCATGCAAACTCACGTACGAAAGGTTTACGTAAGGCACGGCGTCAGAGTTGTATTCTTAGTCCGATTATTAAATTTTAACCGTACAGTCATTAGGCTATTAACACCGTTTGATTGATTGATTGATGATGATGATTCCAGATATGCTACAAGACGGGCAAGTGCGCAACCACCGTGATGGGAAATAACACTGGCTTCATCACACTCTTCATAGTGGTGGGATCCCTCTTGGCGCCTATTCTCTACAGAACCATCGGATTTGTCGGAATGTTTGCTGTCTCGGTGGTGTTAGAGGTAACTAGCTTTCTATTCATTCAAATGTGTTCATATTTTTATTACTTTCACTTTCGTGATAATACTTTTCTCAAATACTGTTTTTTTGCTAGTGTCGTAATTCCAAGATTAATTTTATTTTTTAATGTAAATACCTCACAAAAGTCCCAACAGCTCCCATGTCGCGCCAGTTAGACTATAGCACCTCCAATCGGGGTATGTTGTGAGGCTGAATGTACGTGTGGAAGGGAAAGAGTTGGGGGAGAGGAAGGTGGGGATGGCTATTAGATCTAGTCACCAAACACGGCTAAAACCATTTCAAGCTTCGTTTCAATTATGATTGGTGGTCTTACACCAGGGCGATACTATCTTGCGAGATTATTTTCCACTCTGTAACGATTTGAACCCGCAACCTCCAGATTGCTAGTCGAGAGCCTTGCCCCTTGACCATGGAGGCAGTAATAATGTAATCGTAAAAAGCATCAACTTTGTGATGTGTGTCAATATATACACTTGTTATATTAGGTCCTTACATATGAAATTGGCGTTTTGTATGGTAAGAACACAAAGTCGATTTTTGCAGTGTGTGGTCTAGCATTCTAACGCGAGTTTGTTGATTTGCTTCACTCAATTCGTGAGGTACCCACCTTTCAAGCTTTTTCACCTTCCCAATTTGCTTCAAGTGGATTAAAACAGTTTTATCACTAACACAGCAGTCTGCAGCTAACTCGGACGTGGTTTGCGATGGATCTGCTTCCACAATAGCCTTCAATTCTTCTTTATCAACTTTGGTCTCCGGCCGTCCACGGGGCTTATTCTGCAGGTTGAAATTTCCAGAACGAAAACGTTGGAACCAAAAACGCACTGTGTTTTCTTTTGCGGCACCGTCGCCATACACATCATTAATCCTTCGAGCCGTTTCTGCAGCACTGGTACCACGGTGGAACTCGTACTCGTAAATAACGCGATATTTCAAGTTTTCCATTTTGTAAATTAAGTGACGCAAAGAAAAAAACAATTAAGGAAAAAACAAATGAATTATAATTAATTTTCGAAACACAAATACATGAGTAAATAGCTGTATAAATTTGAATTTGGAATTCCTAACCAAAGAGAAGATATTTGAGATCAAAGTTGCCAGTACGGCAAAACGCCAATTTCATATGTAAGGACCTAATATATACATTTGTTACAATTTTGAAACAATAATTTTTAAAAATCACTTTCATTTCATGTTTTTCAGGTGAATTTTATTAGAATCGTGAAATAAATAATAAACAATAGCAAAAAAAAATACATGAAGGGATTTTTTACAGTTCACATAAGTACAATATGTAATAATATTTCCAAAATGGAAATATTGGAACTCTCGCAGGCACACACAAAACAACTTAAAAAAACCTTTGAAAGTTGTGTAGTGTTTGGCAAATCACAGAAAAAACTTAGTAAATAATTTTTAAAATATATGTAGTAATACGTTATAGGTTTAAAAATAATTGTATGTTTTCAATATCAATTTCAATATTATGGTTATTGCGATGTTTTGTGTTATTTGCAATCACTACTATTTGTTAAGTAGGGGTAGTTCTTACTACGGGTACTATGGTCACACTACCTGTCTATACTGGCTGCAAATTGAATCTAAATGGTAGGTTGGCGAAAGCTCACTCTCAACAACCACCACCTACCCGGGCAACCCTGCTGACATCTGTCGGCAACCGATAGAAACTCTTTCCCTGCTGGCATCTGTCGGCATCCGATAGAAGCTCTTTCAATACATTGCAGTTATATTTCTCCAACAATATACAGCTTGGTCATATTTTGAATCCAAACAAATTCATAGTCGATAATACTCATATAATGGTATGTTTTAGTTCTATGACAAGATGTATTGGGTTTTAAAGTCTTCTGATGAAGGAAGGGCAATACTGAAGTCTATAGAGCAAGTTTTTTTTTTAACAAATTCTTGTGTTTATATAGAAAATTAATGTTGTATTCTGTTTCATATTTATTCTAGAGACTTTACGATCAGTGAAGATTTGCTCTTAATTTCAGTCCACGTCGTTTGCGTACGCCTACTACAAGATCCAAGATGTGAACATTGCTGAGAAAATACCCAACATCCTGGATCTAACCTTACCTCTCCAGTCCCTGAAGTGTGTGTTCAAGAAGAGGGAGGGCAACAGGAGGCTGATCGTTTTGCTCATGGTCCTAGTTCCGTGTTCGCATTCTATTACTTTTATCAGTAAGAAATTAAAATCCTTATTTTAATTAAGAATAGCCAAAAAATAGCACAGGGAGATAGATAAATAATCAAATTAAGCGAGGAACCAACAACCCTTTCAATTTTGGAGGCGGGTATGGGTACCATTTATTGGATAACCAACACCTCTGCCATAGGTCACTCGGGTTCATAGGGGTCAGGTTTGTCCAGATCTTGGCGGCAGATGTGTCTGCCAACCAATAGCTTGGCAGGCCGGATCGGGAGAGACTTGTTGAGGGAAATCTTTTGACCTCTCCAGCAGTACTCTCTCGGAACATTGCCTCGCACCGCAATGGAAAGGATGGATTCATTCGTCCGTCACTCCTGGACGTACTGACTCCAGATTCCTACCCACCGCACATACCGTTTTCCTTCCCAGAACTTCCTCTCCTTCCTTCTCCTAAAAAGACTCACCACACAGCATGCCCAAAGATGACATGGGCCCTGAGTGGAATTATTTTCCTTAGGGCCTCCTATGTGGAGCTAATGTAATGTAAAAAAAAACACTAGAAGACATAGTACAAGCCAAACTTGAAAACCGGTCTGAACATGATACATTTCATTCTCGCGCAGTTAATACTGACTTTACAATGAACGTGCAACGATTTCTGTCAGGCCGGCCTTAAAGTTTGGCGTGTACCATATCTCTGATGATAGCAGTTCTAGATGTCGCTGCCCTAATCTTTATGTTGAAGTGTTTCAAATTTCGTCGCATTTTATGACCATCAATACGACATTCAGCGCCATTTTGAATTTGTGGCATTTGAACGCCAGGTTTCTGGCGGTTTCAGCTTTTGATCAGTTGACAAGCAAAACTCAATGACCTTTACACTTGACAGCTTATCAGAATTTGAACAAAAGTCGAATCGGTTCACGAAATTTAAATGTTGACATCAAATAAGATGAAATTTGTAAAATCCCAACCTTAGGATTTGGATGGATTACCTAATTTATTCATTTACACTGAGAAATTAACAGATTGTTCGCTCATAATGTAGCACTACAATTACAATGTAGTGGAATGATGCTTTCATAATAAATCATTTGTTTTCAGATGAAGGGTCAATCACTTATCTGTACACCAGGAATAAATTTGCCTGGTCTGAGATAGAGTTCAGCATTTTCCAGGCCTCGAAGAGCGTAATTCAAGTAATAGGTAAAACTTTAAACTTTTAACAATGGATATAAGAGAAAACCACCTAAAACCTATAGATACTTGTTGTAACTAGGGCAGAGTCCTTCAACGAACCTAGCCCTTTTTAAATAACAATCTTCAATGATATAATAAATCTACATCTGAAAAATAATTTTAGTCTGAGCGAAGGATTATATCCGGACCACGAAATTTAAGAGAGAGAGATTATTGAAAGACAATCACTAATTTAGACCCAATAAATATCCAACATTCAGAGCCATCTTTGATAAACTTAATAAATTGTAATATTTATTTAAAAGATAATATTAACGAAACATCAAAAACCTGAAAACACAAAAATCCGAAAAAGATATGAACCCAGGACCCTTCGCCTTGCCGGGGCGCAGCTCGGCCCCAGATGTGACCGTATCTTTTTCTGATTTTTCTGTTTTCAGATTTTTGATTGAGTTTCGCTAATATTATCTTCATAAGTAATTAAATATTACAATTTGTGGTTTTCTCATTAAGTTAAAAATAAATAACGATATTGTCAATTAATGAAGAATTATTTTGGGGAAATGAAACATATTGAATCATAATGCACTTACCCATCAATCACCGGAAAATTATTTTTATTGTGAGGATTTGTGGGTAGGTACTAGCATAATATAATGCGGCATCACCTTTTCTTCAAAATATTATATTCCAAAACTAATCCTAGTTGATGCACATAATAGACAAAAAATTTGCTTGGCAAAATGGGTCAATATTTAACAATGGACCAAAAATAAATACACTCCCTTGTGGTATTCCTGATTTCACCAGGTTTGCTGGTATTTTCATGCAATTTCGGATCAAATTCTTTAACATTTTGTCAGGTTGGTTTAGATAAACTAAATAATATGATATATTATATAAATAATATATTTAGATAAACTAAATACTATTAACCCATTGACCACAAACCCCGGCAGCCTGCCGGGTGTACAACTCAGGTACTTAACCACAAACCCCGGCACGCTGACGGGCTAGAGTAGGTCCGCCAAAAAACGGAAAACGAGCATGACTGTGACATTTTTAAACAAAATTTTAAATGCTGAACGCTCTGTAGGTAATTAAACATTAATTTCATAGATTTTGCAATAATATGTTTCTTATGTTTTTTCCCTGATATTTGTGTTCCAAGTTTTGTATGCTGCCAGCCGCCATTTAATTTCTTCAAAATTGCGAGTGGTTGTAGGCTTTTGGTAGTGACCCTGAACGTCCCTGATTGCTTCGAGGACTATCATACCAAATTATTTTATTAGTTATTAGTATACATGTATGTAAAAAACAAAAATTATTATTGTTTGATTTATGAATATTATGTTTTCTTGTAACTTTTTGAATTAAAATGTGGAAAAAAACTTACGAAAAAAGAGAAGGTTATGTTTGTATCCTTATTTACACATATTTTAATATTTTTTAAAATTTTGTTTTAATGTTTTTCTTTACCTTAATCAAATATGTAAATAAATTTAAAGAAATTAATTCATTTCATTATATGGTTTAAAAGTTACAATGGATTTAGTACACCAATGCAGGTTTTTAATTTTTGGTACAAAATTAATTCAGTGGTGAAGGCCAATTTTTTTGCTCGTTAATTATGTGGCCAATGGGTTAATATAATATATTTAGATAAACTAAATACTATTTTATGTTAAGATAAACTCAAAGCAAAGAAGCAATATGATTGTGAAAGTAATAATTATTATTTCTAGGTTCTTTCACAATCGTCCATGTTTTGAAGAAAAGGATAAAGTTGCGGGACGAGACGATAGGAATGGTGGGCGCGCTGTCCCAACTGGCCGCCACCCTGATGCTCCTCTTCAGTTTCCATCCCATCATGATATTTAGTTGTAAATATAACACTTTATAATACTTACTAAATATTTACAGACGAAACATAAATTTTATTATACTATGTGCGAAATTGGTCGAAGACTTTCGAATATCGAAATTCTTGAACGACGAGCAAACGCCATGTATCTCGAGTGATAGTATATATTTACACGTTTTCAAAACACAAACCATGTTTTTGCGGTGTTATTTCGTAAGATGAGCGCTCGATGCTGGCTCGCAGAAGAATGATGACGTCACATTTTTTAGATTCACGCGAAGCCATACTCTATCCCAGCCGGTTCCAAGGAACCAATATGGGGAGGGGGAAATAATATGCTTTTATCACTTAGGGCAGGTCTACTAATATTCATATGTCCATGGTTTGACTAGTATTTACCACCCAGTTTAGCCAGAGTTTCAGAATTCCTTTTATATTACCTACTAGTGGGATCGTTAAAAAAGTTTCGAATAAACAATACGACATGTCTAAGTACCTAATAATGAAAATTTCACAAGTTAAACTTTTCTAGAGGTAATACATTGTTGTAGAAACGCCAATTTCGTAGATGTTTCTACATTTGTGTCAGAAGTGACAAACAAATAAATGACTTGGTACTTTATCTGAAGTTGCTTGCAACCGTGCTTAATTCAATATTTACACAGTGTAGAACAGAGCTGTCATATACTGTAGGTAAACAATTAAGATGTACATTTTAATACCAATCTAATTTTCTTTTATATCCACAGCAGTGGTGGACTACCTAGGGGGGGGGGGGGGGGGGGGGGTAAATAAAGGTATCTCTTATTAGTTTATCTTTATTATTGAAAATATTCAAAAACTACTGCACAAAAAAAATAGTAATGCTATTTCTAGAGAGAATACATCGAACAACATAATTCAAAATGGCGGCAGTGGATCAGCTGATTGCCCTATCCTATACTAATTTTTCAGGAGTGATGACGTCACACGATTCACCATACATACGGTGGTTTTCGGGAGGTCTTGAAAAATTAAAACTTTGACAATTATTTTAACTGTTAAAACTAACTCTAAAAATAAAAATAAAAATGCTGTTATTTAAGTTAGGAGGTCATTGAATAATAAAAAAAAAAATTGAAAAAATTGGACTGGAGTTCTCCATTTGTAAGACATACTTTAATTAAGTGTATAATTTTTACGAATATTTGCTTATGCACAACCTAACCTGATTCTTAACAATAATTATCATGCTTTTATATAGACAATAGCTAATAGATTTGTTCACTGAAGTGTTAAACTGATAAAAATGTGTTGTGTGCGTGTCTGTGCGCCCGAAGTAAACTCAATTTGGTCTTCCTTTGGGAAAAAAATTGAAAAGGTCAATGTAAATTGGCGACAACAGTTTTCCTTCTAAGGGGTCGTCCATTAATCACGTGATGTTTTTTAGCAACTTTTTAACCTCCCTCCCCGTGGTGATATGTGGTGAGGTTTTAGACTAACCCCCCCCCCCCAAAATCACATGTATTTTTTTAGTACAAAGTATTTTGAAATTTTCAGAATATTATCACGAAAAATAAATGCACGTGATATCTCATTATACCCCCCCCCTGGTGATATTTCATGATTTTTTCCGAACCCCCCCCCCTTTCGAGCCTCACGTGATTAATGGACGACCCCTAATTGGTATAGATCACTCTTATAATGATTTTTGGTTCAGTGGTTTGTTTGATGTTGTTACCTAACTTTCAAAATTAATGTAAGTATCAAATTTGAATCCTGTGTTGAATTCCTTGATGATGTTTTATTTTTGTTTCATCTTTCAGCCACCTTCTTAGGCCTCTTCAGCCGGGGTGTGATGATAGCAGAGAGACCAGTACTGAACAAGCAAATCACGGCCAGCGAACAAGGTGAGGGAATATTATTTTATTATATTATTGGACAATTCTACCAACATTTCATAATCACCCAGTACAGAGTGCCTTGCGCTTTTGAAGATAAGAGAGAGAATCACGATGATAAGGGAATTTTCTCTTTTTATCATTCTGTGAAATACCAGATTGTGCAGGTGTATTTATTTTATATCAAGTTGTTCAATATAACAAAGGGTTGAAAATTGGTTACATGGTTGACAAATTTTAAAAGACAATAAACAACCGACCTATTAGGTTACGTTTTAAGATTTTCACGGCCAAAAGCATTTTCGTTATTTGTTTTTGGGGTGTTATGCCGTGTTGCGCTACCTCCTTCTTTAGCCAACGTTTCGGACATCGTTGCAGTGTCCATCATCAGGGCAGATCCGGTAGATGTGGCTCCGGATCTGCTGGATCTGCCCTGATGATGGACACTGCAACAATGTCCGAAATGTTGGCTAAAGAAGGAGATAGAGCAACACGGCATAACACCCCAAAAACAAATAACGAAAAAAGACCGCCTTTCAAAATTTTCACTAAAAAATTACAACTTCAGACTCGGTTTGCTTGAAAACAAAAGTTACGCGACAGAATCGATTTTAAATGTACGTAGATTCAAGAGTTTCCTTGTCCACTAGTTGTCCACTTGTTTACTAGTTTCCAGACACCGTGCACATATTTGATTAATGAAGTTCTCTCTTCAAAAATTCTAATGTGTAAAATTTACCTAGGAACAGCTTCAAAGATCACAAAATAATTATTTTATTGGAGATACATTTATTTTTAAAAAATAATGCAAAACAGTTATTTAAAAAAAATAATACTTAACACTATGCAAACACACCAGTGTGTATACAAACTGTGCAAAACTGCACACCATGCAAAACAATTTACAGTCAGATGAAATGTAAGGTGGTCGAGTCAAAATATGACTTCGCTATGCTTATGTGGGTTCAGACGTTTCAATTTTAATTGATCAACTCTTAAAGAACAATCAAAATTGTGTGAAAAACTTGTTCAACTGCTTTCATACATATACATATATATTACAGTCATATGCTTTCAAGTGTCGAGTTCAAAATTGAATCGTCTGAACCGGCTACTGGCCAACAACTCTCCCGCCTTACTCTTTCACCACCTTCCCATTCCCTTACTCTTCATAGCCTCACATCTTACCCTAAATGGGGATGCCTTAGTCTCGCTGGCTCCGGTTAACAGGTTGCAGATGGGATTCTTATGCTGTATTCACCACCAAAATATTATACAGATTCACAAAAAACTATATTATATTATGTCTTATTTTTTATAGGTAAAATCAACAGCATCACAGCTGTTTTGGAGAAGTGCCTGTCATTTGTGATAGTCCCTCTCTCCAACTATGTGTACGTGTCCAGTCTCCACTACTTCCCGAGCAGCTTCCTTCTCATCAGTGTGGTGGCTTGCATACTCCAGGTCGGCTCCTACGGCTACGTGCTGTTCTTGCCGCTAGAGGCTTCTCTTCAAGACGTGGAGAAACAGGGCAAAGAATTATTAGCCAAAGAAAACACAGAATCAAAAGCATCTAAAGCTTAATTAGGAACATTACAGTGTGTGCGTGAGTGCTTAAAACTTTAGTGTCAGAATAAACCTGAGAAATATTATTGTTAAGATTTGACAAAACTAATCTAGGAGAAAGCTGATGGCAAGATGTTTATTAGTATTCTAGTATTGAAAGTAAGATAAAATTATTATCAAAAAAAGTCTTCACTAAGGAGGATTGCAATTTTAAACTTGGTCAAATATAGTTTTTATAACATTTATAAAATATTATTTGTCCTGTCGAATTTGATTACAAATTTTAATTGGTTATTTGGGGTACTTACATATGTTTTTTTTACTCATTGCATGTGCATCTCCCTGGAGTATATGGTATCAATGCATGTTATTGTATTAATTCTATTTAGTATGTTGACTGCTTCATTAAGGGTAAACTTAAAATTATTCATAATCTGCTCCTTCAGATGGTGGTAATTTAATTATTTTAGGAAAACCTCCTTTTGCAACTCATGCTGTAAAATATTCAGATGAATTCTTTGTTTGCGCTTTTTATGATAATAAAAATAAATAATTTGGTTAGTTTTAAACACAATTTTTTGAAGTAAGGCATACAAATACAATATTGAATTGGTAATTCGATCCAAAGAATTATTCAAGCGAACCCTATACCTTCAATATTTATTGTGATCCGTCAATATTTATCAAATATCGTGATATTTATTGAATGTGTAAGCTAGCATATTGACGGATCACAATATTTATCGCAGATGTCTAGATTCCTGAATTCCGTATCGTTAACCCATGGATCATGATAAATATTGATGAGTAGGCCAGTGGTGTAGCTAGCATGGGTGGTACCCGTGGCGGATGTCACCCCCCCCCCCCCCCGTATTTAAGTTGACAAAACGCTAATTTCGACTTCCTTCATAAAATTGGTCCATCCTGGGGAGGGGAGGGGAGGGGGGGGTGGCTAGAGAATTTCAGATTTATCCACAAATATAGGCTATGTTCGCCTATAAAAAGACCTAGACACAAAATTCGGGGCATTCCACGAGGAACGAAAATAACAGACCGTGTTCATATATACAATACTTTGGTGACAATATCCTTTGTGAATTTTTTTCCACGGTCGAGTGTCACCCCCCTGTCGGGTAGCACCCGGGGCGGACCACCCCCCCCTCGCTACGCTACTGGAGTAGGCTACATGTTCAATATTTGTCATGATCTGTAATTCCGAATTCAAATCAATCGATATTTGAATCTAGAAATCCTGTGATCTATTTTGTGATTTGTCAACACGCTAGCCTACATATTCAATAAATATCACGATATTTGGTGAATATTGACGGATCACAATAAATATTGTACATGTAAGGTAGAACCCCCATCCATATCGATGGATCACGATCAATCAATTATGGATCATGATAAATATTGAACGTGTAGCCCACACCTTAAAGATAACCCTTAAATATGAGTAGCTCGTATAATAAGAGATTTCAATGTTCAAATCAGGCATTTTAAAATTTTCAATTGAATAACCACTGCGATATTATTTCCTTTGCAGATTTGAATGAGTTACAATAAATTATTGATTAAGAGCACTAATTGTAGTGTAATGGAACTGAACTGTGATTATGTTATGTAATTATGAACCTGTGTTTTTTCAAAATAATAAAAAAATAATGCTATGTTGTCTTAATAATTATACTTTACAATACACATGTAGGTACGTATTGTTAAAAATTGGATGCAATAACATCTACGGAGGGATTGATCAGTGTTTCTCAACCTTATTTGTACCATGTCCCACTTAAACTCTCAAAAATTTCTACGCCCCCGTTCTTCAAATAAACATTTTAGCGAGAAAGTGAAAAGCGCTGTAAACGATTTATTTCGTTGTTCAGAATCAAAAAATATCTTCATTTTTGCAAGGGGAATTTCATTACGAATAATATAAAATATTATTAAACAATATATAACATAACTACTTACTGTTAATTGAAGAATTTTAAAATGAGTATTATCAAATATTATTCTTCTTCGTGTGCCCTATCAGGTCCCCCCGACGTTAGCGATCACTCTGGTAAATGTATCTCTATCTTGCGCTGCCCAGAATAGTTCCTCCACACTTCTAATACCGGTCCACTCTCGTACATTTCGCAACCAAGACATTTGTCTCCCACCTGGCACTCGGCGACCCTATATCTTGCCTTTTAATATTTCAAATACCCTTTATTATTAATAATACAATCAATTCCAGTAAAATATTGGCCGTATCAACAACTTAGGCTGCTGGAGGCGCTAGTGTAGCATGTTGATTTGACATTCCTTTCAATGGCGTCAAATTTATTTAGTAGGTATTTGCAGGGGCGGATCCAGGATAATTTTCTGGGGGGGGCACAATGGGCAGACGGGCAAAAAAATCAACAATTACTGATAGAATTTTTTTCTGGGGGGGGGGCACAAGGGGCGGATGGGCAAAAAATCAACGATTACTGTTAGAATTTTTTTTCTGGGGGGGGGGGGTACAAGGGACGTACGCGCAAAATAATCAACAATTAATGTTAGGATTTTTTTCTGGGCGGGCACAAGGGGCGGACGGGCAAAAAATCAACAATTTCTGTTAGTTATTTTTCTGGGGGGGAGGCACAAGTGGCGGATGGGCAAAAAAATCAACATTTACTGTTAGGATTTTTTCTGGGGGGGCACAAGGGACGTATGCCCAAAAAAATCAACAATTTATGTTAGGATTTTTTCTGGGGGGGCACAAGGGGTGGACGGGCAAAAAAATCAACAATTACTGTTAGAAATAAACTTGAAGTATCATACTTCAAGTTTATTTCTACAAGTTAAAGTATGTATAGGAAGGTTTATGAAAGTGTCAAAACAATAGAAGAATTAAATGTTTAATAAAGACAGTTTTCTGTACTGTGATGGAATCTCCACAGTACACAAAAATACCGTCTGGGGGGGGGCACGTGCCCACGTGCCCCCCCCTAAATCCGCCCATGGGTATTTGGTGGTGGTGTTTTGCACTTTCTAATTTGTATTTTGGTCAATATTGATAAAAACAATCTATAAAAATGTCCCAAAAAGTAGGTTACGTGGGCATGGTTTACGGATAATTACAAACAACAAAAATGCTCCAAGTCGACTTTCAGGATGTAAAAAAATATTGAAGGGTTAGTTGGCGAAATATAATATGAGTTTGTTAAATTCTTGCAAAGAAAATGTTCTTGATTTTGATTACATAAAAAGAAGATAATGAGATGAAAAACATAAATAAGTAAAAAGGTTAATTCACCATTTGCTCACCTTAAATTCAAAAAAAGTGTTGCTTCATGTTTTACTTTTGAATCATACAAATAGTATTTATTTTTAACAAAATATTAATTTATTGACTCTCCGCATCACAAATACTGGCTGGAAGATATTTAGGTACTGCTACTTACAATGCCTTACATCAGTATTTCTTAACCTGACCCCCAGGGGTCCGCGAATATATGTACGGGGGTCCGCAGTCTCATCTTTGGACCATTTAACAATAATAAATAAATGCCACAAAAAGTCTCGTAATCGTCTTCATTTCGGAATTATTTTCCAGTACCTGACAAAAATAAAAATTGAATATTAGACCCTTTCAACCCAGATGTTAGTGATATTACTGGCTTAACAATGGCCCAGGAAAACCAATTAAAACAAATATCTTGTGATTCACCTTTGAAACGTAATTTCAAAGAATTCTCTTTATCAAGTTTTTGGGTGAATGTTGTTACGTTACGGAATTGATTCCCGTGCGAGCTAATAGCGAATTGACCCCTTGCACAGGCCCTCCGCCCCCCTCTCCCCGCGCCGCGCGGCGCCCGTAGCCAAGCGCCGAGCGGCTCCCCGCATTCATTCCTCGGCCGACCTTCGGCATAACAACTGTGTCCCCGTGATTGCGCTCCCCGTAAACTGAACTCGCGATGTTTTACTTTGATTGTGCATTGTGCTCAAGAAGCTCCCGCCTAACCAGTACCCGTCTGACGACTGCCTATCTCCTGTTTGTGAGTACCAATGAACCTTGCTTTCCCTCTGTGTGCTAAGAACTGACATTTAACTTCACTATATACGCGTAGAGAGAGAGTTGATAGAACAATAGCATTTTAGTTAGCCAAATAACCATGTGTTTAGTGCCGAGGCTGGCTTTTGTATAATCCTGTTCACCTTTAAATGAATAAACCCTTTTTCGTGCATAACAACTGTGTTCTGATTGAGGAAGGAGACCTGGAGATTGTGAGGAAAGGAAGGGAGTAGGAATTTACAAGCGAACCACAAACACTCGCCCTGGATTTAAGAGGAACCTTGCTCGCGCCGGCTGTGTGAGCTAGCCGCCGGCTTGTTTATTGCATGTCCTTTCCAGGTTTTGGGTTTGGCGTTGGCCGCAAGTAGCGCCAATGCTAGCAATGTAAAGAAAGATTATAAGGAAATATCAGAAGAAGCACTGAAACATTTACTGCTTTTCTCAACCATATTCCTCTGTGAAAATGTATTCTCTGCTTTTGTATAGACTAAAAATATGGAACTGTGGAATAATTTGCCCTCTTCACAAGAAAGGAGACCCTATGAACTGCTCTAACTATAGGGGCATAACACTGCTGAATATCTCATACAAGATCCTATCAAATGTACTGTGTGGTAGGCTTATGAAATATTCGGATGGCATAATTGGCCAATATCAAACTGGGTTCCGTAAGGGGAAATCTACAACTGATCAAATCTTTTCACTGAGACAGATACTGGAAAAAACAATAGAATTTAATGTTGATACATACCATCTCTTCATAGATTTTAAGGCTGCCTATGACACGGTAAATAGAGAAAGACTGTACAGAGCCTTGGATGAATTTAATATCCCAAGAAAACTGGTAAACTTAGTAAGGCTCACAATGTCTAATGTTGAGTGCCGAGTCAGAATACAACAGGATCTGTCAGACACCCTAAAGACCTTCAATGGACTAAGACAAGGAGATGCACTTGCCTGCATTTTATTCAATTTAGCGCTGGAAAAGGCCATCCGAAATGCAGGTATACAAACCACAGGCCATATTTTTAACAAGTCTGTTCAGCTCCTTGCTTATGCTGACGATATAGATATCATCGCACGCTCAGAATATGAACTAAAATCGGCGTTTAAAAGCTTAGCTACGTCGGCAAGGAACATGGGATTGGTCATCAACGAGGGGAAGACAAAATATATGCCCGTACATGGACGCCAGAAACCACCAAGTATACAGATAGATAATTATACATTTGAAACTGTCAACGAGTTTGTATATCTCGGTACTATGGTGACAAATGACAACAATGTATCCAGCGAAATCAAAAGAAGAATAGTAGCTGCAAATCGATACTACTTTGGGCTACAGAAGCATATGAAATCTCGCCACCTTACCAGAAGAACTAAAGTCCTGCTTTACAAGACCCTTATACGACCTGTTCTTATGTATGGTTCGGAATGCTGGACAATCAGTAAGGGTGATGAAGGAGCCCTAGAAAGTTTTGAAAGGAAGGTGCTGCGAAGGATTTACGGCCCAGTCTGTGATAATTATCTCCAAGGAAATCAAAACTGGAAGACTCAGGTGGGCTGGACATATCCAGAGAATGAGCGAAGGAGATATCCCAAAGCGAATTATGGATGGTGCACCTGGGGGTCGGAGAAGAGTTGGAAGACCAAAGCTTCGATGGCTGGATGGAGTGGTGAAGGATGCAAGCACCATCGGCATCCGAAACTGGCGCAACGCAGCACAACACCGACAGTCATGGAGGCAGGCTCTGCTGGAGGCCAAGACCCGACCTGGGTTGTAGAGCCACAGATGATGATGATGATGACCCCCAGGAGTCCGCGAATATATGTACGGGGGTCCGCAGTCTCATCTTTGGACCATTTAACAATAATAAATAAATGCCACAAAAAGTCTCGTAATCGTCTTCATTTCGGAATTATTTTCCAGTACCTGACAAAAATAAAAATTGAATATTAGACCCTTTCAACCCAGATGTTAGTGATATTACTGGCTTAACAATGGCCCAGGAAAACCAATTAAAACAAATATCTTGTGATTCACCTTTGAAACATAATTTCAAAGAATTCTCTTTATCAAGTTTTTGGGTGAATGTAAAGAAAGATTATAAGGAAATATCAGAAGAAGCACTGAAACATTTACTGCTTTTCTCAACCATATTCGTCTGTGAAAATGCATTCTCTGCTTTTGTATAGACTAAAAATATACTAAATCAAATACAGAAACAGATTACAAGTGGAATACGACTTGAGATTACAACTAAAAACATATAATACAGAAACAGATTACAAGTTGAATCCGATTTGAGATTATAACTTAATAGTAACATCACCCCGAATATCAGTAATTTAGTTGCAAAAAAGCAACACCAACCTACACATTAATTAACCGTTAATTAATGTGAATATTGGTGTTGCTGTTGCACGATAATTATTAACTTTTTTTTGTATTTGTGGTACTAAAATAAACGGTTCCAAATTTATTGCTGGTTTTTTAATTAAGAGGGGGGGAGGGTCCGATTTCCTAGGGGTCCGTGGCTGAAAAAGTTTAGGAAACGCTGCCTTACATTAAAAAAGCTTTGTGAATGTATTAATTAAGGTGGTCCAGGCCTACATAGTAAATTTTATTTTTTCAAATATAGATGTAGCCACCCATTTTATTTGTTACACCTATTATTCCTATTATGTGAAAAAAATTTCAGCCCCCAATATTATATACAAGGGGGTGCTCATCGAGTTAGAAGTTTCTGACAAAAGTTCTGAATTTTAAGTAAAACACGTAATTTAAGCTTTATTAATATTACAAATATTTTAGCCAAATAAGTATAAAACGTATTTAAATTTTAACAAAATTTGGTAACAAAGCAATAATTAACATAATATTAGTCGCAATCTTTCAAAAACATGTTTGTTAACTCCTTTTTGAATGTTTCAGTAGAAACGATTTTTCTGTTTTGTTCAACGATGTGAAGTAAAAATTGCTTTTGTTACTTATTCTTAGTGAGTATCGTATTGTAATCTTCAAATAGTTTAACACCTCTCTCCGCTGTATCATTAACAACACGCAAATTTTTGACTTAGCTTTTGCCTTGAAGGTAATAAGCATTGATAATCCAAGTCTCAGGATTTAATTACAAGAAAGAGTCCTTGACATCAAGAACTAAGAGCGTTTTCAGCGTTATTTGTATTGCAAAAGCTTCTAATGTAACCTCTGAGGCAAGCTTCGCAGAATCACCTCGTACTGAACGATTACTGCCATCAGAATTTATTTTTTGAACAATGGCCTGTTTCTCAGCGTCAGGCAGCTTCTCAGTAAATAAGGTAAATGCGACTAGTTCATCTGACAAATACCATAAGTGACGCTCTAAGACACCCCTAGCTGCTACACTGATTTCGGAATCAATGACTTCGTACAATTTTAAGCTATTCCAAAGTATTAAGTTATTTACAGGTGCATCTGCTGCCAAAGACGCTTCGATTCAAACTTTAGTGTAGATGACAACTTACAAATCCAACAATTTGTTTTTCTTCTCTCTTGATTAGTTTAAATCTTGTTACGATCAAGCGCACTGGTAACGTGTTGTGTAAATATGTCACTTGTAGACAACTCAACGCACTACAAACTCATCTTTGGACTTATCCTCTAATATGCTAGCATTACTAGAAGTGCTACTGAAGCTGCACTCAAGTTCTAACTCTTGTCTCGACACCACCGAAGATGAAGCTAATAATAATATTTGGCTAATTTATATAGCGCCGTTTTCGCGAAAAATCACCTCAAGGGCGCTGTACAAATAAATACATAAAATAATAATATTACTGGCTTATAACTAAGATTTACAATTATAACTAGTGACTTACATCTAAGACTTATAGCTAGTGGTTTCCATTTTAGAGAACTTTCTTTGACCTTTTCTAGTTTCTTGTCAAATTGAGGTCATAATCATCTTACGTTTGTACCTTTGATCGATGAGAAATGCTCTTGTCTTCCGTAATTTTTTTATCAAATTCAAAGCGCTTGCATGGGCAATATCAAAAAGTTTGTCTAGTTCTTTTTTAAACAAATACTCTCCTTTTCTTTGTGCTTCAGAATTTCTTCCTCTATTTTTATTTAATAGCAGCCTGTTCTTAAAAAACTTTATCAGTTTTTCAATGGAGTGATTTTGTTGTCTGGTCGGAATACTAGATTTGCTCCATACTTTTATAAGTTCTTGAATAAATACAAGCGCGGAAACTTTCACATTTTTGGAATCATTTAATATGTAGTGATAACGGAGTAAAACTTGCCGAAGAGTAGGATGTTGGTTAAGCCTTAACAATGGCTCAATATCTCGAACCCCAAGTAGAAAAATTTCGTATTTTTTTCGAGTAGATGAACACATTTTACTACACTGATTCACTTCACAGTCAACTAAATAAGTATCAAATACTGTTCAAATGTGTCTATAAAACTCTTTAGTAGTTTATTTTAATATTTATTTAATAGTTTAACACACGAAACTGGCCTGTAGCAAAAAGTAAAAATTAAGCATTTTACACAAAAAATTCAAAAACAACACTCGATTGAGCACCCCTTTCTACTTGAGCTATCTCGCTGAAATTTTACTATGTTATTTCTATAAATACGTGTAACCAATTCACGGGGTGGCCAAATGAAAAATAATGAAAAAAAATTTTTGGACCACCTTAGTATTAATAGATGGCTGACGGGAGCTGATTTGCCAAGGAGGTCCTCTCCCCTATTTTGTTTTTTATTTTTTACATTAGCTCCACATAGGAGGCCCTGAGTAAAATATTCCCCTCAGGGCCTTTGTCATCCTTGGGGATGCTGTGTGGAGGGTCTTTTAGGATAAGGAAGAAGAATAAGTTTTGGGAAGGAATAGGGTATTAGGGGTGAGTAGGAATCTGGGGGTCAGTGTGTCCAGGAGTGACAGACGAATTCATCCCTCCCATTTCGGAGCAAGGCGATGTTCCGAGAGAGTACAGCTGGAGAAGTCAAAAACATAGTGAACCACTTGGGGTGACCTGTGGCAGGGGTGTTGGTTATCCAATAAATGGTTCCCGGGGCGGCGCTACCCATACCCGCCTCCCTATAAAATAAATGTGAAAAAATTAAATTAAGTACTCGTACAAAAATTATAATATCATGAAATAATTCTCAAAGATAAACAAAATAAATAAAGAAAAACAACATAATGAAAATGAGAAAAATAGCATAAAATAACATTCACAGAGTGGGGGTAGAGAGTTCGAAATTAAAATTTTGATGTAATTTTTTCTAACATGCATTTTTAATAAATTGACCTAAAGAAAAATGGTAAACATCAGCGTCTGAAAAGACATTATTGTACTTATTTTGCATTTGAAAAATGAATGTCCTTATTGTTACTTTATTTGTCTTAATTATGAATTACAACAAGAAGTTATAAATTATGTCAGCACAAGGCGGTGTCGTTAAAAGGTATTAGATACCAATATACAGGGTGTTAAGGGACATACTTGACTTGTTTTAACCAGTGATTCCTGACATTATTTGGAGTAAAAAATGTAAATGAAATTTTGGTCTCCGATGACTTTTTGGATGACTTGAAATTTTTTTTCTTCAAAATCTTTTTTGAAGAAAATTTTTTATCCGCATGTCGTCACTGGTCACTGAGCCGAGTAACAGACCAACCCCTAATCCCGCAACTGTCCAACACCAACCATTTTTTTATGTTTTTGTGGAAAAAAAAACATCAAAAATGTCACCGGAGACCAAAATTTCATTTAAATTTTTTACTTCAAATATGTTAGGAATCACTGGTTAAAGGAAGTCAAGTACGTCCTTTAACACCCTGTATATAAAAATAATCTTATTATAAATTATGCAGACAGTCGAGATAATATAATATATAAATACATATGTACTATTCATATTTGTGCAAGCAGTACCTATCAAGACGTTAGTTAAAGTGGTGAAACATGGAAGACAAAAACCTTGTGGAGCAAACCGTTGCTTTGGCAAATAGTCAAATAATGTATATCTGTATATCAATATTAACAATACTTTTGTGGGAGCATCTTTCATAGTGAAGTTGAATCTAATGAGAAAATTAATTTCTTTTCATGGTTGTTATTAACATTCACTAAGCTAAAGTTCTTCTTCTCAAGTCCGTTCCTCATTACTGAAGATCATGACTCCTACTCCTTTTCCATGGTGGATAAAGCTCCTCAACTGCTCGCGACACCGAGATACCAAACGCCAGTGATACTTGGTCACTCCAGCGCTTTGGTGACCTTTCTCTGCTTCTTCTGCCTTCCATTGCTAGAGACATGAGTTTCCTCAGTTTGTTGAACAACATGTCCAAAGTATCTTATCTATCCTATTGTGAATGCTTGGCGCTTCCAGAATGGACACATTTTTGTGCCTGGCAATTTGAATCCTGAGCAATTTTCTCCAGCACTACATTTCGAGGGCATCCATTCGCTTTCTTTCGCTGGCTCTAAGAGTTACCATGTTTCCACAATAGAGAAGTATGGGGAAAAATATGTGGAAAATAAGCTATGATAAATTATTGCTTTTAACAGTTTTCTTAGAAAGTCTTGATGGCTTCTTCGTGGTCCTACTGCTTAGAGCTATGTTGTAACTCGGAACCTCTCTTTCTGTTAAATTCTTTCTGCAAATGAGGGAATACATAAATGAGGAAATAATAGAACCGATAATTGGTTTCAGAAGTAACCATGAGCTGGAAAAAGCAAAAAAGTCTACCTTTTGGTCTAACTTTACCTTGGAGCCCATGTGGTTTGGAATATACATGCCCCTGGCACTTGAAATAGTTGTATTAAAAAACCTTTATATTCAAAGAGCTTGTCTTGTAGACTTGGGATATTCAAAAGAAGTCTGCTACATGGGGGGATCTCTGAATGCAACGGTTGAGGTGAGCAATGTCTTTATTTCTTTTTGAAATTCTTTCATTCCTTTCAGTATAAATCCGAAAAGTTTATTATTTTATCTGCTTTCATAGAATATTAGATTTTCCTCTTTAATTTTTAATGCTTTTTAGTTTCTGTTAGACTAAAGTGATCTGTTTCTATGGCCTTGAAAATGGAAACTGATAGAGATGCTGGGAGGGGGTGAAAACCTTGAATTTGATTTTGAACCCCCCCCCCCAAAATCACCATTACCATCTTTAAACATTGATAAAACGGCAGAAGTGTGTTGTAAAATTAAAGTCATTTTTATCTAACTCAGAGTGAAATAATTGATCCAACATTTACAAATATTGAAATTATTTCTTGAACAGTTATACGCACATTTTATTATCTGCCTGCGGCCTAGGAGTCGAAAGATCTAAGGGCTTATCTAATAATTTCCTTTCAAATCGGTATACGGGATACATCATTCTTCTAACACTATTCGTTTTTCTATGACTACATCTAAAGGTATGTTTACATTGATCAAGTAGCAAGTATGCTTGCTATTTGACTCGCCAAAAACCGTTCGCAATACTTTCAAGTAGAGTACATTTGTGCCCGCCGCTCGTTGCAAAATGACGGCGGATGACTGATTGCTACAAATCAAAGTAAATACGCTAATTAAGCTTTTTTAATGCTTATTTTAATGTTTATTTTAGAAGAAGTGGAAGAATTAATTAGTAAGATGAAAACAAATAAACTATGGACAAGAAAAGAGTTTAATAGCAGCACAAATAAATAATTTTAATAGGGTAGCACAAATAAATAGCACAAATGAATAAGTTTAATAGGGTACCATCTTCGCTCTATCGCCATGACATTTCCGCACGTTTACAAATGAACTCTGCTAAAACTGTGGTTCGGTTAAATGTATGCATGTCAGTGCGCAGGGACGCTCGGAGGGGGTACTTACTCGCCGGAAAAATAGAATGAAATGGATTGAATCTACTAAAGAGCTGACTCACCCATTCTACTAAAATTATGGTGTTTGGACGCGTATAGTTACTACTATACTCTTCACTCTACTAAAATACTCGCCAAATGCGAACGGCTCAATAGTTGAGATAATCCTTTGCCCTCAATTTGAGGTCACAAGTGCCCGCTTTCTGAAAAAGGGACATTTCCACACCCTTACGCTTTCCTCGGGACAACGGGATAGAGTCTCTGAAAACAGGTTTCATTCAATATGGGACATATAGTCACTTGATTTTAATAATTGTGTCTCCCTTAGTGTTATGGTAAGATGTATGACCTAAACGGTTTTTAGAAAGAGAAAACACTACACTTTATATTCCAATCTAAAAGTTAAACAAAAGTAAACCACAGACAAATTAAAATGTATCCCTCTATGAAACCAAACGACAACAACTTGATAAATATTTATGAAATTTTGCGAATTTTTATTAAATATTTTTACATGAAACGAGAAAAAAGTGAGGTGACAGTTACGTTTATAATACATTTATCTAAAAAATGTGTATGTGTTTTTTTTCTTTTCATTACCTGTGAGAAACTTTCTTACAAGGTGAAATAGGAAGAGTAAAACTCACTGTAGGCTAATGTAGCAGGCTGGATCGATGGTGTCCACATAAGAAATTCACATTCCACATAAAATGTTCCAAACTGTGCACGTATTGTTTGGTCACCAACAGTTAGAATTTGAAGACTTTTAATTAACTTGTAATTGAATGCAGCGCCCGAATAACGTTGCAAACAACAAAAAATCGTTAAGTGATTTTTTGGTGGAATAATGTTCTTTATGTGTATACCTATCTATCCTACTCTTTCACATCATGAAAAAAATCTATCTCCCTCTTTTAGTAGCATCCAAAGTGCGCTGAGGAGCCAGTCTCAGTGGAAAAACGTTGCGCGAGCCGACATGTCGTCTGTACAGTAGGTATGTCTCAATACTTACCAAAAATCAACAGAAGCTTTTATGAAAACCTACCGGCTCAGTAAATGTATGCACTACAGTGGAAAAACGTTGCAAGTGGCAGCTTAAGCAACGATATTCCACATTTTTTTTTGTTTTATATCGATTATTTCCTTTATTTTAATGGTTTTTTTAAATATTTTTTCACATGTACCCTTGTTTATGTCTAAGTAATATAAAACTGTAAAAAATGGGATGTTTTCTAATAAAAAATCATTTAAAAAACGTTTTTTCTTGTTTCTGAAAAATCTTGTTTTTGTTGTTTGCAACGTTATTCGGGCGATACATTCAATTAGCGTTTGATATAAATAATACACATAGACACTGGTAATACTCTGCTTGCTTGTTTGGAAGTTGTCACCGCATTGATTTAGTGATTTGGAATGTCATTAGTAGGTAGACGGAAGTACGTAGGTAGGTAGGTGTGTATGTTGGAACTGTGTAGGAAAAGGAACAGGAATCAGTGGCGTAGCGTGAGTTTTCAGTGAGCTAGAATGGTAAGATTGAAAAATACCACATTACTGATGTAGTTGTAGCAGAAAATGAATTTTTTATTTTTTTTATTTCAACTTTTTGTATGAAGAATTCAGGATTTTTTCAGTCAAGGGGGGTGGGCGGCTGATCTCATACAAAAAGTTGAAATTAAAAAAAAAAATAAAATTCAATTTCTGCTACAACTACATCAGAAATGTCGTATTTTTCAATCTTAGCATTCTAGCTCACTGAAAACTCACGCTACGCCACTGAACAGAATAGATATATTCCAAACATTACCAGTACCTATGTAATTAAAGTTAGAAAAAAATAAGGTGAGCACTATTAAAACTTATTTGCATTTGCATTCAAAATTTTTGTATTTCTAATATTATATATTTATCTCTAATAATAAAATTTGAAAGCGAATTTCATGAACTTCCAAAAACCATTTTTAGTTTTCCGATACATTCATAAATATTCCATTTATTTGAATTTTATAGCAAGGCAGAAATAATTTGACCTTGCGACAGATGCTCGAAGCCTGAGGGGGGTTCTATTATGCTGCATCTAAAAATAAGAGAGCTGATAATTTTTTTCTGTACTATAATGATTGTCTTCAGTCTGACTGATATTTTAGAAAGATGAAGCGTTTTATGAATGATGCATAACTTTTCAGATTGCTGCACAGCAAGTTGTTTCAGCTTCATCTGCAATCACTGGTTTGGTCTCTGGTGCGATAACCATCATCTCGGTCATCTTCCTTGGTCCATGGAGCGACGCTAGTGGAAGGAGGAAACCCCTGATGCTGCTGTCCATTGGATCCAGTGTGGTGTCATCTTTGACTACATTGATTGTGCTAGCTTTGCCCCAAATACCAGTCTTATGGGTCATCTACATGAAAACTATTCCAATGTCTTTAGGAAGTATGACTTTGCTTGAATTGTCGGCTTTTAGTTATTTAGGTGATGTAGGTAACAACTTTATTAAAACATTAAACAACAAATTTTATAAATATTTCATTCATTAATTAAAATATTATGTGTAATTATTTACTCTTTAATTAATTTTTTCAGGTTTGTTATAAAACACTGAGAAGTGCAACTGTAGTAATGGGACGAAATGCTGCAGCAATGAAAATCTCATCTGTATTCGGCTCGTATATTGGTCCGATTGTTAATACAGCACTTGGATTTGAGGGCATCGCCACAATATCATTTCTTTTGCAGGTCGTAAAATATGATTTCCTCTAACACAGAATTTTACACTATTAATTGCACTGGTGATAATTTCTAGATTACTGCCATCTATTGGAATTCATCAAAGCATTCATATGGTTCATAATCATGCAGGTACACTACGCAATAATGTTAGCATAAAGAATATTACAATATCGCACTTCAGTTGGACAAGGTTCTAAGTGACATTATTTTAAAAAATGACCTTTGAAAGAAAAATCATTTCTTTTGCACATTTCTATAACCAAAATAATTTTCAAAATCATATTTTTCACTCGTAATTTTTTTGTGTCTATCATCAGGACATATTTGCCCTGATGTTGACTAAAGAAGCAGGTAGCGCAACACGGCATAACACCCCAAAAATAAATAACGAAAATACTTTTGGCCGTGAAAACCTAAAATCATGTCAGAACCATATTATTGTATTTCTTTAGATACTTAGAAATAATAGAACAAATAACTATTAGTTACTAAATTCTAAAATCAAGCTCCATTTATTTTACAAGGTTCTAACATCACTTACACTCTCTGTTTTGTTTGTATCTAACAGTTGATCATTGTTTTGAGGCGCATTGTTTGTCACTTTGGTTGGATAGAGTTCTAACTTCGACTTACTATGTTCTGAGGTTTCAAAGTTTGCAAAGACGAATTTTAATAATCTATTTAACAATTTTTGATTTTAGGTTAATCTTGTGTAAAGTATTTTAGTTTATCATATTTTAATGGATAATATTTAATCTGGACATGGCCCTAACTTGGAAATGTTTTGGGGAAATGTAATTAGAACCTTATGCAATGAATTATTATGCCCTAGCTGGTCACATATGTTGTAAAAAGGTAAGTTTTTTCATATTAGCTCCACACAGGAGGCCCTGAGGAAAATAATTTCCCTCAGGGCCTATGTCATCTTAGGGGATGCCGAGTGGAGTGTCTTTTTTAAGAAGGGAAGGATATGAAGTTCTGAGAAGGAAAAAGTTATGAGGGGCGGGTAGGAATATGGGGGTCGTGACGGACATATGAATTCATCCCTCCATCTGCGGTGCAAGGCTATGAGAGAGTCCGGCTGGGAAGGTCAAAAGGCTTCCCTCAACCAGTCTCTCTCTCACGTGTGGGCAAACGCATCCGCCGCCAAGATCTGGCCAAACCCCATGAACCTGGTTACACCTGCTAAGTCACCAAACGTAGCGAACCACTTGGTGTGACCTACGGCAGAGGTGTTCGCCTCGTAAATTGTAAAAAAGTATATATCTTATTGAAAAATTTTCTTTCAGTATATAATGTTAAATTAAAATACTTTACACAAGATTCAACCTCAAAATCAGAAATTGATAAATCGATAACGAGAAATTGTCTTTGCGAACTTTGATACCTCATATCTCAGAACAAGGTAAAGTGAAGTTAGAACCCTATCCATATGAGGTGACGATATTGCAATGGTGATAATTTCTACATTACTGCCATCTATTGGAACTCATCAAAGCATTACACATATGGGTACATTATGAATAATAATGTTTATTCATTTTACAGTTAACTTCTTTCCTGTATGTGTACTTCAAAGTGAAGGATTTCAGTGTAAGTGAGAAGATTCCAAGTATTGTAGACATTACACTGCCACTGAAGGGTTTTAAGTGTGCCTTTAAGAAAAGAGAAGGATATAAAAGAGAAATTATTTTGACTATGATGCTCATTCCAACCGCTAATACATTTATGTTTGCCAGTAAGTTTAGAAAGTAGTTGCAAAAAATCTTTGCTCAATAGCAAGCACTCTTGCTGGCCTCTGTGTTTCCCCCCTCCTGCAACATGGGTCTCTTCAAGACCTTTCAAGTCCTCCAAAAGACACTCTACACAACATCCTCAAAGATTACATAGGTGTGCGCAGGTGGGGAGTCATTATGTTGATATTGAATAATTTTTTCATACAACAGGAAATTGTACTGGCTGATAAGAAAAACAAAATAAGTAAATATTTTATTCACTTGTACCTCTTTTGACGACCTTCCCAGACGGGTTTGTAAATTTCTACAAGGGATATCTGGGCCCTTAGTACAGTCGATCGATAAGGATTGATATGGCAACATCCGGTAACTTCTCATCGTTCCCTAGCATGACTGCAGATCGCCAACAAATAAGTAATGCGTAGAATTTGGATATAACGACTTCGCTTATAATGTTTTATGGCTTACCGTTTTTAGCAACGATAATGTAAACTCAAGCTAGATTTAATGGTTAGGTAGGTACTAGGGAAATATATCCGTTTCGTACGACTCCGTTTTAAGCAACCAACTGCTTAAAGCGACTTATTTTAATGATAATTCGTCCGGTTAGAACAACGCGGAATGTTTTGTTTACAAAACCTACATACCAATACCTCGCCGCCATGCGCCTCGCCTACTCCCTGCACCCGGCTATGCCCTCCATGCCTCACAGTCAGTGTTTATCATCTGTTGTGACTAGGTTAAAAGCTCGACACAATGAGTTCCGTGAAGCGAAAATGTTTTTCAATTGACGAAAAAAGTGCTATATTACACGTTCAGAAGGCAGTCAATCAAATGCTGTGCGAAATTATTACTATCAAACAAAAATTGGCAAAAAAAAAACTCAAATTATAGACTCTCTACATTAGTAACTACATATTTACTTGCATAGAATATAGGTACATTGTTACCTATGTATATTACAGTACCTACATTATGTAAGTTTGTTATGTGCAATGTTGGAGTACCATTAGTTACAATTTGTATTAAATGTTTTATTTACCTAAAAAGAAATTTATTTATCTATACTATTACATATTTCATAACAATAATTACAATAACATTAATACGTATCGTAATAAAAACAAGCGTAAATTAATTAATAAGTTTTGTGCATCGTCCGGTTAGTATGACAAAGTATCGCCGGCCCCTTGAGGGTCGTTATATCTGGATTCTGCTGTAGTTCACAATGACTAAGGGTTCTTAATATATTCGACGTCAACTGTTGTTTGTACGTTACCGAATCCGCAGTTGTCGAAGGGAACAATGCGAAGTTACCTATCAATCCTTATCGATCGACTGTGCTAGGGGGCCTGGTTGAACAATTCAGCTATGTTGTGTAAAAATACTAATGAAATTATTATTCAGGTCTATATTGCCACTTGACATTCAACAACAAATACGAGGGTAGGCTGAAAAGTAATGCACATATTGCTTGTACAGCGCAAACAAAATTACCTTCAGAAGAGCGCCAGATGGAATCTGGAAGTTACATTTCCCCTTTATATGCATGCGCAGGTTTGAGGTTGTTGAATTCATCCAGAATATTTTGAGAAGCAGAAGTATGGAGTATGGAGACGTATTCTAGTGCTATGTCAACGCGAGTTAAATAGTGTGCTGTTATCAAATTTTTAACTGCAGAAAAAGAGACTCCTACTGAGATTCTTAGTCGTTTAAAGGATGTTTATCGTAACAATGCCGTTGAGAGGTCTACTGTAAATCGATGGGTAATAAAATTTCGTGATTGCAAGCCTGGAAAAGCCATAATTGTTGATGAAACACGCAGCAGAAGTCCAATCGCTCCCACGGACGATAAACATTGCAAACTCGTCGACTATTTGATTCAAAACGACCGGCGAATCATTCAAAAGTATATCACAAACCAATAGCACATATCATAAATAACAGCATGCAACAAGGAATTTACCCGAAAATATATAAAAATACAATAATAACTCCGATTTTCAAATCAGGAATTGCAACCGACATCTCAAACTACCGTCCCATATCTATTGTATCAAACGTAGCAAAAATATTTGAAAAAGTCGTAAAGTCACAATTAACTAAGCACATCACTTCAAATAAAATTATTAATGATAACCAATTCGGCTTCAGAGAAAATTTAGGCACGCAAGATGCAATCGCAAAAATAACCTCAATAATATATAATGCTCTTGACTCGGGAAATAAATGTTTAAGTATATTCATTGATCTAAGAAAAGCTTTTGACAGTATATGCCACAAAAAACTAATCAAGAAATTAGAAAATATTGGAATTCAAGGAACAGTTATAGAATGGTTCAAAAGTTATCTACATGAAAGACACCAACACGTGAAAATTAACAATACATTGAGTGAACCCACCTATTCAGAATTTGGAATTCCTCAAGGGACAGTGTTAGGTCCAATATTGTTTATCATTTACGTGAATGAAATGCTTACAATACCGAAAATTGGAAAAATCATATCTTTCGCTGACGACACAGTCTTAATCATAGAAAAAAAAACTTGGGATGAAGCCTACCGAACCGCAAATGTAGAAATAAACAACTTAAAACAATGGCTGGATGACAACTATCTTTCCTTAAACTCTGACAAAACTTACTTCATGACATTTACACTATCAGACAAATTCCTTCCAATTATAAATTCCAATATAACTATTCATAGCTCTTGTAAAAATTATACTGACAACTGCAACTCATCTAAATGCACAAAAATTTCAAAAAAGAACAACATTAAATATTTAGGCATAATAATAGACCAACATATTAAATGGACAGAACATATTGCACAAACTATAAACAGAATACTTTTTTACGTATTCCTCAAACTAAGAAATATACTTCATAAATCTATACTACTGAAGGTTTACTATGCATTAGCCCAGGGCCGGATCTACGAAATCTAGCGCCCTGTGCAGTAGGTTCCGATGGCGCCCCCCCCCCCCTACATTTTTATTTTGATTAAAAATTCGTTCACCCCAATTTTTTTTTTAAATTTTTTTTTTTTTTTTACGCTAATTTATCAAATAAAATCAAGACATATAAAGGGTGTAACCCTATCTAAAGTTTTCGAATAAATAAGCCACGATCTATGTAATTCTTCTCCATTAGGCAGTTTCTTGTAATAATACTTAGTATTAAATTTACGCTTGTTCGTAATAGGAAAATCAAAACCTTTCTATTGTACAGGACCTTCCTGAACTAATAAACTAATGGAATTTTGAGATAACTTTGGCCAGCATCCGGGATCTTTCAATTCAAGCTCTGAAAACAGAATTAAATTTAAACTGCTATCAGTAACGTTATTTTTATCTTCTAATAATTCGACCAGAGGAATTTGTGCGATAGATATCGGTTTAGATGTTCTCGGGACCATTGTAACGTCATTGCGCGGGACATCATTTTTTATCGGTGCTGGAGAAATTGGAATTAAAAAATTCCCAATGGAAACGAGTTTTTTTATGTCATTATGCTCTTTAATTCTAAGTTTTAGATTCTGCGAGCCTGAAAGTTTTTTTTAATTATTTTTCTATTCACTGTAATCCACAATCCACAACCTCTAACAACCAATAGAAATGTAGTTATAAATTAAAAAATCTAATAATATAACCTCAAATTTGTACCTTGCATTTCCATTTCCCCTGTGTTCTGTGTTGAGCGAACAAACACGAATGTATCTATGGTATCAACGGCTTACGAAAGACGCTTACACTGATTATTACTGACTGTAAAATAACAAATCTAATAGAAATTAATTATAGGTACATTTAAGGAACTTCAACTGTCAAAACAATGATGAAACTGTTAACAAGTTGCAACCTTGCAAACCGTGCGATGTTTATGCTAATGGAATTTTGAATTTACTGAAGATTTCATAAGAAAATGGTCTTTAACCACATTCTCCTAGAGACTTAAATCGTGCAAAAGCACTTTGAAAGGCGCCGTCGGTTTGTTTGTTCTCTTGAATAAAAGTACGGCCCTGTGATTGGTTAATGAATTTGGATCGCACTCATTCGTCGTAAAAGACAGTAAAAGATATATGGAAAAATAGATCTTACGTTTAAACTAAATATATGGAATTTGTAAAAAAATTCTGTAACTGACTATAAATTCGTAAATCGTTGAATTTCGTTGAATTAAAACCAGATGCGTGCGCAGTCTGTATCTTTGGAAAGTGTTGCTAGAGCGTAATAATTATTTCGTACTATGGGTAATTTTTAAACGATTCAGGGAATATTATAACAAATTTTTAATACAATATTTATTTTCTCACGGCGCCCCTTCGGAGTTGGCGCCAGGTTTTTTGCACGTTTTTGAACGTATGGCAGATCCGGCGCTGCATTAGCCCAATCAGTTCTGCAATACGGAATAATAGGTTGGGGAGGAGCGTATAAAACCAACTTAGCCCCACTTGAAATAGTACACAGAAGACTCATCAAAATTATTCTAAAAAAACCTTTAGACTATTCAACTCAAAAAATATTCGATGAATTCAAAGTTTTACAAATAAACAGAATCTATCAAAAAAATGCATTACTTCAAATCCATAAAGACAAACTAACAATAAAGTCATTTAGCTCCAGGCCGAGAACAACAGGACAAATAATAATCCCTAAACTTAATACTACAACGGCCCAACACCATTACACATACTCAGCCATAAAATGCTTTAACGAACTCCCTAAAGATATTCAATCCGAAAAAAATTATAAAATTTTTAAGAAAAAAATTAAAATACATTTCACCACTAAGTAATTTCATGTTTGTGTTATATTACGCCCACTTATATTTTCAATGTGTACACAGGTTTTATATTTTATAATTTAAAAAAAAAACTTTCTTCCTAAAATAGTGCACAGGTATATAATTTTACATACATGTTGTTTTTATTTTATTTTTTCATAAATACGCTTATGGTAGCATCAATTAAACATATATCAAAATATCAATTGTGTTAGTACTCCCTCCCTAAACACGAGAAATTCTCAATTAGAGAGGTATTATTACCACCATTAAAAAATATTTGCATTACATGTACATAATTAAAAAAATAATTGTACTTATACCTAACTTTGTAAAATTGTAAAAATGGAATAAATAAATAAATAACTAAAAAAAAAAAAAAAAAATATTGGAATATCTAAGGAACGTGTTGGCTTCATTATTGAATATTTGGGATAGCGTAAAATCTGTGCACGTTGGATTGCAACGCGACATCACTCGTCCACACAAATCGTAACTGCAGAGGCTCTGCGAAACTTGAAGTTTGAACAGTTCCACACTCTCCTTACTCTCCGATCTTGCGCCTAGCGATTTTTATTTTTTTTCTTTACTCAAGAAAGGCCTCGAGGGTAATCAGAACACCTAGGAAGATGAGACGAAGGCGGCTGTCAAGTCCTGGATTCGAGAAAAGTAGGAAGAATTTTTCAGTGATGGAATGAAAAAACTTGTTACATTGTTGGGACAAATATGTTAGCTTTAACGGTGACCATGCTGAAAAATAATTATATGATTTTGAAGCTTAAAAGTTGTACTTTTTTGTACTCTTTGCCCTATCTTGCTATTTGTTTTTGTTTGAGTTCTACAAGCATGTATGCATTACTTTTCAGCCTACCTTCTTACATATATATCATACAATTTCAGATGAAGTTGCCATCAGATATCTTTACTTGAGGAATGCATTTTCTTGGACCGCTTCTGATTATGGAATATTCTTATCTGTAAGACAAATTGTTAATATAATTGGTAATTATTATTCTTATATTATATTGTACCTAACTACTAGGAAAGGGGATAAAACTTATTAATATTAACAATGTAGGTCCTTAACCACTCAGGTATTTTGCGATTATGAAGTTTTTTGTCTTAAACGAACTGTAAGATTATAAAAACTTTGTGTTATTACCGCTTCACAATTAAAGCTTTGTAAATAAAACATTTCTGAATGAAGCCGAATACTAAAAACTGTTTTTGAAATGTTATGAAATAAGGTTTCAAATTGTTATATTACAAATAAATATTAACATTTATAAATATTAAAATTTAGAACGCAAACATAAAAAAATTGTAAAAATGATTCACGTGATGTTTTTATGTGACAACGGTACTAAAATCACGGATCATGTTAAAAAAACACTTATTCTATTGTACTTATAAATGTATAATAACCAATTTTGTCACCTCTTTTTTTACCATTTCATACAAGAATATATAATAAATATTTAAAAAAATAACAATGTCTAACGGCGCATTGGCGATTTGGCGGGTGAAAACTGTTTCTACAAAATAAGTTTTTTTATGTACTTCTATGGACAACTTTGAATAGAAATGAGAAGCTTAATTCAATATGGATCTTCTACTTTTTGTTTTAGGTTTTGTCACTAGAACAATAACAGAGTTATAACGACGCCTGTGAAAATATGCCTATTGTACTTGACCGTTATTATCGTGTAAACGGGTGGAATGGTTAAATGATATAATATCCTTTTAAATATAATATCTTTACGTATAATATCTTTTTAAGGAATTATGATGATTGTTAAAATTATGAAGGAGAAACTGAAGATGCGTGATGAATGGATTGGGATTATTGGAGCTATTTCTGAACTCTGTGACATTCTTATCTTCATATTTATCACTCAATCATGGATGCTGTTTGTCAGTACGTATCTACACCTTTATTAAAACACAAGTATCACCAGGACAGTAAAAAGAATGCCTTATGTATTCGTTAACCCACCAAGGTATTCATTAGTACCTATATATTTTTAGTTTGTCTTTTTGGAATACTAAGCGGTGCACCGATGACTGTTGAGAGGCCAATAATTAATAAACAAATTCAACAAGACGAACAAGGTAATTACTATATTGATTTGAAATTTTTTTTACTAGCATTTTTTTTTGATACATGGGAATAGGTACATTGTACATAATAACATAAAATATAAGAGAGCAACAAAAAAAAGATCCCACAAAGGCGAAGCCTGTGCGTGGGTATTATATTGTGTGGATATTATTAAACAGTGGTGGTTAAAATAGAATTTTAAAAACATATATACCTAAATAATTTAAAATACATAATACATTATTGCATATAATGTACATGTCTCCTAACCCGATGATACGCATAATATGTATCACTATAGTAGATATGTACATATACAGTGAAACTTGCAAAGTTCCCACTTAAAAAGTTTCATTTATTTATTTATTTATCTATATAAGGTATGTTTACATTACATTATTGGATGCCTGTCTCACTAGGGTATACCTGTGTTGAGACAGTTTAGTTTTTTCAGTCCCTTGAAACCTGAATTTGAAAAATGGTCCAATTTATCCCACTTATAATGTTTTCCCGCTTAACCACTGGAGTGATCACGCGAAATAAATAAATTTGCCTCGATTGCTGGAAATTTCTAGAAGGTCATTTTTATAATTTTTCGACTACAGTAAAAAAAAATCATACCTTCAAATTTTAACAAGAAGACAGAAAAACTTATTATAGTGCTATATAGCCAATGAATTAACCTGTATTTTACCGTTTATTTAATTTTTTTAGGATTTATAATCGTAAAGTTTATAATGGAATCTATATCTATATATGCGAATCCTGCGTGTTTTTTACTTGAAACTGCCGTGAGGGATACTTATTCGAGTCAACATATAATGTTTTCGATTTCTGTATGTTGTCTGTGGTATACTTGATAATGAAAGATGCGTATCTATAGAAAAAGGACTTCATTTTAAGGACTTCATTATAAAAAAAATATTTTTTTTTTAACATCGTTCCAAAATAGTCGACGAAGTTCGGATTGGCAACATCTATCGTCATAATAGATAAAGCATTTCCATAACTTCGTTTTAAAATAAATGGCTGGCCAAGGAAATGTTTTAAATAATTACTTACAATGAATGTTTTACGAATGGTAGGAAAATGTGGCCAATTTTGGATCGCTATCAATCGCAGAAAAATAAAAATGGTCCATTTTTCGACCATAATCGCTCCAGTGGTTAAGAAGTTTTTTCCGGTCCTTTGGAAAAAAGTTTTGTTGGAGATTTTCGCAGCAAAAACATAGTATAATGTGCTATGAAATGACAATATGGAAATATTACCCCAAGAAGAAGGAGGAAACAAAACATGTCACGGTACTCCAAAGTCAAACCACACAATACCCGTTTACTTCATCGGTTGAGTGTGAGTGGCTAACTAACATTTTTGACAAATTGATTTTTTAATAATCAAGTGTTCTTTAGGACATAAAGAAGAGAACTTAAAGAATACTTTTTTATTAACATGCTTCAGGCGGATAAGTATATCGTGTGGTTTGATTCTTAATTGAAGATTTATTAAAGCTATTTAAAATAAATTTTATTTGGTATAAACATGACAAATAACGTGTAATTTGTTTCTAGGAAAAATCTACAGCCTGATTTCAACACTGGAAATGTTAATTTTCGCTTCATATCTGCCGTTTAGTAACTACGTCTATTCCAAAACACTGTCCTGGTTTCCCGGGTGTTTCATGTTAATCTCCGCCACAGGGGCTGCCACACAGGTTGTGTGCTACTGCGTAGTCATTTATCTTACCAAGAAAGAGACTCTGAGAGTACAGAGCTTGGCTCAGGAATTCCCAAAAGATTCATAAAACAGATTTTCTAGGAATCAAACCGCCGTGTAAAGGAATGACTTTGTTATGACATGTCATGTTTCTAATACACATTGTTGTTGTAAAGAAAATTTATAATAAACTTTTATTACTAAGAGTACCTATAATGAATTTTGCCCGTACGTTGATATTCAAAAATATGTTTTGGTATTATCAATACTCAGTGGTATTTAAATATAAAATTAGAATGCTTCTTAAAAAATAGTTTTACTTACCAAATATTGTCCATTTATTTTAATTTTATAGGAATACTAGCTGATCCGGCGAACTTTGTACCGCCTCAGAATCAAAAACTGTTGTCAACTTATTAGCTGAATTGATCTAAATTGTTTCTCCCTGCGTATACCATACCTTGATCTAAATTGTTTCTCCCTGCGTATCCTTTCCCCTCTCGCGTTCCCTCTCCCTCTCCCCACTCCAGATTCTCCCCTTCCCCCGTCCCGCTAACCCCCCTTCATGAGTTCCTTTCCCCCCTCCCCCCCTCCTACCTCCCCCGGTTCACAGTCAATATTATACCCCTTACAATATTGCTGCAGTTCTTTCAAAATAGGAGAATTCGTTCCATACAAAATGTATGGGGACAATAATTTTCTTCGGAGTGGAACACCCTTTACTTTTAGGGGTATGAAAAATAGATGTTGGTCGATTCTCAGACCTACCAGATAAGCACACAAAATTTCATCAAAATTGGTCCAGCCGTTTCGGAGGAGTATGGTAACAAACACCGTGACACGAGAATTTTATATATTAGATTATACATATTATATTGCTACCCTTCTTTTAAAAACTCCTTTTGAACTAAAACTATGTTTTATTCAGAAAACAAAAGATTTTACTCAGTCGAAGATGTAATGAAGTAGTTATTCGTACAAAGAAAGTTTTGATGAAACTTGATTAGTAAAATTACAATGTTTACCTATGCATAAGTGCTAACTTGAATGTCAATTTAAACCCGAGAAAAAACTATTTAGAACTGATGAAACTAATCTAATCTAGCTGTTGTGGTAAATGTGATTAATTTATACATGTTTAATTTACCTTACTGAGAAACCAATTATAGATTTCCTCATTTTTTTTTTTTTTTTTTTTTACAGTGAATACCGCACAAGAATCTCAACTGCTCCCGTCTGGAGCCAGTGAGACTATGGCATCCCCAATTGGGGTATGTTGTGAGGCTGAAGGTGGTGGGGAGGGGAAGGAGGTGGGGAAGAGGAAGGTTGGGAAGTACCTGGCTATTCAGATCTGGTCACTAAACACGGCTAAAGCCATTTTCAAGCAACGTTTCAATTCTGAATGGTGGTCTTACACCAGGGCGATACTAATAGTATCTTCCACTCTGGAACATGCCGCAAATATACTATATATTATTTTAAATGAATTAATTGTGAAATAACACAAATTAATCAAATAAAATTTATTTGCGCATGCCGGGTTCGAACCCGCGACCTCCGGAATGTGAGTCAAGAGTCTTAGCCACTGGACTACTATTACAAGGTGTATCTAGAAATTAATAATTAACTCAAACTGAAATCTTACATCGACTAAAAGATATTACATATAACAGGAGGTAGGTAGACATAATATATGTCATTACATAATATATCATTATGCATTTATGTAATCATTTAATAATTTTAATACACTTTTTATAGAATTTTTATATTTACTTTTGTTATTTACTTTATGATGATTACCGAAGGCATCTGAGAATTGGGCGAGCACCTTCAGTCTGCCACCCAGCAGCCGCATTGGATCCTTAACTTTCAAAATTATGAATGCAAATATTAAATTTGAATATGAATTCCTGTGTTGAACTCCTCGATGAAGCTTTCAATATTCAAATCTGGTATTTAAAATTTTGCAATTGATTCAAGTATGATTTGTTAAATTCAATTTATAAAATATTCTGATGACAAAAAAAAGAGGAGTTGAACACAATTCAGAATAAAAACAGTGATATTATTTCCTTTTGCCGATTTGAATGAGTTACAATAAATTATTTATTAAGAGGGCATTACCAGAGAAAACCAGAAATACCTATGTCATTTTCAAATCAGATTTTAGACGTATTGACTCGTTTCCACAAAAAATTATAAATGGATTTCGAAAGATTGTTTTTTTATATAGCATTCGCATGTAATAAATTTTGAGAAAATTTTTTAATTTTTAGTATAATAAAGTTATTCCATAGGTCGTTGGCAGATTTGTTAAATTTTCAAAAAAGATTTTGTATTATACCACACCCATTTCAAATAATATAATCACACAGTAAAATAAATCAATACATTATCTAGCAAACGCATGTTTTAGAATTTTAATTTTAGTTTCAATAAAATCATAAAAAAATATGTACGTACATGTGTTTCTTGACGAAAATTGGTCCATTTGTGTATTTATTTGCGCACTTACAAACTAATATATTTCAGATTTTTTTTGCATTCTTATTAAATTTAGACATTATTGAAAAATGATAAATACTTATAATCAAAAAATAATTACAAAAAGGACATTACTTTAATAGTTTTATCATCACGCCTTTCAGAATTTTTGGATGAAAGTATAAATGAAAGCTAATTTGGATTGAAATAAATTCGATATTGAGTTATAATTTTAAAAAGCTGGTACGGAGAATAATTAATCTTTCTCATTGTAACCGCCCTGCACGATCGTAAGAACAACTTTCGACGAAATGTGGATTTTCGTCCGCTGGCTGGTTAAACGCTCTTAAGAGCACTAATTGTAGTGTAATGGAACTGAACTGTGATTATGTTATGTAATTATGAACCTGTGTTTTTTCAAAATAATAAAAAAATAATGCAATTTTGTCTTAATAATTATATTTTACAATACGTAGGTGCGTATTGTTGAAAATTGGATGCAATAACCTCTATCGAGGGATTTATCGGAGTTTCTCAACCTCATTTGTACCATGTCCCACTTCAATGCTCAAAAATTTCGAGGCCCCCCCGCTTCTCAAATAAACATTTTAGAGAGAAAGTGAAAAGCGCTGTACTTAAAAGATTTTTTCTTTGTTCGGAGTCAAAAAATATCTTCATGTTTGCAAGAGGAAGCTTATCAAGCATTTCATTACGAATAATAAAATATATTTATATTCTTATCTATGTATTACATAACTGTACATTATTAATTGAAGAATTTAAAAATGAGTATTGTCAAATACCCTCCAGTAAAATTTTGGCAGTATTAACAACTCTGGCCACTAGAGGCGCTCGTGTAGCATATTGATTTGACATTCTTTCAATGGCGGGAAATTTATTTAGTAGTTATTTGGTGGTGGTGTTTTGCGCTTTCTAATTTGTATTTTGGTCAATATTGATAAAAACAATCTATAAAAATATCCCAAAAAGTAGGTATTGTGTGCTCAGTTTGCGGATATTTCCAAACAACGAAAACGCTCCAAGTTGTCTTTCAGTAGGCAAAAAAAAACCTGACCGGTTAGTTGGCGAAATATAATATGAGTTCGTTAAATCCTTGCAAATAAAATATTCTTGATTACATAAAAAGAGGATAATTCCTTAAAAAAACACAAATAAGTAAGAAAAATAAGGTTAATTCAGCACTTAAAATTAAAAATTGGCTGAGTGTTGCATCAAAATTTAACTTTTGAATCACACAAATAATAGTACTTATTTTTAACAAAAATATTAATTTGTTGGCTCTCCGCATCACAAATACAATGGGCAGGAAGATATTTACTGCTAGTTACTTCGCCTTATATTAAAGCTTTGCGAATATATTAATAGATGGCTGACGGGAGCCGATTTGTCAAGGTCTCTCCAAATGGCTTTATTAATGTTGTTGTAGCCGAAAAATTTATTTTTTTTAAATCAGTTTTTGTATAAAAATTTACAGGAAGTTTCAGTTTGGCCGTGTGTCGCATGGATTTCCTGAAAAATCTTCATACAAAAACCGATTATCGAAAAAAAATAATATATATAAATTTTGCCTACGACAACATCCATAATGCCATTTTTTTTAATATCAGCACCTAAGCACACCCAAATACCTTTATGTAATCAATGTAAAATCAAATTAAGTACCTAAATAAAAATTATATCATACAATGATGCTCAAAGATAAACAAAATAAAGAAAGAAAAATAATATGATGAAAATGAGAAAAATAACATTAAAAGTACCTTCACAGAGCAGGGATAGAGACTATAGAGAGTAATTAAATTTTGATGTAATTTTTTCCTACACACATTTTTATTAAATTGACCTAAAGAAAAATGGTAAATATCAGCACCTGAAAAGACATTATTCTATTTTGCATCCGAAATATGATTGTTGTGTGTAGTTAGTTTTTGAGTATCGTAATACATTGTGTAGTTCCTTATTATTACTTTATTTGTCTTAATTATGAGGTTATAAATTATCTCAGCACGAGGCGGTGTCGTTAAAAGGAATTAAGTAAGTACCAATATATTAAATTGACTAAAAATAACCCTATTATAAATTTTACAGATAGTTGAGATAATAATATATTTCATAAATAATATGTACTGCTCATATTTGTGTAAGCAGTACCTGTCAAGACGTTAGTTAAAGTGGTGAAACTGTGAAACATGGAAGACAGAAACCTTGTGGAGCAAACCGTTGCTTTGGCGGAGAGTCAAAAAATGTATACCAAATGTAAACAATATTTTTGTGGGAGTTTCTGTTTACAATTCCATCTATCATAGTGAAGTTGAATCTAATAAGAAAATTTAATTATTATTAATTCCTTTTTTAATGGTTTTTATTAACATTGTTAACGTAAAATTCTTCTTCTCAAGTTGGTTCCTCATTGCTGAGGAATGTGACTCCTACTCCAATTTCCATGATGAATAAGGTTCATTAATTCCCCCGGTCCTGTGCTGCGTGGAGAGCTGTGAACACTGAGGTACCGGACGCCAGTGATACTTGGTCGCTTCAGCACATTGGTGACCTTTCTTTGTTTCTTCTGCTTTCCACTATGCAAGTGACTATGAGTTTCTCCAATTTGGAGTCCTCAGTTTGTTGAGCAACATGTCCAAAATATCTTAAGATATATTGAAAGCAGATAGTTGAAAGCCTATTGTGGATGCTTGGCTCTTCCAGAATGGGCACATTTGTGTGTCTGGCTCTCCGCGGAATCCTGAGCATTTTTCTCCAGCACTATATTTCGAGGACATCTATCCACTTTCTTTCGCTGGCTCTAAGTGTCCATGTTTCCACATTGTAGAGAATTATGGGAAAAACCATGTGGAAAATAAGTAAATTATTATTGTTTTAGCGGCTTTCTTAGAAAGTCTTGCTGGTTTCTTCGTGGTTCTACCGCTGAGAGTTATGTCATAACTCGTAATCTCTCTTTCTGATAAATTCTTTCTGCAAATGAGGGAGAAATGCAATACAATACACAAATGAAGAAATAACAGAATCAATAATTGCTTCCAGAAATAATGATGAGCAGGAAAAAGCAAAAAAGTCTACTTTTTGGTCTAACTTTACCTTGGAGCCCATGTGGTTTGGAATATACATGTCCTTGGCACTTGACATAGTTGTATTAAAAAACCTATACATTCAAAGAGCTTGTCTTGTAGACTTGGGATTTTCAGAAGAAGTCTGCTACATGGAGGGATCTCTGAATGCAACTGTAGAGGTAAGCAATATCTTTATTTCTTTTTTAAATTGATTCATTCCGTGCGGTATAAATCTGAAAAGGTAATTATTATTATTTTATCTGCTAAAAGGTTATTATATTATTATTATTTTACCTGCTCTCATGGAATATTAGAATTTTCTCTTTAATTTCTATTGTTTTTTAGGTTCTGTTAGACTAAAGTGATCAGTTTTTTTGGCTTTGAAATTGGAAACTGAAAGAGATTCCTGGGGAGGTTGGGGGAGGGGGTGAAAACCTTGAATTTGATTTTGAACCCCACCTTCCAAAATCACCACGACGATCTTTAAACATTGGTAAAACGGTGGAAGTATTTTGTGTATTATGTGCCCAGATTTTTATCTAACTCAGAGTGAAATAATAGATTCAATCTTTACAAATATTGAAAGTATTTCTTGAACAGATATTCACATTTTACTGTCTGCCTGGAGTCGAAACGTCTTATGACTTATCTAATAATTGGCGACATCAATTTACTTTCAAATCGGTATACTGGTAAAAGGGACATTTCCGCATCCTGACGCTTTCCTTCAGGCATCAGATACATCCGAGCTCTTCGAACATTTAAGCGACACTATCGATGACCTCTTGCCCCACTACCCTACAGCAGAGTTTTTGGTCCTGGGGGACTTCAATGTTCATAACGAACCTTGGTCGAAGTTCTCAGGATCAACAGATTCGGCTGGACGACAAGCAGAATCCTTTGCCCTTTGTTACGGATTGGAGAAAATGGTTCAGGAGCCTACAAGGGTTCCTGATGTCCAGACTCACCGTTCCAATCTGTTAGACCTATTTTTAACTACTGTGTCACACGGTTACAAGATTGAAGTCACAGCGCCTTTAGGATCGTCCGACCACTGCCTGATGACGACATCAATCCCTGTAAACTTCAGACCACCAAACGAGAGGCTGAAGAGAAAAGTGTGGCACTATAGGTCAGCAGATTGGTTCGGTCTGCGGGCACATTTTAATGCTTTCCCGTGGTCAGCTGTCTCTTTTCGGACTTCGGTTTCCTCAAGATGTGCCCAGGAAATTGGTGAAGTCATCACATCTGCGATGGATGGCTTCATCCAATCTACTGTTAACCTGTCAAGGGCCAGGGTTTTTTACCTTACCTTTTTTAAATTACCTTAATAACAAGAATGGAGGAAGCTATTTTAAGCTTTATTTTATGTTATAAATTAATGGAATAAAATTTAAAATCGCATCCAAATTATTTGAATTAATATTCTTTTTTGAAATTCCAGTCTCGCGCGCCGGCGCGTTCCTGGCCTTTGAAAGGTTAAGAGGGCATTACCAGAGAAAGCCGGAAATACGTCATTTTCAAAAAAGTTTTTAGACGTATTGACTCTTTTCCACAAAAAATTATAAATGGATTTCGAAAGATTGTTCTTTTATCTAGCATAGTTATGTAATATATTTTTAGAATTTTTTTTAATTTTTAGTATAATAAGGTTATTCCATAGGTCGTTGGCAGATTTGTTAAATTTTCAAAAAAGTACCACACCCATTTCAAATAATGTAATCATGCAGTAAAATAAATCAATACATTATCTAGCAAAGTTATGTATTAGAATTTTAATTTTAGTTTCAATAAAATCATTAAAAAATATGTACGTACATGTGTTTCTTGACGAAAATTGGTCCATTTGTGTATTTATTTGCGCACTTACAAACTAATATATTTCAGATTTTTTTAACATTCTTATTAAATTTAGACATTATTGAAAAATGATAAATACTTATAATCAAAAAATAACTACAAAAAGTACACTATTTTAATAGTTTTATCATCACGCCTTTCAGCATTTTTGGATTAAAGTAAAAAGTACCACACCCATTTCAAATAATGTAATCATGCAGTAAAATAAATCAATACATTATCTAGCAAAGTTATGTATTAGAATTTTAATTTTAGTTTCAATAAAATCATTAAAAAATATGTACGTACATGTGTTTCTTGACGAAAATTGGTCCATTTGTGTATTTATTTGCGCACTTACAAACTAATATATTTCAGATTTTTTTAACATTCTTATTAAATTTAGACATTATTGAAAAATGATAAATACTTATAATCAAAAAATAACTACAAAAAGTACACTATTTTAATAGTTTTATCATCACGCCTTTCAGCATTTTTGGATTAAAGCTAATTTGGATTGAAATAAATTCGATATTGAGTTATAATTTAAAAAAAGCTGGTACGGAGAATAATCAATCTTTCTCATTGTAACCCCCCTGCACGATCGGAAGAACAACTTTCGACGAAATGTGGATTTTCGTCCGCTGGCTGGTTAAACGCTCTTAAGGACACTGGTGAAGACTCAAAGCCGTAGTGTAATACCAAATAATGTAGGTTACCCACCTTTGTCATCCGACAGCCTCCCAGAGCATAAAGAACTTCCATCTCAGGATGGTGGAAATAGGGATCAGAGATCATGCATATAAATAAATGAAAGTATTTTCTAGTGAAATGTAAAAAAAACGGCTTTATTGCACTTTGCAAATGACATCAAAGAAATGTAAAAAAAAGAAACACAAATACCTTTGGCATCTATCAGAATTGGAGAGAGAGAGTTATGTTAAAATTACGGTTGGTTATCAGAAGCGCGTACGTCTCGTCGTCGTGACTCTCTTCCAGTCGTGTAGAGCAATCCTCAACAGCGATCGTCAACAGCAAACCCCAAAACGCCGTTCCACACGTCATGGGGCGTTTGGTTAAAGGGAGTCCTCCCAACACAAAAAGCTCGGTTGAGCCTCCATCCATCAGGCGGCATGGGGAATCTCACCGGCCCAAAGGTACAACAAAGGCTAGGAGCCGCTTCATCAGTAAAGGGAATTCACCCAACAAAAAGAGCACGGAAGGTCCTCACCCATCAAGCGGCATGAAGGAACCTCATCGGCCAAAGGATTCACCAGGCAAGAATCCTAGCGGGCAGTTGATCACCCGTTGAATTTGGTGTCAAAAACATCAGCACGCGGACAACATTATCTCGCGGCATCCGGCGGGGGATTTAACAAAATAAATCGGCTACAGTGCCATTAGAGTTGTCACACACTCACGTGACGTGTAAAAACAAACTTTCTAGGCTACATCGCCTTCGTAACTCACAACATAATCCCCATCGCCCCGAAAATCTCTTCCCGCACACAAAATCTACGTTATGTCCTCCGCCATCTTTCCCCCGAACGCCCGTTTCCGGTGTCGTTGCAGTTTCGCCAACCAACAAAGTTAAATAAAAAATAAAAAATTAATAGACAATAAACAGTACCTGCTTTAAGCAGTACCTACTCGCGAAATAGATATGTTACATTTCCCCGCAACCCCCGAAAATTTTACGCCGCGAAGTGAAGTAAAATTATTAGGACACCGCCCAACACGACTCTCTCTTTCCACATCTGTTAAAGAAAAATAACACAACATAGTATCAGAAAACATAAACGTAAAACATATTAAAGTAGCAAACCCATTCACAGAATGGTGTACAAAAAAAAAAAAACATAGAAAATGAGGTAATACCTCCACTTTTACAAGCTCGCTTGTAAGATTACCAACACGTTACTCACATGACGAGAGACAATCTCTCAAGAAAACACTAGTGAGTATGGAGAATTCAAGCTCCCACTTTCATTTATAGAAAAAAAGCAACACTTAGTTATTATTAACATAAAAAAAAATAACTCTCTCTCTCTATCCTTATATTCTAATCAAAAGTGATATTTGAAAAAAGTTACGTCACAGATATTATACTCAACGCGTCTTAAATTATCAACTAAAACTAGACCAAGGTATAAACAAATATACAGAATTAACTCATTCAATTTAAAAATTGATGTCTAGGAGGTCAGATCAAGTATAATACAATTATTACTTGTCCATCGTACAACAAGTTTTATAAAAAACTGTCAATTACAAAGTGGTCAGAGTAGGGTTTATATGTAAAGACATACCTATCTGTCAAAAAAAAATCAGATCAAGTATAATACAATTATTACTTGTCCATCGTATAACAAGTTTTATAAAAAACTGTCAATTACAAAGTGGTCAGAGTAGGGTTTATATGTAAAGACATACCTATCTGTCAAACAGTTTAGATCAGGTTTTACAATACCGAGGCACTACCTATCTATAAAAGAGGTTAGATTAGGGTTTACATATTTCAATTACCTATCCATCAAAATTATGAAAAAATTCATTAGGAACACAGAAGCAAAACAGGATCTAGAATGTTAGGCTTAGAGCTTAGGGATTAAAATTAAACAAAACACCTAGCTATTAAAAAAGTGAACCTCAAAAAGTACTCTTGATTTTATACAAAAAATACAAGATGTAACTATTATAAACCATCCTCAGAGGACGTTGCTTGTGCAAGAAAAGACTGAAGATAAACTCAGGTGGCATTTTTTCAAAAAATAACACTTAATACATCAAGTAAGTGAAAAGTCATAAATTTCTTGAACAAACAATGATATTTTGGTGATCGAATATACTTATTAGATAATCGACACTAGATAAGGTGTGATCGAACAATATCCAAATGAACGACACTAGTGGACAAAATTAGCAGTACAACACTGGTTTAAGCAGTGAGAGACCTATATATGTAAATGCTTAATGTTAACTTAGAACTAAAAGACAAAATACACTTTCCTGTATTAGAGGTAAGGTGATAAACTTCAAATATGAGTTACTTTAATGGGTAGGTATGCCAGAGCAGTACCACCTTTGTTTGTGACAAGAAAAAAAAAAATTTTCTTAACAAATATTCTTAACAAACTTAACTAACTGACTTTAAGGAAAGTTATACCAGACTTAATCTATTTAACATAGCTATGGTATATTTAAGAAAAACTTTACTTAATCACTAATTGTTGAAATTTTAACAATCTGTACATAAGAAAGTCGCTCAAATCTCTCATAAACAGAAGTTTTGAATCATTCTTTCCAAGTGCTTGGAAAGTCATTATTCGGGAGAAAATTCCAACGAACTTGAGAAGAAGGATTCAGACTTAAACGCTAAAACAGTACAACATAACCTATTGTTTTACGAACGCATCAGTGTGTAAGTATAATTGTAGCCTATAAGGAAGGCGAAACGACTCATTACATACAAAAAATTATTTAGAGTTTAAATAAAAAAAAAATCTCGTCAAAGACTAAGTCAATTACAAAATATGACTTAGACAAAATATTGGGCGCCACTGATCACACGGATCAGAGGAAACGACATTCATTGTAAACGACGTCTCCTATAGAAAAAATTCCGAAGAATTTAAAGAAAAAAAATTAAATTGAGGAAGCAAGATTGAGGAAATTTTTGTGAAATTTTTTTTTTTATCAAAAGCTGAGTTTACTGGATGTTAGGGCAAAACAAAAATGAACTGGTCTTTCCAATAGCTCGATAGGTATAGAAAAATTACAGGCGAGGTTGTGTATAATGAGACTTGATTCGAGAATTCAGTAGTAATGTGATATGCAACCACAACTCGTTTTAAAGAAAAGGAGTAATATGATTGGATGCGTGCTGTTGGGATTGTAAAAAAACACAAATCGACAATTCCCGAACGAACTCGCGACATTACACGGTGGAACACAAAAAAAATAGGATTAGGAAGGGTGGCCGGGGGCCGTGTACTCCCATAATCCAAAAAAAATGATGTCTTAACTTGGGTGTTATAAAATGAATCTTGCGGTACTTAAAGCACGGCAGGAAACACAAGAACCCAAGTTAAACAGCATCAATGTCCACACCAAAAAAAAAATTTTTTCAAAAAAGAAAAAATTATGAATTCTCTAAGTCCACAAAACTGCAAAAATATAATGCCTGCAATTATATAAAATTTAACAAACCTATGAATATGTCACGATTGACAATAAAAGTGTTCAATTTATTCAAAACAATTTCTATAATTGTTGTTAAAATGCCCTCAAAATAGTAATAACGCATCTTTGTTATTGTTGACAAAAGTTGTTGTCGCTGCAAAAAGACAAATAAAATAATATAATATGAATTAAATTCGTAAAATTTTTATTGCACTAAGTACCGGACACCCTGTAAACAAATTATCTTTTTTCTTTTTTAAATTATTTGAAAAAAAAAAATCAAAATTATTTTTCAAAAAAAAAATTATTTTTTAATGTATGTAGCTCACCGGACACCGTGTAAAGCCAATGGATCACCGGAACTAAAATTCCCTCAAAACAAAGCAAGTTTTTCCGCGAAAAATTATAAAAAGAAACCACATCGTCTTCCCTTGTAAATTCTTAATAGTATATCCAATTAATGTACAAAACCCTTTCACAATATAACGTATCTTCTTATTTGCGAAAACAAAACACAACAATTGTTATGATGTTTTGACAACTGACACTTAAATCCAGTATTGCCAGAAAAGAGAATATTTTTCGCTGAAAATTATTCAAGCTGTCACTGGTACCAATGTACATTAAATTGCGAGAAACAATATATTAACACGCACATTTTTTTATATATGGCAATAGATATAACTAAACGTCAAACTTTGGTAATCAACAAGTTCAAATGCATAATTGCAAATAACTAACTTACTACCCACACACTGATGAGTTGTAAAATGACATCGTAAAAAGCAGACAAATTATATAACATTAAATAAGACTATTCTTATAGATATATGCATGATCTATAAATACCCTTCCGAACACCTGTTTAATATACTTAAAAAACTCTTTCGTTGGGCGCAAATGTAATACCAAGTAATGTAGGTTACCCACCTTTGTCAACCTTTGTCATCCGACAGCCTCCCAGAGCATAAAGAACTTCCATCTCAGGATGGTGGAAATAGGGATCAGAGATCATGCATATAAATAAATGAAAGTATTTTCTAGTGAAATGTAAAAAAAACGGCTTTATTGCACTTTGCAAATGACATCAAAGAAATGTAAAAAAAAGAAACACAAATACCTTTGGCATCTATCAGAATTGGAGAGAGAGAGTTATGTTAAAATTACGGTTGGTTATCAGAAGCGCGTACGTCTCGTCGTCGTGACTCTCTTCCAGTCGTGTAGAGCAATCCTCAACAGCGATCGTCAACAGCAAACCCCAAAACGCCGTTCCACACGTCATGGGGCGTTTGGTTAAAGGGAGTCCTCCCAACACAAAAAGCTCGGTTGAGCCTCCATCCATCAGGCGGCATGGGGAATCTCACCGGCCCAAAGGTACAACAAAGGCTAGGAGCCGCTTCATCAGTAAAGGGAATTCACCCAACAAAAAGAGCACGGAAGGTCCTCACCCATCAAGCGGCATGAAGGAACCTCATCGGCCAAAGGATTCACCAGGCAAGAATCCTAGCGGGCAGTTGATCACCCGTTGAATTTGGTGTCAAAAACATCAGCACGCGGACAACATTATCTCGCGGCATCCGGCGGGGGATTTAACAAAATAAATCGGCTACAGTGCCATTAGAGTTGTCACACACTCACGTGACGTGTAAAAACAAACTTTCTAGGCTACATCGCCTTCGTAACTCACAACATAATCCCCATCGCCCCGAAAATCTCTTCCCGCACACAAAATCTACGTTATGTCCTCCGCCATCTTTCCCCCGAACGCCCGTTTCCGGTGTCGTTGCAGTTTCGCCAACCAACAAAGTTAAATAAAAAATAAAAAATTAATAGACAATAAACAGTACCTGCTTTAAGCAGTACCTACTCGCGAAATAGATATGTTACAGTAGTTCAGTCGATAATGTGCTGAAGCAGTGCGACAAAAAAAATGCGGCTTTCCGAGCCTACAACACATCTAGAACATCCGAAGACAGAACAGCTTACAACAAAATGGCAAAGGAAACCATGAGATTCAGCAGAAAGCTGGCTGCATTCCTGCATGGCAGCAGGCAATTCTGGTCGCTTGCGGGCTCAATGGGTTGCAATTTCTGCAAATCCAGTCTACCACCTCTTACCAGACCTGACGGCTCACTAGCAAACACCGCCACCGAAAAGGCTAACTTATTAGGTAAAATGTTTGCGGATAACTCAACTCTCGATGACCAAGGTGCTGTCCCGACGGCGTATTTCCAATCCCTAACACGGTTGAGTCACTCTAGCGAATGAGCCGCGTTAGGGATTGGAAGGCGTAAATCGCCTTACAAACACTACTGCATTTCAGTCGCGCTAGTGACAAGCATAAATCATCTTACAAAAGCTATACCGATTCAGTCACCTACGCGCTTCGTTACTCTATCAGTTTCTGTGAGGGCGACGACCGTAATTATAGAGAGGTTAGCAGAGAGGATGGACAGCGTTTTTTTAGTTAGAATTTTTTTAACATTGAAAATTTATTTTAAGTTAAAAAAAAAGCGGGTTTTTTTTAACTGAGGGTGACGACCGTAATTATAGATGGGTAAGCAGAGAGGATGAACTGCGTTTTTTTTACTTAATTTTTTTTTTTTTTTTTACATAGAAAATGTATATATATATATTTTTTTAAATATATATGGTAAGCAGAGAGGATGGACCGCGTTAATTTTTTACTTAATTTTTTTTTTTTACATAGAAAATTTATATTTTAATTATTAAAAAAATGCTAACTAAAAAAACGCTGTCCATCCTCTCTGCTAACCAGTGGCGGCTCGTGACTTTTGGGTGTGCTAGGGTGCTAATATTAAAAAAAATGGCATCATGGATGTTGTTGTATGCGAAAAATATATTTTTTTTTTCCAAAAATCGGTGTTTTGTATGAAGATTTTTCAGGAAATCGGTGCGGCACACCGCCAAACTGAAACTTTCTGAAATTTTTCATACAAAAAACTGATTTTCAAAAAAAAAATAAAAAATATTTTTCGGCTACAACAACATCAATAATGCCATTTTTTTTAAATCAGCACTCTAGCACACCCAAAAGTCACGAGCCGCCACTGCTGCTAACCTCTCTATAATTACGGTCGTTGCCCTCACAGAAACTGATAGAGTAACGAAGCGCGTAGGTGACGCGAAAATACCCTCGACTCTGTGCAGAAACGGGCGGTCTGTTTAATAACAGACGGTTTAGCACAGGCGTCGTGTGGGAATGCTATTCTTGTTCTACTGGTATTACAATGGAAGATGCTCCGAGGAACTAGCGTCATTGATCCCTTTGGCACCGGTGCATAGTCAGGAAACACGCCAAACGCGTGCCCAACATTTGTACACGGTTGACATTTGTCAGATGAGAACGGGTCGTTTCTTCGACTCGTTCTGTGTTCAACAGCTCGACTGCGGAATGATTTGCCGGCCTCTGTTGCATCTAAAAATAAGATAGTTATGATAGATAATTTTTTTCTGTACTGTAAAGATTGTCTTCAGTCTGTCTGATATTTTAGAAAGATATGTTACTTTTCAGATTGCTGCACAGCAAGTTGTTTCAGCTTCATCTGCAATCACTGGTTTGGTCTCTGGTGCGATAACCATCATCTCGGTCATCTTCCTTGGTCCATGGAGCGACGCTAGTGGAAGAAGGAAACCCCTGATGCTGCTGTCCATTGGATCCAGTGTGGTGTCATCTTTGACTACATTGATCGTGCTAGCTTTGCCCCAAATACCAGTCTTATGGGTCATCTACATGAAAACTATTCCAATGTCTCTAGGAAGTATGACTTTGCTTGAATTGTCAGCTTATAGTTATTTCGGTGATGTAGGTATCAAAAACAAGGCTTCATTTTGTATACTATTGCATTGGGAAGATCGAAGGATTAAATGATTTATCAACTTAATTTTAATTCTTTCAGGTTTGTTACAAAACACTGAGAAGTGCAACTGTAGTAATGGGACGAAATGCTGCAGCAATAAATATCTCATTTGTGTTCGGATCGTATTTTGGTCCGATTTTTAATACAGCCCTTGGATTTGAGGGCATTGCCACAATATCATTTTTTTTACAGGTGGTAAAATATGATTTCCTCTAACAAAGAATATTACACTAATGATAATTTCTAGATTACTGCCATCTATTGGAATTCATCAAAGTATTTATTTGTACAGGTACATTTATTATACAATAATGTTTATTCATTTTACAGTTAATTTCTTTCCTTTATGTGTACTTCAAAGTGAAGGATTTCAATGTAAGTGAGAAGATTCCAAGTATTGTAGACATTACACTGCCTCTGAAGGGTTTTAAGTGTATGTTTAAGGAAAGGGAAGGATATAAAAGAGAAATTATTATGACTATGTTGCTCGTTCCAACCGCCACTACGTTTATGGCTGCCAGTAAGTTTACAAAATAGTTGCAAAAAAAGTATTCTTGCTGGCCTCTGTGTTTCCCCCCTCCTGCAACATGGGTCTCTTCAAGACCATTCAAGTCCTCCAAAAGACACTCCACACAGCTCCCCAAAATATCATGTTAATATTGGGGTTGTATAATTTATTTATACAATGGAAAATTCAAATGGCTGACAAGAAAAACAAAATAAATAAGCATTTTTTACATTTGTACCTCTTTTGGCGACCTTCCCAGATGGGTTGGTAAATTTCTACAAGGAATATCTGGCCCCCTAGCACAGTCAATCGATAAGGATTGATAAGATAACTTTCAGTAACTTATCAACGACTGCAGATAGCCAACGAATAAGTAAAAATTCACAATGACCAAGTGTTCTTCTTAATATATTCGACGTCAAATGTTGTTTGTATGTTAGCGATCTGCAGTTGTCCTAGGGAACGATGAGAAGTTACCGAAAGTTATCTTATCAATCCTTATCGATTGACTGTGCTAGGGGGCCTGGTTGAACAATTCAGCTATGTTGTGGAAAATTACATATGTAATTATTACTCAGGTCCATATTCCCGCTTGATATTCAACATCAAATACATGTATCATACAATTTCAGATGAAGTTGCCATCAGATATCTTTACTTGAGGAATGCATTTTCTTGGACTGCTTCAGAATATGGAAAGCTCATATCTGTAAGACAAATTGTTAATGTAATCGGTAATTACATATTATTTTTTATTTAATATTGTACCTATTATGAAAGGGGATGAAACTTATAATTATTGAAGATATAATAACTTAAGTATAATATCTTTTTAAGGAATTATGATAATCGTTAAAATAATGAAGGAGAAACTGAAGATGCGTGATGAATGGATTGGGGTTATTGGAGCTATTTCTGAACTCTCCGACATTCTTATCTTCTTATTTATCACTCAATCTTGGATGCTGTTTGTCAGTATGTATCTATACCTTTATTAGTACATAAGTATCATCAGGATAGTAAAACAATGCTATATTCATGAACCCACCAAGGTATTCATTAATATATATTTTTAGTTTCTCTTTTTGGAATACTAAGCAGTGCACCGATAACTGTTGAGAGACCTATAATTAATAAACATATTCAACAAGATGAACAAGGTAATCACTACGTTTATTTGTGTTTAAAATACATAGTATACTATTGCATATATGTATCTCATAACCCGATGATATCATCACTGATGAAGGAATGAATAGATGTATCACTCGTGAAGGTATGACCATATGCATACAAAAAAAGTTTTCTTGGAAATTTTCACAGCAAATCCTGTAAGGGGGCATACAGCAAAATCTCATGTTACTTGAAAAGAATATACGAAGTAGCCCAAATTTATCTCACCAAGGGGGGGGGGAGGGTCTAGATTGGAAGAAAAACTGCTCACGTGATTAATGTGTGCCCCCTAATGTAATTGGACTTTGGGGTAAGGGAACGTACCCATACTACGTGACACTTTTAGGGGGGGGGGTCGGGAGGGGGGGGGGGGGGGGGGGGGGGGGGAGGGGGGGGGGGGGGGCGTCAAAATGTCACGCTCCATACAAATGAGCGGCGGGTTGCGTAGGATTTTGGTCACCGGGGGGGGGGGGGGGGGGGGGTTAAAAAAGTTGGTCACGTAGTATGGGTACGTTCCCTAATGTGCTATTACCCCAAAAGCTCAAGAAGAAGGAGGAAACAAAACATGGCACAGTACTCCGAAGTCAACCACACAATACCCATTTTTGTAATTTTGCACTTCATCGGTTAAGAGCGACAAATGGCCAACCATTTTTTTTTGCTAAATTGAGTTTTTAAGGGGAACATATGCGCGGCCCATTTCTGTCCGTTTCATACAAATATTAGATTTGAATTTGAGATCAAAATACCTAACCAAACTGAAAAAATATTCTGTAATCAAAAGGTTCATCAAATTTGTAGTTAGGATGTGAGCTACTTTATTCATTTTTGCTTTAAATTATAAGATGTAGGCCATTAAAGATTTTAATGTTTCAGAGGCGATTTGGGCAATTATTTGTGAGTAAATGAAAAACAAAAAAAAATTATTTTACTATGTTTATCATATAAATATGATGATATACATATATATAAAAAAATACCATTTTAATGGGTGTAAATTAAAAATACAAAGTACATAATATATTATATTTCAATTGATATTAATATGACAAATAATGTTTAATTTGTTTACAGGGAAAATCTACAGCCTGATTTCAACACTGGATATGTTAATTTTTGCTTCATTTCTGCCGTTTAGTAACTACGTCTATTCCAAAACACTGTCCTGGTTTCCCGGCTGTTTCATGTTAATCTCCGCGACAGGGGCCGCCGTACAGGTCGTGTGCTACTGTGCAGTCATTTATCTTACTAAGAAAGAGACTCTGAGAGCACAGCGCTTGGCTCAGGAATGCCCAAAAGATGCCTAAAATAAGTTTTCTAGTAATCGAACCACCATGCATTTAAGGAATGATTTTGTTATGACACGTCATGTTTCTATTAATTAATTTTTATTATCAAGAGTATAATGAATTTTGCCTGCACGTCGACAGTCAAAATTATGTTTTGGTGTTATAAATACTTGGAGGTTTGGAGGGTAATCAGTTTCAGTTTCAGTGCCGGCAACCCGGGCGTTTATTTAGTTTCATGGTTATTTACATTGTTTTCTTTTCTTTTACCCGCCTCACTAGACAAAGTCTGTTCCGAGGCGAGTAAATCACATATTATGTTTGTTCCAAAAGAAATGTGTGTATTTAAACAAATATATATATGTATGTAAAAAGATAAAAAAGATAAATTATATATTGGTATATTAAATATTTACATACATACTTTGTTTTTTAGATAAAAGTAAATAAAAATTTTGTGACAGTTGAATATAGCGGTTACATAATAGAAGTAATAATTAATAATTAATCATAATAATTAATATTGCAAAATTGCAGTTTCTCGTATTTGTTTTATTTGAATATTATATAATTTCGTGAGAACTTGTATGAAATGTTATTTATTTAGAATATTTTGAATGTCTGTTCTTTCCTTTTCATTCAACCATATTACAAATCTTTTGAAAAGCCAATTCAAATTATTTGGGGTGACGTAAGTTTTTGTTTGTGATAGGAAGGTATTGAAAATGTGTGGTGCTAGGTAAGATTCGTGTTTTTTTGCAAAAGTTGATTTGATATGGGGAACTTGAAAGTGCTTATTAATTTTTGCTCTTGTGTTTTGCGAGTGAGGTATGTGGAGATGTGAAGTTTTGATACAGTTTTTGTAAATGATCTTCCTTATGAATAGTTTATTTACGTCTAGTAATTTGTTTTTGATCATTAGCTGTTCCGTCGGATGTTGGTAAGGTTTATAAAACATAATTCTAATTATTGTTTTGTGATTTATTTTAAGAGAATTGAGGTAAGTATCTGCTGCTCCTCCCCAAACTGAAATTCCATATGTTAAAATACTTTGACAGAGTGCGAAATATATATTTTTTAGTTGATTTAATGACATGATGTTTCGTATCGTTTTGAAGATGTATGATAATTTTCGTATTTTTTTTGATAATATATTAATATGGAGATCCCATTTTAGTTTATGGTCAACAGTTAAACCTAGATATTTAATATTGTCTGCATAAACAATTTTGTCACAAGTACAGCATGTGTTATTTGACGAAATATTGGTGCAGGGGTTAAGATGTAGTTGTGGTTGGCTATGTGGTTGACCAGCCTTTGTTTTGCTAAAAGTTAAATATTTTGTTTTTGAAATGTTCAGTGTTAGTAGATTATTTTGTAGCCATTTATTTACTACAGTCATCCCTGTTTCTGTGTTTTTGAATACCTTTTCCCATGATTGTGCCTTGAACAAAAAGTAATGATTTAACAAACTCAATCTATTAAATTTTATTGATACCTATAACCTGTGTGTATTAAATGATGGATCCCCAACTCGATTCACCCCCCTCATCAAAGGAAAAATGCTGTAGATTTGTCGCTTCGTTCACCTTCGGTTATACCTAAATGTTCTTGGAACATTCTTAAAGACCCCCTTTCTAGTGTCCATTTCCCAATCATAATTCTCTTCCACCATCTAACTACTTTGCATTCCTTTACTGTAAACAATAATTGTAAATTTAAAACGAAAGACGCGAATTGGAGAACTTTCTCTTCCTAATTAGACTCCCTTGCTCACTCGAAAAAATCTTCCTTTGAGAACATCAGAATACTGTGTGAATTATTTCCTAGTATGGTAATAAAAGCAGCAGAAAAATCCATTCTGAAGTGTAATGTTAACATTAAAATAAAAAAATTCGACTCTACAGTGGGATGAAGAATGCAATCGTTCCGTTAACTCTAGAAAAGTTGCAATTTCTATATTCCGGAAATGAATGTCTAATGAAAATTATTTATTTATCAGTGAAACGCGCCCAGGCAGAAACTAAACGTATTTTGAAACAAAAAAAGCAACCTGGATGGCGAAAATTCTGTGTAAGCTTGTTTCCTGAATCGTCACAGTCACCTGTTCGGATCAATTTAAAAAATTTGGTTCGTCCTACGCTCCTCAGCGTATTATTTTAGGTTTTGTTTATAAGATAGCCCCTCCAGACATGTTTGTGTTTCCAACAGACATCCTTATTTCTCAATCCCTTAATTGGCACATTGGTCACATCAGCATATAACATAAAAAAAAGGGTTTTGTCAAATTGAATGAATTTAGCTTCTTCTAAAACTAAGGTAGTGGCTTTTACTCCCAAAAGAAAATTGCCCCCCATATCTGTCTCCTTTGATAATGTCCCTCTCCAAATCGTTAAGCAAATAAAATTTGGTCGACTTTTGGACTATAAGCTTTCCTGGCTCCCGCAAATTCAGAACATTTCTGCTAAGAATGAAAAGGGCCTTAATAAGATGCGAGCTGTTTCCAGAGTATGGTGGGGATCTCATCCTACTATTCTTAAATTAATGTCTAATTCCCTAGTTCGAAGCAACTTGGATTATGGCACATTTCTTTTCGACCCACTTCCTAAATATTTGGAAAAAAAACTTGAAAGAATTCAATCTAAAGCACTTAGATTGATTATTGGAACGATGAAATCTTCTCCAATTAATTCCCTCCAGATAGAATGTAATCCACTTTTATTTTTGAGAAGACAATTCCTTGCTGATAAATATATTTTCAAATCTTTATCTTTATCTTGTCAACCTTTACGACAAAGTCTCGATCATTTGTGTAATAATTTAAATCAATTCCCTCTCCTACTAAAAGTTTTCATACAGATCTCTGTCTTCTTCCTTCCAAAATCTACAAGAAGATTCAATCCTACCCATTTCCAGTATCCTGTTTGATACTATCAATTTTATCCCCAATGTTATAACTTCTGACTTTCGGGCGAACACTTTAACCTCCTCTAATAAATTGTTACAATACACATCAGGTCAGAGGATTTTTCAAATTGCCGCCTAAAAACTTGTCAACATCAAATAAGAGAGGTCGCGAGCGTCATGGCCGAACTCCTTTCCAGCGCAGCGATGCTCTCGAGCGGTACATTCCTGCCCGGCTGGATTACGATAACCACGGCGTTCCCTAACGGTCGACACGTTTGGTGGAGCTCCACTGCCGTTGTGTTGGTTCTCGCAGTTTCTTTAAAGTAAACGTGCTAAAACGAGTATCGATACCCTACCTTTCGCAATGGAAGTATCCATGCCAGCTCGGTGCCATGTTTGCACCTTAAAAACACTGACAGGAGCTGCTCACGAGGGCCATTGCGGCCCTAGACAAATGAACGAACGCGCCGACAAGCAGTAAGCCACATTCCTTGCCCTATTCTGTGCTGTTATTAATTTGATAGTAATAATGATTTGAAGACCTGATAGGGCCCGGGGAGAATTTAGGCAATCAGCTAGGATACTTTGTTTTATGTTCCATTGTGCCCCACTGTTTGATAACGTTGTGATTGTTTGTTTGACAAATAAATTCAAGTTCTATGAAAACGCACACACACTCTTTTATTTGTTTAGTTATTTCTGAGACATTCGACTCTGATTTGTTGGCTGGAAATGAGGCTGCGGCCAATCCGCGGCCCCGAGAACGAGGACTCATCCCGGCAGACGAGCTAGCCGCAAGGGAATCTAAGAGGGGGCATAGACCCGACCCTCTCCCAGTAGGTATAATATTGGGCCCCCTTTCACTTTGACCTAAACAATCATTTGTACACCCTAGCACCTTTCAGGGCCTTTACACTAGCGCTTAACTGGGGCCCTTCACAATGACGCCCAACCTTCACAAAATTTCAAAATTTTGAGAAACATTTTAAAAACATTACATCAACAAAGTTTCCTGGGTTTTCCCTCATTTATATAGATATGCATTTATACAGATATCCAAATCCGATCTGAAAGATTTTGGCCCGTCTGAAAATTTTAATCTGTCTTATAAATTGCAAGAAATTTCTATATTTACTGCAGAATACTTCGCTATTGATCAATCTTTAATTCAAATCCAGCTTCTCAATATTCGTCGAGCCTTACTGTGCACTGACTCTCTAAGTGCGGTATTTAAAATATCCTCAAATATCGTTCAATGTCCAGAAGACTATATTATTTGTAACATTAAAAATATCCTCAATTCTCTAAACGAATTAAAGTTTGAGATAATATTGGTTTGGGTCCCTGGTCATCTAGGAATTGAGGGTAACGAGAAAACCGATTCTCTCGCTAAACTCGGAACAATCTCGGGTTCTATTCCTTTAGATCAGGGTTTCCCAACCAGTGGTCTGTGGACCACTAGTGATCTGCGATGGTCCGCAATGCTCCGCCGGTCAATAAGCGAGCCAGCGCGTGGGCGGTCCCTGGTCGAGAAGTCTGAATAAAAAAATCGTGACAATATTCAGTATATCATTATTGTACCTTGTGGTCAGTGGCCATTATGGTATTCCGTTTCGCCCCACCCCATCCTACCCCGTTCCGTTCCACCCCATATTCCATTCTGCCCCCTCCTTTGAGCTAAATATTCTGCTAGAACCTGGGAAAAAAATATTGAGAACTGACGAAACTAATGTAGGAGATAACTGGTGTAGTGTATAGATTAACCGTGTAGTTTTAGCATCCTTCAACAGATGTCACTAGTATAGTTAGTAATACGAAGTTACAAAAAATTACAGAAGTTAAGCATGATATGAGAAGAGTACCATCTATCGTCGTTTGTGAGAATTAATGAGAAATTGGCGAGCACCTTCAGTTTGCCAGTCGGCAGCCGCAGAACTATTTAGAGCCTAATAAAGTAGGTAAGGACTTCGAGTCCAGTTTAATATTTATTGTAATTTTTACGATAACTTGATAAATCAACTAGTAATTACACAGACCTCTTACTTATTTGGAAGTTACCCAACACATCTAAAGTTGTATTAATCATTGGAAACTAACAGATACAATAGCTTGCAAGATGAAATGAAGTTTATTCCCCATGAAAGATCAACATTTGATAACTACATTAACTGACTTTGGTCTTTATTTCATATTGAAACCCCTTATCATAATTTTTTTTAGAAAGTGGTGTAGACGGCGATCAGAAGTTCTTTGATTTTATTCCACTGCCTAATTCCATATTACATACATATAGGTATATTACGTTATTTATAAATAAAAAAAATGACGAAAGTGTTCATAAATCATCTTACCACGAGATGACGAGATAGTGTCCTTGGAATGTAGAATCAAAATGTTCCAGTCTGAAATAACCTTTATAAATTATGTAAATACTTATTTTAGATTATGAACTCTTCATGTTCATGCGAGCTAGTACCAAGTGTATTGTTAAAGTGACGAGACATGGAAGATAAAAACTTTGTGGAGCAAACGGCTGCTTTAACAGTTAATAAAATGTAATCTGATGCAGCATTTTCATCTGAACTTTTTCACAGACATATTAACGCAATGTTTAAAAGACAATCAATTGTTTTTCTTATCATCAAGCAACGAAATCATTTATTATAAAAATATACCTCCATGAATTACAAAATCCATGATTTTTTCATATTTTAAATGATTGTTTACCGATTTAAAAGTAGTGATGTTATCGTGTGATTTTTATTGTCATGTTTTTGAATAAGCACCATAATGCAATTTTAATAATCTTTAATGTTTCATGAATTAAAAAATGAGTAAATCAATGTAAACAATCCTCTCAGCTTACGTTTGCAATGTTACCTTTCACAGTGAAGCTGAAAAATAAGTAGACTCACAGAAATCATTTTTAAAATTCCGCCACCGCCCTGGGAACCTGTATTGGATAACCAACACCTCTGCCATAGGTCACCCCAGGTGGTTTGCTACGTTTGGCGATTTAGCAAGGGTCCCCGGGGTCATGGGGTGAGGTTTGTCTAGGTCTTGGAGGACACACTGAACCCCAGATTCCTACCCACCCCTTAATCCTTTTCCTTTCCAAAACTCTCCTCTCCTTCCTTTCCTTAAAAAAACCCCCACACAGCATCCCCAAAGATGACACAGGCCCTGAGGAAAATTATTTTTCTCAGGCCCTCCTGCGTGGAGCTCATGCAAAAAAAAATTGTTATAAACATTGTTAAGTAACAAAGATTTCTAATAATGCATGAATAATAAATTACTGTATTCTTTGAGACTGTTGGTGGTCCTATATTGTAATGGCCTACAAATTTGACTTCGAGTTGAACTTGCTTAGAATCCAGCCAGAGTCCAATTGTCAGCTGAGCCAGTCTAACAAAACATTACTACTTCATTGTGGAAAAATCTTATGCGTGGATTCAAACCAAGGCATTTAATCAACATCTTAATTCTGAAAAGTTCTTTTAACATGTGTTCTTGATGCGTGATGTTTATTGTGAACATACAAGGATGGCTTCAATGATTACAATAATCAATGTGAAATATACACATGGACTTATTTACAATATAACCTATTTATTTCAGAAGTAACGGTGAACCGGAAAAATCTAGAAAGTCTACCTTTTGGTCTGACATTACTTTGGAGCCCATGTGGTTTGGAATATTCGTGTCTCTGGCATTCGACTTCGTTGTGTTTAAGAACCTGTACATTCAAAGAGCTTGTCTTGTAGACTTGGGATATCCAGAAGATGTCTGCTACGTGAGGGGGTCTCTGAATGCAACGGTAGAGGTAAGAATTAATTTCATTCAAGTTTATATGGGGTTGTGATAGTCCAAAACAACGCACAGTATAATGGTGAAATTAATTTATTTTCTACGAGAGAGTTCATCCGGTAGTTGTGAGCCGTGAGTAGAGAATGCCACTGGATTGGTGTGAGGTTTTCAGCCTCAGTGAACTCGGTCTAGGGGAAGCGCCGCACCTGATGCCAGTTGGATATTTCTGCTAGATAAGGTTGATAATAATTATAATGTAGTATTTATATAGTGTAGTTTTGTGATATTTCTCTTCAAGTGCGCATGATTGGCAAAGCACTTTAATTGGCAAAAATGAAAAACCACCATCAATCTGTGACCAGGTAAAATAGAAGAGACAAAACTACAGATATTTTGGTGCCTAGAAAGACTGGAATTATTTTTTTTGCTGTGAATAAAGTACCTAAATCCAGTACATATTAAGTTTATTAATTTTCAACTTTCATAGAATATCAGAATATTTTCTTTTTAATTCTAATGCTTGTTACTTCCACAGCCTGATGCCTAGATAGACTTGAGTTTAGGATAGTTTTAGGTTTCATTTTAATTCTGTAGCAAAAAAATTATACCTGTGTAGTTAAAAAAATGTCTGTGCCTTACAAAATAAGCAATCTGTTATCAGAGAGAGATGGCTTTAGAAGTTCATTATCAATATTCTTATTTATGAATAAAGTGTGATCTTTCAGATTGCAGCCCAAAAAATTGTTTCAGATGCATCAGTGACCTGTGGTTTAGTCGCTGGTTCGATAACCATCATCTTAGTCGTCTTCCTTGGTCCATGGAGCGATGCCAGTGGAAGGAGAAAACCCCTGATGCTGCTGTCCATTGGCTCCGGTCTGGTGGCATCTTTGACTACATTAACAGTGCTGGCTTTGCCTCAACTGCCAGTCTTATGGGTCATCTATATGAAAACCATTCCAATGGCTTTGGGAAGCATGCCTTTGCTTGGATTGTCGGCTTTCAGTTATTTAGGTGATGTAGGTAACATCTTTATTAAGAAAACAAACCATTATTTTGCATAACATTCCAATCAGTGGATTAGAAGATCAATTATTGAGTGTCAAGTATTCTTACTTCTTTCAGGTTTGTTACAAGACATTGAGAAATGCGACTGTAGTGATGGGACGAAACGGTGCAGCGATGCATGTGTCAGTCGTTTTTGGATCATACTTTGCTCCAATTATTTATAATGTACTGGGATTTGAGGGAATCGCTACAATATCATTTGTTTTGCAGGTAGCATATAATAAGTATAAAATGTACCTCTAGTAACACAAAATATATCTTACTTAAATATATCAAGGCGGTCGCGAGGAATGATTTTACACGTGATCCGGCAACACTGTTTCTTCCATGCCAAATGCCCACTATGCTGCACTATCTGTGATACTTAGTCTCGGCGTGGTAGCCGTTCGCGATGGAGCTTCCGCTCGCCGTACCCGCCAGGTGTGAATTACGCACTGTAATACGTTTTTTTCGGAGCTCTGTGATATGGTCATATCAGTAAGACCACTACAGCAATGTTTTGGAATTCACAAAAGTGTTCTAACTGATGTAGGTAATTTTTCATTACATCACGTTAATTCATTTTACAGTTAACTTCGTTCCTGTTTGTTTACTTGAGAGTGAAGGATTTCAATGTAAGCGAGAAGATTCCAAGTATTGTAGACATTACACTGCCACTGAAGGGTTTTAAGTGTTTGTTCAAGAAAAGGGAAGGCTATAAAAGACAAATTCTTATGATTATGTTGTTCATTCCAACTACTAACACGTTAATCGGTGCCAGTAAGTCAACAACAATATTACACAAAATATATTTCTTCTTATAGTCATATTATAGAACCTATGTATTATATCAAACACTAAACCTGATATCTGCAGATAATGTAATCGGAGGCATATCTGGTCAAAGAATAATTCAACTCTGCTGCAGTGAAAATAAATCCACAAACTTTGCAAATACAGAGAAATATATATTATAAATTTTCAGATGAAGTTGCCATCAGATATCTTTACTTGAGGAACACATTTTCTTGGACTGCTTCAGAATATGGAACACTCTTATCCATAAGACAAATTGTTCAAGCAATTGGTAATTATGTGTTAATATTATGTCTACTAAGAAAGGGGACCAATCTTTTTAAGATCTTGTAACTTGTAATACATATATGTTATTACAATATTTTTTTAGGAATTATGGTGATTGTCAAAATTCTGAAAGAGAAACTGAAGTTCCGCGATGAAGTGATTGGAGTTATTGGAGCAATTTCTGAACTCTCTGATGCTATTATCTTCATGTTTATCACTGAATCTTGGATGCTGTTTGCAAGTACGTATTTATACCTTTGTTAGTAAACAAGTGATAGAACAGAAGAAACAATGATGTACCTATTTATTGTTATCAAGTTTAATTTCTAGAACTCCATTTTAATTTTAATTTTTTTATTATATAATCAATAATATTATTATTAAATTAATAAAAGCAGTTTATTTTTAAACAAGTTCTGCTGTGTAATTATTGTTACGCGTGACGGCGAAACAGCTGTCATGCGTAACAATAATTACACAGCAGAACTTGTTTAAAAATAAACTGTTTTTATTAATTTAATAATAATATTATTGATTATATAATAAAAAAATAAAAATTAAAATGATGTACCTATTCATTCATCATTAACTCACCAGGTATTCACAAGTAATTATTATATTTGCAGTGACACTTTTTGGAATACTGAGCAGTGCTCCGATAGCAGTTGAGAGACCTTTAATAAATAAAAATATTCAACAAAATGAACAAGGTAATTACAAACATTTTTTGGATTGAAAAACCTATTAAGAGGAATAAGGAAGCGGTGTTATGTCCATACAAACGTATTCCCCTATTTTCTCTCTAGATTTTGACTCTACTGCAAATGTTTTTTAACGTAAAAATAGATATCAACGACAGGTATGTCCTGACATTTTGCTTTTTTTGATTAGTTACTTCTGAGAGAAGTTAGGACCGTACAAAAGTCTTTAAATTTGCCTAGTTTGAATACCATCAAGAGATGTTCAATATACAAATTTGATAATGTATTTTAAAAAAAGCAAAACATACAGACATAGAATCTTTTGTTCTAATTCAGTTGGTGAATTTAAATTTTTAAATTTTTTACAATAGAACAACTCTATTTTTATAACTTTTGAAGGTTATTCCCATCAATGATATATGTGATGACCGTGGCCGGTATCAACATTACTTTCCTGGACTCCGGGTGTGGATCCAGCTTCCTCTATATGTGATCTCAGTTTTAGGGAGATTGACACAATAATTAGTCGTAGGTAGACTTAGCGAGTTTATTCCGAGATATGTTACAGGTCGTGCTTCCTACGAAGCGATAATGCAAAGAGGACGGTAGACAGCAATCACACCCTTTTATACGTTCCTCATGCTGTCTCACTCATACACGCATGTCTCTTTCATACCGCAAGACATACGTTCACCACATCCCTCCACACTTAAATCCGAAGACAGTTACATAACATGAACTGATAATTATTTACAATACATACAATATTCCAATATTTACAATGTAAGTAATTCATGTTGAGTCGAGAGCTGAGTGCTGTCTTCATTGACTCATCTGTGTGTCCGTGGTCGTAGTCGGTCCTTCCAATTTCCCGACGTAGACGCCACTGGATTACTGGAGCTGGAAGGAGAAGGAGAAAAACCCATTAGACTGTCATCCGGCACAAAGCTGGAGACATCGTAATCGTCATACGACAGTCTCTTCGTCTCAGACGCGATATAAGGATTGCTGTGTTTCTTTTCCCATGATACACATAATTTAGACAACTGATCAAAATGCCTTTTCCAATACATAATTTTACCATTTAAATTTACCTCAATTATATAAAGTTTTTTTCCTAATTGTTTATACACTTTCCCTGGTACCCATTTATCATTGTTTTGGTCTCTGAAATCTCTAACCATTACCTTTTGATTTATCGAAAAACCCACCGATTCTTTATTATTTCTCTTATAATAATATCTTTGATTTTCCTGACATTTTGACATTTTAAATTTTGTTTCTTTCTTAATTATATTATCCTTATCTCTCCCCCCTCTCGGTACAAAACTGTTCAAGTTTGACCTTAGTTTCCTTCCAAACATTACAACTGCAGGTTCTAAACCAGTTGTACAGTGTGGTGCATTTCTGTAATCAATTAAAAAATTTCCTAATTTTTCCTCATAACCTGACTGAAACTTATTTCTTATCATCATTTTTTTTAAAAAAATTTTACACGTTCGAACCGCGTTTTCTGCTAGACTATTTGATTGTGGATGATTTACCGGAGTAGTTAAATGTTTGATGTTATTCATCTCACAAAACTCTTTGAAGTCCGCTGACATGAAAGCGGCTCCATTATCTGAAACTATTGTCTGAACACTCCCGAAATAACTAAATAAACCCTTTAATATTTTAATAGTGTTATACGAATTTGGAGAATTTACTTCTACACAGTCTAACCATTTTGAGGTTGAGTCAATAATTACAAGAAAATATTTATTTGCAACTGGGCCCGCATAATCAATATGCACCCTACTCCATATTTCTTCCGTTATAGGCCACGGAGTTAATTCGCTCTTTGGTTGCGAAGGTTGAACCTCTGAACAAATTTCGCATCCTCTCGCTAAAAGTTCAATATTTCCATCTATCCCTGGCCACCAAAATATACCTCTGGCTAAACCTTTCATCTTTGCTATACCTAGATGAGATCTATGTAACAAGTTTAAAATTTTTTCTCTTAAACTTACTGGAATTATTAGCCTATGATTCCAGAAAAAACAATCATCAATTATGGATAACTCATTCCGTTTAATCCAGTAAATCCATTTTGAATCCTCCTTGTTAATTTTATTTGGCCACCCTGTTCGGAGATAATGTTTAATTTCCAATAAAATTTTATCTGTACTTGATTCCGATTTAATTTCCTCTACATCTATAGGTACTACATCCTCTACATCTGTTATTTTTAAATAAACTTAGAATTTGAGTATCAAAGTCATTCTCTACGTGAACTGGTTCCTCGACAGGAACGCGAGACAAATAGTCCGAACAGTTCAATGCCGATTTCACGTACTGTACTTTATAATTGAACGACGAAAGAATTACCCCATAACGTTGAAGTCTGTTACACGCTAATACTGGGATACCTTTCTTATCACCAAAAATTCTACATAACGGTTCATTATCTATTTCTAAAATGAATTCCCTTCCATAAATATACTCAAAAAAATTTTTCAACGCAAACACAATAGCTGTTGCTTCTAAGTCCAAAATTGAATATTTCTTTTCTGCTTCAGTTAATTTTCGAGAAACAAAAGAAATCGGTCTCTGTAAATTATTATCGTAACAATGTAAAAGTGTCGCTCCCAACCCTTTTGTTGAGGCATCTGTAACAATCTTCAATGTTACATCCGGATCATAATGAGCTAGCACTCTATCATCACATAAAATTGACTTAATTTTATTAAAAGCTTCCAAGCAATTTTGATTAAACTCAAAATGTGTATTTTTCCTCAATAAATTATGTAACGGATCTAGTAGTACAGACATGTTAGGTACAAATGACCTGTAAAAGTTCACTAACCCCAAAAAACTTCGTAATTCAGTAATGTCTTTAGGTTGCAATACTTTACTAATAGCGATAGTTTTGTCTTTCAATGGTTTAATTCCTTCTTTTGAAACTTCAAACCCTAGAAAAGTTACTGATGACGCCTTAAAAATACACTTGTGAATATTTACACTAAATCCACAATCTTTTAATCTATTTAACACTGCTGTTAAATTCTCATTATGTTCTTCTTCCGAATCTCCTGTTACAACAATATCATCTAAAAATACCGCTGTTTTTTTCAAACCTTGCAAGCATGAAGCTATCGTTTTACAAAAAATAGCCGGTGCGCTATTAATTCCAAACACTAATCTCGTGAATTTAAACAATCCTAAATGAGTAGATATAGTTGTGAAATCTTGACTTTCCTCATCTAGTTCTAATTGTAGGTACGCTTGCCTCAAGTCAATCTTGGAAAAAATTATTCCACCCGCCATTTGAGAAAATAACCATTCTATCCATGGCATCGGATATTTATCTACCACTAGCTGTGGATTTATTGTTGTCTTATAATCACCGCAAATCCTTATTTCCCCATTACTTTTTACTATGGGAACGATTGGTGACGCAAACTTACTATAGTTTACCGGAACTAAAATACCTTCCGATTGTAAACGGCCCAATTCCGATTCAACCTTTGCTTTTAAAGCAAACGGTATATTTCTCGGATTGCAGAATTTCGGTTCCGCATTCTCTTTTAATTTCAAATGCACTTTATATTTATTGAATCTACCCAGTTTCTCCGAAAAAACCTCCGGGAATTTCCGAATTAAATTATCTACTACACTAGTATTATTCTCAACCATATTGTGAGAAAAATTTTCACTTCCCTCCTGGGATAAAGTAGATTGTAAGCCCTTAAATCCAATATTAAACTTTTTAATGAAATCGCGCCCTAGAACCGTAATTGTTCCATGTTTTACTACGCAAAATTCTAACATTTCCCTATAACCGTTAAAATCAACTGTTAATAAGATACAACCCAATAAATTCAACTTACAGTTAGCGTAACCCATTAAGGTTAAATCCTTTGGTTTTAAATTCAAATGTTTGAAATGTTTAACATAATCTTTGTCAGTCAAAATCGAGATCGCCGCTCCTGTGTCCAATAACCCGTTTAGTTCCACATTATTCACTAAAACTTTGCACAATATTGGTTCACAATATACTGCGTTTATCCGCAACATTTTTTTATGTTCCTGCGTATTGACGAACACTGAAGAAATGTTATTATTATTTAAACCGCGACATATCTTCCCAATATGCCCTTTTACTCTGCATTTATAACAAAACACGTCTTTCAATTTACAATTTACTGAATCGTGATAACTCCCGCAATGTTTACATTTCGTTCGATCCGCTGACCTCGCTCTGTACGATGTAACATTCTTGTCCGAAGTTCTAGAAAAATGTTTACCCACCGAATTTTGTTTTTGTGACAAATTGTTCGATGTATTTTTAAATTTATTTACTAAATCAACACTTCCCGTTTTAATTTGCTTATTCATTACCTCGAATGAATCCATAGCAATAGCACATTCTAAAACCTTTTTTAATGAAAAGTTTTCAGCTTCTACAAATAATTTCTCCTTAATTCGCCCCACTCGAAGACCGGTGACAAAAATATCTTTTAAATTATATTCAAGTCTGTCCTCGAATTTACAAAATCTAACGCGATTCCTTAACCGTGCTATATAATCAGTAACCGATTCTGAACTTTTTTGTTTCGTAGCAAAAAAAATTTCGCGCTCTTTGAACACATTTCGTTTGATACCTACATGATTCTCTAGTAATAACAATAAATTTTCAACCGTAATATCTGTAATTTTTTTAGGAAAACACAAATCAATCAATAAATCTATTGTCTCTGTGTGTAAATGAGATATTAAAACCGCTCTCTTTTTCTCTACCGAATTAATTTTGTCATCATTGACGAGGATGAACTGTTCGTATTGCAATACGAACGTCTCCAGTTTGTCCCTCAAATGACAGAACCTGGGTAGTTCTCCCCCTTCCATCTTCACACAGATACAATCAATAAGCAGAAAATTTTACAAACAACACTCAACTCACGACTCTGTTGACTTGCTGCTGCTCCGATCTCGCCCTTCCGCGGATCGTCTCTTGGCTCCTGTACCCTGGTCGTCCTTCTAATGCCCGGCACGCCTTCCGTGAGGTCTGCACCTGGTCTCTGGTCTTCTCCTGAAGACCCGGACTTCTCCATCCACGCCTTACGTGTATGCTCCTGGTTCTCGGCACTGAATAAACCAATCCAGCGCCTTGCTGTTCCTCGGATGCCAATTTCTGCTGCTCTTGCCTGTTGCCCCTGTAGCCTCAATCTCGGATTCCTCTATAGGCTGCACCAAATGTGATTTTGGCTGCCCGTGATTCCTTTTTCGACTGCCAAATGTGACAATTTGGCTGCCCGTGGTTCTTTTTCAAACCGCGCCAAATGTGATATGATTTGGCTGCTTCTCGTTCCTTTATCGGCTGCGCCAAATGTGATATGATTTGGCTGCTTCTCGTTCCTTTATCGGCTGCGCCAAATGTGATGACCGTGGCCGGTATCAACATTACTTTCCTGGACTCCGGGTGTGGATCCAGCTTCCTCTATATGTGATCTCAGTTTTAGGGAGATTGACACAATAATTAGTCGTAGGTAGACTTAGCGAGTTTATTCCGAGATATGTTACAGGTTGTGCTTCCTACGAAGCGATAATGCAAAGAGGACGGTAGACAGCAATCACACCCTTTTATACGTTCCTCATGCTGTCTCACTCATACACGCATGTCTCTTTCATACCGCAAGACATACGTTCACCACAATATATATCATTGAAGAAGAAGGTAACACTAATAATCTAAACGAAAATATGAAAGAAAACAAGACACAGAAAAATAGAAAAAGATAACAGTCGCAACTGGGACACGAACCCTGAAACTCTCTTCTATAGTTGCGACCGTTTTCTTTTTCTATTTTTCTGTGACTTGTTCTCTTTCATATTTTCGTTTAGATTATTAGTGTAATACTCTTCTTCAATGTTTTATTTTTTACATCGGTCCAGTAAAAAACCTATTACCTACATACTAATATCCTCTGAACCTGCTAATTTTACATACGAAAAGAATAGTTTTTTTTTTTTACATGAATATCGCACAAGAGTCCCAACTGCTCCCGTCTCCCCATGTTGTGAGGCTGAAGGTAGTGGGGAGGGGAAGGAGATAGGGAAGAGGAAGGTGGGGAAGTACCTGGCTATTCAGATCTGGTCACCAAACACGGCTAAAGCCAATTCAAGCAATGTTTCAATTCTGAATGGTGGTCTTACACCAGCGCGATACTAAGAGTGTCTTCTACTCTGGAATGTGCCGCAAATATACTATATATTATTTTAAATGAATAATTTGTGAAATAACACAAATTAATCAATTAAAATTTATTTGCCACGCCGGGATTCGACCCCACGACCTTCGGAGTGCTAGTCAAGAGCCTTACCACTGGACTACGCCGGCATACGACAGTTAGATTTAATTAAATATTTTCATCGCTAACACTGTTGTGTAATTTGACTTTTGTGGTAAAGAGAAATGTTTGAAATATTAGCTGGTATAGGTATCTCAGAAATGTTGGCTCAAAGAGAAGGAAACGGAACACATCTCAATCCTCCAAAAGCCAAAATCAAACAATGTTTTTCCTGTTGTTTTATTTTAATACAGCAATCTATTTTTTATAATTTCATATGATTTACATGTATAATGAATGATCTGTGAAATTATATTTTATATTTCTAGGTAAAATCTACAGCGTTATAACAATTTTGGATATGTTCATATACTTCTTGGTTATGCCATTTAGTAACTACGTCTATTCCAGAACGTTGACCTGGTTTCCCAGCTGTTACATGTTCATCACCGTGTCGGGGGCTATCATACAGCTCTTGTGCTACAGCGCAGTTATCCACATAACCAAGAAAGAGAATCTGAGAGTACAACACTTGACTGAAGAATGTCTGAAAGATTAATATTCTCAACTAAAAGCTACTAAGAGGGCGTTCAAGTATTACGTAATGCAATTTTTTAAGATTTTTGACCCCCCCTCCCCCCATGTAACGCGCCATAACGTTTTTTCGTACTCTCCCCCCCCACCCCCTAAACGTTACGTAACACCCAAGTGATAATTTTTACCTGAAAATCACAATTGCGTAAAGTACTGGAAATTCGCTTAAATACCTTTTTCTTGTTTTAATCTAATCACATTTGCGGTAATAAATAAAACAAGAGATTTCGAGAACTAAAAGGGTTGCCAACTTGGAAGATTTTAAATCCGTAGTGTTTTTCTAAATAAAGAAAAACATGTTACGTAACGCGTTGTTTGAACCCCCCCCCCCCCTCGTAACGCACAGTAACGTTTCACAAGACCCCCCCTCCCCCCAAGTGCATTACGTAATACTTGAACGGCCCCCAAGTACATAAAACCGTAGGGTTAGCTGTCATTCTTGGAATGATGTCAACTGTTACAACTATTTTGGTTATACATATTTGTCAATAATCAGGAAACATTTGAGGGAGGCCTATGTTCAAAAGCTATGCAGAAGAAGAAGATTCCAAATGTTGCCGAATAAAATCCACCAAGTGCACTATCTTACCTTCCTATGTGATGGAATTGTTTAATTAATTAGGGAGAGCAAATACCCCAAGTGCAATTAATATTAATAACTTTTATTTCAAGTGGTTTAAAAAATATATCATACCTGCATCATTGTTACATTCATACATACGGGATTTTTACGTAGACTTTTTTGGTATTATTTTTCCTAGGTTCTTTTTATTTTTATGTCTTTATTTTACACTAATCTTCTTGCTTTTATATATTATCATAAATTTTATTGACTAGATTAACTCCACTAGATTTACACAAAACATAGTTTTGAAAGAAAAACTTAATTTTAATTTTTCGTATGCTGCACATCTGCACTGATGATGCAAATTGTAATGCTGTCTGAAACATAATGAAGGAGGTAGTGCAACACGGCATAACAACCTAAAAATAAATACCAAAAATACTTTTGACCGTGAAAATCTAAAATCATATCTGACGAAACCTTAATTTCTCATACAGAAAATTTTAGGTTTGAAATTGATGAATCTGTATAATATTGTATTAGGACTGAGTCATTTGGATACTCGCTTGTACCTAGATTGCATGCAGTTGGTAATACTTTTTCGGAAGCAGTAGATGTAATGTATGTATGTAGTTATAAGAAGGCTACAAAAACATACCTCAATTTAATAATAAATGTTAGCATAATACTATTATTCTACACCGGTTCTATATAATTTAAATAACATTTTTTTCTTCATGATTACCAAAATTATTATGTATATCTCATGTTTGTAAAAGCCCGTATAGGCGTATAATAATATGAATAAATAAATATTACATGGTTCAATGACAACTCAGAATCATACAACTTCAAAAACCCCTTTGAAAAATCATTAAAAGATATGATTTTTTTTTTTAATAGCCCAGAACCTAACTCAACTTAACCTATAGTCCAGTAAACGAATGGTCCAAAAGGAGGTGTAGAGTGCGTGAGCAGGAACCTAAGCGATTCTTTCAGGACTTGTTTAGGATGCTTAGGGTGTGAACATACTAAAAGTCCTGACGTCTAGGTGGTGAGCTTGGGGGAGGAGGGGGGGGGGGGGAAGGTCCCGATTTTTGGGTTTCCGTTTATATCTCAAAAACGGTGCGTCGCAGAGGAAAACTTTTTTAGAATAAGTAAAAGTTCATAAAATTATCTACAACTTTTATTCTATACGTAATTTTGGAAATCCCAGCCGTTTTTGAGTTATACGCTCCACAAATGTCAATATTTTCGAAAAAAATCATTTTACCTCACATTTTTCATCAAAAATTTCTTCATATCGTCTAAAATATTCATCCAAGAAAGAAATTTATTTGAAAAAAGTTGTAAATAATTTAATTACCGTTATGAATATATATACATATGTAAATAAATCTCCAACCAGTAAATATTTACAGTAATTTTAAGTTTTTTCGTAAAATGTCGTCATTTTCAGAAAAAGCTGTTTTTTCTTACCAAATTATTAAGACGGGTTTTTTCTTCATGGGAAATTTCTTATTAATTTTTGCACGCAAGAGAGCAAGTAAGTTGTTCTCGAACAGATGATTAGTGGAATTCATTTTATAATCATTATTATTGTGATGGGTGATTAGGTTAGTCGTCGGAGATGCTACAATAACGTGCTACGATGCTGTTCGAGTTGGTGAAAAGGCAATGAATGCGAAAGTGGGCGTGACATTCTCAGACATCAAGTCTTCTGTCAGCTTGTCGATAAAAATTCACGATGAAAAGGTTGCAGTTGACCCAACATTGCTGTTTCAGCGGATGTATATAAGCAAACGATCAAATGAGGATTTGATGAAATTCTTTGAGTATGAGTTGGCCCCATTTACCTTGGCACTGTTCAATGAAAGTGGGATGCGAAAGACAAATAAATCTGTTCTGTATAGCATATTCGAGCCTACCAAAAAAACTGTTCTACTGTCTCAGATGAACATAGTTGTGGACGGAGGATTTCTATCATATTATCTATATTATACAGAGTAATTTGACAAAAAGATGCCTCCGTTGCCGCAATTTGTGATCGTTATATCACTTATATCAATACCCGTTAAACAGGAAGATTTTTTATCCAATCCTACCAACAAAAGTAACTTCATCTCCTTACTACAGACTAAGTTTCGGAAGAATGGGATACAGACTCATCAGGCCACCGATGATGCTGACGTCCTTATCGTGAAGACTGCTGTGGAACTATCCTTTCACAACTCTGTGGCTGTCTTTCGTGAGGATGTGGACCTCACTGTCCTTTTGATTGCTTCCACTCCTCCCACCTAAGATATTCTGTTGCTGAAACCCGGATGAGGGAAAACCAAAACATTGGCACTGTCCACCCAAGTGATGCAGCATCGTGGATGCGATACAACGTCTGCAAATTTCAGGAGAAGCAAGGTGGGCTTTTCAAAATTGTACTTGGAGTCAGAAATGATCAAGCAAGCGGCAATGATCTTTTACAACCCCTCCTCTACTCACGACGAGGTTGAAGAGGCTGGAAAAAAATGCTTCCTGGGAAATGGGGCCATTCATACTCAAAGAATTTCATCAAATCCACATCTGATCGTTTGCTTATACACATCCGCTGAAACAGCAATGTTGGGTCAACTGCAACCTTTATCGTGAATTTTTATCGACGAGCTGACAGAATACATTGGGAATGTCCGATCTTTGCGGGACAACTTGATGTCTGAGAATGTCAAGCCCACTATCGCATTCATTGCCTTTTCACCAACTCGAACAGCATCGTAGCACGTTATTGTAGCATCTCCGACGACTAACCTAATCACCCATCACAATAATAATGATTATAAAATGAATTCCACTAATCATCTGTTCGAGAACAACTTACCTGCTTTCTTGCGTGCCAAAATTAATAAGGAATTTCCCATGAAGAAAAAACCCGTCTTAATAATTTGGTAAGAAAAAACAGCTTTTTCTGAAAATGACAACATTTTACGAAAAAACTTAAAATTGCTGTAAATATTTACTGGTTGGAGATTTATTTACATATGTATATATATTCTAAAAGGTAATTAAATTATTTACAACTTTTTTTAAATAAATTTCTTTCTCGGATGAATATTTTAGACGATATGAAGGAATGTTTGATGAAAAATTTGAGGTAAAATGATTTTTTTCGAAAATATTGACATTTGTGGAGCGTATAACTCAAAAACGGCTGGGATTTCCAAAATTACGTAAATAAAAGTTGTAGATAATTTTATGAACTTTTACTTATTCTAAAAAAGTTTTCCTCTGCGACGCACCGTTTTTGAGATATAAACGGAAACCCAAAAATCGGGACCTTCCCCCCCCCCCTCCCCCCCCTAGCTTTTAGTATATTCACACCCTAAGCACTCTAAACAAGTCCTGAAAGAATCGCTTAGGTTCCTGCTCACGCACTCTACAACTCCTTCCTTTACTGGACTACTAATCAACCATTTAATACGTTTAATGACTTTTCAAAGGAGGTGTTGAAGTTACATGATTCCGAGTGGTCAGGTCACCATATTATATATAGATATACCTACATTATAGTCAAAGATATTCAAATACAGAAGAGATATGCTATGGTGTCCGCGCAACTGTCGCCGGACTACGCGCTAATTAGCGTAGTTTTCATACAAAAAGCATTTGTTCATTTCGTTGATTTTTTGAAAATGTGCATTAATATTGGTTAACAATATATTTTGAATAAGGAAAGAAATCGTTCATTTAGTTTAACATTCGTTTGGTTTATTCGTTAATTATTTGTTCTTTTAGTTTATTTGTTAATTTGTAAACAATATCGGCGACACCCGGAAGCGCAGACCCACATAGTAAAAACAGCAGATAGCACATCTACTTATATTCCAATATCTTTGATTATAGTTCATCTGAAAATATGTTTTCTCGTTTTGTACGACTACATAATTTGAATAAGGTCTTTTGTAAAATTCATCGAAAATGTACATATTTTTGTGGTAAAAATATAGATTTTTAAACTAAAAAATAATATTGAGAGAAATATACAGTACATAAAACGTAGGTAACTGAGTTTATTTTATTTGAAGAGAACTTAGACAAAATTAGGTGACTGATTGTGTTTCTTATCAAATACATATTGTGAAGGTATTAAAAAACAGATACATCTAAATTTTAATAAGAACCAGAGGCGTTTTAATATTTTAAACAAAAAGAGAGATTTCACTATTTGCGAAGCTAGATAAGAAAAACACATTTGATAAAAGTATTCCGCTCAACCGACCAGTCTGAAAAGTTTGTGAAAAGTACTTTGTCATTGCCGGGAAATCGCTAGTCATTTAATAATGCCTTAAGAGTTATAAATATAGTTTTGTGTTACGAAAAAGGTACACAAACATGGCACAGTCCCAGAAGAAATTTTGGGGGTTTGATTGTTAAAACCGTGTAAGTACAAATAAAAAAAAAAGAATTACAAAAGATTTGTCTTGTACTCATCTTTGTTTAAAATTAAACTTATTATTAATTTACTGGCTGATCCGACAAATGTTGTTTTGCCTGTTAGGGAACGTACCCATACTACGTGACCTGTTTGGGGGGGAGGGGGATCTTCAAAATAACACGCTTGGTACAAATGAGCGGCGGGGGCCTTAGGTTTTTGGTCACCGGGGAGGGGGGGGGGGTGGGTTAAATATTGAAAAAAGTTGGTCACGTAGTATGGGTACGTTCCCTTAAATAAAAAATAACAAATGTGTTGTAAGTGTGTGGGGATGGGATGTATGACAGAAAGAAGAATGGAGCGCTGTAGACGACAAAAAATGGGAGGGTGGGGGTAGGAGGGTTAAAATTTGGGGTTATAGGTATTTTTCATGCCAAATAAAAAAAATTGATTTTAATTTGTCAGACTCTACATCTCATGATGTAGAGTCTGACAAATTACCTTGAACTGTAGTCGGCTGAAAAACAGTTTTTGCTTCAAAATTTGACTCCAACCATGGAATATTTGTATATCCAGGCGAGGCTAAAATTCCATCATCATTAGACAGGCTAGTCTCCTTGTGATTTAATAAACTTCCATATTTTTAAATGAGTTGCCTTGATAGTCGGCAAATAAATACAAATTATATCCTTTGGTAATAATTCTGCAGTTATTTCGGTCTCAGAAATGTGTATTAAATACTTTATCGGCACCACGAATTATACTGGTCGCGGCCTTTTAATAATGAACCATTTCGGTTAAATAAACAATCATTTTACTTTTAAAATATTAAACGAAATAACAAGTAAAATAAGAATCACGTTTGACTTTAGTAAATAGTCCACCACCACGGGCTATCAACTGAGGAGTGAGCTCCAAGCAAATTTTCCGATTTTTATACCTTATTCAACAAGAAATAATTGAAAGATTTTACTTCCAAAATTCAAAAAATAAATTTATGTTGAAGTTTATTATTTTTTTAAATATTATTTAATCACCTCTTGAAATTAGGTACCTGCTTGCCTAAATCTATGATAAAATAAACTGCGAGATATATTGACAAATATTTTATCATAACATTATAGTTAACCTTAGCAGTTAGTAGTGTAGTCCATTCCATATTCCGTATTCAATAAATTTACATAAATATTTGTATCCATTTTCTGACTTGAAATTCTGTAAAAATAAAACAATCTTATCTTTGATGTTCAGAACACTATTTATTTTACATTAGATCCACACAGGAGAGTCTGAGGAATATAATTTCCCCCATGGCCTATGTCATCTTTGAGGATGCTGTGTGGAGGGTTTTTTTAAGGATAGGAAGGAGAGGAAGTTCTAGGAAGGAATGAAGGGTGGTTAGGAATCTGGGTGTCAGTGTTTCAGGGAGTGACGGACGTATGAATCCATCCCTCCCACTGAGGTGCAAGGTGATGAGTCAAGAAGGTCCGGCTGGAGGTGTCAAAAGGTCTTCCTCAACCAGTCTAACCCGACACGGCCAGCCACACAGCTTGTGGGCAGATGCAGTCGCCGACAAACTTGCCAAACTTACCCTGTCAATTTGCAATACATAATCCAGTAATCTACTTACTTATAATATAGTGCCCTGAGGATCTTGCCTAAATAATATAGAACCACTTAACATTGCCCAAAAAATTATTTTTAAAGTTATGTTCAAGAAAAAAAAAAATATCTAACTCATTTATTTTAAGTATAAATGAAACAATTTTGCAAAAAAAAAAACTTATATTAAAAAGTAAACATTTTATACAAAACATGTTATAACAAACAACCTAAGTAAGAATCATGGCTCCCTTATTGAGAGCTCCTCTTCTATAATAATGTATACATTAAGGTGGGTTATTTAAAATACAATGTTATTTTTAAATTCTAAGAGCGATAAAAGGGTGCCAAATGGGTTCAAAACGACGTGTTTAAAATGTTTCAAATTTCTGATACGATCCACCGGATTCACTTCAAAGTTTTGAAATTTTTCATATTAAGGGGTTATTTCTAGTGTAGGTGTACATGACCAATGATCACCTTAAATAATATACGAATATCGCAGAAAGAACAGAACAAATTTGTACTACTAGAATTGGCTCTGATCTGAACTTTGTGGCCATTCAAACTAATGCTGTGTACACACAGGGCTAAAATATATGTGGCTTGACATATTTCAGCATATCGCTCGCCATATATTCCAATTGGGAATGTACAGCCAAAACACGCCAAGCCATGTGTATATTATAGCTGTGCGTGTAAACAGCTTAAATCTTCTTTTGGGCAAAGAAATTATTTCTGTACCATAAAGGATAAACCACGTAAGTCCATAGCTAAGTCTATAGTCTATAGCTATATGGGGTTTATCCTTTAACCCATTAGTACCTCCCACACGCACACTTCGGAGCGACCGAGTCCCGCGCCACTTCAGGCCGCCACGTAGAAAAGTAAAGACCGATAGGTTAACAGCGCAGTTCACTTTGAGAATTTTGTGCGCGGCGGCCTGAAGTGGCGCGGGACTCGGTCTCTCCGAAGTGTGCGTGTGGGAGGTGCTATTGGCCACTGAATTAATGAGCTAAAAAATTGGCCTACACCACTGAATTAATTTTATACCAAAAATTGAAAACCTGCATAGGTGTACTAAATCTATTGTAACTTTTGAACCATATATTCAAATGAATTAATTTCTTTAAATTTGTTTACGTAGTGCATTAAAGTAAAGAAAAATAAAAAAGGAAACATAGTAAGTACTAATAAATATAAAAATATCTGTAAATAAGGATACAAATATAACCTTCTTTTTTTCACATTTTTATTCATAAAGTAAAAAAAATTATAGTATTCATAAATAGAACTTTAATAATTTTTGTTTTTTACATGCATGTGTACTGATAACTAATAATTTGGTATGATAGTCCTCAAAGCAATCAGGGACGTGCAGAAATTTTTTGTTCTAGGCCAAAAAAAATCGCAATTTTGAAGAAAATAAATTGTGGCTGACTGCATACAAACCTTGGAACATAAATATTAGGGAAAAACATAAGAAACATATTAATGCCAATTCTACGAAATGAATAAGTAATTACCTACAGAGCGATCGCCATTTAATTTTTTTTTCAAAAATGTCACAGTGGAGCTCGTTTTCCGTTTTTTGTTTTCCATTTTTTGGCAGATCTATTCTAGCCCGTCAGCGTGCCAGAGTTTGTGGTTAAGTACCTGAGTTGCACACCCGGCAGGTTGCCGGGGTTTGTGGCCAATAGGTTAAGGTATAGATTTGTATCAGACTTCACTTATATAGCCTTCCAGAACATATTATATCAACTAATTATTCCTTGTGTAATTCAAAAGGTTATTAAATTGTTTGTGTTAGCCGAGGATTGCCAACATACTTTATCGTATGTGTCCTTTCTAAACGAATAGCATAATATATTGTATTTATTTAAATTTTTTATTTTATTTTTCATCTTTGCCTTTTTTGTCTTTCAACATTGATTTTCTCAGTTTCAAAATCTTTTATACTATTTCACAACCTATTTTTCAACCTTTTTCCAATTTTCCCAGAAGAATCAATTTGGGAGGCGGTAACGGGTACCGCCGCCCCGGGAACCTTGTGTTCACCTTGTGAACACCCAAAGTGTTTCTGCGTTTGGTAATTTAGCAGGGATGCCCGGGTTCACGGGATGAGGTTTGACTGGGTCTTGGCAGCGGATGACCTGGTCACAATGAACCCCAGATTCCTACCCACTCCTTAAATATTTTCCTTCCCAGAACTCTCCTCATGCACATTTTTTGTACTGAATCTGTCAACTTGACATCTGTCATCCACCGGTCTAGGCAGCTCCGTAAATAAAATGACCTCCTCCCCTGTTTTCGTCGGAGAGGAGGGCGCTGCATATCGCATCGGGAGCTGTATTGTTTGATCTTCACATAAACCGCTTAGGTGTAAGTCTTGGGTAACTGGCCGGAATTTCAATAACATAACCAACTGGTTATCAGTATGTAAATAACTGGTTATAAAACGGCTATTTGGTTAAATAAGTTATTCCGTTATAATAACTTCGCGGGTCGGCAACGTGTCTACCGGTTACAGTGGATACTTGCTGGTTGTCTAGTTGTTAGTTTTCAGTAGTTATCAGTTTAAGAGGGTATTTGGTTTTGTACGTGTGTATTGGGTATCGCGTGAGTTTTTGACCCACATTATGTTTTTCAAAATTGGTACAAATATTGCCTACCGTATTTACAAAGTCACAATTTCGTAACAAAACTTTCACAAATTAAATACAAAATATTTTCGTTTTTTTTTGTTGGGGTGTTATGCCGTGTTGCGCTACCTCCTTCTTTAGCCAACGTTTCGGACAGCGTTTCAGTGTCCATCATCAGGGCAGATCCGACAGATGTGTGATCGGATCTGCCGGATCTGCCATGATGATTGACACTGCGATGCTATCTGAAACGTTGGCTAAAGAAGGAGTTAGCGCAACACGGCATAACATTCCAAAAACAAATAACGAAAATGCTTTTGGCCGTGAAAATCTAAAAACGTATCTGCATACAAAATATATTAAAATTTTACACGTAACTTAATATCTAAACCTAAGTATACTAATAACGTGCTAAGCAAAGCAATAAACTAAAATAATTAACATTATTTTTTACTTCTAAAGTCTCTTTTCATTATAGGAAGCAGACAAAAGTCACAGGGAGACAGGTCGGGTGCATGGGGTGCTGGAACTTGCCTTGCTTAAATACTGCTTCACAGACAATGCTTTGTGAGCAGGTGCGTTGTTCTTGAAAAAAACCAACGGGCATCGTCTTGACGTTTGATTTCACCTGACTTTTTTCTGAAAAGAAGAGAGAGCACTCTTTAATTGGCTTGACTGTTGCTTGGTTTCGGGATCGTACCCATAACACCGTGACTCGTCACTCAACACCAATAATAACCTTGGAAAAAAATCTGGGTCCTCTACCAGCCGATTTTTCAATTCTTGGCAGGCTTGATCCTCGCCAAAAGAGGAAATCTTGATTTACTTAAAATTAAACTTTAGACGAACACGTGGACCCACAGATATGAGGCTTCGCACACTGACCAAGAAAGAGTTTCCTTACAACAGCCGACCACTCAAACCCATTCCCCCTCCACTTCTCCCCTCTACCACCCGAGTTCCGAGTACTTTTGGGTCCCCCTATGTATTACTTTATTTATAAAAAAAAATTAATGACCTAAATGTTCATAAATCATCTTACCACGAGATGATGTCCTCGGAACAGTTGAATCAAGATATTACTAACCCTTATAAATTATGCAAATACTTATTTTAGATTATGAACTCTTCATGTTCATGTGTGCCAGTACAAAGCGTGTCGTTAAAGTGGCGAGACATGGAAGATAAAAACTTTGTGGAGCAAACGGTTGCTTTAACAGATAATAAAATGTAATCTGCTGCAGCATTTTCATCTGAACTTTTTCAAAGACATTAAACGCAGTGTTTAAAAAATGATCAATGATTTTTCTTAGCAACGGAATCATTTAATATAGAAATATACCAGCATGAATTACAAAACCCATGACTTTTTCCTATTTTAAATGATTGTTTGATGAACATTTTTAAAAGTAGTGATGTTATCGTGTGATTTTAATTGTTATGTTTTTGAATAAACACTATTTTGTTATGCAATTTTAATAATTTGTTAATGTTCCATGAATAAATAAATGAGCACACCAATGTAAAAAAAGCTTTCAGAATAAAAAAAATTACGAATAAAAAGGGTAGTTGCCAAAGATATTCAAATACAAAAGAGATATGCTATGATGCCTGCGCAATTGTCGGCGGTCTATGACCTAATCAGATTCGACGTAATGTGGGTACGCGTCAATCTTGCCAGTACGGTAAGATTCTACGCGTGTTTATACCGCTCACCGAACCTGAGCGAATCAGACACGTCCGAGCTCTTCAAACACTTAAGCGACACTATTGATGACCTCTTGCCCCGCTACCCTACGGCAGAGTTTGTGGTCCTGGGGGACTTCAATGTTCATAACGAACCTTGGTTGAAGTTCTCAGGATCAACAGACTCGGCTGGACGCCAAGCGGAATCCTTTGCCCTTTGCTACGGATTGGAGCAAATGGTTCAGGAGCCTACAAGGGTTCCTGATGTCCAGACTCACCGTTCCAATCTGTTAGACCTATTTTTAACTACTGTGCCACACGGTTACAGGATTGAAGTCACAGCGCCTTTAGGATCGTCCGACCACTGCCTGGTGACGACATCAATCCCTGTAAACTTCAGACCACCAAACGAGAGGCTGAAGAGAAAAGTGTGGCACTATAGGTCAGCAGATTGGTTCGGTCTGCGGGCACATTTCAATGCTTTTCCGTGGTCAGCTGTCTGTTTTCGGACTTCGGATCCCTCAAGATGTGCCCAGGAAATTGGTGAAGTCATCACATCCGCGATGGATGGCTTCATCAAATCTACTGTTAAGGAAACTGGTGTAGGCTCAAAGCCGTGGTTCAGTCGACAATGCGCTGAAGCAGTGCGACGAAAAAACGCGGCTTACCGAGCCTACAACACATCTAGAACATCCGAAGACAGAACAGCTTACAACAAAATGGCAAAGGAAACCAAGAGAATCATAAATAGGTCAAAATTCGAGCACGACCAGCAGATCAGCAGAAAGCTGACTGCATGCCCGCATGGCAGCAGGCAATTCTGGTCACTTGCGGGCTCAATAGGTCGCAATTTCTGCAAATCCAGTCTGCCACCTCTTACCAGACCTGACGGCTCACTAGCAAACACCGCCACCGAAAAGGCTAACTTACTAGGTAAAATGTTTGCGGATAACTCAACCCTCGATGACCAAGGTGCTGTCCCGACGTCGGTTCCTCACTGCGGTTTTCATATGAAAAAGCTGAGGATCCGGCATCGGGAAGTACTCCATGTTTTACGAGGGCTTGATGTTAATAAAGCTAGTGGGCCCGACGGAATACCTGCCCTGGTATTGCAGAGGTGCGCTGCAGAATTAGCTCCAATTTTGACGAAGCTTTTTAAACTGTCCCTGAAGACTGGCTCTGTGCCCTCTGGTTGGAAAAAAGCGGTTATCCATCCTATTCCAAAGAAGGGTGACCGCTCCAACCCGGCCAACTACCGCCCCATAGCGATCACATCAGTTCTGTCTAAGGTGATGGAACGTGTGATCAACGACAAACTGCTCACATACCTCGAGAAGAACAAAATTATGAACGACCGTCAATACGGATTCCGGCGGAACCGCTCGTGCGGTGATCTTCTCGCGTATGTGACGCATGTTTGGGGGCGATGCCTGGAACGTTTCGGTGAGACCCAAACGGTTGCACTGGACATCTCCAAGGCCTTTGACCGGGTTTGGCACCGAGGACTTGTCAACAAACTGCTTTCTTACGGACTTCCCGCATCCTTGTGTACGTGGATTGCCGACTTCTTGAGGGGGAGGTCGATTCAGACGGTAGTCGATGGTTTCACCTCTTCCTCACACTCGATAAATGCTGGCGTCCCGCAGGGATCGGTTCTGTCTCCAACTTTGTTTTTGTTGCACATCAACGACCTTTTGTCATGTGCACCAATTCACTGTTATGCGGATGACAGTACAGTTCATGATAGCTTTTTGTTTGACAAGCCCCCAAAGGGCTCACAAACTCCAACAGCTCGTAGGGCTTTGAAGCAAAGAATGGACGGCTACCTCGAAAGTGTTTTCTCTTGGGGTAAAAATAATCTCGTTGAATTTAATGTTTCAAAGACCCAATCTTGTCTGATTACGTCCAAAAGGGATCGAAATGAAAATCTAGTCTCTTTCAACGGAAGCAATCTTCCGAACAGGCCCTCCATTGATATGCTTGGTGTAACCCTAAGTGACCAGCTCAGGTATGGGGGCTCCATTGAAGCCAGAGTAAAGCTAGCCTCCCAAAAACTGGGCGTACTGTACAGGGCCCTCAGATACTTTAATAGTACACAACTGCTAACCTTGTACAAATCACAAGTACGCCCCACGGTTGAATTTGGCAGCCATCTCTGGTCTGGAGCTCCAAAATACCTGAAAAATACCCTCGACTCTGTGCAGAAACGGGCGGTCCGTTTGATAGATTCTCCCATCTTAACAGACGGATTGCAATCTTTAGAGCACAGGCGTCGGGTGGGAATGCTATCCTTGTTCTACCGGTATTACAATGGAAGATGCTCCGAGGAACTAGCATCATTGATCCCTTCGGCACCGGTGCATAGTCGGGAAACACGCCAAACGCGTGCCCAACATTTGTACACGGTTGACATTTGTCACATGAGAACGGGTCGTTTCTTCGACTTGTTCTTGTGTTCAACAGCTCGGCTGTGGAATGATTTGCCGGCCTCTGTGTTTCCTCCTTCCTACAACATGGGTCTCTTCAAGACCAATGTTCATTCCTTCCTCTCCTCAAAAAGACCCTCCACACAGCATCCCAGATGACATAGGCCCTGAGGGAAATTATTTTCCTCAGGGCCTCCTGTGTGGAGTTAATGTAAAAAAAAAAAAAAAAAAATAATCAGAGTAGTTTGCATACGAAAAGAATTTGTTAATTTCGTTGATTTTTTGAAGGTGTGCATTAGTATTGGTTAACAATATAGTTTGAATACGGAAAGAATTCTTTCATCTAGTTTACTGCTACGTTTCCACGCTTGCCAAGTCTCGGCAAGCGTCCACAAGCGCAAACGTGTAAACAGGTCGTTTGGCTTGGCTTGCGTAGGCTTGCAAGAGCTTGTGAGAGTTTGCCGCCGATCCAGTCGGGGTCGGATCCAGCGGCAAGCTTCGGCAAACGCTCAGTGGAGCTTTCGAACTGGCGGCGAATGCACGCCGTTTTTGCTCCATGCGGTCTATGATAATATTTATAACATTACGAGACGTATGTATGACGTAAGAGGCGTGCCAGACTTATTAATAATTTATATGCATAATTTTAATGCACTTATGTTATGTAATTTATTGCGAATGGATTTACCTAAAACGTCAAAATAAATAAATAATATTTTATTGATGATTTACTATTTATAATAGTATAAAAATATATGATTTTTGTTAGAATAACTTTTTCAAAATACAAAATAATTTTATATAAGACAAGTGATCCTCGAGTTCGGGTCCCAATTGCGATAATTATTTTTGAAGCGAAAACTTCTTTAGCACCGTTGTGATTTGAAACTCGATGAAACGAAAAAGTGGTACTAAAAAGAGACAAAAATCTATAGGATTTAGCCTGTGAGATAATTCTCCTCTTTGTGCGAAGTGACCTGGGACGATTTTTATGAATCTGTATCATCCATTATCTTCGTGGTCGTCGAGCTTTCCTTGTTTTTGTTACACTTTGCTTGTATTTCAAATAAAAGTTTGATAAACCAAACGCAATAGCCGACAGAAGTTCGGCGTCCGCCATCATTATGTCCGCCATGCTCGTGTGTAGGTAGCGCTCTGACGCATTCACAAGCATGTAAACGACTTCCAAATGCCAAGCGAGATTTGTGGACGCTTGGAGCTTGTGGAGGCTTGCCAAGCCTTGGCAAGCGTGGAAACGTACCATAACATTCGTTTGGTTTATTCGTTAATTATTCGTTCTTTTAGTTTATTTGTTAATTGGTAAACAATATCGGCGACACCCGGATGCGCAGTCCCACCTATTAAAAACTGCAGATAGCACATCTATTTATATTTCAATATCTTTGGTAGTTGCCTATAATATGAGCATAATGCTAGCACAGCCATAGCATGACAAGAGGAATGGTGCTGTTGAACGAAATATCGGAAACACTAGATATATATAACTCTTCTTTAGATAGCCTTAAGATTTTCTTGTACAATAATCATCTTCCTAGGTGTTAAGACTGTCAAAACGAGAAAATTGTACAGTAATTGGATAATAATCTGTTGTACAATTTAAAAAATATGGAAAAAATTAGTTGAAGATAATATTGTTATTTCTAAAATTTGAAATATGGGATTGACTAATATGACCGTTTGAGAGTAGGTGGCAATGGCGAAATTGGTAAACGCATGTCCCGGTTAGACAAGAGGTTCTGGGTTCGTGTCCCAGTTGCAACCATTATCTTTTTTTTTCTGTGTCTTGTTCTCTTTCATATTTTTGTTTAGATTATTATTGTTATCTTCTTCTTCAATTATAAAAATGGCTTCCTAGCTCTACAATAGCATTGTGAAATACACAAGTGGAGACTTATCCAATTCCTTTCAGAAGTAACGATGAACCACAAAAATCTAGAAAGTCTACCTTCTGGTCTGACATTACGTTGGAGCCCATGTGGATTGGTATATTTGTGTCTCTGGGATTTGACATAGTTGTATCAAAGAACTTATACATTCAAAGAGCTTGTACTGTGGACTTGGGATATTCAGAAGATATCTGCTATGTGGAGGGGTCATTGAATGCAACAGTGGAGGTAAGAATTTCCTTTTGACCTAGTTTTTATGGAGTCGTAAAGGTTCAAAACTACAAACGGTATAATGGTGATATGGACAAATTTTGTAAGAGATTGTTTATCCAGTAGCCGTGTGTCATGAGTAGAGAATGTATGCACCAGAACGGTGTAAGGTGTTCGGTCATATCTCCATTAGACTCGGCCTAAGGGTGGTACCGCATCTGACACTAGCTTGATGTTTCTGCTAGCTAAGTCTAATGATCGGCAAAAGTATTTTAATTTGCAAAGATGAAATGCCACCATTTCCATGACCAGGTTAAACAGATATATCTAGAGATGTTTTGCTATTTAGAAATGCAATTTAATTTTTTTGTGTTTTTAAAGTACCTAAATCCATTGGGAATGCATTTATTTGTTTTCTACTTTCAAATGATTATTGGCTTCCATAATCTGATGGTAGACACACTTGACTTCAGGACAGCTAGCTGTTGGTTCCATTATGCTATTGCACCTATGCAGTAAAAAAAATTCTGTTCATCATCAAAAATACTAACTTCTGTTGTGTGTCCGTCTGTAACTCTGATTAAAAAAACTCTAGAACACTGATTTGCTTTGAATTTTAGCATCATTTTCTAAATTGGAACTGATTACTTACAAAAATCATAAAGTAGGTACCTAACCTACCTGTGGCCAAGAAAATTATTTATTTTAAATTTAATTAATGTGTATTTCTGTTGTTTAAAATTTTTACAGATTTTGTGAATTTCAAAGTTTATGGTGTTCATTCGAAAAGAAAATAAGTATCTGACTTCTCTTTAATTATAATTATATGGTTATGTTGTAATTTGTTTTTGAGAGAATCTGATAATGATCCTTAGGCAAATATTTTATACATTCTTTCAAATCCTACAATTATGATATGCCTACTGATTTGTCACATAATGAGAATGTAAGCAGTCTGTCAGATCTTAGAAAGATGTCTTAGTGAACTCTGATACTCATAACAATTTTCTTATTTTTGAATAAAGTGTATTCTTTCAGATTGCAGCCCAACAACTCGTTTCAGCCGCATCAGTGACGAGTAGTTTAATTGCCGGTTCGCTAACTATCATCTTAGTCACCTTCCTTGGTCCATGGAGCGACGCTAGTGGAAGAAGGAAACCCCTGATGCTGCTGTCCATTGGCTCCAGTCTGGTGGCATCTTTGACTACAATGATCGTGCTAGCTTTACCCCAACTGCCAGTCTTATGGGTCATCTACATGAAAACTATTCCAATGGCTTTGGGAAGCATTCCGTTGCTTGGATTGTCGGCTTACAGTTATCTAGGTGATGTAGGTAACAACTTTATTAAGATAACAAAACATCATTTTGCATAACATTTCCTTCAGTGGATTAACGAATCAAATGAGCGCTTTTATTATTACCGTGACGATTTACGATTACAGTACCGTGACGGCGTAAAAAAGGCAATAAACATACTTTCCTCATCAAAATAATGCTGCACTCTTTCAATTGATGAGAAACACAATGTACGTAGGTCTGTTTTCTCCAAAGGAAAAAAAGTAATTATTTTCATGCATCTCTCTCATACACTGCACCGTGACGTTTCCCTACACCCCTACAATACTACTTGCTAGCTGATAACGATAATATGACGTGATGATAATTTTGAAAGTATGCAATATAATATTGAAGTGAATTTGTTAGTGAATTTCAAAAAATTCAAAAATGTCAAACGTCAATGCTCTGATGGTTTTGCTTTTGTTTGAAAATGTATATTGCTGCAGCTCTTTCTTTAACATTAAATAACAACAGTCGAAAATGAGACAAATGGTGAGCGTATGTCTGCACCCCTTAAAGGAAACATTCAATCATTATCACATATTAAATTGAATGTTTCCTTAAAGGAAACATTCAATCATTATCAATATATTCACATCTCCCTCACATATATAAAGAAAATGAAACGCAATTCCCATCGCCGTAGCTGAGCCGTAATAAGATATGTATATCTGTTTCCTCCAAAGGAAAAAAGTAGTACTTTGGAGGAAACAGACACACATATATTGTGTCAAGGGCGTAGCGAGGTACGGGCAGGGGGGGGCAGCTGCCCCCCCCTAGAAGGTGTAGGAATGCTCACATACCGTACAGTTTAGGTCGGTAGTCTAGTTTTTGTGAGAATCAATTTAATTTTTATTATTACTTTTTTAGTTGATCATGATTAATGAAGCATCAAGAAAAATCAGTTACATTGCGCTGTTATTAAATCAGTTTTCGTTATATGTGTACTGATAGCCAAGTACTCAGGCATATTGGAACCTATTGCCAATGCTTTACGAACGGAAACTATCAATATACACGCATGTATGAGTCATATTAAAGGTATAATTTCTGTTATAAATGATCATCGAAGCAACGTAGACATAGAGAGCCAAAATATTTTAGATATTTCAATTAGAACTGCAGCTGCCTTTGGAACTTATATACAAATCCCACGCATTGTATCTTGCCAACAACATCGGTCCAACTACCTTGCTGAGACTCCATGCGATTTTTGGAAGCGATCGATTATTATCATTCCTTATTTAGATTCCGTAATATCTGCATTGGAGCAGCGTTTTCGTCGCCTCAGTTCTTATTTGTCCAACAGACCATTCTAGTTTTTGTTCAATCTCCACTTTAAAATTAAAAATTTTGTATAAAAAATGATAGTTAATCACTATACTAAGAATTATTTATTGACTAATGAAACCTTTACCTATACGGAAATAGCTTTATCTTTAACACCTTTCATAATGTTTCATTGAAATAATGAAAGAAAACCTTCTCTTCCTGTAAAATTTTCTAATGGTCTATTGGACAAAAACGAACTAAGGCAATGTTTTGGTGAACAAAATTTACCTGCTTTCGGATTAATGTCGCTACATCCCTGTACAATGTTGAATTATGTCGTTAATTGATTTTAAAGAAAAAGCACAAAGTTTTTGTCTATACCACGATTTACTTAATTTCAATCAAGAAGCCGAACTATAAAAAATGGCAGAACAAGGGTATGACCAGAAAAGATCTCGAAAAACTAGATTTTACTGAAGAGTTAAAGGAGGCGAACATTTTCTTTCCCACAACAAAAAAGCAATACTTATTTCCTTGGCACAACCTTGCACTACAAGTAACATAGAGAGGTCCTTTTCTACACTCCGTTGTGTTAACGTGTTAAAACATGGCTGAGATCAAGACCGCCAGGGTGCCACCCGACGGGGAGGTGATACTACTAAGGATATTGTCACAAAAATATTGAATACGGTGTTCTTTATGTTTTCTTGGCTCTATGGCTCCCCGTGGGATGTCCCGAATCGGGGAGAATTTTGTGCCTGGCGGTCTTTTTATAGACGAAAATAGCATATTTCTTTTAATGTGTAAGAAAGAGCTGCAGCATTATAAGGATAAAGAATGTACATTTAATGCTTTTTTACGCCGTCATGGTACCGTGATCATGGACTGTCACGATAATAATAAAAGCGCTCATTTAGTGTCAGGTAAAATATTAATAATTATTCTTACTTCTTTCAGATTTGTTATAAAACATTGAGAAATGCAACTGTGGTAATGGGGCGAAATGGAACAGCAATGCATATTGCAATCGTTTTTGGTTCGTTCTTTGCTCCAATTATTTATAATGCACTGGGATTTGAGGGAATCGCAACAATATCATTTCTTTTACAGGTAGGATATAATACAGTAAACATTGCAAATTATATAAATGTTGTGTATAAAATATATTTCTACTACATAATACAAAATATTTCTTTGGAGACAACTTCTACATTACACCAATGTGTTGGAATTCAATAACGTTAAATCATTTTACAGTTAACTTCGTTCATGTACGTCTACTTCAAAGTGAAGGATTTCAATGTAAGCGAGAAGATTCCAAGTATTTTGGACATTACACTGCCACTGAAGGGTTTTAAGTGCTTATTCAAGAAAAGGGAAGGCTATAAAAGACGAATTCTTATGACGATGTTGTTCATTCCAACTACTAACACATTGATCGGTGCCAGTAAGTCAACAACAATATTATAAAAAATATGTACCAGGATACAGAACCCAACTAAGCGTCAAACACTGAACCTGATGGTCGCACCTTACACAACTATTTGTATTGGCGTATTTGGCATAGTTAGCAAACAATAGCCAAGTGTGAAAAAATGTGGCCATGCGTGGCAAACAATAGCTTGTCAAAATATTGGCAAATGGTGACACATCTCATGTTATTAGTTCAATAGCTCAAATCGTTGCATTCTGGCAGAGAAAATTACTATATTCCTACTATATTCGAGAGAAGTATGAATTTGTATAAAATGCTGAGTACTTACTTAGTTTGATTGAATGTTATGTACTTACGTTATGTTTTGATTCTAAAATTATATTAGAGTAAAAAATTAATTTATTTTATTTCCAAACGAACCCAGTTTTATTTCTGATGGTAATGTATAATATAATTGGAGGGTATATGGTTGAAGAAATCAACTGCTGCAAATACAGAGAAATAAACATTATCAATTTCAGATGAAATTGCCATCAGATATCTTTACTTGAGGAACACATTTTCTTGGACTGCTTCAGAATATGGAACACTCTTATCCATAAGACAAATTATTCATGCAATCGGTAATTATGTATTAATGTTGTATTTACTAGGAAAGAGGATCTACCTTATCAAAATCTTGTTGTATATAATGTAATTATATTATTGCTTTAAGGAATTATGGTGATTGTTAAAATTCTGAAGGAGAAACTGAAGTTCCGCGATGAAGTGATTGGAGTTATTGGAGCAATTTCTGAACTCTCTGATGCTATTATCTTCATTTTTATCAATGAATCTTGGATGCTGTTTGCAAGTATGTATCCATACCTATATAAGTATGTAAACAAATATCACAAGGACAGAAAAAACAATGCTGTTCTGATGGCCAGCATGGCCGGCCCCGAGCCAATCATCGCCTGGCACTAGTAAAAGCTTCAAGGGCGCTATATATTAGGTGTTAGGTATTATCAGCTACTTGGCTCCTTGGCAACTGGAGCGAATTGCTCCAATTGCGCCTACACTGGGCCGGCTCTGTTCATTCACAATTCACCCACCAAGGTACATATTAATAAGCAATTATATTTACAGTTACACTTTTTGGAATACTGAGCAGTGGTCCCATGACAGTTGAGAGACCTATAATAAATAAACACATTCAACAGAATGAACAAGGTAATTACAAACATTTTTTGGATAAATGTGTAAACGTATAAACCTGCTATTTATACATACAGTGAATCTCTTTAAGAAGTTTTCCAAGGGTCCGGAAAAAACTTCTTAAGTAGGAAAACCTTTTAACTGGGATAAATTGGTCCAATTTGGGGCCAAGGGACCAAAAAACCAAACTTTTTAAGCACGATAACTTCTTAAGCGAGTTTCACTGTATCAAAAAGTTTTGTTAAATGGGATTAAATATTTTCACAGCTAATAACTATTGTCTTTATGTTTTTTATATTATTTTTAAACTATTGCGTTTTTTTTTTTAATTTGACTTTGGGAGTAATGAAGAATGTTTGTTATATTAGCTCTTCTAGCCATTTGGGAAATGTTAGCTCAGTGAGGAGGAAGCATAACAAGTCTCAATACTCCGAAAACCAAAACTTCTCGATAACGTTTTTCCTGTTGTTTTAATTCTAATTTATTATTATAAAGAATGATGTGTGAAATAACATTTATGTTTCTAGGGAAAATCTACAGCGTTATAACAATCATGGATATGTTCATCTTCGTGGTGGTGATGCCATTTAGTAACTACGTCTATTCCAGAACACTGTCCTGGTTTCCCGGCTGTTTTATGCTCATCAGCGTGTCGGGGGCTTTCATACAGCTCCTGTGCTACTTCGAGGTCATTCGAGTAACCAAGAAAGAGACTCTGAGGGTGGAGCGCTTGACTCAGGAATGTCCGAAAGACTAATACTGTCAACTAAAATTCAAAGTGTATAAAACAGGTTACCGAGAAAAACACATTTCAGGAGTCAAATAGTTGTAGGTTTTAGCTGTCATTCTTGGAAAAATGCCAATTGTTACAACCATCCTGATTGTACTAATTTGTCATTAATCTGGAGACATTGATTTGTGTTCAAAGGTTATGCAGAAGAAGATGAAATCAAATGTTGCCGAGTAAAATCCATAGTGCTCTATCTTACCGTCCTACATGTTATGGGATTATTTAATAATTTTGGCATAGTAAATACACCAGGTGAACTTAATATTATTAACTTTCTTGTCATGTTCCCATACACATAGTGGTTTAAAAAAAATACAATGATTACAGAATTTTTATTGTATTTTTATGTCGATGAATAAATTACAGCGAGTCCAAGTTTTCCCATTTTTGAATTACCGACAAAACGATAATTTGAGGCGGGGTTATCGTGTGACGTCATGAGCGTGGACGCTCACTGACAGTGTTAATTTATGCTGGCCCAACTGAGCGACGCTTGTAACATCACATTCTGATTTTTAAACCATGGGACGTTTTGATTTTGTCAGTTTTAGACCGTTTTTATACTTTTCTTCTGGAAGGGTTTTTTAATAGCATATTTTACTTCATGATTATCATTCCGTGTAAGTTCATACAGATGTTTAATAATATAAATAAATAAATATACGTACATTAAAGTTTATCTGATATCATTGTTTTGTTTGACTACTAATCTTATATATAAAAATGAATCGCTGAATGTGTTGCTAAGCGCATAACTTTCGAACGACTGCACCAAATTGGATAATTCTTTTTTTTTGTGCGTTCGTTATTGTCAGGACAAGGTTTTTATAAAACTTCCGGTGAGCTCTGGCATTATGAAATTTGTATAAAAAAATTGCTATTGGTGGTACGCGAGGTTTGAAAACTGAATGTATGAAAAGCGGGAGGGAGGGAGAGATGGGGAAGGGGGAAGGGGGAAGGGGAAGGGGGAAGGGGGAAGGGGGAGGGGGGGAGGGGGGGGGGGAAGGGGGAAGGTGGAAGGGGGGAGGGGGAAGGGGGGAGGGGGAAGGGGGAGGAGGGAGAAGGGGGAAGGGGGAAGGGGGAAGGGGGAAGGGGGAAGGGGGAAGGGGGAAGGGGGAAGGGGGAAGGGGGAAGGTGGAAGGTGGAAGGGGGAAGGGGGAAGGGGGAAGGGGGAAGGGGGAAGGGGGAAGGGGGAAGGGGGAAGGGGGAAGGGGGAAGGGGGAAGGGGGAAGGGGGAAGGGGGAAGGGGGAAGGGGGAAGGGGGAAGGGGGAAGGGGGAAGGGGGAAGGGGGAAGGGGGAAGGGGGAAGGGGGAAGGGGGAAGGGGGAAGGGGGAAGGGGGAAGGGGGAAGGGGGAAGGGGGAAGGGGGAAGGGGGAAGGGGGAAGGGGGAAGGGGGAAGGGGGAAGGGGGAAGGGGGAAGGGGGAAGGGGGAAGGGGGAAGGGGGAAGGGGGAAGGGGGAAGGGGGAAGGGGGAAGGGGGAAGTGGGAAGGGGTAGTAATGTGGGGAGAGGGCAGGTGGAGGAGGCGGAGTGGGAACGGGACGAATAGGAAAAGACGAGCAGGGAGAAACAATTTCTTTATTAAATGGCATAGCAACGCATGCCGGGACCAGCTGGTATTAAATAAAGTCTTTGGTGAACTTCATTGAATATGGTGACCGAACAATGTGCAACTACATCACCTCCTTTGAAAAGTCATTAAATAATATAAATGATGATAAAAAAAATTAAATGAGTTACGTTAGGTTAGGTTATGGGCTTTTTTTAAAAAAAATTCATAACTTTTAATGACTTTTGAAAGGGGTGTCGAAATGCCACTTTATTGAGTTATCTTGGAACCATTGAAAACATACATATTTTTGTGGTAAAAGTTTAGATTACTAATAAGAATTCAACCTAAAAAATAATATTATGAGAAATACACAGAATACATAGTTAAGAGGAAACCGGGCGGCTTTTTGTCCATACAAAAGTATTCCCCAATATCTTCTCTGGATTTTGGCACAACTGCAAATGTTTTTTTAATATAATGCAGATATCGACCACTAGCATGTTGGCATGTTTTACTTTTTTTGATAGGTTATTTCTTACGGGAGTTGAAAATCATTAAAATTGCCTGGTTTGAACACCATCAACAGACGTTCAGTATACAAACTAGACAATGCATTTTTTAAAAAAGAAAAACCTGCAGACAAAGATTATTTTCTTTTAATACAGTTAGTAAATATAAATATAAAGAGTATTAAACTGTTATATTTTGCCTATGTTAGAAGTCAAATTGAGTACAATTCTCCCGTCTGGAATGCATATTATAGTATACATGTTCAAGCTATTGAAAGAATACAAAACAAATTCTTACGTTTTCTAAATTTTAAAATGGGTATTCCAGCAATTATATTGAACTACAACACTATTTTAAATGATTTGAATTTGTTGAAATTGTCTGACTTTCTAAAATTCTAAATGATTTAGTTGATAGTCCGGTATTGCTAGAATTGATAAGCTTCCGGATTCCACTACGTAATACTAGAAGTCAGGATTTATTTCAGTGCAGAAATTCTGGGGCTAACTACCATATGTATTCTTCTTTGCTCAGAATACTTATGAAGGGAAACAATTATACCATTATATTACATTACATTATACAATTATTAATAATAGTCAGTGGACATCTTCAATTTATGTTTAAACAAATATAAAATATTTTTACTGAGACATTTCAGTTATGTACAATGAATGCTTTGTATTTCTTATTATTCATATGTAATGTAAAAGCCCCGAAAAAAACGTTAATAAATAAATAAAAAAAAATTTACAAATCGGTCTCATTTTAGGAAGAAAAATACAAAACGTCAATTTTGATGATTTTATTTAGGTCTGACGATTTTATTTAGCCCCTTTCGCTCAGTATTCGGGGGAATAAGAGTGACAGTGACAGCAACACTTTGGTAAAATACCGTTGGTTCAAATTTCTCGGCGGCCGGGTTTCCGCTTAACACTGGGTTTTATTTTATTTGAAGGAAACTTAGACAAAATTAGGTGACTGATTGTATTTCTTATCAAATATGTATTGTGAAGGTATTAAAATACAGACACATCTAAATTTTAATAAGAACCAGAAGCGTTTTAATAGTTTAAACAAAAACAATGATTTCACTATTTGTAAAGCTCTAGATAAGAAAAAAACAGTTCATAAAAGTATTCCGCTCTACAGATCAGTCTGAAAAATTTGTGAAAAGTACATTGTCATTTAAATGCCTTTTAAGTTATAAATGTTTTATTGTGTTAAGAAATAGGTACACAAACATGGCGGAGTCTCATGTTCCAGAAGAAATTGTGGGACTGACTGTTAAAACGGTGTAAGTACAAATAAAAAAACGCATTATAATAACAACAGAGTTGTCTTTATTTTATTGCATGATGTAATAATGCTTTCTCAACACACATCATAACATTGGAGAGAGAGAGAGGTATAGAAAATTTTGACTAAAGTTATGTGCATAAAGTAATATTTTTTGCATCAATTAAATTTTGTAATTGGATAGGTAAACTAAATACACCCACTCTCCACCTGGGTAGAATATAATATAGGTAATAATATTATGTATCTCTACACAATGATGTTGTACATTACATCTAGACTCGCTATTGGCTCACAAACTCAAGATGTGATAAGTATGAAAAAATTCTTATGTTTTCAGTAAATTCTTAATTCAAAAGTTTATCACGTATGGTAAAGATAGATATTCAAAGAATGTGAGTGTATTAACGACATATTTATATATAGGACCGGAAAGCTTTTTCGTATTTTCGCCGAATACAACATTCTATATCGCGGGTGCGACTGTAATGTCAAGATATGCTTACTTGCGTACACTAAGATGAATACGGAATGCTATAGGAGACGACATCCTTTTTATACTTAATTGTTGCTATATTTGCTATCTCACTTTCAAAATCTTCAGGAAACAATTGAAAAAATTGTATTTTTGATAATAATAGTAAATAATTTGCGTGTATTTACGAATGATATGTTGTTTCTTGGCTTTTACTAGTGTTTGCCGTGTAATGGAAACATTTTCTCATCAAACACGAGGGCATTGTGGCGCTTTTTTTATGCAATTTACTTACTGGTAGGACACAACCTTACGTAATGCGTGGCAGTTGAGTACTAAAACTACGAAATCGAAGACAACACAATTGCCTTGTCTTTAGTTTACCACTTTGAGATTTCTACCACTCGTCTATATATTATATATAACACCATTGTCTCTACACAAAATAATTTTGAGTTGATAACTAATTAAACATATCCATTGGTTGATGGCTATTTTCGAAATTTGTTTTCTAGCAATGGTAACAATGAACACACCGAGAAGAAATCTTTCTGGGATGGGGTGACCATGGAACCTTTATGGTTTGGGGCAATAATGTCTCTCACTATGGGTTTCATGGCCTTTCAAAACCTGTTCCTGCGCCAGGCGTGTACTGTGGACCTTGGTTACTCAGAAGAAGAGTGCTTTCACTCCAATGGAACGAACAGAACGATTATTGAGGTGGGTAACCAGCGTATCATTTGGAAAAGTTATTACTTTTACTTATGTAGTAGTAATAATATTAAACTGTACACTTGTTTTTGTATGGACAAAGTGATCTGTGCATCTCCCCACGTTGTAGACAATGGGGTTAACCTTGAGTTTGACCTTAGCAGTTAGCGGTGTAGTCTGATGATGAGTATTCCGTATTGTGTAAATTCAATTTGTATAAATATTCATCTTCTATGTTTGACTGGAAATTCTATCTTTGTTTATTTTTATTATTTTTTTTACGTTAGCTCCACACAGGAAAGCCCAGAGGAAAATAATTTCCCTGAGGGCCTATGTCATCATTGGGCATGCCGTGTGGAGGGTTTTTTAGGAAAGGAGATAGAAGAAGGGCTGAGATGGAAAAAGGTATCGAGGACGGATGTATGAATACATCCCTTCCACTGCGGTGCAAGCTGGTGAGTCGAGAAAGTGCGGTTGGAGAGATCAACGTAAATGTCTCCCTCAACCAGTCTCTTCTGATCCAGCCCGCCACACAATAGATGGGCAAAAGCATCCATCGCCAAGACCTAGACAAACCTCACTCCATGAACCTGGTCACCCCTGCTAAGTCACCAAACGTAGCAAATCACTTTGGGTGACCTATGGCAGAGGTGTTGGTTATCCAATACTTGGTTCCCGGGGCGGCGGTACCCATATCCACCTCCCAAATTTATTCAGTAAAAGAAAAAAGCTGTATCAATGGTGTTCAGAACACATATATTTTTTTTACATTAGCTCCACATAACGAGGAAAATAATTTCCACCAGGACCTATGTTAACCTTTGGGGATGCTGTGTGGAGGGTATTTTTAAGGAAAGGAGAGGAAGTACTGGGAAGAAAAAAGGATTCTGGGGGTCAGTGTGAAGGTCAAGGAATGACGGACGTATGAATCCATCTGACAGAGAGGTCAAAAGGTCTCCCTCAACCAGTCTCTCCTGATTAGGGAGACAAACTAGACAAACCTCACCCCATGAACCCGGGCACCCATTCTAAGTAAACGTAGCGAACTACTTGGAGTGACCAATGGCAGAGGTGTTGGTTATCCAATAAATGGTTCCTGGGTTGGCGGTACCCAATCCTGCCTCCCAATTGATAATGTTTCGGTATTAGCATAAAATCAGAAACATTAGTGAACAGTCAAAAATTTACGTGCATATATATATATTTGTACCTGAGAGGTCAACGGTCTGATGTCCATTTTACATGCTACTTTAACCTCTCCACGAGTATGACTGAAATGGTTCGGCGAAGCGAAAAAATGCCCAGAAGAGTATGTTTCGAAAAGTTTCGTTTGCGACTACTTTTCAAATGCCGTCATATTTACTTGCAGTGATATCTATTGACATCTGCGCCAGTGGCGGTCGGTGATTTTTTGTATATGGGATGCTGAAGTATATACCTATCCAATATCAAATATAAATACCTACAAACTAGCCCTCGAACAAGATGCGAATACTGACAAAAATAGTATGTCAAATTAGCTCTAGATCATGCTTTACATCAATTTATTACAGTTCTAAAATTAAATTAATTGAACAGATATTTGGAAGATATTTAATGCATCAATCGGCATCCGTTATTCAAGCCAAATTGCCAAAATGGTTGCCCGAACCAATTCTCTAAAACGTACCGAGTGAATCCACACGCTTTGTTATGATATACTGTGCACTATGCATTAAAGTCGTTTTCTGTGCGTTGGATGCTCCCATCGAATGCGTATACTGCTTCAGGCAAAACTTGGCAGGCAGAACTATATGCGCAAATATCTAACTTTTTTAATATTGTGGATGCGGAATGGAGCAGAGAATCCACTGTTGCTGGTATTGGTGCGTATACACGACATTCAACACACTAGCGTTGAGAATGGTGTTGTTATTATGTTTTTCGATTCGGTCTGCGCGTCGGGTTCTGTTGTTTTTGGCCGCTGAGGTTGGGACGGTGTCGTTAAATTGCAGTATTTGTTGCTGTTTACTGCTAGAAAAAAATTTGCTCAAAGCTTCTTTTAATGCTGAATAAATAAATAACAATTATTATTATATTTATTATACACCGAAAAAGGAAGGGAAGCGCCGCATCCACAGTATGTATGGAGAGACCGCGCCTGATCTGCGCGCAGTTTGTCGTAGTTTTGGAAGACATACCTACAATACCGACTTCACAGTTTTAGTTTAAAAATTATTTTTGCGTCATTTAACGGTCGTCAGGGGAAGGAAGCAGTTTTTTTGTATGGACTTGTTTTTTTCGATGTTGGTTTATTTTGGCAGATTGATGTTGATGATATTGGTATATGATATATATGATATATGGTCTTTTAGCACCAGACCGAGAACCTTAGGACAAATAATAATCCCTAAACTTAACACAACAACAGCCCAACATCATTACACATACTCAGCCATAAAATTCTTTAACGAACTCCCTAAAGAAATACAATCCGAAAGGAATTATGAAATTTTTAAACAAAAACTTAAAAAACATTTTACCATTAACTAGTTTTAGATATGTATTACGATGTGCCAACTTATATTTTCCACTGTGAACAAAAATGCCAACTAATATTTTTTCTATGTATAACAACTGTCAAGTATGTATAGTACTGTCAATCTGATAATGCTCCCTCCCTAAACACGAGAATTTCTCAATTAGGGAGGTATTGTTACCACCAATATTATATATTATATATATTTGTTTTTTGTATATTATATGTATTGGTTTAATAATAATATTATTTTTATTTAATCTATGATAATTTATAAAAATATATTTAAAAAAATGAACAAAAAAAAACTCACTCCTCATGTACAGTTTTGTTTGGCAAAACTCACTCGCGGAGAGGTTAAGAACAGAAACAAGTTTTCAAAATTTCTTTTACCTCTAGACTCCATGAATAAATTGCGACAAAGGACTTAATTTCGCAGAGTTTTCCACATGGAAACCACAGGAAGAGTGTTGTTCACCCCTAGATTGATAATTTATTGATTGTACAAGGATAAGTGGTACTAATTTCTTACAGTATGGAAGATCTAGTCTCTCATGTCTAGGTTGAACGAAGTATGTATGAAAAATGCTTTAATGATGAATGTAAGTAAGTCCAAAGTCATGGTGTTTGAAAGAGGAAGTACGAAAACAGTGTGCGATATAGTTGAGAGTGATGAATACTTGGAGCAGGTGGATGAGTTTGTGTATTTGGGAAGTATGTTTACGAGTAAGGGCGGATCCAGGATTTTTTTCTGGGGGTGGGCACATGGGGCGGACGGGCAAAAAAATCAACAATTTCTTTTAGGATTTATTTCAGAGGGAGGTACACGGGGCGGACGGGCAAAAAAAATCAACAATTACTGTTAGAAATAAACTTGAAGTATCATACATCAAGTTAATTTCTACAAGTTCAAGTATGTATAGGAAGGTTTATGAAAGTGTCAAAACAATAGAAAAATTAAATGTTTAATAAAGACAGTTTTTGCTTCTAAGTATGTACTGTGATGGAATCTCCACAGTACACAAAAATACCGTCTGGGGGGGCACGGGGCACGTGCCCCCCCCAGACGGTATTTTTAATAAATAAATATTCTAAATCCGCCCTTGTTTACGAGAGATGGGAAGGCTGATAGAGATGTTGAATGAATGGTAAATGCTGGTAACTCCATTAACTCCAAGAACTGAACGCGGTTGGCGCTATCAAAAAGTTGTCCAAAGAAGCTGGCAGTCCACAATAAATTGCAGGTACCTATCCTGATGTATGGTAGTGAGACATGGAACTAGCAGATGAAGGATCAAAGAAGACTGAATGCTGTAGTAATGAGATCCCTGAGGTGGTAAAACCATATATTATCATTTGAGAAATGTAAAGATCCGCCAAGAATGCAAGGCAGGTGCAGGCTTAATGAGTAAGATTAAGAAAGGGACGCTCAGTTGGTTTGGGCAAGTAGAGCGATTAAAGGAAGAAAGGAGTGTAAAGGTCCTATATGACACAAATGAGAATGGTAAAGAAGTCAGATACGCCCAGAGGAAGACTGTGAACAAACAAGTGAATCAGAAATTTGAGTCGGGCTATGTCAAGAATCAGAATAATAAAATGAGAGTGTGCCAAGGCCGAGTTGTTCAGCAGTTTGTCCTCTCTGCCTGTTCTTGCAGGAAAACGGCGTGATGGCCAGGTAGTTAGTTAGTCGATAATGATATTTTGAATAAAGTAATGATGGATGTAATTAACCCATTTTTGGTAATTTGGACACTGTCCCCTCGGGTACACATATGGAATTATTAAAATGGTAAAGACTTTGCTTTTCATTGTTTCAATTATGAATTATGTAGGTATACCACATATAATAATATTATTATCTATACATTAGTTAAGTATTTATATCTTATAATTGCAGATGCAAAGTCAACAGATAGTATCATCTCTCTCCGTTGTCAGCAACTTTGTTGGTGGAGTAATAACCTGCATAGTCCTCTTATTCCTGGGACCATGGAGCGACTCCAGCGGGCGCAGGAAGCCCGTCATCATCATACCAATCATTGGGATGATGGCTACATCGGTGGGTCTGCTGGTCCTCCAGGCCTTTCCAAAGGTGTCCACCGCCTGGGCCATCTACATGGAAGTGTTGCCACTATCCATTGGAGGAAGTAATCACCTACTGATGATGGCAACATTCAGCTATCTTGGAGATGTAAGTTTAAAAACGTAGATTCATTTTATTTTCCATGATTTGTGAAGACCGTTTATCTCAAGCTTAGTTGCAGATTTATTTTTTTATGCGAATACTGCCCAATTGCTCCCAACCATCTGGATCCAGTGAGATTATGGCTTCCCCAATTGGAGTATGTTGTGAGATTCAGATCTGTCACTAAACATGACTACTACAGCGATTTTATTTTAATTTTAGCCACTATATAAAACATTGATATAAAAAATATTATTGTGCATTTAAGTCTAGTAACGGTATTTCTTAGTTCTCTTCACTAGGGGGGCCTGAGCCGAGGCGGACTAGAGTTAATTAATTTCATTTAATTGTCTTTTATGTCATTTTTAGTGGTTTTGTTTTCAGTCAGATTTTAATTAATTTTTTATTTTTATTTTTTATTTATTTTTTATTTATTAAATTACAGAATATATTTTGTACAAAAATTTGAGTAGACCCACAAAGCTGTCATATGGCAGCTTGTCTGCAGGTTCTAACAATTTAAACATTCTTAATATAATATCTAAGAATATATTTGTAAATACATTTATAGTTTTAAGGAAACATTAGAATAGATCACATAGTAATATTAGATAATTTAACTTACAACTATTAATATATAAGATATTTCAATATACCTGCCTAATAACAAGATATGTAGGCAGCTATATTAAGATATTCAAAGATACATGGAGTTTTCGTTCATTAACCATAGTTTTATCATTTTAGGACTTAGTCTCTCATTTTTTTTAAATTTTATGTTTTTATTGATTTTATTGAAAATCACTGGTATTAGATATTCAAGAGTACGGCTTCCATATTTATTTAATATTCGAGAAGTTTTTAGGCCCTTTCCTTCTCTAAATCTTGTCGTATGTTTGTGTACAAGTAGGTGTTTGTAAGGGCTTTCTCCCATATTATCCATAATAGTAGTGAACCAGTGGAGACCTTTTATTGTAAGTAGGCTCTCTGAGCCATACAGTAGTTTTAAGTTATGTCTCTGTTTGTAAATATTTGTTGTGACAATTTTTTTTATTATTGCAGTTTGTAAATTTTCAATATATTTAATGTAAGTAGTGCTTGCATGTCCCCAAGTTCGAATACCATATCTAAGGATGGATTCGACCATAGAAAAATATATGAGTTTAAGAGTACAATGAGGCAAAATAAATTTTAATTTGTAAAAGTTACTAGCTAAGGATCTGAGCTGGTTACAAATTTTAGCCACTTGTTTATCCCACTTAAAATTGTTATCAACAATTATTCCCAGATAAGTATATTCATTTGTGAAATCTATTTTTTCACAGTCACAAACATTAACAATTCCTCTATGTATACCTACAGTCAAAGCTATGAGCGGTTATTTTAGGAACATTCCACATTTGATTTGTAAAGTTTCAATTCTGAATGGTGGTCTTACACCAGGACGATATTGAGAGTATCTTCCACTCTGGACTGAAAGTTTTGCAAATTTACTATACATATTATTTAAAATTAATAAATTAGAGACAACGGTATCTGAGCCATGATCTCCGGATTAGTCGAGAACCTTATCCCTCAACCATAGAGACCATCAAAATAACTCGTGCATAAATTTCCTCTCATTATTAACAACCTAATAATATAACCTTTCGTTGCAGATATGTTACAAGACAGGACGATGCACCACAACGGTGATGGGATCCAACAGTGCAGCAATCTCAGCTTCTACTATCCTTGGCTCTTTGTTGGCTCCAGTCTTACTGAGGAACCTGGGTTTTGTTGGAGTGTTTGGCATTTCTGCTATACTAGAGGTAAATTCCCATCCTATTTTTAGAGTACAGGCTTCAGGTGTCCTTGTTTTACAGATATTTCGTTGGAAGATACTCTGAGGAACTAGAGATCTTTTCACACCGGCGCATAGTCGGGAAATACTGGGATACCGATGTACCGGACACCAGTGATTGCTCAAACCAGCGCATTGGTGACTTTCCTCTTCTTCTTCTGCCAAACACTTTGCCAGTAACTATGAGTATCTCCAAGTTGGAGTCCTCAGTTTGGCGATGTCCAAAGTATCTTAAATACTTTGCAGATAGATAGTTGAAAGCCTATTGTGGATCCGTGGATGCCTAGCTTTTCCAGAATAGACACATTTTTTATGCAGCTGTCCATGGAAACCGAAAAGCATTTTTCTCCAGCACCACATTTCGAGGACATCTATCTGCTTTCTTTCACTGGCTCCAAGCATTTATGTTTCCACACCGTATAGAAATATGGGGAAAATCAACACTCAGACGAGTCTCATCTTCATTACGCTTCTGTCACCATATCTTTTGCATTTTACTCAAGGAATCTTTTGTCACGCGAATTCTTCTTTTCACTTCTGTTTCACAACCTCCTTCTTTACTTATGGAAGAGCCAAGTTGAATGATTTTGCGAGAATGCGCCATGAATGATGTGTTTTATGTGAATGCGATAGTCGAAGGACCTTGTATGTGTTTTGAGTGTATGATAGACCACTGCACAAGTAAAAATGAATGCACATAAGGGAAAGGAAGGAAGGGACTTACTGAGGAAGCTTGTGGTATCTACTTCTCTTCTCTCATGGCTGGCCTTTGATCATACACTTCTGTAATTATTATTCGCGGTATTTACAATATGCGGGTAGAGAATGCGGGAGCGGAAAATTATATGATTGCACGGTGAGTTTCGATAGACGAACACTGACGACACTGACTGATTGTTATGGTAACGAAAATTGAGAGGTACATAGGGATGGGGAAAATGATAGGGATGGATAGGTAAGGGACATGTGACGATCAAAACTACAAGCACAGAGTCTATGATATATGTAGATGTATGTAGGTGAGTGTAGCTATGATTGTGTAAACGCCCAACCACAAGTAGTTCACCGATTCTAAGTCTGTGAAAGCATTATTTGTTCTCTCATAGATGTTTATACTTTAATTAGGTATTAATTAATGGAAATATATATTAAGTGGGAACTAATGCTTACTAAGAATATTTGTGGATTTAATGAAAATAGCTGTACCTAGATGTAATAACTTACTGATGAAGTCAGTTGGGGAAATCAAACAGATAATGCAAATAATAATAACATTATTTTGTTATAGCTGTGCTCAATACTCTTTGCGTTGTGGAAGGTAAAGGATGTTAATGTTGCAAGAAAAATCCCTCCAATATGGGACCTCACCCTGCCGCTGCAAGCTTTGAAGTGCATGTTCAAAAAACGAGAGGGAAAGAGAAGGAAAAATGTTATTTTGATGGTACTGGTCCCTTCTACAACAACCATCACGTTTGCAAGTAAGATCATTGCGGTGAACTCATTGCCCCCTTTTTTCGAGAAAATGCTCTATTGGTTTTTCTAAATTAAATTAAATGAAATACTGAATGCCCTGTAACTGAAAGTAACTGATGGTACCCGAATGGTGCAGTGGAGGTAATCCACCTCTTACCCGCCCTGGTATAAGTAACTGATGGTTACTCCTTCAAGGCTCTCGCAAGATTCTAATTTTTTTGTTAAACGAAGCTACATTTATTTATTTTGAACGAATCTAGACCTCCAGTGTCCATGCATACGTTGTTAGTAAGCAGTATGCAAGTGCTTAACAGGAAAAACAAAATGCAATAAATAGGTTAGGAAGACAAAGATAAATTAAACAGGGCAAAAGAAAAACTCATTCATGAAGCTACATGAGGCGGCATTGCATCTGTAAAAACCCGCAAGCACCTGCATAAAATAGAGAACATAAGTAATACAATAAATCTCAAATCAATTGGCAAGTACCAACAAAAAATGTGAATGGCTTTCGGTCTGATCATAAACTACATTTAGGGAGCGTTCAAGTATTACGTAACGCAATTTTTGAAGATTTTTGACCCCCCCTCCCCCCCATGTAACGCGCCGTAACGTTTTCCTGTTCAACCCCCCCCCCCTTCCCTAAGCGTTACGTAACACCCAAGTAACAATTTTTACCCGAAAGTCACAATTAAGTTGCGCAACGTACTGACATGTCGCTTAAATACCCTTTTTCTTGATTTTATCTCGTTTGCTGTAATAAATAAAACGAGAGATTTCTAACTCGCGATACATTATATACACTTTATATATTCATATTGTCATTTTGAAAAAAACTGAGAATATTATTATTTTTATCGGCCTTGTATTCCTTCCAGATCTTCACAATTTAAGACTGTCTGACCTAGAATAAACCTACATGGTTTTACAATTTACAACACATACTTTCTTTTACATTAGCTTTAGTGAGGAGGCCCTGAAGAAAGTAATTTCCCTAAGTTTTCCCTGTGGAGCAACACTTTACTCCACTATGATTCACAAGCTGACTCATAGTGGAGTTCAACCTTTTCCACGTCCCGAATGCAGTTATGCAAGTTCTCAAAGGGAAGATTTAAAAATCAACAGTATGATTCACAGAAGAAAAAAACCATTTTCATGTCCTGACTGCAACTATTCGTGTCCTTTAAAGAGATATCTAAGAAGTCACTTGCTGACTCACGGTGTAGAAAAACCGTTTTCATGTTCCGACTGCAACTATTCGTGTTCTTTAAAGAGATATCTAAGAAGTCACTTGCTGACTCACGGTGTAGAAAAACCGTTTTCATGTTCCGACTGCAACTATTCATGTACTACGAAGAGAAATCTAAAAATTACCCATGTTTACCACTGTGGAAAAAAATCAATTTCTTGTCCTGACTGCAACTATTCTACTTCTCGAAAAAAAATAACGAAAACGGCACTTGCTAACTCACAGTGACGAAAAACCTTTTTCTTGTCTCGATTGCGAATATTCATGTGCTACACAACGGTATCCAAAAGTTGACGTGTTGAACCACACTGGACAAAAACCTTTTTCATGTCCCGACTGCAATTATTCATGTAGTGCAAAGGAACTTCTTAGAAATCATTTGCTTACTCAAAGTGATACAAAACCTGTTACATGTTTCTACTGCACTATTCATGTTCTACAAAGAGTCACCAAAAATCACATGTTAACGCACAGTGGACAAAAACCATTTTCCTGTCCAGAATGCAGTTATACAAGTTCTCAAAAGGACAATTTTTAATCCACCGTGCGATTTACAGAAGAGAAAACCTTTTACATGTCCTGACTGCAACTATTTGTGTTCTTTAAAGGGATATCCAAGAATTCTTTTGCTGACTCTACTCATTGTGGAGAAAAGCATTTTCATGTCCGACTGTAACTATTCAGAGAAATAAAAAAAAATCACATGTTTACTCACAGTGGTGAAAACCCCATTTCATGCCCTGACTGCAACTATTATTGTTCTCGAAAAAAAAAACTAAAACGGCACTTGCTAATTCATAGTGATGAAAAACCTTTTACTTGTCCCGAGTGCGACTATTCAGGTGCTACAAAACGGTATCTAAAAATTCACATGTTTACCCATTATGTAATTATTCATGTTGTACAAAGGAACTTCTTAGAAATCATTTGCTGACTCACAGTTCTACAAAACCACTTACATGTTTCTACTGCAACTATTCGTGTTCTTTAAAGGGATATCCAAGAATTCTTTTGCTGACTCTACTCATTGTGGAGAAAAGCATTTTCATGTCCGACTGTAACTATTCAGAGAAATAAAAAAAAATCACATGTTTACTCACAGTGGTGAAAACCCCATTTCATGCCCTGACTGCAACTATTATTGTTCTCGAAAAAAAAAACTAAAACGGCACTTGCTAATTCATAGTGATGAAAAACCTTTTACTTGTCCCGAGTGCGACTATTCAGGTGCTACAAAACGGTATCTAAAAATTCACATGTTTACCCATTATGTAATTATTCATGTTGTACAAAGGAACTTCTTAGAAATCATTTGCTGACTCACAGTTCTACAAAACCACTTACATGTTTCTACTGCAACTATTCGTGTTCTACAAAGAGGCACGAAAAATCATATGTTTACCTTCAGCAAACAAAACTGTTTTTTTGTCCCAGCGTTGTTTTTCAAGTTCTCGAAAAGGAGATTAAAAAATCCACAGAACGATTCAAAGTGAAGAAAACCTTTTTCATGTTCTGAGTGTAACTATGCTTGTACTACGAAACCTAGCTCTAGGTAATATTATTATATTTTAGCAGTAAACTAACCTGTGTGTAATAACTAAAAAGCGTTGTTCTTACTAAAAACTCTCGTATAACATCATTCATATGTTGCATAAATTTTTAATTTTTTTAATTTTTCTTTTGCTGTCTTCCAAATTTGGTTGGCATTTTTTGGTTGCGCTGCGCTGGCAAGTCAGCATGAGAGCCTTTATAGGCCAATAACAGCTGATGATGTAAATCTCCCGGTTTGGAGGACATTATATTTCCTAAAAAATTAACAACACTGACTACAGCAAATTGTGTTTATGCGTATTTCGTGTTTAAAACACTAACGAATACTGACAACGAAAATAGAATAAAAATGACGCACAATACAGTCGAGGAATTCCCCGTACAACATAAACTAAAAGGCTTGCCAACTTGGAAGATTTCAATTCCTTAGTTTTTTATTTAAATAAAATAAAAAAAACGTGTTACGTAACGCGTCCTTCGAACCCCCCCCCCCCCCCCCCGTAACGCGCCGTAACGTTTCACCAGACCCCCCCTCCCCCCCCAAGTGCGTTACGTAATACTTGAACGGCCCCTTAGCTTCCGTGTCCCTTAGCCAACCACTCAGTGAAGCCTCAAAGAATGTTGGGGAATATTTGGGGTAAAATACCCGAAGACTAAAAGAAAATTCAGCGTTGGGTAGTCAGAGGCAGGACAAAGGACAGTCAAGGTCGTCTGATCAAGCCTCAAGCCTGCACATATCATTGGGGGAGGCGCAGATGATTTGAGAAGGATCTGCAAAATTAGTAATGTAACTAAAGATGAAGCAGGGACGAGGTCCAGCACACCCCGAATGGTGCAGTAAAAAATTGAGCAGGAAGCTCCGCGGCCCCCTTTTGCGAGAGAAGACCCATACTGAACGCCTTAAACCGGGCGACCGAAGCAGCCCGAGAGCGGGTGTACAAAATTGAGCAGTCGAGTACCTTTGCCTTATGTAGGCGCACACTCCTCGCTTCATCCGCATTCAAACTTCGTTTTGTCTTCATATATTTAATTAAACACACACTCCTTGCTTCGTCCACGTTCACACATCAAATCGCATAATGTTTTAACCCGTTAGTTGCCTGCAACGGGCAAAAGCAAGTCATTTTATTTTTTAATAATAATAATAATAATAATGATTTATTGTCTTCATTTCTTAATAACAAATAGAGATAATGATATACTCACTGGGATCTCCCGTGCTGAGGATTTCATTTACATTTTATAATTTAATTATAAGAATAATATGAATTCGACATAACATAATATATCATGTAGTATTTTTTTTTTATAATTATAAAGTAAATAAGATAGTGTTTTTTATAATTCAGTTCATTAGATTCGGTTTTAGTCTGTATTTGATTTCAGTATATTTTCTATTTCTGATCTCCCTATATTTAGTATCCAGTTTTTTATTTGAAATTTAAATGTTATAATGTTGAGGTTTTTGAGTGAGAGTGGTATTTTATTGTAGAGTTTAATACATAGCTGGATAACATTTAGGGAAGGAGAAAGAGATACCTTGTATTACAGCCTAAGATTCACAATAAATTGTAAAGCACCCTTGAGGTGATTTTTGATTTTTCACGAAAACGGCGCTCTACAAATTATCCAATTATTATTATTATTATTACAACATCGTTGGGTAGATAGAATGGACAATGATGCAACTAGAGTGGTGGTGTGTACCACAAATCTTACGAATTTTAGCTTCTTTCAAAATGAAATTTTTTAATGAAAATATGGTTCAATATAATTTTCAAAATAATGTTATTTTATTTGATTTATTTTTTATTTACATGAAAAAGGATATATTTAAATACTTGGGTGCAAAGCCTAATTTATTTTAATATCTTTTCAAATAACATTAGTTTGTCAAAATTCAAAATCTTGTTATATACTGACTAATTAATCATCGAGCGGTTTCTTCGAAGGGGTAGGCAGAGATAACAGACCACCAGGTCACTCAATCTTGGCACTCCTTGCTTCAGACACTTTCATATATTACATTCCTTTCTGTTATTCTAACCCGGCCTTGCTCTACCATATTCTACCATTCACATTCACATTCGCATTGCATAATATTCTCTTTACAGTCTATCTTCGTTCATTTACTGTTTATGCCCAAACCATCTGAGTGAACCTTTCAGTCTTAGTCATTACCACGCTCACATCAGCGTTACACCGGTCAGTCCTGGGTAGCCGCCGAGATACTTGTCAATGCACCGGAGCGGCGGCCCTTCTCGGGGGAATAGCTGGGTCCCGGGGAAGCAGAAAGGAAAACTCCAAGTTTTGTCCAAGTCCGGAGAGAAGTCCAAGGGCCAGGCAGAGGAGGCGGAGAAGTGCTGAGACGGTACCAGATCGATTGTATGTATGCGTTGAATGACCTGTCGTTCCCGAGGTACCGCTCTATTTATAGCCAGACCCGCCACTCTCGCCACCGGCGGGGGCGGACCCGAATTCTTGCCCACTTTTCCGGCGGTCCGAGTTTTGGCGGGTCATAACCTCTGCTGTGTTCCACACAGCAGAGATTGCTATTGTCTCAGCTCTTCCCCTTATCTTTCTCCTCTGATTGAACCCCATGACCTCTCTCCTCATAATTTATTCGATTTTATATAGTGAATTACATAATATTTGGCGGGCCCCCCGTACCCACATTATTCGGGGGAAACTTAAATAATTTCCTTAATTCTAGGTGTACATGTTTTATTTGTATACATTTGCATAGAGGAGAGTCCGGTCTATCCATCCGTATTATTTATTTGGCGATAGATTAGACCGAACTCTCATAATTTAACAAAACATGAAAAACATTCCTCGTTTTCAGAGGCTAAATTCAACGTTCCGCTGGATGGAGCGTTCCTATTGGTCCGCCCGGAGGGTAGGTGCGGGGAAGGGCAGGGAAGCGGAGCCCGCCCCTCCCCCGCGGGTAGTTTTTTCCCCTCGGGGTGGACACCAGTGGCGTGCCGTGGGATCGAAAGTAAGAGCGCCAAAGAAAAAACCCGCTCCCGCTTCCGACCCCTCTAGAGGGCCTGTTTTACTAAAACTTATCTTTATTAAATATATAAAAGGTTACATTGTAGCATGGAAACATAATTTCGCCTTCGTTCTTTATTTTTACATGTAAGTTAGTTGAGAAGAAGAGGACGGCCTGTGAGGGAACTCGTCCTCGTCTTCGTTTGCTAAAAAATGGGCTAAATCTTAATAAAGAAGAAGAAGACGTCCTGATGGGATCATCCTCTTCTTCGTGCACCCGTCCGGTACATAATCGTACATGGTTTTACCACATATATGCCTCAAGGATCTCATTTCTAGAGCATTCAATCAACTTTCATCCTTCCTCTGCCAGTTCCATACTAATTTTATTTAAATAACAGCGTAGGGAGTGTGGCGAACCCATCGCTCAGCGAGTGGAAACACAAACCTGCAATAGCCATCCCAAGTATCCTGGGGAACAGTGTCACGAACGGTGTCTCCGAGAAACAAAGTCACATCTCGGAGTATTTAGACCTTACTCCAGCACCCGGAGCTCTGCTGGAGTGGACCTTCTATTACCCTGTTATATGGCCTAAGTGCTCACGGGAACTATCTGTAAACTGTCTCCGTTCTTAAAAAAAAAATACAACACAATAATGTTAAAACACATGAAAACTAAAATAATTAAAGATGAAGTTATACGTGAAATCCTATTTAGATACTATTTAGATTAATCTTTACGACGAATCGGTTTACAGTATGAACATCAAAAAATATGCTACGGATAATTTGAAGCTTTTACTGGCTTTTCTATGTATTGGAATTACAATAAAATTATTATTTACATAACAAAAAATATAGGCGTAAACCACTAAAAAAATGTTTTTTCATGAGTTAACTATGAAGTAATAAAAAATACAATTTTTAAAAAATACCCCTTTATGGCTAAGACTATTTTTAAGGTTTTCTATGTTCTAACTTTTTTTCGTTCTTATAAAATTATGCACAAAATAAATAAAAACCACTTTTTCGCTTACTTGCCTCGTGCAAATAAGACCCTCGATTTTAAATTTTGCAGGCATGAGAATCGAAATATTTCTAGCGTTTATATTCCCCTTAAACTAAACAACTACCAAGAACTTAGTGGCAATAATTATTAAAAAAAAAACAATGTGCGATTAAATATTGAAACATAATGAAGAAATACAAAAGCAGAGTCTTGTATAATTTTAGATTGAATCAGTTTATTTCTTTTTCAGCTGAAATAACACTTTTATACCTGTATTTGAGGTTCAAATTTCAATGGACAGAAGTTGAGTATGGAATGTTCAGTGCGATCAGAGGTCTCACACACTTCGTAGGTAAATACGGACAAACACTTTACTGTATTCGATGAGTTAATAGAAATATTTTCGATATAAATTCATAAAAACTTTTTTTAATGTTTATGTGTGTACGTGTATGTTGCAGGAACTGTATTGATCATAAAAGTTTTAAAGCATAAACTGAAGCTGAAAGATGAGACAATTGGCCTAATTGGAGGAATTTCACAGTTTTTAGGATCCAGTACTTTGATTCTAAGTTCACAGTCATGGATGGTGTTTATGTGTAAGTAAATAAAAAAAACCATAAAGAATTTTTAATTTTGTTTTTATTTATTAAAGCTTAAATAGATTCACTTCATGTGGTCTAATATAAACATTAGTAAATTTTAACATTTTAATTAACACTTTGTTTATTAGTGATACTTATTACATAATACATACGATCTCCGTGGACCAGGGTAAGGCTCTCGATTCAGTGCCCAGAGAAATTATTTTCGTTTCCTGAGAGGGGCTAGAGAAATTATGAGGTAAAAACAAAGTTTTCAATATGAAAATATTCAGTTCTCAAAAGAATAGGTCTTTCGTCATTTTGTCATTTTTCGTTCATGAGTTTTGTAAAAAAAAGGGAGCTAGATTTTCAAAGAAATGAGCTAAGAAGCTATAACACTTTTTTGGAGCTGACAACCTCATTCAGAGCTAAATCTAGCTCTGAAGGATCTGAGTTGGCAACACTGGGTTTAACTTGAGTACTTTTTTTACATAGCGCTTGTATAAATATGTGTTATCACTACTTTATTTAATACCTACAACTGATGACAATGGTAACATTGCTTTGATATGTTTTTGTTTAATTTATCAAGCGTTTTAACAGAGTAGTCCAGTAAACGAATGGTCCAAAAGGAGATGTAGAGTGCGTGAGCGGAACCTAAGCGATTCTTTCAGGACTTGTTTAGGATGCTTAGGGTGTGAACATACTAAAAGTCCTGACGTCTAGGTGGTGAGCTAGGGCGGGGGAGGGGGGGGGGGGAAGGTCCCGATTTTTGGGTTTTCGTTTATATCTCAAAAACGGTGCGTCGCAGAGGAAAACTTTTTTGGAATAAGTAAAAGTTCATACAATTATCTACAACTTTTATTCTATACGTAATTTTGGAAATCCCAGCCGTTTTTGAGTTATACGCTCCACAAATGTCAATATTTTCGAAAAAAAATCATTTTACCTCACATTTTTCATCAAACATTTCTTCATATCGTCTAAAATATTCATCCAAGAAAGAAATTTGTTTGAAAGAAGTTGTAAATAATTTAATTACCTTTTAGAATATATATATACATATGTAAATAAATCTCCAACCAGTAAATATTTACAGCAATTTTAAGTTTTTTCGTAAAATGTCGTAATTTTCAGAAAAAGCTGTTTTTTCTTAACAAATATTCTAAAAGGTAATTAAATTATTTACAACTTCTTTCCAATAAATTTCTTTCTTAGATGAATATTTTAGACGATATGAAGGAATGTTTGATGAAAAATGTGAGGTAAAATGATTTTTTTCGAAAATATTGACATTTGTGGAGCGTATAACTCAAAAAAGGCTGGGATTTCCAAAATTACGTATAGAATAAAAGTTGTAGATAATTGTATGAACTTTTACTTATTCCAAAAAAGTTTTCCTCTGCGACGCACCGTTTTGAGATATAAACGGAAACCCGAAAATCGGGACCTTCCCCCCCCCCCCCTCCCCCCCCTAGCTCACCACCTAGACGTCAGGACTTTTAGTATGTTCACACCCTAAGCACCCTAAACAAGTCCTGAAAGAATCGCTTAGGTTCCTGCTCACGCACTCTACAACTCCTTCCTTTACTGGACCAGAGGTAAAGTCATTATTGTGATTGTGTCTAGCTGCCTTGATAATCCAAAATTCTGAGATTATTTTGAAAATTCAAAGTAAAAATAAATAAATCGAAGTAAAATGATCAACATAAAATGTGTTAAATCGAAATGATATCAATAATACTGAAATACTGGAGAAAAATATTTATTTATCGGAAAGAGATTTATTTTGATGGATTGTAATTTAATCTATCTTATTCTCTTTCATCTAACAAGTTTATTTTGTAGGAAATTTATTAGTAAAAATCTAATCTTATGCTATTTCAATCTACCGAAGAATAACCACTATTATTTCTCTTTTAGTTCATAATAATTAGTAAATAATATCAAAAATTTATAAAATTGATATTTTTAGTTCCAGTTTTCATTAATTTTTTTTTTAAATGATATATTTTTAAATACTTATTTCTCTTTTACAAACTTAACAAAAATAATTAATGGCATCATCTTATAATATATAAAAAAAGTCGGGTTAGTTACACCATTTATAACTCAAGAACGGCTGGACCGATTTTTATGATCTTTAGCTATTAAAATATCGGAAAATTCCCGAAAAAAAAATTATGAAGAAAATTCTTTTCCTCATACATTTTGTATGGAACGAATTCTCATCTTTTGAAAGAACTGCAGGAATATTGTGATAAGTATAGTATTGAATAGCGAATGAATTCCAAAACGTTAAATGTCAATAAGCTGATTGTTTTGCTTTTGTTCTTAAACATTCGAATTCTACCCCTCTTTTTTACACACTAAATGTCAACAGTTGAAAATGAGACAAATGGTGAACATATGTCTGCACAGGGGTGCAAAAGGAAAAATACAATAATTATAATAAATTTCCCTCATACGTATAAAGAAAATGATACGCAATTCCCGTAAGTAAGATGAAAAGTAAGAAAGTCACAAAAAATATAAATCCATACACAGCACCATCTCTGATACCTAATGAAAAAATAAAACACCGACAGTTGCGCATCGATAATTGTTTCATTGTGTAATTTTTAACTTAATAAAAAAACTTAATTTAATTCAGTTAATAAGTTAACACAACAGTTATTGATTCTGAGGCGGTACAAAGTTTTCCGGGTCAGCTAGTTATTAATATAATGAAAAATTAAGTAAAAATTAAGTAAAATTAAAATTATTTTTTACAGATTGATTTTTTTACCTTGTGTTCGTTAATAACAAACTTTATTTGTTGCATTTCAGCTCCTATACTAGGAATATTAAGCCGAGCAGTGCTAATAGCTGAGAAACCTGTGTTGAATAAACAGATTGTGGCTTCAGAACAAGGTAGGCCCTTTCCTATACCGGACTTGTCACATTGCATGATATTGTCACATACTTACTCTTGCAGGGTTCTGCGGTGAAGAATTTATTTAAATATTGGGGTAAGGTAAGTATAAGGCCGGTTACAGTGCTCGACCGACGGTCGGTGCGTATGTCGGTCGCGCTTGTCATTTGTATGAAAATGAATAAATCGTTCAGTGCAGGACCGACCGTATGCATGCGTATATCGCTACGCAGTCCGTACGAGAATCGTCGGTCGAGCGCGTGCGCATGCGGACCGTCGGTCGACCGACGAATGAATTCCCCTTGAAATGCTCTTTGGGCGACGATCGGATGTACGTAAAGTATATAGTGTAAAGACAGGGGAGCTCTTTCACCACCTGGTTGGGCGGCGTTGTGAAGCAGGTTAAGGTAGAGGCTGTAAAAAGGAATTTATTAATGCGGGTCTTGTAGAGGCCCAGATTATATTATCAAGAAGGTAAAAGAAATGCAGGTAGCTCTTTCCACACGCGAGCTGACTTACACAAAAAACATGCACCGGTGTACAGTGAGTGTTGCCTGCTAGCTCCTTCGAGCAGTCTCCATTGAAATACCAGTGGAACAGACTTAGCATGCCTATACTGTGTCTGCGTATTAACTCTGGCAATCGGTCTGTCAAAAAGGGAATGTCAATCAGATGAACTGCCCTCCTTTACATAGAATGAAGTAGGTTTATGAGGTATTTTGGGATACCAGCCCAGAAGCGGCATCCAAATTCAATTGTTGAAAATTAAAATTAAGTGTAAATACTTGATACCCATCTATTACCAAAAATTTTTTTTTTATCATGTACGTTTATATTCTTGCGAAACAAAATGTTTTCTAAGAAAAATAAAAATTTATTAACACATATATAGAATGATTTTTCATCGGCACATTTTGTAGATAAAAACCAAAATATCTCGTTACCGGTTACATTATATGTATATAATAATCATAGATTGGCTTTTTGATTGATTGATAAAATAAATGCGAATGATTCTGATATTGCATCAAGTGATAAAAAAACATTAATGTAATTGTAGTTCCACTTTTGAATGAATTTAATTTATTATAAAATAAATATTTATTGAATGAATTCATTTTCTTACAAAATAAATGTGTATTTAAGACTGCACCTATCAACCAACACATCTGAATAGATAGAATTGTCCCCACCTTCCTCTAAACTTACACGATTCTCCAAAAAGGGGACTTTCTTCAAAGATCCACAGGTTCCGAGCTACCGGAACTCTGGTGCGGTATTACATTAAAAAAATCGAACTAGTAAGGCAATTTTTTGAGGCCCTGAGGAAAATAATTTCCCTTGGGGCTTATGTCATCTTCAGGGAAAGTCTTTTTGAGGAAAGGAAGGATAACTTAAGAGCTTACCAATCTGCCATTTATCATAATCATCACAGTGGACGTTGATATTTCCAGGAAAGCTGAACTCAATCACGGCCATCCTGGATAAGGTTTTGGCTTTCGGCGTGATCCCCCTCACACACTACCTCTACTCCGTTACCATCTCCTGGATGCCGGAGTTCTTCCTGCTGCTCAGTCTGCTGGCGGCCTTTATACAAATCGTCAGCTACTCCCTTATTACGGATGAGAGCGGGACGAAGAGGCACAAGGATGCCGTAGACTCGCCATGATACATTTGCACCGTCCATTCCTTATAAAACGCACGCCCAAACAAGTTATTGCGTATCCCACATTCAAAATTCAGTCAACATAAAGTTTTTCTCCAAATAAAATATTGTCCTAGTCAATTTGATAAATTAATGAACGTATATTTTCTCCACAATTTTTGTTCCAACCTTTTTATCTATTCATTGCTGAATGAAGACCCCATCTTCCCCTTTTCTCGATCCACTGCTGAATGAAGACCTTTCCAACCTACACCTTTCTAGTTCCACTACAGAATGAAGACCTTCACAACTTACCCTTTTCTAGTTCCACCGCTGAATGAAGACCTCCCCAATCAACCCCTTTTCTAGTTCCTTTGCTGGATGAATACCTCCATAACTTACCCTCTTCTAGTTCCACCGCTGAATGAAGACCTGCCCAACCTACCCTTTTCTTGATCCACTGCTGAATGAAGACCTCCCCAACCTACCCATTTCTAGTACCACTGCTGAATGTAGAACACCACAACTTACCACTTTCTCTATCCACTGCTGAATGAAGACCTCCCTAACCTACCCATTTCTAGTACCACTGCTGAATGTAGAACACCACAATTTACCCTTTTCTCTATATATCCACTGCTGAATGAAGACCTCCATAACCTACCCATTTCTAGTACCACTGCTGAATGTAGAACACCACAATTTACCGTTTTCTCTATCCACTGCTGAATGAAGACTTCCCTAACCTACCCATTTCTAGTACCACTGCTGAATTTATTTATTTATTTATTTGTTTGTTTACGCCTTGATGGCTTTTACATATAAAATAAATTGTACAGGAGCATTATAACAAGTATGCAGTATCATAAGTATATAGTACATAAAATGATAAACAGAGCTAGAAAGATATAAGTAGGCCTAACATAAGTAGGTATCAGTATTCAAGTAATTGTTTACAAAAGGAGTTCAACCAGCGGATTCATATTTGGCATAAATATACAAACCACCCACGTATTTGGGCTCATGCTATATTAGATACAATAATTATTGTCACAATATCACCCAAAATGTGATTCCAAATATACTCGAAGCATACCGGTATTGCAGTGGTGTAAAACATTTTTAACGATTAATATAAAAGTATGTAATTTTCTTGTAATTAATTTTTTTTTGTTGTTTATTTATTTATTTAATTATTTTTTTTTTGCTATCATAAATGTACGTATATTTGCTATTATTATAAAAAATAAAAAACAAATAAAATGTACACAGTAATTACATATATAGATAAGTAAGTAGGTACAATGAATGTAGTTATCATGAATGTAGTTACAGAGCAGTGAGTATTAAGTTTGTTACTGTTAACTATGTGATACATTCAAGGATTTCTACGTTAGTTTGTTATTATCAGAAAAAAATAAAAATAAAAGGTTCACAGCAATTACATATATGTATAAAGAAGTAAGTAGGTACAATGAAAGTAGTTACAGAGCAATGGGTATTAAATTTGTTATTGTTAACAATCTGTATCATTTAAGGATTTTTGCATCTGCATACATATATGCTTTTTGAAGGAAGCGATGTTTTTATAAAAAAATATATCGACAGAGCAAGTTTCATTACCCACACGATGCAATCTCTGAAGACAAGAGTTAAACATAAAATTAGTGCGAGAAGCAACTACGTTAAATGGAGCATGGAGTCTGGTGTTGTAATTGTTAGGTACTTGATAATTTATCATGTTCACAAGTTCAGGGCTATCCAAATATCCGTTGATAATTTTAAATAACAATAAAACATCACAGATTTTTCTTCGCTGTGACAATTCGGGTAATTTAAGCAATTGCATTAAATAATTATAATTAAAATTTTGTATTGGAATTTTTAATTTGTAATTTATATGCCTTAAAAATTTATGTTGTACTCTTTCAATTTTGTGTGAATGTACATTGTATAATGGCGACCAGAGGGAGGAATTATACTCAAGAATGCTTCTGACTAGTGTTATGTATAGAGTTTTGAGTGTATTAGTATGCATTAGATCTTTGGACGATCTTAACACAAAACCGAGACATTTGAGTGCTTTATTCGTGATTGCATCAATGTGGGGGACGAATGTCATCTTGTTATCAAAAACGACACCCAGATCCTTTATTAATGTTACTGTAGAAAGATTTACATTGTTAATGTGATATTGAAAGAGTATTGGATTTTTATTTCGAGAAAAACTTATAGATTGACATTTATTAATGTTTAAAAATAAATCATTTATGTTACACCAGTTATATAATCGATCCAAGTTGTTTTGCAATACAAGACAGTCCATTAAATTTCTTATAATAGTGTATATTTTCAAGTCATCAGCAAACAATAGGAAATGGATACCTTCAAAAATTGAAACAATGTCATTGATAAATAGCAAAAAAAGAATAGGACCCAGATGAGAACCTTGGGGCACCCCACTTGAAGCTTCAATTTCATTTGACATATGGTTAGATAGTTTAACGTATAGTTTTCTAGATGTTAAATAGGTCTCAAACCATTTTAGTAGATTTCCTTTTATCCCATATACTTTTAGTTTGTTTAATAAGATTTTTTGGGAAACTTTGTCGAATGCTTTGCTGAAATCGGTGTAAACTGCATCCGTTTGCAATTTTGAGTTTAGATTGTCTGAAATATATTTTTCGTATATAATTAAATTTGTAAGTGTAGATCTTCCGGATATAAATCCATGTTGGTGGGGGGAAATGATTTTACGAGCCTGTAACATAAATTTTGATAGAACTACGGATTCAAACAATTTAGGTATCGCTGATTGTATGCAAATAGGTCTGTAGTTAGAAGCATCCGTTTTATCACCCTTTTTATAGATGGGACTAAGGAAACTGATCTTCCATTTTTGAGGGAAAAGGCCTGATGCTAATGACATATTGAATATATTGGTTAAATGACCTTTTAAGCTAGATACACAGTTTTTTTAAATAAATTGCTGGTATGGTGTCTGGGCCAGCGGATTTCTGACTATCTAATAGTGTAATTTTACGCTGAACATCGATTTCATCAATAACAAGGTCGTTGAAATCAATAGAAATATTTGAGTTGAATTGAGGTATTTGGTTATTAGATGAGTTTACATCATATACTTCGCCAAAGCATTCGGCAAATAAGTCAGTAATTCCTTGAGGTGTATCAGCAATTTTACCATTGTAGTATATGATAGACGGAATACCAGATTCGTTACTATTAAGATTGTTTGCAAATTTGAATAAATTTTGAGGTTTATTTTGTAACGATTTCTCAATATTTTCCAGGTATTCTTTGTAACAAGATATCGATATGTTTTTCACCCTTTTGCGTAAATTAGAAAAAAGTAGATAGTCATTTGGAGCTCGAGATATTTTGAATGTTTTATGTGCAAGTTTTTTTGACTGGATAGTACAAATTAGCTCTTTGCTAAACCATTTGGGGTAATTAGATGTCCTACATTTTGTAATAGGGACGTACAGTTCAATTGATTTGTTAATTATGCAGTAAAAAGATTCTATTATATCATTGATGTTATTACAATTACTAATGAAGTTCCAGTCTGATTTAGCGAGAAATTCGTTAATCTTAGGATAATCAGCTTTATAAAAATTTGATTTTTCTTTAAAAGACTCTAAATTTAAATTTTGTAGAGATATATGCTTAACAAAAAGTGGTGGGTGGTAGTTATCAATTGTTGAAACATTGTCATTTGCATGTTGTACACTTATATTGCTGGAATTGCTAAAAATTAAGTCTAATAGATTATTGTTGCAGTTATATATAAAGTTCACTTGTCTAAGATTCAGGAAACATGACATTTCTATAAGTTCACGAGAACCATTATTGGACGTGGAATTTGTTCGAGTATTATTGTTGTTAATATCCCAATGAACAGTAGGTTGGTTAAAATCACCTGTAAGGATAAATTTAGCGTCTGGATATTTTCTTCGCAATATTTCTACTTCTTGACAGTAACTAGTATATAGCTGGACATCAGATGAGGGTGGAATGTACGCACAACCAACTATGATTTTTTCACTCTTGTTTGTCACTAAAACAAATAGTTGTTCCACGTTGATGTTTGTACATTTGAGTTTTCTTGAGGTTAATTTAGTGTTAATAGAAATTAGACAGCCACCTCCCCTACTTTTGTTGCTAGTATTAGTATCGCGGTCCATTCGATAGGTGTTATGGGAGTGAAATTCTAACTCACCATTTTTAATATCTGGGGTCAACCATGTCTCAGTGAAGCAGTAAACATCATATTCTAAGGTCGGCAGTTTAATTCTTAGATTATTTAGTTTAGTTTTAAGTCCTCTTACATTTTGGTAATAAATATTGAGAGATAGTGATGTAGATTTCAGGTTATGGGTCAGTTTTTTGGGGATAGTTTGACAATTGTTGGGATGTTATTAATATACTTTATTGTGATGTCTTGCTCACCGGAAGATTGCCTATTTTTCAGCTCCGTTCTTAAATCATTTAACTGATTCCTTTGCGCAAATGTTTGATCAGGGTACATACGGATGTTATTTTTTAGTGAGTGTTTTTTGCCGAGTAAGATTTTAGGCCATTTTGACTCGGGGAACTCTACTTTGATTCCCCTCGGTTTATTATTATCCTTTTTACCGATTCTGTATATTTTCAGTTCAAGAGAACTTGTAGAGTTGTCCAAATCAGAAATAATTTTTTTAACGCTGGTGGTATCACTATTCATAATATCTATTTGAGTTAATGCTTCACTTTCAGGAACATTACAAATTATGATATTTTTTTCTCTATAATTTTGTTCATTGATCTCAGCAATTATTTCACAATATTAGTGGTTGTAATTGGAGGATTATTTTTTATAAACTGACAGTTCACCTTCCAAGGTAGCCATTCTCGCTGCCATTTGGCCAATGGAGCTAAGTATATTATTTGTTTTAGGCATTATTTTAGAAATATCGCACACCTAGATAAAGAGTAGTACAACTCAAAATACCTCTTTTTTCAGGAACAGCGAAAAACGTTTTGCTCGATTTCTATTTGAAGATTAAAAATATTGTTATATGATATTGTATGTTATTTTACTAGGATATTTATTTGCTTAATTACTTAACCATCAAATTCATGTGTCACGCGTTTATTAATTAATTTCGTGTTATTTTAGTATTTGTGACAAAATCATTGTTTAATAATTTTATCAACTCAAATTGATTCCATATTAGTGATAAATTTTGAATTAATGCACTCTTATTCTGTATATTTTGTTATATAATCTTCACAATACCGGAGTAAGTGGAATTGATATGTAGAACGCCCGAGAAACAAGACAAGTTCAATCACGAATACCAAATCAACTCAAAATATTCACGCACTATGATTGCGATTAATCACGAATACAAGACAAAGTCGAAATAATCCAGTCTTTGTGCGTATTGACAGCACCTTCCCCTACAGCTGGTATGTCATAACTGGTGATGCGTTACTATTGTTGGTGGGGGTTTTCGTAGAGCAATTCAGAAAGACTGACTTAAGTGCCATCTACAATTTTATTGATGGAGATTTTTAAACTGGTGTCTTTGTGGTTTGTGTAGTTTTCGACGCAGATTCCGAAAATGGCAATAACTCGATTTTGGATTATTTCGAGTTGTGCTAGTCTTTATCTAGGTGTGCGATATGCTCTTTGGTAAATTTATTGTTAGGATCCATCACAATGCTGGTTAATGCATTAATGGCGTCTTTAGCCAAGGAAATATATGCTTGCGCATCCATAATTAGTTCTGATATTTTGATAAAATAAATTAATAAAACAAATGAATGGTTGGTTGGACTTCCCTGTTTAGTGGCTTGCTTGCAGTCTAGTATATCATTCACGTTAGTAGTGGTGGACGGTCGCTGGCGTGTAGAGTGCAAGGTACCTGAGCTAATGTTGAACAATAATTTTAAAAATGGATGATGTGAAGTTTGTTTGTTAAATTTAAGCGTGTTTATTGTTTGTTTTCTTAGCACTCAGACTGTGGTGCTGTTTTGCAGTCACTTCAGATACTAGTTGATTAGAAAAAAGCACTAAAAAGAAATTTTAATCGGTGTTTATTGTTATTTTACTTGGGATGAAAAAAAGTGCGTGCTCACTGTGTTTACTCAGAAAAGTTCAGAATGAATGTAGAACACCACAATTTACCCCTTTCTCTATCCACTACTGAATGAAGACCTCCCTAACCTACCCATTTCTAGTACCACTGCTGAATGTAGAACACCACAATTTACCCTTTTCTATATCCACTGCTGAATGAAGACCTCCCCAACCTACCCATTTCTAGTACCACTGCTGAATGTAGAACACCACAACTTACCACTTTCTCTATCCACTGCTGAATGAAGACCTCCCTAACCTACCCATTTCTAGTACCACTGCTGAACGAAGAACACCACAACTTACCCTTTTCTCTATCCACTGCTGAATGAAGACCTCCCTAACCTACCCATTTCTAGTAACACTGCTGAATGTAGAACACCACAATTTACCCTTTTCTCTATCCACTGCTGAATGAAGACCTCCCTAACTGTGATGTCTTGGGATCGGGTAGTAATAACATCTGTTAATGTTACAATGTTTATTGGTTGCCAGATTAATATGGAGAGAGCGCTCAATAGCGGTACATCCCTTTTATACTTCCCATACTCGCTATCTCGCTCTCATGCCGTCACCCTCATACACATACGTCACACCCCCACACTTAGAACCTAATTACATACATTTCTTTATTCACAAATTTATACAAAACAAAATATCTAAATATTTCCATTCCATAGTATATGTAATTATTCTTGTTCTTCACGTGTAGCGTGGGCGTTGACCTCGAGGGCGTAACCTCCCCTCCCATGGTGTAGGTGACCTGCAAAAATTAGAGGAATTAGGAAATTTGGTCATGTCCACATCCGAGAGTGGACCCAGGTCCAGCAAATCATCAGACCTGTCACACTCCCCCCACCTAACCTTCCTCTCTGAAATCTGATCATGGTGGCGTTTCCAAATTTGTCCCGTAGACATAATTTTAACTAAATAAATCCTATTCCCCAATCTTTTAAAAATTTTTCCTAAAATCCATTTATTATCATTACTTCTTAAATCCCTGGTTAAAACTTTAGAACCAACCTCAAAGTACTTTTTAAATTTTCTTCCTCTATAATACTTTTTCTGTTTATGCTGGCTCAATAACATTTTGTTTTTAACCGTGTTGTCAATTCCTTTAAAACCTTGACTCTCAACATTATCCACTATTGGAATAATCGTATTAAAAATTGATCTAATCTTTCTACCCAACATTAATGTACTAGGCTCAATGCCCGTAGACATTGAAGGCGTATTTCTAATATCAACTAAAAATGTCAAAAGTTTATCTTCAAAATCAGTAGGAAATTTATTATTTACCATAATTTTTTTCAAAAAATTCTTCACTGTTTTAACCCCATTTTCAGCTAAACCGTTAGAAGCAGGATGCTGTACAGCTGAAGTCAATGATTCTATATTATAATTATGACAAAATTCCTTAAAAACTGACGATGTGAAAGCTGTACCATTGTCACTTACAATTTGTTCCTGGATTCCGAACATAGAAAATAATCTTTTCAAAACTTTTATTGTACAAAACGAATCTACCTTATTTACAACATGACAGTCTATCTATTTTGTAGTTGCATCAACAATAATTAAAAAATTATGACCTCCCAACGGCCCCATGAAGTCGATATGCAATCTACTCCATATTAACCCATTGATTGGCCAAGGTGCCAACTCAACTTTACATGGAGTAGGTAAACATTCCATGCATCGAGCACACTGTTTCACAGTTACTTCTATATCATTGTTCATTCCGAGCCAAAAAAAATAATTTCGAGCAAGACTTTTCGATTTTACAATGCCTAAATGTGATTGATGTAAAAAATTCAATATAATTTCCCTTAATTCCCTTGGAACTACAAATTTATTATTATAAAATAAACATGAATTATAAGTCGATAATTTATCCCTAAAATACCAGAATTTCAATAAATCATCCTTTAAGAACTTTTTATCCGGCCAACCATTTGCTGTGAACTCGATAATGCTCGCTATATTTACATCATTAATCGAAAACTGTTTCATCGTTTCCGCATTTAATGTTGTTTCTGACTCGATTATGTTCACAAACTCTGACTCAACAATAATCGCTAGCATCAATATCGTCGCTACACACATCTAAATTATCCTTATTATTAATCGGCATTCGTGATAAGAAATCCGCTTTGTTATCACCTGACTTAATATGCTCTATACTATAGTCAAAAGTCTGGAGTATTAGGGCGTACCTCTGCAGACGGTTAGCGGCCAATACAGGTACTTGCTTATCCGTGTTCAAAATGTGTACTAACGATTTATTGTCGCAAGCCAAAACAAATTTATTGCCGTATAAATACTGAAAGAATTTCTTCAACCCAAAAATTATAGCACACGCTTCCTTATCTAAAATAGAGTACTTTAATTCTGTTTCTGACAATAATCGGCTAGCAAATGCGATAGGTCTCTCTAAACCATTATCATATACATGGCAAATCACCGCTGATAACGCTTTTTCAGATGCGTCTGAAATAAGTTTAATTGGTAAATTAGGATCAAAATGCACTAAAATATTATCTGACGTCAGCAGTTTCTTAACTCGCTCAAACGCAATATTACATTCCTCAGACCACACATATTTTACTCCCCTTTTTAACAAGTTATACAATGGAGACAAAATACCTGAAATATTATGAACAAAAGCTCTATAATATGAAATAACCCCAAGTAAACTCCTAAGTTCTGAAACATTTTTCGGTACTGCCATTTGAGTAATCGCACAGATTTTATTTTCTAAAGGCATAACTCCTTTCCGCGAAATTTTAAAACCTAAATATTCTATCTCAGTTTCTAGAAAAGAACACTTATTTTCATTAATAGTTAATCCACAATCACTTAACTTGCTAAGTACAGATTCACAAATAGAGAATAATTCTTCTTCAGAATTTCCAAACAACAAAATATCATCTAGAAATATACGAACGTTACGAAGTCTACCTACTACCGCCTGAATAACTTGCATAAATATAGCCGGGCTTGTGGTCAAACCGAAAGGCAACACTTTATACCTGAATAAACCCACATGCGTACTTATCACACATAATTTTCTCGACTTCTCGTTCAACGAAATCTGACCAAAAGTATTACGCAAATCTATTTTAGCAAAAAATTTCGCACCATTTAAAGATGAAATTAAATCTTCTATACGAGGCAATGGATATTTCAACTTCGCTAACATAGGGTTTAATGTGGTTTTAAAATCAGTACAAATTCTAATTGAACCGTCTTTCTTTTTTACAACAACAATCGGACTAGCCATATCACTTATTTCTACGTTTTCAATTATATCTTCACGTAACATCTTATTTAATTCCTCCTCTACCTTTCCACGTAAACTAAAAGGTAACGATCTTGGATTCACAAACTTTGGCCTGAACTCCGAAATAACTTCGATGTTAGCTTCATAACCTATAAGCCTACCCGATTTTTCTGAAAACACATGAGCATATTTTTTCTTTAAACTATCACGAAAATTTAATTGATTATCACAACTAGTCTCACTGGTATTTACCGAATTTATTCCACTCAATCCGATACCGAAAACTTGTAAAAAATTTCTACCAACAATCGTAGAATTACCGTTTTTAATTATTATAAACTGCGTATCTACACTTTTATTTAAAAATAACACACTTAAATTAACTTTACCTACAATATTTAACCGTTTCCCGTCATTTCCTGACAATTGAATATCGCATCTTTCCAATTTACAAGAAACAAAATCTTTTAAATACACTTCATATGGAATTGCATTAATCTCAGCGCCGGTGTCAACAATCGCTCGCAGAACAGTGTTACCAATAATGAGATCTACGAATATCGGTTCCGGCCCCGTGCCGTCATGCAACATAAAAACCGAATTTAATCGTTTATTCTTATTACCTACATTAATTCTACTGTTTTTACACACATTACTAGGATGACCCGATTTATTGCACCGATTACAAAAAATATTCTTCCAACAATCTTTCTGCAAATGATTCGTTTTTCCGCACAAAAAACATTTTTTTAATGCAATATTTACTGGCGTCTTACTACGCACTGCACTTTTAAATCTGATCGGACTATCCGACCTGGATTTACGGACAACATTACTATCCTTATGCACAACATTTAAATTCATATCAACTTTCTTAAAATTAACAACATGTTCCCATGAAGCTGCTAACTGAATGCATTCCGAAAAAGAAGTATTTACCCCCTCAACGAACAACTTATGTTTCAATTTTTCATTGAAAATTCCAATAATGAATATGTCTTTTAAACAAGATTCCAGCCTTAATTCAAAATTGCACGTCAAACTCAGTCCTCTCAACCTAGCAGCGTAATCTTTAATAGATTCGTTAGCTAGCTGTTTACACTTATAAAATAACTCACGCGACTCGAAAATATTTTGAATAGGTTTGCAATGTGAATCAAATAATTTACATAAATCATCAAAAGAACAAACAGAAACCTTTTTAGGGAAACATAGATCACATAATAAAGAGAAAGTTTCTTCGGTGAGGCAACTCAGCAAAAATGCTCTTTTGCGTTCTTGTGATAACACTTTGTCATCATGTAAAATGAGGGCCTGATCCAGTCGTTCCTTGAACAATGACCAGTTTCCCGTTCTGTAACAGAACGTCCCCAAATTTTTACAAACACCCTCCATTGGGGGAAGAGCTGAAACAAAATAATCAAGACTACTTATCTCAGCACTACCAAGAAGGCTACACTCCGAGGTCCACGTTCCACGTTCCACGTGCACGCCACCCAGAGCTGTAGATCCCCGTCCCCGTCTGGCTCCGTCTCCCGACAGCTGCGGATCCAATCCCTACTCCGAGGTCTTCCTTCCCAGACTGCAGCGACGGAAACCAAGTCCTGGTTCCCGGCTAATCCACACGATGATCCAGTCCTTGACCCGATCCTTGATCCGGTCCTTTTGTACCCCGTTACACGGTGTACCCGAACGACAATAATTTTGTAATTTGTCGGTCCCACACACGCGAATACTTGCGTGTGGCTGCTCCAATTTCTTCTTAATGCGATCGCTTCCTGCGATCGCTTCCTGCAATCCTGACAACAATCCGTCAGATCCCGAAATCTACCGCGTAGATTCTTCCAATTTACGTAAAAATTTACGAACTACCGAGCTGCGCCAACTGTGATGTCTTGGGATCGGGTAGTAATAACATCTGTTAATGTTACAATGTTTATTGGTTGCCAGATTAATATGGAGAGAGCGCTCAATAGCGGTTCATCCCTTTTATACTTCCCATACTCGCTATCTCGCTCTCATGCCGTCACCCTCATACACATACGTCACCCATTTCTAGTACCACTGCTGAATGTAGAACACCACAATTTACCCTTTTCTCTATCCACTGCTGAATGAAGACCTCCATAACCTACCCATTTCTAGTACCACTGCTGAATGTAGAACACCACAATTTACCCTTTTCTCTATCCACTGCTGAATGAAGACCTCCCCAACCTACCCATTTCTAGTACCACTGCTGAATGTAGAACACCACAACTTACCACTTTCTCTATCCACTGCTGAATGAAGACCTCCCTAACCTACCCATTTCTAGTACCACTGCTGAACGAAGAACACCACAACTTACCCTTTTCTCTATCCACTGCTGAATGAAGACCTCCATAACCTACCCATTTCTAGTACCACTGCTGAATGTAAAACACCACAATTTACCCTTTTCTCTATCCACTGCTCAATGAAGACCTCCATAACCTACCCATTTCTAGTACCACTGCTGAATGTAGAACACCACAATTTACCCTTTTCTCTATCCACTGCTGAATGAAGACCTCCATAACCTACCCATTTCTAGTACCACTACTGAATGTAGAACACCACAATTTACCCTTTTCTCTATCCACTGCTGAATGAAGACCTCTATAACCTACCCATTTCTAGTACCACTGCTGAATGTAGAACACCACAATTTACCCTTTTCTCTATCCACTGCTGAATGAAGACCTCCCTAACCTACCCATTTCTAGTACCACTGCTGAATGTAGAACACCACAATTTACCCTTTTCTCTATCCACTGCTGAATGAAGACCTCCCCAACCTACCCATTTCTAGTACCACTGCTGAATGTAGAACACCACAACTTACCACTTTCTCTATCCACTGCTGAATGAAGACCTCCCTAACCTACCCATTTCTAGTACCACTGCTGAACGAAGAACACCACAACTTACCCTTTTCTCTATCCACTGCTGAATGAAGACCTCCCTAACCTACCCATTTCTAGTAACACTGCTGAATGTAGAACACCACAATTTACCCTTTTCTCTATCTACTACTGAATGAAGACCTCCCTAACCTACCCATTTCTAGTACCACTGCTGAATGTAGAACACCACAATTTACCCTTTTCTCTATCCACTGCTGAATGAAGACCTCCATAACCTACCCATTTCTAGTACCACTGCTGAATGTAGAACACCACAATTTACCCTTTTCTCTATCCACTGCTGAATGAAGACCTCCCTAACCTACCCATTTCTAGTACCACTGCTGAATGTAGAACACCACAATTTACCCTTTTCTCTATCCACTACTGAATGAAGACCTCCCTGACCTACCCATTTCTAGTACCACTGCTGAATGTAAAACACCACAATTTACCCTTTTCTCTATCCACTGCTGAATGAAGACCTCCCCAACCTACCCATTTCTAGTACCACTGCTGAATGTAGAACACCACAACTTACCACTTTCTCTATCCACTGCTGAATGAAGACCTCCCTAACCAACCCATTTCTAGTACCACTGCTGAACGAAGAACACCACAACTTACCCTTTTCTCTATCCACTGCTGAATGAAGACCTCCCTAACCTACCCATTTCTAGTAACACTGCTGAATGTAGAACACCACAATTTACCCTTTTCTCTATCCACTGCTGAATGAAGACCTCCCTAACCTACCCATTTCTAGTACCACTGCTGAATGTAGAACACCACAATTTACCATTTTCTCTATCCACTGCTGAATGAAGACCTCCCTAACCTACCCATTTCTAGTACCACTGCTGAATGTAGAACACCACAATTTACCCTTTTCTCTATCCACTGCTGAATGTAGAACACCACAATTTACCCTTTTCTCTATCCACTGCTGAATGAAGACCTCCATAACCTACCCATTTCTAGTACCACTGCTGAACGAAGAACACCACAACTTACCCTTTTCTCTATCCACTGCTGAATGAAGACCTCCCTAACCTACCCATTTCTAGTAACACTGCTGAATGTAGAACACCACAATTTACCCTTTTCTCTATCCACTGCTGAATGAAGACCTCCCCAACCTACCCATTTCTAGTACCACTGCTGAATGTAGAACACCACAACTTACCACTTTCTCTATCCACTGCTGAATGAAGACCTCCCTAACCTACCCATTTCTAGTACCACTGCTGAACGAAGAACACCACAACTTACCCTTTTCTCTATCCACTGCTGAATGAAGACCTCCCTAACCTACCCATTTCTAGTAACACTGCTGAATGTAGAACACCACAATTTACCCTTTTCTCTATCTACTACTGAATGAAGACCTCCCTAACCTACCCATTTCTAGTACCACTGCTGAATGTAGAACACCACAATTTACCCTTTTCTCTATCCACTGCTGAATGAAGACCTCCATAACCTACCCATTTCTAGTACCACTGCTGAATGTAGAACACCACAATTTACCCTTTTCTCTATCCACTGCTGAATGAAGACCTCCCTAACCTACCCATTTCTAGTACCACTGCTGAATGTAGAACACCACAATTTACCCTTTTCTCTATCCACTACTGAATGAAGACCTCCCTGACCTACCCATTTCTAGTACCACTGCTGAATGTAAAACACCACAATTTACCCTTTTCTCTATCCACTGCTGAATGAAGACCTCCCCAACCTACCCATTTCTAGTACCACTGCTGAATGTAGAACACCACAACTTACCACTTTCTCTATCCACTGCTGAATGAAGACCTCCCTAACCAACCCATTTCTAGTACCACTGCTGAACGAAGAACACCACAACTTACCCTTTTCTCTATCCACTGCTGAATGAAGACCTCCCTAACCTACCCATTTCTAGTAACACTGCTGAATGTAGAACACCACAATTTACCCTTTTCTCTATCCACTGCTGAATGAAGACCTCCCTAACCTACCCATTTCTAGTACCACTGCTGAATGTAGAACACCACAATTTACCCTTTTCTCTATCCACTGCTGAATGAAGACCTCCCTAACCTACCCATTTCTAGTACCACTGCTGAATGTAGAACACCACAATTTACCCTTTTCTCTATCCACTGCTGAATGTAGAACACCACAATTTACCCTTTTCTCTATCCACTGCTGAATGAAGACCTCCATAACCTACCCATTTCTAGTACCACTGCTGAACGAAGAACACCACAACTTACCCTTTTCTCTATCCACTGCTGAATGAAGACCTCCCTAACCTACCCATTTCTAGTAACACTGCTGAATGTAGAACACCACAATTTACCCTTTTCTCTATCTACTACTGAATGAAGACCTCCCTAACCTACCCATTTCTAGTACCACTGCTGAATGTAGAACACCACAATTTACCCTTTTCTCTATCCACTGCTGAATGAAGACCTCCATAACCTACCCATTTCTAGTACCACTGCTGAATGTAGAACACCACAATTTACCCTTTTCTCTATCCACTGCTGAATGAAGACCTCCCTAACCTACCCATTTCTAGTACCACTGCTGAACGAAGAACACCACAACTTACCCTTTTCTCTATCCACTGCTGAATGAAGACCTCCCTAACCTACCCATTTCTAGTAACACTGCTGAATGTAGAACACCACAATTTACCCTTTTCTCTATCTACTACTGAATGAAGACCTCCCTAACCTACCCATTTCTAGTACCACTGCTGAATGTAGAACACCACAATTTACCCTTTTCTCTATCCACTGCTGAATGAAGACCTCCATAACCTACCCATTTCTAGTACCACTGCTGAATGTAGAACACCACAATTTACCCTTTTCTCTATCCACTGCTGAATGAAGACCTCCCTAACCAACCCATTTCTAGTACCACTGCTGAACGAAGAACACCACAACTTACCCTTTTCTCTATCCACTGCTGAATGAAGACCTCCCTAACCTACCCATTTCTAGTAACACTGCTGAATGTAGAACACCACAATTTACCCTTTTCTCTATCCACTGCTGAATGAAGACCTCCCTAACCTACCCATTTCTAGTACCACTGCTGAATGTAGAACACCACAATTTACCATTTTCTCTATCCACTGCTGAATGAAGACCTCCCTAACCTACCCATTTCTAGTACCACTGCTGAATGTAGAACACCACAATTTACCCTTTTCTCTATCCACTGCTGAATGTAGAACACCACAATTTACCCTTTTCTCTATCCACTGCTGAATGAAGACCTCCATAACCTACCCATTTCTAGTACCACTGCTGAAGGAAGAACACCACAACTTACCATTTTCTCTATCCACTGCTGAATGAAGACCTCCCTAACCTACCCATTTCTAGTACCACTGCTGAATGTAGAACACCACAATTTACCATTTTCTCTATCCACTGCTGAATGAAGACCTCCCTAACCTACCCATTTCTAGTACCACTGCTGAATGTAGAACACCACAATTTACCATTTTCTCTATCCACTGCTGAATGAAGACCTCCATAACCTACCCATTTCTAGTACCACTGCTGAAGGAAGAACACCACAACTTACCATTTTCTCTATCCACGGCTGAATGAAGACCTGCCCAACCTACCCTTTTCGAGTTCCACTGCTGAATGAAGACCTTTAAAAAAATATATGTTAATTTTATTAAAGCTGAACGTCCACAGGTCCGCACCGGCCGCAACGCGTCGCCACGTCTATCGAGGGAGAATACGTGCCGTGCGTGCGGTGCGGCTGGTGCGGACCCGTGGACATTGACCTTAACGCTCTATTGGCATAATAACATTTTTTATGTAAACTTAAATTTAAGTATAATAAGGTAGTACATATATTTATCTTGATGTTTATAATTAATACCTCCCTAATTGACAATTTCTCGTGTTTAAGAAGAGAGTAAGTATTATCAGTACCAAAAACAGATGTTAACGTATTGCAATAATAAAAAAACCGAAAATTAAATTAGGTACCTACATGTTTACATACATAGATACAGATGTCCCAAAAGTCAATGTTATTATTTGTTAGTAAAAAGTCGTTAGTTTTCGAGATTTTTTTTTTCGCATTAAAATTTTTTTTTTATGTGGGCGGACCGCCGCCAAGACCCAGACAATCCTGACCCCATGAACCCGGACACCCCTTTTAAGGCGTTTTTATATCCATTTTTCGTAATACAAAAATAACAAATATCCCAGGCGGGTATGGATACCGCCGCCCCGGGAACCATTTATTAGACAACCAACACCTCTGCCGTAGGTCACCCCAAGTGGTTCGCTACGTTTGGTGACTTGGCAGGAGTGCTTGGGTTCATAGGGTGAGGTTTATCCAGGTCCATGGCAGGCCGGATCCGGAGAGAGTGGTTGAGGGAGTCCCTTTGACTTCTCCAGCCTTACTCTCTCGGAACATCGCCTTGCACCACTGGAGGGATGGATTAAAACGCCTACAGCATCCTTAAAGATGACATAGGCTCTGAGGAGAATTATTTTCTTCGGGGCCTTCTGTGTGGAGTTATTGTAAAAAAAACACGTTTCATGAAATTCGTAAGCGAAAATATTGTCACACCTCACCTCAAATGAGGTGGGACACCTCGACACCTCATTTCAGTATTTGAGTAGGTACCTCATACAAACTCTTCCCGATGTCGTGTCCTACCCAACACTACTCCCAACCGCCAGGAGCCTGTGATATTATGGCATCCTCGTTAGGGTATGTTGTGAGGTTGCAGGGAGTGGGGAAGAGGAAAGCGGGGAGGTATCTAGTTATTCAGATGATCATCAAATTCTTCGTTTCGATTATGAATTGTATATATAATAAGGATATTTTACCAGGGCGATACTGATACACTCTGGTTCGAGCCTCTAATAATAATAATAATATTTGGATCATTATAGCGTCGTTTTTGTGAAAAATCACCTCAAGGGCGCTGTACAAACTTATAATACATTTCTAAAATCTAGAAAACTACAAGCTAGACAAACAATTAAAAACAACTTATGGCTAAAAATTGCATACACCGGTTCATTGATCACCGATACACAAAATATATCTACAATGTTTTGACCAATGAACGCGATGCTGCCTAAAAATGAATGAATACAGGAACATACTTACCTGGGAGGTCGCTTGGAATTAACACTGTTTATTGTCTATTTAAAGAAATTTAGATAGAGATCGTGAACACATGTTATTTAATCCTGAAAAATATTTTAATATTAATAAGTAATATATTCTTTAATGAGTGTATTTTGGAAAGTAAAAGCGACTTTTTATGGTGGGTGGTACAGTAGTATAAGGATTTGTTCTTCCTAAATATGTAATATATTGTATATTATTTTTAATTAATTAATTATTGTGAAACAACGCAAATTAGTTAAATAAAATTTACTTGCACACGTTGGGATTTGCACCCGTGACTCCTGGGTAGTCGAGACTTCCCTCAACCACGGAGGACGAAAAACCTACTGTTTAATGCGCCTATGCAAATAACAAGATAAGCATATTAAATATATATGCTTAGTGACTAAACAATGAACATAGACCTTATGTCTAAGATCCGAACTAGAAACGATCTTCACCCATCTGTGGATGAAAAGTATTTTCAGTATTTACTAATGTATCGCTATCCTTCGCTGTTGCACGAATAAATAACATACGCGCTCTCTTTCATCTGGCAGTCTCGTCGCGCGCAGCTGCAATGTAGTGTCTTTTTTGACATTAACATAATGAAGGAATGGTTTGATGATAACTTACTTTTCTTAATGTAGAAAAAACATCATATATACCTAGCTTTTTACCTTACTGACTCTGTAACTGACTCCAATATTAGAGTGATAGTGCATAGTCGTTTGTGTAAAGGAGGAGAATGTAACGATAATTGTAAAATTCACAGATGTCAAATATCTAGGGATCACTGTAGAAAGCAACATGAAATTTAAGAAACATGCCGAAAACTATGTCAAAAGAATTAGAAAACTTACTTACATTTTTATACGACTAAGAAATATCCTAAATCATTCAAATATTAAAATGGTGTACTTTGCTCTGCAGCCAGTATTGCAGTACGGCATAATCGCACGGGGAAGCATCTACAAGAATAATCTATATCCGATAGAACAACACAAAAAATGATCATCAAAGTTATTATTAAAAAACCAAGAATTTTCCCAACAGCGAACTTTTTGAAAAATTTAAGGTCTTACCAGTTTCAAAACTATTTAAAAAGTGCTATTTTAACAGTTTTTAAAGAATATGAAGTGTCCTCAACACGAAGTATAAATCTATAATCTGGGAACGTATATGTACCTAGATGTAACACGACAGCTGCACAACACCATTAAGAATATGAAGTGTCCTCAACACGAAGTATAAATCTATAATCTGGGAACGTATATGTACCTAGATGTAACACGACAGCTGCACAACACCATTATGAATATGAAGTGTCCTCAACACGAAGTATAAATCTATAATCTGGGAACGTATATGTACCTAGATGTAACACGACAGCTGCACAACACCATTATGAACATGAAGGCCCAAAGCTATATAACGAATTACCCAATGGAATAAAAAGTGAGAAAAACTCTCTTAAATTTAAAAAAAAACTCGCATTGTATGTTTACAGATAAGCAACAGACTATCTTATTTTCGATGATTTTCAGATATAATCTGTTGTCAATATTTTGCTGATATTATATTTCTATAATAATATGTATTTTTCTAATTGTACAATATTTTGTAATATCTTACAGTATTTTATTTTCATTTTTGTAACATATTATCTATAAGCAGTTCTTAATATAAGTACATAGACTAGCTCCCCAATTAGACCCGAGAATATTTCTCTACTAATTGGGTAACCACAAAAACGGATGAATGATATGTAACATATTATTATTGTAAACATTTACTTTTTGTCAAAAAAAAAAAAAAAAAGTGTCCTCTTCCATCGCATGGGATAGTTAGCTCGGACCTCTTTGTCACAAGTTTCCACACGCATAAAATTTTCACCTTTCAAAACTCGACAACCGTCATTCAGGCCAGATTTTTTACAGACCCCTACATCATCGTATTCGCAATTAAACAGCGCTCATTTTGATATAAGATTTGTTTATTAAACAAATAGCTGAAAATAACAATTATCGATTTACCTGTTTATACCTGGCAACCCAGTAGTTACGCCAGGAAAAAAATAGACAACCCAACGTTTGTATATTCTATAGGCTTCATACTTTCGATTGGTATGAAATTTATTCGTTAAACTCATGAGTGCAATATTTAATAAAAATTTATTTTTCAATTTTTAGTCATTTTTCAATCATAGCCTGTCCAGGAATTTTTTAGGCAATCCACTAGAGAAATATTTTCTAATATATTAAATTTGATATAAAATATTTTTCATCCATTAAACAGATGGGTGTAGGTCGTTTCTAGTGCGGATCCTCTATTATTACTAATAATTTTATAGAACTGATAAACGATCATTAATGTATGGTAAATAATTGATTAGCAGTTGTTTTGATTAAACTTTCAACAAAAGTAATATAGGTTTAAGAGTGGTAAATAGTTGGTTAAACAATAATATATTAACTTTGAATGCACAAAAAACCAAATTTATCACTTTTAGCATTTCAAGTAAAAGTCAGCCTTCCGAAACTCACAACTTGATTATTCACAATTGTTTTCAAACATGTAACTGCAACCCTTTAGAAAATGTAGTCAGCATCAAATACCTTGGTGTAAAAATAGATAAATTCTTGAGATGGAATGATCATGTTAATATGTTAGTAAATAATACTAGGAGACTTACCTATATCTTTAAAGAACTGAGACATATACCAGACAAAGAAAAATTAAAAACTGTTTATTTTGCAATAATCCAGTCTCTGCTTTCTTATAATATAGTGTGCTGGGGATCCTGCGCAAAGACTTATATAGAACCACTTAATATTGCCCAAAAAATGATTCTTAAAGTTATGTTCAAGAAAAAAATTAAATATCCAACTCATTTTCTTTTTAAGGAATGTAATGTAATGAACGTAAAACAGTTATATATTACACAAACGCTTTGTAGATTTTTTAATAATATTAATATTGCAGAAAGAACACAGCAAATTCGTACTACGAGAATTGGCTCTGGTCTGAATTTTATGGCAATTCAAACTAAATCTTCTTTTGGTCAAAGAAATTATTTTTATCAAGCTCCACTCATATTTATAGCCTTCCAGAACATATAAAGTCATCTAATTCCTTGTACACTTTTAAAAAGAATCTTAAATTATTTGTGTTAGTCGAGGATTGCCAATTAATTTTCTCTACTTTGTCCTTTCTAAATTATTAGCTAAATGAGTATGTTTATAAAATAAGCTAAAATAATTTTTATTTTTGTTTAAACTGTTTTTTTTTTTCATCTTCCTCCTGCCAAATCTATAGCATGTTAAATTATATACATATATTTATTATTTACAATCCTTAAAAACAAAACAAAAAATACTTTATTTTATTTTATTTTGAATCAGATCTCAAAACTATGGTCACCCTAAAAGTCTACATTAATGTACTACCTAGCGCCATCAGTTTAGTGGGTACCCATAATCTCAATCTGTAAGAAATACAACAATATTGTTCTTTCAAAATCTGTATAATTTTGTTAACTTGTATAATTATTGTTAACCTCAACACAGGCTTGTCCTAGTGAGGTAACAAATTGTATTGTAAACATTTTTACCTACAGTGTAAAGAAACAATAAATAAATAAAGTTGTGTAAAATTTTAAACCCGTTTATTAGTAAGAGAGAATGTTCGTAACTAAATGTTGTTTTTCTAATAATACCAATAGATAAAAGTAATACAAATATAAAAAAAGAATTCTGGTCTGTTGTCAGTCAATAATTATTTCGATGCAAATTCCAAGACGATGGAAGAAATGATTCATGTTCATACATTATAATACGCATTGTTAAAAAAACGGATTACGCGGTATACCTACCTACGTATGTTTGCCAAATAAAAAATCAATGGTTCCACGTAGGTAGGTTATGTATTATTTATCAGTTAACTTAACTAAAGGAAGCGCGGAATTATCTGAATAATGATTATTTCTGGCTGAAACTGATAATTTGCTAAGTGGTAGGTGCGGCTTTAAAAAGTTATCAGGTGTAGGCACTGTTTCAACATTATTGATTATTGAATTATGAGTGGCTTTTAAATTATTTAATTTACCTATACCTGTTCTAATACTACTTATCTTAATAATGAATTCGGACAAATTTAGAGTGCAATAAATGTAGATCAATAAAGAAAATGCTTAAGGAATGAGATCTAATATATAAAATTCTCGTGTCACGGTGTTTGTTACCATACTCCTCCGAAACGGCTGGACCAATTTTGATGAAATTTTGTGTGCAACAGTTTGGGCAAGTACTGGCCTAATTTAGACGGAGTTTCTAGCCACGCGGGTACCTGATGAATTTGACAGCCGGCCGTTAATGTACAGGCGCCGGTAGAGGGCGAATCGAGGAGAAGTTTCGATACGTTCGTCAGTTGGTTCCGGAGAGTACATGGTGTGACAGCTGAACTACAAGCCGCCAAAGGTCATGGCCGAAACACACGTGAGCGAATTAAAAATTTGTAATGGATCATCACGAGATAGTATAGCTTAACTTTGGTTTATTATATATCCCTAGCATTTAATTTAAATCCTTCTAAATATGTACGGTTATCTGTACAGGCGCCCTTCAGGATTAACTAATGATTTGCTTCCATTTATCGATAGGTACCACATGTTCCGAGATTTTAGTATCACATTAATTTGACATACCTATGGTAATCAACCACCCCCGTAGATTTAAAATCATTTAATCATGCTCTACCCATAATTGTTTGAAATTAATTAAATAAATGTTGCATCTTTGTTACTGAAACATTCCGTCTTTTCTTACACTGATCTACCCACATGTCTGCACTTGTTTATTTGAATATGAGAGAAATATTAAGAGTATTTGGATGGCGGTGATTAGTAAAGATAGATATTAGGTAAAAATACCGTTACAATCTGGTAGGTCTGAGAATCGACCAACATCTATTTTTCATACCCCTAAAAGTAAAGGGTGTTCCACTCCGAAGAAAATTATTTTCCCCATACATTTTGTATGGAACGAATTCTCCTATTATGAAAGAACTGCAGCAATATTGTAAGGGGTATAATATTGAACTGTGAACCGGGGGAGGGGGAAGGGGGAGGGGAGAGGGGGGAGGGGGGAGGTGGAGGGGGGAGGGTGGAGGGTGGAGGGCGGAGGGGGGGGAGGGGGAGGGGGGAGGGGGGAAAGGAACTCAGGAAGGGGGGTTAGCGGGACGGGGGAAGGGGAGAAGTGGAGTGGGGAGAGGGAGAGGGAACGCGAGAGGGGAAAGGATACGCAGGGAGAAACAATTTAGATCAAGGTATGGTATACGCAGGGAGAAACAATTTAGATCAATTCAGCTAATTAGTTGACAACAGTTTTTGATTCTGAGGCGGTACGAAGTTCGCGGATCAGCTAGTATTTCTATAACATTTCAATTTTTATCTGCAAAGTTTTTAACAATTAACTACCAACTTACTTTGGAGACAAACTACATTACAGAAAGGATTTTCACATACACTATGCAAGATAGAAAGAAAACATCAGACTAAAAGGTTTAACCAATTTAAAACACAGAATTTTTTTACTGTTTAGGGACATCCAAATGTATAGCTTAGTTCCTAGTGAATTTAAAAATGTAACTAGATTATGTACATTTAAACAAAAGTAAAAAAATGATGTATGTAATAATAATTGGAAATTAGCAAATTGTGCGGAGTGCAAAATGTAAATTAAATTGCAATTACATGAAGTGGATCTATTTAAAGTTTAGCAAATAAAGAAATGAAATAAAATGTAATTTATTTGCATAACCACATGCTTTGCGTAAATAGGGTTAATTTAAAAAAAAACAGACTATCTCTTCGAGAGTTTCCCCAAATTTCAAAGGATGTGATGAGATCATTGTAATTTCACAAACAGTAACCAATTCTTAACCAATCAGTATGACACAGTATCGACACAGTGTCCAACATTCGTTCACGGTTGGGTATAGCTGGGTTTCGACTGTTGACTTCTGTTATTCCAGAGTGGAATATACTCTTAGTATCGCCCTGGTGTAAGACCACCATTCAGAATTGAAACGTTACTTGAAATGGCATTGGCCGTGTTTGGTGACCAGATCTGAATAGCCAGGTACTTCCCCACCTTCCTCTTCCCTATCTCCTTCCCCTCCCTACTGCCTTCAGCCTCACAACATACCCCAATTGGGAATGCCATAGTCTCACTGGCTCCAGACGGGAGCAGCTGAGACTCTTGTGAGGTATCACTATAAAAAAAATCCTCTCTTTCACAGCCAGGAACTCTTCAGACCCCTGATCTACTTCAAACCTGCTGGGGGTATCTAGTCCAGATTTTTTTTCACATATCGATAGTTTAGATATTCAATAATATCTCATTAAAAGGACTTTTCGAAATTTGAATAATTTTAAAAGTAATAGCCATTCTAGTGTCGTGGCAATTCGACCAGTTTAGACGGAATCTAACTAGAATATAAATAGAATAAATCTTTAAACGCGTTTTTCTCGAAACTTCCTTTTTCGAAACGTTTGTCACAAAACCTCTTGTTCTAATTGACCGATTTTCATAAAATTTGGCATGAATTTATTTTATACATCCTTCTATGGTAGGAACCAACAACAAAAATCTTATTTTTTTATTTTTTACAATTTTTAAAAATTCGGAAAAGTTAAAAAATAACTGAAAAACATAATTATTTTTTGAGTAGCCGCCATTTTGCGATATTTTTTCTACATTTTTTCTGGTTCCTACTGTAATGATATTTCTACTTTTATTTTTCAGATGAACAGAAGGGTAGAAATCGTGACAAGATGGACAAGCTCTTTTTCCCCCCTCTACTTCAACATATATATGTACATGTATACATATACATGTTGTAAAATATTCATTCATTTTTTGAAAAAAATTGTGAATTCTTAAAATATAAATAAATAAATTATAAAAAAATATATCTAGTTAAAACATTTGTGTTTTTTTTATCGACCGTCCAAAGAACGCTCGAAATTCGGGCTTTTAGACTTGAATATCCCCTTAATAAAGAATCCTCCGCATCCTAAAACATAACAGTGAGAAAAACCTTTTCGATTATCTACTGTACGGAGTAGGGATGTCACGAATGTGATATTTTTAACATTCGCGAATGCGAATGTTCAGAGTGCGAATGCGAATGTTTAAGGAATCACTTTAAAAAAACTTTAGTCAACATTAATCATCGTTTTAATAAAAAAAAATAAAAACAATAAATCAATTCTTATACAGTAAGTTATTATCGTAATTAAGCACTTTAATAATCGAAGTTCAAAAGAGGCATATTATATTTCAGAAAAAGCAATTTTGCAGCCTTTTCTCCCATGAGGCGATTTCTAAGGGGCTCGTATATAAGGCCGGCTGCACCGAACAATTGTTCACTCGGAACGCTGGCAGGTGGAGCGCTCAGATATTTAGGAGCCAGATCTGTCAATTTGCCGTATTTCAATTTAGTCTTCCACAGTCCACCAAGAGAGGCTCGTTTTTCTTTAAGATATGCCTTCAATAGAGCTTTGATTTCACAGCTTATAGTGTCTCCAGATTCTGCACCGTCGGAGTTTTCGCTATCACTTGAGGAATCTAGGATTCCTGTCAGATTGCTTATAAGAGTTTTAGCAGAACTTGTCGAAGGCTCATTAATGTTGCTTGTTGAAGTCCTCAACCTTTTAGCACCTGACTGACAAGTGACATGCTAAATGACAACTAAAACGATAAACCAATCAAGGAATCACAAACAATGTAGCTAGCGCGCTCATGCGCTTGCTCGAAAAACAAAAGACACGTGGACAGTGGGCGAGTCACGTCATGATCTGCACACATTCGCATTCGCTAATAGTTCGCATCGATTGTTGCGAATGCGAATGTCGATGCGAATGTTTAAAATGATGCGAATGCGAATGTTCGTAACATCCCTAGTACGGAGTTAAAAGAAAACAATTTATTATTTTATCATAGGCGGTATAAGACGCATCCATCTTTCGATAAATGAAATAAGCTATTAATATCATCATAAACAATATTGTTTAAATTTAAATAAACGAGATAAAAAATTTCGAGAGTCAAAACGTTTTGTAAATTTTTTTTTACATTAGCTCCACGCAGGAGGTCCTAAAGAAAACAATTCCCCTCAGGGCCTAGGTCGTCTTTTGGGATGCTGTGTGGAGGGTCTTTTTAGGAAAGGAAGGAGAGAAAGTTCTGGGAACGAAAGAGGTAACATGGTTGGGTAGGAATCTAGGGGTCAGTGTATCCAGGAGTGACAGACGTATGAATATGAATCCATCCCACCCACTGGTGCAAGGCGATATTACGAGAGAGTACGGCTGGAGAAGTCAAAGGAACTCCCTCAACCACTATATGTCTGCCATGCAGCTGGTGGGCAGATGCATCTGCCGCCAAGACCCGGATAAACCTGACCCCATGAAGCCGGGTACCTCTGCTAAGTCACCAAACGTAGCGAACCACTTGGGGTGACCTATGGCAGAGGTTTTGGTTATCCAGTAAATGGTTCTCAGTAAATATCTTTGGACTGTTGTGAGAGATGTCGTATTTTTACATTATGCAAATCTTGGGTTCTCCTGAATGGAGTCTAAATCATGTGGATGGGCGTATTACATCATTTTTTAAACTTATTGATCGTCACTTTCTGTTGAAATGTGTGCGGCGTTACAAAGGAAATGATTTCTAAGCTGGCTATGACTAATAAACTGTACACTGTAGGTACATAATAGTACATTAGTAATATTATTATTGTTAGTTTTCTGTTGAAACAGTGACAATTCGTTTAGTACAAGGTTTCATTTTGATATTCTGTATGTTGATGTAACTATAACCATATTTCGATGCATCTTTATTACGGTTTATGAGAATACCTAACGTTATCGGAATTGTTGATTATCTGTAAGATAATCTAACATATTATATCGAAAATTGTCCAAATTTTAGCTCTGATTTCATCGATTGCCTTATTTAACCAATTTCATCCAACTTAATCAAACGATACAAAGAAAGTATTCATTTTATTTCATATATAAAATTGTATTATCTAATGTTACGATTATTGATTTAAAAATTACGTTGATAAAATCTGCAAATCTTTTACATTTTGGTATATTTTGCGTTAAGCATGTTTTTAATTACGAGAAACTTTCCTTTTTTATTAAAAATAATAATGACATTCTCACTGGGATCTCCAACAATTAATATTTAATTATATGAATAATACGAAATTACTATCTTATTCTCATTAATTTAATTAACCTTTAACTGCTGACGTGATTTTTTGTACGTAAGTATTCTCTGACGTGGGGCCTGAGCGGCCCGTTACTTTTAATGTTTATGTTTAATCCATGAAAATTTTGAGGTCGAAATTATTATTTATTGGAAAATTTAAATATATTTAAATAAAATAAAATACTTTTTTATTGTTAAGTATGAATTTATATATTTGACAATTTGGATATTATATAATAATTTTTGGCAAAAATCACTTGAAATCAGAAATCAGTCTGTATTACCAATTAAACTAAAAAATAAAAACAATGAAATCACTTTTATTATAACATTTCAAAAGTGTCTTGGATAAACTATCTATACATATAAAACTTTAGTGAAGTTGTTTATGTTTATTTTTATATAGTAAAAATCAAATTACAAAAGTCATGTAAATACTGACGATGGGTCAGAGGAATCCGCAAAAAAATTTAAATGAATTTACTTAGGTACAGAAATTTAACTTTAAAAATTTAAAACTTACGGCTCTGGTGTCACTAAATTCGAAGCTACTGGAAGGGAGTATTTCGATATTATTATTATTGCTGGGCCTGAGCGGCCCCACGTCAGCAGTTGAAGGCAGTGGCGTAGCTAGCATGGGTGGCACCCGGGGCGGAAAATGTGGTGTCACCCCCCCCCCCCCCCATTAAAGTTTACTTTGAGAAATTTAAAACGCAAATTTCGACCTCCATAAATATAAAAAAACATTACTAGCCAGTCAAATGTGTAAACAACAAAATTTTTGGGAATCCCGACCACCGACCGAGCCATAGAGCTACAAATAACAGAGTTTAGAGTGGAGTCTTTAATTCTAATATGCTGCAAAATTCTGAAGAAAATCATTTGCTGGCATGAAAACATCATTTTAACAACCCATATTTAAGTTAAAACCAGTTTTGTGTTCTGAGTGTAACGATAAAATTTTAATTGTGAAATAGTAAAGGTGTAGGTCCTCAGCTTTAATTATTAATGCACGCAGTAAACGAAAATGGTTTTCCTCCGATCTTTGTAGTACATAGTTGCAACTTTCAAATCTTGCACGTGGAACTCGAAAATGGTTTCCTTTGAAATTTCTTTTGACACTCTGTTCATCTGCGGACCCTTTTCGAAGGAAACCATTCCCGAGTTCCACTATTACAAGATACTCCCCGAGTTGGATGAAATGAAAGTTTCAGACTACGTGCTGCAAATACTAGAGGAAACCATTTTCATGTAATGGGTGTAGTTTTAATCAAAACGATTTACCAAATACTAATTCAATGTTAAATTGAAACCAGTTTTTAGATGTGTTTTAAATTTGAGTTGCACACCGTACGCTCCAAAATTAGAAAGAAAACCATTTGCTTGTTTCGTATGTAGCTTTTGGATTCTCACACAGACTGACTCTCAACTTAAATCTGGAAAAATGTGAGATTAGTATAGGCCGGGTCAACGAATAAATACACCGTCAATACGCCATACTCACGAAACGTCGCCAATCAAAAAACTTTTTATTTTTCAAAATTAAGACTAAGGCAAAAATCTGATTTAAGGATTACTAGTTTATGGATTATACTTATACATATACATTAACCCCTCAGAAAATCGCCAATATGCACTTTTAATGTCTTTAACGAAATGACATTTTACGAAAACTTTGTATTATTACCGCTTCACAATTAAAGCTCTATAAATGAAACATTTCTGAACGTAGCCGAATAGTAAAAGCTGTTTTAGACAGGTTACAAAATAAGCTTTCGAATTATTATATTATAAATAAATATTAATATTTGTAAATATTAAAATTTAGAATGCAAACATTAAAAAAATGTGAAAATGACTCACGTGATGTTTTTATGTGAAAAAGTTACTAAAATCACAGATTATGTAAACAACAATACTTATTCTATTGTATAAATGTGTAATAAACACTTTTGTCACCTCACTTTTTTATCATTTCATATAAAAATATTTAATAAAAATTAACAATGTCAGGCGCCCGTAGGAAATTTGGCGGGATAAATTATGTGTCAGACTGCGCGTCTGACAGAATGGTCTTTTTATGTATTTCTATGGACAACTTGAATAGAGATGTGCAGCATGATTCACTATCGACCTTTCATTTTTTATTTTAGGGATGTAACTAAAACAATGACGGAGTTATAACGGTTTCTATGGAGACACACGCGCTGACGTGTAAACACGCTTATTGTACTTGACTGCTGTCGTATTTTTAACGCATATATCTGCTTATGTTGCGGAGGGGAATACATTACATTAAAATATGCAGTATCTTTATTTTTAGTAACTCAAACTAGATTTTGCATAATACCCAACCTAATATTGGATAAAATAAGTTAGGCATTATGATTTATAGTGCTAGTAATGCAAAGGTGACCTCTTATCCAAAGAATCGACAACTGATCGAAATCTGAGGGTGCTCTTACATTTGTTAGATGAATTATCTTAGCTTGGGAAACTATCCTTGACTTGGTAATCGGTGTAAATAGCGCTTCGTCAACAAATTCAAAACGCATATTTCGAATTCATAAAAATCGTTTTCTGAAACCTCCAAATTACTTATTATTCCTTATTTATTTATATATGTACACAAAACAATATAATAAAGAAAAAAACAGAGATCATTGATCATTTTTCTTTGATCAGTTATCAATCGATTCTGGTATAATTGCATTCAAGTTTTGCGTCCATTAGAATAGTGAACTATCAAAATTCCACTTTCCTCGTATATTTTAAATGACCTTTCTGCACTAATAAAAACTCTAATAGAATTACAACTTTTTACTTATTCAAGTCAGTCAATAGATAACAATTCACTTCACGAGTTTACGTTTACGATAAAAATAACATTACGAAAATAGAATGAGACAAGGAATATTTCAGAGAAATCCCCGACTGAGCAACACTTCGAGCTAGAAACGAAAATAAAAATAATAAAATATTTTTTTGGGAATCACCGACCAAACGATCCATAGAGCTACATAACAGTCAGTGTTCAAGCGTAAAATATTTTTTGCGGCAATTTTGCACTTTCGTAAGTTTTTTCTCCACGTCCGAGTGTCACCCCCCCCTCGGGTGGCACCCGGGGCGGTCCGCCCCCCCCCCGCCCCCCCCTCGCTACGTTACTGGTTGAAGGTTAACTAAACTGTCGAAAGAAGCGAAGCTAGCAGTCCACAATGGAGTGCTGGCATGGGCATAGCCAGATTTTGATTTAGGGGGGAGCAAAAAATAAAAATCTAAAGCAGGTAAGTACCGAAAAAAGTAGCCTTCTACAACATATTCATGCTGCAGGCTGCATGAGTATAAATAATATGAATGTAAGAAGGGAAAACCAGCCAACATTTAATGTCCTTAATGTAGCTATTTTTTGTTTTAATTTGTTTGATAGTGGGATAATACATTCTTTCATTAACTCCGTAAGTAACTAAATAACTAACCATCACGCTGTTTCCCCGCAGGGGTAGGCAGAAAGGATGGACCGCCAAACAACTTGGTCTTGGCACACACTCCTTGCCACATTCGCATTCACACATCGTCTCATACATACTCTCCCATTATTCTGATTCTTGACACGGCCCGACTTAAGTATCTGATTTATTTGATCGTGCCATGTCTTCCTCGGGCGTCCCCGACTTCTTCTACCGTTCACATTTGCATATACCTACATATATTATCTTCGCACTCTTTTCTTCATTCATTCTCTCTACATACCCAAACCATCTAAGCGTCCCTATCTTAATCTTACTTATTACACTTACATCAGCCTTGCATTCTTTTCGGATTTCCACATTTCTCACACGATCACACATGGTTTTACCACATATCCGCCTTAGAGATCTTATTTATACGGCATTCAGTCTACTTTCATCCTTCATCTGTCAGTTCCATGCTTCACTGCCATACATAAGGTTAGATGCCAGAACTCATGGCGTAGGCACGATAGCACCCTGGCTGGCCGATGCTTGATCTGTCTGGGATTGTCGACCGAGTTGCGTTTTCAAATTTACAGTACTTCGTAGGATGAAGGAACTATCGGAAAATGAACTTACTAGTATACCTACTTAAAACATCGTCATAGAAGTTTCTGGAAAATCTTATCCAAACAATGTAGTTAAACCATAGAAGTCGCTGAAAACTTATCCAAAGCATAGTCCCCCTCAGCACAGGATCTCCTAGTGAGGAGGACTACGAATATATTTTTCATTTTATGTATATACCTAATATGTTTCATATAAAAATGTAAAAAATAATAAATATAGAGTTACTAAATAAAAAAAAAAATTATGCTAAGTTATTATGTTATGTTTTTTTAGTTTAGTTGTGTGGTTTCTGTTTCAGTATGTTTTTATTTCTGATCTCCCTATGTTTTATATCCAGTTTTTATTTTTTAATTTGAGATTTAAATTTTACAATATTGTGATTTTTGAAGGAGATTTTGTTTACCTACCATAGCATACGAGCCGACCTTGAGATCCAGTATTTAAAATAAAATATGCGTGTTAGTCGTGATTTCGTCGGTGCTTTACAGGAACTTTTAGCATAATTTTTGTGATGGCTTTTTGTGTTGTAATTAGTGAACTTAGAATATTATAATTAGCATTGTCATTGCCATTGCCATTGCCATTGCCATTGCCATTGCCATTGCCATTGCCATTGCCATTGCCGTTGCCATTACCTTTGCCATTGGGAGACACGTACGTAAATCTTGATCAAATATTTTTTAACGAGGACAAAACTGTTTTTTTGTTGTTTATATTAGTTAATTTATTTGGTGCAAGGCGATGGATCGAGAGAGTCCGGCTGGAAAGATCTAGTTTAGATTATGTCTGCCTCAAGCAGTCTCTCGCGATCCGACCCGCCACGCAGCAGATGAGCAAAAGCATTCGTCATCAATGCCTAGAAAAACCTCACCCCAAGAACCCGGGCATCCCTGCTAAATCATCAAACATAACGAACCACTTGGGGTGGGCTGGCAGAGGTATTGGTTATTCAATAAATGGTTCACTGGGCGGCGGTATCCATATCCGCCTCCCAATTGAATAATTATTTTATCATATGTAAAAACAGTTGGCACACTAGAAGATAATGTCAATTGCAAAGTATAAATCGTTGTAATGAAAAATGTTAAAAAATAATAATGCCATAAGTTACTGACTGCATCATTTTAGATGGAATCAAGAAAAAAATCATTTTCTAAGTGTGATTAACATATTTTATTTCAACACAATCCAGAATACTCAATTGTATTGTATCTAGAGTATCTAATAATATTATCTCTATATCTATTAGAGCTGTAATGAACATGTTGACTATAAGGTAATATAATGCACTGAGCTAAGATTCACAGCGAATGAATAATAATTTTCCATGTTTGTTCAGCTGTATTCATCAGGGGAATACAAATGCATTTACCCTGTATAAAATATCTTTCAGCGTAGACAACAAAAATGAAAAGAGTGAAACAAAAAAGGTAGAAAAAAATTTGGTCGAATTTGGGAATTGACTCCTGGACCTCTGCCTTGCTCTGACCACCGAGTTAATTCGACCACATCAAAACCCGTAATTTCTGCATCACTCCGACTAAGAACTACCAACATCATCCTAATTTCCTTATTGTATATATTTTAGGACTCCATATACTAATATCTACAGCCTGTATGTCGGACGAATATCTACAGCTCCTATGTTGAACTGATATCTACGAACTTCAGAGTGTTGACTAATATCTACAGAGCGTAGGTTGAACTAATATCTACAGAGCGTAGGTTAGACTAATCAGCTAAATGCGTCCAATAGTCCGATATTAGGGATTTTTACATACATACTTACATAAATTAAGTTTTTTAAACTGCATACGCAATATTACGTTATTCCAATATGCTATACATAATTGCAAATCCAACCTCTGCCAGTGCTGTAGATATTCGTCAACACTTTGGTTCTCGTAGATATTAGTCAACAGTTTGAGCTGTAGATATTCGTCAACACTTTGGTTCCCATAGATATTAGTTCGATTTTTTCAGTTTTTGGAATTCCTGTAGATATTAGTAGACGCCTCCTATTTTGGTTGCTACCTTTATGTACGATTGCAAGATTGTAATATAATTAAATTGCAATCTAGATGGTGTCTTGGATAAATACATATATCTATTTTAATTTTAATATGCGACCTCTCTTTTGGTCCTGGTTGAATTCACAGATATGAGACCGACTCTATTTCTTTCTTGTTGTCGTTTATTTCTATTCTCAATCACACAGTTTTTTATTTTAATTTTTATATTTATGTGGTTATGTATTACAAAATAACAACTTTTAAAGTTTAATGAAACTCACTTCGGAAAGACAACATTATATAGTAAAAATAATATTATTTTTATATAAGAACACGAATTTAAAAGAAGGTTTAATGAAGAGTGTATACAGATTATAAAACAGTCAAGACAGACTTAGTTAATTTTTTTTCATAAATATGTTATGAAAGATGTAGAATTAAACAAAAGTTAGAGAGTTCCAAAGAAAGATTTTTGTTGTACCCAATGCCACTTTTTTATCGAAAGGGATATTTAAAATGTCACATGCTTACTCACAGTGGAGAGAAACCTTTTTCATGTTCAGACTGCGACTCTTCTTTTGGGCAAAAACAATGTTTAAGAGCGTTTAACCAACCAGCCAGCGGACGAAAATCCACATTTCGTCGAAAGTTGTTCTTCCGATCGTGCAGGGCGGTTACAATGAGAAAGATTAATTATTCTCCGTACCAGCTTTTTAAAATTATAACTCAATATCGTATTTATTTATTACAATCCAAATTAGCTTTAATTTATACCTTCATCCAAAAATGCTGAAAGGCGTGATGATAAAACTATTACAATAGTGTATTTTTTGTAGTTATTTTTTGATTATAAGTATTTATCATTTTTCAATAATGTCTAAATTTAATAAGAATGTTAAAAAAATCTGAAATATATTAGTTTGTAAGTGCGCAAATAAATACACAAATGGACCAATTTTCGTCAAGAAACACATGTACGTACATATTTTTTAATGATTTTATTGAAACTAAAATTAAAATTCTAATAAATAACTCTGCTAGATAATGTATTGATTTATTTTACTGCATGATTACATTATTTGAAATGGGTGTGGTATAATACAAAAACTATTTTGAAAATTTAACAAATCTGCCAACGACCTATGGAATATCCTTATTATACTAAAAATTAAAAAAAATTCTAAAAATTTATTACATAACTTCACTAGATAAAAGAACAATCTTTCGAAATCCATTTATAATTTTTTGGGGAAAAGAGTCAATACGTCTAAAAACTTTTTTGAAAATGACGTATTTTCGGCTTTCTCTGGTAATGCCCTCTTAAATAGTATGCTAACTCACAGTGGAGACAAAGATGTTTACAAATTACTTAGATAATACCTACCAGTAATACAAAAAATGTTAACAATCAGTACCTAACTGTATGAAAATGGGTTAGTTGTAGTGTTTGTGAATACCTCACGACCTCGCTAGGAGAACCTGCGCTGAGGTCATTAGTAAAAACACAGTCCTTGAGACTCACAAGGTGGATACTGTGGTTTCACCTACATGTTTAATTTTTTCGTTTGAGAGTGGTTAATGATTAGGTAAATATTACAATTTGAAGCTTTGATCAGTGTATTTTTTACAATAGCTTCACACTCAACGATATTGAAATACAATAGATGTGCTATCTGCAGTTTTTACTAGGTGAGACTGCGCTTCCGGGTGTCGCCGATATTGTTTACCAATTAACAAATAAACTAAATGAACGAATGATCAACGAATAAACCAAACGAACGTTAAACTAAATTAACGAATTCTTTCATTCAAACTATACTGTTAACCAATACTAATGCACACCTTAAAAAAATCAACGAAATGAACAAATTCTTTTCGTATTCAAACTACCCTGATTAGGTCGTAGTCCGCCGACAGTTGCGCGGATATCTTAGCATAGGTATCTCTTTTTATTTTGAATATCTTTGTTCACACTCAAGAAAATAATTTTAATAAGGAAGGAGAGAAAGTTCTGAGAAGGAAAAAGGTATGTATGAGGGGTGGGTAGGAATCTGGGAGTCCGAGTGGGTCCAAGAGTGTCAGACGTATGTATTCATTCCTCCCACTGCTGTCTAAGGTTGGTGGGTCGAGAGGGTCAAGCAGGAGAGGTCTAGATTAGGTTTCCTCAACCAGTCTTCCCCGATCCGGGCCGCCACGCAGTAGGTGGGCTAACGCATTCGCTGCCAAGACCGTGAAAACCTCACCCCGTGAACCCAGGGAACCCTGCTAAACTAAACGTCACCAAGCATAGCGGACTTGGGTGATATTTGGCATAGGTGTTGTTTATCAAATAAATGGTTCCCAAGCCAGCAGTACCCACACTCACCTTCCAGTTATTGCATTATAAAAAAAAATATTTTTACTAGAAATTATTTTCTATTCAGATTTTTAGATCCAACATGAAACTGTGTCCTAAATAGGCCCCTTCCATCACATTTTTTAAATTTTTTTTCCGGTTTAGGCAAATATTCTAAGACATTCCGTATTTTTTCTTTTTTTTTAAACGTATTTTTGAAACCCTGGCGATTTTTTGAAAATTTCAATCCCAAAATCAGACCATTTTTTATAAACCGGAAAGACGGGACTTAATTTTATGGGTGCGAAAAGACGATAATTACATAGCCGAAAACCATTTAAAAAAATGAACGTTTTCCACACGAATGGCACAGGAGAATAACGAGGCATACCAAAAATGTTACATCTCATAAATATTTTTTTCCTTGATCCATCTTATTGATCATAAATCATTATAATGTTCAACGTATATATCACTAAATCCAATGTAATATACTTGTACTGGTAAATTAAAATAATAATAAGAATTTTATAAAATTTAAATATTATTAAATCAGCACTATTACCATTATACCTCTAAAACACGTACAGACAGCAATAAAATGTACGGGGTTCTCTTCATAGTCAAAAAGTCAAACCAAATGATAAGTTCGCAGAGAACAAACAATAAATCTAGTGAACGTTAAATGTCAGATTCTTTTTTTTTTTTTTTTTTATTATTTATTTGGCTTTCACCCATTAAGGGTGATCTTGGCCATTTATTAAAGTAAGTTACATATTTTTAAAATTATTTACATATCCAGTTGTTTTTTTTTTTTAAATACTTAGTTACATTATCAATTTTTTAAAATTATTTACATTTTCAGTAATTTTTAAATTAGTTACATTGTCAGTTTTTTAAATTAGTTATATTTTTAGATTTTTTTAAATTAGTTACATTTTCAGTTTTTTTTTTTACATGGAATAGATAAATTATGTTAGCAAATATAGACAATGGGCCAATATGAATAATGAGACAATGATTATACTAGTTGTACTAACATTGAATGTCAGATTCAAAAATTCGACTGAAATGAAAGTGTTGTCACATAAAAAAAATAAATCAGTGTGGAATTTTACAAAATTAATAGGAACATTTTCGGAGACGGGACATTTTCATGCAGTGACGTCACGAATTTTTTTATTTAAAAATAAAATAATCTGTCCATTTCTAAAAATTTTTACTTACATTTTCGTAATCTTCAATCCACACGTTTTTTTCAGTCGTTATGAAAATCTATGTATGTGGCCTATTCCACAGAAGTTCAGAAATAGCATTATTTAAAAAAAAAAGTTACAGTAATCGAATGATTTGTAATAACGTAATAAGGTACCATGGTGGAAGCCATTTTTGAATATCTTTGGTGGAAGGTATTATTTAGGTATTTTTAGGTATTATTAGTTATTGGTAGGAGATTATTTTCCACCTGTGCAAGTAAAATATTCATGCCGTGCTATTATTACAACTCTAGGCCAGTGGCACTGGGGCCTGGGGGCCTTCGCTTGTATTGTGTTGTGCCTATTTACACACAAATGCTATATTGTTCTTCATTAGATTCGTCCTGAAACACTCTACACAACGTACGTGTGCGGTTCCCAACTAGCAAATAAATAATTAAGCAGTCAAAAGGGCAAAATAAAGTATGTGAAATCAATTGTGACTATAATAATGTATTGGAGCCTTCTCATTATGTTTAAGTATTTCTTACCTGCTAGTTGGGAACGGCTCATGTGCGATGTATGGGGTTTCTGGACGAAGTTATTTTAATATTATAATCAGCCTGAGGTCGCTAACTACATAATATGACTATTGAAACTAAAATTAACCAATCAAAAATATTAAATTATTTGATTTTTTTATTTATGGATAACATTTTAGGTATTCGTGTCTCGTTTCTGAGTGGAAGGCAATATCAGTATCACTCTATTGAGGGACCTCCATCCCAATTTCTATTTCTCTTCTCATTTCAGCACCATAAAATGTATCAAAGTGGGGTTACCATAGTCTCATTGGATAGGGGCGTTTTTTTTACATTAGCTCCACATGGAAGGCATCGAGGAAAATAATTTCCCTGAGGGCCTGTGTCATCTTAGGCGTGCTGTGTGGAGGTTTTGAAGGAAAGAAGGAGAGAAAGCTCTGGGAAGTAAAAAGGTATAAGGGGTGAATAGGAATCTTATGGGGGTCAGAGTGTCCAGGAGTGATTGGCGTATGAATTCATCCCTCCAACTGCGGTGCAAGGAGATGGGTCGAGAGATTCTGGCTGGAGAGGGTAAAAGACCTCCCTCAACCAGTCTCTCTCGATCATTCCCACTATCGGCAAACATCGAACAAACCTCACCCCATGATCCCGGACATCCCTGCTAAGTCACCAAACCTAGCGAAACACGTTTTTTACTTACCTATGGCAGACCTATGGCAGAGGTGTTGGTTATCCAATAAATGGTTCCCGGGGCGGCGGTACCCTTACTCACCTCCCAAATTGTATACCTATTTAATTATGTACCTATCACATAAAAAACATTTAATCATTCTATTTTCATAAATTTTGTTACGGGTGTGAAATTTTTAAGAATTTATTCGTTGAAAATGTGTTATGCAGAATTAAGTAAAATGGTTACCGATGAAGTTTTTTTAACACATTTATAATTATAAATATTAAAATTATCGTCGTCACGACAAGTTCGAGATACCACACGGCAGAACAGAGCTCTAGCAAAGCATCATAAGAGGAATGGAGCTATTAAATGAAGATTCTAAAACAGTAGACACATTTAATTACCCTTTAAATAACCAAAACATTTTTTTGTACACCTGTCTTCCCAAATATTAAGAATGTTAAAATGAGTAATTTTGTAGGTATCTACTGTGAATCGATAACTAATCTGCCTTTCAATAAAAAGGAAGAAATGTTTTGTTAACAAGTGAAAATAATAATACATACTATTTTATCTCCAGACATGCATCCAGGGTATGCTTTCCAGACGTTTTTACTCCTGCAGCCACAAAGTAAAAAGAATACTGTTCAACACTTTCTGTACCTCGTTGTACACATTAGAACTGTGGGTTGACTACACTGCAACCCAATGACATAAGTTAAAGGTTGCTTACAATAATGCATCAAAATGTATTGCACATGTCTCATCATGGCTAAACAGAAATAGACTCTTCCTAAACTACAATAAACATCTTACCTACCTTTTTATAAAAACAGTAAAAACGAACACCCCAATAACCTTAAAATTAGAATTCATAATGCTAACTGTAATCAAGTAATATGCTCATCTTGCTCTGAAATTGAAAAAGTTGAAAAGATCAAATATTTGGGTATATGTATTGATACAAATTTAAATTGGCAATCACAAATTAATAATACCGTTTCTAAATTGAGATATCTTACGTACATATTTTACAGACTTAAAGAAGTATTGAATATTGACAAATTGAAAATTATTTATTTTTCTCTGGTGCAATCTTCACTCATGTACGGAATAATAGGATGGGGTGGTGTTTTTATAAAACCTTTACAAACAACTCAAAATTATATTGTCAAAGTTATGTTTAATAGAATTGAAACATTTTCAACAGATGCTTTATACAAATAATCTAAACTATTCAGTCTCCGTAAACTATTTATACTGCAAACTATGAAATATATCTATAAAAACAGAAACAAATTAAAAAAAAATGTAAACCGAACAAACATTAGAGATAATAATGTATTCTATACCGCTCAAACAAACACAAAACAAATGCAAACTCACAGTAGTTTTATTGGACCTCGCACTTTTAACCTTTTACCAAAAAATATACAAGTTGCAACTAAACTTCCGCATTACATAAAAGAGTTAAAAATATGGCTGAACCATACAGATGTAAAAACTCTATTAATTTAATTTTACATCAGTTTATGTTTCTCACAAACTTTACACTTATAAATGTTATTACACTATACACTAATTATTACCTTGTACACTATTGAACACACTTTTGTACAAACTGTTTAAACAAATTTTAATAATGTTTTTGCTTCATATACCTACCACTTTTTTTTTCTAGGTACTAAAATGAAATATATTTAACTATAATATTGCCCACGCACAGGCTGCGCCTTAGTGGGTTCCCATTATTTTTATTATATCTAAAATATGTAACTATAAAATGTAAAATTGGGAAAAATAAAGGATTAACAAAATAAATAAAATAAAAATATCGCTTATCGCCAATTTTTCCGCCTACCGAGATACTGCAGTGCTACGGAAATGTTCCTGGAGGGTCGAGTGCACACTTTCCGAGCACTTCTCCGCCACCGCATGGGAAGTTTATGGCGCAGACTGCGCCATTCGAAGAATGCGATCATCAACGCCATGACTGCCTGGATGGAGTCTCCCCTGATGGCCCTCTGGAGACGGGAGAAGATGAAATACTCCCCGTAAACCGCTATTTGCATCGATTTTAGTGTTAAATATCTCACTTCTCATGCTTATTTGTTTTTATTTAATTTATGTGATGATGTTAATTATTTTTTACCTCATCTTATTATTTGTCATTCTTTTGTTATTTCAAAATATGGAATGTATTGCATTGCACTTCCCCTGCAGACATTCTGGAATAAACATAATATATTCCAGAATGTATGCAGGGGAAGTGCAATGCAATGTGTATATATAGTTATTATTATTATTATTATCTCTTCGATTAACTAGAGATAATCTGTTTAATTTTCTTTAGTCGCACACCCCCCGATTTACAAGGTATGCAATTTTCCATGGCTGATGAAAACTTTTCACGTTTTCCATATTTCCAACAGGTATAGTACATTGGAAGTCAGTCTTGACGGTGCGATGATGACACGACTGACTACGTAGAAAATGTGATAAACTGATCTGATAAAACCATCCAATATAAGCCTAACCCAAATTGCCACAAGTCAGTATTACATTTTCGTTTCGAGTCATCAGTGCCTGAGATAAAACAGAAAAAAGCAACATGGCCGGTGAGTTTTCAAATTGATTTATTTTTATCTCAGTTTCCAGACATTTCCTTCAAACTAAATGTATTATGTACACGATTTAAAGTATCTAACTCTCTACGATAAATAAATAGGTTACTTTTATAACTTTAAACTCACATTGATTGACATTTGTCTTTGATAATTATTACATAACGCGTAATCGATAGCAGACTCGGATCGTTTATTACATATTTTGGTTTGTACTTCAGCTGTGTAAATAAATCTTTTCTTTCTTTCTCGATATTAAGAGAGTCGTATGTATCTATTTAATTTTGAGTATGTAGCAATTTGAATATGAATCTAACTTTTGATTGTCTCTTTCTAAATAAATATCCTCTCTTCCATCAAGCCTTATCTAAAATTGCCTCTCATCAGTTCAATTTCTATTCTCTTCTAAGTTTTATTTCAACTACAATCTTCCATATAATTAAGAAATGTATCCATATAAATAAAATTAGTACATAAATGCACCTTCCCTCTCTTAATATTTAGAAATAATGGCCTGGAACCCCTTGAAGAGTGAAAGCCAGAAACATTAGCTTTTTTTAGATGGTAAGCCTTGATAATTGATATTGGTTCATGAAAACTTGATTCAATGGCTCAACAGAATTTTTAATCTTGAAGATTACTGTGTCACGTTAGTCAATTAGTTCTGATGAAATTTAATCTTTTATTTCATAATTTAATTAATCATATTAATTATTTCCGCGCTATTGAATATTTTTTGGTTTGATTTATTTGTCTTCATTTTGTGTTTTATTATATTACAAGAAGACTTATGGATTCAACGGTTGAATTTTATAATTTTCCTTATCGAACAATTACTGTATTTTTTTTTAGTTTTTTTATTAAATGGGTATTTCCATGCGCCGTAGCTCACATCGAAAATAAATTAGTTTGTTGAAAATATTGGCATTAAAATTTCAGAAAGAATTTTTTTTTTCATATTTCTTCCAAGCTTGGGACACGCATTTTGACTTATGTGATTGGTTTTTGGGGTATTATGCCTACTCCTTTAACCAAATTTACATATTAACATAAGCCCCGAGGACTGGAAGTAGAGGAAATAATCAACGTTTTCTTAGAATGGATTCAGGAAAACAATAATCGACATTAATTTAATAACTACCAGCTGAAGTCCCTGGCGTTACCTGTGCTTTACACAGAGTTTTTCAAAATCTAATATATACTCGACCTTCTTCTTGTTTTGAAGGACAAGTGTGAAAAATTTAATCAGTCTCGGAATAAAATTGTAGATTTGCATATAAATCAAATCCACGCCGCCCTCCCCCCACCACTGACTTTCTTCTTTGTATTATAAATAGAAGGTAGATTGGCTCGGGTTCAATTTGGTTCGCCACGAAAACTGTCCTTGAATAATACAACCAGATTATTTTTCATTAATTTGCCAAATGAAATAATAACTGATAAATAATATTAAAGAAAATTTGATTTGTTTATATGCAACACTTGGATAACAATATCGATCTCATCCAAGTTGTACATATTTTCTAGTAATCAATATAATTATCAGTTTAACGTAATATTTGAACGGCATAAAATAATTTTAGATCGTGTGTGATAGCAACCGATAACAAAACTTTTATATTATCTGGTAAATAGGCCTTAGAAACAGAATATGAGGTGTGAATAATATAATAATATTTTTTGGCTAATAACAGGCGCCAGATTATAGATATAGATAGCTACAGATATCGCTTGCATCGAGATATTGATTATTGTTGGAAAATTAATATTTCGGGTGAAATCGTTTTCCTTCAAATCGCATTGGGAATTTAAAAAACTCATGGCATATTTTTCAAGTCAACGACAGCCTTAAAAAGACTCGCCAAAATATAGTCTCTGACAATTGTATGTCAATGTTGCTACGAGTTGTCACTGACCTGAAAAAGTCACTGGAAGAAATTTTATAATACCCAGAATGAATTCATTTGGAGTAGAAAAGCTCACTGTCTCTTTTACACAATAATGTGAAAGGAACATGAGAAGAATTCTTAGTATTTAAGTACAGTACATTGTACCTAATTCATACCTAATTCGTTGACAGATAACGGGGACAGGATTTGATACTCGTGTTAATATGTGATACTTAATCTAATCTTGTTGTTGATGCAACTAAATTGGAAAAACCTTTATTCTAATTCAAACAACCTCTTGTTCCTATCCTAAGTAATGCTTGAGTGTTCATATATTATATTATGAGCTATCGGTATCAGTATTGCCAACTCAACTTCTTTAGCTAAATTTAGCTCTAACATGATGCCGTCAGCTCCAAAAAGTGTTTTCCTAGCTTCTTAGCTCGTTTCATCAGATAATCTAACTCCTTTTTTATAAAAATCGTGAAGGAAAATAACAAATTTAGAGTTATTTATTTAGGAACCGGTTATTAACGTATTGAAAACTTGGTTTTTACCTCAGAATTTTTCTCTTTCCGCCACACCCCCCTCCCCTTTAGGAAACGAAAATAATTTCTCTGGTCAGTCACCCTCCCCCGAATTAGTGAATTTTCGGTCCCAAATTAGGCTAGACAAATTGTTGGGAACACTGATCGGTATTTGCATGTATTAAATTTAATGTACTGCGTGATAATAATATTGACTTAGCACCGTTATGTACAGTTTTATTTACCTACACCAGTATCATTCTTTCACTCATATGACTAAGTCTCAGAATGTCTAACACTTTGAACCACTAAGCAAATTTGCTGTTTTCAAGATTTTATCTATTACAAATATGAAATAATAATGAAGGTGGAAGACTTCTTGTAAGAAGTGGCATTTTCATTACAATTTATTTTCATTATTATTGCAAACACATGTAAAACCAACACCCCCGCTATAGGTCACCCCAAGTGTTTCGATACGTTTGGTGACTTAACAGGGGTGCCCGGGTTGCATATTTCCAAAACCTACAACGGTTCAGTCGCGGTAGCGTCTGAAACGCGCTAGGGTTTGTTGTGCATAAATCACCTTACAATCACTATACCGGATATGGGTTAGGTATTGTAAGGTGATTTTGCACAACAAACACTATACCGATTCGGTGATGACCGTAATTATAGAGGGGTAAGCAGAGAGACCGAGTTTTTTTTAACTTAAAAAAAAAATTTTACATGGAAAATTTTTTTTTGAAGTTAAAAAAAAACGCGATCCATCCTCTCTGCTCACCCGATCGTCACCCTCACTGTAACAGATAGAGCAACGAAGCGCGTTGGCGACTGAATCGGTATAGGGTTTGTTGTACAAAATCTCCTTACAAAACCTAACCCATTTCAGTTGCAGCCGCGACTGAACCGTTATAGTGTTTGTAAGGTGATTTATGCACAACAAACCCTACCGCGTTTCAGTCGCTAGCGGTATAGGTTTTGGAAATACGCGCCCGGGTTCATGGGTTGAGATTTTTATTGGTCTTGGCGGCGAATGCCTGGTTGAGGGAGACTTAAACTAGGCCTCTCCAGCCGGACTCTCTCGATCTATCGCCTTGCACCGTAGTGAGAGGGATGAATTATACGTCCGTCACTCCCCGGTTTCCTACCCACCCATCATACATTTTTCTCTCCCGGAACTTCTTCTCTTTCCTTTTCCTAAAATGACCCCCCACACAACATTCCCAAAGATTAAAAATGAGAGATTTGTTGTCACCAGGGCCTCCTGTGCGGATCTAATGTAAAAATAATGTATTTTTAACTTTTTGCTCGCAATATCTTTGTCAATGCTGCGCATCGTTAGATCCAATTAACATTTCTAGCAAAAAAAATGTTTGCAGAATGAATAAAAGAATTAAAAAAATACATCAATACTACCTACATGCGTAAAAGCTGAAAATAAAGAGATTAATAGTACCTATGGATGCAACTTAGGAGATACTTTCAACTTTCTAAGGAAGCGACCAAAATTTACTTCCAACTAAAGTTATTTGAGTAGTGTGCGCTGTGATTATCAATTGGAACAGATGGTCGGACTAACAGTGATATTTAACTAGTTAATTATGATTGATCATTAGATATGCTATTAGAGCATTATTATCATCGATATGTTCAGATAATCCGATAATCCGAAATCTTGCGCCCCTCGTTATCTAAATATTAACACGTTGTGTCCAGCACTAGCACATGATTCGACAAAAAACTATATTATTTGTAGTATTAATGTAAAATAATGTCAACTGAATCACTCCAAACACTATCAGCAGTCAACAACTTTGTGACATGCAACGTAAATCAATAGAGTAAATCATGACTACGTGAGATAAGATTTATCTAAGTGCTGGAAGAGTCAATGTAATGTAAAGCAAATAATAACATGTTGTACCTGTGAGACATGTTTGTTTGAATCTAGATTTTCTAGAATATATAGCATAGTTTCAGAGAAAAATAATATTACAAATATCCTAATCGCATTTAAATTTTGATATATTTATCGTCTTCTCAGTTGTTCCTTGTACATTTCCAATAGAAAACTTTAGATACTATTTTTAAATACCTGACTTTTAATGGCTCCGTCAACTTCATTCAATACCGAAGCATTTCTTCTTTACCAATTTTTCTTCTTCCTTGAATCTCCCCTCGTAAGAAATCATAAAAATGTAGGCCAATGATCTGTGAAATTAATAAAATGTATCTACCAAATTACCAAATAATAGTTTAGAACCACAGCGACTATCTTGTAATGAATAAGGCATAAATAGGACTCTTCTACATCCTCGAAATTACAGCAAACTTTTTTTTTTAATATTGATAATTTTTGTTTTTGTTTTTGTATAGAATCAAGTATCAAGCACCTTCGGTAACTCGTAAATGAAATAAAGTATGTAAATATTAGTAAGAGGTGAACATTTGATCTAGGTTCACCGCCTCCAGGCTTCAACGGTCCACCCTACCCCACTCGGATGCACCACCCTGCGGGGGATGGCACCCCTTATATTCCCATGTCCTACAAGGGCTATGACCCAGGATTTAACTTCCCTGCTCCTCCCAGCCCCACTCCTGTTCAAGGCTTTAGTTCCGGTCTAACATTCAGCCCTACTGGGTATCCGTTGAATCCAGTAAATACTTGCGATCCGGAAGATTTTGGTCCTTCTCCGGTACCGTTTCAAGTTCCGGAGAGTTTTCGACATCTTTCTGCTCCCCCTCCCCCGGGGTTCATTTATAACCCCAGCCTCCTGAGCTACCCTCCTGAACCCGTACCGGAACCCCCCACACCAGAAGAAACAGAAGAGGAACGCCATGAGTCGGATGACGATGAAAAACACAACTGTAAGTTTTTGTGGTCATATTCGATTCCCTGTGGCATTCCGTGGGTTGTGATTTGTTCTAAATTAACATACCATACTAACTGAAGGTGCTTGTTTAAATCTTGTTTTGTACAGTTCGATCTGGGGTCCTGCCACTGAGAGCTGTATTGTTCTTCTCTCTTTTCACCTTCTTTTTCTTTCATTTACTTTAGCCGTTCTTGATAAATAGGGAGAAGTTACAACGGAGCTATCAGTGGTACGCTTTTACAGGCTAGGGGCAAGATGTCCATATCAATCCTTTTTTTGGTTAAATGAAGATATCAATCGACAGAAAATAAGTGAAATGAAATATTGAAATAGATTTCCCATTTAACTGTTCTGGGTAGAGTGCGTAAGCATTGATTATAATTTAAATTCCAAAAAATGATGCGTAATATTTTGAGAATCAACTCACTTTTTTATAAACAAACCACCAGACGAACTGTTAAATCCATATCTAGAAGATAAAATGTTGATGACATCAGTAGGTTTTCTGAAAATCTCTAAGATCGTAAAATTATTAGCTTTTCATATTTCAAAATAATTTTATTACAAAAAAAATGTAAATGTTTAAATTTCGTGATAAATCCAAGAAATTGAAGATAGTCACTACCTTGAAACAAGCCCTTTGACTTTAAAATTGAAATTTGCGAATATTCTATCTCACATTAATAAGACTACACTGTTTATTCAAAAGTAAGGATGTGTTTTAATTTATGACTGTGTCGTCTCATAAAACTAACACAACCGCCATTAACAACTTAGGGAACGTACCCATACTACGTGACACTTTTAGGGGGGGGGGGGGGTCTTCAAAAGGTCACGCTCCATACAAATGAGCGGCGGGTTCCTTAGGATTTTGGTCACCGGGGGGGGGGGGGGGGGGGGGGGGGTTAAAAATTGCAAAAAGTTGGTCACGTAGTTTGGGTACGTTCCCTTATGTCATATTAATGTATATATGCAATTATCTGCAACTGCAAATACATTTCCTCGCCTTAATTCTAAATAAACATGCGTATGTAATCGAAGGGTAGATAACATCAAAGCTTTGGGATGGGCTGGGCTTTCAACATTATTAAATTGGAGAAATAAAGCATAATCTGTTAGATAAGATAAAGATATACAGGAAATTGATTGCCTGATTTAATTGAAATTTAATATATTTTCAATGATAAATGATTGAAATCACAACCGATTTCACGATTAAAAAAACAACTGGTATCTATGTGATTACTTCTACAAATAATCACGTACCTAGAAAATAATTATTGTACTAAAATAAGAACTTTACCTCGTATTTAAGGATATCTTATCTTTAATCTCTTGGCTACTTTATTTAGTTTTGTATTAAACTGTAATCCCGTAAATATATTTTTTCAACTTAATCAATCATTATCAACAAACAGCATAATACGTGTTGCTTTATGTCTGTAATGTTGGTACTTGTAATTCTAAAGTTAGATTATAATAATCTCTCAACATGATTCTGATAAGTTACAAGCGGAAAACAAAGTTATAAAATCATAATTATTAAATGTATCTATTTATTGCACATTCGAAACTGCATTTTCATAAAAAGTGTTATCCTTATACGGCGTAACACAGAGAATGAAAAAGGTTAGGTACCTACTCTGTTTTAACAAAACTTTTTTAAAGCCATTTTTCTCCTGAACCTAGGCCTTATTTAAGGTTGGGCAAAAATAGCTAAGTATAATAATGGACATGGAATTTATAAAATTGTAACAAAAAACAAAATAATTATATAAGAAAGAGAAAATGAACGAACAGGACGGAGAAAACCTTTGGTGCGTATATCCTTTCTTTCGTTTCAACGGATTTTCGAAGAAAGAAAAAAAAATGAGATGACCAAATACCACGTCTTCAGTGCTACAAACATAAGTTGGCGGTGGCGTAAACATGAACTATTGCTGACAGCGCTCTCTTTTTCGCCAACTTATACGTGTAGCACTTAGTTTGTTTGATTACTAGTACGTAAATATTTGTCTGTTACAACAGCTCATCAGCAAATATTGATAAATGTAATTAAAAAATAATCAAGTAGGTAATTATTAATTCAAAGAGGTCATACAAGCAGTGCTATTAGAACAGCTTTCCAGAAATCTGTTTTAAGAGTTTTTTTCTAGAAACCTCTCATTAAAGAAAACGTATTTGTAAATATGCTTTCATTAACCGGCAATGTGTTTTACGTTGGATTCAGAATGCATTTGAGGTTTTTCTTGTTGATATTATAAACGGGTTATGCTGAAATTTGACTACACTACCGTGTAGGGCTGGAGAAATGATTAAATATACGTCTCCAATCGTCCAAAACCTAATATTTATCAAAATATCTGTTCAAGTTTCAATGGCAGTTTTCTTTAATGAACTCTTATGAAAGGAAATCTTCTGTGTACTGTGATCTGCCAAAACAGTATCAAAGACGAAAAAAATGAACATGAATTTCAATATTACAACATTTTGAACAGGGCTCCCGTGTTGAATTCTGGGTAAAAATCAGTTTTTAGGAGCGGAATCCAGAACGCACCTATGAAAATATAACTCCCATGGAATGTTTCATAGGAACAATATTCTATCTCATAGAGTGAGATATACGTCATTCTCTATCTCCTGAGCCAAAACATTCGAATTTATTCCACTTCCACAGCATTTTTACCATCCGGGTAAACGATCTCCGAGCTTTTATAAAATTCGTCAGATGTCACTTCCGAATAATGTCATGTACATGTGCGCCTCGGATGAAAGTGAAATATATTAAAAAATAATTATTTTTCCTACACATATACAAATATAGTAAAAATTGAATAGATTTATTTGATATGTCAACAGACATTTAAATAAATTTATTATTACTTTAAACTTTGCATGAACGCCGGCAGATTATGTAGATAATTGCAGTGCATCCAAGGAACAAGTTCTGCAAGGAAACCATTAAATGACTAAATTGGATTCTCAGGTTATCATTGGGTCCCCGCTTCCGCATCCAACTGCAACTTCCCCGGAGCTATTGTGGTCGGACACGACCAGGATGGATCTCCCATCTACGCCGGCAGGGCCTACCACCAGGGAGACCTCCTCCCCGCTAAGGTCATCCCCTCCAAGACCGTAGCCTACATCGCCTACGACAGTCAGGAGATCGTCAAGGACCAGTTTGAGGTACAAATTCTTCTTTATAATTTCTGTTATACTATTGGTTCGTTAACTTACTTAAAATATTCCAACTAAATAACCTATCCTCTACTTGTCTCTAATATATGCGTTTGGAAACAAGAAAGAAAGGCAGAATGATAAATTGAGGAGCGTTTTCACAAAGCAAAATATCTACAAAAGCTTTCGTGGCAATACTTTAAAGTGAATAACCTCGGAGTTAAAACTTTGTGATGATCTTTAAATGCATCTTCAATTAACTGTTAGACGTGATGAATAGTAAGAAAACTCAATTCATTTTTAAGATTCATCTTTCAAATTCATAAGAGAAATGTAAGATACCTAAAAATAATTTTAAAAATTCTCAATTCAAAATTTAAAACGTATTACGTACCGCTGATACCAACGCACATTTAAAAATGCGTAAATAATACCTACACAAAAAATTGGTAGAGAATAAGAAATAAATGTTATTTTTTATATAACTGAGGGCCTAAACAGATCCTTGTGAAAACTCTGCACAGTCAAATCCTCACCCCTCTTGCTCGACCAGGTGCTAAAATAATAATACTGTGGTTTTAGGTGATTAGGTGAACATTTTCAAGATATTAAAAAATTGGTTGGTTTGGCGGACCATTTGTTCATAAGATAGAGCTGTATGTACAAACGATACATGGGCACAAAACTGAATGAATACTTGTCCCGAATTTACTAATTTAATAATTACGAATGTATTTACATACTTAAGAATAAGACGACAGATAAGATAATTGAATCTAAAAAAAAATTATTTATAAAAATGGCGCAGCCGGTAGAGTTTTCAAGCGTTTATATTACTTACTCACATTTTAGCCGTTTTTAAAGAATTACATAGCCATATTTTACCATACATACTGATTTAATGTTTTATGTACACCGAAACACACAGTTTCAGGTTTCATTTTCTATTTCTCTATCTACATCATTTTCTTCTCTATAACATTCGGAGAAACTTTACAAAGTTTCTTTTCTGTCTTCTTCTACTATCTCTGTGTCCTTTCTTATGAATATTTTCGACTGTTTTGTTTGACTTCTGTTTAATTTGTTTGCATTTAATGAAATAAAAATCAAAAAAGGCTTTGCTTAATCGAAGCTCTATTCGATTTCACTAGCTTTATTTTAAACAGTTTTTTGTGGAGATTTTTTCGTAACCATAATGTAACCAGTAGCGGTTCCTGACTTGTTGATGTGCTAGAGTGCTAATATTAAAATGGCATTATTGATGGTGTTGTAGCCGAAAACGTTGGTTTTTTGTATGAAAATTTTCAGGAATCCGGTGCAGTGCACTGCCGAACCAAAACTTTTCAAAAATCTTCATAAGAAAAAAGAAAAAAAGAAAAAGGCATTTTCGGCTACAACATCAATAATGTCTTTTTTTTAATACTGGCACTCTAGCACATCCAAAAGTCACGAGCCGTCACTGATTTGCAACCTAAATCTAACGAAGCCAATTTAAAGGATTTTGTTTTGTGTCGTCTTAATGAACATGTCCTTACTAAGTCTAAAAAACTCACACAAGACCAAAGAATGTTAATAATTTATTTGCGCTAAAAAGAAATAAAATTAACATGTTGTAAAAGTATTTAACATAATGTCTTTGAGATTTTTGGAATTTGAGCAAAATCCAAAGCAATTAAAGTGAAATATCGATCGTCCAGTTGATTAGTCAGACATCTTCAAATACTAAGTCTTGAGATAATGATAAGAGCAATATTCCAATGCTCACCATTAAACAAATATTACTGACGAGAATCTTGTGTTTTCATCATCATCACTATTGGCTCTACAATCCCTGGTGGGTCTTGGCCTCCTCAAGAGTCTTCCTCCACTCATCTCGGTTTTGTGCCAGCTCTCTCCAGTTTAGAAGCTCCGAATCTTGTGTTTTACACATTAACTCTCCTATAAAATAACACCGGTAGGCAAAACGGTTCGGTACATTAGAATAAGATTCTTATAAATCCTACCAGTGACCCAAAAAATATCAATATTTTGTTTAATTCACTACAATTTTTTTTGCATTATGTTTGATTTGGTGGCGTTTATGAGTAATCCGAGTATTGTACCAGATAGAAGTAAATTTTTACATATAACTGTACACTCAACTCAAATTTAGATTTTTTGGAGATGTCTGACTAATCAACTGGACGATCTGATTTGATGCTAGAAAAAATTTTCGATGAACAGGTCATGGTTGAGGACGAAGTTGAATCTTCATCTTGTTGCTGCTGTTTTGGGGTAGATATTACTCTCTTTATAATACATTCGCACAAATCACTTTAATTGCTTTGATTGTCCTGGATGTTGGTTGTCATTTGTGTGCCCTGTAAACGGGCTGTCCTGTTGTCCATTAATGTTTGTTGTCAACATAAATGTTTATTATATTATTCATTATGATATATTCATATATTCATGTATATAGTGGTTACGCGCTTAACTACGCACGGGGACCATATTATAAGTTCTATTCCCGCTCAGTCTAAAAATATGTTTTTTTTTAAATTTGATTGTTTGAATTATTTTTTCAATATATTTGTGGATCTAACCAATACAGCTGTTCGAAACGTTGTTGTTCTAGTTTCCACTAGTCTCCACAAAGGGAAACGATTCCATATTTTGTGTCGGTAAATGTGAATGTCAATTTATATATTTATTTCTAAAATCAATGTTAAATTACAAGCAATGTGTATGATTAAGGTTATAGAACTAAAATTGCACTGTATATATTTTATGTCATATTTATATATCTAATAAGCATAAGAATTTCATAAGTACCCAATGTTATTCATTATGAATACATTTAATATAAGTGTATTTAAAAAAAAATCATTTCAGTGATATCCACTATCATTAACGCCACCGTTGATAGAAGGCATTGAGAAAACATTGAGAGCCAAAATGGCCAACAATCTTGTTCAAACATATTTCCCGCACTTTTTAATATTCTATGGTTTTTATGCAGGGAGTTAAGTGACGCACTTGACTTGACTAGTGATTTCTGACGTTATTTGGAATAAAACATGTAAATTAAATTTTGATCTCCGGTGACTGCTTTGATGTTTTATTTTTTTTTCAATTTAAAAAAAACTTCCTATTATCATCACTGGTTACTCAGCAGAGTAACCGATCAACCCCTCACCCCGACCCTAACAATTCAATAATACTTTTTTAATGATTTGTGTTAAAAAAAAGTTACCGGAGATCAATATTTCATTTACATTTTTTACCCGAAATAATGTCAGGAACCACTGGTTAAAGTAAATCAAGTATAGTACACGCCAAACTTTAATACCGATCTGACATTGATCGGAAGTCGTCGCAATACGATAGTTAAAGGAAAAAAAAGCGGCATGACCCCCCGCCCACGTCTTTCTTTGTCGCCTGTTTTTACGCATCTTTCTCTTTCGCTTACGCTCATTATATAGTCAGTAACTGAGCGATAATGTATCGTACCATATTCAGGCTGGTCTTAAAGTTCTGCATGTAGGTACTATGCGTCTCTTAACATCCCGTATATATATGTACTGATACCACAGCAATAACAATAAAAAAATAAAACAAGAATTTGGTTTGAAAAACCTCAAAATGAGAATGTATGGTGGATGTAATGAATTGACTAAACACCACACAATTATTAAAAAAATTGATTCAATGATTTAAATGAAAATAGAAAATATCTAAATGAATCTACTCGTATACCTATACAGATATAGGCGCTGCTAGTAGTAAGGCATTTAAAGACATTTCGTTGATAGCTCCTTCGTAACCCACTTTCTCATGCACAAAAGAGGTTACACAGCAGTTCTCAGCGACATGACAGGATGTCAGTAAACATTTGTAGATTGTAAAGGATATTGCTACTGAAGCCTGAAACTAAATCTGTGTTATTTTGTAGGTTATGGTCCAGAAGTTCATCTCCTGGCAGCCAGCGTCTAACGGAAACGTGCCGGATGGAGCTATTGAGGTTGGACACACCGCCGATGGAGAGGTCCTGTACCTGGGTCGCGTGCACAGGGAGGGCGCTCTTACTCCTGGAAAGGTATTATCCTATTTAATTACAACAGTATTATTCTTTCCCTCCCGTTCATTATCTTCAAATACACCTTAAAATCATTAGTCCAAACAACGCAGGATATATATTTTATTGCTATTGCCCCAAAGATCTTGTGGAGTTTTAAAAAACAAAATTGCAATCCTTTTTAATTTAATTCTCACTGTCATAGTAAAATACAATTATTTATTCATTTGATTCAAAATTTGCAGAAAAATTAGAAAATTATTTGGTCGCATCTAGGAATTGAATCCAGGACCAAGGGCGGCTGATCGCACAGTGTGTTCGTGTGCAGCACTGGCAAATTACAATGGCTAAATTTACTTTATTTGCTTACTGAAGACTATAAAATCTTTAATTTAAATCTATGAAATCTCTAATTTTAATTATCTAATTTAATCATTTCAAAATATTAGTTACCAATATGAATAATGCTGTGAATAGCTTGTATATAGAGCGGTGTGCATTCGTTTGCAAGCGGATCAAATCATGTTTTTGCATGGGATATTTAAAACATTCGAAGCGCGTCGATTTCGCTATTTGTACATGAATTTGGCTCGGACCGGTGTGCCACCCGCAACCGACATAATCCGATTCTTACCGAAGTTTACCGATTGACCATGAACCCATGACCCGAATTTCGGCGAAGATCATATATGTAGATCAGTCTAGCTTGCGTCCACTTGCGTCTAGCGGCGCGGCGTTATATTGACCCGTGACGTGATAATTGTCATTGTTTTGTATTTTTTTGTATTTGTTGTGTTAAATACTAATAATATAATTTGTTAAATACTAATAATATAATTTGTTAAATACTAATTATATATATTATTTTATTAGCAAAATTAGTGCAACTAGTGTTGAATATAAGAGGACATAACAGTTTGTTTCAAAAAGAAATTAAAAATTCCTAATTATTAATTTTTCGTCATAAGTTATCGGGTCATAAGTTATAGGTACAGATTATCAATTGTCAGTGAACCACCACATTTTCGGGGCAGCGGCCGCCACTGCCCAGGACCTTAGCCTTGCCCGGGCTCTGCTCTAACCACTGAGCTAATTCGATCCTTTGCTCTTCGGTCATATTTAACTGTATCATAATTCGACTAAGAACTATGAACATGATCTTCATTTTCTTAACGCATATTTTTATTAGCTGCTATCTTTATGTATGATTGCAAGACACAATTATTTAGAAAGGGTTGTTTTACATAATTTGAACAATTCATCAAATTAAGAAGTTAATTTACATATAAATTTGTTGTAGACCACTTAAATTAAAGTGGTCTCCAACAAATTTATATGCTTTTTTATTGTAAATTATGGCGAGCCACAATGTTAATGCTTTTTACAAATATGTAAGAAGTTAATTTTCATGTTCTGTGAAAGTTCCATTCAGGTTTTGTTTTTAAATTCTGGAACTTGAAAGTTAACTTCGAAATTCGATGAAATGTTCAAATTCTATGAAACAGCCCGTTCTTCGTTTCGGATAGTCATATAAATTTAAAAAAAAACATCGAGCGTAGCTCACACACGGTAGAAGCGAAACTTTACCAAAACAGTCTCAAGCCTTGAAAGTAGGGTCATAATCAAAGCTGCCAATGAACGCAGACCTAGCGTCATTTTCGTTTCATATTTCAACCAATGAGCTTTTAAAAGTGACATCATAATCAAAGCGGCCAATGAGCGCAGTGTGATGCTTCGCAGGTGCTAATCTCTAATAAGTATCTTCTGTCTTTTTCGATTTTATAAAAGACGTGTGCGAAGAAATGATGACGTTTATACGACCTCTCTCCTTTCTATTTTAAGAATAGAAATATTTTAATAAGATAATAATAATAATAAATTTGGACAACTTATATAGCGCTGTTTTTGCGAAAAATCGCCTCAAGAGCGCTGTAACGATGTTGTTGATGTTGTTGTTGCCTCAAGATGTTGTACAACGTGTTGGAGGCACCCTAAATAATATATATTTTTTGTTAATTATTTACCAGATCCAGCGCAGTCACGGTTGCTGCTATTTCCCCTTCGACGGAGAAGAGAAGAACTCCACCGACTACGAAGTCCTCGTCCAGCAATAAGCTATCATCATAAACCATCACCACCCCTTCCTATTATAATCTAATCTATATACATTATAATCTAAGCCTCTGTATGACACGAATAAAATATATTTAAAACCACAAACATGTACACGTATTTTATTTCATTAGAAAACCTCACTCTTGGCAACATTCAATTAAAATGAGTGTAATTTAATTGACTTTGTATTCGAGTCAAATTAACAAGGCGAAGCCACACACAAACTTAATTTACACCATTCAAGTGTAGCACATTGTTATTTATATTAAATAATTAACATTTTTACCTTCATATTCATTAAGTTTTACAACGTCTTATCTTTTTAAGATTTATACTACACTTCCATTAGGAGCATTTGCGTAAATAATAATAATTGTTCAGTTTAATACCAAAATTTCAGTTTAATACTTGGATGATTAATACAGCACCGTTTTTGTGAAAAATCACCTCAAACTTATAATACGTTTCTAAAATCTAAAAAAACTACAAGCTAGACAAACAATTAAAAAAACACATGTTATTTAATCCTGAAAAATGTTTTAATACTAATATGTAATGTATTCTTTGATGAGTGCATTTTTGAAATTAAAAGCAACATTAGTGGGTGGTGCAGTAGTACCTATAAGGATTTGATCTTCCTAAATGTGATTCGTCAAGAGACAGATTGATGTGTAAGGACTCGAGTAATTTTAATTCAGTAAGAAAAGTGTGATTAAGACATATCATAGGCAATACAAGTATGATACTCTCAGATAGGTATTTTTAAATTAAGGGTATGAGAGCCCAAAAAGGTAGGTTTATAGTTTGGACCTAATCTCTGTTGGGCTTGTTATGCATCTTAATTCCGGAGGGAGTCAATTCCAAGATACTCCGAAAGCACGATCTTCAAACTTAGTATTTGGCTTTCGTTCAGGTTCTATTAGTCTGCCTTTAGCAGATGAAGTTGCTGATCTAAGGGTTAATTGCCTCGGACCGGTATTTCTGGGACGCATAATTCGGAGATGTAAGGTGGGGCCATTTCGTTGATTGATTTAAAAACCATCCAGCACAATTTGTACTGGATTCTTTCAGGACACTTGAGCCACTGAAGGTTACGAAGGTGTTCTGAAATATGCGAATATTTAGAGACCCCGGCTATGAGCCTTGCCGCTGCATTAAACACGGATTAAAATGGTAGAATAATTCGGTGAATTATTTTCCCATTTGGTCTCTGGTAGGTTGACATGCCTGATGTGAGATGTAGCCTGGAGTGAAAGAGGTCGAAAAAAATTTTTTTTCGACTTTTGTAAACTCTATATTACTAAATGTTGCTATGGATAAATGGCTATTGAAAAATATTTTTTAAATTTTTTTCACATATAATCAGGTGGCGAAGAGGACTTGAAATTTCGAAAAAATGATCTATTCTTGAAAATTTTTAAAAATTTATACGAATATTATTAACAACTTTTACTTTATTATCTGCATTAAAATATAAAGAATAACAGGAATATATATATATTTTTTAAATAATTTCAGCCTTCAGTCGTGTCATCTGCATATGGGGTAGCTCCCTGAAATCAGAGGAAATGATTTTTGTTTTGAATTTTGGCTTTTTTTCTCGATTTTATTCTTGATCGATTATATTCATCGCGTACTGTACCTCGAAGACAAAACAAAGACTGTAGGCCGAACGCAACATCAGATGAGAGTAGAGATGTCGGGAGTTCCACTAAAGAACACCAAGGAGTTTGTCTACCTCGGGAGCAAAATCACATGGGACGGTCGGTCTAAGAGCGAGGTCGACAGCCGTATAAACCAGGCTAGGCTTGCATTCAATAAAAGGTCGAAAATAATAGAATCGAATAATATAGACCTGAAACTGAGAATACTCCTCATCAAGACCTATGTATGGAGTATCTTGATGTACGGCTGCGAAACATGGTGCCTATCCAAAAAAGATAAACGGAGACTAGAGGCTTTTGAGATGTGGTCCTATAGAAGACTACTAGGAATTTCCTGGAGAGACCACATCACAAAGAGGTTCTCCAAAGAATCGAAGGAGGAAGGCACCTGCTCAGGATCTTGTCAGAAAGGCGCGCAAGATGGATCGGCCATGCAATAAGACAAGAAGGCCTCTTGCATGCCATAATGGAGGGTATGACCGAGGGGACAAACGCTAGGGGACGCCCACGCCGAGAGTACCTGGAGGACCTGCTGGTGGACGTGCGCTGCTTATCATATGCAGACTTCAAAAGAGCCGCACAAGACAGGGAAGAGTGGAAGAAACGAATAGATGAAATTGCTGCAAACCAATCCCAGGATTGAAACCAGAGATAGACTGCACTTCTGCAAACAGCTAAACTAGCTTCAGTGACCAGCTTCACACCTCTCTCCAAAGCCTGGGAATGACAGGGAAAATTTTCAATACGGATATTTATATTTTCGCTCATGATTTTAGCATAATTCACTGTCATCGTATTTTTTTGTGAATGGTGGCTCGAATATTTGTTCTGATTACCAGTCTATCAAATCATAATTATCGTTGACTTCGAGGTGTAATTTTGAAGTCACGAATGTTCTTATTTTCTTCCCCTTTGCATTTTGTCGGGCTTTCAGAATTTTACTTACTCTACATCTTGCAGTTCCGCTCAATTATTCGAAAAGCAATTATTTTCAGTTCACATTTTAAATAGAAGCATCTTTTTATCATCCTAAGGACACGTTTCGAAGCATCCTTATATGAAAGTTTTGTTTTATGGTAAACCATGTAGGCACGTACACTTTTATCACAAATTGGTTTGTTAGATCTTGATTGCTGTCTGATAATTTAACGCTATCATTCGAGGTCTCTGCAGTCAATGTAATATCTGGTGAGGGGTTCAGAGGTTTCTTTACAGTCTGTTTTTGAAGTAATTTATTTTGCCTCATCAGTCGTTATTGCCTACGCTCCAAAGCCTTGGTTGCCACTTTATATTTTGAGCCGATATACATTTTGTGGCTACCTCTCTGATCATGTCGGAATTCCAGCTCCTTCTTGTGCATTTTTACTAAACATTTACAAAAATCGACACAAACGCACCTGCACACATCAATATCAAAGAGTTTATTTGTAGCATCTTCATAAAATTCAGTTTTCTTTATAGATATTCGACATTCTTTAAGCGTTTTTACTTGTGATAATACCGGGTTAGTCTGTTTACAATTAGAATAGGAATAGACCCTTTATTCCACAACGTAATAAGATCAGTTGCAATTATTTCACATGTCTTTCACAGAAGGATCTTTTGGTTTGAAAAACCTCAAAATGAGAATGTAATGTATGGTGAAGGTAATGAATTGACTAAACACCACACAATTATTAAAAAATTGTTTCATGGATTTAAATGAGAATAGAAAATATCTAAATGAATCTACTTGTATACCTAAACTGATAAAGGCGCTGCTAGTAGTAAGGCTTTTAAAGACATTTCGTTGATAGCTCCTTCGTAACCCGCTTTCTCATGCACAAAAGAGGTTACAAAGCGGTTCTCAGCAACATGATAGGATGTCATTAAACATTTGTAGATTGTAAAGGATATTGCTACTGAAGCCTGAAGCTAAATCTGTGTTATTTTGTAGGTTTTGGTTTAGAGGTTCAACTCCTCGCAGCCGGCGTCAAACGGAAACGTGCCCGATGGAGCTATTGAGGTTGGACGCACCGCCGATGGAAAGGTCCTGTACCTGGGTCGCGTGCACAGGGAGGGCGCCCTTACTCCTGGAAAGGTATTATCATAGACATCCGAATTCAATAGACCAGAAGATACAGATGAGGGGTAAAACCAAACTATGGGGGGCGAATAGAGGAAAGATGACTGTGATTCGTTAAAAAATCAATCTGACAGTATATAGGCATCTCGCATTATAATATCACCATTTAGTTCTTAAAAGCAAAATCTGCTTTGAATGAATATACCTTTTTACATGGGAGCGCGAATTGCTTGCCACATTAATAACATATTTGCAAAGGCCAAATGCTCGCCCCGAAAAGATTCGCCCCTATTCACATAGCAATATTTTGTTGCCGTGTTTAGTTAAGACACTTTTACAAATGTTTCATAATTTACTTACCCCGGTAACCAGCGACGAGCACACTGGAGAACCGCCCACATTCGCTATGTGCACATAATATGTGGGTAAAGTACAATTATTTATTCATTTGATTCAAAATTTGCAGAAAAATTAGAAAATGATTTGGTCGCCTCTAGGAATTGAACCCAGCCTTGCCGGAGCTCTGCTCTAACCACTGAGCTAATTCGACCCAGTCTCTTTCGGTCATATTTAACTGAATCATACTTCGACTAAGAACTATAAACATTATCTTCTTTTTCTTACCGCATATTTTTATTGGCTGCTATCTTTATGTATGTTTGCGAGACACAATTATTTTGAAAGGGTTGTTTTACATAATTTGAACAATTCGTCAAATTTAGAAGTTAATTTTCATGTTTTGTTAAAGTTCTTTTCAAGTTTTGTTTTTTTATATATAAGTTAAGTTCTATTCAAGTTTTGTTTTTATATTCTAGAGCTTGAAAATTAACTTCGAAATTCAATAAAATGTTAAAATTCTGTGAAACAGCCAGTTCTTAGTTTCGGATAGTCATAAAAATTAAAAAAAACATCGAGTGCAGCTCGCACACGGTAGAAGCGAAACTTTACCAAAACGGTCTCAAGCCTTGAAAAGTGAGGTCATAATCAAAGCGGCCAATGAGCGCAGACCTGGAGTCATTTCCTTTTCATATCTCAACCAATAGGAGCCTTGAAAAGTGACATCATAATCAGAGCGCAGTGTGATGCTTCGCAGGTGCTAATGAGTCATTTCCGTTTCATCAAAATTTCAAATCACCAACGGGGCTGAAGAAGTTTCATTTAAAAAATCATTCGTTAAAATGTAGAATTACTAGGATTACTAGGTACTTCATTTTTTTACGTGATAGTCCTAGAGAGATATCGTACGTGATGTCAGAAGTATCTTCTCTCTTTTTCGATTTCATAAAAGGGGTCGTCCATTAATCACGTGAGGCTCGAAAGGAGGGGGGGGGGGGTTCGGAAAAAAATCACGAAATATCACAAGGAGGGGGGGGGGGGGGGGGTATAATGAGATATCATGTGTATTTATTTTTCGTTGAACGCACGATTTCTAAACCAAAATCCGGTCAAAAACAACCTGCAGAAATTTTTATCACGATGCTTTATTTTCTAAAATTTAATCAGATTATACATGTATTTTAAGATAATATTCTGAAAATTTCAATATACTGTATACTAAAAAAATACACTTGATTTTGGGTATGGGGGGGGGGTAGTCTAAAACCTCACAACATATCACCAGGGAGGGGGGAGGGGGTTAAAAAGTTGCTAAAAAACATCACGTGATTAATGGACGACCCCAAAGACGTGTGCGAAGAAATGATGACGTTGATACTTGAAATACTTGAATAAGAGGTTGTACAACATGTTGGAGGCACCCTAAATATAATATATATTTTTTTGTTAATTATTTACCAGATCCAGCTAGGTCACGGCTGCTGCTATTTCCACTTCTTCTCTTCTCCGTCGAAGTGGAAATAGCAGCTCCACCGACTATGAAGTCCTCGTCTAACAATAAGGGAACGTACCTATACCATACTACGTGACACGTTTAGGTGGGGGGGTCTTCAAAATGTCACGCTTGGTACAAATGAGCGGCGGCGGGCTTAGGTTTTTGGTCACCGGGGGGGGGGGGGGGGGTTAAAAATTGCAAAAAGTTTGTCACGTAGTATGGGTACGTTCCCTAAGCTATCATCATAAATCATCACCACCCCTTCCTATTATAATCTAATCTATATACATTATAATCTAAGCCTCTGAATGACACGAATAAAAAATATTTAAAACCACAAACATGTATACGTATTTTATTTCATTAGAAAACCCCACTCTTGGCAACATTCAATAAAAATGGGTGTAATTTAATCAGCTTTGTATTCGATTCATGAGAAAATGATGAGCGATTCATGAGCGATTCGATAATGAGCAAAATTAAGAAAGGGACCCTCAGATCGACCTCCGTAGTCCAGTGGCTAAGACTCTTGACTCACATTCCGGAGGTCGCGGGTTCGAACCCGGCATGCGCAAATAAATTTTATTTGATTAATTTGTGTTATTTCACAATTAATTCATTTAAAATAATATATAGTATATTTGCGGCATGTTCCAGAGTGGAAGATACTATTAGTATCGCCCTGGTGTAAGACCACCATTCAGAATTGAAACGTTGCTTGAAAATGGCTTTAGCCGTGTTTAGTGACCAGATCTGAATAGCCAGGTACTTCCCAACCTTCCCCTTCCCCACCTCCTTCCCCTCCCCACTACCTTCAGCCTCACAACATACCCCAATTGGGGATGCCATAGTCTCACTGGCTCCAGACGGGAGCAGTTGAGATTCTTGTGCGGTATTCACTGTAAAAAAAAAAAAAAAAAAAAAAAAAAAAAAGATGGTTTGGGCACGTAGAGCGAATGAGCGAAGAAAGTAGTGTAAAAAGAATATATGATGCAAATGTGAATGGTAGAAGAAGTCGGGGACGCCCGAGGAAGACATGGCACGATCAAGTGAATCAGATACTTGAGACGGGTCATGTCAAAAGTCAGAATAATAGAAGAGTATGTATGAGACGATGTATGAATGTGAGTGAGGCAAAGAGTGTGTGCCAAGACCGAGTTGTTTGGCGGTCCGTCCTCTCTGCCTACCCCTGCGGGGAAACGGCGTGATGGTTAGTTAGTTAGTTAGTTAGTTGTATTCGATTCAAATAAACCAGACGAAACCACACAAGAACTCAATTTACACTTTCAAGTGTAGCACAGAATTATTTACATTACATAATTAACCAATTACCCAGTTTTACAATGTCTTACCTGTTTGAGATTTATACTACTCTTCCATTGGAAGCATTTGCGTAAACAATATTAATTGTTCAGTTTAATAGTATTACATGGATTATGTACGCTAACATGTACATTGCAATTTGATGGAGGAAAAAAATTCAATTTTTTTACATTAGTTCCTCCCAGGAGGCCCTCAAAAAAAATAATTCCCCTTGAGGTCTATATCATCTTTGGGAAAGCTGTGCGTAGGGTATTTTTAGGAAAGGAAGGAGAGAAAGTTCTGAGAAGGAAAAAGGTATGAGGGGTGGGTAGGAATCTGAGGGTTAGTTTGTATGAATGGACTGCAAGTCGACACCGAGAGCATCGTGCTGGAGAGGCCAAAAGGTCTCCCTCAAACAGCCTCTCCCGAATCGGCCTGCCATGCAGCTGGTGGGCAGACTCATCCGCCACCAAGACCCGGACAAAACTCACTCTATGAAGGGAGGGGAGCTGTCAAGTGAACACTTCGGGCCGGGTACCTTGGCTGACACCGACTCCAAAAATAAAAATCGTACCTACATATTGATGAGTAGAAAAAAAAGGTTGATTATTAAGTTGTAGAAGAATACGAAATTATTTTTTTGCTTTTTAGTGCATTTTTTTAAGTCTTTTTTTGTTTTGTTAAAATTTTTGTTCATTTTTTGATTTTTAGTGAATCTGAAGTACACTAACTAATTCGATTAAGATTCGGCCGAGTATCGTTAATTTGATCTTAAGAATTGGAGAGTTCCGTTACTTTCTCATGGATCCCATAATCAGAACCTAACCAAACTCTCATCAAACTACCCTTGAAGTACATCCTTTCTAATAAAAAAGAATCATCGAAATCGGTTGGCGTGATATCGAGTTATTCGTCCATTTGTCGCGCACATACTTGATGCAAATTTAAGACTTCATGATTTTCTCATGGATGCCATTGTTAGAACTGGACTAAATTAAAATGGGACCACACGGGAAGCACCAGCTTTCAAATAAAAAAGAATCATCAATATCGGTTCACCCAGTCGAAAGTACTGAGGTAAAAACATAAAAAAAAAAAAAAAAAAATACAGTCGAATTGGGAACCTCCTCCTGTTCGAAGTCGTTTAAAAAGAAGAAAAACATTATTCCGAATACAAATAGAAGTATGCCACGTGTATCTCATAATAATTTTTGTAGTTATACTTTTTTAAATATATTTCACACATTATATTATATTAATCAAATTTAAACAAAAATTAAGCCTTTTAATATTATAAAAATGTATGTTGGTTTAAATAAATTTTTTTTTATTGAGATTAATACATATATATATTTTTACATGAGCTCCACACAGGAGGCCCTGAGGAAAATAATTCCCCTCAGGGCCTATGTCATCTTTGGAGATGCTGTGTGGAGGGTTTTTTTTAGGAATGGAAGGAGAGGAGAGTTCTGGGAAGGAAAAGGGTTTAAGGGGTGGGTAGGAATCTGGGGTTCAGTATGTCCTGGTCATCCGCCTCCAAGACCTAGACAAACCTCACCCCATGAACTCGGACACCCCTGCTAAATAACCAAACGTAGCGAACCACTTGGGGTGACCTATGTCAGAGGTGCTGGTTATCCAATAAAGGTTCCCGGGGCGGCGGTACCCATTCCCGCCTCCCAAATTGATTAAATGATTATTAAGGTAGTTTAAGGGGGGGGGGGGGGGGGGTAAGGTTTAAAACTGCATTTTTTATGAATGTACAATATGTCGAGAGTATTGTATCAAAATTTCAAGTAAATCGGAGCAAAACTAAAGAAGATACAGGGTTTCAAGCGACCGGCCCTCAAGCAAGATTCAAGTATATTTTGAATATAAAAAAACTTTAAACCGATTTTCTCGCAAACAAATTTTTGAAGTGAACATCATAACTCAAAATATACTTGACTGATTCTTTTGAAATTTTGTACACTATTTCTACACATAAATCAACAGGTAATCAGGGGGAGTTTTTTGTTTAAACATTGTTTTCCTTTTTATAATAACAAATTCACCGAATTTTTTTTAGCAAAAATCGCGTTTTTACTTCAAAATGCTGCCAAAAATAAAAAAATTCGAAAAAAAACTCCTTTTAAACGCATTTCGACTTTTTTGTTTCAAATAATCCGGTAACTAGTCATGATGTTCACCGCATAACAACTTTTTTTCGAGGCCCCTCCGGAGATTCGCTCTCACGGAATTATTTTTTGATATTTTTATTTGAAAATTTTTTCAAAGATACTTCAGATGTTATACTATTAAATGTGTATATGAAAAATATAAACCAACATTATTCATATCTCCAAAATCAAATCATGAAAATATGCCTTTTTTCGTCTTTAAAACATTACTCCTTAAGATTAAATTCATCTGAAAAAGTCCCAGCGAAAGCTGGGATGTCATCGACTATCGACCTCTTCCTTCTCAGGATTTTGGTTTGAAAACGAAAAAGACAGAGGATACTAGATCGATGACATAACGTACGATATTTCGCTGGGACTAATATTCCATTATAACAAATTTACCATCCAGGTAACTAATCCATAATGACAGAAAATAAATCTCTCAAGAATAAGTGCACAATCCCTACAACGCACAACGAGAATATTTTCGATTTTATTTTTATTTATTCATTTAGTACAGGATGTATATAATACGTAAACATTTGTAAAGTGTTTTGACTGTACTGTACAACTAGCAGGAATTCCCGTTTCAGGACAGTCAATGTATAGTTACGAACGTACAATTTATATAGCCAAATTTTTTTTTAACGCTTAGGGTCTACAAGTTTACGTTTTACGGTCGAAAATCCGGTAAATATAGAAAGCTACAATTCAAACTACCGAATGGTCTACAATCAAGTATAAAAATACAAACTTTGGATGAAAAATGTTACAGAGGAAGATATAAGGGTGGTTTCTCCGGCAAAAAACGGGATATTAAAAGGGTTCACGATATCCTTACAAATATAAAATACATCTTCCTTTATTACATGTTACAATTTCATCACTGCTTTTATAAATAAATTTTTAATTTTTATTTCTTCCCATAGAGCAATACCATGAGTTACAAAACTCATTTTAGGAAGGAAGGAAATTGAAATTCATGGGTGGGAAGTAATAAAAAAATTCATTAGTATTTTGCTTGAGGTTAAGTAAGTTAAGAGCGTTTAACCAACCAGCGGATGAAAATCCACATTTCGTCGAAAGTTGTTCTTACGATCGTGCAGGGCGGTTACAATGAGAAAGATTAATTATTCTCCGTACCAGCTTTTTTAAATTATAACTCAATATCGAATTTATTTCAATCCAAATTTGCTTTAATTTATACCTTCATCCAAAAACGCTGAAAGGCGTGATGATAAAACCATTAAAATAATGTACTTTTTGTAGTTTTTTTTTGATTATAAGTTTTTATCATTTTTCAGTAATGTCTAATTTTAATAAGAATGTTAAAAAAATCTGAAATATATTAGTTTGTAAGTGCGCAAATAAATACACAAATGGACCAATTTTCGTCAAGAAACACATGTAGGTACATATTTATTATGATTTTATTGAAACTAAAATTAAAATTCTAAAACATGCGTTTGCTAGATAATGTATTGATTTATTTTACTGCAAGATTATATTATTTGAAATGGGTGTGGTATAATACAAAATATTTTTTGAAAATTTAACAAATCTGCCAACGACCTATGGAATAAATTTATTATACTAAAAATTAAAAATTTTTCTCAAAATTTATTACATGCGAATGCTAGATAAAAGAACAATCTTTCGAAATCCATTTATAATTTTTTGTGGAAAAGAGTCAATACGTCTAAAATCTGATTTGAAAATGACATATTTCTGGTTTTCTCTGGTAATGCCCTCTTAAGAAGACAATTGTTCCAGTGAATAGGAAATAGTTGGAGGAGTGGCTGCGGGGTCTTTTTCATACAAAGCTTAATTTTGGATTTGAGGATAAAATACTCAACCAAACTGATTTTTTTTTACTAATCAAAAAGTGTAACAAATATCTAGTGTGGATTTTAGATAATCAAGTTTTTTCCTGTTTTAAATTGTGAAGTATTTTTGTCATTAAATAAAAAGATTTTTTTGCGATTTAGAGACAACTTTGGCAATTATTTTTGAGTTAATGAAAAATATTATTTAAAGAAATAATTTAATAATCATTCAAAAATTTTGAATCATTATAACCGAAAATAATTATGACAAAAATCGTATTTAAACGTAATTTTAATTTTTTAAATATTTTCTGTAAAGATTAACGTAAATGGCATTTGTCGCATTTAAATAAATGTAATATTAGGTCCTTACATATGAAATTGGCGTTTTGCCGTACTGGCAACTTTGATCTCTAATATCTTCTATTTGGTTAGGAATTCCAAATTCAAATTTATACAGCTATTTACTCATGTATTTGTGTGTTCGAAAATTATAATTCATTTGTTTTTTCCTTAATTGTTTTTTTTTCTTTGCGTCACTTAGTTTACAAAATGGAAAACTTGAAATATCGCGTTATTTACGAGTTCCCCGTGGCACCAGTGCTGCAGAAACGGCTCGAAGGATTAATGATGTGTATGGCGACGGTGCCGCAAAAGAAAACACAGTGCGTTTTTGGTTCCAACGTTTTCGTTCTGGAAATTTCGACCTGCAGAACAAGCCCCGTGGACGGCCGGAGACCAAAGTTGATAATGAAGAACACGTCCGAGTTAGCTGCAGGCAGCCGTGTTAGTGATAAAACTGTTTTAATCCACTTGAAGCAAATTGGGAAGGGGAAAAAGCTTGAAAGGTGGGTACCTCACGAATTGAGTGAAGCAAATCAACAAACGCGCGTTAGAACGCTAGACCACACACTGCACAACAGACGGCTACGAAATTAGAGGAGCTTCAATTGGAATGTCTAAGACATCCACCGTACTCTCCGGACCTTGTCCCAACAGATTACCATTTTTTTTCGAAATTTGGATAACTTCTTGCAGGAGAAAAAATTCAACTCCGATGGGGCAGTCCAAACCGCCTTCAAAGCCTTTATTGATTCCCGTCCGAATGGTTTTTTTTAGTAAAGGGATCGATGAACTACCTATGAGATGGCAAACGTGCATAGATAGCAATGGTACATACTTTGATTAAATAAATATATTATATTAAAAAAAAATCGCCTTTATGTTCCTCCCATGCAAAACGTCAATTTCATATGTAAGGACCTAATATTTATCATTAAATACGAATTTTTATGAATTAAAACACCCTTATATTATTTTCCATGTGTATTATTTATTTATCATTCTATAACTGACTGGTATTGGAAGGTGTTTGTCATAAATCCGGCCTCTGTGTTTCCTCCTTCCTACAACATGGGTCTCTTCAAGACCAATGTTCATTCCTTCCTCTCCTCAAAAAGACCCTCCACACAGCATCCCAGATGACATAGGCCCTGAGGGAAATTATTTTTAATTGTTAATGTAAAAAAAAATAATCATAAGTAATATCTATAAAATGGATGACATAATATAATATTGTAAAGTCAGCACTAATTAGAAGATTAAAGATAGATTGTAGGAGTCACATAAGTCTGAAAAATTCTAATAGTAGGTATGTATATTACAAAAAAAATCATTTGTTATCTTACAGGTAGTTTTATAGTACATGGTCCGGTCGCAAATAAACAGTGGGATAAAGTTACAAGGGTATTTAAATCCACAAAAAAGTAACATAAACATGGATTTTTGTCCAGAAATAAAGGTTCTAAAAATAGAGATGGCAACTTTAGTTTGTCGAAAACTTTCGAATTCCTTTTTCTTGCAGTTTTATTCGCTAGATGGTAAATTAAATTGGTTTGCCGCCTGGAACTTCAAATGGATAAGATAAGCAATACGATAATCAGTCGCTGAAATAATATTTAAATCTAATTAATATCGTATCTTCAATCTGTGAAACAAATTATTATAATTATTTACCTAACTTTTTTAAATCATTTACTCACTTTACAATGAGTCATCGCTAATTCACAATTAAAAATAAGTTATTGATTTTCTTATCTAAACACTCCCTTTTTATTTGACATTATGTGGTGGTAATGAGTTCATAAAATTTCTACAAAAAGATGAGTTGGAAGATTTACGTGTAAAATGGTGTACGTGTCGGAAATAAAAAGAACTCATGAGTTTTCTGGATTAAAAAAATCTAAACATTTTCAAAGTAGGTTCTTAAAATTATGTGTAATTTACTCAGAAATATTATTTTATTTTTTTACGTTACCTCCACAAAAGAGTCGCAAAAATCTCCCTTACGGCCTATGCCATCTTTGGGCATGCTCTGTGGAGGGTCTTTTTAAAGAAAGAGAAGAAAAAAGGTATGTGGTATGAGTATTTAGAGAAAGGGAAGGAAAAAAGTATGAGGGTGGTTAGCAATGTGGGAGTCATTATGACGGACGTATGAAATTTAGGAAATTTTTACTGGATGGGACTGTGTTTCCTGGCGTCGGCGTCGCCGATATTGTTTACCAATACTACTGCACACCTTGAAAAAATCAACTAAATGAACGAATTATTTCAAACTATGCCCATTAGGTAGTAGTCCGCCGACGGTCGGGCGGCCATCACAGCAAATCTCTTGTATTTCAGTATCTTTGTATGAATCCCTCCCTACGGTGCAAGGCGATAGGTCGAGAGAGTCCGGCTGGAGAGGTCAGAGTGTCTTCCTTAACCGGCATCTCGCAATCCGGCCCGCCACGTAGTTTGTGGGCAGACGCATCCGCCGCCAAGACCTGAATAAACGTCACCCAATGAATCAGAGCACCCTTGCTAAGTCATCGGTCATAGCTTTACCACTGGAAGAAGTGACCTATGGCAGAGGTGTTGGTTAACCAAGAAATTTGAGAGGCGGGAATGGGTATCGCCGCCCCGGGAACCTTAATTAGATAACCAACACCTCTGCCATAGGTCACCCCAAGAGGTTCGCTACGTTTGGTGATTTAGCAGGGGTGCCCGGGTTCATGGGGTGAGGTTTGTCTAGGTCTTAGAGGCGGATGACCAGAACATACTGAACCCCAGATTCCTACCCAACCCTTAAACCCTTTTCCTTCCCAGAACTCTCCTCTCCTTCCTTTCCTTAAAAAAACCCTCCACACAGCATCCCCAAAGATGACATAGGCCCTGAGGGAAATTATTTTCCTCAGGGTCTCCTGTGTGGAGCTCATGTAAAAAAAAAAAAAAAAATGGTTCACGGGCGGAAGAATTTGAAGCATGTAAATTTTGTAAATAAGGTAAATTTTGTAAATACTGTAAATTTTGTAAATACTGTAAATTTTGTAAATACTACAAATTTTGTAAATACTGTAAATTTTGTAAATACTGTAAATTTTGAAAAGTTAGTAAACAAGGTTTTTAATCATGTTTACAAATTAATACAAATTAATTAATTAATACACATTCAAATTAGTAGGTACCTGTTTTCGCAATAAAATTAACTTTACGCGATAGCAATCACGTTATCGTATGTTTGTTGGTGCGATCCAAAAAGTACCAATATTATTATTTATATTAAAATATGTTTTCATCAAACTGATAATGGTTGGCTCTGTTGGTTTGATTGATCTGTTCTCTTTCGAGATTAGATTGCCTAAAAGGCCCGATGGGGAATAATATGTGTTGCCATAATTATTAATAACTTGAAATCAGGGTTGGAATTTTCCGAGTAATTTTGTTGTTTTGGTTTTCACATTAAATTAATTTTATTGGTAAATAATAGATCCGTCTTAGATTCATTTTCATATATTTTGGAGTAAAGAAATCGAGAATTAGTTAGTTAAAAACGGAATGATTTTACCGTATTCTTATATAAACCTTGAATTTATAATTATTTCTCTAAATTATAATTTTTTTAACGTGAATACCTCACAAGAGTCCGAGCTGCTCCCGTCTGGAGCCAGTGCGACTATGGCATCCCCAGTTGGGGAAGACGAAGGTGGGGAAGTACCTGGCTTTTCAGATTTTTTCACCAATCACGGCTAAAGCCATTTCAAGCAACGTTTCAATTCTGAATGGTGGTCTGGGCGATACTGGAGTATCTTCCGCTCTGCAACGTGCCGCAAATATACTATATAGCTGGTTCCCTCTGCAATTTAATAAAGAAATTGTTTCTCCCTGCGTGTCCTTTCCCATTCGTCCCACACCCTTCCAATTCCCTTTCCTCTCCCGCGTCCCCTTCCACCTCGCGTTCCCACTCCGCCTTCTCGACCTTTCCTCTCCCCACACCATTCCCCCCCTTCCCTCATCCCGCGAACCCCCCTCTCAAGCTCCCCTCGCCCTCCCAGGTTCCCCTCCCCCTTTCGGGTTCATCTCCCCCCCCTACCTGAGTTCCACAAAAATTGTGCCAGAAAATAAGTTTGCTGTGTTAGAAGAAGTAAAAAAAAAGAGTTTTCCGCCTTCCTTTGTTTATCTTTTCCTCGTATCTTCCTTACATGATGTGATATATAAATGATTTATACGTATAGTTTTAACATCCTTTCAACAGATATCGTTAGTACAGATATGTAGTTTTGAGGTGTCTCAGCATATGTCAGTTAAGTTTTAACTTAGAAAAGTGGCGACTATCGTCGTTCGTGTTTAATGATCGAACGGTTACGGAAATAGCTGATGATTCACGATAGACAGCTGGGCTCAAGCTTTGGAATTACTTAGAGCATCCAATAGAACGGACGTCTGGTCCAGATTAATAATATTCTATGTAAACCTTACGATAACGTGTACTCAAAACGAACCCCGATCTTTATTGTAGTTTTCTCGAACACATTTCAAGCAATCTCAATCACTGAGATGGAAGAACATTACACATAAAGACATTTATTAATATATTATTTATTTTTAAATGAATTGTTTAGTTAAAAAATGTATGCATTTATGTTAATCGTAATGTAATTATATAAATTACGACATAAGGCCTTGCCGGGTGAAATAATTGATACCTGGCTAAAAGCCTATCTTTACGGTAATATAAAGGACTCCCTTTACAATAATATTTGAATTGCCTTACCATTGTAACAATACAGGAACTAATGCTGTATTATATTCCATTATAAATCACCTGCATAATATACTTGGTAATAAAAATGTCGATGATGTGATAAATATTGAAAGATTATCAACATACAAACGTTTGAGGTCGTTTTGAAACGTTTGGACACTTGAGGTCTAGATTCGTTCTTTCAAAAAAATTAGAGCCCTTGCGAGAGCCTTGAAGGAGTAACCATCTGTTACTTATACCAGGGCGGGTAAGTGGTGGATTACCTCCACTGCCGGCGAACTATCTGGAGCAATCTGGAGCACTGATAGGGTGAGATGGGTTTCTCTGGGTCTCCTACCGCCCCCCTGAAAGTCTGAAACGCCTTCCAATTTTCTCTCGGTCTTCTACCGCCCCCTGAAGGTTTGAAACGCCCCCCCCCCCCCCAAGGGGGCGTTATCGCCCACTTTGAGTACCTATGATTTAGATCATATTTATCACCATGATAGTAAGGGAGACACAACGATTTCTATGAGACCGGTACGACTTATTCCCAAAAGCGAACAAATCAGCCTAATGGGTTAAGTCCCCGAACTAAAATTATAATACTCCTGGGAAATGAATTAAACCAATGTGCAGCCATGGGCGCCCGCAGAAAATTTTCTAGGGGGGGGGGGGCAAAATATTTTTAGTAATGTTTTAATGTAGTTTTAATTTACTGTAGCGTATTTGTATGGTGAACGAACGGACAGGACACTGTAGTAATGAAGGGAATACTGTAGCAACAATTTTTTTTAACACTATATATGTACCTATATGTTACTGTAAAAGCCCGAACTACGGTAAATCCTAAGATTTTCCGGTAAATCCTAAGATTTACCAACTCTTAATGGTAAAAGTACAAACCGTTCTATCATCATCGTTCACCAACCTAACCTAACCTAACATGTACTAAATTCTAATGGTAAAAGCCCGAAAAAATCGTTTATAATATTTAAATAAGAAACGATTTTCTCGGGCCTTTACCATTAGAATTTAGTATATGTTAGGTTAGGTTAGGTTGGTGAACGATGATTAAAGAACGGTTCGGACTTTTATCATTAAGAGTTGGTAAATCTTAGGATTTACCGGAAAATCTTAGGATTTACCAATACTCGGGCTTTTACGGTAACATATATAACAAAAAATATTGCAACATAAATTTAAAATATTTTTTTTTCTTTAAACAAGAACTGGAGTCGTCTGTTATCGCTACCAAACATATCTACAATTTTGTCCATAAAGTCTTTTTTGTTGCAGTTCACGTTGTCTCTGTGTACGCTTAACATGCACAATCCAGACAGACGTTCATCTGACATTGTAGATCTAAGCCATGTTTTTACACGACGTAATGTGCTGAACGATCGCTCCACCGTATATGTTGTTGCTGGTAATGTTAGCAAAACTAGTAAGGCATACCTGACACTCGGATAAAACTTTGTAAAAGGTAACAAGTCGATGAAATCTTCGTTACTTTTGTATTCTCGCGTTTTCCCAAAATCAAACCAACTCAAGGCTTCAGTTTCAAAATTATCAATGTGGTATACCTGATTAATAATAGACATTATATCCTTAAACTGTTGACGATTCAGTTTGCCCAATTTCGAAGGATAAGTGTTAAATTGTGCACTGTTGGCTTCACAAAATCGACTCTCCATTGAGTTAATTAGAGAATCTGACTATTTTCAATCAATCCAGGGGGGGGCAAGTGCCCCTCCTTGCCCCCCCCTGCGGGCGCCCATGTGTGCAGCTAAGCTTAGTGTTGTCAGATAAACATTTTTAACTTATTTGGATACTTGAAAGCGTCTTATAAACAGGTAAGCTGACAAACTCAAATAGTTTTGGATGTTTCGCAATTTATACTTGTTTACAACATTTTATAGATTTCTTGAGTTCCGAGATTTTCGTACATATGTTTGAAACCAAACATTTTAATAACTAATTATTGTTTATATTTATTTATTTTATATCAGCATTTTAAATAGCATGGCAACCTTGTTTTATGATCCACTAAAGCTATATAACGGCTCAGCACTTGAAAAATGACTCAATAGTTAATCTTTTGATTGTTGAATTTTTCTTCACCAAGACAGGTACGTCGTCCGTAATCATAATCTCCTGTCTAAAATTGTCTACAAAATAATCTCTAGACACATTTATAAAAGAATATCTAGGGCCAATTTGGGGTAAAAAGTAAAAAACACACTTTAAATTAAAATTGCGTTGTCCACTTTAAATTGAGTTGTACACTTTAATACACTTTAAATTGAGTTGTGTGTTATTTCCAAAACATTTTTCAAATTTCGCCGCCAGAGGGCTAGTGTGCAGTCTGTTGTTTCACAAATAAACATCGTACGATACGTGTGAGTGTTTGTAGTCCTTATCAGTATCTTCAATCTACTGATAAGCAACGGAAAGTGCTTCGTAGCTGAACTCGAGTGCAAAAAAAAAACAAAACAAACTGCTTTTATATTCACTGCAAATGAAATTCCCCCCTAGATTTTCACTTCTTGAAATGAATCTAAAACACAACATATGTTTGAGTTTTATATTATAAACAATGTGTATATTTGCATTAATTATCAACGCTTGTCTTAAAGTAAGTGCAACTTCTTCAAACCCACTTTAATTTGTAAGTAGCGAAGTGGAGAAATCTAGAGAATTGTTTATAATGATATGATATTTTTTCGTTTCAGAAACTACACATTGTCGATATGGAAGAGGAATCAGAGCGCTTCCAGAATTCCACTGGACCCAACTTTGGAAACCAGGATTTTGGAAACTCCCACGGACCCAACACAGGAAACCAGGACTTCGGTAATTCACACGGACCCAACACGGGAAACCAGGACTTTGGAAACTCACACGGACCTAACATGGGAAACCAAGATTTCGCTAACCAGCCCAGATGTGGAGATGACGAACCTGAAGAATAATTAATATTCACTATAACCTGTCAATGTACCTGCACATTTCATATTTCCCATTCATATTAAAGTAGCTACTCATTTTTCAAAATCATGTTTAATTTTAAGATGAAGTACTCACACTTAAAATAAAATAAACCCCATCGCATCTAGTTTTTGTTTTAATTTATGACTAGATTAAGAAATGAAAATAAACGTATAAAGTATGATAATATGAGAGTTTTTAATAATATTAATAAATAAAAGGAGACTTGAGACGAAAAAATATTGTTTTATTCTAAAAATGATCGATAATTATGCTTAAACCACTTTATTTTAATTAGAAGCTAATCAGTATACAAGAGTGTCTCATTCAAGACGTCTTTTCTGCAAGATTTAATACTTTGGAACGTAAACCAATAATAATAAATTTGAACAAAAATTTATGAGTGTACCCTTGAGATGTTTTTAAAAAAAGTAGAGCTCTAGAAATTATCATATTATTATTAGTATTATTATAAGGTAGGTTTGGAGTAAAATCAATGTCACGCAATCACGTTATCATTCGTTGTTGATCCGCTACAAGGAAAAAAAATATTATTCGTAAAAAAATATGTTTTCATAAAAGTGATAATGGCTGGCTTTGGTTTGTTTGATTGATCTGATGTGTTTCCAGATTAGATTACATAATAAGTAGATAAATATTCTATGAAATAATAATAATTTGGCGGCATTAATGTTACTTATATATAGGTGGAGTTGGAACCTCTTCAAATCAGGGTTGGTTTTTTGAAGTGAAACTTCTTTAACCGCGTTATAATTTGGAATTCGAATGAAACGGAAATGACGCATTACAGCATCTGTGAAACATCAAACCGTGCTCATTGGCCGCTTTGATTATGATGTCACTTTTCAAGGCTTTTTATTGGTTGAGATATGAAACGGAAATTACACTAGGTCTTGGTCGCTTGGATAATGACCTCACTTTTCAAGTGTTGCTTGAGATTGTTTTGGTAAACCGCGTGTAAACTGCACTCGATTTTTAAAAAATTATTTTTATGTTATTGATAAATATTAGAATGTTAAGATTGGTTTAAATATTATCAATGACCTTTTAAATAATCTTTTCTCTTTCTCATATTTTAAATAACCCTTTGTTAAATTTGTTCCTTTTGTAAATTGTGCCCTATTACCCCCCCCCCCCCTCCCCACCCCACCCTCACCGTAACTTTCCCACTCCCGGCAATCCATTTACATCTTTAAAAGGCCTAGTAGTAAGCGTTCAAAAGAAGAAGAATCGAAGATATGTAAATATGAATGAGCGCGTCAATATAAAAAAATTCTAAATTTAATAAATTAATCTACATTAAATTTTGAAGGAATCTAAACATCCAGTGCCCCTGCATACGTTGTTAGCAAGTAGTATTTTTATAGTTAGTTTTAATAGTTAAAATAATTGTCAAAGTTTTAATTTTTTAAGAACCCCGAAAGCCACCGTATGTATGGTGAATCTTGTGACGTCATCACTCCTGAAAAAATACTATGGGATCGGCTTTCAACTGATCAACTGCCGTCATTTTGAATTCCGTTGTTCGAAGTATTTTCCCTAGAAGTAGCATTACTATTTTTTTTGTGCAGTAGTTTCTGAATATTTTCAATAATAGAGATAAACTAATGAGAGATATCTTTATTTTAGAAACATTATTTAGGCCTAAATAATGTTTCAATAAATACAACAACTAAATCTCTATAAATAGTATGTAAATAAACAGATAAATTAATACGATGACTTTACGGTGACGTCATGATACGTCGAACAGTGACGTCACCACTAAAATTTCAATAATGCCAACTTGACGGCGTGTTTTTACGAACCGATTAAAAATGGACTTTTTAATATTTTTTTAAAAACTCTGCGTTTAACATTATTAAATAAAACTTATATATTCAGAATCAGCGTTTATTAGTCTATATTCTAAATGAAAATATTTTTATAAAGCCATACTATTTTTCACTGGAGTTCCTTATTATGGACGTCGGCTAAAGGAGGAAGCGCAACATGACATTGTACCCCAAAAATAAATATTCTTATGGCAGTGAAAATTTCATAAAATACATAATTATATTTTCTATAAAAAAAATTACATAGTTTTGGCAGCCTTGTTTTGTCAACTAAAGCTATATAAAGGCCCCACACATATAAAATGATTCATTAGTTAATCTTTTGATTGTTGATTTTGCTTCACGAACACAGGTATGTCGACCTAATCATGTTGTAAAAATGAAAATAAAAAGACTGAAGCGTAAAATAATATTTATTGATAGAATGCGGGATGGATGGCCAGGCCAGAAAATTAATAACCAATTTGAATTTTAATAATGATATTTTTATAAAGGTTTATAATAATTATCGCCGACAGAGCGCCGTTTGGTATCTTCGTCAGAGTGTCATTCTCATCACCATTATAATGTCAGTGATGATATATGGGAAAATATCCCTAAATCTTGGGAATAAATAAAATATCACAAGAGAAATGAATTTTTGAGTCTGATAAAATAAATATGCTCATACCTAGTTTATTGGTGAAGATAAATTTTGTTACTTTCCAGTACTTACTTATTATTTTTGAAAAACAGTTAATTTTTACCGATTATTTAATATTATTAAAAAATCAAATACAAAATCATATCCACTTATTTGGAACAATATTTTAAATATTATGACTTCAGTATAAAGAAAAATTAGTAGGGGCTAGGGGCATGTTTTTTGTGAATGTGGCTCAAAAATTAATTTTTCAGGTGATATTTTGTTTATTCTTAATATCTAGGGATATTTTCTCAGACATCATCAATTTATTTGTTACAAAAACTATGAAAATTTCTAGGGAAGTTTCCCACCTTGTAATGGGGAATATTTTTTTTTGGTGCCGCAATACCGGCCTCAGTATCATACATTTACTGATAAGTAGTGATAAGCTATGTACATACATATTATTCCTCTAAGTAACAAACACTGCATGTTAACCGTGCTGTAATTCCAAATGAAAATTGTTGTACATTAATTAAGTACCTACCCAAAAGATTTGAACACCTTTGAATGAATCATAAATTCTTTAGTTTGTGGCTGTTTCATTCAACGAATGTGTATCTTTGCCCTTTTAATTAATGCTTGTCTTAGAGTAAGTCTGAAGTCAATATTGTTATTTTTTAGACGGTAATTGGCCAAGCAAACATCTTTGTTTAATTTCAATAAATATGTTATATTTCAGAAACTACACATCATCGACATGGAAGACTCTCAGCGCTTCCCAAACTCCTCCGGACCCAACTTTGGAAACCAGGACTTTGGAAACGCCCACGGACCCAACATGGGAAACCAGGACTTCGGCAATTCTCACGGACCCAACATGGGAAACCAGGATTTCGGAAACTCCCATGGACCCAATATGGGAAACCAGGACTTCGGTAATTCACACGGACCCAACATGGGAAACCAGGACTTTGGAAACTCGCACGGACCCAACATGGGAAATCAGGGATTTGGAAACTCACACGGACCTAACATGGGAAACCAGGGTTATTAAAATCACACGGATCAGACAACTAGAATACTGACTTCCAATCCAGATTCGAAGATGATGAATATGCGAAATAAATAAAGTCGTTCGTAACCAACCATGTACCTGCGCATTTCATATTCCTATTTTGTTAAATTTTAAGAATCATAAATCAGATTAAAAAAACATTTAAAACGACAAACTTTATTTTTTTTCAGTTATCCTTCATTCATGAATTTTAGGTTTGTTATTTGTTACTCAAACATCTTAAATAACTTATACGAAAAATAATCAAAACTGGTTTACAGGCATTCAAATATTTAAATGAGTACCAAATATTTTAAAACAAAAATATATTTTTGATCTATGTGTGTCGTATCTCATGATCCACTTTAGTGGTAAGTACTCATTTAAAAATAAACATTCTTTTATCATTGACGAAGAAGATAACAATAATAATCTGAATGAAAACATGGAAGAGAACAAGGCACAGAAAAATAGAAAAAAAGACAATGGTCGCAACTGGGACTCGAACTCCGACCAATTTCGCTATTGCCACCTTCTGTCAAACCATCATATTTGTCAATCTCATATTTCAAATTTTAGATTTATTAACTAATTCTTTTTCCATGTTACGGGTAACTACATTGTTATTGGAAACAATTATTCTAAGAATTGGTTTGTAACGTGGATAGCGTGTCGGATAAATATATCCGAATTTATTCACATGGAACTATTGACTTTTTATAAAAGTCTAAATGAATATTAATTTTTTTATAAGAAAAACTCTCTTTACTTTTGAAGGTTATTCCCATTAACGTAATACATCATTGAAGAAGAAGATAACAATAATAATTTGAATGAAAATGTGAAAGAGAAAAAGACATAGAAAAAGACAAAAGACAATAGACAAGACGAACAGTTGCGATCATTATCTTTTTCTATTTTTCTGTTTCTTGTTCTGTTTCATATTTTCATTTAGATTATTACTGTTATCTTCTTCTTCAATAATATATTACATTGATGGGAATAACCCCCAAAAGTTATAAAAAGAGAGTTTTTATTATAAAAAATTGAACATTCTTATAGCTTTTTTATTCATATGGAAACATCTATGGTAAACCACACAGCAGATTCCTGAAATGCAAAACGTTTTTTTCTAGCGTTTTTTTGTTTATTGCAGACAGCAGGCAGGAATAGCTTTTTCCGACACTGATTTGAAAAATGCTTCGTTCGTAATTTCATAGATAACACAAATATTTAACAGGGAAAGGTAATTTGAAGGAAAATTTAAATTAAAACCACGTTTTAAAATCCGCCGTAAAATGACGAACTTTACTATTATTATTTTATTTATCTTTTTAACAAATTGACACTCTTCTGACTGATAGTTAAGATATCTGAAGTAAGTCAGTCAGTAAGAAAATATGATATAGGTAAGGTACATTAATTACTTTATATTTTCTATGAAAGAAATGATCGAGATGTGGAAATTTTTAGCTAGACCAGAGTTTATATAGATTTATTCCTTTGTCCATTGGGAAGGAAGAAAGTTCATTTAAGATTATACATTAGCGACACTTGTAAGTACTGGCGCCATCTATGATCCAAATTAATTAACTTGTATTGAAATTCATAATTGGTTTGAGACTTAGCTCCAGAAACCCACATGCATTGTAGACAATGAATAGAAAAACAAAGAATTATTATTGTCATGCCATGTTGTGCTACATTCTTCTTCAGCCAACGTTTTGGACAGCATTACAGCGTCATTCATCAAGGCAGAAAATAATATTTGGATGATTTGTATAGCCTCGTTTTGGTGAAAAATCACCCCTAGGGCGCTGTACGCAGTATCTTACTACTACTTCAGAATAGACAAACTATAATAAAAACATAACCACTGGAGCGACAGCGCATTTAAAAACTTTTTCTCGGTTTGCTCGAGATTTTCAGAAGACCATTTTTAAAATTTTTCGCCAACATTAAAAAAATCATACCTTCGAATATTTACATGGAGACATAAAAACATATTATAGTGCTATGTAGCCAATGAATAAACCTGTATATTACCGTATATCTCATATTTGTAGGATTTATAAAAAAAATCGTAAAGTTTGTAACCGCGCGAATCCTGCGTAATTGTTACTTTGAAACTGCCGTAAGAGCTTATTCGAGTCAACATAGAATATTTTCGATTACTGTATATTGATGTGGTAAATTTGATAACTAAAGGTGCATAACTATGGATAAATGACTTAATTTTAACCGTAAATAGCTGATCAGAAATTCTGTATGATAAATTAAAAAAAATATATTTTTAACATATTTAATATCTATGAAGTTCGGATTTGCGACATCCCCGATCACAATAGATAAAGCATTTCAATAGCTCCGGTTTCAGTCCAAAATAACAAACGTGTGAGCTACAAATATATTTTTTTTAAATTGCCGAATCAAGGAAATAATTGCCTTTTGTATCCGAAAAGCAACCGAAGACATTTAAAATGGCGCCAATATATGGCAAAAATTGCTCCAATGGTCAATGGTTATGGCTAATATATTGTAACCACCGGTCCGTCAACCACTAATACAAAATGTAATGTACAATGCATTATTTGACCAATACACATGCCACATTAAAATGTACGTAGAAATATTTATGTTGAAAATATACAGGACCATACTTAGCTGGGTAATCTGTAATTTTTACACATCTGCCCTGATGATGAATGCCGTAATACTGTTTGAAACATTGGCCAATAAAGGAGGTAGCGTGAAAATCTCAATATTATGTTATTTTTGTTTCATGTCCATTGTGTTTAATTTATCTAAGTGTATTTGGTATATTTTACAGTAGAACCATTACAGGCGCGAAGGTAGTAGGTATATTAACATAAACATTCAATTAAAAGACCGGTCAGCGGATCCCAGGGTCGGGTATTCCTCGGCAGGCTAAGTCCTCCATTACAACATAAGCAAAATTTTCCGCATACTGATTTATCGACCACCATAACACGGGCATCAGCCTAGCATGGTGGTCGAAAAATCCACTAATTAACGTAACCATAAAATTTTACGCAATGAATAAAGAAAAATTAAAAAAAAAAAACTGTGGTAATAGAAGGAGATTTTAAAATATTATTCAGGTTAATTGTAACCTGGGAATGTTTGTCTTAATTTTTAAAATAAAAAAACGATTTATTTTCTTGAAAAAACTTTTGCATCCCGTACAACACATACAAATCATTTCATACAATATTACATATAGAAAATATTATGTCCAACAACGGGCAACACCATGAACGTTGAATAAGTAATTTTAAATTTATATTTAGTAAATCGTAAAATTATTTTTTCTTAAGTTTTTATTTCATTATTGACATAATAATCTTTATTGTTTATTGCCTCAGGATTTTAGGACAGATAACTAAATATCACAAAACTTTGGAATCTTCGACCAAGTACCCTTTGGAATAATTAATTTTATGTAGGAAATAGTTGAGAATATCAAACTTACATTAAAAATTTAACGGAACTCTGTAATATCTAGATTATTTATTTATAAAATTGTCAATTAAGCGGATCTAAATTACATTTTTCATTTATTTTTGGGGTATTATGCCATGATATCCGTGTTGTGCTTCCTCATTCTTACAGACGTTGAGGTGTAAAAAATGCAACACGGCGTAATACCACAAAAATAGAGATTATACTTTTGGCTGTGAAAATAACATAACATTACTGTAAAAGACAAAATATTAAATGTTCTGGAGAACGAAAGAAAGTTAAAAATCTATTGTTTTTGTTGTAGACCTATAATTACGAAATTTTAATTTTAAAATTAACATTGAATAGATCTTTTGGAATATTTTTTTTTGTAAATTTCTTTAAAAACTGAATTTAATTTATTTCTAATATTTCAGAAAAAAAATCCTCATAAAATACACGTAGTAAAGGACACACTTAGAAAAATTTCGACGACGCAGATCAAAATAGAAAAAATGGTGAAAAATGATAAATTTAACTCAATTTGGATTTCTTGCCCTTTAAAGCATTTCAAATTTCCGTTATCGATATGTTTTCGCCAAAAGATAAAATAATTTTGGCAGCTTGATTTATCAAGTAAAGATATATATATACAGGATGTCCCAAAAGAAACTTGATATTTGTTTTGCTTTCTGTGTGAACGCAACTTTTCCGAGGGGTGCGGGGGGTATGTCAATCAGTAGTCTGACTCTTGGGAATTTAGTCGCTATGAAGCATTTCTCGGGAGCGACCGCGTGTTGTGCGTGCGTGAGTTTTACAAAAATGGTGATTCGGCGACTGTATTGCGTAGAAGATTCTACAATATTTAAGGTTTTCGTCAATTCAATGATGCGCCAAGCATTTCCTCATTCGAAAAAAGGTCAAAAAGTTTGAAGAGATCGGTACAACGCTGGCAAAGCCAAAATCCGGGCGACCAAGGTCATCGAAAACGGTAGAAAACATAGAGATTGTTTATCAGTCTTTTCGTGACGACTCAAACTCTTTGATTCGGAAGCGCGCAAGTGCTTTAAATGTGCATAGATCATCGTTACACAGCATTTTGCAAAAAGATATAATGCTGCACCCCTACAAACTTACTGGCTATAACCAAAGAACATGGTTCCAGCAAGACGGAGCAACATTACATACGTCTCTGCCATGAGTTGGTGAAATTTTCCCTGGCAAATTGATCTCTAGGAGAGGTGACATAAATTGGCCTTCTCGTGGTCATGACCTAACCCCTATGGGCTTTTTCCTGTGGGGTTATCTCAAATCTAAAGGGTACGCCAAAAATCCGACTTCCCTGATGCAATTAAAAGAAAAACTATATCCGTCACGAAATGGCAGCCATCACGAAGCCTACTTGGCTAGCCGTCGCGCGTCGTAAGAAATTTTACTCTTCGATAACGGCAGGCGCAGTGCAGCGGTAACGCGCTTGACTCGCATTCCGAAGGTCGCGGGATCGAATCCCTTCTTAATTTTTGAATTTATTCTTTAAAAATAATATATAGCATATTTGCGGCACGTTCCAAAGTGGAAGATACTCTCAGTATCGCCCTGGTGTAAGACCACCATTCAGAATTGAAACGTTGCCTGAAATGGCTTTAGCCGTATTTGGTGACCAGATCTGAATAGCCAGCTACTTCCCCACCTTCCTCTTCCATATCTCCTTCCCTGCCCATACCTTTAGCCTCACAACATACCCCAATTGGGGATGCCATAGTCTCACTGGTTCCAGACGGGAGCAGCTTGTGCGGTATTCATGTAAAAAAAAATTAATGCCACGAACGTGAGGGTTTATATTTGGACTATATTATTTTTCAGAAATAAATTCCCAAATTGTGTATTTTAGTATTTAATAAATATTTTTTCGATAGAACCCTTAACCACTTTCTTTCGGTTCACCTGTATATAATTTTGGCAGCATTGATTTATCAGGTAAATATAAAGGCCCTACACATATAAAATGATTCATTAGTTAATCTTTTGATTGTTAGTTTTGCTTCACGAACACAGGTATGGCGTCCTAATTATATTGTAAGAATGAAATAAAAATATAAAAATTCTGAAACGCTAAATAATATTTATTGAAAGAAAGGGGGGCTGGATGGCCAGGCAAGAAACATACTAACCAATTTGAATTTAAATATTGTCATTTTTATAAAGGTTTATAATTATCGCCGACAAAGCGCCAGTTTTGTATCTTCGTCAGAGTGTCATCTTTATCACCAGCATAATGTCAGCGATGATGCCTGGAAAAATATTCCTGCATCTTGGGAATAAATAAAATATCACGAGAGAAATTAATTTTTGAGTCTGACGTAAAACATGCTTATAGTTTATTTGTGAAGTTATATTTTGGGTTTTCCAGTACCTATTTAATAATTTTGATAAAGGTAGGTAATTTGTACCGACAATTGAAAATTATTAAAAAATCACATACACAAAATCATATAAACGTACGTAATTGGATTAATATTAAATAATATAATTTCGCTAATAAAAAAAAATTCTAAGTAGTTTTTTGAAAATAATAAAATATAGCTTCACGTATATAAACTACTACCTTTTGCCCCTGTCTTGGCTCGCATAGTATTAGGGGGGTTCCCACTCCACCTCCTCCACCATTCCTAACCTCACTCCACCCCCCCTTACCCCCTTCACTCACTCCACCCCTCACCAACCCTTCATACATGTTACATTCATTTTTCAAACAGCTCGCGCGCCATCGTAACAATCAAACACGCATTTTCGCATTTATAATGTTAGTATAGATTAGTATAATTTTAACTATCAAAGGGATCTCCTAAACAAATAACAAAATGACGGCGCGCGTCAAATAAATAGTTCCCAAGCAACGCTTTGCTTTTCGTCTGGACAATAAACACATAATAAATAATTTCTAACGCCAGAGCTTATTCATAACGCCAGAGCTTATCAATATATACAGCCCATAAAACTCGCAAATAATGTAGCTTTCTATCAGTGAATTTTTTTTTAAAGTCCTTTCAGAATTTTTTGCGTGAAAGAGTAACAATCATACATACATCCATACATTCATACAGCCATACAAACTTTCGTCTTTATATAATCTTAATAGGATGAGCATGTTTTTGTCAGTCAGACTCAAAAAATCATTTCTCTTGTGATATTTTGATATATACAGCCTTTACAGCTTTTCAATATATACAGCCTATATTACTCGCAAATAATGTAGCTTTCAATTAGTGAAAAAATCCTTTCAGTATTTTTTGCGTGAAAGAGTAACAAACGTACATACATCCATACATCCATACAAACTTTCGTCTTAATAATATTAATAGGATGAGCATGTTTTTGTCAGTCAGACTCAAAAAATCATTTCTCTTGTGATATTTTGTTTGTTCCCAAAATCTAGGGATATTTTCCCAGACATCATCAACTTATTTGTTAAAAAAAACGAGTGTGCTTTAGACCACACGACTGAAGTAAAACTTCACTAACTTATATCTCCCTCTCAACTTCCGTTCGCCTCGCCCGATTATAGTTTTCGTAACGATCTCGTCACGCATTCACCAGCTTACTCCCCAAGTCAAGCGTGCGTAAAGAAGTTTTACTTCGAAAAGAAAATTTGTGCGGAAATTTCGCACCTTGAAATCGGGAATTTTTTGACTTGACTTGACTTTGAGGAGTAAGCTAAGTAAGAAGTAAGCTGGTGAATGCGTGACGAGAGCGTTATGAAAAGTGTGATCGAGCGAGGCGAACGGTCGGACGAGGCGAACGGAATTTGAGAGGGAGATATAGGTTAATGAAGTTTTTCTTCAGTCGTGTGGTCTAAAGCACACTCGTTATTTTTTTTTGGGTATCACAATACCGGCTTCAGTATCCTACATTTTCATTTACTGATAATAATTGGTGATAAGCAACAGACAGTGCATGGTAACCGTGCTTGAATATGACTCACTGTGAAAATTGTTGTATATTAATTAAGTAACTACCCAAATGATTTGAACTCCTTTGAATGAATCATCAATTCTTTGGTTTGTGGCTGTTTCATTCAAATAATGCGTATCTTTGCTCTTTTAATTAACGTTTGTCTTAGAGTAAGTCTGAAGTCAATATTGTTATTTGAAGATCATTGGACAAACGAACTTCTTTGTTTCATTGTTTATAAATATGTTATATTTCAGAAATTACACATCATCGACATGGGTCACTCTTTCTCAAGCTCCTCTGGACGCAGCTTTGGAAACCAGGACTTTGGAAATGCCCACGGACCCAACACGGGAAACCAGAACTTTGGAAACGCCCACGGACCCAACATGGGAAACCAGGACTTTGGAAACGCCCACGGACCCAACACGGGAAACCAGGACTTTGGAAACGCCCATGGACCCAACGCGGGAAACCAGACCTTCTGCCCTTGTTGCGGATCCAACATGGGAAACCATGCTTTTGGACACTGCCCTGAACCCAATACGGGAAACCAGGACTTGGGTAATTCACACGGACCCAACGTAGGAAACCAGGGATTTGGAAACTCACACGGACCCAACGTGGGAAACCAGGGATTTGGAAACTCACACGGACCCAACGTGGGAAACCAGGGATTTGGAAACTCACACGGACCCAACGTGGGAAACCAGGGTTATTGAAACTCATACGGACCGGCTTCCAGAATTCCTTTTTCAATTCAGATTTGAAGATAATGAATATGCAAAATTAATAAAGTCATCCATAACCAACCATGTACCTGCGCTTTTCGTATTCCTTTTGTGTTACATTTTAAGAATCTTAAATCAGATTAAAAAACAATTAAAACGACAAACATTATTTATTTTTCAGTTATTCTTCATTCATGAATATTTACGTTTGTTTTTTGTTATTCAAACAGCTTAAACGAGATATGTTTTTAGATTTTCACGACCAAAAGTGTTTTCGTTATTTGTTTTTGGGGTGTTATGTCGTGTTGCGCTACCTCCTTCTTTAGCCAACGTTTCGGACAGCGTTGCAGTGTCCATCATCAGGGCACTTACCGAATCTGCCCTGATGATGCACACTGCAACGCTGTCCGAAACGTTGGCTAAAGAAGGAGGTAGCGCAACACGGTACAATACCCCAAAAACAAATAACGAAAAAAAGTGATAAATACTAAGAACGGGTTGTTTAAAAAAAAAATATGAACTCATCAAATATTTGAAGATAATTTTTACATTCTGTGTGACATCTGTTATTATATCATTATGGGCCTTTTGCTGCATGAAACCGAAATAATCACAGAACTTTGAATAGAACTTTATACATAGCGCTTATGTTTTACGTAATACTATTTTACAAATAATAAATTAAAAAAAAAACGTATTAAGGGAACAATTTTGTAATCTTTTACAATAAATAAATTGATTTGATTAAAAATTAGTAGAATACTTAGTTTTTACCACTTTTAATGTTTATAAAAACCGACGCGTTTCATTAGCAAGGCTCACTCCTTCAGGCTTTATTTATAATTAGTTTTAAGTAAACCCAGAAAGAAGTGAGCGTTGGTCATAAAACTTGTCGGTTTTTATAAACAATAAAAGTGGTAGATACGTTTTTAGAATTTCACGGCCAAAAGTACTTTCGTTATTTGTTTTTGGGGTGTTATGCCGTGTTGCGCTACGTCCTTTTTTAGCCAACGTTTCGGACAGCGTTGCAGTGTCCATTATCGTGCCTCTAACGGATCTGCCCTGATGATGGACACCGCAACGCTGTCTGAAACGTTGGCTAAAGAAGGAGGTAGCGCAACACGGCAATACGGCATAACACCCCAAAAACAAATAACGAAAAAAAGTGGTAAATACTAAGAACGGGTTATTTAAAAAAAATTATGAACTCATCAAATATTTGAAGTTAATTTTCACGTTCTGTGTGACATCCATTATTATATTATTATATGCAATTTGCTGAATGAAACCGAAATAATCACAGAACTTTGAATAGAACTTACACAGAACGTGAAAATTAACTTCAAATATTTGATGAGTAAAACTTTTTTGCAACAACCCATCCTTAGTACTCTATTAATTTTGAATTAAAATGGTGCCATAAATTAAGTTCGCTGTGTTTGTAGATGAAATTGATTTGAATTAAATTGGACAATATTTTGAATAGGATTCATTTCCATAATAGTTTCGAGTACAGCTTTAGATTCATAGATGGAGTAGCTGGCGGCGTAGAGAGGGAAATACCTTTTTAGTTTCATTAACACGGCATAGTATCCCAACAATAAATCACGATTATTCTGTTGGCAAAATTTTTTTTTTTTTAAAAAATTACATAGTTTTGCCAGCCTTGTTTTGTCAACTAAAGCTGTATAAAGGCCCCACAGATATAAAATGATTCATTAGTTAATCTTTTGATTGTTGATTTTGCTTCACGAACACAGGTATGTCGACCTAATCATATCGTAAAAATGATAATAAAAAATCTGAAGCGCAAAATAATATTTATCGATAGAATGGAGGCTTAATGGCCAGGCCAGAAAATTAATAACCAATTTGAATTTTAATAATGATATTTTTATAAAGGTTTATAATAATTATCGCCGACAGAGCGCCGATTTGTATCTTCGTCAGAGTGTCATTCTTATCACCAACATAATGGCGGTGATGATATCTGGGAAAATATCCCTACATCTTGGGAATAAATAAAATATCACAAGAGAAATGAATTTTTGAGTCTGACAAAAAACATGCTCATAGCTAGTTTATTTGTGAAGCTATATTTTGTTGCTTTCCAGTAGGGATGTTATGGATATCAAATTTCGGATCTGGATACGGATACGGATTATAGGAATAATATTATACCGGTTTCGATACGGTTACGGATATGAAATTATTTCGGATTATCCGCTAGTTTCGGATAATTTCGGTTACGGATATTAGAATCTTAAAATTATAAAAGCAAAATACAAATAGCAAGATTTGACTTTTATTTCTAGTCTATGTATATTATCATTTGTTTTTTACAATCAGTCAAATAAATAACTATTATTATTGCCATTTTTAAGTACTATGTAGACTATTACTATCATCCCAGGAACCTCTATTTTTCAAGAAGTCTGTTATTGACAACTGTTTTTTACACTCTTGTCACTTTCTCACGTCTTTACGTTAGCTATTGTTTATGTTGTTTTTGTTGAGTATCCTTTTCCAGTAACAACAGTTCTTCATATTTAACGAGGTGTTTTGATTTAAGATGAAGTTTCATAGAAGTAGTGCCACCCCTTTGCGTGAAAAGTTTTTACCGCACACTGTTTACATTTTGCAGAATATATATTAATTTCATCAAAAAATGTCCAAATTAAACTAGACTTAGGACGCATTTTACCTTTTACCAAGACTATAACAATTTATTTACAAATACTTTGAAACTAAGTAAGTAGGTACTCGCAAATAATAAGTTTTAATATTTGTACACCCACAATCACAAAGTAAATCGGACTCGATCGGGCAAAACAAACAAAAACCTGTCGTAATCTGTCTAGACTCAGCCTTTATCCGAAACTATCCGAAACTTTTATATCGGTTTCTGTTACGGTTACGGATATGTTTTTTAATTCGGATATCCGATAGTTTCGATTACGGTTACGGAGCTCCATAACATCCCTACTTTCCAGTACTTACTTATTAATTTTGAAAAACAGTTAATTTTTACCGACAATTTAAAATTATTAAAAAATCACATACAAAGTAATATCCACGTATTTGGAACAATATTAAACATTACGACTTCAGTATAAAAAAAAATTGTAGGGGGGTACTGGAAAACAACTTTATAAACAATGAGCATGTTTTTTGTCAATCAGACTCAAACATTCATTTTTCCGGTGATATTTTGTTTATTCTAAATATCTAGGGACATTTTCCCAGACATCATCAATTTATTTGTCACAAAAACGGTGAAAATTTTTGGGGAAGTTTCCCACCTTGTAATCGGGAATATTTTTTTTGGTGCCGCAATACCGGCTTCAGTATCATACATTTACTGATAAGTAGTGATAAGCTATGGACATACATATTATTCCTCTAAGTAACAAACACTGCATGTTAACTGTGCTATGATTCCAAATGAAAATGGTTGTACATTAATTAAGTACCTACCCAAATGATTTGAACACCTTTGAATGAATCATAAATTCTTTAGTTTTTGGCGGTTACATTCAAAGAATGTGTATCTTTGCCCTTTTAATTAATGCTTGTCTTAGAGTAAGTCTGAAGTCAATATTGTTTAGATGGTAATTGGCCAAGCAAACATCTTTGTTTAATTTCAATAAATATGTTATATTTCAGAAACTACACATCATCGACATGGAAGACTCTCAGCGCTTCCCAAACTCCTCCGGACCCAACTTTGGAAACCAGGACTTTGGAAATGCCCACGGACCCAACATGGGAAACCAGGACTGCGGCAATTCTCACGGACCAAACATGGGAAACCAGGATTTCGGAAACTCCCATGGACCCAATATGGGAAACCAGGACTTCGGTAATTCACACGGACCCAACATGGGAAACCAGGACTTTGGAAACTCGCACGGACCCAACATGGGAAATCAGGGATTTGGAAACTCACACGGTCCTAACATGGGAAACCAGGGTTATTGAAACTAATGAATATGAGAAATAAATAAAGTCGTTCGTAACCAACCATGTACCTGCGCATTTCATATTCCGATTTTGTTAAATTTTAAGAATCATAAATCAGATTAAGAAAACATTTAAAACGACAAACTTAATTTTTTTTCAGTTATCCTTCATTCATGAATTTTAGGTTTGTTATTTGTTACTCAAACATCTTAAATAACTTATTCGAAAAATAATCAAAAACTGGTTTATAGGCATTCAAATATTTAAATGAGTACCAAATATTTTAAAACAAAAATAAATTTTTGATCTATGTGTGTCGTATCTTATTTTGATCCATTTTAGTGGTAAGTAGTAACATTATTTTAGCTTTTTTCATTAATATGGAAACATCTACGGTAAACCACACGACAGATTCCTGAAATTCAGAACGCTTTTTTTTCAACCGTTTTTTTTTATTGCAGACTGCAGGCAGGAATAGCTTTTTCCGATACTGATTTGAAAATTAATTAATAGATCGTAATTTCATAGATCGCTCTTGATCACCATTTGTCGTTTTTCAGCACAACACAAAGTAAGGGCATTACCAGAGAAAGCCGGAAATACGTCATTTTCAAAAAAGTTTTTAGACGTATTGACTCTTTTCCACAAAAAATTATAAATGGATTTCGAAAGATTGTTCTTTTATCTAGCATAGCTATGTAATAAATTTTTAGAATTTTTTTTAATTTTTAGTATAATAAGGTTATTCCATAGGTCGTTGGCAGATTTGTTAAATTTTCAAAAAAGTTTTTGTATTATACCACACCCATTTCAAACAATGTAATCATGCAGTAAAATAAAGCAATACATTATCTAGCAAAGTTATGTATTAGAATTTTAATTTTAGTTTCAATAAAATCATTAAAAAATATGTACGTACATGTGTTTCTTGACGAAAATTGGTCCATTTGTGTATTTATTTGCGCACTTACAAACTAATATATTTCAGATTTTTTTAACATTCTTATTAAATTTAGACATTATTGAAAAATGATAAATACTTATAATCAAAAAATAACTACAAAAAGTACACTATTTTAATAGTTTTATCATCACGCCTTTCAGCATTTTTGGATGAATGTATAAATTAAAGCTAATTTGGATTGAAATAAATTCGATATTGAGTTATAATTTAAAAAAGCTGGTACGGAGAATAATCAATCTTTCTCATTGTAACCGCCCTGCACGATCGGAAGAACAACTTTCGACGAAATGTGGATTTTCGTCCGCTGGCTGGTTAAACGCTCTTAACACAAAAAGGTAATTTAAAGTTTAAATAAAAACCCCGTTGTAAAAACCGCCGTAAAATGATGAACTTTAATATTTTTATTTTATTTATCTTTTTATTGACAAATTGACACTCTTCTGACTGATAGTTAAGATATTTGAAGTAAGTTGTTTAGAATCTGAAGTGTAATATGATATAGAAGCCATACAGGAGAATAATATCTGGCCTAACATTGATTATTGTGCTTGAGGTATGCAATTTATTATAGTCTTCTTATAACTACATTCCGTGCAGTTGAATACATCTATTATTTCTGAGAAATCATTGCAAACTGCATGCAATCTAGGTATAAGCGAGTATCTAAATGACTCAGTCCTAATATTGTTGTTGTAAATAAAAAGAATTTTGGATCGAGTATTTCTTGTAGGTATATGGAAGGTAATTAGGCTTAATAAATCAGAGATTAATAAGAATTATAATTAAGAATTAATTAAGAATCTATAATTCCATCAACAATTTTAAAAAAAATGGAATGTACAATAATATATTGTATCCATAAAATGTACGCATTATTTTTTCTCCAATTATAATTAACTAAAACTAGACCCCTATTGTCCCTACATACGTTGTTAGCGAGCAGTATGCAAGTGCTTGATCTGATGAAAAACCGTTTAGTATGGAGAAGGCCCGAAGATATCGATCTAGAGATTGGTTTATTTATGACTCAACCGTTGAATAACATCCCCAAACTGTTTGGGAATTCCCCTTAAGCAGTGATTGCAATACGCGCACAGCCTCTCACTACTTACTTCAATTCCATCTATGGGCAGAATAAAGAATTGATATAATATGATTCTTTGGTTAATTCGAAGCTGTTTAGTTAGATGTCGCTACGCTACCCTAATAGGAAGTATTTTTTTCAATCATGTCAAACAATGAACAAACATTTACTAGTATAGTATTATAGTCGATGGTATTTCTTAAGGTAGGGCACGGGTATTTTAAGGTAGGGCATTGCCCCCTAATGCCCCCTCCCCTAACTACGGCCCTGATCAGACATTCTGTTTGCAATTATCAAAGTTCGGATTTGCGACATCCACGGTCACAATAGATAAAGCTTTTCAATAGCTTCGGTTTAAGTCCAAAAAAACTACAAATATAAAAAAAAAATTGCCGAATCAAGGAGATAATTGCCTTTTTTATCCGAAAAGCAATCGGAGATATTTAAAATGGCGCCAATATATGGCAAAAATCGCTCCAGTGGTTATGGCTAATATATTGTTATCACCGGTCCGTCAACCACCAATACAAAATGTAATGTACAATGCATTTTACAAATACACGTGCCGCATTAAAATGTACGTATAAATATGTATGTTGAAAATATACAGGATCATACTTAGCTGGGTAATCTGTATTTTTTACACATCTGACCTGATGATGAATGCCGTTTGAAACATTGGCTAAAGAAAGAGGTAGGAGTAATAACCTCAAAAAATCACAATACTACTTTTGGCATGAAAATCTCAAGATTGTTTCACCCGCGATGCTAAATAACATATTTTTATCTTTTAAATTCATTGTGTTTAATTTATCTAAGTGTCATCGGTATATTTTAGAGTAGAACCTTTACAGGGGTGAAGGTAGTAGGTATATTAACATAAACATTCAATTAAAAGTATAGTGGATCCCAGGCGTCGCGTCGGGTACTCGATTCCTCGGTTGGCTAAGTCCTCCATCACGACACAAGCAACATTTTTCGCATACTGTGGCGATAGTAGGAGATTTTCAAATATTATTCAGGTTATTTGTAACCTGGGAATGTTTGTCTTTATTTTTAAAATAAAAAAAACGTGTTCATTTTCTTGAAAAAACTTTTGCATCCCGTACAACACCTGATGTTTTCATACAATATTACATATAGAAAATATCCAACAACGGGCAACACCATGAACGTTGAATAAGTAATTTTGATATTTTTTAATGAAGCTATTACTTTGTGGTTATCCATTATAGAAAAATGAAACAATTCAACTTTGTATAAACCACTTATATAATGCGCAAATCCGATCGGTTTCGGAACAAACGTTCCTTCTTCAGGGAAAGCTTATACTAATTTGACAGTTTTGAAATTATTAACTAGCAACGGCTCCACCCCTACCATAATAAAACATTGTTCGAAACTGTCAAATTAGTATAAGCTTTCCCTGAAGAAGGAACGTTTGTTCCGAAACCGGTCGGATTTGCGCATTATATAAGTGGTTTATTCAAAGTTGAATTGTTTCATTTTTTTAAAGTAATTTTGAATTTAGATTTAGTTAATCGTAAAATAATTTTTTTTCCAAGTTTTTATTTCATTATTGACATAATAATCTTTATTGTTTATTGTCTCAGGTTTTTAGGACAGATAACTAAATATCACACAGCTTTAGAATGATTAATTTTATGTAGGAAATAGTTGAGAATATCAAACATACATTAAAAATTTTATGGAACTCTGTAATCTCTAGATTACTTATTTATAAAATTGTCAATTAAGCGGATCTAAATTACATTTCTCATTTATTTTTGGGGTATTATGACATGATATCCGTGTTGTGCTTCCTCATTGAGGTGTAAAAAATGCAACACGGCGTAATACCACAAAAATAGAGATTATACTTTTGGCTGTGAAAATAACATATCGATAGCGGAAATGTGAAATACTGTAAAGGACAAAATATTAATTGTTCTGGAGAACGAAAGAAAGTAAAAAAAAATCAAATCTCTTGTTTTTGTTGTAGACCTATAAATCCGAAATTTTAATTTTAAAATTAACATTTTGCTTCCCCATTTATTTGTCAACATTATGGACCCTAAGGTGGAAATGCAACACGGCCGTAATACTACAAAAATAAAGATTATACTTTGGGTGTGAAAATAACATATCGATAGCGGAAATGTGAAATACTGTAAAGGACAAAATGCTAATTGTTCTGGAGAGCGAAATAAAGTTTAAAGAAAATCAAATCTCGTGTTTTTGTTGACCTAAGGACAAAATGCTAATTGTTCTGGAGAGCGAAATAAAGTTTAAAGAAAATCAAATCTCGTGTTTTTGTTGACCTATAATTACGAAATTTTAATTTTAAAATTAACATTGAATTAATATTGCGGACAACAAATATGCTACAAAATGTAGAAAACCATTCACACGATCAGAGTACAATTTAATTTAAGCTGATTGGACTCCTATGCAGATTCATTCTAAAGGTGAAATCAATATTGTGTTCACAATGCAAATTCCTGTTGCGGATTCATCTGCTAACCCTAACGCAATTCGAAGGTAAAACCATTTTGGTGTTCTTGGTGTAGTATTAATTAAAGCTGGGGACTCACAATCCAAATAGCTCTGACGGAAAAACCAGTTTTGTGTTCAAAATTAAATGAAAAAAATCCATGTATGGTTTCGTCTGCTTACGCATTTCGTAGAAACCCGTTCTCGTTTTAGAAGTGCATTTATAAAATTCTAGTTGCATACTTTGTGCTGCCTGGAGGAAAGCCATTTTCATACATTACATTCGACCGGTCAGTGGTTGAGTGGGCATCGCGTTCCGTGTTCGATTCCTAGACTGGCTAAGTCCTCCATCACGACTCAAGCAACATTTTCGGCTTACTGTGGTGGTAGTAGGAGATTTTCAAATATTGTCAGGTTGTTCGTAACCCGGGAATGTTTGTCTTTCTTTAAAAAAAAAAAGTAAATATATTCTGAGTGGAGTTTTAATTCCCCGCGTACAAACTCACTTTCTAATTAAAACCAGTTCTGTGTTTAGAATGCAACGAAAAAATTCCAGGTGGTGTTTTATCTCGCTAACGCGTTTCGCCTTTGGAATAATATTTTTTTTGTAAATTTCTTTAAAAACTGAATTTAATTTATTTCTTATATCAATATATATAAAAATCCTCGTAAAATGCACGTAGTAAAGGACACACTTATTTTCCTAGAAAAATTTCGACGACGCAGATCAAAATAGAAAAAAACGGTGTTAAATGATAAATTTGACTCATTTTTGGATTTCTTGCCCTTTACAGCATTTAAAATTTCCGTTATCGATATGTTTTTGCCAAAAGATAAAATAATTTTGGCAGCATTGATTTATCGAGTAAAGATATATAGATATATAATTTTGGCTGCATTGATTTATCAAGAAAAGATATGTAAAAGTCCCACATTATAAAATTATTAATTAGTTAATTTTTTGATTGTTAGTTTTGCTTCACGAACGCAGGTATGTTGTCCTAATCATATTGTAAGAGTGAAATAAAAAAATAAAAATTCTGAAGTGCTAAATAATATTTATTGATAGAATGGGAGCAGGCAAGAAAGTTACTAACCAATTTGAATTTAAATATTGTCATTTATATATAGGTTTTTTAATTATCGCCGACAAAGCGCCAGTTTTGTATCTTCGTCAGAGTGTCATCTTTATCACCAGCATAACGTCAGCGATGATGCCTGGAAAAATATTACTACATCTTGGGAATAAATAAAATGTCACGAGAGAAATGAATGTTTGAGTCTGACTTAAAACATGCTCATAGTTTATTTGTGAAGTTATATTTTGGGTTTTCCAGTACCTATTTAATAATTTTGATAAAGGTAATTTGAACCGACAGTTGAAAGTTATTAAAAAATCACATACATAATCATATAAACGTACGTAATTGGAATAATATTAAAAAATATGATTTCGGTAATTTAAAAAAAAAAAAAATAGTAAGTAGTTTTTTCTTTGTTAACATTAGATCCACACAGGAGGCACCGAGGAAAACAATTTCCATAGGGGCCTTTGCCATCTTTGAGGATGCTGTATGGAGGGTTTTGTGGAGGGAAAGGAAGGAGAAGAAGGTATGGGAAGGAAAAAGGTATGAGGGTGGGTAGGAATCTGGGGGTCAGTGTGGCCAGGAGTGATGGACGTATGAATCTATTCCTCACACGGCGCGGCGGTGCAATGCGAAGGGTCGGGAAAATCCGGCTGGAGAGGTCAAAAGGCCTCCCTCAATCAGTCTCCTCCGATCCAGCCCGCCACCCAGTGGTTGGGCAAACGTATCCGCCACTAAGACCTAGACAAAGCTCTTCCCATGAACCCGGGCACCCCTGCTAAGTCACCAAACGTAGCGAAACACTTGCGGTGACCTGTGGCAGGGGTGTTGGTTGTCCAATAAATGGTTCCCGGGGTGGCGGTACCCATACTCGCCTCCCAAATTGAAAATTACAAAATATAGCTACACATATATTTTTTTAAATTTTTTTTTAATTTTTTTTTTTTATTAGTAATAGAAGGTACATAAATTACAAATAAATTTTATACAGTAATTAATTACATAGTAGAATATTTGATGTACCCCCATAATTAAGCAAGGCTTATATAAACTACCAGCTTTTGCCCCCGGCTTCGCTCGCATAGTATTAGGGGGGTTCCCACACCACCTCCTCCTCCTTTCCTATCCTCACTCCATCCCCCCTACTCATCTCACTCAATACCCCCCTTCACCTCCCCCACCATATAAGTTATATTCATTTTTCAAACAGCTCGCGCGCCACCTATTAAAGTGTAACAATCAAACACGCAGTGTCGCATTTATAATGTTAGTATAGATCAGTATAATTTTAACTATCAAAGGGATCTCCTAAACAAATAACAAATGACGGCGCACGTCAAATAAATAGTTCCCGAGCAACGCTTTGCTTTTCGTCTGGACAATAAACGTATAATTAATAATTTCTAACGCCAGAGCTTATTCATAACGCCAGAGCTTTTCAATATATACAGCCTATATTACTCGCAAATAATGTAGCTTTCAATTAGTGAAAAAGTCCTTTCAGTATTTTTTGCGTGAAAGAGTAACAAACGTACATACATCCATACATCCATACAAACTTTCGTCTTAATAATATTAATAGGATGAGCATGTTTTTGTCAGTCAGACTCAAAAAATCATTTCTCTTGTGATATTTTGTTTATTCCCAAAATCCAGGGATATTTTCCCAGACATCATCAATTTATTTGTTAAAAAAAAACAACGAATGTGCTTTAGACAAAACGACTGAATTAAAACTTCACTAACTTATATCTCCCTCTCAACTTCCGTTTGCCTCGCTCGACCGTTCGCATCGCCCGATCACACTTTTCAGCTTACTCCCCAAGTCAAGCGTGCGTAAAGAAGTTTTACTTCAAAAAGAAAATTTGTGCGGAAATTTCGCACCTTGAAATCGGGAATTTTTTGAGTAAAACTTCTTGGCTTGGGGTGTAAGCTGGTGAATGTGTGACGAGAGAGTTATGAAAAGTTCAAAAGTGTGATCGGGCGAGGCGAACGGTCGGGCGAGGCGAACGGAAGTTGAGAGGATAGAAGTTAGTGAAGTTTTGCTTCAGTCGTGTGGTCTAAAGCACAGTCGTTATTTTTTTTTGGGTATCACAATACCGGCTTCAGTATCCTACATTTACATTTACTGGTAATTGGTGATAAGCAACAGACATTGCGTGGTAACGGTGCTTGAATACGACTCACTGTGAAAATGGTTGTATATTAATTAAGTAACTACCCAAATGATTTGAACTCCTTTGAATGAATAATCAATTCTTTAAATTGTGGCTGTTTCATTCAAATAATCTGTATCTTTGCTCTTTTAATTAACGCTTGTCTTAGTGTAAGTCTGAAGTCAATATTGTTATTTGAAGATAATTGGACAAACGAACTTCTTTGTTTCATTGTTTGTAAATATGTTATATTTCAGAAAATACACATCATCGACACGAGTCACTGTCTCTCTCTTCTCTTCAACTTTGGAAACGCCCACGGACCCAACATGGGAAACCAGAGCTTTGGAAACGCTGACGGACCCAATATGGGAAACCAGAACTTTGGAAACGCCCACGGACCCAACATGGGAAATCAGGACTTCGGCATTTTTTACGGACCCAATATGGGAAACCATGCTCTTGGACACTGCCATGAACCCAATACGGGAAACCAAGACTTGGGTAATTCACACGGACCCAACATGGGAAACCAGGACTTGAGTAATTCACACGGACCCAATATGGGAAACCAGGAGTTTGGAAACTCCGACGGATCCAACATGGGAAATCAGGGATTTGGAAACTCACACGGACCCAACATGGGAAACCAGGGATTTGGAAACTCACATGGACCCAACATAGGAAACCAGGGATTTGGAAACTCACACGGACCCAACATGGGAAACCAGGGTTATTGAAACTCACACGGATCAGACTACTAGAATACTGACTTCCAACTCAGATTTGAAGATGATGAATATTTGAAATAAATAAATTCGTCCATAACCAACCATGTACCTGCGCATTTCGTATTCCTGTTTTGTTACATTTTAGAATCATAAATCAGATAAAAAAAACATTTAAAACGACAAATATTATTAATTTTTAGTTATACTTCATTCATGAATATTTACGTTTGTTATTTTGTTATTCAAACAGCTTAAATAACGAGATACGTTTTTAGATTTTCACGGTTAAAAGTATTTTCGTTATTTATTTTTGTGGTGTTATGTCGTGTTGCGCTACCTACTTCTTTAGCCAACGTTTCGGACAGCGTTGCAGTGTCCATCATCAGGGCCCTTGCCGGATCTGCCTTGATGATGGACACTGCTGTAACGCTGTCCGAAACATTGGCTAAAGAAGGAGGTAGCGCAACACGGCATAACACCCCAAAAACAAAACAAAAAACAAAAAAGCTGAAATAACTTATGTTAGAAAAATTACCAAAAACTGGTTTATAGGCGTTCAAATATTTAAATGAGTACCAAATTTTTAAAAATAAGAAACATATTTTTGGTCTATTAAATTTATTGTCGGATCTTATTTAGATTCACTTTAGTGGTAAGTACCTATTTAAAAATGAACATTCTCTTAGCTTTTTTTATTAATAAGGAAACATCTTCGGTGTCAGAAAGTTTTTTTCTAGCGTTTTTTTTTTATTTCAGACTGCAGGCAGGAATAGCTTTTTCCGACACTGATTCGAAAAAATACTTTGTACATAATTTCATAGATGAGACATCATCTGTCGTTTTTCAGTAGAAAACACAAATATTTAACACAAGGTAATTTGAAGGATAATTTAAATTAAAACCACTTTTTAAAAACCGCCGTACAATGATGAACTTTACTTTTTTAATTTTATTTATCTTTTTATTGACAAATTGATAGAGATTACGTCGAAAGAGAAGCGCATTATACATGAGTCGAGCAATATTACAAATATGTCAGACAGAAATATACTCAAGGAAGATAATTTTATGCCAAAGCCGAACGACGTTTAGATAGGGTCCAAGAATTTTCTTGCGTTGTAACTGACGAAAAATACACCATTAAATGCAATTTCAAAGGCAAGTCTCCACATTTTGGACTAATGATAATAAAAATTTATTAACAATTGAAAGTTTTTAAGGAGAATGGTATCCTATATCCATAATAAATTAGTAGAGCACTGGTTTAGAGGAATATCAATTTCGGAGTCTAAGGGAAGTCTTAATAATGAACTTGATTTAGGTGATTCCGGAAATGCAAAATTAAGATTTAATTATCTTAGGGACCTTATTATCGTCAGCAAAAAGGAGGAGCGTTTGAGAAAATATTTTACTGATATAAATACCAATTAGGGGTAATTAATAGAGGGGTCAATTGGGCTCCTTGGGGTACGCCGGACGATGCATCAGTATTTAAAGGATGCAAATTTATGTATTTTAACCCCTTATTTTCTATCATTCAAGTAATAGTAAAAGAAAGACAAAATGGATTAATTAAAGTATCTGATCTTTTTTAATGGAGTGGGCAAGTCATTCCCAATGGGAAAAATATTTTTCATATGCTGCATTTTTCGATGTTTAGAACCGAACACGGGATGCCTGGGTGGGACCCAAACGCGATGTCTTATTTTTAAGGAAATATGTTTGATAGTAGGTAGGCTGACATTTCATATTGAGATGGCTTGTAGCACTCCATTGAGATTGTTGGGTTTTGTTCTACGCACTGCAAGGAATTTTTGAAATACTCGAGTTCTCATAAGTTTATTCAATTCCTTCGTAAGGAGTAGACTTGAAAGTAGCTTGGTAATTTGGAGTCCACAACAGGTAAATTATTCCCTCGTGTTGGAGAGACTTCAGAAGAACTTCTGAGATTTCCCAACATGAGGAAGTATGGCTACTACCCGTCATCTATGGATCAGAATGGATGTACACATTGCTACACATTTCTTTAGAGTGATTCACCGATGGTTTGAAAACTCGGCAATCATGAGCATTCATTTCTATGTTCCCGATAGTTGTCTCCCAGCCTGCAGGACTAACTTGCCAACGGTTATACCGGTCGGGAGAGCCATCTTGCTGTTGAACAGAATCAATTCTGATGCCGACGTATTCAGCTTAAGTGAAACTGCTTTTAAAAGGCAGAGCGGTATAGATGTACCTAGCGCTTATGTTTTATGTACCTAATACTATTTTACGAATAATAAATTTAAAAAACGTATTAAAGGAATCATTTTGTAATCTTTTACAATAAATGAATTGATTTGATTAAAGATTACCTAATAGAATACTTAGTTTTTACCACTTTTATTGTTTATAAAAACCGACGCGTTTCATGAGCAACGCTCACTTCTTCAGGGTTTATTTATAATTAGTTTTAAGTTAACCCCGAAGAAGTGAGCGTTGCTCATGACACTTACGGTTTTTATAAAAAATAAAAGTGGTAGATACGTTTTTAGAATTTCACGGCCAAAAGTATATTCGCTAATTGCGAGTTTGCGGTTGCGAGGATGCGCTACCTCTTTTTTTAGCCAATGTTTCGGACAGCGTTGCAGTGTCCATCATCAGGGCAAATCCGTAAGAGGCACATCTGCATCTTGATGATGGACACTGCAAAGCTGTCCGAAACGTTGGCTAAAGAAGGAGGTAGCGCAACACAGCATAACACCCCAAAAACAAATAACAGTAAAAGTGGCAAATACTAAGAACAGGTGGTTTAAAAGAAATTTATGAACTCATCAAATATTTTAAGTTAATTTTCACTTTCTGTGTGACATCTACTATTATAATATGGCCATTTGCTGCATGAAACCGAAATAATCACAGAACTTTGAATAGAACTTACACAGAACGTGAAAATTAACTTAAAATATTTGACGAATAAAAATTTTTTGCAACAACCCATTTATAGTAATCTATTAATTTTGAGTTGGAATGGTGCCATAAATTAAGTTTGCTGTATTTGGAGAAGAAATTGATTTGAATTAAAATGAACAATATTTTGAATAGGATTCATTTCCATAATAGTTTCTAGTACAGCTTTAGATTCATAGATGGAGTAACTTGCGTCATGGAGAGGGAAATACCTTTTTAGTTGCATGAAAGCACGCAAATGATTCAGTTTTTGTGATAGGATGATATCGTTATCAGTTTCATGAAATTTGCTAAATATTATCTCGGAGCGGATTGATAACATTTCAGTATAAACTAAACACAGCGTTTTGTCGACACTAAAAATATTGTAAGTGCCGTGATTGTTGTTAACATTTTAACATATTTTAAATATTCAAAAGATGTCTGGAAATAGAGGTAAAATTAACTGTTTCATATTATTAAAACACAACATCTTCATTCACACACACCGAGCATATTCAACTTTTATCTTTTGACTGAGGAGTCGTGCATTTTATTTAGTTGGTACGCTTTTTGCCTTGCCACTGAGAGTTCCGTCGTAATCATAAACTTAATTTACGATGAAGCTATCAGTATCAGAATGTCTATATGCATAGCAAAATATTTAAGGTACGGGCATAATCAATCGCGTAAGTTATACCGTTTAAATTGCACATTTACTCAGAAAGTTATGATAAATATTGACGAATATCGATCGTAAGAGATTAAGACAATGATAAAAATTATCTTATTGTGGTATCGTGTGCACAAGTTCTTAAAAGTTGTTCCACAATCTTTAACGAATCACCGATCTAGTTTGATATAAAGAAATACTGGGCCGTCATCTTTAATAAATTCATGTAAGTACCTATTTAAGGTTTTCTCCTAATTATTTTTCTGATGAAATAATATTGTGTAGCACACATTCTTTACCCCTTTTCCAGTTGTTTATTTTGCGTGTTAAGTTTTATTTTTACTCGTTACTCATGCAAGTGTAAATCAGATTTTTAGTAGATTTCCACGGGCGTCCCACAGGGTTCTCATCTTGGATCAATATTGTTTATTTTACACATTAGCATTTAGACAATGTAAAATATTTATCCGATAACGCGAAGCTATTAATCTAAAATTAAATTACTTGCTATTGTGATTGTGTAAACCGACAACATGATTAAAATAGTTAAGCTACATATTGTCAACACAATCAACAACCCACCATTAAATTTCACTGTAATATAACTACATAAAATTTTACAAAAAAAGTATTTCAATACCTACTTCTTAAATGATAACAAACTGGCAACAAGTCTAGCTATTGGTGACATTGGAAATACCCTCGATACTAAACATCATGCATCATCATAACCTACATAGGTATTTATACAATAAATCACAAATAAAACTGTAAAAATGTTTGGTCATGAGAAACAAAACTTTTCAATAGTAAACACTTAGTAAGCAAATTCATTTTGGTAACATATGGAGCTATTAGAAGTTTACATCAGATGTACGGTCGCCATTTTATGAAATAGCAAGTAATTAGTTACATTTATTTCCACGTATTCATTGAAGCAAACACAAAATAACTATAAAATATCTTTATTGTAGGTCGTATGAACGAATTCAAATGAGTGTACAAAGGCATTAACATTTTGGTTTAAAATAGTTAAGAATATTATTCAATCACTGAAATAGTTAAATAAGGTTCAATTCAATGTACGTACTTGTGCAAATATAGGTTCCATGACAGTTCATCCCGCGACAATTCATCCGGCGACAGTTCATCCTGCGACAGTTCATCCGGCCAACAGTTCATCCCGCCGACAATTCATCCGGCGACAATTCATCCTGACAATTCAACCTAACCTAACCTAAACTAACCTAACATAACCTAACCTAACCTAACCTATAAGTATAACCTATAAGTTTAGGTATGTCGTATTTTGTAATTCACGCATGCTTCTTCGGAGAGTCGAAATTATTGTTAGTAAAAATATTTTTACAGCGGATTTCCACTCAAGATGCCTTCAGATATAAGTATATCGATTTTGGTTGTACGGCCGTATATCCTCTTTGCATACTTACTTAATAAAAATCTTCTAAATGATCAGGCAGGATGAATTGTCGCCGGATGAATTGTCGGCGGGATGAACTGTCGGCAGGATGAACTGTCGGCAGGATGAACTGTCGGCCGGATGAACTGTCGTAGGATGAACTGTCGCCGGATGAATTGTCGCAGGACGAATTGTCGGGTCACCGCAAATATAATATGAAGCACTCTAATAATGTGAAATTCACAACAGAATCAGTTGTGGAAACTTCAATTCTTAATTAATTAATCTGAAATAAATATAACACTGCTTAATAAGAGGAACGTGAAAATCGAGGATCATTTTAATTTATTTTTTGGTTCTGCATGTTACATATTTATAACCTAAGTATTATATAAATATTATATACAACATAATAATTGATTGTCAATGAAAAAAATGTAGTTTTCTGAAATAAAAGATTATGGCAAAACTGTTATTTGACTTCCTACCTACTTACCTGCCAAGAGCATAGCTATAGCTTGCACTCTATTTTTTCACCCTGTCAAATTATTATATACTTTTTGGGACCTCTGTGTACCTACAACGACTTATTATTTACATAACATTGATATATTTAGCAAAATAGTGTTGTATTTTTCAGGAATGTAATCTACGAGTACTATTCTCTTTTTACCTACGCAATACTGAGGTCGATGGGGAAAAGGGGGTTGAACACCCTAAATCACTAAATATTAACAAACTATATAGTGCCATTACTTTTCGGGAAGACCACTATTTACCACTTTCCTGAATATTCCGAATCTGATGTAATTTCATTTGTTGCACTTCATTAGTGTAACATTATGGCAACATTTTTTTGTTACATGACTGTTAAGTACTAAATTCTTAATTTTTATTTTTTAGATAAAAAGCTTACAATCGGCTTTACACTGGGGGGAGGCCACGGTCACCATCACCACCATCATCCCACATTCCACCCCCAAGTAGTGGTGCCCGCTACCATCGTCCACCACACCACCATCAACGCTCCTCAACCTCCTCCTAGCTATACACCCACCCCCATCGTCAACCAGACCACCATGTACAACCCTTCGGCTCCCGGCTACAACCACCAAGATCCCTCAGGTAACAGCTCAAATCTATTATACTTTTCCCAATCAACAAAACTCCACTGAATTCTCTTGCACAGATCTTCTAGATACCTCGTTCACATTTGGAATAAATGAGTAGTCAGCGCCGGGAGTCTATTGCAGCCAATGACAGCCACGCATAAGTGTCAATGATGGAGGCCTTTGTTGTCTAGGTCATTGGCAAGAAAAGGACGCCAGAAGCTTTTTGACTTCTAATGCTAACTGGGTATTGTAATGTCAAAACAAAAACTAATTAAGAAACTCAATAAATACCATGTGATTAGAACAGAAATCTTTTTCCAGCATACTGTTCAGTTCTCTCAAGAATAAGCACATTCATCAATATTGGTAAAAGCCTAATTTGTGGTTAGGAATGTAAATTAAGCATTTTAATCTGTGTGATTATTAATAAAATTCTTTATCAGACTATGTTATTAAAATTAAATTAAAATTCTTTATCCGACTTTATCATATTAAAACATCTGTTGATCACTGAAAAAAAACTATCCATAAAAATTTCACCGTCCAACTGATCTACCAAATGTACGTTAATCTCAAATATAATTATTACAATGTTTATGTAAGTCGTACACCTAATGAAAAGAGAATATATTTTTTATTTTTTATATAGAGCAAGACCACCCTCATAAATTATGTTTTCAGTACGATTTCCTTTCCCAATAACGCTTCCGAAGATTTTTGATTTACAACGGTCCAAACTTGAGTTTGGAGATTGTGATGATAATGTCGGCAACCTTTGTCTTGCACTGAAGGAGACGCCTATTATGGATCGTTGATTTAGTAGCTAATATTTTATTTACAAAATATTTGGTGAATATTTGCAATGGAATCATTAGTATTGGAAGTATGCATGTTTTCAATAAACTAGACATCATTTGTAAGAAGTCTTTGGCTACATTTGCACTACAACCCAGTCCTCCAGGGAGACAGACCAATGAAGCAACGATATTGAAATAAAGGAATCTAACGTTGTTTTCAGCTGCATATTCATGGGTACCTACCACCAGCCACACCTGCGACACCCTGCTGTATAAGGCGGTGCAAGCAGGTCACGAGGGTCATGACAATACCCCGGTCTATCTCGGCAGGACTTGGCACGATGGGGACCTCCTTCCCTGCAAGGTTCTGCCGCGTCACAGGATTGCGTACATCAGCTACAACATGACCGAAATTCCTGTCCATAATATTGAGGTACCTAAACATTTTATAAAACAATTTTCTTAGTAAACAGGTGTTCGGATGATAACTTTATCTTTATAGAGTATTTGTTTTAAAATAATCATTAACCTGACTAAAAAACAAGATAAATAATATTAGTCATTCGACACGAATTGAACTAACTTCTAGAACTTAACAAAGAGAATGTCGGATTAATGTAAAGATAATGATCGATTAATACATACCATGGTACACCTTACAATTATAAGAAGAAGAGCGAGAGGTCACAGCAGAGTTGTGACTGATCCAGTTTCTCAGTAGAAATTAAGTTTCAGTATAATATAGCTAAATTTCTATGGAAAAATACTACTTTGAGTCCATCAAAAACCACAAGCCAACCAAAATTAATACAGAATCCATACCGAAGATGGTAATAGCAAATGTCTATAATAACTGGACGCTGGACGGCCATCTGGGACGCTTCTCCTACATTCATTCGTATACCAACCACTTTCTACTCAATTCGCTGCAGTATAAATGATACTAAAATGAAAATAATCTCTCGAAGACATGCGGTATTTATTTAAGTAGATATTTTCACAATTACCTTCAATATCTGATACATTCATAAACTAACCTGTTGCAATATGATGGTTCCAGCTCTACTGCAGGAACTCTCCAAGCGTGAACTGGATCCCGAGCAGTAACGGAAGCGTACCTCCGGGAGCTGTTCCCGTGGGCCACACCAAGACAGGGGAGACTTTGTTCACAGCTAGGGCTTACCATGAGGGATCTCTCATTCCTGGAAAGGTATACAGTTGATACGGGCTTCTTTACCTTTTAATTTTACTGTCCATCTGTCTCTCCAAATAATTTGGTATATAAATAGTAAAGTTTTGATCCTTCTGCAGATTTTGGTCAAGCAAACCAGTGGAATCACTTAGATAAATGTTCCTTTTTTTACATTAACTCTACACAGGAGGCCCGGAGCAAAATAATTTTCTTCAGGGCCTATGTCATCTGAGATGCTGTGTGGAGGGTCTTTTTGAGGAGAGGCATAAATGAATGAACATTGGTCTTGAAGAGACCCATGTTGTAGGAAGGAGGAAACACAGAGGCCGGCAAATCGTTCCACAGCCAAGCTATAGAACTTTAGAACAAGTCGAAGAAGCGACCCGTTCTCACGTGACAAATTTCAACCGTGTACATATGTTGGGCGCGCGTTGACGTGTTTCCCGACTATGCACCGGTGCCGAAGGGATCAATGACGCTAGTTCTTCAGAGCATCGTCCAGTGAAATACCGGTAGAACAAAAATACCACTCCCACTCGACGCCTGTGCTCTAAATATTGTTAATCCGTTCGTTAATTTCATTTATTTTGCCAAACAAAACCAATGCACTCAATTTGATATCCAAGAACCATTTATTTGATAACCGACACCTCAGCCATAGGTCACCCTAAGCGGTATGCTACCTTTGTTTTTTGAGTTAGCAAGGGAGTCCTGGTATATGGGGTGAGGTTTGTTCAGGTCTTGGCGGCGGACACTTCTGCCCTCCGCTGCCTGGCGGGTCGGATGACGAGAGGTCGGTTGAGACTCTTTGACCTCTTCAGCCGGACTCTCTTGATCCAAAGACTTGCACCGCAGCGGGAGGGATGGATTCATACTTCGTCGACAAACTTACCCCACCCTTCACACCTTTTTACTTTCCCAGAAATTCTTCTCATTCATTTACTTGAAAAGACCCTACAGTGTAGGGCCTACACACCGCATCATCAAAAATTACTTGGGCCTAGGGAGAAAATATTTTCCTCAAGCCTTTTAAATAATCTTATTTATTTCTGCGATAATTTTGAAAGATTTTAAGATTAGGTAAAGCTTTAGTTAAAAAAATGATCAGATTTATTTTATTAATATCCAAACACAACCATTCTTACTTTCCATGATAACTACTAAAATTGACAATTTCTACACGCATAAGGTATTTTAAGGAAAATAAAACTACGAGGCCTTACCCAAAAAAGCCTACCCCTTTGAAGCGGAGACTAAAATATGAAAACTGTTCAATATCAATGTAATATTTGATTTCCGAAGGTCCAAGGGTTTTGTTGATGTGGACACCTGCGTGGCAATTATATGGAGATAGATAGAAGATGTTTTAGTTGAAATCACATTGTTGTGAAATATGGACATTATTGAGGAATACGAAGGAATCTTCGTGAGAATTGCGTGAATTTTAATGCAACCTTTGCTGAAATGGAATTAATACATCATTTTTTAAAATTATTTCAGGTTCATTCATCCCATGGCTGCTGTTACATCCCATTCAGAGGACAAGAGATTAGCAAACCGTCTTACGAGGTCATGACCCTTGGATATAACCCACACTAAAATATACATGCTAAACAAGCTATCGAAATTACTGAAAAATCCACGTATTATATATATCAAATGCATTGAATGGAAAAATAATGCCTCTTATTTTTACTTTATGATTAGGTTAAGATATTAATACAAATTTTTCGCTTGTGATTATATGGAGATCAAATCGGACAATTTATTTATATGTAAGAATAATATTATACATTTTTTTTTGAATTGCTGCAAACATAATAAATAATTCTACCCTGATTATGCAGAATTTTATTGATGTTTGGGGTCGGTCTACGGTTTCTCTTAAGCAGAATTCTGCAAATGCGGATTAAAATCTCGCCATGACCATGCCCAAAAGTTGAATTCATCCGCACGACCAGAAAGCTAGCTCGAAGAACGTACGACATCGATAATAATGAATGAATTGACGAACTTTCTGGAATACTCGAAAAAATTATCAGGATATTCTCATCTTTGGGTATGCATTATGAAATTCTTCTTTAATACAAGATCTGATTACCGCGATGAAGCTTATGCAGCATGATTTTATGGCTTTACTAAAATTGTCTCACGATGCAAGCCTCACAATAAATTACATAGAAAAAAAACTAAAACTTCGCACGTCAGATATAATAAAGTGAAAACCTTTCCGAAGAAGTTTTCTTCGAACAATTAATGTAATCCCTTTACTATATTCACAAACATTGACTGCGTACATGCAAATATTGCACGCACGCCCTGTTCATGCGGAACCATTGATTTTGTCAAAAATATTTGTATTTGAGCTTAACTATTCACTGCTTTATGAAATATGAAGTTCACGTTTGTAATGTTTGTGAACGTGAGTAGGATTTATAAAATAAAATATTTCGTGCCTGTAAGTTTTATAAAATTGGTTAACATATCTCTGGCTGAATCTACTATCCAATATGGAATTACTTCTTGGGGCCATTCTTGTAAAACTAAAAAAGATAAGTTACATCTAAATATTACAAAACTCTATTACAAGAATTGTTAATCCCAAGGCACACATAAGTAACATTAAATTATTTTACACTAGCAGACCCGGCCACACGTTGCTGTGGCTAACGATACACAACGCCATTACCCAACCTTTATAAAATCCACACTGCCCGCTGCCCGCTGCCCGCCGCCTGAATTGAATATTTGAAATTCTAGACATTTCTCTACTATAATAAGCATGTTTTTAAACATATAACCCTTCCTCTTGAATCACTCTATCTATTGGTGAAAACCGCATGAATATCCGTTGCGTAGTTTAAAAGATCTATGCGCACATACATTTTGAGCGACTTCATCAAATAAAATAATTCAAATCAAATACCTACTTTCCCTAGGACATCTATTTTCTAATTTCTTCCGTAGAACGAACTTCAAAAGTGACTATACATAGTACGGCCCGCCAGCCGTTTTAAATCACACAAAAATATGTTTTCTTTAAATTTCTCGGCTTTTCTCTAATATACTCGTAATTTACATATATTATACATATAAACATTCCTCTTCAATCACTCTATCTATTGGTGAAAACTGTATGAAAATCCGTTGTAATGAAGTTTCTGAAGATTTTACCTGTTATGGGAATATTATTGTATGTCGACGAGTTTTATTGACTTACTCCTTTTTCAAGAAAAGAATACCACAAGTATAATACAAGATTAACTCAAAATGAATCGGGGGTCTGGAATGTACCATTAAATATGGTGAAAGAACCATAAACTATATTGTGCATGAAATATTTAATACAATATCAACGACAAATAAAAATAGTACCTATTAAACGAAAAAAAAAATCATTTGCACATCACTTATTTAATCAAAATTTAAAAATTAAAAGAATTTTAACTTTCTTCTGACAAAGGAATCATTTTTTTCCACTGAGTGCATTGCAATAATTAAATCTCTCAAATATATAATAAAAAATAATTTTGAACATTCCCTTGTTCTCTCTGACTCTCTCAGTTCATTCCAAAAACTTTATTCCAGTTCTCTTTTTCATCCTGATGATCAATTTGTATGTCTTATTTGAGTACTGATAACCTCCATTCAAAGCTCTGAATAAACCGTAACTCAGATTTGATTCCTGGACATGATGGCGTAGTGGGTAATTGATATTGTTGTACGATATTTCGGATTCCTTGGCAAAACAAGGAGCGTCCAACCCTACTGTTACCCTCGTAAACCATATTCCCCTATCTGATATTTTTTCCATCATCAAATATAGATCCCGCAATGTTTAGACAGAGTATTGGAACATTGCTAGTCAATCCACGGAAGCATGCTACGTCTCAATACGAAGGACTTTCCCATCAAAATGAGAATCGAATTATTCAAATGACAATCGAACATTGTTCCGTTCCTTCTCACCTTTTAAACCTTGACTTCCTCAGATTGTACATTCTGTGGTCTAGATGTGGGAACTTTAGATCACATATTTTTTGGTTGTCCCTTTCTACATAAATATCCTCTCTTCTTTCAAGCGTTATCTAAATTGCTTCCCCTCCATTCAACATCTCATCTCTTTTAAGTCTGAACTCGACTCCAATCTTCCATATAATCCTGAAATTAGCACATTTAAATAAAATTAATATATTAATTAACCTTTCCTTTCTCTGTAATTTTAAATGATGGCTTAGAAGACCCTTGAAGGGTGAAAGCCAGAAATAATAGGCCACTTGAATCACATTTTTTTAAATTTTTTTCCGGTTTAGGCAAATATTCTAAGACATTCTGTTTTTTTTTTTTTTTTTTAATCGTATTTTTGAAACCCTGGGAATTTTTTGAAAATTTCAACTCAAAAATCAGACCATTTTTTATAAACCGGAAAGACGGGACATAATTTTATAGGTGTGAAAAAACGATAATTACATAGCCGAAAATCATTTTTAAAAAAAAGAACGTTTTCCACACGAATGACACAGTTGAATAACGAGGCATACCAAAAATATTACATCTCATAAATATTTTTTTCCTTGATCCATCTTATTGATCATAAATCATTATAATGTACAGCGTCTATATTACTAAATTCAATGTAATATACTTGAACTTGTAAATTGTAATAATAATAAGAATATTATAAAATTTTATTTTGTTAAAATCAGCACCATAATCATTATACCTCTAAAACATGTACCGACATCCTCTTCACGTTCTGAAGAGAACCCCGTAGCCATTAATTGTACGGGGTTCTCTTCAGAACATCTGTCAAAAAATCAAACCAAATGATAAGTTCGCAGAGAACAAACAATAAATCTAGTGAACGAATTCAAAAATTCGCCTGAAATCAAAGTGATGCCATATAAAAAAATAAATCAGTGTGGAATTTTATAAAATTAATAGGAACATTTTCGGCGACGGGACATTTTCATGTAGTGACGTCACGAGCCCAAATAATGGATTTATTTATTTAAAAAAAAAAAAAACTGTACATTTCTATAACTTTTTACTAACATTTTCGTAATCTTAGTAAAAAACTCTATCCACACGATTTTTTCCAAGTCGTTATGAAGTCCATGCAAGTGGCCTATTGGGAAAAGGAATCATTGGTTTCAAAACACGTAGATAATTTTGATTAATAGGCCATTTGCATCACATTTTAAAAAAAAAAATCCGGTCTAGGCAAATATTCTAAGACATTCTGTATTTTTTTTAATCGTATTTTTGAAACCCTGGCGATTTTTTGAAAATTTCAATCCGAAAAATCTGACCATTTTTTATAAACCGGAAAGACGGAACATAATTTTATAGGTGCGAAAAAACGATAATTGCATAGCCGAAAATCATTAAAAAAAAAGAACGAGGCATACCAAAAATATTACATCTTATAAATATTTTTTTCATTTATCCATCTTATTGATCATAAATCATTATAATATTCAACGTCTATATTACTAAATCCAATGTAATGTACTTGTAAATTATAATAATAATAAGAATATTATAAAAATTGATTTTGTTAAAATCAGTACCACTACCATTATACCTCTAAAACACGTATTGATAGCGTAAAATGTACGAGGTTCTCTTCATAACATCTGTCAAAAAGTCAAACTAAATGATAAGTTCGCAGAGAACAAACAATAAATCTAGTGAACGTTAAATGTCAAATTCAAAAATTCGCCTGAAATCAAAGTGTTGCCATATAAAAAAAATAATCAGTGTGGATTTTTACAAAATTAATATGAACATTTTCGGAGACGGGACATTTTCATGTATTGACGTCACGGGCCCAAATAATGGATTTATTTATTTAAAAATAAAAAAAACAGTACATTTCTAAAAAAATGTACTAACAATTTCGTAATCTTAGTAAAAAAAATCTATCCACACGATTTTTTCCAAGTCATTATGAAATCCATGCAAGTGGCCTGTTAAGTAGTGTCCGTAGGCCGATCATAAAATCAGGCAGATGATTATGTGCCTAGCCACATCGTGAAGTGCCTGGCGGCAGATCGTGAAGTGCCTGAGGCATGTCATGATCAGCCTGATTTTACCATTGGCCTGCGACATATACTAAGTCATCTGTTCTCATTTAACTAACATGATGCCACAAAGTGAATTTGTGATTACTGAAAAAAAATACCATTTATGTATACTGCTAGAGTCATACATAATCTAAAAAAATTACTTTTGTATTCAGATCATTTACATTGATAATCTACATGAGTCTTTGTTTTGCTAATTGGAATTCACATTATGACTTACAATTTTATAATACCTCATTTATCTACCTATATCTATGACACTATTCAAGTGACTGTTTATTTTTACTCATTTGTTATATGTATAACATATAACGATTATTATACCCTATTTAAATATTTACACCTGTTAATTTAACCCATTGATCTAAATATTAATTTGTCGTCACGATTATTTTTCATATATACCGTTTAAAAATGCACCATGTATAAAATGTTATCAATACGTAGATACCTGCAAAAATACGAGGGTTGTCCGAGGATTAAAGACCGTTCTAATTTTAAAAAATCAGAAAAAATATTCATTTACAAAAAAATTATTTGACATTTTAGGTACATATCCCCACTTTTTTGACATAGTCCCCGTTACGATCGATGCACTTGGTGAGCCGTGGCACTAGGTCCTTGATTTCCTTATTGTGAAACTCCGCCAAAAATGCTATCACCTCTCTCTCCGCATCCTAGTCTACAAAGCTTTTCCGGCCAAATGTTACTCCAGGTGAAGAAAAATATGCAAATCATATCATTGATTGCCTTTTTGAATCCAGGGTTATGTGATGAACCCATGTTTCAACCCTCACAAAAAACCTCACCTTGGTTCGAAAAACGGTTCGAGGTGGAGCATCTATCTCAAATGGACGCAGAGTTAGCACTACCAAACCGCATCACTCACTGCTCGCTTTTTAGGGGAAAGTCTGCTACACGTTAGTGCGGCCATAATTTGAGAATATAATGTACCCATCGCCGAAAAAGAGGAACACAACCCTCGTAGTTAAGCAGGTTTGAATGATAAATAAAGAGAATAAAATAAGCGATTTTATGGTTATTTTTCTTCTTCTTTATTACATTTACGGTGATAGCTAAACATAATGATGACGGCCGGCTTAGTCCAGCGGTAAGGCTCTTGACTCGCATTCCGAAGGTCGCGGGATCGAATCCCGGCGTGGCAAATAAATTTTATTTGAATAATTTATGTTATTTACAATTAATTCATTAAAAATAATGTACAGCATATTTGCGGCACGTTCCAGAGTGGAAGATACTTTCAGTATCGCCCTGGTGTAAGATCACCATTCAGAATTGAAACGTTGATTGAAATGGCTTTAGCCGTGCTTGGTGACCAGATCTGAATAGCCACCTCCCCCACCTTCCTCTTCCCTATCTCCTTCCCTTTACCACTACCTTCAGCCTCACAACATATCCCAATTTGGGATGCCATAGTCTCACTGGCTCCAGACGGGAGCAGTTGGGACTCTTGTGCGGTATTCATGTAAAAAAAATAACACGTCTAAATTTATTAATCTAAAATATAGAAATTGCGCTATAATTGTAGACGACAACTAACTGGAAAGATAAAATTCAGTAGTGTAGCGTGCCAGAATAGGCAAACGGCCATTATTTATTTGGATAAAACAAGGAATCTTAAAAGTAAACGTAAAAAATGAAATAATAAAAAATAATAAATTGTAATATTTTTATTCTTGGGTTCGATTTCTAGATCTGATCATATATTTTTATTCCTGGGTTCGATTCCTAGATCTGATCATATATTTTTATTCCTGGGTTCGATTCCTAGATGCGAACATATGTTTTTCTGATTTTTCTGTTATCAGATTTTCGATTGAATTTTGCTAAAATTGTCTTCAATTAATTAAAATATTACAATTTGAGATTTTACTCAGTTAAAAATAAAAATAAATAAATAAAATTGCATCCGCTGGGCAAATGGGAGGCGAAAAAATATTGTTTGCCTGCAACCGAATGATTGCCTGCTCCAGATGTAGAGCAATCGCTGGGGAAATATTGGAAATAACAGGGGTCAGTCTTTTGTCTAAATGTAGGACGTGACCACTTACAAATATTATTTCCATTTGTTCTTAGAAAGAAAATTAGTCATACATAAAATAAGCTGTTTTGTAAATAGATTTAGAAGAATAGTGACATGGCAGTGATAGCAGGTACGATGTGTTTACCTGAGCCGGAATCAGGCAGTATCTTATCTGTGATACAGGCACTTTGAAACAGATAGCCAGTGGATACAACGATAAGCCGTCTTCGATAAAGTTGTTTTCAATATAATATCGATAAAAGGAATCTACTATTGAACAAGTCTTCATTAGACAACACGTTATAACGCCTGTCAACTAAGGTACGTCAAATTTTTTATTATTTTAAGTCATTTGCTTGAAATACACAAGTTGTGTAAAGGTGCAAATGGAATTCATTATGACGTCGATTGTTCTCTGTCGGTTATATTGCTTTGTTAATTATTCTTCAGGATATACAACTTTTCGTAATTAATATGTCGTCGTGTTTAGTATTTAATTTGTTTAATGGTATTGAAGTGCGAAGTACTTAGTCATGGCTGAAATTCTGAGATAGTGGATAATATAATATAGATAATTCTGGCCAGTCTGTAGAGCTGTTTTGGGCCGCAGTAAACAAAATCCGCACAGCCAAAATGATTGCCAAAGTCACGAGAAGAAGAAGTACGTAGTGTTACGTCAAAGAAACCACAACGGATGTTGGTAGAGGGTTATTTTGAGGACGGGGAATACTTTTAACTACCGGAGAGGCGTGAAATTATAACTTATTGTGAATATAATTTTAAGATAATAACTTACCCATTACTATTTTGATACAAATTCAAAGCGATGTGAAAAACATTTCATACTGGTGCCTTTGTGTTGTTGGCAAGGTGGTCGATTGGTCACCTCCCTATAAATTCATTCGGGGCAAAAAATTGTATTTAAATTTCTATTTTTCTTACAGTTCAAAATGGGAGACGAGAGGTTTTACAATCCAAACAACCCCCACGGTTACCCGCCGAATGACCATGGCCAGCTGACAAACCCTAACTACCCTCAGCAAAACTACCCTTACCCCCCGCAGCACCACCCAATGCCCCTTCCCGCTTACCCCGGCAATGACCACGGCCAGTTGACCAACCCCGGCTTCTATCCTCCCCCAGACCATGGTCAGTTGACGCAGCCTCCATTCAACAGCCATGGACCGAACTGGAACAATGGGCCTAACTACAATCCGGGACCACCTATGCATTACCCACAGTATCCCGGTAATTCCGGCTGGCAGAAATAATGTATTTATACAAAATAATACTTCATGATAAATTAAAATAAATTGAACATTGCTGTGAATACTTCATGAAATTAACTTATACTAAATAAATCGAGTAAAATATTTGTGTGCATTTTATCTACTACCCATTAACATTATCCAAGCACGCAACGGACTTACATGTATTATCTTTCAACGTGAATTTGAATCTCGAGTGTGATAAGGCCGATAGGAGTGATAAGGATTCAGGAAAGTGAAATGCGATAATAAAAGTATAATAGAAAAAAATACACACCATCGCCCAATGAGCGCTTTTATCACGATAATTCACGGTTATGGTACCATGACGACAAAAAAGGAAAATAATATACGTTCCTATAACTCTGCAGCTCTTTCTTACACATTAAATAATGGCGAGACACACAAAATACGCGTAATTGTTTCCTCCAAAATACTACTTTTTCCTTGCGTTTCATTTTCTTTGTAGAGGGAGATGGTTGATAAATAATGATTGCATGTTTCCGTTGGGGGGTGCAGACATACATTCACCGTTTATCTCTTTTTCGATTGTTGAAAAACCAAAGAAAAATCGTCAGCGCATTGACATTATTTGACTTATTTAAATTTTTGAAATTCATCCACACTTCAATGTTATTCTTGTAACTCTATTCCATATTTTCAAAACTATCGTCACGGCTAGTAGTATTTCAGTGGTCTACGGAGACGTCAGGATGCGGTGTGTGGAGAGATGTAAGAAAATGGTCACTTTTTTTCCTTTGGAGGAAACAGACCTACGGACATTGTGTATCTCATCTTTCGAAAGAGCTGCAGCATTATAGCGGTAAGGAATGTATGTTTATTGCCTTTTTTGCCGTCACGGTGTACGGTACATTGTCGGACCGTGAATCGTCACGGTAATAATAAAAGCGATCAATGGCGGTTTGAAAAAACGGTTTGAAACTTTTCTTTTGAAAAGTATTCATTTTTATTGACAAACTGGTTAATCATTGTTGGAAAGAAATCACTAAAGTGATATGATACTAATATACATAAAATAAAATTAATCGTTCTTTGGTAGGACAGGGTTCTAACTTCACTGTACCTTGTTCTGAGATATGAGGCTACAAAGTTTGCAGAGACGGTTTCTCATAATCTATTCACCAACTTCTGATGTTAAGGTTGAATCACGTGGAAAGTATTTCAGTTAAACATATTTTAAAAGAAAATATTTAAATATGACGTAAACTTAACATTTAAAACATACTTAAACATGCAGATAGAACCGTGTTCAACTAGCAAGGGACCAATAATTCATTGCACAAGGTTCTATCTTCATTTCCCTAAGACCATTTCTTGGTCGTGGCCCTGTCTTGGAATGGCTTGCCCTCGACGTACATTGTGCTTGTCATATCTTTATATATCATTGTGCGTATATGCAATACAGAACAGGTTTAATATTGGGTCATTTAAGAACAATTTTTGATTATTAATAATATTCAAATTCGCATTAAGGCTCTGCAACCGGACCCAAAAAGAATAAGATGGAGAGATACGAAATTGCGAATGTTAGAGAGGAGCGCTAACGTTTACAGCGACAAAGTCGATGCGAAAATTGAGAAAATGTTTAATAAAACACGATTCGTTTAAAACGGAGCAAAAATCTCGCGGGCATTGTAATATACTTCAATATGTTTTAGTTTTACTTCAGTCGTGTGGTTTAAAGCACACTCGTTTTTTTATTAGAAAGGCTTTGTTTTCTGAAATATTTTTATTTTATTTTTTTGCCTAACCACAAAGTAAATGCTTTTCATTGAAAAAAAAAAAGACTCTTCCAAAATGCATAAAAAGTCTCTCAACCAATAAGTGATCGCACCTCCTTGTACCGTGAAGGATTTTTATGCCCGTGAATATCTCCGCAACGAAAGACTCTCGTCTGCGGGCGCCTTAATTAAAAGCAAAAATAAATCACGATAATTCAGTAGCAGTTCCTGATTATTTATCAAAAATTCCGTTGCCTATTTTAATTTTTAATTAAAAAAAATAAAAACAAAATTTCAAAAGAATTTTTTTTTTTTTTTTAATTATTTATTTGGCTTTCACCCCAAGGGTGATCTTGGCCATTTATTAAAGTAAGTTACATATTTTTAAAATTATTTACATGTCCAGTTTTTTTTTTTTTTTTAAATACTTAGTTACATTATCAATTTTAAAAAATTATTTACATTTTCAGTAATTTTTAAATTAGTTACATTATCAGTTTTTTAAATTAGTTACATTTTCAGAATTTTTTAAAATTAGTTACATTTTCAGTTTTTTACATGGAATAGATAAATTATGTTAGCAAATATAGACAATGGGCCAATATGAATAATGAGACAATGATTATACTAGTTGTACTAACATACAGAGTTGGTAATAATAGGAATTACAAAATTGTAGGAAGATGTACAGGTTTCCAAAAATAGGAAAGTGTACAACTGTACATACAGAGTTAACACAGAGTTGGTATTAGTAGAAATTACAAAATTGAAGAGTAGGAAGATGTACAGGTTCCCAAAAATAGGAACCTGTAGATCTTCCATACTTCCATCTTCATAAAGAGTAACATACAGAGTAACACACAGAGTTGGTATTAATAGTCATTACAAAAATGTAGAGTAGGAAGATGTGCAGGTTCCCAAAAAAAGGAACCTGTACAACTGTACATAATAACACTGCAAGAAACAATTGTATACATATGGAAGAGAAAGAAATGTGATTGATGCTTAAATGTTGAGGCCATTTTTGTAAATAAATTTTGCTAACAAACAGTGAATTTCAGGAGAGTTGAGACTAAGAAGGCAGGGTACACTTGTAGGAAATTCAATTTTAAGTTTTAACAATTCAGGTATAAAGTTTGGAAATTGGTCATTGATAGGACACTCAAAAAAATTATGGTCTAAAGTATCCTCTGAACCACAATCACAATAAGGCGAATTGACTATGTGGAATCTGGCGAGATGGCTAAGACAACAAGTATGACCTAAACGCATTCGAATAATAGAAGAGATGTATTTTTTAGGCATGGAATTGTATTTGTGAAACCAGGGCTTGACAGGAATAGAAGGTTGAATTAAAGAGTACTGGTGACCTTTTAACAGAGAGGATGCTTTCCATTCAGAGGACCATTGGCGTTGTAACTTATTTTTTAAAATAGGAAAATAGTCTCTAACGGGAATATGAATATTACTTAATGGACCATGAACAATGGATTCCTTAGCAATAGAATCAGCCCTTTCATTTCCAACAATACCAAGGTGTCCTGGGATCCAGGCCAAGACCACTGACACGTGAGCCAGCGATAAGGAATGCAGGAGGTCTCTGATAGAGCAGGTAAGAGAGTCGCTGTTAGAATTGAGAGGGGATGCGCTTATTTTTTGTAATGAGCTAAGTGAGTCTGAAAGGATGAGGGCATTTCTAATGTTGAGAGATTTGACGAGACGTAAAGCTTCTATGATTGCTATGCATTCAGCAGAGAAAATGTAACACTCTTTGGGAAGTCTGTGTGGGAAACACAATTTCCTGTGAGGTGCATAGACACTGGCCCCACAATGGGAGTCCGAACTGAGTTTTTTATTTGGCCAGTTATTTTCAATAATTCTGTTGAATTCTGCATTATTGGATTGAACTGAGTTTTTAATATTTTTTTTACATATTCCTATAAATTGGTGCACCTTTGGATAGAAAGTAAGACTTTCATAGGGATAAGAGTATAAGGGGAGAGATTCATTGCGATAGGAGTTTATGGAAACATCCAGGAAAGTGTTGAAGCAATCATAGAGAAGGGGAGGAGAATGTTTTTTCCAAAATGGATTCAAATTAACCTCATACTTTTAATGATTGAAGTTTAGGAATCAAGGGATGAGAAGTTATAGAGCATGTTTTGAAAATATATTTTTCTGCTAGGCATCGCCTTCTTATATTTAAGGGAGGTTCGCAGCATTCAACTTGCATTGCGTTGATTGGGGAAGATTTCATGGCTCCTAAGATAAGGCGAAGAGATTTTGACTGAATTTTATCTAATTTATGCGAATTTGAAGTGGACATTGGATCAAACAGACAAGATCCATAATCAAGATGGCTTCGGATGAGAGCATTGTACAGAAGTTTTAAAGATGATGGGTGAGATCCCCACCACACTCCGGACAGAAATCTAAGGGGATTGATGTTGCTTTCGCATTTCATGATGACATGATTTATGTGAGAATTCCAAGTAAGCTTTGAGTCTAAAAACATTCCCAGGAACTTAACTTCTTTAGAGATAGGGATGATTTCATCGCCAAATTTCACCAGAATTTCTGGGAGCTTTCGACGACAAGTGAAGATGACTACTTTGCTTTTGGAGGGGGAAAGTTCTAGGCCGTTAATATTTAACCACGCCAAGAGTTTTCTAAGAGCATTGTTGATTGCTGATGCTGCGATAAAAATATTACGGGATATTTTGTAGAAAGTCAAGTCATCAGCATATTGGAGTATGTTGCACAAGAATTGAATAGATTTTTCTAAATCATATGTATAAATATTGTACAGGAGAGGGCTTAAGACTGACCCTTGCGGGAGACCTTTGAATATGTGTCTAATGTGGGGAGGGGATTCAGACCCATCTACAAAAATAGATCTCTAGGAGAGCAAATTGAATTGAGCAATGAATTTTACCAATTTGGGCGGAATACCTATTGCCAGTAACTTTTCTTTCAGGATGGGGATATGAACATTGTCATATGCTCCACAGATGTCTAAAAACACTGCAATGCAATATTCATTTTTAGATAATGCTAATTTGATATCTGTAACAAGAGAGGAAAGGTTGTCAAGGGTACTTTAACCCTTTCTAAATCCAAACTGGGAAGGGGAAAGAATTTGATTTTTTTCTACGAACCAGTCCAATCTATTCTTAATCATTCTTTCAGATACTTTGCAAAGAGTAGAAGAGAGGGCGATAGGTCTGTAGCTCGAACCTATACTGGGATCTTTACCACTTTTGCAAATGGGAATTATATTTTGAATTTTCCAGTCTGGGGGGATAATACCAGAATCCAAAAAGACATTGATGAGAGAGAGAAAGTAGGAAAGAGAATTGTCATCAGAATGACGGATGAACATATTCAGGATTTCATCCTTGCCCGGAGCTGAGTCATTGAGGTTTTCGGTGGCTCTTTTTAACTCATCAAAGGAAAACGGAGCATCTAACCATGAAGAAGATTTTAAAGTGAAAGCCAAAGAAGGAAGTTCATCAAAATTAGGGACATAAGGGGGAGCTATTTTATTAATAAAGTCATCAATCCAAATAGCAGAATTACGAGATGGCTTTGGCAGGGAAAAGGAACAATTATTATAAGCAATAATTATCAGCCTGAAACACTCATCCACATTGAAAAATCTTCCGAGAAAAGATACATGACGCCAACGGGACTTGAACCCGTGTCCTCTCGATTGCCGGTCGATTGCTCTTGACCACTGAGCTATGGCGGCTTATCTCGTACCCGCCAAATGATTCAATATATGCTAGTGTTTCATTCAACAATTACTGCTTATTATATTTTTTTCCACCTGAAAACAACCAACTTTATTTTTGCGAGAGAAACATTGTAAGTGTTAAATCCCTCGCTAGGTGGCGTCGAGACAAATTATGTCTTCATTTATTGGGGAAATACTTAAACTTGTCAAATATTAATTATTATTTTTAATTGTAAAACTAACGTTTATAAGACAAGATTTTTGAATGCATAGCACAAAGGGTAACAATTATTATAAGCAATAATTATCAGCCTGAAACACTCATCCACATTGAAAAATCTTCCGAGAAAAGATACATGACGCCAACGGGACTTGAACCCGTGTCCTCTCGATTGCCGGTCGATTGCTCTTGACCACTGAGCTATGGCGGCTTATCTCGTACCCGCCAAATGATTCAATATATGCTAGTGTTTCATTCAACAATTACTGCTTATTATATTTTTTTCCACCTGAAAACAACCAACTTTATTTTTGCGAGAGAAACATTGAAAGTGTTAAATCCCTCGCTAGGTGGCGTCGAGACAAATTATGTCTTCATTTATTGGGGAAATACTTAAACTTGTCAAATATTAATTATTATTTTTAATTGTAAAACTAACGTTTATAAGACAAGATTTTTGAATGCATAGCACAAAGGGTAACAATTATTATAAGCAATAATTATCAGCCTGAAACACTCATCCACATTGAAAAATCTTCCGAGAAAAGATACATGACGCCAACGGGACTTGAACCCGTGTCCTCTCGATTGCCGGTCGATTGCTCTTGACCACTGAGCTATGGCGGCTTATCTCGTACCCGCCAAATGATTCAATATATGCTAGTGTTTCATTCAACAATTACTGCTTATTATATTTTTTTCCACCTGAAAACAACCAACTTTATTTTTGCGAGAGAAACATTGTAAGTGTTAAATCCCTCGCTAGGTGGCGTCGAGACAAATTATGTCTTCATTTATTAAAAATAAAGTTGGTTGTTTTCAGGTGGAAAAAAATATAATAAGCAGTAATTGTTGAATGAAACACTAGCATATATTGAATCATTTGGCGGGTACGAGATAAGCCGCCATAGCTCAGTGGTCAAGAGCAATCGACCGGCAATCGAGAGGACACGGGTTCAAGTCCCGTTGGCGTCATGTATCTTTTCTCGGAAGATTTTTCAATGTGGATGAGTGTTTCAGGCTGATAATTATTGCTTATAATAATTGTTACCCTTTGTGCTATGCATTCAAAAATCTTGTCTTATAAACGTTAGTTTTACAATTAAAAATAATAATTAGGGAAAAGGAAGATCTAAACCTGCGAATCATAGACCAAACCTCCCCCGCTGGAGTAGCAGGGGATATATTGGAGCAGAAATTACGCCAGCTGTTTTTTTTTTGAAACGGAATGTGCGTTTAGCAACAGCTTGGGCATTCTTGGCTGAGATGTAATTATCCATGGTCATCTGTTGGCAGTATGTCTTATTGGCTGCTTTCCTCTCCTTCAGCACTCTAAGGCATTCCTCATCCCACCAAGGGGGAGGGCGAGCCTTCGAGCCTACAGGGGAAGATTTGGGGATAGACTTGTCAGCCGATTTTAGAATGGAATCAGTCCAAGATTTATAAGAGGAGGTGCAATTATCAGAAGAAGGGGAAGGCAGGGAGAGGGAAAGATCCTGGATAGAGTCTCTGAAACGGGACCAATCGGCTTTTTTTGTGATAAATTTGGGCTTACTTTTAAAGTGATCCAACCGTTGAGCCAAATTCAAAATAATGGGAAAGTGGTCACTGCCGCAGGGGTCTGAGGTAATTTGCCAGGAGATTAGTGGATAGATACTCGGGGAACAGAGGGATATGTCCACCGCACTAGGATTCTGTCCAGGGAGACTAAACCTTGTTGAGGATCCGTCATTTAGGAGACAGATATTCAAGGAGTCCAAAAGGTCAATTAATTTGATACCTGAGGGATCCGAGGAAGAAGAACCCCAGAGTGGGGAGTGAGCATTAAAATCACCCAAAATGACCAAGGGAGAAGAAATTTTGCTAAGCATGTAAACCCACAGTGGAAGGTCAAATGGGGTAGAAGGAGGAATATAGAGAGATACAAATGTAATATTAGAGACAGAGGCTGCCACTAATTGGAAGGATGAATTTGGGGGTTTAATGGAAATAGGGGAGAAGGGGAGAGAGTTTTTGATGAAAAGGGCTGCACCACCCTTCCCATCAATGCGGTCGTCCCGCAGACATTGATAGCCACTCACCTTGAAAAGTTGAGATGGCTTGAACCAAGTCTCAGAGACGGCAGCAATCGATATGGAGTATAAATGTAGAAGTCGGATGAGGTCATCCTTATTGGAGGTGGCGCTTCTACAATTCTACTGCAGAATTGCTGCTGTTGGGGAAGCCATTGGGAAGAAGAGAATACAAAGAGGAGAGTAACGAGGCAGCGTTGGACGGTAGAGAATTATTATTGTTAATAACTGAGATAAGTAGCATGAGAAGAGTTTGAATGAAAGAAGAATTGTCATTAAAAGTATTGTTGTTTATGGAATTTGCATTTAGATCAGGATTGAAAGCACTGCTGTTAGTTGAATTGGAGTTAGAAAAGACGGAGTTTTGAGGAAATAGAGAGCTGTTGTTACCATTTGGGAACAAGAGCTGGGAGTTATGACCAAATTGATCATATCCAGGAATTTTAATTGGACGAGAAGCTTGTTTTGTCATTACAGTCTTCTTGTAAGACAAGTTTGAAGGAGCACTAATTTGGGGTTGAGAGGCAACTTCAGCAAAAGATTTTTTAGAAGGAGCTATTAATTTGGAGGCATAGAAGTAAGAAACGCTATTGGAGGCCATATAACTTTTTATGTTTTTTTGGCAAGAAAGTTCGGGGCAGGATGGATGAGTGGCTGTGTGCGAGCCTGAACAATTGACGCAAGTAGAGGAATTGGAAGGGGAGGAGCATTGGTCTGCTACATGATTTTCTGCGCATTTAAAGCAGCGGGGAGAGGAGCGGCACGATTGTTTTGAATGGCCAAACCGACAACAATTGAAACATTGGATTGTCGGGTATGAATAAATTTCCACCGGGAGAGAGTTGTGGAATAAATAAACGTGAGAGGGAAGGGACTGTCCTTCAAATGTCAGAACTACAGTTTGAGAGGGTTTCCAAACTACAGACTCAGACGATCTATCCTTGAAATTAAGACGCCTAGTCTTAATAACTTTTCCTGAAGATGCTGGAATAATGAGTTCCGAGATAAGCTCTTCTTCAGATAGGTCTACAGGAATACCTCTAACGAGACCCAAGCGAGAGATATTGAAAGAAGGGATATAGGCTTTAATTTTTTTTGCAGAGAGGGAGTCGATGGAATTTATGAATTTATTGGCATTCAACGCGGATGAGAACTCAACACAAATGCGAAATCTGCCCTCTGATCGGATACCGCCTGGGGAAATGCCAAGTGGTTTTTTTCCAATGAATTTACCAAATTCAAGGGGATGTAAAGAGTGGCCAGGAGAGTTGTTTTGAACATAAACTACGAAGGGAGCTTTTGCTGAAGTCGGATACAAAGAGAGAGGAGAAGCTACAGGAACTGAGACCTGAGACGAATCAGTTTTTGGAAGGTCGCAAACTTTCCTCTTTTTTGGAGTAGAAGATGGAACTTGAAGATCTGCTATCTCTACCTCACTACCAATGTCAAAACTTGAAGGATCAGGGGGGGCGGGATCAGGGGTTTCTTCCCCATGGCAAAGGCCATTGGGGCAAAAGGATATACTGAAAACAAAAATAAAATAACACTTACTGGACTTGGTCAGCAATAAACGAACTCAAAGAGGATAAAAAAACTAAAAATATAGCTGACTAAATGCCAAAAATTAGATTTTTCGTATTAAAACGAAAAAAACGCAACAGTGTTTTTCAACTGTCAAAATTCGAATCAATGTCAAAAGAAAATCAAGCTCTTATTAATAGAAATCAGCTATCAAATAATTTTTCATTTCCTTTTTGGCGTTGACCACGATCGTTTACGAGCTTTCTATTTACTAAATAATTTTATTATACCCTACAGCTTTCAAGCGAAATTACAGTTACCTTAAAGACTTAACTAAAATTAATTTTGTATTTAACAAAGAAACAGTGAGTAAACGATCCTGGTCAGCGCCCGAAATGGAATTAAAATGTAAAAGCATTTCGTTAAAACAAGAGCAATTGCGTTTGATACGAAATTTAATATTTTTATTAATGCTTCTCCATTTGTGGGTAGGTGCCTACGCAAGGCTATTGAATTTAAATGTAATCGTCGTTATGGAACTCAAGTGAAAAATATTGACTTAAAAAATAAAAATGTTTTGTTACAATATCATTATCCTAAGAAATTTGTAACTATAACTAAAATTACACATTAGGTGTGTTTAGTATACATTGATTTATAAATTAGATAAGTGCATAAAAAATAATATTCATATATTCAACCCGCCTCTCTAGGCTAGCCATGTTGAGGCAGTCATTTTATAAGTTAATTTATAATACCTGCGAACACAGCTATGCTTGTATTAAAATATTTATATTCACTCATTAGTTTGGATGCATTAATAACTTCGTATTTGAGTGAGTGTACCGGTAAAGTCACAATTATCACTTTTAATCCAAATTTTTACGTTATCTTTGAAGTTGTTTTGTGAATCACATATTTTTATTCTGTCTGGAAAAATGTTATAAAGTCTTGTCGCAATGCATCTAAAGTTTCGTTGATCAAAATAGCATGCGTTTCAGGAATCTGTTGTAAGTATTATTGTTTAGAGTACAGCGAGCATTTAATCTTTTTCCGTGATATTTATGGGTGTTCTAGTACAGGATTAGTGAAAGATTGTTTTTCAAAGCTATAGTCTGTAATAAGAGGTAGCCAGAGGACTGTTTTAATAAAAGTTTTCTGTGCCTTTATGGTTGAGTCTATGAAATGATGCTTCCGCATAAAAAACGCTCTTCTCGGCCATTGTGTGTTTAATATTGCACTGCCTTGACAGTTCAGGGCAAGTTTTGCTGATAGACATTTGAATTCTGGAGCAGTTTACACATTTTCCTCTGTTTTATCGCAGGAATCGCCATTATGAGACGAACTGCACTTGAAGCAACGAGGTTCTGATCTGCAGAGGTTCTTCGTGTGTCCAAAACTGCAGCATTTGTAGCACTGCACAGTTGGGAACACATAGATCTCTACTGATAGAGAGACGTTAAAATATAGTTATATTTTGTGGAAGGTCTTTGCTGTCAAAGGTTAGGACAACAGATGGGGAGGGTCTCTATTCTACATGGTTTTATGAAACCTGTAATTAAGACGGTGCGCTTTTAAAACTTTTTCGAAACCTTGAAGAACAGTAATGTTCTCCAGGATGTCCTCTATCGACCAGTACGGTGGGATCCCTTTTGTGACACCTAGCCTTGTAACCTGATATATAGGTACGAAAATGTTGTACGGGTTTTTTTGGCAACATCAGATTTTACAAAGCTATGTCAGCCGCTGTCTTGAATTCAAGACAAAAACTCTTCGAAAGACGATTGCGGCCAACCGACCTAACTCTATTCCAGACACGGTAGATTTTATTTTTAAACATAAAATGTCCAAAGTCCACATCACAGAAATTGAATTGTTTTCCATCCTTTTTTAGTTACATGCGTTATGCGTGGTGGTCTATCAAAATTATTGTATAAACGTGACATCTGTAAAGGTGTAGTGGTTACCGGTGGGGCGGGTGTTTTGGAAGGGCTAGCTGGACTAATTGGGTGATATGAAGTCATGGAAGAAGTGGGCGGAATTACATCCTTTCGTTTAGGTAAAATAGAAGAATTGTTTTGAGGGGAGTCATTTTTGTTTTGAGTGGAAGGTATTTTTCGACGCATCTCTTCAAAATCTGTTGTATTACGTGCTGGTTTAGCGAGTTCAATTTTTTTAGAAGTAACCGCGATTATGTTTTTCGTAACGCCCGAGAATATGGATAGCAAACCGTCATCCGGGGAATCAGGTGGTTTTTCTTGGTCCATTTTCGATCAAATCTAATTTTTTTTTTTTTTTACAGTGAATACCGCACAAGAATCTCAACTGCTCCCGTCTGGAGCCAGTGAGACTATGGCATCCCCAATTGGGGTATGTTGTGAGGCTGAAGGTAGTGGGGAGGGGAAGGAGGTGGGGAAGAGGATTCAGATCTGGTCACTAAACACGGCTAAAGCCATTTTCAAGCAACGTTTCAATTCTGAATGGTGGTCTTACACCAGGGCGATACTAATAGTATCTTCCACTCTGGAATATGCCGCAAATATACTATATATTATTTTAAATGAATTATTGTGAAATAACACAAATTAATCAAATAAAATTTATTTGCGCATGCCGGGTTCGAACCCGCGACCTCCGGAATGTGAGTCAAGAGTCTTAGCCACTGGACTACGGAGGTCGTCGAGAAATGATACAAATAAAAAAAATCTTACCTTAACTGCTTCGAAGAACTAATTACACAATACAAATACTTACTGTGAAAACAAATATACAAGTTAAAACTATATTACACTAATTTACAATACTATTTTAAAGCTATTGTCTATTTAAAATTTAAATGCACGCATAAAGTTATCAATGAACGTTTGGGATTAACAATCAAATTTAATCACTTCCATTGAATGTAACAGGAAAAACGATCTGTGCACTTTTTAATAGGTAGGTACTTACACTACTCTTTTTGCATTAACTACAAAACAACCCATTATTAAAAAAATTAAAAAAAAAAGATTTTTATTTTATTTTATTTTTTATTTTTTTTTATTTATTTATTTTTTTTTTTATATTTTATTTATTTTTTATTTATTTATTTTAGCATATAAAATATAATATACATTTAGATAATGTAGTAATTTGCGTACATGTTCATTTTAAAATACGTTAATACCACTCTTCCATGGAAGCATTAGCTTGTGTCTGGAAGAGTAGTGGACATTTTTAATGCTATATTTAAGTTCTTAAATTACAATGTGAATGTAAAAAACAATAAGTTGTAAGTTCGGTGATATGTAAATAGTTGCTAAAAACAATACAAAATTTAACTTATTTGAAGAACAGAGTATCACTTGGAAACTGAGTTATAAGTAGTTGTTCTTGAGATTAGATTAGTCGGAAACTTTTTTTTTCGGAGGTGATAAAGTTGAAATCAAATTTCAACTTTATCACCTCCGTTGGGTGAAATGGTCCCACCACTTACGTAAAAAATTTATATTAGTATCGTGATTTAATTTTGAGATATTATGCCGTGTTGCGCTTCCTAATTATTTAGCCAACGTTTCGGACAACGTTACAGTGTCCATCATCGAGGCAGATGTGTAATCGAAGTTTTTTTTTTTAAATTTCAATTTCTAGATTTTTATATTCCATGAAATGTTCAATCATATAAATTTACTGAAATTAAAGTTAATTAACTCATAATGTTTTTTATACAAATAGAACGGCGTAGTAAAGAGTACGCAAATTACCACAACATGATGTACAAGCCCAAGAAGACGGAACAAATCGCATTCCACCATGGAAAAAATTAGTGTCCGACCGAAACCGAACTTTCTACCGAAAACAAAACCGAAACCGAACCTTCGGTCGGTCATTAGAAAAAATCCTGAGAAAATGCTCCCCTTACAACTTAATGAGGAAAACATAAACGCATCTGAGAATGTAAAATACTTGGAGCACATTATTACTGAAGGCCTCTCGGATGATGGTGACATTGAACGACAGCGGAGAAGTATCAGTGTACTGTCTAATATGATTGCCCTAAGATTCTTCAAATGCAGTAACAATATAAAAAAAAACATTGTTCAATACATTTTGCACTAGCTTATCTATATACACATGTGAAACATGGTATCACTACGACAAAATATTCCCGAAAAAATATCCTACGGATAAAACATCCCCTGATTAAATATCCCTGACAAAATATCCTAACCTTTTTTTTTAACATGAGCTCCACACAGGAAGCCCTGAGGAAAATAATTTCCCTCAGGGCCTATGTCATCTTTGGGGATGCTGTGTGGAGGGCCCTTTAAGGAAAGGAAGGAGAGGAGAGTTCTGGGAAGGAAAAGGGTTAAAGGGGTGGGTAGGAATCTGGGGTTCAGTGTGTCCTAGTCATCCGCCTCCAAGACCTAGACAAACCTCACCCCATGAACCCGGGCACCCCTGCTAAATCACCAAACGTAGCGAACCACTTGGGGTGACCTGTGGCAGAGGTGTTGGTTATACAATTAAGGTTCCCGGGACGGCGGTACCCATTCCCGCCTCCCAAATTATATATAACCTAATCTAACAAAACCTAACCTAACCTAACCCAACAAAACCTTTTTGCGCCATATTTAAAATCTCTAAGGTCCTTGCTCTGTCTCCATCCTTCCTTGTCGGGGGATGGTTTGTCCGGAGGATATGTTGTCCTTGGGATATTATGTCGAGGGATATATTGTCAGAGGATATTTTGTCGTGACGTTGGAGGATATTTTGTGCCTGTACTTACTTCAAACTTATAAAGACATTTCTCGTTCGTGCTTGGACGTCGATCGAGTCCAAATATAATAGAATACAAACGATTCCAACCAAATCCCACATGTAAATATAACATTCTTGGCATGAAAACAGCGGCATGAAAAGAGACTTGGCATGAAAACAGCGACTCTTTTTCAATAAAGAGACTTCGAGCTTTAGGGTACGCGGTACTAGAAGAAGCCCGACCTAAAGCCACGATTTCTGGGGATGATAGCATCTCTAGCGTAAATCACGGAGGAATAGCGATCTTAGCTTGCCAGGGCTTACGTTTGACAAAGTTGTCACTAGGTACGTACGTAACTTTTGAGTACCTGGGATGCCAAGTTTTTTCAGCGGGAGCATCATTCATTTTATGCACCCTGTACCGACCTGGCTCAAAACAAATTACCTCGGACTTTTTCAATGAACTTTCGTATTTTCTCGAGCGAGTTGTAGGACTTTCCGATACCATTTTTAAAACGGGCGATATTAACATACACCTAGAGCGTCCGGATTCACCCAACACCGTAAAATTTTGTGATTTATTAGACTGCTTTGGATGCCATCAATGGGTTAATGCTCCAACTCATGATGCTGGCGGAATTTTGGATATTTTTGTCTCAAAGTCGAGCGGCCCACCTTTGGTAGCGGATAGCGTGGATATAGGGCTATCAGATCATAGGCTAATTCGCGCTGAAATCGATTTTAACCCTCCGAAAATCCCATACGTAACTATCACGTCAAGAGCATGGCGAAGCTTTAACTTTGATGAGTTCCTGTCTGAACTAAAGGCTTCACCACTTTGTACACAAAGCGTTTGGGAAACAGAGTCACCAACCAAACTGACAGAATATTACAACACTTTTCTTTCAACCCTTCTAAATAAATATGCTCCAACTTCAACAAAAACTCGGCGACTGCGAAATTCTGATGACTGGTTTGACGAAGAATGTCGGAGCCAGAAGAGATCAATGCGGAAATTGGAGAGGTCCTACAGACACTCGGGCGTTACTTCACGGGACGATTGGATACGGGCTCAAAAGGAGTACGCATTATTAATTCGCTCGAAGAGATCTGAATATTGGACAAGTAGGATCGATTCAGAGCGTCAAAATCCACGAAGTCTGTGGAACTCTATTAAGACGGTCGTTGCCGATGTACGTGCACAAAATACAACCGACATAGCTCCGGAAATCTTCTCCAAATTTTTTCTTGACAAAATTAAGTCAATACGTGACCTAACAGCCTCCGCCCCACCACCATATTTTACTAAAAGCAATAGCGGAAACTTTTCTGCCTTCAAACCTACAACCATCGAGGAAGTAAAGAAGTTAATACTTACTTCACCGAACAAGCAGTGTTCACTAGACCCCATTCCAACGTGGTTACTGAAGAAGTGTTGCAAGGAAATATCTCCCTTTCTAGTTCATCTTTTCAATAAGTCACTCAGCATGGGTGATTTCCCTAAACCCCTTAAATCAGCTGTTGTAACTCCACTAATAAAAAAACCGCAATTGGACGCTGAAGATCTCTCAAACTACCGACCCGTTTCAAATCTTCCATTAATTTCCAAAATCTTAGAAAAAATCACTGCTTCACAGATAATATATCACTTAAACTCAAATAAATTGCTAACTAAATACCAATCTGCATATAGAAGGTTTCACTCAACGGAAACTGGATTACTACGTGTTTTGTCAGACATAACTCTTGCTATCGAGTCGGGAAAACTGGCACTCCTTTCAGTCTTGGACGTGAGTGCCGCTTTTGACACGATCGACCATGATTTTCTTATTAAACGATTAGAAGAATCCTTTGGTTTAAATGGCGGCGTTAAAAGCTGGCTGACATCGTACTTGGGTAACCGTACACAAGCCGTAAAGGTAGGGAAAAACCAATCAAAATATGCAACCCTTTCATCTGGAGTACCCCAGGGGTCTGTTCTGGGCCCACTTCTTTTCATCCTCTTCACAAATGATGTCGCTAAAATAATCGAATCATTTGGCCTTCTATCTCACTGTTACGCTGATGACCAACAAGTTTACTTTTACTGCTTACCAGAGGAAGTAGACAGTCTAAAAACTCGCATAATTGAGTGTCTAGAAGCAATTACCCGCTGGATGACCTCAAATAGATTAAAACTTAATCCGTCAAAGACTGAGTTTCTTTGGACCGCCACAAGCAGACGTCAGCATAACATTGATAACTCCCCAATAACCATTTCAGGAAGTGACATCACTCCAAAGACTTGTATAAAACTACTGGGTGTCAATCTGGACGCTGATTTTTCCCTTAAAACTCAAGTGAACAGGACCGTAAGCACGGGATTTTTTCAATTGAGGCAAATTAAAGCAGTAAGGAGAAACCTGCCAACTGAGGCGACTAAATTACTAGTCAATTCGTATGTGGTTTCACGCTTAGATTATTGCAATGGAATATATGCAAGTCTTCCAAAATATCAAGTCAACAAATTACAATCCGTTTTCAACACTGCGGCAAGACTTATCACCGGCGTATCTAAATATTCCCACATTTCAGAGCATCTCAAAAATCTACACTGGCTTAAATGTCCTGAAAGGATCCAGTTTAAGCTCTGCTGGATGGTATTTAAGTCCCTTAACGGAATGGCTCCGGCTTACTTATCGGAATTGTGTATTCCAGAAAATTCCAATTATCGTCAGTCAACCCTGAGGTCAGCAGCGTCATCAGCTATCGGAAGGTTAAAGGAACCAAAGCGCACACCAGATACTAAGTTCGGTGAGCGCGCTTTCGGAGTGTCAGGACCTAAAGCCTGGAATGGACTGCCATATGACTTAAGAATGATCACAGACGCGGCGGAATTTAGAGCTAGACTTAAAACTCACCTTTTCAGACAGTCGTATCCATAAACTCAAAATCTTTCACCTTCACATTCAATGCCCTCGTCACCGTAAATAACTAACCTTTAAAAACTTACAAAAAAAACAAAAAAAAAAAAAAAAAAAAAAAAGAAAAAAAAAGGTCATTTCATGAACATTCTCCAGCCCTAAAGAGCCCTAAATATCAACAATACTTTTGCCACTAATCTCTAATAGTCCTAAATTCTCCAGTATTTTAAAATAAATACCAACTCTACTTTTGCCACTAATCTATTCATAAATGTAATACTAGGGAAGCAAATAATGTAAAATCATGCAATGTCCAGTGTGTTAACTGTAATGTCCTCCGCGTGCAAAGCCGTATCTTCTCCATAAACTTTCTAATTAAAGTGTGTTTATCGGAAGTGACCAGCCAGGTAAGTATGTTTCTGTATCCATTTATAAATAGTAAAATTAGTTAGAACCTAAGCATTCCTAATAAATTGTACAGCGCCCTTGAGGTGATTTTTCACAAAAACGGCGCTTTATAAATTATCCAATTATTATTATTATTATTATTATTCTGGAAGTAAATATTCAATTGAGAGAAAACAAGCAGACTTTCCTAGTTAATGTTTAATAATAATAAGATATTATTCCGAAATCCAATTTATTAAAATACCAACACATTGAAATACCAACACATTAAAATACCAACACATTGAAATACCAACATATTGATTCAAAAAGATACAAAAAAATAAAACACAAAGTCGTACATATTTTGCAAGCGAATCGGGAGGAATGTGTTAGTTTGTAATTAAATAGACTCACTTATAAGGTACAGACGTATTTTATTGTCAGGTAAACAATACACTAGTTGACACAAATTCAAACAGAAGAAAAATAACAAAAGAAGATTGTTCCGGAACTATCAGTGTTGCCAGCATCAAATATTCCAACACCCTCCCTATTTGATGATACCCTGATTGCAAATGCATCTCATCAATTTCTCTCTATCCAAAGCTTTGGTGAGAGAGTCGGCTACCATTTTAGTTGTAGGAATGTATTTGAATGCAATTAGTTGGCATTGGATCTTCTCACGAAGGAAGTGATGTCGTACATCTATATGTTTGGTTCTGGCTTGGTAACACCCATTCACGGCTAGATTTGCCGCTCCCTGGTTGTCCACGTGGATAACTGTAGGAGTGTCATATACTGCACTGTCGATTTCCTGAGCCAGACCTCTTAACCACAATGCCTCCTGTGTTGCAGCAGACATGGACATGTACTCTACTTCGGTTGTCGATAGCGCCACAGTTGGTTGTTTTTTTGTCCCCCAAGAAACAGCTCCTTTACATTTAGTAAAAATGTAGCCTGTCACAGATCGCCTTTCGTCACAATCACTGGCCCAATCAGCATCACAGAAACCAACAATTGAAGAGGGTATGCATCCATCAAACTCCAGTTTCCAATCTGCAGTACCCTTTAAGTAACGCATGATTCGTTTGACTGCAGCCCAGTGCGCTTGACCTGGATTGTTATTGAAACGACTCACATAACTAACCGCAAATGAAATGTCAGGTCGGGTAACTTGAGAGGCAAATAACAAACTACCGACTGCCTCTTGGTACGGAATATTTTTCATCATGGCTGAGGTGTTCTCATCTTTTGGTGATTGCTGTTTCGAGAGCTTTTCATTAGGACTTAGTGGTGTGTCCACAGGGTTGCATCCATGCATATTGAAGCGCTTCAGAACCTGTTCAATATAGCTCTGTTGACTTATCCACAGCTTCTTGTTTTGCCTGTCTCGAGTCAACTGGAATCCCAACACATATTTGGCTTCACCGATATCAGTCATTTTGAAACTTTCTTTGAGCTGATTTTTAACAGCATATTTTTGTGATTTGTCGCTAGAAAAAATAAGTAGATCATCCACCCAAACAGCAATGATCAACACAGTCGCATTTTCATTTTTCACATACACACATGGATCATATCTTGACTGTTGAAACCCAATATTCTTCAGGCATGCATCCAATTTTATGTTCCAAACACGGCTTGATTGTTTTAATCCATATAGGCTTTTCCTTAGGCGACAAACTTTATCAGACTTTTGGTATCCTGTTGGTTGGTACATGTAGATTTCCTCCTGAAGATCGCCCTGGAGAAATGCTGAAACAGCGTCCATCTGATCTATGTCCAAATCAAGTTCAGCCGCTAATGCCATTAAGTATCGAATGGAGCTGTATCGGACCACAGGTGAGAAGGTTTCTTCGAAATCCAAACCCTTTCTTTGAGCACAACCTTTAACTACTAGACGAGCCTTACGCTGGACTATATCCCCATTTGCATCTCTCTTTGTGCGAAAAACCCATTTGCTGTTTAAATGTTTTCTGTCAGATGGAAGATCGACCAGTTCCCATGTGTTGTTATCCATTTGTGATTCCATTTCACGGTCCATTGCTTCAATCCAAAGTTGTTTATCTGATCGCTCCATTGCCTCCTCAATGGTCAAGGGATCTGAGGGTTCATCACTAACACCAGTATAAACTACAAAATCATCATATTTTTTGGGAAGATTCCTAACCCTGTCCTGCCTTCTTAGACCAGACTGTAAGTCTGCAACGTGCGGATTTAGCAAATATTCAGTATCCCGTATATCCGCAATGTCCTCTGAATCCACTGAGCCAACTTTTTCGGGTGAGTCCTTAGAGACAATATCTTCATTTATTGAGGAACGTTCATCTTCCGCTGCAGGAAAGAAAGATCCTCTTGAATTATCCTGTTTCCCTGTGAGGAGTGAAACTCCTTCCTCATTCTCAGAGAAAATGACATCTCTTGATGCAAAAATACAATTATTGTTAGGGTCATATAAACGATAAACCTTGGACAGAAGACTATATCCCATCATAAGCATGGTTTTGATTTAGGGTCTAACTTTTTTCGGTGTGCATCCGGAATGTGTGCATAGGCTTTGCAGCCAAATACCTTTACATGTTTTACAGTAGGTTTTCTTCCTGACCACATTTCCTCAGGAGTTTTATCCACATTTTTGCTGGGCGAACGATTCATCAAGTAGACTGTAGTCAAGACTGATTCAGCGCAAAAAAGGAGTTTTATCCACATTTTTGCTGGGCGAACGATTCATCAAGTAGACTGTAGTCAAGACTGATTCAGCGCAAAAAATATTTGGGAGGTTAGCTTCAATCAAAAGACACCTGGCACGCTCCAGGATTGATCTATTCAGTCTTTCCGCCCGACCATTCTGTTCCGGTGTATATGGAACCGTGGTTTGGTGTTCAATACCACAATCACGCAGGATTTTGTCTAATCGCTTGTTGCAAAATTCACCTCCATTATCAGTACGAAGAGTCTTGATTCTCTTTCCAGTTTGCGTTTCAACATGTTTTTTAAATGTTTCAAAACACTCTGCCACCTGATCTTTTGTCACAAGAAAATATACAAAGGATTTTCTACTGAAATCATCCAAAAAAGTGAGAATATATCTAGAGCCAGATAATGAATTTGTCTGCATTGGTCCTACAAGATCTGAGTGGATCACTTCAAGTAGTCTTGCAGCTCTAGAGTTGCTCGATTGGAAAGGCAACCTGTGGCCCTTCCCTTTCACACAAACTTCACATACATCTGGTGGGTTACACGAGGAAAACTGAATTCCATGAACTAATCCATTTTTCAATTTATTTAAACAGTCATAATTTAGGTGGGCCATTCTTCTGTGCCAAAGAGTGCTATCATTAGCTTTTGTTTGAACAGCGAAGCCAACATTGCTTTGCACATCCAATTTAAATAAATTATTCACTAGTGATGCTGTTCCAATTATTTGATTTTTACGATTTAAAATTTTTGCTCCAGTTGAATTAAAAACCACAGAATTACGTTTGCTAACAATTTTACTAACAGATAGCAAATTTACTTTCACTTGTGGAACATAAAACACATCACTTACATTTATTGTTTCTCCACAAGATGTGATTAATTGCAGGTTTTCAACTGTGTCGCTGATCATTTGATCACCATTGGCAGTAGTGATACCTAACTGGGAAGATTTTTTGATTTTATTTAATAAATTATTATCAGTCATTGTTAAATGTGCAGAAGCCCCCGAGTCGAGAAATCATTCATCAGCTGATTTGGAAGTCACGGAAAAAGCAGTGTACATTGAACTTTGTTTGTTTCCACAGTTTTTTGTATCAAATGTCACCTCACAGTTTCGGGCTATATGACCATTTCTATTGCATCGGTAACAGCGGGGTCCCCTTTTATGATCTGCAGAGTTGGGAGTAATTATTTCCTCTGATCTGTTTCTGGATGAACTCTTTTCTGCCGCCCCTCTGGAACTGCGACTACCCGATCCAGAAACACTGTATTTTACCCATCTGGGCGAGCCAGATCCGTACATAGCAATGTCATTGGGTTTTTCTAATGTTGAATTATTATGCGAAACATCTTGCAGTAATTTTGTCTTTATTGCATCCCCAGTCACTTTTATTCCAGAGCTCTCTATGCCCATAATCATGGGGGTGTACTTTTCTGGAAGCCCGGGAAGAAGAATGGTACCTATCCATTCATCATCAACTTTTAAACCAATATTAGTCAATTTCAGGGCAGTGGTAATAATTTTATCGACGTAATCTTCAACAGATTTACAGTTTTTTAACTTTGTTGTTATAAGGGTCCTAAGTAGCCCTACGCGCTGTGTAAGACCTTTATCGTCGTAAGCAGCAGCAAGATTGTCCCAGGCTTCTTTCGCGGTTGTAGCAGACTGGACATGAACATAGTTAACTGGTTCAATCAATAAAACAATCGGAATAATTTCGGTTTACGGAAGGTCTTCCAAAATAATTTTTTTTTTTTTTTTATACTAATTATGGGCCGGAAAATCCAAAACTGAAAGAATTTTTTTTCGGAAAGCAATATTAACAAAGTTACACGACTTTAAAATTTTCTATAGGCACACATGAAAATCGACATATTGGAAGTATTATGACAGTTTAAAGTCATAGATAAACTAGAAAAATGTTTTACCACACAAAATTAAATGTTACCATGCAATAATATCATCAAACATACCTTATAAATCGACGAAGTATGAAAATTCGTAGTCTTAAAAATGCGTAACCTAACCTAACGCTAGGTTTGTGTAACATGGTTTGTGCCCCTTTATACCGCCTGCTCGCGTCCCTAACCTAACCTAACCTAACCTAACGCTAGGTTTGTGTAACATGGTTTGTGCCCCTTTATACCGCCTGCTCGCGTCACGGCAAAAAAACATCCCTGTTTTCAAGTAGTTTAGCGGCTACGCTAGGTTTGTGTAACATGGTTTGTGCCCCTTTATACCGCCTGCTCGCGTCACGGCAAAAAACATCCCTGTTTTCAAGTAGTTTAGCGGCTACGCTAGGTTTGTGTAACATGGTTTGTGCCCCTTTATACCGCCTGCTCGCGTCAATTTTAAAAAACAGCCTACGTTTTCAAGTAGTTTAACGGCTACGCTAGGTTTGTGTCACATGGTTTGTGCCCCTTTATACCGCCTGCTCGCGTCAATTTAAAAAAATATCCCTGTTTTCAAGTAGTTTAGCGTTTACGCCAAAAGTGAGTAAAATTTATAAAAAATAATTACTTAAGTTAGTTATTGATATGGCAACACTTAATTTTATGTGGCTGTTTCTATGACTTTAAACTGTCATAATACTTCCAATATGTCGATTTTCATGTATGCGTATAGAAAATTTTAAAGTCGTGTAACTTTGTTAATATTGCTTTCCGAAAAAAAATTCTTTCGGATTCGGATTCTCCAGCCAATAGTTAGTATAAAAAAAAAAGTTTTATTATTTTGGAAGACCTTCCGTAAACCGAAATTAAGCCAAACAATCTTGGAACGACATTTTTTAACCATTTTCTGGTCTGATTCCGTACCTTCGACACATTCCCATAAATCCTGGTCTTCTAAATATGCTTGAGCAGCGAACTTCCAGATGTCATAGTTCTCACGGCCCCTCAGCTTTTTAATAGGGAGTTGGAACGACATTGTTCGATTCAAATGTTAATCACAATTTAATACTTAAGTCATTGATCACAACACAGTGTCTTTAAGCATGATGTGGCCCATAACCTGTTAGTTTGTAATTAAATAGACTCAATTATAAGGTATTTATACAGACGTATTTTATTGTCAGGTAAACAATACACTAGTTGACACAAATTCAAACAGAAGAAAAATAACAAAAGAAGATTGTTCCGGAACTATCAGTGTTGCCAGCATCAAATATTCCAACAGAATGCAGATCCCGCCAATGTCTGGAAATTAAATAAAAAGGCACTTTCTAGATGAGAAAAGTGTGGAAAAGCTGAATAAAACAAAAATTAAGGCGCGCTCGGCAAAATTGAGGGAGATACAACCGTTCAAAGTATTTAAAATTTCACTTCACAAACTGATATTGACAGTCCGCCCGCGTCCGCCCGCCATTTTTTTTATAACCTAATACGCTAAACATGGTTTGTGATACAAAAAAGTGCCCCTTTATAACGCCTGCTCGCGTCAAGGCAAGAAAAACATCCAAGTTTTCAAGTGGTTTAGCGGCTACGCTAGGTTTGTGTAACATGGTTTGTGATTCTGGCGTACTATTAATTCTGTATTAGGTCTGGGATCCAACAAACCTAAGCAGTGAAAACATGGCGAATGAACAACGAACTGTCAATATCAGTTCGCGAAGTGAATTTTTAAATACTTTGAACGGTTGTATCTCCCTCAATTTTGCCGAGCGCGCCTTAATTTATTTTTTATTCATCTTCTCCACACTTTTCTCATCTAAAAAGTGCCTTTTTATTAGATTCCCAGACATTGGCGGGATCTGCATTTCACCCAGCGAATCAAATATTGAATTAGACAATAGATTTTATTTTGTAATTTAATTTGGGGTCAAATAATAGTAAAAATGACAAAACAACAATATTGCAAAAAAATATGGACAAGCAAACGAAAACACGAGAAAATTAAAACCACGCAGAATTTTTTTTCACTGTCCCGTTTAGAAATTTGTTTGATGATTGATGGAGACTGGCAGTTGAAATGGAGATTTGGAATGCATGGATATAATTCAGTCTTCAGAAGAAATGGGTCGGCGACGCCGACGCCTCCTTCCACCACGACGCCTCCTGCTCCTCCTGGACCGTCGTCTTCTCCTTCTGCCCACCGTCACCCCGGGAACCCTCCTAGTGTTGGAGCCGGGTGGTCTTCCTCTAACTCTTTCTATTGTAGCAGCGGCAAACGTGAACCAGATCTCTCCCGGAGAATCAGAACATTCACTTTCACGATCCTCTTCCATTTGTTCACAGACTTTGGTCAACTCACTGTTCCTTAGTTGTACACAATTAATTTTAGTTAAGCCTTTTAAGGTAACTGGAATTTCGCTTGAAAACTGTAGGGTATAATAAATAATTTATTAAAAAGAAAGCTCGTAAGCGAGCGTGGTCAGCTCCAAAAAGAGATAATAATAATTTGATTGCTGATTTCCATAAACAAGAGCTTGATGTTCATTCGAAACTTTGTTTTTATTTTTTTTTGAATAAAAATTCAAATGATTCTTCTTTTTGGCGCAGGTACCTCTAGGCAACAGAATTTTTGGTAAATAATCAGGAACTGCAACTGAAGCGATGATAATGTAATATCACATCCTGCCGCTTTTTTGAAATTTTACGTCGTTTGAATATTGCTCTTAATCTTCTGATAGGTATATAGACATCAAAAACATCCATGCTGAATAATTTATTTTCTCGTCCGATTTGTATGGTGTGTATGCCTTATAGGTGTGTAAGTATTTTTTTTAATGTGAATACCTCACAAGAGTCCCAGCTGCTCCCGTCAGGAGCCAGTGGTCTGTCGCATCTCCAGTTGGGGTATGTTGTGAAGCTGAAGGTAGGGGGGAAGGAAAGGAAATGGGGAAGAGAAAGGTAGGGAATGTTGGAATATTTGATGCTGGTAACACTGATAGTTCCGGAACAATCTTCTTTTGTTATTTTTGTTAGTTTGTAATTAAATATACTCAATTATAAGGTACAAACGTATTTTATTGTCAGGTAAACAATACACTAGTTGACACAATTTCAAACAGAAGAAAAATAACAAAAGAAGATTGTTCCGGAACTATCAGTGTTGCCAGCATCAAATATTCCAACACCCTCCCTATTTGATGATACCCTGATTGCAAATGCATCTCATCAATTTCTCTCTATCCAAAGCTTTGGTGAGAGAGTCGGCTACCATTTTAGTTGTAGGGATGTATTTGAATTCAATTAGTTGGCACTGGATCTTCTCACGAAGGAAGTGATGTCGCACATCTATATGTTTGGTTCTGGCTTGGTAACACCCATTCACGGCTAGATTTGCCGCTCCCTGGTTGTCCACGTGGATAACTGTAGGAGTGTCATATACTGCACTGTCGATTTCCTGAGCCAGACCTCTTAACCACAATGCCTCCTGTGTCGCAGCAGACATGGACATGTACTCTGCTTCGGTTGTCGATAGCGCCACAGTTGGTTGTTTTTTTGTCCCCCAAGAAACAGCTCCTTTACATTTAGTAAAAATGTAGCCTGTCACAGATCGCCTTTCGTCACAATCACTGGCCCAATCAGCATCACAGTAACCAACAATTGAAGAGGGTGTGCATCCATCAAACTCCAGTTTCCAATCTGCAGTACCCTTTAAGTAACGCATAATTCGTTTGACTGCAGCCCAGTGCGCTTGACCTGGATTGTTATTGAAACGACTCACATAACTAACCGCAAATGAAATGTCAGGTCGGGTAACTTGAGAGGCAAATAACAAACTACCGACTGCCTCTTGGTACGGAATATTTTTCATCATGGCTGAGGTGTTCTCATCTTTTGGTGATTGCTGTTTCGAGAGTTTTTCGTTAGGACTTAGTGGTGTGTCCACAGGGTTGCATCCATACATATTGAAGCGCTTCAGAACCTGTTCAATATAGCTCTGTTGACTTATCCACAGCTTCTTGTTTTGCCTGTCTCGAGTCAACTGGAATCCCAACACATATTTGGCTTCACCGATATCAGTCATTTTGAAACTTTCTTTGAGCTGATTTTTAACAGCATATTTTTGTGATTTGTCGCTAGAAAAAATAAGTAGATCATCCACCCAAACAGCAATGATCAACACAGTCGCATTTTCATTTTTCACATACACACATGGATCATATCTTGACTGTTGAAACCCAATATTCTTCAGGCATGCATCCAATTTTATGTTCCAAACACGGCTTGATTGTTTTAATCCATATAGGCTTTTCCTTAGGCGACAAACTTTATCAGACTTTTGGTATCCTGTTGGTTGGTACATGTAGATTTCCTCCTGAAGATCACCCTGGAGAAATGCTGAAACAGCGTCCATCTGATCTATGTCTAAATCAAGTTCAGCCGCTAATGCCATTAAGTATCGAATGGAGCTGTATCGGACCACAGGTGAGAAGGTTTCTTCGAAATCCAAACCCTTTCTTTGAGCACAACCTTTCACTACTAGACGAGCCTTACGCTGGACTATATCCCCATTTGCATCTCTCTTTGTGCGAAAAACCCATTTGCTGTTTAAAGGTTTTCTGTCAGATGGAAGATCGACCAGTTCCCATGTGTTGTTATCCATTTGTGATTCCATTTCACGGTCCATTGCTTCAATCCAAAGTTGTTTATCTGATCGCTCCATTGCCTCCTCAATGGTCAAGGGATCTGAGGGTTCATCACTAACACCAGTATAAACTACAAAATCATCATATTTTTTGGGAAGATTCCTAACCCTGTCCTGCCTTCTTAGACCAGACTGTAAGTCTGCAACGTGCGGATTTAGGAAGTCTTCAGTATCCCGTATATCCGCAATGTCCTCTGAATCCACTGAGCCTACTTTTTCGGGTGAGTCCTTAGATACAATATCTTCATTTATTGAGGAACATTCATCTTCCGCTGCAGGAAAGAAAGATTCTCTTGAATTATCCTGTTTCCCTGTGAGGAGTGAAACTCCTTCCTCATTCTCAGAGAAAATGACATCTCTTGATGCAAAAATACAATTATTGTTAGGGTCATACAAACGATAAGCCTTGGACAGAAGACTATATCCCATCATAATGCATGGTTTTGATTTAGGATCTAACTTTTTTCGGTGTGCATCCGGAATGTGTGCATAGGCTTTGCAGCCAAATACCCTTACATGTTTTACAGTAGGTTTTCTTCCTGACCACATTTCCTCGGGAGTTTTATCCACATTTTTGCTGGGCGAACGATTCATCAAGTAGACTGTAGTGAAGACTGATTCAGCCCAAAAAATATTTGGGAGGTTAGCTTCAATCAAAAGACACCTGGCACGCTCCAGGATTGATCTATTCAGTCTTTCCGCCCGACCATTCTGTTCCGGTGTATATGGAACTGTGGTTTGGTGTTCAATACCACAATCACGCAGGATTTTGTCTAATCGCTTGTTGCAAAATTCACCTCCATTATCAGTACGAAGAGTCTTGATTCTCTTTCCAGTTTGCGTTTCAACATGTTTTTTAAATGTTTCAAAACACTCTGCCACCTGATCTTTTGTCACAAGAAAATATACAAAGGATTTTCTACTGAAATCATCCAAAAAAGTGAGAATATATCTAGAGCCAGATAATGAATTTGTCTGCATTGGTCCTACAAGATCTGAGTGGATCACTTCAAGTAGTCTTGCAGCTCTAGAGTTGCTCGATTGGAAAGGCAACCTGTGGCCCTTCCCTTTCACACAAACTTCACATACATCTGGTGGGTTACACGAGGAAAACTGAATTCCATGAGCTAATCCATTTTTCAATTTATTTAAACTGTCATAATTTAGGTGGGCCATTCTTCTGTGCCAAAGAGTGCTATCATTAGCTTTTGTTTGAACAGCGAAGCCAACATTACTTTGCACATCCAATTTAAATAAATTATTCACTAGTGATGCTGTTCCAATTATTTGATTGTTACGATTTAAAATTTTTGCTCCAGTTGAATTAAAAACCACAGAATTACCTTTGCTAACAATTTTACTAACAGATAGCAAATTTACTTTCACTTGTGGAACATAAAACACATCACTTACATTTATTGTTTCTCCACAAGGTGTGATTAATTGCAGGTTTCCAACTGTGTCGCTGATCATTTGATCACCATTGGCAGTAGTGATACCTAACTGGGAAGATTTTTTGATTTTATTTAATAAATTATTATCAGTCATTGTTAAATGTGCAGAAGCCCCTGAATCGAGAAACCATTCATCAGCTGATTTAGAAGTCACGGAAAAAGCAGTGTACATTGAACTTTGTTTGTTTCCACAGTTTTTTGTATCAAATGTCACCTCGCAGTTTCGGGCTATATGACCATTTCTGTTGCATCGGTAACAGCGGAGTCCCTTTTTATAATCTGCAGGGTTGGGAGTAATTATTTCCTCCGATCTGTTTCTGGATGAACTGTTTTTTGCCGCCTCTCTGGAACTGCGACTACCCGATCCAGAAACACTGTATTTTACCCATCTGGGCGAGCCAGATCCGTACATAGCAATGTCATTGGGATTTTCTAATGTTGAATTATTATGCGAAACATCTTGTAGTAATTTTGTCTTTATTGCATCCCCAGTCACTTTTATTCCAGAGCTCTCTATGCCCATAATCATGGGGGTGTACTTTTCTGGAAGCCCCGCAAGAAGAATGGTACCTATCCATTCATCATCAACTTTCAAACCAATATTAGTCAATTTCAGGGCAGTAGTAATAATTTTATCGACGTAATCTTCAACAGACTTACAGTTTTCTAACTTTGTTGTAATTAGGGTCCTTAGTAACCCAACGCGCCGTGTAAGACCTTTATCGTCGTAAGCAGTAGCAAGATTGTCCCAGGCTTCTTTCGCGGTTGTAGCAGACTGGACATGAACATAGTTAACAGGTTCAATCAACAAAACAATCTTGGAACGACATTTTTTAACCTTTTTCTGGTCTGATTCCGTACCTTCGACACATTCCCATAATTCCTGGTCTTCTAAATATGCTTGAGCTGCGAACTTCCAGATGTCATAGTTCTCACGGCCCCTCAGCTTTTCAATAGGGAGTTGGAACGACATTGTTCGATTCAAATGTTAATCACAATTTTATACTAAAAGTCATTGATCACAACACAGTACCTTTAAGCATGATGTGGCCCATAACCTGTTAGTTTGTAATTAAATATACTCAATTATAAGGTACAAACGTATTTTATTGTCAGGTAAACAATACACTAGTTGACACAATTTCAAACAGAAGAAAAATAACAAAAGAAGATTGTTCCGGAACTATCAGTGTTGCCAGCATCAAATATTCCAACAATTTTTCTTACCAGGCTATTCAGATCTTAATTATTGTTGAAGTAGAATAATAAAGATGATAAAAAGGAATAACCTTAAAAAATAATTATAATTGAGAAGTATTCTAACGAAAAATCATTATATTTCTATTTATACAAAGAAGAGTGTATGTGGTGGGCGGCGGTAGACATAACCGCCTCCCATTTTGGGAGGCGGTTAAGGGTACCGCGGCCCCGGGAACGGTTATTGGATAATCAACACCTCTGCCATAGGTCACCACAAGTGGTTTGCCCGGGAGTCTGGCTACGCAAATCCTACGTCATTAAATTACTTTGTGGTGATAATGGACATTTAGTAAGCCTTAAAAAAAGCTGGTCTTCCAGTGCGCCTCTTGGCAGGTTCCACGCAGTCATGGAATTAGTGAGCGATTTTTTTCGTCTAAATTACGTCATCGAGTACACGAACGAAAATTTCATATGATAAAGGTTGATTAGTAAGTGAGAAAAAAGCAATCTACCAAGCGGCAGCCTGGCACTGCGGTCTAATTTTTATCCTCACAATATACCCCAATTGGGGATGCAACAGTCATAGACTCACTGGCTCCTGACGGGAGCAGCTGGGACTCTTGTGAGGTATTCACATTAAAAACAAATTACTTACACACCTGTGGTATACACACTATACATGTCGGACGGGTAAATTAATTATTTAGCATGGACGTGTTTGATATCTATACCTATCAGAAGATTAAGTAAGTTAGCAATAATCAAAAGACGTAACATTAAAAAAGAGCGGAAGGATACGAAGCTACATTATCACTTTAGTTGCAGTTCCTGATTATTTATCAAAAACTCCGTTGCCTAGAGGTACCTGCGCAAAAATGAAGAATCATTTGAATTTTTATTTAAAAAAAATAAAAACAAAATTTCGAATAAAATCAAGCTCTTGTTTACAGAAATCAGCAAATCAAATTATTTTTTCATTACCTTTTAGGAGCTGACCACGATCGCTTACGAGCTTTCTGTTTTCTAAATTATTTATTATACCCTACAGTTTTCAAGCGAAATTCCAGTTACTAAAATTAATTCTGTATTTAAGAAAGAAACAGTGAGTTGACGAAAGATGTCCCCAAAAGCCAGTGGACAAATGGAAGAGGATTGTGAAAGTGAATGTTCTGATTCTGCGGGAGAGATCTGGTTCAAGTTTGCCGCTGCTCCAACAGAAAGAGTTAGAGGAAGACCATTCGGCTCCAGCAGGAGGGGTCGTCCCAGGATGACGGTGGGCAGAAGGAGAAGATCACGGTCCAGGAGGCGCAGGAGACGTCGTGGTGGAAGGAGGCGTCGGCGTCGCCGACCCATTTCTTCTGAGGACTAAATTATATCCATGCATTCCAAATCCCCATTTCAACTGCCAGTCTCCATCAACCATCAAACGAATTTCTAAACGGAATAGTGAAAAAAAATTCTGCGTAGTTTAATTTTCTCGAGTTTTCGTTTGTTTGTCCATATTTTTTTGCAATATTGTTGTTTTGTTATTTTTGCCCAAATTAAATTAAAATTTAATTACTTGGTGATTGGCAAATTCTAAAATTGAATCACTTACAAATTATGTACGGCTTTGTTTTATTTTTTTGTTTCTTTTTTAATAAATTTTGGTATTTTAATAAATTGGATTCCGGAGTAATATCTTATTATTATTAAACACTAGTTTTTTTCACTAGCACTAGCATTAGGGGGGTTCCCACTCCTCCCCCTTCTCCCCCCCCATATCCCCCCCTCTCCCTCTCCCTCCCCCCTCCCCCCTCCCTCCACTCCCCTACCCTCCACCCTCATTAATTCCAGGTACATTTAGTTTTCAAACTGCTCGCGTGCCACCTATTGCATTTTTTTATACAAATTTCATAATGCCAGAGCTCACCAGTAGTTTTATACAAAAAAAGAATTATCCAATTTAGTGCAATCGTTCGGAAGTTATGCGCCTACACACATTTTTGCGATTCATTTTTAGAGATGCGACGCTAACATCGTTTCCACGGCAACCGTTTGTTTTGCTTTTCTTATGACGTTTGCAATAAATCGATTTTGTTAGGGACAGAAAACGTATGATAAATAATTTCATAACGCCAGAGCTTAGATTAATAGGATAGGATACATCGGAGGAACTAGGAGCATGTGAGACTTAACCAAGTAGGAAAGTCTGCTTGTTTTCTCTCAATTGATTATTTACTTCCGGAATATTATTGTGATGAGGGATTTGGTTGGATTCGTTTGTATTCTTTTATATTTGAACTCGATCTACGTCCCAGCATGGTTGAGAAAATTCTTTATAAGTTTGAATACGGGCACAAAATATCCTACAACATCACGACAAAATATCCTTTGACAAAATATTTCTCGACATAATATCCCAAGGACAACATATCCTACGGACAAAACATCCCCCGACAAGGTAGGAATTAGACAGAGCAAGGAACTTACAGTTTCGATTTAAATTTTTAGTTTGACGCCGAAAGGTTTTGTTGGGTTAGGTTAGATTAGGTTTTGTTGGGTTAGGTTAGGATATTTTGTCGGGAATATTTTGTCGCGGGATGAAATGTCACGGAGCCTTGGTGTTCGTATTGTTCATTGTTCATGTACAGATGCAGCAAATCTGACACTGTCGTGGTTGTACAGGTACAGTTAGGAACATGAGTTCAACGTCTACAACGACACAAAAACAGTTGACCCAGCAATCCTAAATTCCAAAGTGAAAACAAACAATACTCACTCAGAGAATGCAGCTCATCCACGATGTCCAACACAAAAGACACTTCTTTTCATTAAAAAATATCAAGGCGGTATTGCATAATCTTAACAGATGTTTCGCACAGCAAGGAAGTTTCAACAATGAAAACATAAATCTGCCTATCAATAATACGTGCCAAATCCTAGGCACAACAATAATTCACTCACTGGGTGATTTTTTTTTTTTTTTACAGTGAATACCGCACAAGAATCTCAACCGCTCCCGTCTGGAGCCAGTGAGACTATGGCATCACCAATTGGGGTATGTTGTGAGGCTGAAGGTAGCGGGGAGGGGAAGGAGGTGGGGAAGAGGAAGGTTGGGAAGTACCTGGCTATTCAGATCTGGTCACTAAACACGGCTAAACGGCATTTGATAATGACTGACCAGTGACATCTGTTGGCCTTTCACCAACACTCCCGTCGGAAGCAATTGCCTGCTTCACAGAGGTAAGGAAATGCATGAATATACCGAACTTCAAGTCACATAGGTAAATTCAATACAATACAAAAACCATAGATGGCGCCCTCAAGGTCTCATAGCATAAATTATTAATTGATTAAGAAAATGGATCCAAATATATTTATGGCGCGTATCCAAGATATTAATTCCGAGTCACCAATACGGCACATGACCAGAAACCCATTTGTTCTCGATGTCTTACCTGAAGAAGTTCAGGAAGAATTTCTAGAAATGAAGGCTGTCTCGACCATGAAAGGCGACTTTATCTCTTGACTTTAGAGAAAATTTATGTGTATAGTTAAAAGAAAACTAAGTAATGTAAACTTTTTTTTTTACATGAGCTCCTGAGGAAAATAATTTCCCTCACGGCCTATGTTATCTTTGAGGATGCTGTGTGGAGGGTTTTTTTAAGAGAGGAGTTGTTCTGGGAAGGAAAAGGGTTTAAGGGGTGGGTAGCAATCTGAGGTTCAGTGTGTCCTGGTCGTCCGCCTCCAAGACCTAGACAAACCTCACCCTACGAACCCGGGCATCCTTGCTAAATCACCAAACGTAGCAAACCCCTGGGGGCGACCTATGGCGGAGGTGTTGGTTATCCAATAAAGGTTCCCGGGGCCGCGGCACCCATTCCCGCCTCCCAAATTGAAAAATTAATTAATGATTAAAGTGTAGGTACCTACTCTTCTATTAAAGATCCATAATAAATAAATATATTGTATCTGTATTGTACCTATTTGAAATTCAAATAAATAATTTAGTTAAAATAAAAAAAAATGTGTTTCTTATTTTTGTTGAAACTTAATTAAGGGGGGCATGAAAATAATTTTTTTTTGTTCGGGGAGGCTCGGCGAAATAAAGGTTGGGAAACCCTGATCTAGAGGTTTATCTATAATCTAGTTCGTGCTTGACTTCATAGGCAGGGGAAACACAAATCCTTGAGTGTTCCTAGTTTGAACGCTGTGGAATTATTGAGATGTTATATAAGTATCTTATTTTCAATTTAAGGAGGTAGCCCCCCGCGTGCGCCGTAAAAGAGTTCAAGCAAACAAGGAATGGAATTTTTTTTATTAGAACTCATAGTCAACATATAACTGTACGCATTTTTTTTATATGAATTTAAAGTATGGTTTGCGGTGTACGCCGCTTTCAACGGGACACTCGGACGAAATTGCTGCTACGGTGGTTGTCAGTGATTAAGCCATACGGTTCATCAGAAAAATAAAATAAAAATATATTTAGAAACTAGAAATATAGGTTTATGGCACCATGTAGGGGAATTTTGGTATGAAAAATAAAATGGCGGGCCTGAGAATTTTATTTCCGGTTTTTATGGTAAATTTGCATCCTTCATAAAAACAAAAATAAATAGAAGGGGGGGCCTTTATAAAAAATCCTTAAGTGGTGCCATAGAGGCTGGATTTTCGAACAGTTTAAGACTTGTTGCATGCAAATATGATGTATAGTTTTTTTTTAAATATGTTTTCCACCAGGTTGAAAAAAGCAGTTTCGAGAAAAACGCAAAGTTTTGCTGAAGGATAATTCAACATACAAACTGTTTCAAGCTGTTTCACATAAAAAGCTGTATCTCCGTAAATTTTACGAATTCCTTTAAAACATTTATATAACGTAAATTTTTGTATGTAGCTATAACATTTTATATTTATACCACCAAATTTTATACCACCAATTATACTCAAAAGATACTCAAATTATTTAATTCAACCTCTAAAGCACATTTTTAACCTTTCACTTCGTAATAATATCTTTCCTGAAATGTGGAAACTAACGAAAGTTACACTTATACACAAAAAAGGCAAAAAGTCGGCAATCGATAATTACAGACCTGTAGCTGTCTTATCAGCACCCGCAAAACTTTTAGAAACCATAATTTACTCACAAATATATAATCAAACAAAACATACACTCATTGAAAATCAGCATGGATTTCGTCCCACTCTATCACCCTCAACAAACCTAATGAATCTCATCACCTATATAAATAATTCGTTTGAAAATTTTGTATATGTCGATGTGATTTATACAGACTTCGAAAAAGCATTTGACAAAGTCGACCATGATATTTTATTAAAAAAATTAAGTGACCTCGGATTCTCTCAGAATTTTCTCGCTTTCGTAGCTAGCTATTTACTCAATCGTCGTCAGTATGTCAGTTACGGACACCAGTTTTCTCACGAATACAAAACTAACTCCGGGATTCCCCAGGGATCGAATCTAGGATCCTCTTCTTTCTTTTATTCATTAATGTTATAGGCAAGACCATTAACCGCTCAAAATATCTCCTCTTCGCTGACGATATTAAACTTTTCAGAGCTATTAAAAGTCATATAGATTCCATTCTTCTGCAGAAAGATCTTGATTCTCTTGTCAAATGGTCGGAACTAAATAATTAACCATTCAGCATCCAGAAATGCAGTGTCGTCACATTTACAAGATCACAAGACACATTTTTATTCCCATATCATATTAATAAAATTATACGAACACGCAAAAACGAGATTCGAGACCTTGGCGTGATTTTTGAAGCAAATCTCTCTTTCAAATCTCACATATCAGAGATTGTCTCCCGCGCCAACAAAATGCTCGGATTTGTTCTTCGAAATGCGAGATCATTTGCTAATGGAATTGCAATACGAAGAACATATGAAGCACTTGTCCGCAGAATCCTGGAATACAGCTCCATTATTTGGGCACCCTCTGAACAAAACCATATCCTAGAAATATAAAAAGTACAAAAAAGGTTTATGCGTTACCTGTATATGAGGGAATATACATTTATACATACTACCCATTCCTGTATCCATCGTTGTTCTTAACAGGAATGCTCGATCTTAATACCTTAGAAGCCCGCCGAAAAATATTTTTGGGGAAACATTTTTTAAGCTGATCTCCGGTACTGTACTGAATCCACCTATGTTGAAGGAGATTAACCTATATGTCCCTAACGCATATACTCGTGGGAGATCCCACACACTTTTTTATGCTCCAAAAGCGAGAACTTCTTCCTTTCAGAATGCCCCATTAAATAAAGCAATTCAACTGCTTAACGATTCTGCATTGAGCATTGATATCTTCAATGTTACCTATAGAGAGTTCAGTAACTATCTTTTGACATATGTCTAAACATAGTGAAACTGCCCCCTTGGCCTTTTTTTTCTCTTATAGTTTGTAATCTTCTCCGTAATAATTTGGTGTATAACTTTTGTTATTGGTTTTTGGGGTATTATGCCGTGTTGCGCTACCTCCTTCTTTAGCCAATGTTTCGGACAGCGTTGCAGTGTCCATCATCAGGGCAGATGTGTAATAGGCCTCAAAAAGTCTCGTATTTTTGTCGTGGTTCCGAAGACAGTCTTGATGCTTTCTTTTTTCAATAGCCTGGCAATTCTGTCTGTCACATTGTGAACGTAAGGCAGGAAAGCGCAGCCCTTTGACTCTTGTTCAATTCTGTCTTCGTTTGGTGCGGATTTGGCTCTTATGATTTGCCTTGTCTGCCTTACTGGGTAACCGTTACGCTCCAGTGCATTGGTCAGTTTTGAAAGTTCTGCTCCGATTTTTGTTTCTTCACATATTCTGGTCGCTCGGGTCACTAATGTATGGATAAGTCCTCTCTTCTGCGCTGGGTGGTGATGGGAATCAGCGTTGGCTAAAGAAGGAGGTAGCGCAACACGGCATAATACCCCAAAAACCAATAACAAAATAATTTTTGGCCGTGAAAATCTAAAATCGTATCTGGTGTATAACTGTTTTATGGAGAACCTGAAAAAAAAATAACTTTGTGGTTATCCATTATAAATAAATAAAAAAATATAAGTTTTTTCGAATCACTTACATATTTTATTAAAGGCGACCGGTTTCGGAACGACCGTTCCTTCCTGAGTTTGAGAATTGAAATGAAAAAAAAAATAAAGTGTGGAGGGTCTTTTTGAAGAAAGGAAGGAGTGAACATGGGTCTTGAAGAGACCCATGTTGTAGGAGGGAGGGAACACACAGGCCGGCAAATCGTTCCACAGCCGAGCTGTTGAACTCAAGAACGAGTCATAAAAACGACCCGTTCTCATGTGACTAATGTCAACCGTGTACAAATGTTGGGCGCTTGTTTGGCGTGTTTCCCGACTATGCACCGGTGCCGAAGGGATCAATGATGCTAGTTCCTCGGAGCATCTTCCATTGTAATACCGGTAGAACAAGGATAGCATTCCCACCCAACGCTTGTGCTCTAAAGATTGCAATCCGTCTGTTAAGATGGGAGAATCTGTTAAACGGACCGCCCGTTTCTGCAGAGTCGAGGGTATTTTTCAGGTATTTCGGAGCTCCAGACCAGAGGTGGCTGCCAAATTCAACCGTGGGGCGCCCTTGTGTTTTGTACAGGGTTAGCAGTTGTGTACTATTAAAGTATCTGCGGGCCCTGTACAGTACGCCCAGTTTTTGGGAGGCTAACTTTACTCTGGCTTCGATGGAGCCCCCATATCTGAGCTGCTGGTCACTTAGGGTTACACCAAGCATAACAATGGAGGGCCTGTTCGGAAGATTGCTCCCGTTGAAAGATACTAGATTTCATTTCGATGAAAGATGATTTTCATTTCAGATGGAGCGAAAGAAGTTTTACTTCAGTCGTGTGGTCTAGAGCACACTCGATTTTTTACATTAGCTCTACACAGGAGGCCCTGAAGAAAATATTTCCTTCGGGGTCGTTCAGTGATTTCAGTAAGCGAAAGGGTGGCAAGCGGAGAGGAGTCCGTGATGGATAGGGGAATGAAGGAGTGGCGGGGTGGGGGGTTGCGGGAGGGGGAATGAGGAAGGGGAAGGAGTAAGGTGAACGAGGGATAGTAAGACGGGAACGTGGAAGGTGGGGTTCGCTTTCTCATTCCCAAACATTCATAAAAAATGATGAGCACCCATTTGGTGGAGATGTCCGAAACCTTAGCTATCTCACGCGTAGTCACTCGCCAATCGTCGATTACATTCCATGGATTTTATCGACCATTTTTGGCGTAGTGACTCTTTTGGACGGCCTGGACGCTCGTCATCAGAAATTTTCTCCACAATTAAATTCAGTTGTCTAATATTTAATTTAATTAAATCCCCGTAAACATCGACCAATTTCTGTGTTGAAATCTCCGTTCGTTTTCTTTTCCAAAAACAATTTTCTAATCACTGTATATATTTGGTTTTATTCATCCAATAATATATTTGGGTTTATTCATTTTTGTAAAAATGCAAAAGTTATTCACTTTCAATGGCTGTCAAACACCTCGTCATTAGAAGGTTGGCGAACAACAACATTGATTTGATACTAGTGGCGGCATCTCTGGTCGGTCTAATCCAATAGGTTGATTACCTTTCAACCGCCATATAGATAACAACTAGCTGACCCAACAAACGTTGTTCTGCCATATAAATTATTTTAAGTGAATATTTTAATTATTAAATAAAAAAAAAATAACTAATGTATTGTAAGAGTGTGGGGATGGGATCTATAACAGAAAAAGGAATGGAGCGCTGTAGACGATGACCGCCGACAAAAACATAAAAAACACCAACTAAAGTAGGAAAATTAAATAAAGAAAATCAGTATGAATTTCAAAGAACAATTGAGTGTACGATATTTTTGTCAGTCCGTCTTTAGCCAACACAAATAATCTCGATGGTTTGCTCATGCGAGAACATGATGCCGAAAAAATATCAAAATGACGCGAAGCTTCTCGTGAATATCTTGCACATGTGTGGATGAGGCGGAAGAAGCGCCATCTGTTATTCAACAACATAAATAATTTCGTTCTGTTTGAAACACGAAAGGCGGTTAAATTTGTTCATACAAAAATACTAAAATCGCTATTAAAAATGGGAGGGTGGGGTAGGAGAGTTAAAATTTGGGGTTATAAAAATTAGATTTTTTTTCTGGATAGGGACACCCTAATCACCAAGCGGTATGAAATATATTTTAAAACCTATTCTCATGCCTACCAAATATACTTAAAAACATTCATAAAAATCGGTCAAGCCGTTTCGGAGGAGTGCGACCACAAACACCGTGACACGAGTTTTTTTTTATATATTACTAGCAGACCCGGCCATTACCCAACCTTTATAAAATCCACCCGCTTGCCAGCTGCCCGCTGCCCGCTGCCTGAATTGAATATTTGAATTTCTCGGCTTTCCTCTACTATAATAAGCATGTATTATACATATAAACTAATTAACTCGCCACTAATTATACAATGCTTGCAATGCAACACTGGATATTTGAAAAGGGAAAATGAAATACCTACTTACTCTAGGACATCTATTTTCCAATTTCTTCCGTAGAACGAATTTCAAAAGTGACTATAGTACGGCCCGCCAGCCGTTTTAAATCGATCAAAAATATGTTTTGAATTTCTCGGCTTTTCTCTAATATAATTTACATGTATTATACATATAAACATTCCTCTTCAATCACTCTATCTATTGGTGAAAACCGCATGAAAATCCATTGCATATTAAAGATTAACGCGCACATATATTTTGAGCGACTTCATTTTATACTATGTAATGATATTGAAGATACGAGGAATGTAAATAAATCTGTGATTAACATTGACGAGTTTTATTTTTTTAGGAAATCAATACACGTAAATTCGCCTATCATCGACCAACCTTATCTATCATACTACATATGCTTATCCTTACCATCGATGATTCTCCGATACTTCTATAGTGCTAGAGTTAATATAAAGCCGCTGTTCAATATTATTTGCAGTTGCATTTATAGGCTTCACCAGTTTTTAATAGTATTATTTGCTCGTCAACTTTATAAGGTAAGAATGCACTATGATTTGATTGTTGATAATAAGTGACATATTCTTTTGAATAGGTACATCGTATAATTTTGTTCGTTACGTAATATTTTATACGATGTAATCAAAATATTGTACCTGTAAACACATACTTACAGGTACAATATTGTACCTGTAAACACATACTTACAGGTACAATATTGTACCTGTAAACACATACTTACAGGTACAATATATTTTTAATTTCTATCTATGTTTCAGTAAAATCAACCATAAAGTTCTGACGAAGTTTTTTATATTTATGAATGATAGTTAAATTGTTTTATCTTCCGACGGCCTCCGTAATCTAGGGGTAAGGTTCTTGACTCGTAATCCGAAGGTCGCGGGATCGAATCCCGGCGTGCGCAAATAAATTAAATTTGATTAATTTGTTCATAAAAATTATTTATGAAGAGTATATTTGCGGCACGTTCCAGAGTGCCAGATATTCTCAGTATCGCCCTGGTGTAAGACCACCATTCAAAATTGAAACGTTGCTTGAAATGTCTTTAGCCGTGTTTTATGACAAGATTTTTTCCGACTCTTCCTTATCTCTTTCCCCTCCCCACATCTTCAGCCTCATGAGTCACGCGGCTGAAGTTAGTTGGGAGATATGATAGATAGTGGGATAGTTATGTCATGGGTCATGACGTACCCCAATTAGAGATGCCGTAGTTTCACTGGTTCCAGACGGAAGCAGCTAGGACTATGAGGACTATGGAGTAATGAAAGAAATGGATTTGTACTTTCAATTGTATCCTACTATCCTACTAATATTATAAAGGCGAAAGTTTGTACGGATGTAAGTTTGTTACTCTTTCACGCGAAAACTACTGAAACGATTTTAATGAAACTTTACAATAATGTACCTCATACATCAGAATAGGCTATAGGCTATAGGTTAGAGCTCTGGTATTATGAAATTTATATAAAAAAAATTGAGAGGGGGTGAGGGGGGCTAGGATGTGGGGGCAGGGCGGGGGGGGGAGGGGGGATGGGGAGGGCGGAGGGTGTTCGGGGAGGGGGAGTGGTGAGGGGGGTGAGGGGGGGGGGGGGGGTGAGAGGAGAAGGGGGGGGGATTGGAGTGGGGACAGGGAAGGTGGAGGAGGCACTGTGGGTACCCCCCAAATACTATGCGAGCGAAGCCGGGGGCAAAAGCTAATTAAAAATATATTAATACCTCTCTCTCTGATTTGTTAGAGTAACAAAAAATGCAAATGTTTTAATTCCAGTTTTATTTTATTTGGATGATAAACTTTTGGTATTTTTATTTCTAGAATATTTCAAAATAAGATGGGTAACGAAGGATCACATCACCACCCACCTCACCATGAGCCTCCTCACCACGGGCCTCCTCACCATGGACCTCCTCACCACGAACCTCCTCACCATGGTCCTCCTCACCATGGACCTCCTCACAATGGACCCCCTCATCACGGACCCCCACATCACGAACCACCTCATCACGGACCCCCTCATCACGGACCTCCTTCACATGGACCTCCTTCCCACGGTCCACCTCGTTATTAGAATACCGGTGGGGCGGCCTGTAGTTTCATATTTTTGTAATATACAGGGTGTCCGCCGGCAGATTTTACACTTCAAAAAATAAAATTAAATAAAAATATGAATACAATGAAAGTTATTTTTTTTTATTATCTCACATAAGAATAATACAGATTTTAGTTTTTAAAAATATCTCCACTCAAATGGCGTCCTTCTAGCCGCAAACATTTTTACAATCTTTGCTTCATGTTGGCGAAAACTCTCTTGCAAAGTTCTGGACTGATAGCTGCAATCTCTCGTCAGATATTTTCTTGTAGGGCCTCTATTGTTAATGGCGAATTGCTGTATACGCGAGATTTGAGATATCCCCACAAAAAAAAGTTACAAGGGGTCAGATCGGGTAATCTAGGGGATTAGTCGCTTCGGCGACATAGCCTGTATGTCGCCGAAGCGACTAATCAATTTTTCAGGAAAAAGCTCTCTCACTTTAGTCATTGAGTCCCTAGCGGTGTGTGCCGTAGCGCCCGTGGCCCGATCATGCTTAAAATGGGTTCTGTTATTGTAACTAACATGACGATGTAGCTACGATATAAAAAAAAATTGACCAGCATCGCGCGGTACCGTTGTGCGTTAACGATTTCACCTCTGCCGAAAAAAAAAGGATTTTGTAAAATTTCCCTTCTAACAAATTCTGCATTTTCAGGAGTAGTTACAGTCGTTGAAGATCCAGGACGAGATTCATTTCTGACTGATCAAGTTTTTCTAAATTTCTGTACCTACCTTAAATTTCTGTACCTATCAATTGGTTCGACGGGCCATCCTTCAATCGTCGGAAACCAAAGTGAGAAAAAAGCCGACGCTTCGCCACATAGATCGAATAATTGTTCGTAAAATACGCATCAACCGCAAAAGTCACTAACTCATGGCTACTAAAAAACCCGCAAGAGTCGCGCGTTGAGTGATAACCCGCTCCCCCCGCTGCCGCCTTCCTACGCGCTGTGAGCTCAGTTCAAAGTGTAAAATCTGCCAGCGGACACCCTGTAGTTTCCTTCCAGTTGTCTTTACATTGTCTTTATAGTGTTTGCTAGTGGATTATCACTCTATTATCAAGTCTATGGATTATCAAGTCTATTCTCCCAGCCATGTATTTACTTTAGTTTGAAATATATTCATTTCACTATTTTTTTGTTTAATATACACAACCAACATTTTCGGCTTTCTGTGGTGGTAGTAGGAGATTTTCAAACATTGTTGGGTTATTCACAACCCGGGAATGTTTGTCTTTCCTTTTTTTAAAAAAAAATATATATCTATAGTTTCGGAGCATGTGTTTAATATTGAAACAATTTTGGGAGTACTCCGTGTATTCGAAGGCCTGTTCGAAATATTGTCATCTCCTTTGTTCCTCTCCTTCCTTATAAAGTCTTACCTGGGAAACAAAATAAAAGAAAAATTGATGACTAAAAAATACTAATGTCCGACCGAAACAGGACTTTCTACCGAAACCGAATCATCCATATCAAAAAAAATAATAATTAAAGTATGTGAAAAAAAATTACTGCCATAAAACAAACAAAATATATTAACTACTTCTTGGAATAAAAATTTGCCAATCATCAACACTTACATTATAAAGGAGGGACCACATTAATTGAGTATTTTAATTTTAATTTGGTTTACAATTACGCATAAACTAACAAGAAAATCACGCCGGACCGGCCGGCGAACTCAGCTGATGATGGCGGGTGATACACGAGCCAGGAACTGACCCGAAGTCAGCTAAACGACGAGAAATAATTTTCTGCCGCAACCGAAACTGATGCCGAAACTAGATTTTTTGCCTAAACTTGCCGAAACCGAAACTTCAGTCGGTTGAAACGGTGAAAACAAAGTATACCGACACCAGCTTCAAAATTTGTGCAATCATTCGAAGTACCCACATGAATTAGTTGAAATATTGTTGTTGTTATGTTCACATGTTTGTTATTGAAACTCTTGCAAAATCGCTTTTAACATCGCTTTCATATACGTTTTTTTGTATGATCTTTTTAATGTTTATCAACCGTGTCAACTGTTCTTTAAGTGACCAGTAGATCAAGGAAAAAGTTATCAATTATTTGAAGCTGATTTATCCCTTCTTCCTTGTTTCTTAGCGATAAAAACGCAATAGAATGATCTTTGTTTGTTACGTGCTTTACAGTCCACCTTGCCAGTCGGGCATTAGACATTTTTGGTCCAATTGGAACCGGATTTACACCACATTTTTGGTTGATTATCGCTGGATATCCGTAGACTGAATTGAACATCGGTTCAATTTAAAAAAGACTCTTGGCGGTGTTTTAAATCACAACCTTGTTTCCATATTCCTGTCGTAAATCTATCATAACGCATTAAAGAACATATAAATTTATTCGCGCACTTGAGTTAAGTATAGTATCGAAACTTTTGAGCACTTTTAAAATTACCGTAACGATTCACGTTTACGGTACCGTGACAGCATAAAAAAACAAAAAAACATGCGTTCCTTATCACAATAATGTTGCATTTCTTTCAAAAGATGAGATAGACATGTACGTAGGTCTGTTTCACCAAAAAAAAACATAATCTTGCATCTCTTCACACACGGCACCGTGAGGTCTCCGTAAACCCCTACACGCCAGGATACGATAACGATAATTTTGAAAGTATGGAATATAGTTACAAAGATAATATTGAAGTTACGGCGAGAGAATTATATAAGTTATCGTGAGAGAATTATATGAGAACTATTATGAGAGAGAATTTTGAAGAAATTATTGTTGTGAGAGAATTCCAAAAATTCAGAAACGTCAAATGTCAGTGCGCTGATGGTTTTGCTTTTGTTTTTAAACATCAATGCTGTAGCTTGTTCTTACACACTAAATAACTGCCGTCGAAAAAGAGACGAACGGTGAACGTATGTCTGCACCCCCCAACATACAATCATTATCATAAAACGTATTTTTTTAATCATTTCATTTTCTTTATATGTTTGAGATCCCTCAAACGTACAAAGAAAATGAAACGAAAAAAATCCCGTCGCTGCAGCAGAGCCATATCTGTTTCCTTCAAAGGAAAAAGCAGAAGAAAAATAAGATGACTAAATACTACCTATTGATGCCAGTTTTAAAATATTGGAGAAAACAGACACACGTATTTTGTTTGTCTCAACTTTCTTAATGTGTAAGAAAGAGCAGTAGCATTATAACGATAAGGAAAGTATGTTTAATGCCTTTATTCCGTCACGGTAATTATAAAAATGTCTATTCTATATCAGTAAGGTAGAAGGTCGGTGGAGCGTTGTCATTCTATTTAATTCGGAGGTGTTCGAAAAGAGGCTAGTTTATATTGAAAGATCAGCTGTGAATTACGGCAAGTAGTGTTGACGTTTGTTTGTTTATAAACGTATTCAGTTGTCAAGCGGTTAGTTTTTGCTAACGCACCTTCGTTTTTCTGTTTAAATATTTTGTTTTAATTCGGCAAAAATGGGACCCAATACTATTAAATACAAATTGGCGATATTGGATATTGAAAGCATACGCGCATCAGCATTAAAGGCCCTTAGTTGTTACAATCGTCAGCTAAAATGGTTTTTTTTGCTCGTTTTTCGGTAAATGCTTACAAAATAGGGACACGCTTAATATACACTTTAAAATGTTAAAAAAAATTTAGTAGTTACATAATAGTAATTCAGTTACCGGAATTGAAAAAGAATGCATTTTAATGGTTATTTTGTTAACTTTAAAAACGCCAGAAATGTAATTTTTCAAGGACCGCCATGTTATTAAATTACGGCGGTAAAAACGCACTTTTAAACGGAAACCATTTTGTGACAGTTAGATAATAACAGGAAGTAGGTACGTATTGCAATTTTCGGAAATGATAAATGCGTAAGTATATTAAATAGAAAAACGCGCGTGCGTTCTTTTGTTTCCTTACCATATCCGTTAGACAAACCCTGCTTGCCGTACAAACCATTCAAAACCTGGGATGTATATCTAAAGAGGTCCTCAAAAGTTAGCAGTACATACAGGGTGTTAAGGGACCTACTTGACTTACTTTAACCAGTGATTCCTGACATTATTTGGAGTAAAAAATGTAAATGAAATTTTGGTCTCCGGTGACATTTTTGATGTTATCTACAAAAACATAAAAAATGGTAGTTGTTGAACAGTTGGAGGCGGGGTAAGGGGTTCGTCGGACACCCGGCTGACCAGTGACGACATGCGGAAGAATTTTTTTTTGTTCGATTTTGAAGAAAAAAATTTTGAAAAAAAAAAGTCGTCAAAAAAAGTCACAGGAGACCAAAATTTCATTCATATTTTTTACTCCAAATAATGTCAGGAATCACTGGTTAAAGTATGTCAAGTACGTTCCTCAACACCCTGTATAATCCATTTGATGATGACACGCAGCTTGAACCTCAACAGTTGTACCGGAAATAATTCGAATGACGTACTTTCGTTATAATAATATCGTTATAATAATATTGTTATAATATTATTGTTTGTATATCGTTTCTAGCTACTGGTTGCGTGAATTCTTTAGTATTATTTGGAATTAGGTGTATGTCGTACATATTTGCGAATTTCGTCGCGGTCGCGCATAATGAGTAATGATTTTTCGCGTTTATGAAATCGAACAAAATAATGATACGCATTATTTATCATTTCCGAAAATTGCAATACGTATTTCTTATTATTATCTAACTGACACAAAGTGGTTTTTCCTTTTAAAATTGCATATTTACCGTCATGATTGATAACACGGCAGTTCTAGAAAAATGACATTTCGTGTTTTTAAAGTTAACAAAATGCTCATTAAGAGGGCATTACCAGAGAAAACCGGAAATACGTCATTTTCATAAAAGTTTTTAGACGTATTTACTCTTTTCCACAAAAAAATTATAAATGGATTTCGAAAGATTGTTCTTTTATCTAGCATTCGTATGTAATAAATTTTGAGAATTTTTTTTAATTTTTAGTGTAATAAGGTTATTCCATAGGTCGTTGGCAGATTTGTTCAATTTTCAAAAAAGTTTTTGTATTATACCACACCCATTTCAAATAATAAAATCATGCAGTAAAATAAATCAATACATTATCTAGCAAACGTATGTTTTAGAATTTTAATTTTAGTTTCAATAAAATCATTAAAAAATATGTACGTACATGTGTTTCTTGGCGAAAATTGGTCCGTTTGTGTATTTATTTGCGCACTTACAAACTAATATATTTCAGATTTTTTTAACATTCTTATTAAATTTAGACATTATTGAAAGATGATAAATACTTATAATAAAAAAATAACTACAAAAAGTACACTATTTTAATAGTTTTATCATCACGCCTTTCAGCATTTTTGGATGAAGGTATAAATTAAAGCTAATTTGGATTGAAATAAATTCGATATTGAGTTATAATTTTAAAAAGCTGGTACGGAGAATAATTAATCTTTCTCATTGTAACCGCCCTGCACGATCGTAAGAACAACTTTCGACGAAATGTGGATTTTCGTCCGCTAGCTGGTTAAACGCTCTTAAAATGCATTATTTTCAATTCCGGTAACTGAATTACGTACTTACTACTCAAAATATTATCTTATTTCTACAATTAAAAAAAAACTAAAGTGCATAAAGCGTGTCCTTATTTTGTGAATATTTACCCGTTTTTCTGACTTAACTAGTATACGAGAATATTTTGTTCAATCTATGAAGAATCTGACATAATCATTCTTCTATCAAAACATTCAGAAGTTTAAGATATGTATTATGAAATTCCCTTCACGAGATCCATGTTTGCTACAAATTAAAGCAAATCTATAGATATAATGTGCAAATACCTGTGTTGTAAGGCAAATATGTAAGGTAGGTTTTTCTGATTGAACATTCAGCAAACCAGATAAGGTATTCTTAGGATATCCTTAAAAGTATATCGGAATGTTTCACCCCATATGTCACATATAAATGTTTGTTTTACATACTATATATTTACAATTTGGGATATGGGTATCGCCGCTCAGGGAACCATTTATTGGATGGCCAACACCCCTGCCATAGGTCACTCCAAGTGGTTCGCAACGTTTGGTGGTGCCAGTAACAGGGGTGCCGGGTTCTTGGGGTCAGGTTTGTTTAGGTCTTGGTGGCAATGGTGGCGAATGCTATTGCCCACCGGTATCACGGCGGGCCGGATCAGAAGAGACTGGTTGAGGTAGACCTTCTCATCGGCTTGCACCGCGGTGGGAGGGATGGATTCATACGTCCGTCTGGTCACATTGACCTTCAGATTCCTTCGCACTCCTTATACCTTTTCCTTCCCAAAACTTCCTCTCTTTCCTTTCCCTAAAAAGACCCTGCACATAGCATCCCCAAAGATGAAAAAAACAGTGTGCAATTCATACGCGGTAGAAGTGAAACCTACAGAAAACTAAGGTAGTCAAGAGTGGGGAGGCTACGAAGCACCGCACGAAGAGGAGACCGATTATACTATCTCATTCTCTCACAGGCTAAATCCTACAGCTGTTTGTGTTTGTCTCTTTTTAGTGTCGCTATTTTTCGTTTCATCGAGTTTCAAAACACAACGGTGCTAACGAAGTTATCACTTTAAAAAAATATATCCAATAAAATACATAGAAAGAGAGTTAATAATGACAAGTTTTTGTTTAATGCAAACCCCAGTAATTATGACTGAAACTCGCACAGATTAGATACCTACCTACCGAAAAACAGGACGATCTTGTCATCCTGTGTGGTGTTAAAATGACTACTTCTACTCCAAATATGCTCAGAAATCGTTATGGGTACGTGCTGTTACACCCTGTGTAGTGTTAACCATATTGACGTCAATAGCAAAAAGGGAGGGATAGCAAAAAGACTACTTCTACTCCAAATATGCTCAGAAATCGTTATGGGTACGTGCTGTTACACCCTGTGTAGTGTTAACCATATTGATGTCAATAGCAAAAAGGGAGGGACAGCAAAAAGACTACTTCTACTCCAAATATGCTCAGAAATCGTTATAGACTGGGAGGCGAGATAGGTAAACCCTACATCATCGAGTACACGGATTTATTTATTTATTTATTTATTTATTTATTTACGGACAAATAGTCCAATTAACAATATAACAATAACACGAATAGAAAAAAAGAGAGATCACAATGAAAGGAGATTACATATAGATGAAGAGCATTGACTAAATACATATAATATAAAAGTACATAGAGAAGATAACTATAAGTAGCTTGAAGATGAAGATTTAAAAAACCACATTGCGTAACGACTGCCAAAAGTCATTTAGGCTTACACCAAAAATTCAATGCTTTGATTTGCGTTGACAAGTGTCGACCTTCTGGATAAAGGAGAATGATATCCATAATTAGTAGAATGTTGATTGAGGAACAGCAATTCATTATTTCGGAGTCTACGGGAAGGAATGTTGAACTGGATGAGTTGTAACAAAGCAGGTGTGTCAGTAATACTGTTGATAATTTTGAAAATGCATATTAGATCAGAGTCCTTTCTACGTTTTTCTAAAGAGGAAATGTTTAAAGTTTGTTCAATTTCATCATACGAGTATTCTCCTCTTTCAAGTCCTAACCTCCAAGCAATTCCTCGTAGGAAGCGATGTTGTACAGATTCGACGTAACAAATGTGGATAGCATAAAAAGGAGACCAAATGACACTAGCATATTCAAGGTGAGGGCGGACCAGCGAACAGTAAAGAGTTTTAAGTGTATTTATTTGTTTAAAGTCAGAGGTAATTCTATGAATGAAGCCGAGTAGTTTAAGTGATTTGTTAACGATGTTATTAATGTGATCCCGGAAAGAAAGTTTACAATCCAGAGTGACCCCAAGGTCCTTGATAGATGTGACAGTAGAGAGACAAACATTGTTTAGTTTATAATCAAACTGAATAGGTTTTTTGGTTCTATAAAAGGACAAAATTTTGCATTTATCAACATTAAGTTCCATGCAGTTAATTTTGCACCAATCATTAAATGAATCAATATCAAGTTGAAAAAGTAAACAATCAAGATGGGATTTAATTATCTTAAGAATCTTATTGTCATCGGCAAAAAGCCAAAAACGTGTGTGAGAAAAAACTTTAATGATATCGTTAATAAAAAGGTTAAAAAGAAGCGGGGCCAAATGGGCTCCTTGCGGAACGCCGGAAGTTACATCAATGTTAAAGGATTCAAAGTTATTTATTTTAACCCTTTGTTTTCTATTACTCAAGTAAGAGTGAAAGAATGATAACAATGGGTCTCTAATACCTATAGCATAAAGTTTGGCCATGAGAATACGGTGATTAACTTTGTCGAAGGCTTTGGAGAAGTCAGTGTAGAGGACATCAACCTGAGTGTTGTCTTCTAAGGCTTTAAGAATGGTATTTATAAAGGACAGTAAATTAGTTGTTGTAGATTTCGCCGATCTAAATCCATGCTGTTCCTCGATCAGAACATTTTTGAAAATAGGAGTGATTTTCTTTGTAATTATCGACTCAAATATTTTTGAAATATTAGATATAATTGATATTGGTCTGTAATTTCCAATATTTGACTTGTTTCCAGACTTAAAAATGGGTCGTATAAATGAAATTTTCCATGAGTCAGCAAATGTTCCGGTTGAGAGTGATAAATTGTACAACATACAAATTGGGTTAGATAATGAACATTTACATTGTTTTAGCAAGATTTCTGGAATGCCATCAGGTCCGGTACTTTTTTTGTTAGAAAGGTTATTTAAGGATTGGTAAACCTCTGCAAGTGAAATTTGGCAATCATTCAAGTCAATATTACAGTCATAGTTAAGTGGAGGGATGGTGCATGAAGCATCAGAATATACAGAGGAAAAGTGTTTAGCAAAAAGGTTGGCGATGTCGTGACCATTTGTAGCGTGAGTTTCATGATAATACATACTTGAAGGGAGATCATTATCTGTACGTTTTTGCGCAACAAATTGCCAGAATTGTTTAGGATTTTTAAGTAATTTTGTCTCAGTAACTTCTACAAAAGATTTATAGCGATTTTAGACAGTTCCCTTAATTGAGAAAATTTTTGATAAAATTTTAAGTTGCCAGTCTCTTTAAATATCTTATGAGTTTTCTTTTTTTCAATTATTAACTGCTTAAGTTTCGAGCTAAACCAATTTGGAAACTTGGGTTGAGAGTAACATCCCTTGGGAACAAACAAATCTATAGCACGTATTACACAAATGAAAATACTTTGTAGTGATAATGGACATTTAGAAAACCTTAAAAAAGCTGGTCTGCCGGTGCACCTCTTGGCAGGAGCCGCGCAGTCATGGAAATAGTCAGCGATTTTTTCGAAAAAATTACGTCATCGAGTACACGAACGGGAATGGTCTCATATGATAAAGGTCGATTAGAAAATGAGAAAAAAGCAGGTCTGCCAACCGGCAGCCTGGCATGTTCGCTGGCAGCCGGCGTCAAAGTGGGGTAAAAAATAGTAAATTTTACGTCATCGAGTACACGAATGAAACCAACGAATAACTATAGTCCAGATCATTCCATTTAAGAATTTCTTGGTCTGCCGACCAGCAGCCTGGCAGCTTTTTGTGTACGAAGTTTTTTTTTTTTTTTTTTTTTCATTTATCTTTGTTATTATTTTGATTTCACTATATTTTTAAAAACTTTGAATGCTATATTTTAAAAAAATAAGCGAATATTGTAAATAATTTGAGAGTTTTGAGTGTACCCATCCGTCAGGCGAGCCTTTCGACGCCAAACCACTTACGAAACCTGCCGCGGTGTCCCTCACCGCTGTCGCGTGTCCATATTTTTGTACAAATTTATAATAATAATAGTCCTTTTAAGCTTGCCTAATAGTCCAAAGTAGTTGGAAGTTCGAACAACCAACCCACCGTCGCCGTAAGTACTGCGTTCGTCCGAAAAACGACGGAAATTTCCGAACCCCGTCCGTTTAATTTCGGTTTCGCTTGCCCTGCTGTATCTATTACATCGAATACAAGATCGAAACTAACGAAAACCTGTAGTCTAGATCATCCCATTTTTGACTTCCTTGGTCTGCCAGTTTTTTGTGTACAATCTTTTAAAGTATTTTTTTTTACTAAAAAAAAGTACTTTCAATATCTTTATTATTATTTTTATTTCAATATGGTTTTAAAAACTTAGAATGCCAAATTTTAAATGAAATAAGTTGTAATCATAAAAAAATAAATTTTGAGTGTTCTGATTGTACCCATCGGACGGGAGAGCCTTTCGACGCGAAACAACTTACTGGAAATTGGCCGCGGAGCCCTTCGCCGCCAACACGTGCCCATATTATTAAACAAATTTATAATAATAATAGTCTTTTTAAGATAACCTAATAGTCCATAGTGGTTGGAAGTTCGAACAACCACCGCACCGTCACCATAAGAGCTGCGTTCGTCCGAAAAACGACGGAAATTTCCGAATCCCGTCCGTTTCACATCGGTTTCGCTTGCCCTGCTGCACCGATTACTTCAAATTCAAGATCAAAACTAAGGAAAAACTGTAGTCTAGACGATCCATTCATGACTTCCTTGGTCTGGCAGTTTTTTACGTACGATTTTTAAGTTTTTTAATTTTTTTAAAATTATATTAATTATCTTTGTTATTATTTTTATTTCAATATGGTTTTAAAAATTGGAATGCCAGATTAAAAAAAAAAGTAGCAATGATAAAAAAATTAATTTGAGTGTTCCGAGTGTACCAACCAGGCTATAATATGGGCACGCGATGGCGGCGATGGTTTTCCGATGTCCATTATCACTACAAAGTAGTTTCATCCGTGTACTCGATGACGTAGGGTTTACCCATCTCGCCTCCCAGTCTATAGCACATACCCTATTATGGGTATGTGCTGTTACACCATGTGTAGTGTTTACCATATTGACGTTGATAGCAAAAGGCAGCTAGGTTTATGCGGCATAATTTTTATTATTATAATAGGTTGATAAAGCATAAATAAAAGATGATAAATTTATTTAACAATCTTGCACTCCGTGCAAAAGAAGAGAAAATATATACATTTCTGATGAAAGGCTTCGTATATCAGAATGTGATCTTTGCAAATACCCTGCTGCATTTTTTTTTCAAATTGCAATAATGGTATAAAATACCGAAAACTGTGAAAGTAAAGCATTTATTTTGAAATCTTGAGTTTGGATGCGATGTTTGTACATAAAAAAGCTTGGGTGGAATGGAGTAATGCAGTTTTGAGGATGGCCGATTTAGAAGAACAAAACAAACAAAAAAACTGTTTTCGGTGCACTTGTTTTCAGGTAGAAGAAAGAAAATAATTGTTTTGGACGCTTGAATCTTTTCATCGCGATAAGAATTAGGTACTTCCCTGTAGATTTGGACTAGATTCGTATATCGGGGTATCGCGTAAATCACATCTCGTTATCGTCGTTTCTGGCTTCATTGCATTTAAAAATCGACAGAAGTGCTTGTGGTCGACTGTGTTCCTTCAAACCTACAGCTTGTGTTTTCGTGCTTAGAACTGTGCTATTCGTGGTGAGTGTTTCTGTTAATTTTTCCATTCCTTGTTTTATCCTTCATTTAAAACATTCATTGAATTTCTTCGAACATTATGGTCGTAAATTAAAGTTACAGTTTGCTAAATTTATCTAAATTCGTTTAAGAACATAATATCATTGCTCTATAATTTTATCAAACGTTTTTTCTTACTAAAAGAATAATTTTAGGGTCGAAAGAAAACGTGTTCTCTCATGGGCTGGACCATTTGTACTTATAATTGGGATTTGTAACAAGAATAATAATAATCCGGGAAAAGAAAAATATACATTTAAACGCCCAGTGGGCTTTAAACACCCTCAGGCTAATTTGCTAATGTTGTATCTCCCTTACTATCATGGTGAGAAATTCGATCTAAACGTTGTTAAAAAGAGAAAACACTACGCTTTGTTTGCAAATCTAAAAACTTACCTCAAAATAATTAAAATATACATTTTGAAACCAAAGTTTCCGACCGCCTTTTGAAAACAATTATTAAACTTCGATTTTTTTTTTCTTTAAGCAACAAAAAAGTGAGGTGTCAATGTTTGTCTAATAAAATACGTAAGAGTTTAGAGAGATAACGTTTGTCTAATAAAACACGTAAGAATTTTGTTATCTGTAATGTTTGTTAGAAAAAACGTGGGGTGAGCAATTTTTAAAACTTTTTTATGTTTTATTCCAAAATTTTCAAATTTCAAAATTTTTTAATTTATTTCGAATAATAAAATTTGAAAGCGTTTATCACGACCTTTCAACAACAGTTTTTAATTTTCGGATGCATTCTGAAATATTCCATTTATTTCCATTTTATTGCAAAGCGAAAATATTTTGGCATATTGACAGAACATGCTCGAGTTTTGGGGAAACACAAAATGAAGGTAAATAACATAAAGACTGACGACATTCTATCCTATGTGTTTAGAGAGTTTTAGAGAGATGTTTCCTTGTTCATCTGTGCTATTTACTATTTGGGGTCGTCCATTAATCACGTGATGTTTTTTAGCAACTTTTTAACCCCCCCCCCCCTGGTGATATGTAGTGAGGTTTTAGACTAAGCCCCCCCCCCAAAATCAGGTGTTTTTTTATTCAAAGTATTTTGAAATTTTCAGAATATTATCACAAAATACACGTGATATCTTATAACCCCTACTCCCCCCCCCCCTCGTGATATTTCGTGGTTTTTTCCGAACCCCCCCCCCCTTTCGAGCCTCACGTGATTAATGGACGACCCCTTTGGGAGTTCTATGCACGTAGTACGCACCTTATTTGACGGCCTCCACTAAGGCTTGACTAGCAATCCCAAGGTCGCGGGATCGGGTCCCGGCGTGCGCAAATAAATGTTAGTTGATTAATTTGTGTTATTTCAAAATAAATTCATTTAAAATAATATATGGAACATTTGCAGCACGTTCCAGAGTGGAAGTGGAAGATACTCTCAGTATCGCCCTGGTGTAAAGACCACCATTCAGAATTGAAACGTTGCTTGAAATGGCTTTAGCTGTGTTTGGTGACCACATCTGAATAGCCAGGTATTTCCCCACCTTCCTCTTCCCCATTTCCTTCCCCTCCCCACTACCTTCAGCCTTACAACATACCCCAAATGCGGACGGTTGGCGTATTATTCAGCTTGTGAGGTATTCACGTAACAAAACACCCTTTGGGAAAAAGACACCTGTGTACGAATAGTATTTTTGCTGTTTTACTAAAAATTGGTACCTGCACATGAGAAGGTAACGTAATACCTGCATTATTGCGAGATTTGCCAATCATCGACTAACATTAGGGAACGTACCCATACTACGTGACCAACTTTTTGCAATTTTTAACCCCCCCCCCCCCCCCCCCGGTGACCAAAATCCTAAGCAACCCGCCGCTCATTTGTATGGAGCGTGACATTTTGAAGATCCCCCCCCCCCCTAAACGTGTCACGTAGTATGGGTACGTTCCCTTAGGTACCTATCACATCATTCAGAACATTATGTCCTTATCTTGGTTTTTATTTTCATGGACACTTCGTCATTTCTACCGCGGCCTAAGGTAATATATATATAAAGCCGTTCGATATTATTACTGTACTTGTATTTATAATCAGTAGACCTCACACGCTTTCATTGGCATTTTTGCTCTTCGGCTTTACACACGGTAGAAACGTATTATAAATCATAATCTCGTTGTTGATTACAATATAATTTACAATTGAATGTTTCGTGAAGCTAAAACTCATAAATAAAATTAGGACACTGTTTTTTAATAATTTGACTTGTATTTCAACAATATCATATTCAAATAATAAACCGCTCCCTGTATTACTATCATTTATAGCAGCCATTTTGCCTTTCACAGTTAAAATACATTTGCCTTAAATGATTAACAAAATTTACAAGACTGATAATAACTGCAATGGTTGACAGTAGTTCTCACAACTCGTTTTATTTTAGAGGAATTATAACGTTTTTAAATTAATGTTTCCAGAATATTTCAAGATGCCTCGTCATGGACCTCCTCACCACGGACCTCCTCACCATGGACCTCCTCACCATGGACCCTCCCATCACGGACCACCTCATCACGGACCACCCCATCACGGGCCACCTCACCATGGACCACCTCATCACGGACCTCGCTGCTGTATATGCACTATTCTATAACAACGAGTCAACAAAGAACAGCTAGCTCATCAGTCTCATCACCATTGTCATCACAGGTTAAAAAAGTGAACAGCAAGAACAGTGGCGTCATGCAAATGGGCACCTGCTGAGCAGTGGCGTGACCAAAGGCAGGCTGTGTGTACATAGTTAGGGTATGGTGGTATGAATAAGGAACTCCAATGAAAAAATATTATGCCTTCACAATAAATATTTTCATATAGATCACCAATTTAACCTGTGTGCTTTAATTGTGCAATAATTATAAGTAAAATTAGAAATCGTTACAGTTATAATAATATGATAATTAAAATGTGAAATGAACGTACCGACGACGGTCCCGAAAAACAATGTCGGATGTGCGATTTTGTAGATTTACAGTAGAACTGTTTAAAGTTTCGTATCTGCATTTTTACTGTTTTGAGATCAAGAAATTTAGTGTTGTTTTGATATTTTGCATTTCATTTCGTCCAAAATTTTGAAAATACATACTTTAATTCAACAAAATAAGGTTATTAACTAAGCTAAAAAAACGGTTGTCAATTTTAGCAGATCCGACGATACTCTTCGGGACCGTCAACACAATAAACCCATTAAAATTCATTAATTCAGTATGGTTATAAGCATATTACATTACAAACACAAATACATTTACAAACTACATTATAAACAAAAATACATTTTCGTACTACATTATAAAAAAAAACATTTACATAACACATTATCAGCAAAAATACATTTACATCCGACATTGTTATCAATAAAAATACATTTACATACTACATTATCAACAAAAGTACATTTACATACTACATTATTAACAAAAATACATTTACATTACTACATTATAAACTAAAATACATTTACATATTACATTATCAACAAAAATACATTTACACACTACATTTTAAACAAAAATACATTTACATACTACATTATTAACCAGAATGCATTTACATTCTACATTATAAATAAAAACAATATTTATAAACAACAACAAAGGAAAAAATAAACAAATATTTTTTTAACCTCTTTCTTTTAATAATTATTTTTGCTTTACCTGTTTCGGAATTAACCGTCCTTAGAGAATTTTAAAACTACCACAAAATACAAAATTCTGAGAGATATATTAAGTAAATATTTATGTGTTGGAGTGGGACGTCAACAAGGGGAAGGGGAATTACGTTGAGAACAGAGATATTTACTGAAAATATATGTTTATTGGACTACAATATTAATTTAATTGATTATTCAATAATAATATACTCAAGCAATTATTGAGTAACTTTCCGATTTCAAGTGCTTCCAAGTTATCCAATTTTTTGCCTTTTTAGAATTTTAACTCCTGAGTCCCTAGGAAATGAAATGATTGGCAAACTTTGGAAATTTACTGTTTTATAAACATCGTAAGTGTTCCATGAATCAAACATTAATATTTCTAGTTGTCTGTATGTAGATCGATGGATAGTAATTGATCTGTATATAGATATGTAGATCGACAGTCATATAAATAATAACATGATTTCAAACCAATTTATGGGATTATATTGTAATTATAACAAGCGACAAAAGAAATACTTTTTTTTACTTCATGTGTTTCTGACTTTCACCCTTCAATGGTGTTCTAGGCCATCATCCATCAAATTAAATAATTAAATGGACAATTGGAGTCGAGTTCAGACTCGGAAAGAGGGGAGGCAATCGATTACAAAAAAACAAACAATAAAATATTGTAAGAACTTTGAAAACATTTAAAATGAGTACCCGACTACAACTACATCTTGTTAATAATGCTGGTGAGCAACTGGGCCTAACAATCAACGTCAATAAAACTAAATGGATGACATTTGGACGACTAGATCACTCTGAATCAGTGATACAGTTAAATGGTTGCAATGTCGAAAATGTGGAAAGATTTAGATACCTCGGCAGTATTCTTACGGAGACTCTCGACCCAGATGTAGAGGTTAGGTGCAGAATTGAATCAGTAAGAACTGCGTTCATTAAAATGAAATCCCTCTTCTGCAATGACAATATCAGCTTAAAACTAAGGCAGAGAATGCTAAAATGTTATGTGTGGTCGGTCTTGCTGTATGGATGTGAAACATGGATCTTGAAAGCAAATACCATGAACAGGTTAGAGACTTTGAAATGTGGCTTTACCGTCAAGGTCCCATGGACCGACATGATCACCAACACAGAAATTCTCAGGCGGGCTAGAGCAGATAGAGAACTGCTTACATTAATAAAAATCAGGAAAATAAAACTAAACACATCCTTTGAAAAGTCATAAAAAGTAATGAAAAAAATGGTTAAATAGGTTAACTTAAGAGTTAACCGTAACCATATGTTATCGGTTATTTTTAAATTTTTTTTCGTAGTTTTTAATGACTTTTCAAAGAGGTCTTGAGTTAGTTGATTCTGAGTTGTCGTGGAACCGTAAGTCCCAGTAATACATTTTGGGCGTACTTTGATTTACAAAAAATTAATAAAACACCAATTTTGAATTTTTTTATTTTTTTATTTTATTTTTTTTTTTATTTTTTATTTTTTTTTAGTTTATTAAGGAAACAAACAGTTATACATATTTTCATAATAGAGTAACATATTACATGGTTGCATTAACCAGCGAAGTTTCCGCTAAAATTTATAATATATATAAACATAGATTAAAACATAAAAGAAAACATAAAGTGGTAGAAAAAAAGAAAAAATATATAAATGTACAACAGAAATGAAAAAAAAAATACACAAATTAAAGCATGTGGGATATGTAAATCATCCAAATATTATTATTATTATTATTATAAAAAGAAGGAAAACATGCAGCAGGGGTGGAGGGTTCATAATTAACAATTTGTTTTGATTTTTTCTATTATGAATTTAATAAATTGGCCTGAGGACAAATGGAAAATATCAGCGTCGTAAAAGATATCATTGTATTTTGTGCACGTCCTTCGGAGAAATGAATGTTGTGTGTAATTTGTTTTTGAGTGTGGGATGTGGAATAGTTGGTTTGACCTTGTGTTTCTTATTGGACAGTGGAAATTAATGTGTTCCAGAAGATAGTTGTTGTCAACAACGTTGTTAATAATTTTGAATAGAAATTTCTGGTCGGATATATTTCTTCTATCTTCTAAGGTTGATAAATTATGGAATGTTAATGAGTCTTTTAGGCTTTCTGAGATGTTCGAAAGGATTTAAAGTCTAGGTGTTTCAGTATCTTTTTTTGAATTCTTTCTAACCTTTCAATATTAACTTTGTATTGGGGATTCCATATGACTGATCCGAATTCTAATATTGAGCGAACAAAAGAGACATACAGTATTTTGATTACGTGTGGTGACCTGAATGGTTTGGTCACTCTTATGATGAATCCTAGAAGTTTGTATGCCCTGTCACAGATGGAATTTATATGTGTTCGGAAAGACATTCCGGAGTCCAATTATTCCTAAGTCCTTCACTTCACAACATCTTTTTATCTCTACGTCATTGATTTTGTACGGAAATATTAGGGGATTTATGCTTTTGGTGAATGATATTGTGTTACATTTTTCTAGGTTAAGGAACAGTTGGTTGTTCGCCCAATATATTCCAAGCCTATTAATATCATCTTGCAATTCTAGGCTGTCATTAATATTAGTGATTTTTTTGTAAATTTTAGTGTCATCAGCAAAAATTTGGAATTTGGAATTTTTAAAGCATTCACTCATATCATTGATATATAAAATAAACAATGAATGAAACATTCATTGTTTATTTTATATATCAAAAAATTGAAACATTCATCAAATTTCAAAGTAAAAATTCAAGGTACGTTAATGTTCTGTTTAAATTCTGTTATTATTTCATCACGAAGCGATTATTTCACGGGACATGAATAGTAACAGAACTTAAATATTCATTTTACAAGACAGAGTAATATTAAAACATCTGTCCATAGGCATTTTTTTACATTAACTCCACACAGGAGACACACACACTCCTATGTTATCTGAGATGCTGTGTGAAGGGTCTTTTTGAGGAGAGGAAGGAATGAACATTGGTCTTGAAGAAACCCATGTTAGAAAAACAGAGGCCGGCAAATCGTTCCACAGCCGAGCTGTTGAACACAAGAACGAGTCGAAGAAGCGATAAATAAACGCATAGGTGCGTTCAAGATTTTCAAATGAGCGAATTGAGTGTAAGTTTGAGTGCCGCGTAGTATATGTAGTATTGTAGTATTAATAATAAACTTTGTTCTATTGTTTCGTCTTTGCTACTATTTGTGGGTTAACAGAGAGAACCGCCCTTAAACATAAATAGGTTTTTGTCAGATATGGTTTTAGATTTTCACGGTCATATTATAGTGATACACATTTGCGCTATTGATGGACACTGTAACGTGTGCTGTATATCTCAAACGTTAGCTAAAGAAGGAGTTAGAGCAACACGGCATGATACCCCCTAAAATAAATCACTATAAATAGGTTTTTCATCTTAATTGAAAATTGATACCAAGTATTAAAGCGAAAATCTCCAATCATCGATCAAAATTATCATATTATTCAATATATTTTATCCTTATCTAGGTTTTTATTTTTATTAATGATTCATCGACGCTTCTGTAGTGCCGGAGGCTTGCAATAAAAAGGCTTTGTTGGAAATTATCGCAGTAGTTACATACAGACCTCACACATTATCATTGGTTTTTGCTCGTCTGCGTTATACGGTAGGATATTGAATTATGAATAATATATTTTTTTGTTGATAGTATTTTAAAATGTCCTCTGAAGTTGAAACTCGTCAATAAAATTATGCACTTATTACGCCTTTTTTAACAATTCGACTTGTATTTCAACAATATCATCTTCTAATAATAATTTGCTTTAATAATAATAATTTATAATTTGACAGCTGTTTTGCCTTACGAGAGCATTGTTAAACTCCCTTGCCTTGAAATGATTTTGCAAAACGTCAGTATACAAATTTTGGAAAACCGATTTAAAACTCAGAGTGAAAACTGCATTATATGTCATTAGTTATTATTGTCATTCGATAATTTTAAAATTGTTTTGGTTGTTTACAATCTAAAATTTTATTTCAGATATAGTACTTTAAAACAAGATGGGTAACGACGGTTCACATCATCACCATCATCACCACGGACCACCCCACCACGGTCCTCCCCACCACGGACCTCCCCACCATGGGCCGCCCCATCACGGACCCCCTCACCACGGCCCACACCATCATGGCCCACCTCATATACTGCCGCATATTGATATCCATCTGACTCCAGGACATCATCATGGACCACCACATCACCATGGGCCACACCACCATCACGGGCCGCCCCATCACGGTCACCATGGACATCATTAAGGAATGCAGCACCCTCATCACTGTTTTAATTAAGGTTTTAAACGTGGATAAGAAAAGTAGTGTCATCCAGGTCTATTTGACGGGTACAGTGATTTATCACATGACATAAAAACAATAATCAGGATATCAAGGTATTCAATCCTTAGTAAATAGTAATCAACCAATTAATCAAAATCTGTGATCAAATTAAAGACTTATATTTCACATCATTGTTTCATTTAATTACATCGAATTTTCTTTATAAGATGTCACCGCCCTGGGAACCATTTATTATATAACCAACACCTCTGCCATAGGCCATTCCAAGTGGTTCGTTACGTTTGTTGGAGCAGGGGTGCCCGGGTTTATAGGGTGAGGTTTGTCTAGGTCTTGGCGGCTGATGCGTTTGCCCACCTAATGCCGGATTGGATAGACTGGTTGAGGGAGACCTTTTGACATCTTCTGCCGAACTCTCAACCCATGGCCTTGCACCGCAGTGGAAGGAATGGATTCATACATGCTTCACTGCTCGACTGATCCCAAGTTTCCTGTCCACCCCTCGTAATTTTTCCTTTCCAGAAATTCCACTCCATCTTTTCCCTAAAAAGACCCTCCGTACATTTGGACTTAGCACGGGTGCCTCGGTTCATGGGGTGAGGATTGTCTAAGTCTTGGCGGTTTACGCATTTGTCCGCCTATTGCGTGGCGGGCCGGATAGGGAGAGAATTGTTGAAGAAGGCCTTTTGACCTCTCCAGCTGACTATCTCGGCCTATGATCTTGCACCGCAGTGGGAGGAATGGATTCATACGTGCGTCATTCCTGGACAAACTGACCCCCAGATTCCTACCAACCCTATATACCTGTTTTTTCCCAGAACTTCCCCTTCTTCTTTTCCCTAAAAATACCTCCACACTGCATCCCCAAAGATGACATAGGCCCCGATGGAGGCCCCGTTTTGAGCTAATTTGTCCAATGTGTAGCTAATGTAAAAAAAAATAATAAATGGTAGGTATTTATTTTAACAAGTATTGAACGATAAATAAAATAATTAATATTTTAAAACCCGTGCTACGACGCAAATCCACAGATATTACCTACTCAAGTACATTTTGAGGTTGTTTACGCAAGATAGGTTTTCCTGATTTGAGATATCTGATAAATCAGATAAAGCATTGATTTATTTTTATCATAACAGCACTTTGCAAAAATATTTCATAATGAAGGTGGCTTCCCACCTCAGTTGCAAAAATCAATATGTATATTATTAACTATGTGTCCGACAAAACTTAAGCGAGAGACAGCTTACTCTAAGGTCAGCAGATCTAGATGTTACTAATCGTCTAATAGAACTTTCTAGGTCAAATCGAGCTGTTTACTATGATCGCTCTTTTCATGTAACGGGCCCTCTCATTTGGAATAAATTTCCCTCCACTCTTACTAATATCCAGAATTTGGCTGAATTTAAACGGGCTTTAAAAACAAAATTATTTAAAAAATCATACCATTCATGAATCCTAACATCTTTTCAATATACGTAATTATAATAAGCCATGTTCTCAAGCTTCCCGTAATTGTTTGGTTTCGGTTTCCTCATAATTGTATTTTTATTTTATGTTTCGTATCCGAATTTATGGCAGAATATCTCTTATTTCTAAACGCAAACTGCCTTTCTGTTAGTAAGTTATATTTTTTTGGAAGAATTCGGCCAAAAATTTCTAGAAAAACTGCAATCACCATATACAATTCAATTATTGCTCCACACTTCATCTACTGCTCAAGTATACTTTTCCTATGTAACGAAAGAGAACAAAATAAGTTACAAATTCTCCAAAACAGGGCTATGAGAATAATTCTCCGAAGAAACAGATTTTCAAAAATAATTAAAATGTTAAAGGAACTAAATTGGTTGACCGTGAAACAGATGCTGACCTTGAACACGATGATATTTATCCACAAAATATTGAACAACACGTTACCAAAATACTTCTCAAATAAAATTGTATACAATAAAGACATTCACAGATATAACACAAGGACGTGCAAGGAAATTAGGCTACAAAAAAAGGACAAAGCGAATACGCAGAACAGTCTACTGTACAAGGGAATGAAGTTGTATAACACACTACCAGAAACTTTAAAGTCCACACCAATTGGAAAGTTCAAGATGTATTGTAGGAGCTACATAAAACTTGAAAAATATAGTGAATATGAAATATTTTAATCAATTAGAAATTTGTAAACTTCAATGTACAAATTACTAAAATAAAAATTATTATTATTATTATTATTTTAGTTTTAAAGTTCTTGTTTTGTCCTGTGTTACAATAGCACCGCTATTGTCTATTATTATTATTGTCCCGTGTGTGCTATAACAGCACTATCTTTGTTAGTTTTGTTCTTCTGTCATTGTTTTGTAAATACTGTATATTCTTTAGTTAATTTTGTTCTTCTGTCATTATTTTGTAAATACTGTATATTTCTTTTATTATTTTCTCAATATTATAAGGAGCACTGTAGGATTATTTTTAAATGTATCTGTAGGATTATTTTTAAATGCATCAGTTCTGTCTAAGGTGATGGAACGTGTGATCAACGACAAACTGCTCACATACCTCGAGAAGAACAAAATTATTAATGACCGTCAATACGGATTCCGGCGGAACCGCTCGTGCGGTGATCTTCTCACGTATGTGACGCATGTTTGGGGGCGATGCCTGGAACGTTTCGGTGAGACCCAAACGGTTGCACTGGACATCTCCAAGGCCTTTGACCGGGTTTGGCACCGAGGACTTGTCAACAAACTGCATTCTTACGGACTTCCCGCATCCTTGTGTACTTGGAATGCCGACTTCTTGAGGGAGAGGTCGATTCAGACGGTAGTCGATGTTTTCACCTCTTCCTCACACTCGATAAATGCTGGCGTCCCGCAGGGTTCGGTTCTGTCTCCGACTTTGTTTTTGTTGCACATCAACGACCTTTTGTCATGTGCACCAATTCATTGTTACGCGGATGACAGTACAGTTCATGATAGCTTTTTGTTTGACAAGTCCCCAAAGGGCTCACAAACTCCAACAGCTCGTAAGGCTTTGAAGCAAATAATGGACGGTTACCTCGAGAGTGTTTTCTCTTGGGGTAAAAATAATCTCGTTGAATTTAATGTTTCAAAGACCCAATCTTGTCTGATTACGTCTAAAAGGGATCGAAATGAAAATTTAGTCTCTTTCAACGGAAGCAATCTTCCGAACAGGCCCTCCATTGATATGCTTGGTGTAACCCTAAGTGACCAGCTCATGTATGGGGGCTCCATCGAAGCCAGAGTAAAGTTAGCCTCCCAAAAACTGGGCGTACTGTACAGGGCCCGCAGATACTTTAATAGTACACAACTGCTAACCCTGTACAAATCGCAAGTGCGCCCCACGGTTGAATTTGGCAGCCACTTCTGGTCTGGAGCTCCAAAATACCTGAAAAATACCCTCGACTCTGTGCAGAAACGGGCGGTCCGTTTGATAGATTCTCCCATCTTAACAGACGGATTGCAATCTTTAGAGCACAGGCGTCGGGTGGGAATGCTATCCTTGTTCTACCGGTATTACAATGGAAGATGCTCCGAGGAACTAGCATCATTGATCCCTTCGGCACCGGTGCATAGTCGGGAAACACGCCAAACGCGTGCCCAACATTTGTACACAGTTGACATATGTCACACGAGAACGGGTCGTTTCTTCGACTCGTTCTTGTGTTCAACAGCTCGGCTGTGGAATGATTTGCCGGCCTCTGTGTTTCCTCCTTCCTACAACATGGGCCTCTTCAAGACCAATGTTCATTCCTTCCTCTCCTCAAAAAGACCCTCCACACAGCATCCCAGATGACATAGACCCTGAGGGAAATTATTTTCCTCAGGGCCTCCTGTGTGGAGTTAATGTGAAAAAAAAAAAATTAAGCGCACTTGAAGTGAAATGTCACAAAACTGCGCTATATAAATATAATGTTATTATTATTATTATTAAAGAAAGTGTTCTGAAACGCAGAAACGAGTCCCGTTATGATCAAGGGCAGTTAAAAGTGGCAAGAAAAGTATTGGCCACGAGGGAGTTCACATATGTAATCTCCTTCCAGATAACCTAAAAATGGAAATGAATATAAAAACCTTTAAAATAAACTATTTAAACTTAAGATGTTGGAATAAAATTAAAAATATTACTACTATACTTGTACTACTATAATATATGTATATATGCTCTGTACTTTTTTTTTTTTACATGAATACCGCACAAGAGTCCCAACTGCTCCCGTCTGGAGTCAGTGAGACTATGGCATCCCCAAATGGGGTATGTTGTGAGGCTGAAGGTAGTGGGGAGGGAAGGAGGTAGGGAAGAGGAAGGTGGGGAAGTACCTGGCCATTCAGATCTGGTCACCAAACACGGCAAAAGCCATTTCAGGCAACGTTTCAATTCTGAATGGTGGTCTTACACCAGGGCGATACTGAGAGTATCTTCCACTCTGGTACTTAAGTTAAGAAAGCGAAATATTATATTTCTTTTAACTTAATAATAAAAAAAAGCTTTTTTGTACGGGAGGGGCTACCCATTGGTAGGGGTAAGTAAGTATATAAACCAAGTTCCGTCGTAGGTTCGAATGGCAGTTCAATCTCATATCAACTCCCTGAGCGAAGCCGGGTACCTACCTACCTCACCTGGTAATATAATAAACCACACATGTTATACGTACACGTACCAACACACTATATAGGTAATAATTATCGACGAATAAATATCCCCGACAAAATATCCTGCGACAAAATATCCCCAAAAAAATATTCCTGACAAAATATCGTCCGACAAAATATCCCCGACAAAATATCCTCCGACAAAATATCCCCGACATAATATCCCCGACAAAATATCCCCGACAAAATATCCCTCGACATAATACCCCAACGACAAAATGAATCTCCACTACGCTGAATTCTGTTTTTTATTAATTTAAAATAAAACGATAATTTTGTAAACACCACTTTTATTTTATATACTTTATGCCGACCGGGTTTCGCTACAACCGTAGCTTCTTCAGGGCAGTATAATTAATATTCTACTCAGTAAAGAACGAGAGTTTAGCAAAGCGTTACTATCGCTTTTTCATTCCTGCTAACCTGTACAAATCGCAAATACGCCCCACGGTTGAATTTGGTAGTCACTTCTGGTCTGGGTCTCCAAAATACCTGAAAAAACCCTCGACTCTATGCGGAAATGGGCGGTCCGTTTGATAGATTCTTCCATCTTAACAAACGGATTGCAATCTTTAGAGCACAGGCGTCGGGTGGAAATGTTATCCTTGTTCTACCGGATTGATCCTTTCGGCACCGGTGCCGAAGCGAAGACCAATGCTCATTCCTTCCTCTCAATGCTTATTTACCTCAGAACCTCCTGTGTGGAGTTAATGTAAAAAAACTTCTAGTCACACCGACCCACAGATTCCTACCCACCCCTTATATCCTTTTCTCACAGATCTTCCTCTCCTTCATTTCCTAAAAAAAACACCCCACACAGCGTCGCCAAAGATAACATAGATTCTGAGAGAAATTATTTTCTTCAGGGTCTCCTGTGTGGAGATAACGAAAAGAAAATATTTTGACATCTTAGCATTTCTATTTTTAATTTTTACTTTCTACAATTTTTTGGCAACTAAAGCTGTGTACACACATAACTATAATATACGTGGCTTGACGTATTTCGGCATATCGCTCGCCGTAAATTCCCAAATGGAATATATCGATATGCTGAAATACGTCAACCCACATATATTATAGCTGTGTGTGTACACAGCATTAAGCATTAAAAAAAACTTTTGGAGCCTGGCCTACGCTTCTAAGCATTTTAAATACATTATACAGCTGATAATATCACCCCAGTGAACGATTTTTTTTTAAATTTGGCCGTCAAAATTTCAACTTCGTACTCGATTTACTCGAAAATGAAAGGTCAAATAAAAAAAAAGTTTTGCTGCAAAATCGACTCCAAAAGTGAAGTAAATTCATTAGTTTCCCGTTTGTACTACGCGTTTTCTGACAATGATAAATAAGGCATGCGTGTCAAACTGGATTTTCCTAAGGGCCATCTATAAGATGTAGCGTGTGTAAGCGGGCCAGACTCAAAATTAAAACCAATACTCAATTGTTAAAATCTTTGTTTAGTTAGATATGTACATAGTTATTATAAATTTTTATTTAAGTTAAAAAGGAGGGTAAAATGATAATTAATCTTGAGCCGGATACCTGACTTCTCTTGTTTTTGATAAGAGCATTGATGTTGGGTGTCGTATTCTCGGTAGTTATTTTAAAAATCGATTGGAGATGTTCATCCGTAAGCCTTGAGCGATGTTTGTTCTTATTTATTTTCAAAACAGAAAACATCTGCTCGCATAAATAGGTACTACCAAACATACACAAGATACATGCTGTATTCTTTCTTATATTTGGACATATATTAAGAACATATTTAATGCCATTTTTAGGTTAACATTTTGGAAAGAATTAAACTTCAAATTCCTTTAAAAAAGGGTTTTTCTGCAATGTGAGACGGCTTGTGGACTTTTAAATGTTCCTTTTGAGAACATGAAAAGTTGCAGTCGGAACACGAAAAAGGTTTTCTCCAATGTGGGATGGCTTGTGGACTTTTAAATATTCCTTTTGAGAAGTTGAATAGTTGCAGTCGGAACATAAAAAAGGTTTTTCTCCACAGTGAGTCAGCAATGTGGATTTTAAATTGTCACTTTCGAGAACATGAATACTTGAAAAAGGTTTTTCTCCACTGTGAGACGGCTTGCGGACTTTTAAATGTTCCTTTTGAGAACATGAATAGTTGCAGTCAGCAACATGAAAATGGTTTTTCTTCACCATGAGTTTTTAAAGTCTCCTTTCTAGCACATCAATAATTACAATCGGAACATACAAAAGGTTTTTCTCACTGTGAGACGGCTTGTGGACTTGAAATATGTGTGGCTTTGTCGACTATCACTGTGACTAGGCGCATTGAGGAAATAGATGAAGACTTTGAGACACAATTGTTGGAGAGGATTAATACATCACCGTGGTACGCACTCCAGGTTGACGAATCTACATATATCGACAACAAGGCAATACTACTTGTTTATGTACGATATCTTTATCATGAGGATGTGTCATGTGCACTATATTTGCTAACCAATACCAAAAATGCAAAACTATGCAGGTCACTGGATGGTCATATATCAGGAAAACTAAAATGGTCGCGGGTCATATTGATAGGGCCTAAGGGCCACATGCGGCCCGCTGGCCGTATCTTTGACACCCCTGATATAAGGCATAAAGCATTAAACATTATCATTGTCAATGTCAACCGAACCCGTGACTGCAATTATTCACACCATATTAATAAACATTCTGTGGCGAATGTTACTCATCGGGTGTTCACATATTTCACAACGTATTTATTAATTGTGTGTTCACATATTTCACAACGAATTTATTCATGTTGTATTCGCATATTTCACAGCGAATTTATTCAATCATTGGCATGACATTCATCGTTTTAAACATGTATTATCATTTTTTCTTGTAGCCAAAGGTTTTTTATACATAGAGGGGAGATAGGGGAAGAAATGGGCACTTTTTCACATAATAAACTAACTTACTAACTAACCATCACGCCGTTTCCCCGCAGGGGTAGGCAGAGAGGACGGACCGCCAAACAACTCGGTCTTGGCACACACTCTTTGTCTCACTCACATTCATACATCGTATAATAATTTATAAAAAACACGTTTTGAATATAATCAGCATTTATTGCCAATTTTAATTGCACCATACATTTGGCTACATGTTCATCAGTCTCAAACTTATAAAAGAATTTCAGAAATATGTCATTGTGCCCAGAGCTCCCGATGGTAGGGATTTTGGCATGACCTAAAAAGCGTAAAATATCTTTTATTTTTTTTAACATGAACTCCACACAGGAGGCCCTGAGGAAAATAATTTCCCTCAGGGCCTATGTCATCTTTGGGGATGCTGTGTGGAGGGTTTTTTTAGGGAAAGGAAGGAGAGGAGAGGGAAGGAAAAGAGTTTAAGCGGTGGGTAGGAATCTGGGGTTTAGTGTGTCCTGGACATCCGCCTCCAAGACCTAGACAAACCTCACCCCATGAACCCGGGCACCCCTGCTAAATCACCAAACGTAGCGAACCACTTGGGGTGACCTATGGCAGAGGTGTTGGTTATCCAATAAAGGTTCCCGGGGCGGCGGTACCCATTCCCGCCTCCCAAATTGTATATATAATATAAAGCAAACATGAAAAGTTATATAATCTTAAATAGTATCTGAATCACGAAAGTAATCAACAAAGTCTAAATAATTTAACATGTTTAACATTTTCATTTATCTAAGATTCGGTATGACCCATAAAGGTTTATCGAATGTAAAGCATTGGGCAATGGGCATGTCCAAAACTCAGAATCACTCTATCTATTGGTGAAAATCGCCTGAAAATCCATTGCGTATTTTAAAAGATCTAAGCGTACATACAGCGTGAGCGACTTCATTTCATACTTAGTATAGATTTATTAGTCTTGATATGCTATTAAATGATAGATTTGAAAAATTGTGGAGGGTCTTTTTAGCAAAAAGAATGAGAGGAAGTTCTGGGAATGAATGTACGAAGGGTGGGTGGGTAGGTCTCCCTCATGATCTCCTCTTACCGATCTGACCCGCTACACAGCTGGTGGGTAGACTCATCCGCCGCTAACACCCGGACAAACCTTACCCCATGAACCCGGCTCCCCTGCTAAGTCTCCAAAAGTTGCGAATTGGGGTGACTTACTATGGCAGAGGTGTTGGTTATCCAATGAATGGTTTCCGGGGCGGCGGTACCCAAACCCGCCTCACAAATTAAGGACTATTTTTCTGCCTAACAACGATTCTGGAACTGATCGCAGAGTAGTCTGAATTATTGACTAATCCGTTCCAATTTTGAAAAATGAAAGTTAAATAACTTTTCTGTTAAAAACGTTATATTAGGTACTACAGGCTACAGGTAGATAAATACTTTATGGCCCGTCTGAATTCTTCACACAATCAGTTCCGATTTTGAAAATGATACTTATTTTCAAATTAAATTTGAGTTCATTGAACCAGAGTAACACGGAAAGACGCACGACCGAAATTAATATTTTTGATATTATTGTTCTAATTTTTCATGGAAAAATAGTAGAAAAAGTACCTAGTGTTTAAAAAAAACCAGGAAAAGGTCGGATAATAAAACAAGGTTTTAACTCAACCAAATGGCGCACCAAAAAAAATTGAAAAATAGCCCATAACCTGACCTAACGTAATTTATAAATATTTCAACACTTTTAATGACTTTTCAATGTAGTTTTCGAAGTTATATATTTCTGAGTTGTCCGATCACCACAAAACAAGTAATGTTTTTATCGGATTCACATGAAAATGTGTCATGATTTCATAAGCAATCCACTTATGTTGTGGGATTGCCCGTGACTTGCATCATTTGCCTATCGAATTTCAAGTGAACACCATCCAAATATAACTATTTGACTCACTCAACGCATTTTTTGTTATTGCGTATTTTCTGTATTGGCATACATGACTTTTATTTTTTGGTGGGATTCCTAAATATAGAGCGAAAGATAAAGAGATAAGCGGTTTAATACGTAGGTACCTACCAATCGTTTATCTAATAATGATAAACGTTGATTCACGAACTTGGTAAACAGGATATTTAAGTGACTGAATACACGGAACTGATTCATTATTGCAATAGAGCATCTTTCGCATCTGTGCTTCATCTCGTTCAGTGTTTTTTTTTTTTTTATTTCAACAAGTGAGTTACTAATTCAATTATGTAATTGTTGTAAAATTATAGTGTTTTCTAAATGTTGTCTGTATAAAATTTCAAGAATAGTGTTGTGCCCAAGTGTACCATGATTAACCCTTTAATGTGTTTTGTAGTGATGTATACCCTTAGTATAAGATAGAGTAAAGATAGCAATAGAAATGGTTTCCATATACATTTGAATGGAAAATAATGTCGTTACTGACTTTATAATTTACCTTTTGGTTCTAGCCTCTCTGCCTCCCTTAAACTTGTCTGACGCGTGTATCGCCATCCCATTTGAATTTCGTAATGATGGTGAAATACAGTTCTTTAATTCCCCAATTTCCTCTCTAGAATCATTAGCCTGCGAGAGAATGAGACATAAATATACCAAACCACCCACGAATGAGATAGAATAATCGGTATTCTTTTGTGCGGTGCTTCTTAGCCTCCCCATTCCTGTCTACTGTAGTTTTCTGAAGATTTCACTTCTAACGCGTGTGAACTGCACACTTGTATTTTATGTATTTTTTGGTAATTAGAATTGCTTTGTTGAAATTAGGCCTTTTTTTATTAGGATTTTTTCATAGATTATCATGAATCATGAATAACCACTGTCCTTTTGCGCCATTTTGTCATAGAGTGTACCGTGTCAATTTTCTATACCAGACTAAGAATTTGGATGTGCAATTTTGGCCATAATGTCGTGCACACAGCTCTGTACGAAATTACACAAATTCTGTCCAAACTAGCTAAGTTCCAGTAGGTAGTATCTTTCTGTCATTTTGCATGAGTCTAACGATATTTTATTATTGTTTTTCAGATAACTTTAATCCAGCAACAAAAATGGGCAACCACCATGGCCACCACTACCCACATCACCATCATTACCCTCATCACCACCCACACCATCACCCCCATGGCATCATAGTGCGACCCCCCGGTGTTCACCTGGTGATCCAAGATCAAAGTCACTTTGGTCACCATGGCTACCATGGGCATCATGGACATTTCGGTCACTTTGGACATCACGGACATCACGGCCATTTCGGCCATCACGGACATCACGGACACCATGGACATCACGGACATCATGGCCACCATGGCGGACATTGCTAGTGATGTGATACTTCAAACTTCAACAATTTTAATGTTTGATGACTATTAAAAAGAAAAAAATATATGTTTCTGTTATAATTATCAACTATTACCAAGTATACTAAGAATTATACTAAGTATTTAGTTGGCCGGGAAAATTATGAAAACTATTAACTTGTTTGGGGCGTAGCCGTGATCTACATATCCGCCTATGTTAACCGGATCAAACAGAACAGTGACAAATCAGAACACTTTAGAAAAGTTATACAAATAATTTAAAAATATATAAACTCAGGCAAAGCGATGAAAAAAACTATGTTAGTTTAGATTAGATTTTTTTTATCATTTTTCAAGTGTTTCTGTTTGTCACAGTTATGGAACCACTCCTACATGTACTCCGAAACCTAGGTACTTGTAACATCACCTTCTTATAATAATGCCTGAGTCAATCTTGACTTATCTTACAGGAAATTAAGTTTATTTATTTACTCATTTATCTCTGACAACAGAGTTAAAAAACTCCAGAAAAATGTAAAAAAAACTTAACTTAATCCAAATGTGGTAATTTCAACACGATTTTACAGGCATTTTCCGCTAAATTTAGATGCCATTTGCCACCACTATTGTGAAATAAATTAACAATCTCGTAAGCTGTTTATTTTGTCACGAAGCAATCGAAAGTTTATTGTACCTGATATATATTTTTTATTATTTAGCCTAATTAGTATTATTGAACTTAGTATTATTTATTAGAGAATTTAAGTAAATAAACGAAAAAATAAATATATATTCTGGTGTTTTATTTACTATATGGTTGTCATACATTGCACAAATGCCTAATTTATGTTCCTTGATTTTTCAACAAAAGGCCAACTGCCAGGGGTCAGAGACTATGGCATCTCCTATCTAGTGAATATTTTCTAGCTGAGGGAATGGATATGGGAAAGAGAAAGGTTGGTATACACCAGCTTGCTGATCTGGTCACTAAAGCCATTTTAAGCAACGTTTCAAATCTCCCTGACAGTCCCTTACCAGAGACCATAATCATAGAATAAATATAATTAATATATACAGGGTGTTAAGGGACGTACTTGCCAGTGATTCCTGACATTATTTGAAGTAAAAAATGAAAATGAAATTTTGGTCTCCGGTGACTTTTTTATGTTTTTTTTCTACATAACCATAAAAAAATGGTAGTTGTTGAACAGTTGGAGGCGGGGTAGGGGGTTCGGGTTCGTGACGAAATGCGGAAGAATTTTTTTTTGTTTAATTTTTAAGAAAAAAATTTAAAAAAAAAAGTCGTCAAAAAAAGTCACCGGAGACCAAAATTTAATTACATTTTTTACTCCAAATAATGTCAGGAATCACTGGCTAAAGTAAGTCAAGTACGTCACTTAACACCCTGTATTATAAAATAAAGTGTACTACAATGTGCGTGCCGCTAAAACTCAGAATCGATGCGCGGTACGACCAAGGGAGTTATGTAGTGCGGTAGTCTTCTATGGTTTCCGTTTTTACTTAAAGGGATATAAGGGCTTTTGAAGACATACGGGCTGGATGTTTCACCTTCTAGAAATGTCTAGAACAGTCCAGAACATTCGAGAGTATTCGAGAACATTCCACAACGTTCCAGAACATCTCGGAACATTCTGAAACGTTCTGAAATGTTGTGGAATGTTCGACAATAGTCTGGAACGTTCGGGAACATCCCAGATCGTTGTGGAACATTCCGTAACACTCTCGTATGTTGTGGAATGTTTTGGAACATTGTAGACCATTAGAGGCCTTTATTGTATGGGTGGGGCCACTGGGCGAAGCCGGATACCTCAGCTAGTCATAGATAAAGAAGAAAACAAGAAATGCGATTTGAATGTGTGTCGCGATCTAAAAAGTCTTTGCATTTCAAATACAAAACTGTATTTCATCATCATTATGATATTTTTTATTTAGATAAAATGAAATGCGATACACGTTGTCAAGCAAGTGTAAGAGAGAAGAGCATCCTAAATGGGCTAAAATAAGTCAGTGGGTACAATAGTTCCAAATAAAAAAGAATGGCTAATAATAATAAAAAACCATACATTTATTTTCTTCACCGGGTTTCCAACCCGCAACAATCTTTATTTATAAAGTATTTGTGTGCCTGCTATCAATTCAATGTGTCACTAATATTACTACGACTTATTAATTATTTCACTGGGAAAAACCAAATCTAATCAAATATTTCATATTATTTTGATTACGTCACGAAAAATCCTACGTGGCCAAATCTACAACGATTTTGGAATTTAAATAAACAAAAATTTTAACAAAACAAAAAGACGACTTCAAAAAATGCACTAAAAAGTAAAAAAATAATTTCGTATTCTTCTACAACTTTATAATCAACTTACCTTTTCTACTCATCAATATGTATGTACGATTGTTATTTTTGGAGTCGGTGTCGGCGGGAGAGGAGCTGTCAAGTGAACACGCCGGGCCGCGGGTACCTTGGTTGACACCGACTTTGGTGATACTGTGTGGAGGGTGTTCTAAAGGAAAATAAGGAGAGGAAGTGGGAATACTAATCTGGGGGTTAGTGCGTCCAGGAGTGACGGACGTATGAATCCATCTCTCCCACTGCGGTGCTAGGCGATGTTCTAAAAGAGTTCTGCTTGAGATATCACAAGATCTCCCTCAACCAGTCTCACATGTTACAGTTACTGACTGTGCATTAGTAATATTACTAATGCACTAAGTTCTAGATCCATCGCCAAGAGTAAGGTTTGATTTCCGCCTTTATTCAGCTCGATATGTTCAAATCGAGATATTTCAATTAGAAACCTAAGAAGATATTTTTTTAAATAGATCCAAGTACCTACATAGAGTAGATAATTAGGAAAAAAAATTGTCAATCTTGTTTTGGAATATCAGTTAGATACTTACGCCATCTATATTTCGTCACAACTATTGGAATATTATTATAGCTAAGACGCAAACCAAAATAAGAGGTACATATTTGCAAAATTCAACGGAAGATGTGCTAAAAGTGTTGATTTTCCTGGTTTTTTGATAAATAAATTTAATTCCAATAAATCGAAAGTCTCCAAAATTCACAAAACTTTTATTATGATCAAACTAAATACATTTTATATAAAAAAAATACACAGACATTCCTCGGTTCCGAATAATCCGACAATATTTAAATATTTTCTCATTCTATCATAATTAGCAGAAATTATTGTTTGTGCAATATAAATACATTCGATAAGATTATTAAGAATACGGATGTGATAAGAATATTCGATGATTGATGACTTGCAAACGAATAATAGATTTACGTGTAATAGAAGATACCTTTAAATTTTCTGAAAAAACATACCTAGAAAACAACAATAACATAATATTATTAATGTTTCATAGTCGTTGATGTGATGACTATTAATTTTTTTTTAATTTTCCTAAAATGGAAATCTTGACCGCATCTTTAGAAAATTCCATAAATACCAACTGCACTGAAAATGTTTATTTCCTATCTCACCTACGAATTTTGATGTTCGAAGCCAACCTGTTTTGGATACCACAATGCTGTCATGATTTAAAGTTTGGGATTGGATGGAGGACTTAGCTAGCAGAAGATTAGCCTTGTTTGGAACCGGTCGCATTTGTCCAACCGGCTTTGAAAATATTTAAAAATATTGCACAATCTTTGTGTATATTATATAAAGAAGAGTATCCCGGTGTGTGTTTAGTTTTTAACCCTTTCATACCTTGTGCATTTTTGAAAACGTATAGATTTCAGATTTTTTCCTCCAGTGGCGAAGAGCCAATAAAAATTGGCGTCTTTCGTTTTTCATAAAAAAACTAACCACCACGCCGTTTACCCATAGGGGTAGGCAGAGAGGATGGACCCTCAAACAACTCGGTCTTGCATATACTCCTTGCCTCATTCATACATACTCTTCTATTATTCTGATTCTTGACATGGCCGGACTCAAGTAACCGATTCACTTGATCGTGCCATCTCTTCTTCGGGAATACCCGACTTCTTCGACTTTTCACATTCGCGTCATATATTCTCTTTACGCTCCTTTCTTCATTCACTCGCTCTTCATGCCCAAACCATCTAAGCGTCCCTTTCTTAATCTTACTTATTACTTTTACATCAGGTTGCATTCTTTTCGGCTCTCCACATTTCTCACACGATCATACCTATATGGTTTCATCACACACACGTCTTATTTTTCAATTATATATGTACCCGCCTCGGAACAGACTTAGTCTAGTGAGGCGGGCTACTAACTTGTTCGTGTAAGATATTATTATTACAATATACGTCCGGGTTGCCGCCATTAAATAAAAAAAAAATTAAAAAATTGCTGGTACATGCTCTGTATTTTTTATTCGACTGTAGCTACTTGTTCAGGCGATCGCCATTTTTGTATATTCAGTGTGTATTTCATTTAATAAAATGTTCATTTTTTGTATACTGTGTACGTTTTGTCAATGTGAAACACGTCCTCTGAGACCTGATGTTCTTTCAAATAAAAGTAACAATACTTCAAAACTATTGGAATTAAAAACACTTCAATGGGCTGTTTCTAAAAATTTTAAGATAATTTAAAGTTAAAATCAAAAATTTGAAGTATATTTTTAAAGTTAAAATCAAAAATTTGAAGTTCATTTTAAAGTTAATATCAAATATTTGAAGTTAATTTTTGCGTTCTGTGAAAATTCTATTCTAATCTGTTCTATTCTGTGATTAGTTCAGTTTTAATAATTATTATTTTTTTTTACATTACCTCCATACAGGAGGCCCTGAGGAAAATAATGTCCCTCAAGGCATATTTTTTTTTATTTATTTTTTTTTATTAATAATTTTTTTTTGTTACATACATAAAAATATTACAAAAAACATTTCTTTTGATAAGAAGTAAAAAAAAATAAAATAAAATATGTAGCTTAACGATAAACAATAATACAATTATCAACAAAAAAAAGATATTACAATATTATACATATATGTATGGTAACAAAAAAAATCCCACATAGGCATCGCCAGTTCGTGGGTATACTTAAGTTTTTTTATGTTATCTGAGATGCTGTGTGGAGGGTATTTTTGAGGAGAGGAAGGAATGAACATTGGTCTTGAAGAGACCTACGTTGTAGGAAGGAGGAAACACAAAGGCCGATATAAATAAAAGAACTTGAATAGAACACACAACATGAAAGTTAACTTAAAATATTTGATAAATTGTTAAAAAACTTTTTAAAAAACCGTCCATAACGTTTTCAAATAACTCTCAAATAATAAATAAATATTATAAAGCAACAAATATTTTCTACCACTTCCAGTTTTAATTCAGGTCTGAAAGGGTTAAACAAATATAGGTTTTATTCCACGATTTAAGAATTCGCACACTTTCGTCCTTCGAAACAAGAGGTATGTCACTGTCTGTATGAGATTTCAATAATTTATTTATTTAAATACATGTTACATAATTAGATATTTACATAGAATTGGATACATTGAATCACCATACTAGGCGGCTGCCTGTTTCATGGTGACAATGGAGGATATTTACTTTAAGTGAAGTCTATTGTTAACATATGGAACTATTAGTAATGTAATGATGTTGAAAATTGGTAAAGTTATAATAAAAAACTAGTAAAGAGAAAAAGAATTGGGTAAGGATAAGTTTGTGAGAAGATACATATCCTTATTTTAAAATTTATATGTGTGAGTGCATACGCATACGTATATACAGGTGCACACATCCATACACACATAGGCATATACACACACACACTTACACATATATATGCGTCTAGGTACATGAATACATTAATATGTATATATACGGCCATGGACACAGTACCAACACATTTACACACAGTTGTAATTTTTTTTTTTTTTTGAAGTGTATGAAGGTGTAATTAGAATGGAGCTTGAGTATTTGCAGTAAGTATCTTTCCAAATAGTATTGAGATATATGTTAATAAAAGAGGTGTTATTTTCTAACATGGTGACAGAATATAATTATTTATTAATGTTTGAATAACTGTACTCATGCTGCTTTTGTAGGTGTATTATAATATTTTTATTAAGTTTATGTGTATGTTTCTTTCTTACCTTTTTTTTTTAAATTACATTATTGTAAAACTACATTGTTGTAAAACTTTGTTGTAAAACTGCACATCTCGATACAGGAATGCCCTAGTGAGATGTGCAGCTTATTGCTATATATATTTCTTATTTTATAAATAGATAAATGAATACAATGTAAATATGTACAATAAATAATTCAGGCATATACTCTTTCTATTATTGAAAAGTTTTGATTCATTGTAACAGTTATTAAAAAAAACATACAAATACAAGATAATACAAAAAATGGAAACAAAAAAGATTACAAAAGGCATAGCCTGTTCGACAATATGCGTTGGTATAATTCTATTTTTTAACATATTAATGAAGTGATTTTAAATTAAAACATCATAATATTATAAAGCATTACTTTTATAAGAAAAATTATGTCAAATTGAGCTATAAGCGGGGTAAAAACATAAAATATGACATTAAATATGATAATTAACCGATGAATATGGAAGTTTAACCTCTCATATCGGGGATGTTCCGATATATTTATGTTTCCGAATAATACATCAGCACCCCCTTTTCCTACCCTTAAAAGCAGAATTTTAAAACTTGCCGATGAAATTTGTCGATTTGATGTTCAAAATAAGAGAAAAAATACTGTCTATATCTGATGTCAGCCCGGGCAGCTCCTGCTAATAAATTAGAATTAAATAAATAATCATTGTTTCGGTTTTTCTGAAAATAAAACTGTTCGTTTGAAAGTCGTCAGTTTACGTTTAATCTTATCATAATTTTATTCAAAATAATAATTATATATTATTATCCTTATCGTTAATGTTTTTCATCTGTGATTTGGCACCACCCACTTCAGGCCGGAGGCGAAGGTATTATAAAAGGCGAAGTTCAATAATAATGCATAAGTAGTTCAAACTTCGCCGCTTCCATAAGCTTTACTGCTCGTCATATTTATCAGGTAAGAGTGTATATGTTATCATTGCATTATTAAATTGCCACTGCAATACGCAATTGCTTGACAAATCAAGTGGATATTAGTTTGGGTTACGCCTTAAAAATTGTTTTTTGGTGTTTAAACAGCTGTCAGCCCCTTTTAACTTATATTTCCTTTGTAAAAAAATCAAAACTATGAAATATTTATTTTTTAATAATAAATATTCTGGAAAAATCTATTCTTACTTAACGTTTTGTTTTTTTTTCGAACGGATTATTAATAAAACGGTGACATCTGTTTCGCCTTCTAATGTCACCTTGACTTTGATTTTAATTAATTGTTGACATTTATTTAAATATAAATATTAAACCGTGTAGAAGACCATGTGCATTGCGCATGTGACCTTTGGGGCTGCTGTTTGGAGTTTTTTTTTTGGTTTGAAAATGGGTTTTTAAAATTTTAATACAGCTTTGTGATGTTTACTTGTTTTTACTGCGATTTATTTAAAAATAAATATCTGGTTTCGCTACATTTGATGACGTAGCAGGGGTGCCCTGGTTCGTGAATTGAGGTTTGTCCGGGGTCTGCCCACAAACTGCTTGGCAGACCGGATCGGGAGGGACTGGTTGAGGGAAACTTTTAATCTCTTCAGCAGGACTCTCTCGTTACTTCGCCTGGCACCGCAGTGGGAGGATTGCTGTTACGCCTTGACACACTGATCCCCAGATTCCTACCCTTCTTCATACATTTTTCTTTTCAGAACTTCCTCACCTTCCTTTTCTAAAAACACCCTTCACACAGCATCCCTAAAGATGACGTAGGCCTGAGGGGAATTATTTTCCTCAGGGCCATCTGTGAAGTGCCAATTTTAAAAAAGTGGGTACCTATGCATGTTAATTGTATTAATTCCTTAAAATTTTATCTGGTTTCAGGTACTTAAAGTAAAATCAAAATAAGATGAGTCAACACGGACACTGTGGGCCTCCTCACCACGGACCTCCCCACCACGGACCACCCCACCACGGACCACCCCACCACGGACCACCTCACCACGGACCACCCCATCACGGACCCCCTCATCACTGCCCACCGCCCCACTGCCCACCTCAACACGGACCACCCCACCATGGCCCACCCCACACCATAATGCCGCATATTGACATCCACCTGACTCCTGGTCATAACCACCATCATTAAGGGACACCGCAAACTCGACATCCCCATTAAAAATTTAAACCTGAACAACAATCTACAACAAGCGCATCACGGTTTTACACAATCAGTAGATTCGTGAATGAAATCAGGAACCATCTAATGACCAACATTCATCACGGATACCTAATATACAGATCTACAACAACCATGGACATCAAAGAAAACCAACAATAACACTGGATTCATCATTGGTTAAATTACCACACAGTCACGGAATATTCCATTGGATTCTATTTAGCGATTATTTACCTAATTTGTCAAGTGAGTCGGTTCATTTGGTATATACCTACTTAAATTAGAGTAGGTACATATTGTTATGTACATACTCTAATATATATAAGCTAATATACAGATCTACACTGACCATGGATATCAAAGAGAACCAATAGTAACACTGGATTCGTCGTAGGTTAACTTACAACATAATCACGGAATATACCATCGGTTTCTATTTAGTGACTATTTACTTAATTTGTCAAGTGAGTAGGTACATATTGTTATGTACATACTCTAATATATAAATATAACCTATTATACAGATCAAAAATGACCATGGACATCACAGAGAACCAAAAATAACACCGGATTCATCCTAGGTTAAATTACAGCATGGTCACGGAATATTCCTTTAGTTTCTATTTAAAACAGTGATACCTACCTAATTTGTCAAGTGAGTAGGTACATATTGATACGTACCCACTTAAATTAGAGTAGGCACATATTGTTATGTACCTACTCTAATATATATAACCTAATATACAGATCTACAACGACCATGGACACTAAAGATAACCAAAAAATTGGCTGGATTCATCTTAGGTTAAATTACACACAGTCACGGAATATTTAATTGGTTTCTATGTAATACAGTGATGCCTACCTAGTTTGTCATGTGATATCAATTGATAGCACATATTTTTATCTTTCGAAAATTATAAATAATCAATTAACATATCTCTGTGATCAAATAATAAATGAACTTATTTTGGCACACCCACCGTTTAAAATGATATTTTCTTGTTCCTTTTATCTTTAAAGATATGTTTTATTTATTTTAATAGATTATCATAATTGGAAACACTTTCTACGACGCAAATTAAGATATTCGCAAGTAATTACCTACCTAGCTGTTGAATTGCGAGACCTTAGTCACGTCATAAATAACTAACCTAACCTAATCAATTCGACTGCATTTTGAATTCTAGGTAATTGATGTTCTGAAGAACAATCACAAAAAATGATAAATTCGTGGACAAAAAATCATTAGATGTGGGCACACCCATTATTTTAAAAATGATCTTTTCGTGTTCCTTTTATCTTTAAAGATATGCTATATTTATTTTAATAGATTATCTTAATTGGAAACTCTACGACGCAAATTAAGATATTCGCAAGAAGGTACCTACCTAGCTGGTGAAATGCGAGACCCTAGTCAGGTCGTTAATAACTAACATACCTAATCAAATTGACTGCATTTTTGAATTCTAAGGACGGGTTGTTTCAAAATATTTAATGTCATCAAATATTTGAAGTTAATTTTTTTTCTGAGGAGGTTATATTCTATTATACAGGGTGTCCGGAGGTAAAGTGCATTAACTTCGGGAGGTGATTCTACATGATATTATAAGTAAAAAACATAAATAACTTTTTTCGGCCAGCTTTATTATTTTTCGCTGTTACGATACGGGCCAATCACCACCATACAATGTTACTACGATCGTGCCCGGCAGCGTATTTACAAAACCTATACTGATACAGTCGCGGTAACGACAATTTACATTTTAAATATACCTCTATATTGGTTATTTTTTATCACATTGCAAAAACAAAAAATGTTCTAAAATCTAGATAAAATAATCTTTCTGATGTGTATATTAGAAATTAATAATTTTATTTCTAAATATTTAAATTTGAATATTATTCCCATATATTGTAAATACACCTCTATATTGATAATTTTTATCACTTTGCAAAAACAAAAAAATGTTCTAAAATCTAGATAAAATAATCTTTCTAATGTGTATATTAGAAATAAATAATTTTATTTCTAAATATTTAAATTTTGATATTGAAAATTTATTATTATTATTAATAAAATTATTTATTTCTAATATACACATTAGAAAGATTATTTTATCTAGATTTTAGAACATTTTTTTGTTTTTGCAAAGTGATAAAAATTATCAATATAGAGGTGTATTTACAATATATGGGAATAATATTCAAATTTAAATATTTAGAAATAAAATTATTAATTTCTAATATACACATCAGAAAGATTATTTTATCTAGATTTTAGAACATTTTTTGTTTTTGCAATGTGATAAAAAATAACCAATATAGAGGTATATTTAAAATGTAAATTGTCGTTACCGCGACTGAATCGGTATAGGTTTTGTAAATACGCTGCCCGGCAGGCTCCCGGCAAGTAAGATCTTACCTCACACAAAGGATTTTTAGTAGGTAGATCTTTTTGTATGGGAAAAAAATGTTGGAATTTCGAAAAAAGTTGTTAATATTTTTTACTCCTACCGTCATGTAGAATCACCTCTCGAAGTTAATGCACTCTACCCCCGTACACCCTGAATTATAACATTAAAGGCCAGTTGCTGCATGAAACTGAAATAATCACGAAACTTGACTAGAACTTACACAGAACGTGGAAATTAACTTCAAATATTTGATGAATTCATAAATGTTTTGAAACAAACCATCCTAAGTAATTGATGTTCTTAAGAACAATCACAAAAAATCATTAATTCGTGGACAAAAAATCTTTAGACATGGGCTAGGCTTACGCTAGGATAATTAAATGTATTATAATAATACTAGAGCCTGTATATCAGTTGTTATTTGTTGTAAATGCTCGCCCCATCAAGTACCCGAAATCTCGCATAAATTTAAACTAGTTCGACCGCTAAGTGAGACCAAATCTCACGATAGACATGTTCCGGACTATAAAAAGTATAATAAAAAGAAATTCAATGTAATAATATAAAGTAAACTATTACTTTCGCGAACAAAATGGGTTAGTGTGCTTTTCAAAACGCCCTTTCGGCCCTTTTAGTTCAAATTGTTTGTCGATTCTGAATGCGAATTTAGTCTTAACGTCAGGAGTCACCTCTTTCCATGGTAGTTTTCTTAACACAGGTTATTGATTCGTGTCACATAGCTCTTCACGGCCCCGCACAACTTTACAAGCAATATTATGTATTGCTTGTAAAGCTTGTACAAGCTTGTAATTGCTTTTACGTAAAGAAAGGTTTATCAAGAATTTAGCATTCCAAAAGATATATGTATTTTTAACCAATCAAAATAATGACACGCATATTTTTTATTTGTATTTGAAAAGCATTGGTATCAGTACACCATCTATATTATTTCAACGTAACATTGGGAAAATTCTTGTAGCTAAGGCGCAAACCAATAAGGAGACGAATAAACCGATTTTGTAAGGGTGTATAAGCAGTATTGTTTTTTATTCATAAATGATTCAAAGCTCCTCGTATAGAGGCCGGAATTAATATAAAACCCGTGTTCAATATTGTCGTAATAAAATAAGCCTCGCACGTTTTCAGTGTCATTCATAAATTCGGTAAGAATTTATTACAATTTTATCATAATTTGTTGGTTAGTTTTATTTTTGGATCGCCTTAATTCTTATGGTAAATTTGTTGTAGCACAATTATTATTTACATTATCCACGAAATTTCTATCGTGTTATGAAACCGCTGTTTTTTAAATTGCAAGTTGCAGAAATTGCAAGATATAATTTTGCGTAATAGTAATTTTATAATGTTTGTGTTTGTTTATTTCGAAATTCGTGAGGCAAAGAGTGTGTGCCAAGACCGAGTTGTTTGGCGGTCCGTCCTCTCTGCCTACCCCTGCGGGGAAACGGCGTGATGGTTAGTTAGTTAGTTAGTTAGTTATTTCGAAATATAATTTTATTATTATTTACTTTTGAATGTTGCTATAACTTTGCGGTTATTCATTAAGTATAGATAAATGAAATAATTTTACTTTGAACCACTTATATATTTGAGTAAAGCCGACCGGTTTCGGAACGACCGTTCCTTCTTCAGTATACGTTTGCCCTGAAGAAGGAACGGTCGTTCCGAAACCGGTCAGCTTTACTCAAAAATGTAAAATTGTTTCAAAGTAAAATTGTTTAATTTATTTATTATTATTTAATTACTGGTGTTTCGAAATCCTGCTAAGTAGGTGAGACAATTTTTGTGCAAGACGGCAGGTTCTCTCCAAGGTCACTTTCATATTGCTTTTTGATTTAGATATTAGTATTACAAAATATATTCGGATTTATACTAAATATGAACAAAAACCATAAATAAATAATTCATCTTTCTCTGATGTTTGAGATAGTATTATTGATTATTATTTGTTATTTTATTATTTGCCTGCACAATGTTGACAAAAACCACGACACTTGAGTTTTGTTTTAAATATATGAATTTATTTTTAGACATTTTAATTCACAACATAATGAGTCATACCGGAGACTGCAAGCCTCCACATCGGGCCATGGACCTCCTCAGCACTGGCCACCTTGTCATGGACCATCTCAACACTGCCCCCCTCCCCACTGCCCTCCCACTCACTGCCCACCTCCTTAATGCCAACTGCCCATAGTCCGCCTCACGACGGCCCACCTCACCATGGCCCTCACACCTTGGCCCACCCACACCATAATGCCGCATATTGATATGTATCTAAGTGGACCTGATCTTCATCACAGACCACCGCTTCAAGGTCACCACGGACAATGATTATTAAGGGGGTATTCTAGTCCAGAAGCATGAATTGTAGGTATTTTTTCTGCAATAAAAAAAATATATTTTTAAAAGCCATCATTTTACCAAATATTTATTAATCATTAATGAATTCATTAAAAAAATATCAAACGAAATAATTAAAAATTCAAAAAGTTACATATTTTTTCACCAGTTTGTTTACTTTTCTAAATTTTTTAAAAACAGTAAACATTAAAATTTTGTAATAATTCTGGTAGGGGCGATAGAGTAATGTAAAGAGAAAACTCACACCAAATTTCAAGTCAATTGGTTCGGTAGAACTTGAGATATCGGGTCAACCGTCTCGAAAACAGTAGTTTCGAGAAAAATGCTTTTAAAGTTTTGTTTTATTAGGTTCTAGTTAGATTCCATCTAAACAGTAACACTAAAATGGTTATAAATTTTTAAACAATTCGAATTTCGAAAAATCCATTTAAGGAGATATTTTTAAAGCGGTATCTAAACTAATACATCTGGTAAGAAAATATATACAAATGCAATTGAGAGATACAGTTACATTTTTACAAATACGTTTTAAGAGGAAAGCAAAGATTACTGGACAAAAATACATTTAAGGAAAACAGATAACTATGTGACTAAAATAATATTGGTAAGATTGTTACAAACCAAAAAACATTCTTAACATATAATGCACTTATTCTAAGTGAGAAGTGCTAAGACTTAAGGCTTCCTTTACGGCATTCGGCAGGCTGTTATAAAGTTTTTGCTCGTGAATGACACGAATGTGGCGAAACCGGTCGCAAAAAATTTAAATTAAAGTAACATACAAAATTACATTGAAAATTAAAACTCTTCAAAGCAAAAATGAAACAAAACTATTAACACTAAGAAAATTATAAGAATACAATACATGTCGCCTTGTATACAAAATAAACTCATACATACAAACACAGAATTCATTTAAATGTCCCAAGTACACAAACACTTTACACGACAATACGATAACATACATTTAAACACCATCCACACTAATTTCGGTAAGCAATCCATTGGATACGAGGGGGGCAACTTACATGATTGCCTCCCAAACGACATTAAAAATTATAAAAAGCCTGACAGGTACTAAGGATATTCACATTTTGAAACCCAACAGGATAGAAACAATTGAAAATTAAAAAAAATCGAAATTTAGGCATCTTCAAAGATTTTTTTTAATTTTTTTGGTCAACTTGACAATTTTTTTTTATATTTACAATTACGTTAATTTGTGTAAAAAAATGCAAAAATTACGTGAATGACTCATTCTTATTCAACCCACTTCCCTTTATTGAACCCAATATTGATTACATACGGAGTTCCACAAGGAAGCATACTAGGGCCCGTTCTTTTCACTATTTACATAAATGAACTTTACAGCATGGAAATAAACGGTGAAATAGTTAGTTATGCAGACGACACAGTTTTACTCTTTAAATCTAAGGATTAGAATAATGTATTTAACATAGCAAATTTAGAAATCACGCGAGTGAAAACATGGCTCGACTTAAACATACTTACACTAAACATATCGAAAACAAAATTTACAACGTACAATATAAACAGCACGGGACATCCAAAAAACAACACAAACACTATAAAAATACACGAATGTTTAAATAACAACATCTGCATTTGCCCTTCTCTAGAAAAAAACAGAACAAATAAAGTATCTAGGAATGGTAATTGACCATAACCTAAGATGGACACATCATATCAAACAAATCACAAATAAACTCCTCAAAACAATACACAATTTCCTAAACATATGGAACGTACATAAAATAAAACAAATGAAAACAACATATTTTGCACTTTGTCAAAGAACAAAAAAGACAATATTACCAAAATCTATTACGTAATAAGAATAAAAAATATACACGTAACACAAAAAAAAATATAACACATCATAAAAAAAAAAAATTACCTTAGATATAAATTTTTATTTTTAGTTTAATTTTAGCTTTTTTTGTTTTTACGCAGCATTATTTTTATAGTATTTTTTAATGTATCATCATTACTTAGGGGTTGCCCATTAATCACGTGAGGCTCGAAAGGGGGGGGGGGGGGGGGTTTGGAAAAATTACGAAATATCACCCGGGGGGGGGTTATAATGAGATATCACGTGTATTTATTTTTCGTGATAATATTCTGAAAATGTCTAAATACTATGTACTAAAAAAATACATGTGATTTTGGGGGGGGGGGGGGGGGGTTAGTCTAAAACCTCACCACATATCACCACGGGGGGGGGGGGGGGTTAAAAAGTCAAGTGATTAATGGACGTTCCCTTAATATAAAATGTAGTCGCTCAAAATGTATGTGCGCATAGATCTTTTAAACTACGCAACGGATTTTCATTCGGTTTTTGCCAATAGATAGAGTGATTGAAGAGGAATGTTTAAATGTGTAATTCAAGAGGAAGGTTGATATGTATAATACATGCCTATTAAAGTGGAGAAAAGCCGAGAAATTCAATATTCAATTCAGGCAGCGTGCAGCTGGCAGCTGGCAAGCGGGTGGTTTGGATTTTATAAAGGTTGGGTAATGGAATTGTGTTTTGTTAGCCACAGCAATGTATGGCCGGGTCTGTTATGTTTAAATTTTTGTTTTATAAAATGGAGGCCTCGGCACAGGTGAGCTACCCAGTGAGGCCGACAGTGCTGAATTGTATTTAAAAATGTTAGATATTAAGTCAAATAAAATAAATAAATAAATTATCGATATCCTTTATTGGCGTCAATGACGATTTATGTAAATAGAAAAGATTCCTAACTAATTTCTGGAATTTTATAGAGACGTGATAAAGATTTCTGTTGCAGAAAAATAAAAAAAAATACATGAAAATCATCACAATTAATCACCATATAAAAATAGAATATGTGATGTTGTTTTTGTTGTTCAGTATGTAAGTTTTTTCCGAAAATTGAATACTGAAACCTTATACGTCATTCGTTTGAAATTCGTCGATCATTGAATAAACCTTATCGAAGGTGCGATGATTCATAGCTACTCGTATACAGACCAGAAGTAATATAAAGCCTGCGTTCAGTACTATCTCGTTAGTATTAGTAGACCTCGCTAGCTTTCAGTGTTATTTGCTCATCAACTCACGGTAAGAATTTATTATAATTTTTTAGTTATCTTTGGATGATTAATTGTTATCACAAATAGGATTTGTTGAAAAACTGAAAATCGGCTTGAAGGTTTGAATTTTCAGGATTTTTAATGACATGCGAAAAATCAAAACAGTACAAATGCAGAAACATAATTTTAAACAGCTCTACTGCAAAAGTACAAAATTGCACATCCTACATTGTTCTTCAGGACCGTAGAAATTAGTTTTATATGCGTTGTGAAATTGGTTCTAGTAAAATTATATTATCGACAAAATTTTATCATGTTGTGAAAAAGCTGTCTTACGAGAACTTGTTTTTTTAGAAAGCAAAAATTACAAGATATGATTTTGGGTAATTTTTTATATTATCTGTTAATTTTGAAATACATTTTTTTTTCGAAATTCTGCTAAGTAGGTAAAACAATTTTTACGAATTACAGCAGTTGTCTTCCAAGGTCACTAAAAAATATCAGTATTACATAATACGTTTGAATTTCTACAAAATATACACATAAACTTCAAATGAATTATCCATCTCTCTCTGACGTTTTAGATAGTTGTTTTATTGGCCTGCACAATATTGACAAAAACCACAATATTTACTTGCGTTTTGTTTTTGATCTATCAATTTTTTCTAAAAATACGGGGATAAATATTCTTTATATTAATCATAAAGGAAAACGTTTAGATAACTTAGAAGCCTTGCAAATAAAAAAAATCCCTTCAAAATAATAAATCTATTATATATCAACAAACAAAAATATATTGTCTTACAGCCAAATCATGGATGTGTTCTCCTACCCACCCACTCTTCATCAATACCTAGCAACGGCTCCACCCCTACCATAATAATACATTGTTTCCATCCATATTTTGTAACTGTTAAATCAGTATACGCTTGCCCTGAAGAAGGAACGGTCGTTCCGAACCGGTCGGCTTTACTCAAATATATAAGTGGTTCAAACAAAGTTAAATTGTTTCATTTATAATTTTTTTTTCAGAAATTTTAATTCTAAACAAGATGAGTCATCACGGACACTGCGGGCCTCCACATCACGGACCACCCCACCATGGACCTCCTCAGCATTGGCCACCTCATCACGGACCACCTCAACATTGCCCCCCTCCCCACTGTCCTCCGCCTCACTGCCCACCCCCACACTGCCCACCTCACCATGGCCCTCCACACCATGGCCCACTCCACGGCATAATGCCGCATATTGATATCCACCTGGGTGGATCTGGACATCATCACGGACCACCCCATCACGGTCACCACGGACATCACGGACATCATTATTAAGCATCATTCAATGCCTCAATACAGTTCACCCAACATGGTTTTACTACTGGACATCGCCTCGGGTCAACCTATCACGGTCTCCATTCCTATAATGGATACCACTGACACGATTGAGGAAAGCCTCATCGTGGTCCACTTCAAATCGGCCCACCTCACAACGGCCTAGACATCACCACGACATTATATTCCGCCTGGACGTCACCACGGAACAACCGAACGAGGTCACCATGGCCATGGGCAGCGTTAAGGAGCAGGCAAGCTCATCACCAACGTGAAAGTTACCACGAGTCAATGATCGATGATACTTTCTACAAGCTGTCATTAAACACTGCAACATTTTTCAGTCAACGTCACATAAGTAAAGAAATATACCTTTAGAAAATATTAATTTTACCTACCTTTGTGATAAAATAAAAACATATTTTTCACACTCGGTGTTTCATTTCATGTGTTCTAATAATTTTATCTTGAATAATTTTCGCTTATCATTAGATAAACCGTCATATCAACAAATATTGAAAATAAAAATATTTAGAGTTGCTTCCAAAGATAAGCAACAAAGCTAATTAATTTTGCGTATCAGATAGTATAATGCTGTGACTTATTTATGCCTGAAAACTTCAACCGTAGCAGTCACCGTTACTTTTTTTTTAAAAGAAAGACAAACATTCAGACCGGTCAGTGCCTGAGTTGGCATCGCGTTTGGGTCCCACCCGGGCGGCGTATTTACAATCCCTACCGCGTTTCAGACGCTTTAAATTTTCAATATCAAAATTTTAATATTTAGAAATAAAATTATTAATTTTTAATATACACATTGAAAAGATTATTTTATCTAGATTTTAGATCAATTTTTGTTTTTGCAAAGTGATAAAAAATTATCAATACAGAGGTGTATATACAATATATGGGAATAATATTAAAATTTAAATATTTAGAAATAAAATTAATAATTTCTTATATACACATCAGAAAGATTATTTTATCTATGTAGATTTTAGAACATTTTTTGTTTTTGCAATGTGATAAAAAATAACCAATATAGAGGTTCATTTAAAATGTAAATTGTCGTTACCGCGACTGAATCGGTATAGGTTTTGTAAATACGCACCCGGGCGTCGCGTGTTCGATTCCTCGGCTGGTTAAGTCCTCTATAACAACACAAGCAACATTTTTCGCTTTCTGTGGTGGTAGTAGGAGATTTTCAAATATTGTCGTGTTATTCCTAACCAGGGAATATTTAGGTTTCTTCAAAAAAAAAACAAAATCCTCGATTATGAAAAACCTAACAATATTGGAAAATTCTCTATACTACGAGTACCTTAAATGTTGCTTGTGTCTTAATGGAGAACTTAGCCAGACAAAGAATTGAACTCACGACGCCTGAGTGGAACACGAATGCGATGCCAACTTAGCCACTGACCGGTCTAATGCAAGATACCATACGGCAGAAAAGATGTTCTAGCACAACATATTATGAGAATAAGAATGGTGCTAATGAATGAAATCCCTAAAACATGATACATATTTAACCACTCTTTAAATGTGAAGGTAATAAGAAATCTTGCAGTACTATACTGTGTGTACTGTAGTATAAATATTCATACATACGAGTATTTAAAAAAAAATAATTGTGCGTACCGCACAAGAGTTCCAACTGCTCCCAACCGCCTTGGGCCAGTGAGACTATGGAAATCCCAATTGGGGTGATGTTGTGAGGCTGAAGATGAAGGGAGGGGAAAGAGACGAGGAAGAGGAAAGCTCGGAAGTGTTCAGCTATTTAGATCTGGTCACCAAACACAGTTAAAGCCATTCCAAGCAACGTTTCAATTCTGAATGGTGGTCTTACATCAGGGCGATATCGAGAGTATCTTCCGCGCTAGAATCACGATATAAAGCGTACGGGCCTTCCCAGCAAGTTTAAAGGCTCAGTACATTGTGCGGGTAGTGGAAAATTATGGAACCATTGAGGTTGATGATTTTTAACAAGGTACCTACGTTTAATAACAATATTTTCGATTCCAGTAACTTGCGTGTATTTATAATCACATCCGGTAGTTAGCGTTACTCATTGTGTGTTCACATATTTCACAATGAATTTATTCATTGACGCAATACACATTAATTTTATACCTATTTATCTCACTTTTTTATGTGGGCATAGCAAGGCGTATATATATGGTGATATTTAAAGCGTGTTAAGAGAGAAGAAGAGTACTTGACTTACTTCAACCAGTGATTCCTGACATTAAATGGAGTATAAAATGTACTTAAATGAAATTTGGGTCTGTGGTGATAATTTTGATGTTTTTCTTTTTCAACTCAAAACATAAAATACTGTAGGTTTTGGACAGTTAGGGTCGGGGAGAAGGTTTGTTTGGTTCCATGGATGAGTTATGACACGTGGAAGAAATTTTATTTAGACAGGTTTCGTAGAACAAAAAATAAGAAAAACAAAAGTCACCGAAGACCAAAATGTTATTAACATTTTTTACTTCAAATAATGTCAGGAATTACTCGATTAAGTAAGACAAGTAAGTCTCTTAACATCCTGCATGTGTATAAATATATATACAGGGTGTCCCTAAAGAAAGTATATACTTGTTTTGCTTTCTGTGTAAACGCAACTTTTCCGAGGGGCGCGGGGGGAATGTAAACCAGTAGTCTGGCTCTTGGGAATTTAGTCGCTATGAAGCATTTCTCGGGAGCGACCGCGCGTTGTGCGTGCGTGAGTTTTACAAAAATGGTGATTCGGCGACTGTAGCGCGTAGGAGATTCTGCAAATTTGAGGTTTTCGTCAATTCAATGATGCGTCAAGCACTCCTCACATTCGAAAACGGGTCAAAAAGTTTGAAGAGATCGGTACAACGCTGGCAAAACCAAAATCCGGGCGACCAAGGTCATCGAGAACGGTAGAAAACGTTGAGAGTGTGTATCAGTCTTTTCGTGACGACTCAAACTTTCGATTCGGAAGCGCGCAAGTGCTTTAGATGTGCATAGATCATCGTTACACAACATTTTGCACAAAGACCTAATGCTGCACCCTTACAAACTTACTGGCTATAACCAAAGAACATGGTTCCAGCAAGATGGAGCAACATTACATACGTCCAACACGTCTCTGCCACAAGTTCGTGAAATTTTCCCTAGCAAATTGATCTCCAGGAGAGGTGACATAAATTGGCCTCCTCGTGGTCCTGACTTAACCCTTATGGACGTTTTCCTGTGGGGTTATCTCAAATCTAAAGTGTACGCCAAAAATCCGACTTCCCTGAAGCAATTAAAAGAAAATATCCGTCACGAAATGGCAGCCATCACGAAGCCTAGCTGCCGAGCCGTCAAGATAAATTTTACTCTTCGATTAAATTAATGCCGCCAACGCGAGGGTTTAGATTTGGACGATATTACTTTTAAGAAATAAATTCCCAAATTGTGTATTTTAGTATTTAACAAACATTTTTTCGATAGAGCCCTTACTTTTTTAAAAATCGATCCACTAAATATATACTTTCTTTTGGGACACCTGTATACTCGTACATCCCGCTATCATTGCGTCGCGCGTATTGTAAGAGGCCACTTTCATTCAATCCTGCGTCCGACAGTCATTTTGCGGACAGGTTCGAACAAATATTTTTAATATATCTGTAATCATTTGTAGAATAACTTCAATAATTACAAAATTACCTCGTGGTGTCATTAGACATTTAAAGGAAATTACCAACTTTAATTCTGTTGAACCCAGAGAATCCGTTCAAGTACTCGGACCCAAACTCGGAAGTTGTCCAAGCCACTCGCGAGCCGGGAGTGGATCCCGGGATCGCTGGCTCCGGTCGAACCCGTGCGTCTCGGTCCGAGCCACTCGCGTGTCGGGATTAGATCGCGAGTTTTTTTGCGGGTTCGTTTGAGTTCTTTTGCGTGCTCCGGCTGAGAGGTATGGTTCTGGTTGAAACCGTACGTCTCGGTCCGAGCCATTCGCGAGTCGGGTGTGGCTCCCGGGACCTGCTCCATGAACTCAAGTACCTACTTTTAGAAGGAAGCACGTCTCAAAGGCCTCCGGCAAAATGTAGAACTTTAACCCATCTCTAGTTGATATCAGCTGTTTAACAGTGCCGAAGCATAGAGCCGGCACAAAATGTTATTCAAAAAATCTAAATTCTTAGATTAAAAAACAAATTGTTTTTGGATTATCCATGTGATGCCGATTCACCAGTCTCCCGTTCATAATAAGAGTTTTGAATGCACACCGTTTTGTATGCACGCACGCTGCTTGAAATCAAACATAGGATATTGTAGCGTAATTATTTCATGGAGGTTATTCAGTCGGTACTTACTCTGGATTAGTAATATTAATTTCGGCGTGCCGCTTGGCAACTACTGCGAATTTTGCCTGAAAAAGTTGGCCGCACGGAGACAGGAAGGAGACGGAAGAGGGGGAGTGCAAAATGGCGGGAATGGCGGGGGACGTTTTTTTGGGGAACCGGGGCATAAGGACGGATAAAGGAGAAGTAACGCGTGGAGATATTTCTAAAGCGTTGCCTTTACGTTTCCCCCATTGTTTAAAGAAGAAACTGTATTTGGAACATTATAAATGCTATGCTACGACATGGCATTCAATAATTACAAGCTAATGGAAGTTCTTTTATTTACATCCAGATAGTAGCCTCCTTTTTATCCCACTCAGGACCCTGAAAGGATGAGAGCTCATGTTAACGGAACCTATTTGCTAGGCCAACAGCAAATACCCGTGTCAATATGTTGCATTGCAATATGGAAATTTGCAGCTTCAGAAGCACTTGTAATGCTTTGTTAATACTAAAAACGAAACGAGACCAACTGGTGTTGGCTGGAATTGGGTGATAATATGTGTGGGACTATTTTTTTTACGCATTTGACTAGGTAGTACCTAATGTTTTTATTTTTTATGAAGTCGAAAGTCAACTTTAATGGGGGTGGAGGTGACACCACGTTATCCGCCCCGGGTGCCGTCCATGATAGCTACATTATCGCCATAACAATTGGGGAGGCGGGAATGGGTACCGCCGCCCCGGGAACCTTTATTGGATAACCAACACCTCTGCCATAGGTCACCCCAAGTGGTTCGCTACGTTTGGTGATTTAGCAGCGGTGCCCGGGTTCATGGGGTGAGGTTTGTCTAGGTCTTGGAGGCGGATGACTAAGACACACTGAACCCCAGATTCCTACCCACCCCTTAAACCCTTTTCCTTCCCAGAACTCTCCTCTCCTTCCTTTCCTTAAAAAAACCCTCCACACAGCATCCCCAAAGATGACATAGGCCCTGAGGGAAATTGTTTTCCTCAGGGCCTCCTGTGTGGAGCTCATGTAAAAAAAAAAAAAAAATAACAAAACGATTCACTATTTTTGTTGTCATTGTTCCAAATTTCAAATACTTTTCCAGCAAGGTGATGGTTAGGGAAGGGTAGTAACTGGATAAACGACATGGGAACTAAGTATAATCTCATTTTAATCTAAATAGGATACAAAAATTAATGAAAAAGTCATTAGTTTTGGCGTCGTGAAATTTTAAAAGATTTTTCTTGAATTTTTCTGTGGTAAACAAAACGCAAATATTAAATGAATGACTCATTCCTATTCAACCCAATTCCCTTTATTGAACCAACTACCGGTTTCCCGTTTGGCGTCAATGACGATTAATTAAGAAGGGATTCCTAAATATTGAGCTGAAGATAAAGAGATAAGAGGGCATACTGACGTATCAAAACTCCTTTATCTGATAATGATAAGCGTTGATGAGCAAGCTTGTTCCTTTTAATACTTAAGCCACTGTACAAACCTAATAGAATCATTATTGTACTAAAGCATCTTCGGCATTAATCTGTGCTTCATCTGAATCAGTGTTTTTCGAAAAATGTGAGTTACTTTCATACTTTTATGATGATTTAAGAATGTTGTGGTGATGTGACGAATACAGTGATAATCATGCAAAAATGCGTTATAATGATGTACAGTAATGGTGGGTTTCTTCATTTACCGAGAATGCTAAATGCAATGCTAATTGTAAAAGTAAACGGTCAAATGCTTAGAAAATTTTAAATTTCGATCGTTTACTTTTACAATTAGCATTGCATAACTAAACTAAGGGTGGGTTTCTTCATTTACCGAGACTGCTAAATGCAATGCTAATTGTAAAAATAAACGATCGAAATTTAAAAATTTCTATGCATTTGACCGTTTACTTTTACAATTAGCATTGCATTTAGCATTCACGGTAAATGAAGAAACCCACCATAACTAGCTAAACGCAATGCTAATTGTAAAAGTAAACGGTAAAATGCATACAAAATTTTAAATTTCGATTGCTTAATTTTACAATTAGCATTCTTGGTAAATAAAGAAACCCACCCTTAGTGTCGATATATTGGTTTTCGAAACATTTAATCGAATAGTATTTAAAATAAATAACTCGATGTTAGTGTTAATTCGAAGCACCATTCGATTAATTCCATTTCTTACTTGAATATTTTTTATCTTTGTTAATAAATATGTTTTATCACAAATCATTTCCAAACTGTTATCTGAATTTTAAGGAAAATGAACCTAATTTCAAGATAAACATGAACGATTGTTTTTCTTCATTAGCGACAAGGGATTGTCGCATTGTTCGTTGTAGTAACAATACAACTATTCATCAAACCTGTTTTACTGCTATTTTGCACGAAGCTTACAATATTGTTAAATGAGAACAAATCACTTTGTATAAAACACTTGTACCGCACAGGGTGAGGCACACAAGACTGTAGAAACAGGGGGTGGTTCCGATCCACGAAGGCGTTAAGAAGTCGGGAGAGCGTCTCAGGACTGTCCGCTTGGAGAGCTTGTTTGAAGGTGATCCAAGGGCTCGTAGTTCCTTTTAACTAGACGGGTCTGGTCCGTAGAGCGTAGAGTGTCCGAGGTCCAGGGGTAAGGCGATGGTCAGAAAAGAAAAGAGGCGAATGGAAGCAGGTCAGAGCAAGGGCGGGCAGGCAGAGAGAGATGTTGACGCGAAGGTGGTTAGTTGATTACTGACTGGTTTGGAAGGGCTTCTAGACCCTATTAATTAGGCCAAGGTAGAACGCTAGAGCACTCTGCCGTTGCTATGTCATTGTTGGGCCGTTATGCTTAGGGAGGATTCGTAGAACCCATTAAAGACGTTGGCCATCGGGTCCGGATTCCGAGAATCCAGTGAAAGCGCCCGATGGCAACAAAATTCCCTCTGCTCGCTCGCCTCACCCTGACAATTATTTATTTATTAAACACAATATTTTACATAGCCAAATACATAATACATAATATGCCAAATACGTCCGACACAACACTTATTAAAGCCAAAATTATCAACATGTTTAGAAATCAACATTAGGATAAAAATTAAAATGAACAGGAATGAAACAAGTATAGACTAGACATATATGTACTTATTTGTGTGTGTTTGTCTTCTGTCATTTTTGTTAATTTTTATGTTATTGGTTTCGAAACATGTTGATGATTTTGATTAAATAAGTGGTGTATACAAAGTGATTTGATTTTCATTAAATAAAATGATTATCACAAAGTGAATTTGCGATTATTGAAGAAATACTTATAATATTGTGTTTATTTTATTTCAGATAGTTTCTAACAAAACTAAACAACACGATGGGTAACTGCTGCGACCCCCACCCCGGAATGACCCACCACCCCAATCACCACCCCAACGCTATAATAGTCCGACCCACCGGGCCCCAGGTGTACTACCACGACCAAGGTCACTTTGGTCATCACGGTCATCATGGAGGCCATATTGGGGGTCATCACGGAGGCCACTTTGGTCACCACGGGGGTCTTCATGGACATCACGGCCACCACGGTGGCCACTTTGGCGGTCACCACGGTGGTCACTTTGGCGGTCACCACGGTGGTCACCATGGTGGTCATCACGGACATCATTAGTGACGTGAAATATAAGGTTAAAATTTTATGTTACCACGACAATCACGGAGGCCACTGATCTCACTACAGAGGTCACTCATGGCCACGGTCAACAACACGGCCAACACAATGAAGAGCACGAGTAATTTGGATAACATGGTCCCCATGGCGGACATCACTAGTGACGTGTTTCTTTGCTTTGATTTGGTTTACGTTTTAAAAAAATTATATAAATAGATTTATTACGGAAATTTGTTGAAAAAAAATATTGCTCACATTGTTGTGTGATATGGTTTACTATTCCATTAGGCTGCTTATATTATAGTGAAGTTAAGAGATTCTATTATAAAACCATCGGAGAACATTCTGACGGACATAGTTTTGTGTCGAATGTCTATTGTTCATTTTGGATGTAAGTGATAAAAACTAAGGTTAATGGCGTTGATATATTAAGTTTATTTTTTTAATTGCTAAACCTTATTTGTGTAAGATAGAATTGATGTAATAAAGTACCTAAGTAAATTTAATAAAGAATAAGCGTATTTTTAAACCTTTGTGTTATTTATCTGCATTTTTTAAATGGTGGAGTTTTTATTGAGTTTCTTGTGTGGATTTAAAAAAGTGAAATGAAAATCAGTTCCTGCCAGCACCTTCCAGCTCGACGCGACGTTGGGTTCTATGCCGGGGCCCCTTGGGCCCGGGCGGAAGTCTGGTACTGACCGAGACGAGACACTATTTGTACCAGGTACTAATTTAGTACTAAATAACAGATGTGTAGTTTCGGCGCCAGTTATACATAAGTCTTTCTTTTCCATTATTTTTTTGTTCATCAATTACGTCCGTTACATCCCGCTTTTTCGTATGAAAACAGCAGTGACTAATCGTTGTCCGAAGAGCACCTTGGTCATTGAGGGTTGAGTTTTACAGAAATTGCGACCTGTTGAGCCGGCAAGCAACCAGAATGCTTTGCTGCCATGCGGGCAGGCAGCCAGCTTTTGGCTGATCTGCAGGTCTTGCTCGAATTTTGGCCTACTTATGATCCTCTTGGTTTCGTCTAGCTCTAGGCTGTACAAGATTTTAGCCCTTTTTTACCTCCGTTTAAGGAGTCGTCTGGTCTAATTTAAAAAATCTAAACTGTCCATTACAACAATGAGTCATCATCATCACTCTTGGCTCTACAACCCTTAGTGGTTCTTGGCATCCTCAAGAGTCTTCCTCCAATCAACTCTCTCTCCAGTTTAGAAGCTCCAAGATAGATATATCTTTGAGGACATTGGCCTTCCCAGACCTCTTCGCCCTATCGGTCTTGAGTTCAGCAGGGACTTTGGTGTTTGATGCTCGGTCATTCTCTTCAGACCCAGGCACTGAAGTCTTCCTAGTTTTAGAAATTTTGTGACAGAGTATAGCTTATTGTTGTAGCATCTTCGCCAAAATCCATTTTCTGGAACCGGTCGATGATATACCTCAAAATTGAGAGGTTATTATTAAAAAAGTTATTGATCAAACAATTATTTCTTTTCATCTTAAACCTACGTACTTTCATAAAATAATAACATTGTATTAACAATTCATAGCAGAAAAAGGAAAAGAATTTGTGTTCCTTCATCTGTTTTCCGTACCCATTTATTTATAACGAAACATAATAATAGAAGTCGTTTTATGGTTATTTATATTAAATATATTAATTTTGGTTGTCTGTTGATACGTCCTGCGTGAAATCTGGTTCAATGAACTCAAAATTATAATTTGGATGGCGGGTAGGGGTACCGCCGCCCCGGGAACCATTGATTGGATAACCACCACCTCTGCTATAGGTCACTCCAAGTGGTGCGCTAAGTTTGGTGACTTAGTTGGGGTTGCCGGGTTAATGGGGTGAGATTTGTCTAGGTCTTGGCGACGGATGTTCTTGCCCACCTAGTGCGTGGCAGGCAGGATTAGGAGTGACTAGTTGAGGGAGATCTTTTGACTCTATCGACCCATCGCCTTGCGCCAGGATGGATTCATTCCTACGTTATTCCTGGATACATTGATTCCAGATTCCTACCCATCCCTCAAACCTTATTCCTTCGCAAAACTTCTCCTCTCCTTCCTTTCCATAAAAAGATCCATCACACATCATCCCCAAAGACGACTGAGGGATTTCTTTCCTCTGAGCCTGGAACAATTCAGACAAGTGGATACCTACGAAATGCGCATTTCTTCTGTTTAAATTTCATAGGGCTAATATTGACAAGTAAAGTCAGTTTTCAAGATTTTTCAAGGATCAACGCTTTTTCCATTTTCAAGAAAGCTTTTTTTCCAATGTAACTAAGGTAACCAACTAGAAGGGAAGCTTTTCCCACCGTTTCCATTAAGTAGGATCAAAACAAAATAGTTATTTCTTTGTTTCTTTATTTGTTTTATTATACGCCCAGAGGGCTTTTACATAAAAAAATAAAGGCAGTAAATCTTTAACATGCGAAGGAAATAATATAAATAAAATTACAATAGAAATAAAAAAGTACATAAATTAAATAAAAATACAGGCAACAAAAATTTTAAGTACAGTGAGATATAATAACGATAAGTTGCGATAAAAAAATACATCCTACTAACATTATAAAGACGAAAGTTTGTATGGATGTATGTTTGTTACTCTTTCACGCAAAAACTACTAAATGGATTTTAATGAAACTTCACAATAATATATCTCACACATCAGAATAGTCTATAGGCTATAGCTTAGAGCTCTGGCATTTTGAAATTTGTATACAAAACTTGCAATAGGTTTGAAAAATGAATGAACGGGTATGGAGGGGGTTGAAGAGGGTGGTTAGGGGGGGAGGGGGGATAGGGGATAAGGGAGGGCGGAGGAAAGAGAGGGAGGGGGGAGGGGGAGGGGGATTTGGGGGAGGAGGTGTGCGTGGGGGGGTGGGAGTTGGTTGTGGAGGGGAGGAGGGAGGGGGAGGGGAGTGGAGATAGAAAAGGTGGAGGAGGCGCTGTGGGTACCCCCCTAATACTATGCTAATACTATGCGAGTGATGCCGGGGGCAAAAGCTAGTATATGATATAAAAATACAAACAACAAAAATTTTAAAGTAAGGTGATCAGAGGTTTACAAAATTGCAACATTAAACCTAAGTATTAGTTTCGCAAAGTGGCAAACCGCTACATCGATGGTACCTCCAGTACCTCTGCAAGTTGCGGGAGTTCGGAACTCCAATTTGGATTTTAATATTTTAGTTAAGAAAGTTAAATAATTTTTTTTAATATAACAAAATAATACTATAGGTTATGATGGTTTATAATACATATTACAATGATTTTACTAAGACATTACATTTAATTACACTAATAAGATAGGTAGAGATAGTTTAGCAAATTTGTCGATGAACGAGTAGTTTATTAAATTTACCAAAGAATTCCTTAGAGAGTACTTGTATCATGGATAAATGATTTCATTATTTCATTTTTAAATTGTGTCAGTGACATGTTCCATAGATCTATGTGCGAATACATATTGCCCAAGTGTTGAATTCTGTGTGGTGGTATATTGAATTGTGACCTGTCGTAGTATTACTACAGTAAAATAATAGTACTGACCTTGTGTTTCTCGCCGGCACATTAAAATTTATGAGCGCCAAGAATTCAGGGCTGTCAATAGTACCTATTATGCAAGATTTTAAACTTAAAAAACTAGATCGAAAATATTTCTTCTGTCACTCAAGTTTTATAGAATAGATAATCGCAATGGATAAGTGTAGTTCAATTGTTATTTTAGTATTTTTAGTTTATAATTTAAAAAGCTTAGGATTTTTTTTTGTATTCTTTCTATTGTTTGAGAATGCACATCATAGTGGGGAGACCATACAGTTGAGTTATATTCAACCTGACTCCTCACTAGTGATGTGTATAGAAGTTTTAATGTTTTAATGTCGGTAAAATCTTTAGCCACTCTTAGTACAGAACCTAACATTTTTTTAAACCCTTCTTTGAGATATTTTCAATGTGTGGTATGAAGCTAAGTTTGGTGTCGAAAGTAACACCTAAGTCATTAATTTCGGAAACAGATTCGAGAATGAAGTTATTGATTGTGTAATTGAAAAGAATTCGATTTTTATTTTTAAAAATCTCATTATCATGCATTTATTAACATTAAGGTATAGCTTAGCTATATATGTTATCGCTACACCACTCGACTAATTTTGACAAGTTTGCTGAGAGAATATAACAGTCGTCCAGGCTACGAATTGCCTTATAAAGTTTCAAATCATCTGCGAACCTTAGTACGTCGATATCTTAAAATATATTACAAATGTCATTCACAAAAAAGATAAATAATATAGGTCCGATGTGGGAACCTTGCGGAACACCACTGGATGCAAAAAAAAAGTTTTGATGATTCCCCATTTAGTTTTACACTAAGTTTTCTGTTTGAAAGATAGCTTACAAACCAATGCAACATATTTCCATGAACTCCAGCTTTAAACAGTTTTTCTACGAGAATAGCGTGACAAACCTTGTCGAACGCCTTGCTGAAGTCAGTGTAGATTGTGTCAACTTGAAGTTTCTTTGCCATTGCATTGGAAATGAAATTTTGATACAGAATGTGGTTAGTTAGTGTTGATTTGCCGGTTATTAAATGGTTAAACCACGCTCTTCGGGACATATACTTTCTTTAAATGAGCTAGTTATTTTATCCAGAATCGGTTTTTCAAACAGTTTTGGAATTGTTGACAGTATGCATATAGGTCTATAATTAGTTACTTCGATTTTATTCCCCTTTTTGAAGATAGGTGTTATATAACTATGTTTCCATAGATCAGGAAATATACCTTTCGACAAAGAATGACTAAATAGTGTGTACAGGGGATAATAATAATAATAATAAGTTATTTATTTCAGCCGAACAGAGCGGTGGGTGCAATACTCTGTCTGCCATAAAAAAGTATACATTACATAAAATGGATTTACATACTATAAAAAGAAAAAATAAAAACATTTAAAAAGAAACATATATACACATATTTAGTACTTGTATATCTACTACGGGGGCTTCAGATGAATTCTCCATGTTAGGTGAAGAGGCGCGCCCTGCCACTGGACCACGGCCTGGACGAGAGTGTTCTCCGATCTTTGGTAGCGCTGTCTCACCCCGGCTATTCTGTGGCGCATCAAAGCGGCGAACCCATGTACCCTTCCTTCTGCGAACATCTGCGAGGCACTGCATCGCCAAGGTAGGCCGAATAGCGCCCTATATGCGTTATTGTATTGTACTCGAAGTGTGTTCATGACGCCTTGTGAGTATCTTGTCCATAGTTCGCCGGTGTAAAAGCTCATGCAGTAGCTCTGGAATATTTGCTTCTTCACCGGAGAACTGCACCTGTTGAATCTCCTGGCGAGCATGTTGGCTCGCACGCTTAGTACTCTTCTTTGGCGTTCTATGTCATTTTTATCATTTAGGTCATCAGTGACGACATGCCCCAAATATTTTATTTCACTGCAGATTTTGACATTGTCTCCGCCGAGGAGAATGGGTGGAATGACAGTAGGACCAGTATTTACTTTAAACACCAGCAATGATGACTTTTTGGCATTGTACATCAAACCATGACTATCGACGTATGATTGGCAAATGGCCAGAAGTTTTCTCATTGCCCTTACTGATGGGGCTAGTATGACCATGTCATCTGCATAACTTATATTATTCATACATACTCCGGCAACGTGGCATCCGATTCTTGCTTTGTTCAGTGTTTTACTAAGTTCGTCCATATATACAGTTGAACAGCACTGGGGACATTGAGCCTCCTTGCCTAACGCGGCACTTTAATTTTGCTGCTTCTGACAGGCTGTCATTCCGTCTGACGAAGTTTTCCTGTTGCTTGTACCATATACTCAATATATTTACAATTTGTGGCGGTACTTGTCGGTCCGTCAGTTTTTTCCATAATTTATCATGACAAACCATGTCAAAAGCTTTGCTTAGATCTGGAAGCATGCATATACCGATGTTTTTCTGGCTTTGTAATATTCTATTGATAGTTTCATGCTATATATGGCTGTATCAGTAGAGCACCCAGCTTTAAAGCCCATTTGAGAATCCTCTGTAATGAGCTTGTCTTCCGATAAATTTAAAATCACTTTTTCAAATATTCTTGCTATTATGGTGGCAAGAGATATGGGCCTGTAATTAACGGAGGATGTCAGGTTTAATTGGCGACTTTTTGGAATCGGTACTATAATGGTTTTGGTCAATTCTTTCGGAATGTGTCCAAGCCCAACCATGGCAGTGAAGAGAGAAGCGAGCAGTGTTGTCAAGTATCCCCCCGCATGCTTCACATGTTCTATGACAAGTCCATCGTGACCAGCAGATTTGCCTCCTGCCATGTTGCGTATTGCTCGGCAGCAAGAACGGTGACACACTTCTGTAAGAGTAATGGTGGAATGTTGTCAGGATCGGCATTTTTATTGGGATCTAGAAGTTTAATTTGTTTTATAATTTCGTTAAGTTGAATGTGCACATGTGACAGGTTTATATTGAAACTGGGATTATAGTTAGGTAAGGAGAACTGATTGGGTTGACTTTTATCGTAAACGTTCTTGAAGAAGTCGGCAAAAAGATCGACAATATTTTTGATGCCATCAGCCTTTCTAATTTTAGAGAATTCTATATACAACTTCGATGTTCCGTTATCCTTGTACAGTTTGTGAGCTGTTTTTTACGTGTAATTAAATTAATCAAATCTTTATTAAACAAGACTGGATATTTAGATTCCTTATATTGAGTGTAAGGGACAAAGCGATTTATATGATTACTTAGAATTAAGTAGAATTGTTCAGTATTATGATTTAAATCATCACTATGAAAGACCAGTCAACCAATGCAAGATAGTCACACATACCCGAATAATCTGCCTTTCTGAAATTATAGCATGATCTCGTAGACTTCAGAGTTTTTTCGCCAAATTCTGTTATGCAAATATTTAGTGGAGGATGATGGACGTCAGGGGGTATGACAACTTCTATGGCCTTACTCACTTTGATACATTGAGAATTGAAGAATACGAGATCCAGAACACGATTGTTAATATTTCTGACAAGATTATGTTGAGTTAAGTTTAAATATATTGACATGTCGAGTGTTACTCTTTCACTTTCCGAGATAGTTGTATTACAAGTATTCGACAATTCGGGATCGTCCAAATTCTAATTTATATTTGGAAGATTGTAATCACCTACGGCTATAAATTTGGCATCAGAATATTTTGTTTTTAATTATTTCTACGTCTTCATAATGGTTTTTGAAGACAACAATGTTGGCCGAGGGGGGTATGTATACAGAACTAATTATTATTTTCTCACTTTTACATTTCACCAATATAAACAATTGTTCAACGTTACTGTTTTTTGTGTTTAATTTCCTTGAAGTAAATTTCTTTTTAATTGCGGCGAGGACCCACCCCCTCTTGATTTAGAACTGGTAGCAAGATTTCTGTCCTTCCTATAAACATTATATGATGATAATTCTAGTTCGGAAGAGTTGATGGACGGATCTAAAAAATATATTTCATAAAATATAAGTATAAACTAAAAAAAAGGATTGTTTCTTTTAAAAAGTATGAACGCATATAAGAAACAACCTAAAAAAATATGTATTTATGTTAATTATGTTATTTATGTTAAATTATACGTGACAGTTTCCACTGATGAATAAATAAAAATCACTTTTGCGCTTGAAATCGTGACCTATGTGTATGTGAGTCACAAATCATCACTAAACAGAATCAAAACAAAATTATTTATTTATTTTTGTGGTTTTGAGATCTGTTCATCTTGTTGTTGCGAATTGTTTTTATACAACAGCTGATATTTAGCGAATTTTTTGTGGTAAACAATATTTTGTGGTAAACAATGTAAGTGAATAATATAAGTGAACAGGAAAAATAAGCAAACATAGATTATTGAAATAACAGGATGCACATTACTTTCCTTGATGAGATATTATCTTCTTTCGAATAAATAGTAACATTGGTTACGAACTGAATCATTAGCTATCGAACGCGTATTGAAAAATAAGTAAACATTAAAATTTTAATTAATCGCTAAATGGATAGTAACAACTCAGAGAGCGACAAAACTTCAACCGAGAATATGGTGGATAATACCGAAAACATACGGTTAACATGGCAAATGCCGTCATCGTCACCACAGCCCAGGCCGTCCCCGTCACCAAGTCCAAGACCGTCTCCGTCCCCGTCACCACGGCCCAGGCCCTCTCCGTCTCCAGCTGCACGGCCTAGGCCCTCCCCGTCACCAGCTGCACGGCCCAGACCCTCTCCGTCTTCAACCGCACGGCCCAGGCCCTCTCCTTCTCCAGCTGCACGGCCCAGACCCTCTCCATCTCCAGCAGCACGGCCCAGGCCCTCTTCGTCCCCACGGCCAAGTCCAGCTCCTCGTTTTCCAAGGTCGTTGCCGGACACGCCACTGTCAACCGATTCTTCGCCTCTAGAGCCTGATGATAATGATGAAAGCCAAGCTAAATCTCAAAATTGCACAATATTCTTGAAATCACCGACGAGTGACTGTCAAAATTTCGGTTCAATGCCAACTCACAATCAAGTCAACTAAACACCCATTTTAAAAGTTAAAAGCTTTAAAAAAGTGTCAACATACCGCATAACCTAACCTAAAGTAACCTATTTAACCAATATTTTCATCACTTTTAATGATTTTTCAAAGGAGTCGTTGAGTTGATTTCATTCCGAGTTGTCCAGTCACCGAAATTTCAATGCCGTTAAATTCACCAATGCCACATTTTTTGGCTCTACTCTTCGTACTCACCCATCACACCTTTTTTTCAAAAAAATTTTAAAAAATACTTTTGGAACTTTATGAGAAAATCGAGATTTTAAAATATATTTATTTACTACAATTTTTATAGATACTTTTTATTTATTTATTTATTATTTAAACGCCCGTACATAGGGCTATTTCATACATAATACAGGTGTATCGAACATTTACAAACATTATATATATAGAATAACATACAGTACATACATACGATGCATATTAGTACAACAAATATTTATCATTTTACAAACATATCAGTTACATAAATAACTAGTTATTTTTGCTTTGATGCAAGACGGTGAGGTTTTGAAAATATCCAAAAGATCTGTATACGTATTGGCAGTTCGGTGAAAACGCACTAGCGGTGAATGATAGGAATAGTTAGTGCTATGATTGTCACTGTGGAAAAGGTGGTGGAGTCGAGTTGATTTAACAGGGACACGAATATTTATAACACTTAACATTTGAGGGTTATGTCTATGAGATTGTTCAGTAATTTAAAAAGTATAAGAATGTCATTAGTACGCCGGGTAGAAAGTAGTGGTAGGTTTAGATCAGACATTAATGCATTGTAGCGGATTTCAATTACAGGCTGTCTCAGTTTGAATTGAACGTATCGAAGAAATTTTCTTTGTACTCTCTCCAAACGGTGTAAGTTACAGGTATAAATCGGAGACCATACAGGAGATGCATATTCCAGCTGCGATCTTACAAGAGAGCAGTAAAGTAGCTTAATTGATTCAATGTTTTGAAAAGTCCTTGTGTTACGTATTACAAAACCTAGAATTTGCATGGCCTTATTGGAAATTGTTTCACACTGACGATCAAATGTAAGTTTCCGGTCAAAAATAACACCAAGGTCTTTGATAAATGGTACTAATGCAATTTCATTATTGTTAATTAAATACGATGTAAATATTGGAATCCGTGAACGGTAAAAACACATGTGGAAACATTTTTTTACGTTTAGGAATAATTTATTTATTTCACACCAGCTAGCAAGTCTATCTAAATTTTGCTGAAGGATAAGTGCATCATTTAAACATTTTATAATCTTAAAAAGCTTTAGGTCATCTGCGAATAGAATGAATTTGACATTATCGAAACATAAAGATAGATCATTTATAAATAAAATGAAGAGAAATTTTTCCTTTTCATTAGAATGTTATGTATTGATAATGTCACATATTGTGTAGGTATTATACTATATAATTACTTTTCATAATAATAAGGAAAAAAAAATTTTTTGACAATAAAAGTTATCATACAATTTTCCAAACCCTTTGCATCCCGTTTTTTCAAGTCTTTCCGGCCTCCCTATTATAACTTTATAACTCTCTGGACCTTTATAACTTTCTTGTCCTTCATAATTTTCTGTACTTTTATAACTTTCTGGACTTTAATAACTTTTTGAACCTTTATAACTTTCCGAACCAGAAAGTCTTAACCATTTTTCAAATTTAGAAATAATTTGTAAAGATGGTTCACGACTCTCCAGCCAAGAGAAATAGCTAGATTTACCAGGATTTAGAAATGTATCGTACACCTCTCCTCTCTATCCGTATTAATCAGAATTATAATTTAATCTCGACTTTGGAATTTACAAATTACTTTGGCATCGAAATATTGAAAACAATGGACTTGAGATAAGATACAATTATTTTTAGATTTTGTCATAATTACAGTCTACAAAAAAAAAAATTGAGAGCGGTTTTGGTTTTTTTGCGTAATTCTTATGTTTTTGGGTGTGCTGAATCCGAAAATGACTTTCATTTTGTCACAGAACGTCACGTTTTCGGACAATGTAGGTATCTATGTTAAACAAGTTATCATCTAAAAATAAAAGATAAACGACTAAAAAAAAATATTTTTTTTATAATTGCGTAACAAAACTTTTTTTTTTCATCTAAAATACATTGATTAGTAAGCACTAAACACATTTCTTTTTCCCAGTGAGACTCTTTTTGGTACATTTTCGCTTGTAGGAAGCATCTGGAAGGTCTCTCTGAAGCGTCCAACAGTAGTCTGCAATCATTGAGATGCTCCATCTTCCCTGGCATCTTTTTTCCATCTCCTTAATATCTTGGTGAAATCGTTCACCTTGCTCTTCACTCGCATATCCTAAATTTTTTGGAAAGTAGTCGAGGTGGGATGAAGAAAATGTACTTTTAAACTCATTAGGCAACCTGAAGCTTGAATTGCTTTTAACGATTTGTTTGTAGTTAGGGTCTTTGTTATTGCCTAAATATTCAGGTTACCCTCCCCGATCCCTAGTTCCCCTCCCCCCCTCCCTCGAACCCCCTACCCGAGTTCCCCTTCCTCCTCTCGCATTTCATACATTCAGTCCCGGTACATTTAGTTTTCACAGCTCGCGTGCCACCTATTGCAATTTTTTAATACAAATTTCATAATGCCAGAGCTCACCAGTAGTTTTATACGAACCTTGTCTTGACAATAACGAACACAAAAAAAAGAATTATCCAATGTGGTGCAGTCGTTCAAAAGTTATGTGCGTACATACATTTCTGGGATTAATTTTTATTTAATTAATTAATTTTTCGTAATTTCATGATGCCAGAACTCACTATTGTATACAGAAACCATCGCGGGCATGCGCACATCAAATCCCCAAAGTTTCTTCGCAATCGGATGAATGGTTTAGCAATGAAATGTTTATTGCCAGAGCTCACTATTGTATGTACTATCTATATCTATATAAGTATATACATCTATGTATACCGTTTTGCAAAATAACCCGACGTTCTGGAATTTTTTGAGTATTTTTCTAGTATTCAGAATTCCTAAATATATGGAAATGACATATTTGTAAAAAGCATTAACTTTGTTGCTCGCCATAATTTACAATAAAAAAACACATAAATTTGTTTAAGACCACTTTTATTTTAAACACTCTACCGGTTTCAGAAGCACCCTTCCTTCGTCAGGAGAATATTATAACTGCAAGTTAAAATAAAAGTTAAACAAATTTATGTGTTTTTTTATTGTACATAGAAATCAGTTGAAAACATCCAGACAGCATTTTTGTTGCAGACCTGTAAGATAATTATCGAATGTAGAGTATTGAATGTTGAATGTAATTTGTAAAATAAAATACTTTGTACTGTATAAAGTCAATTTATTTCGAGCGTATATTGATAAATGTTCAATCCCGAAAACCTCCTCTTTCTCCTAAGGGACGAGGGTTGCTATTGGTTAGAGGTTGCATCCAAATGCGTCATGCGTCTGTCACTCCTGGACTCACTGACTCCCAGATACCCACCCCTCATACCCTTTTCCTTCCCAGAACTTCCTCTCCTTCCTTTCCTAAAAAGACCTTCCATACAGCATCCCCAAAGCTGACATAGGCCCTGAGAGGAATTATTTTCCTCAGGGCCTCCTGTGTGGAGCTAATGTAAAAAAAACATGAATCGAATTGTAATATTTTCGGGTATATTATATACCCGTAAATGGAAAACTTTAAAAAGTTTTACTTGTTTTGGTGATCACATAATCACAAATCAGGAATTAGAGATTGGTAGATAAATTTTCCGGTTTTATTTACGGTTATCTGCCCCATAATTTTTTTATGCATGTTGTTTGAAAGCGGCATCTATGAATCGAATACATTAATAATCTGTATTAGTTGATCAATATATCCCAGATGGCGCTGTACGCAGGCCGCAGACTACTTTCCATGTACTGGATAGATGTCGCTAGTGTTCTCTTATTTATATTACCCGAAGGCGAAGATAAATAATTCACAATTTCAAAGAGACATCTATGGGCGAAAATAAAGGGTAATTTATTAGTCGGAAATAGAATATTAGTACATATTTATATGTCATATTATTCTACAGAATTTAGTGATTGATAAATTTGTAGTTAAGAATAAGAACACGAGATTTATTTATTTGTAATAAACAAACAGCTTTTACATAATTGCTGTGATAATATACAATATAAAGTGAACTGAAGTCTGAAGTCAAACCACAGAAATTTCTTTTGCCAAAGTTAATTGGCAAAGAAGTTTTAAAATCTTAAAATAATCAATAAAATATTAAAATATTAAATAAAATATTATAATTTGCGATTTTACTCATAAAGTTAAAAGTTAAAAATTAAAAATAAATATTCATCCTAGACTTGCAGAAAAGTCAATAAATGTCGCGCATTAAAAATAAAATGGATAAAAATTTATCCAGACACTATCTAGATAGCATTTAGTTCGAGTTGAATCTTGCAATCATATACATATAAAGATAGCAGCCAATAATATGTGCGTCAGGAAAATGAAGATAATAGTTCTTAGTCGAAATACGATACAGTTAAAAGTGACCGAATTTTATATAGGTTCCGTAGCTCAGTTGGTAGAGCACCGCCATGAAAGCAAAGGGTCCTGGGATCGAGTCCCAGTGGAGCCAATATCTTTTCTGATTTTTCTGTCTGCAGATTTTCGATTGAGTTTCGCTAATATTGTCTTCATTCAATTAAATCTTAAAATAGGAAAGGTAGAGGAAGAGGAATATAGGAAAAGGATAAGAGATGCTTCCGAAACATTCAATATTTTCATATTAATAATCGATAGTACGCGTTACTTCAAATCGGCATTTCTTTAGGTTATTACTAAAAATGTCAATGCCATGAAATTTTTTTATTATTGTATTGTGCGCATACACGTGGAATTGGGGATGTTTTTTCTAATATTAGTTTTTTTTTTTTTTTTTACATGAGCTCCACACAGGAGGCCCTGAGGAAAACAATTTCCCTCAGGGCTATGTCATCGTTGGGGATGCTGTATGGAGGGTTTTTTTAAGGAAAGGAAGGAGAGGAGAGTTCTGGGAAGGAAAAGGGTTTTAGGGGTGGGTAGGAATCTGGGGTTCAGTGTGTCTTGGTCATCCGCCTCCAAGACCTAGACAAACCTCACCCCATGAACCCGGGCACCCCTGCTAAATCACCAAACGTAGCGAACCACTTGGGGTGACCTATGGCAGAGGTGTTGGTTATCCAATAAAGGTTCCCGGGGTGGCGGTACCCATTCCCGCCTCCCAAATTGAATTCTACACGAGGGAAAATAAAATAAATCAGTTTGTCGGGTTGATCTTGACGGAATAGGAAAATTTTTTGAATTGGTGAGTCCAGGCCATTATTTAGAATTTTAAATATAGATATGTGCGTATTTCGTAATGCCCGAGCCACACTTGGTTATTATTTCAAGCCAGGATATCAAGCAACCGTGGAATGAGGTGACTCCTGACATTTTTAATTTGTTTTTAAGATTCTTGTAAACTAGCGGAGAGAAAAATCTTATAAGGTTTTGTGAGTTCTGGCATGGTGTAATTATTTCTCATACCATTTATCCGATTGCGATGAAACTTTCGTAAGTTGTTATGCGCACGCCTCTAACGGTTATTATATATGTATACTGGTGAGCTCCGGCTGTATGAAGTTTGTATAAAAAAATTACAATAAGTTGCGTGCGAGTAGGTACATCACCACAAAAATGATTCAGAGGCAGACAGACACCTCACATACTCATAAAACCAGAGCTAAACAAACAGACATACTTAATATACCAAAGTGCAACTCTTCGTTAGGACAAAGAATTCTGAATTTTTAGCTCTAAAGTTATATAACAAACTCCCACTTAGTATCAAATTAAAACAAAAAATAGCTAAGGACATTAAATGTTGGCTGAAGGAACTATAGGAAAATAAACTTACTAGTATACTTAAAACATCGTCGTCGAAGTTTCTGGTAAACCTTATCCAAACCATGAAGTTAAACCATAGAAGTCGCTAAAAACTTATCCAAAGCATAGTCCCCCTCAGCACAGGATCTCCTAGTGAGGAGGACTACGAATATAATAAAAATTTAAGTATATACCTAACATGTTTAATCTAAAAAAGTTAAAAATGAAAATATGTAGTTACTAAATAAATAAAAATAAATAAAAATAAAAAAGGTGTTAAAAATGAGTGTATTTACTACAGGGAGGGAGGGAAGGAGTGAGGGGGAAGGGAATCCGGGAGGGGGGATTGCGGGAGGGGTATTAGTAGGGGGGAGGGGGTTCAGGAAGATAGGAAGGCGGGGAAGGTTGAAGGTGAACGCGGAAGAGAAATGGATGCGGGAGGGGAACGGGGTGGAAATGTGGACGCACGGGAACGGACTTGAAGGGGATGGGTGTGGGAGGAATGGGACGAAGAAATGGCAGAGGGAGGGATCACAAAGGAGACATCGTAGCGGTAGGGTATAGCATGGATTTTTAAAATCTATGCTCTAACATTAACATCTGAGAGAAGTGTGTGTATTTCATATAGTTTAGCGTTTCGTTTAGAGGGAAGGAGGAAGATGGAAGGGGGAGGGTAATCCGGGAGGGGGAAAGCGGAACGAAGTTAGGGGGGGTTCGTTGGAAGGGTGGAAGAGGAAGGGTGAAAGCGGAGAAGGTGGAGGGGGAACGCAAAGTGCGGTGACGGGAACGCGGGAGGAGAACGGGGGAGGGAACGGTGACGCACGGGAAAGGACACGCAGGGCAGGGGTGACGGAGGTGTCGGTAATGAAGAATGAGCGGTAGAGGATTGCAGTGGGTAAATTTTAAAAATTTACGCTTTTTACACGGACAGCTATGTGTAGCCTGCTCACGCGTCGGAAAATCGGGTTTTTTCGTGTACAACCTGATACCAATGCACTGAAAACACGAAACTTTGTTTTATCCAAAAGTACAAATAGAATTACAATACAAACACTTTCTTTCTTTGATTGGCATTGCGACGAATGTCGGGTAATTGCTAGTCTAGTAAATAAAGTTAAAAAAAAACTATAACTGCTTTTTTTATTAATAAATTCCTTTATCATTTATTTACAGTTTTTTACATTTTTAAATTAAGTCCCGTTAAACTGATTGATGTCAGTTTGTCAACCTGTTCTTTTGACATTTAATTTTTTTTTTAATTGAGACACGTAGGTACATAAAATAAACACATTAGGAAACTTACCCATACTACGTGACCCAATTTTTGCAATTTTTAACCCCCCCCCCCCTCCCGGTGACCACGTGTAGTAAATTCCAAGACCCCCCCCTCCCCCTACAGTTTTCACGTAGTAAATCATAAATATGGTTTTGATACATTTCTTGCTAACAAAAAGTTTGTAAAAAATTGATTGGCTTATATTTGTCTTTATTAATACGGCGCTTGCTGCGTGACGGCAAGAGTGCATGCATACCTATAATTACAAGTGGAAAAAATATTAAAAAGTTAATGGAAAAAATATAAAAAGATTTCTAGATTGACTACGTGATAAAACCTAAGCCCCCCCCATTGTGACCAAGCGTGGTATTTTGAAGATCCCCCTCCCTAAACAGGTCACGTAGTATGGGTACATTCCCTTAAATATTATGTACATAAAACATATATTTTGGAAAAAAAATGTTAATAAAATTTATAAGAAATACAGAACAGAAAAACAAAAAGCGGAAAAACAGAGATTAGTACAAAAAAGTTCTTTCACTTAACCATTTTTTAGCGTAAATTTTCTTCTGAAACTCAATTCACAGCTTTTTATTGCGTAGGGTAACATGTCGTAAATTATTGGAACATGGTATTCTAGAGTTCTTTGACAGTATTTATTTAGGTATCTGGGAAGTACAAGTCCATCATTTGCAGTTAGTCTTGTATTATGAACATGAACCACTATTGACGTATTGAGGTGATGTGTGCATAATAGGGGAGAGACTGGTTCAGCCGAGTGTTTTTTCCAATGCGTTCTTTTTTTCAAATTTAAAATTTATTTTTTGTTCATCAAACTTTTGTTACTTGTAAAGATACATTTGAAAAAAAAAACGCTTTTGAAAGTTTGATTTGAAAATCCATTTATATAGATACTAGCTGGTTTCCGGCATGCGTTGCAATGCCATATTCAAATAATTACATTGCTAGTAGTTTTTGCGTGAAAGCGTAACAAACACACATACATCGCGTTTATTATATAATATATGTAGTTAGATAGCAGCCGCAAGCAGAGGATCCGACCAAATCGGTTGGAATTCTGGAGTCTTTGGAAATCATTAGAAACACTAACTAAATAAAAAAAACACATTTTCGACGGATACAAGAAGGCGCAAGAAGAACCCGTTTAAACCCTTTATAGGTAGTTAAAATTATGAAATTTCATAGATAAACGGCAAGTATACTAACCAACGATTCAAGATGCGGCCTTTATTTAATTGTAATTTTTGCATCCGAAACTGCTTGCAACGAAATGGCGTTTGCAGGAATTCGATGATAATATGTGTAGGAAAAACTAAGGATGCAAAACCAATCACTAACCACTGTACCTCTGCGAAGGAACAAATAATCCAATCACAATGTAGTTATCAATATAATGTCGCCACAACAACATGAATAAGTACAAGACGATATTGTTAACTTTCGAGATGATTAAATAACTTCCTTTTAGTTGAAAACGTACACGAAAAACACCAATAACTTACTTCAAAGGTAGTCCTAATTCTTCTTCTATTTTTCAAAAACATAGGCAATCGAATTTGTTATTTATCTTGCTGTTGCAACCTGGAAATGCATTTGAAATTTGGAACAACGCGTATATGCATTATTCGAAAAACTAATTATGTAAAAGTAAAATTTTTAAAAACTCGTTGAAGCATTTTTTATTCTATGAAAGTATTCCAATTTGAACTGTCAATTTGTGCCAAGGAATATACTCGTAATATCACAAGACGCCACATACTTTCGAAGGGCCGACAGATTCAGCTATAAAAGCGCAGGCTTTATTTGGCGTGGCCTATTTCCGCAGATCACTCGCCATACATTCCCAATCCAAATAACGCTGGCGATTTTATAGCTGATTCTGTGGGACCCTTCGATTTGGGAGACGGGAATGGGTTCTGCCACCCCGGGAACCATTTAATGGATAACCAACACTAATGCCATCGGTCACCCCAAATGTTAGGGGCGGACGATCTGGACAGACTGAGCCCCTGATTCCTACCCACCCCTCATACCATTTTCATCCCAGAACTTCCCCACATTCCTTTCTTTAAAAAGACCCTCCACACAGCATCCTTAAATATGGCATAGGTTCTGAGGGAATTTATATAGGGCCACCTTTGTGGAGCAAAGGTAAAAAAAACTTATCAATCTTGTTCACGATCTTGGTCCCGAACGTATCTGAGACGGAAAGGCAGAGCCGGACCATTTATATTTGTTGCGTATTACATTTTCAAGGCCAAATTTATATTTTTTGCTTGAATGGCTATACGTACAATAAAAAATGTATAATATTGATAACGATGTTCTTCGTGAATATTAAGTAAAAAAGTTAAAAATTTGACAGTGCATTCTAATGAATTAAAGTAATAATATTGGGACCGAGTACCCGTCCCCACTCCCAGGTTCCCCTCCACCCTCCCGCGTTTCACTCCCCCCCCTCCCGCGAACCCCCAATTCGAACCCCCTCCCCCTCCCCCCTCCCGCATTCCATGCATTTAGTCCCGGTACATTCAGTTTTCGAACAGCTCGCGTGCCACCGATTGCGATTTTTTTATACAAATTTCATTATGCCAGAGCTCACCGCTTCGTTTATATACAAACCTTATCCTGACAATAACGAACACACAAAAAAAAAGAATTATCAAATTTGGTGCCGTCGTTCGGAAGTTATGCGCGTACATTATACATACGCGAATTCCCCTCTCCCGGGTTTTCCTTACCCTCCCGCATTCAGTCCCGGTACATTTATTTTTCAAACAACTCACGTGCCACCTATTGCAATTTTTGTATACAAATTTCATAATGCCAGAACTCAATGGATGGATGGATGGATGGATGGATGGATGGATGGATGGATGGATGGATGGATGGATGGATGGATGGATGGATGGATGGATGGATGGATGGATGGATGGATGTGTAGCAATTGAACGTGCTACGTAAACACAGTTAAAAGAAAGCTCTAGAATCATCGGTTGATAGTTTTTTTATGTGCCATTAAAATTTTCACCATGTTATCAACATATGGAGTGTGACAGTTAAAAAAAAATAAACAGTACAATTTGTTTCAGCTTGCTGTTCAAAAGAATTGGAATTTGAATTGCTTGAATTTGAATTCTTAAGTAAGTACTTCTCACAGCGCTGGTAGCTACAGTACTCCCTCCCCAGACAACGCAGACATGGCTGCGGTGGAAAGAGGAATAGTCAGATACCGAGGTGATCGGGAAATCGAACCCGCCTTCCAGAACGAGTGGTTGTGTGTGTCCGATCCTTACTGCCATCGAACAACGGAAGGGTTGGTTGTGATGTGGCGGCTGGTGACTCTGATGCGGTTTGCGAGTGTGATGTGAAACTCTCAAGATCTTGAGCAACGTATGCTGGTTTGAGGCGGTCGATGCTCACGGTGATTTCCTTCCCTTTTACCAGTATGGTATATGTTCGTTCGTGCCGACGAACGATTTTATGAGGGCCACTGTAGGGTTGTTGAAGCGGGCTCTTGACTGTGTCGTCCCTCAGAAAGACGTGAGAAGCTGTGGGAAGATTTTGGAAGACGAAACGATGTCCATAACCATGGCGGGTACCTTCAACTGGTCTCAGCTCGTTGAAATGTTTCCGTAGTTCCTTGAGGAAGCTTCCGGTGTCGTCGTTAACATTAGGTCGTGCTGTACATAGAAATTCGCCGGGTAAGCGGAGCGGCTCGCCGTATACTAGCTCGGCTGAGGTTGTCGCGAGGTCATCTCTCCAAGCTGCTCTGATTCCCATGAGTACGGTGGGAAGTGTTTCCGTCCAACGGTTATTCTGATGGCACTTGATCGCTGCTTTCAGTTGACGATGAAATCGTTCCACCATGCCATTTGCTGCGGGGTGATATGCAGTTGTATGGATTTGCGTCGTGCCTGCCAGGAAATTCAACTGCCTGAACAGCCTCGACTCAAATTGTCTCCCTTGGTCCGTAGTAATGCGGAGTGGAGTGCCGAATCTTGTTATCCAGCCCTTGTAGAAAGCACGCGCCACTGTTTCAGCCTCTTGGTCTGGGATCGGGAATGCCTCTGGCCATCTCGTGAATCTGTCTACGCACGTGAGACAGTATCGGCATCCTTCTGAAGAAGGCATGACGATTATGTCGATGTGGACGTGCTCGAATCTAGCGGAGGGTCTGGGAAAGGCTCCCAGGGGTGCTGACACGTGCCGTGTAATCTTGCTTCGTTGGCATTGAAGGCAATTGCGTGCGAGCTTAATAGTCTCAGCTTTAATGGCCGGCCAGACATAACGTTGAGTTATGAGCTTAACCCTGGCCTTAATTCCAGGGTGAGCCAGCTGATGGACCGCATTGAATGCCGCAGGTCTGAACTTCTTCGTGACGAAGGGTCTGGCTATGGTAGTTGAGACGTCACAGTAGAGATGCGCGTCAGTACCCGGAATATTAATCTTTTTAAGTTGTAGGCTAGAACTTCCTTGCAAGTGTTGTTCCAGTTCAGGGTCGCACATCTGGTCAGCTGCCAGCGCTGCGTAGTCCAGATGAGTATCTATCGTCTCGACCCTGGAGAGAGCATCCGCGACGATGTTGTCTTTTCCGGAGACGTGTCGGATGTCAGTTGTGAACTGGCTGATATAGTCCAGATGGCGGAATTGCCTTGGTGAGCATTTGTCTGCTTTTTGTTGGAAGGCGAACGTGATAGGCTTATGGTCTGTAAATATGGTGAACGACCTGCCTTCCACCATGTGGCGAAAGTATTTCACAGCGAGATAGATGGCTAGTAGTTCTCTGTCGTATGCGCCATAATTCTTTTCAGCTGCCGAAAACTTCTTCGAAAAGAATGCTAGAGGCTCCCAGTGACCTGCGACGAATTGGTGGAGTGCGGCACCGGCTGTAGTATCAGACGCGTCGCTGACGATAGAGAGTGGGGCGTCGCACTTCGGGTGAACGAGCAGGGTTGCCTGGGCCAGAGCTTCCTTGCACTTGCTGAAAGCTTCTACTGTTTCGGCAGTCCAAGACACGAGTTGTTTGCCTTTTTGGTTCCCTTTTAGGAGGTCATTGAGTGGAGCTTGTGTCCTCGCGGCGTTGGGAATGAATCTTCTGTAAAAATTTATTGCTCCCAGGAAACGGCGGAGATCCTTGATGGAAGCTGGTTGGCTGTAGTTGTTGATGGCCTCCACTTTATCTGGGAGGGGTGAAGTGCCAGCGTCGGACACCGAGTATCCTAGGAATTTGACCTTAGTCAGGCCGAAATGGCATTTGGCGGTGTTGATGACAACACCATATTCCTGCAGGCGCTGGAATAATATCTTGAGGTGGGCTAGGTGCTCTTCCTCTGACGTTGAGGCAATAAGGATGTCGTCTATGTAGGCGTAACAGAAATCTAAGCCTCTGGTAACCTCGTCCATGAAGCGTTGGAAGGTCTGGGCTGCGTTGCGGAGGCCGAAAGACATCACCGGAAATTCGAAGAGTCCGAATGGCGTAGTGATTGCTGTTTTCGGAATGTCCTCGGGAGCCACAGGGATTTGATTATATGCCCGCACCAGATCAATCGTTGAGAAGATCTTGGTGCCGCTCAGTGCCTGTGCAAAATCTTGGATGTGGCGTACGGGGTATCTGTCCGGAATAGTTCTGGCGTTCAATCTTCTATAATCGCCACATGGTCTCCACTGGTCGTCCTTCTTGGGTACCATGTGCAAGGGAGATGCCCAAGAGCTCTCGGAAGGTCGAGCGATTCCGAGACGGACCATGGCCTCGAACTCCTTCTTGGCGCGTTTTAACTTGTCAGGAGCAAGGCGTCGTGGGCGTTCGACTGTTGGAGGTCCTGGCGTGGTGTTAATATGGTGCAGTGTTGCGTGACGAACTTCCCTCCTGGCGCCGTCAGGGCGAGTGATGTCAGGAAACTGTTGAAGAAGCTTATGATACGGGGACGTTCCTGTGACCGTCTTAATGGAAGCGATCTTGTTGTCGCTTCGTTTTCCCGTGATGGTCAAATTCGTCACCTGGTCCAGCAGCCGTATATTTCGGACATCCACCAGTAGCTCGTACTTGGCGAGAAAGTCTGCCCCGATGATTGGCCTGGAGACGTCTGCAATGACAAAGCTCCAAGTAAAGTCGCGTCGCAATCCCAGATCCAGGTTGAGCGTTAGGCTGCCATAAGTAGCGATTGTGCTGCCATTTGCTGCTGCCAGTTCGTATGTCGCTTTAGTGGGGCGTCCCTGGACAAGTCGTCGTGGGAAAACGCAGAGATCTGCGCCGGTGTCTATAAGAAATTGGGTACGGGTTACCCTGTCGGTAACAAAAAGGCGACTGACTTGGTTGGGGCTGGTGCTGGTCGCCATCAGTTTGGGCCCCGCGCGTTTTCCTGCTGGAAGTTGCAGGGTTTGGTGCACTTGCTTGCCTTCGTCCCATACTTCCAGTGGTACCAGCATGTTCCCTCGGGCTGACGACCTCTGGATCGACTGCGGGAACGATTGCTCCAACGATGCGGGGTGGCGCTCCTCCTATGCTGGCCAGAGCGTAGTGTCGAAACTTCGCGCCTCAAGGTAGCGAGCTCTTGTTGGAGAGGCTGCATCAACTGCGCCATCTGTGTAACCAATGAATCTTCGGACGATGGAACAGCCACTGAGTTAACTGCCGGTCTACCAGCATAGTCTGCTATGGCGTCGGCCAAGCTGGCCACCTTGTCAAGCGGAGTGTCTTGCTGCGTAGCCAGAACCACCTGCATACTTCTAGGAAGACGACCCATCCATAGGGTTCTCAAAACCTCATCGGGCACAGCGCTGCCGGCGAGGGTGCGCAGGTGTCTCAAGAATTGGGAGGGTTTACGGTCTCCGATCTCTTCATGTTCCAGAAGTCTCCTTGTCTTCTGCTCCTGCGTGGAGCTGAGGCGTCTGGTTAATTCGTATTTTAATAGTGCATATGCACCGACCTCAGGGGGCTTCACAATGATGTCCCGGACTTCTTGGGCGTGGGCGGGATCCAAGGCTCCGAGAATGAAACCAAATTTTGTGGCATCCACGGTCACTCCTGCTGCCTCGAAGCTGCGCTCCACCATAGCGAACCATAATTCTGGGTCATTAGGGCAAAAAGGCGGAATGCGTACTGCCACTCGGTTGACCTCAGGCGGTGGATTCCTGATGTTGGGTTGCTGGTTACTTGTCGTTGGTTGCTTGTTGCTGGTTATTGGTTGCTGGCTGTCCTCAGATGTTCCGCTCACGAGAGACATGATGATGATTGGTGCGCGAAATTTATCACCGAAGAGTTTATTTCGTGCGCGACGTGCTCGCGGTAGACGTACTTGCACGCGTCGTGTTCACTGTCGGATTCACAAATGTAAACTTCGTGGTCACTAATGTGAACGTCGGTGTCACCAATGTAGCAATTGAACGTGCTACGTAAACACAGTTAAAAGAAAGCTCTAGAATCATCGGTTGATAGTTTTTTTATGTGCCATTAAAATTTTCACCATGTTATCAACATATGGAGTGTGACAGTTAAAAAAAAATAAACAGTACAATTTGTTTCAGCTTGCTGTTCAAAAGAATTGGAATTTGAATTGCTTGAATTTGAATTCTTAAGTAAGTACTTCTCACAGCGCTGGTAGCTACAGATGGATGGATGGATGGATGGATGGATGGATGGATGGATGGATATATAAAAATTATAAATATTGATAATTTTGGTGGAATAGTGGTCTTTAACAAAGTTATTTGCCTTCATTTCAATAAAATTATAAAAAATTGCCGAGTTCTATATAAATTCATAAACTATATTTAGTAGGAACCTACATAATTCTAATTTATGTGCTAATCAGGGCTGGGCAGTATTTGAAATACTTGTAATTGAAATACGTATTTGAAATACAAATACGTATTTTGTATTTGTATTTCAATTACTTCCTAAAAATGTATTTTGTAATTGGTATTTCAATTACCTGCTGCTGAGGTATTTTGTAATTTGTATTTCAAATACTTATGGCTTCAAAATACGTTTTCAAATACATTTAGCGATCTTAATAATGATAATGAAAAATAAACACACATAGATAATACATAGACTAAAAACGCTAGAATCCTGTACTATTGTCCTTTGCTATAGCACTCTCACTAATGATTATTTGTAGTTCTCATCATTACTTTATAATGTACTGTACATTTTTTAACGTCATGCTAGTTATTATTATTGTCCTGTGCTACAATAGCACTGTTATTGTACATTTTGTATCTTATTATATTATACTAAGACTTGTCATTGCTTTGTATTGTACGTTTTTGTATAATTATACTTGTCATTGCTTTGTATTTACATTTTTGTATCATTGTATTAGATCCAGCACTATAGGAATAATTTGACTGATTACTAGATTATTTTTAAGTTGATTACTGTAGAGCCCACTTGAAGTGAAATAACACAAAACTGCGCTATACAAATGTCATTAATTTATATATATAAATGAATCCTTGTTTCCCTTGGTCACGCCATAACTTCAGAATGACTTTACATATTTAATTAATATTTTTTTAAAGTTTTCTAATACTTTATAGAAGGTTCTTACGGAAAGAAAATTAAGAAAATTACGTAAGAAATTGGATAATTTCAGAAAACTTTACGACTAACTTCGCACGTTTGACAGTTCGCGCGTTTGATGAAATTGAATTTAGCAGGCAGCTGTATTTTTTTTGTAACAAAAGAATTGTGTATGGATTTTTTTAAATTATAGATATTTTAAATAGGTACCTATGTTAGGTACCAGATTTGATTGATTGTTCTTATAATATAGAAATATGAATATTTTTAATATGCGAAAAATGAAAATTTGAATAAAAAAATTGTAATAGCTGGCACGCGAGTTGTTTGAAAACTGAATGTACTGGGACTAAATATATGGAAAGCGGGAGGGGAGTTGGCGGGATGGGAGATCGGGAGAGGGTAGGCAGGGAAGATAGAAGGGGAATGCAAGAGGGGAAGGGGATGCGGTAGGGGAACGGGGACGCACAGGAAAGGACATGCAGGGAGAAACAATTTATTTCTTTGAATATGGCATTGCAACGCATGCCGGGAGCCAGCTAGTGTTATGATAATAATAATTATTATAATTTAACACCTAAGTCCTATACCACAAAACTTTACACGTGGAGGGGAGACGAGATGTGTCTGCTGACCAATATAATTAGTCAATTTTAGCACGTCTCTGTTTCACTCTGCTCAGCTTTGCTTCTATGGAAACGCACCCTTAGATATGGGCACTTACGACAATTTATTGCAACCAAAGGTTCTACCAAAACCAAATGTATTTTGTAATTTGTATTTTGTATTTGAAATTAAAAAAATGGTTAAAATACTGTATTTTGTATTTTGTATTTCAAATACACGACTCGAAAGTATTTTGTATTTCGTATTTTAAATACATGCGAAAAAGTATTTTGTAATTTGTATTTTAATTACAGCAAAGCATGTATTTTTCCCAGCCCTGGTGCTAATAATAAAAATACTGATAAATATTTCTAGAAATAAATGATCAACTTTTTTATTTATATTAAATGATAAGTGTTATAGCGCCCTTGAGGTGATTTTTCACAAAAACGGCGCTATACATATAAATTAGCCAACTATTATTATTATTATTATTAAGGGGTATTCTAGTCTAGAAAAAAAATCACATTTCAATCGTTAAGATATTCAAGAATAAAAGGATTTTAAAAGTAATAGCAATTTTAGTTCGACCGGTTTGAAATCATTTCAAAATCATTTTTTCATAAAAACGTTTGTCACAAAATCTTAAGTACCTACCTTACTAATTGATCGTTTTTCTTGAAAATTGGCATGAATTAACTACAAAAAAATTCAATCATACCTACATATTAATCATCATACATTACACAAAATCATCATCATTACCTACAAAAAAATTGTAATAATAAAAATTCGGAAAAGTTAAAAAATAACTGAAAAAAATCGATTGTTTTTTTTGAGTAGCCGCCATTTTGCGAGAATTTTCATTTTTTGGATCCTACTATAATAACGTTTATTTGAACTGATTAAGAATCTACCTTTTTATTTTTCAAATGACCAGAAGAGTGAAGAAATCGTAACAACATGGACACGATCTTTTCCCCCCCTCTGCTTTAACAGCATGTATGGTAACTTCGTGAAATATTTTTGTTTGTGAATTCTTAAAATATAAATAAAAAAAAAAAATTATCGACGGTCACAAAATGCTTTCAATGCATTAATTGCCTACAATCTACAACCCCAACCCAGAATGTAAAAAAATATTGCTATTCTATAAAAAGTTAATATTTTTTTATAATTAATTTGTCAAGTTTAAAGTTAAGGGAGCGCTGATTTGGTCCACCTCAATAACAGGTAGACACACCGCCAGGCAGGTACTTACCTCAGTGAGGTAGTTACTAGTCAGGTAGGTACCTACCTCACTCATTCATTCGAATCGCGCAAGTTTTTTGTCTCGACTCAAAACCGGAACGAGCTTCTCTCCGCGAGATAAAAGTTACAGTTAAAATCTTAACCTCAAATATTTGCCGCTGAAATGAAATCGAGGCGCAGCACCACAGAAATATAAAGTTTATAATATAATAAAATATTTAATCACCAATTGTTTTATATTATAATTGTTATTATGTTATTATTGACTCTTTTATGATTTTATAGAAGCGCGCAAGCGTGTCTCACCGTCTCTCTCCGTACGATGTTCACACTCTTGTAGGTATCTATTTTTACCTACTACGAGTTCACCCGCTCAGTGCGTTCGCGGGTCTTTCAACGGTCGGTCGACGCCGTTCTCTTCCTATATATTGCATTCAAAAACGAAATAGTTTATAACGTTTAACCGGCAAACAATTTGACTGTAAAGACAAAAACAATTGTTTTTCATTCAATATAATAAAAAATATCACACGAATCAAAGTGCATAATTTTTTTGTTGGAATTTAAACGACGTCTTTAGAATTTAACTTGTTGATTCAGTTGCGAAAAGTTCGTGTTTTGAAACAGTTTAGAGTAAACTTTTTTTTGAAGAGTGTCTTTATTATTGTTTATTTTTTGTTACAGTTACCAAGTTTAAGTTAAATCAGTTTGGAACTTTGTGGATCAATTACTGTTGAAGTTAAAAAGAGTTGTTGCATTTTAATGTAAGTACAGTTAACTAATTTTACTGAAAGTTTTCGTATCTAATTATTTTATAACTGCTTTAGAACCGTTATTGCGAAATTGCTTAGATAATTTATTGTTATTGTATATTATAAATGAAATATCTCGGTCTTTGGACGTTGATTTCTACAGCATCATTATTAATATTGTTGATTTATCCTTGAGTGTATTATTTCAAGAAATCTCTTCATTATGTCAATATATCTGTAAAGTAAACGTTTGATTACCTATGTAAATAATAATACAAAAGTGTCAAAACTACGAATATTTTGCTATTTTTTTGTAAAAGAGCTTTACGAATTTAAAGACGGAAGAGTGGATTGGTAGGTACCTAGTGTTGCTTCACAGAATTTGAACAATTTAGCAAGTTTTGAAGTTAATTTTCAAGTTCTGTTCAAGTTCAGTTATTATTTATTATATTGCATTTGTCAATAGAATCGATGTTAAATGAACAAGATGTGTAAAATTGTAAAAATCAATTTACAAATATTTTTTATTATTATTATTGTTCCACATAATTGAAATGAAAACAGAAATTGAATAGAACTTTCACAGGAATGGAAAATTAACTTTGATATTTGATGAACAAACCGCCCTAAAAGTATTTTTAAATTAGTTTCACCCGGAGGCCCTGATTAAAATAATTCCCTTAAGGACCTGTATCATCTTTGGGGATGCTGTGTGGAAGAAGTGGAAGTTCTGGGAAGGAAAATGGTGTAAGGGGTGGGTGGAATATGGGGGTTAACGAGCCGAGGAGTGACGGACGTTTGAATCCATCCCTCCCACTGCGACGCAAGGCAATGGTTCGCGATACCGACTGAAGGTTTTTAGATTAGGTCTCCTTCAACGGATCCGGCCCGCCACGCAGTAGGTGGGAAGACGCATTCGCCGCCAAGACCTAGGCAAACCTCATTCCATGAATCCGGGCACCCCTGCTAAGTCACCAAACTTAGCGAACTACTTGGGGTGTGTTGTTTAACCAATAAAATTGGTTCCAAGAACGGCGGTACTCTTACCCGCCTCCCAAATTACAATAGTACATTTCGCATTTAACAATAATGGTTGCTCTGGATCCCTAGCACGGTCGATCTATAAGGAGTGTATCGATAACTTTCGGTAACTTCTCATCGTTCCCTAGCATGGCTGCAGATCGCTAACGTATAAACAACAGTTGACATCGAATATATTAAGAACACTTAATCATTGTGAACTGTTATTCATTCGTTGGCGATCTGCAGTCATGCTAGGGAACATGAGATGTTGCCGAAAGTTTTCGATACAATCGATTGACCGTGCTAGGGGTCCTGTTCACCATCCCATATAGGTATTATACCAGAAGAGCAATTCTGTATCTTTGTGGATACAAACGTAATCTACTGTCATCTTTGTGTGATTGCCTATGGCTTGCAATGGCTTTTTTTATGAACTGATTTTTATGGAGCTGTCATATTTTAACTAGTTTAAAACACAAAAGGCTGCAAGTATGCAGATTATTTATTAATTAAAGTACGTTTAAAGTTGTATACCATGGATTTGCCATTTGCGAAATTTCGTTTCAATCTAAATACGCATGAATTGCTTAGTTTGCCCAAACTATGAACCTACTTGCAGCATTTTATGTTTTAAACAAGTTGAAATACGATGGCTGACATATCAGTCCGTAGAAAAAGCAATTGCAAGCCATAGACAATCACACATATTTCACAGTAGATTTTTTTTCTTCTTATTTATTTTACACACTTTAAAAATATAAAACAAAAAAGTCCCGATAAACTACTTTTTAGGAGATATGTCTTAAGATTTTCACGGCCAAGAGTATTTTCGTTATTTGTTTTTGGAGTGTTATGCCGTGTTGCGCTACCTCCTTATTTAGCCAACGCTGTCCGAAGCGTTGGGTAAAGAAGGAGGTAGCGCAACACGGCATGACACCCCAAAAACAAATAACGAAAATACTTTTTAGGAGTTTGTCTAACGGGTTCTTTACATTAAAGATCTTATTATAGTGAGTTAATAGTTACATTTTTACAATCATATAAAAAAATATTAAAAATTTCACAGAAATATAGAGAAAAGAAAAATTATGAAAACATAAATAAAATTTTTAAAGTCTTTAGAATAATATGTCATTGTAAGCCAATACAAATTAATTCTTTCAGTAAGCCAAGTTTTCAGTAAATTTACCAATTGTTTGTTTTGGGCACAGTTTTTAATTTCAGCAGGTAATATATTTGAACAACTGGGAATCATGTAATTTAATGTTCTTTGTCAATATTTATTTGTATACCTAGGTACATTAAAGTTAAAACAAGTACCGATTATGGTTGTTTTCCAGCCTGTTTATATATAAAGGGTTATTTATGTGCTGAAATATAATTTTGTACCATAGAATTGCTCTCACTGAAAGAATTTTGAGGCTCTGATAAAAGTATGGAATATTTTGCCTTTCTTTGCATAATTTTTTTTCAGCTAATATAGTTTAACCACAGTTTAACCAATGAATTTTACACTGATTGAACACGGTCGATATTTGTATACAATCGATTCTGTATCCACAAAAGATACAGAATCGCATGGCAGGGCTTTGAGAACCAAAGGCCGCGGCCCTAGGGGGGCCTAAACTCCTTCCAGGGAGCAAGTAATCATATTTTTCCTTTTGCGTCAACATCATATAATGCGGAAGAGAATTTAAACATTTCTGTAAAAACCAAACACAGTTCGTTGCTCTCTCTATGAATACCTCAAAAGCAAACACCGTGATAAAGCATTTTTTTCAACATAATATGTGTTTATTCATCTACCACAACTGTTAAACTTTTTTCGTAAGGCTCATTCTACCTTATACTTCTACCTGACATCGGCTTATAAATCACTTTTATTGTTTATTGTTTCTTCTGGCATTAAAATTTATCGTTTTACGATTCGATTATGAATCTCACAAGGACTGAGCATTTAACAATTAAAAAAAAATCAATGGTAATCCCCACCATAATCATCCCTACATAAAACACACGCAAGTAGGCAGGTAGGCACCTACTTGTGGCCCACGTCATTTGTGTGGGGGTCTTTTAAAGGAAAGGAAGGAAAGGACGTTCTGGGAAGAAAAGGTATGAGGTGTGGGTTGGAATCTGGGATTCGGTGGGTCTGGAAGAGGCGGATGTATGAATCCATCCCTCCCATTTCGGTGCAAGGCGAGAGAACCCCGCAGGAGAGGCCAAATAGTATCCATCAACCAGTCCCTCCGGATCCGGCCTGACATGCAGTAAATGGGCAGACGCATCCGCCGCCAAGACCTAGACAAACCTCACCCTTATGAACCTAGGCACCGCTGCTAAGTCACCAAATATGGCTCTTATACCTCTTGGGGTGATCTATGGCAGAAGTGTTGGTTATCCTATAAATGGTTCTCAGATACCCATACCTGCCTCCCAAATTGAATGTACGCCCAATGTGGTTTTTAACTTGGAATTTAAGGGGTTAAGTTGAAATCGCCCCGCTGTACGTCGCTTGACACTATTTTCGTAATAACTGACATGTTTTTTGTTACCTTGTTTTTGTAAATTGCACCATCATTCTTCTTTATAAAAAAATGTTTTTCTTTGTTTGTCCCGTATGCTTTCCTATACCATTGCGCTGAAACTTTGGGGATTTGTTGTGCGCACGCCTGCGAAGGTTTCTATATTTAAGGGCCCGCAACCCGGATTTCTACCGATTTATTACATATTTCCCTTAAACACGGTAAGTTTTAAAGTTCTTAAAAAAATATATGTTATTCTTGAAGATAATATCTAGACTTTGCCCGCACCGAAACGCAAATTATATAAAATTCCCTCGATAGAAAAAAATCGCAAAGTATGCTCCATAAATTATTATTAACACGTTTGTTTCAGTTATTTTACAAGTTATATGTATGAAAAAATTCACAGTGTTTCTTTAAATGCTGTTTAAGATAATGCCCGCGAGATTTTTGCTCTATTTTAAACGAGTCGTGTTTTATTAAACATTTTCACAATTTTCGCATCGATTTTGTCGCTGTAAATGTTAGCGCTCTCCTCTAACATTCGTAATTTCGTATCTTTCCATCATCTTCTTTTCGGGCCCGGTTGCAGAGCCTTAATGAAGAGCTCTGGCGTTACGAAATTTTCATAAAAGATTTACAGTACGTGGCGCGTGAGTTGTTTGAAAATATGTGTATTTCATATAATTTTGCTGCCGGGAGGGAATGGAATCGGAGGAACGCAGGGGAATCTGGGAGGGGCGAATGAAACGACGGAGGGGCTTCGCGGGAGGGGGGAAGAGGGTGGAAGGGAAACGAGGGAGAGAAGGAGAGGCAGGAGGTAAAAGGAGGGAAAGAGACGCACGGGAAGCGAAAGCAGGGAGATACAATTTCTTTTCTTTGAGTGGCAAAGCAACGCGTGCCGTTGTAATAAACACATGTAGGTACTATAATGAAGGCGTACGAAAATATAAACGAGTCCCATTATATTTTCCGGCTAAATACGCGTTGTTCACAATGAAAAAGAACGTATGACATATGCTTTCTTGTCAATAAATAACTTTTGAAAATCGTAATTTTCCGACACGCTTTATCACAGAATAAACATATTTGCAAATGGCGATGATTTCCTTGCCAAGGCAATAAATATTAGTTAGTACGCTATGAGCATTTTTTAAGGTTCAAAATACCATCTAATCGAGGCAAGTGTGGTGAGCAACTAGACCAAACGGACTCGTTGTTTCAACATTCTCAAACTCATCTAAAATAGGTTGAATCTGGGCCGAACATAATCAAAGGCGGTCGCTTTGTAGAATAGCGAATGTAATTAATATTTAAATAAATTAACAACAAAATAATCTATTCGTGAATGCTGATTGTCGTAACTTGTTTGTTAGTGTCCCGTCATATTATTTTGACTGACATAATGGTGTCTTAGGTCCAAAAAAGGAGTAGGTTTTGATGGCTGTTATTGTCAGAGGATAAACCGTCATTGATCATATTTTTATTCATCCGTTCAACTGACATCGAAATAAATAGACCTGCTCTATTGTCAAATTTTACTAGTTTCTAGATAACGACGGCCTGGGGGGAGGCAACTACGTAACAACCTAGTTTAGTAACAATGGATTTCGCACACTTGAAAATACGTCATCATTAGTATTTTGACTTGCTTGCGCACATCGGCGCAAGTCATTGTGCGGAATAACTTAGCAAATGGTTTCATATTTATTTCGTGTGTGTAAACTTTGCAAATAATTTAATGATAAAGACAATAATACTTTAATACCTACAATTTTTGGTTCAATGACAACCCAGAAACTTACAATTTCAACACCGCTTCGATAGTCGTTAAAATTATGATTTTTTTTAAATAGTCCAATTTCAAAAATAGCAACCTAACCTTGCCAAACGCAACCTATTTAACCAATTTTTAATTTCGATTTTTTTATAAGAACAGCTCTCTTTTTATATGTAACTTTTGAAGGATATTCCCATCAATTTTTTTTTACACGAATACCACACAAGAGTCCCAATACTGTTCCCGTCTGGAGCCAGTGGGACTATGGCATCCCCAATTGGGGTATGTTGTGAGGCTGAAGGTAGTGGGGAGGGGAAGGAGATAGGGAGGAGGAAGGTGGGGAAGTACCTGGCTATTCAGATTTGGTCACCAAACATGGCTTAAGCCATTTCAAGCAAGGTTTCAATTCTGAATGGTGGTCTTACACCAGGGCGATACTGAGAGTATCTTCCACTCTAATTATGTAATATATTATTGAAGAAGAAGATAACAATAATAATCTAAAAAGAGAACAAGCCACAGAAAAATAGAAAAAGATAATGGTCGCAACTGGGACTCGAACCCAGAACCTCTCATATATCCGGGACCTTTTTTTTCTTCTTTTTTTCGTTTAGATTTATTAGTGTTATCTTCTTCTTTAATAATTTTATTTTTCAAAGGAGGTGTTGAAGTTACATGATTTAGAGTTGTTCGGTCACCATATAAAATATAAAAATTTCTTGCCAGAGCAATCCTAATGGTAATGATTTACAAGACTCGTTTTTGGACTGGAGGCACTTTCAATTTATAAATGGGAGCTAATAGGTACAACTTTATAAAGTTATTTTGATATCTAAAATATTAGTTTCACATACAATATAACAAAAATAAAGACAAGTTAAGTAGAACCGACAACTGGAGAAAACAAATAGATTAACAAAAAAGGAAATCCAAAAAATATGGATGATTACAATTACAACGAAAAGAAAAGGAGAGAAAAAAGTAAAATGATAGAACAAAACATGACGAGAAAATTATATATTTTTATTTTTAAATGTATTAATGCATTACTCTACGGATCTTTTATAAAAAGTACAAAATAATTACTCGTGTGATACAACGATTTTTACTTTGACGGTTGTGATCAGTCAATCAACCACCTTACGGTTATGATTATAATAAATCAATCGAAGATGTAACGATTACCTACGATTTATTGGTGAGTCAATAATTGCATGTTTGCGGTTTTTTTTACCCATTGGTTGATCAATAGTCGCAATATCTATGTTATGATTGCTCATTTGAACATCGTGTAAAAATAGTGTATGTTGCGCAAGTTGATGAAAGAAGTTGGAGACGCCTTGTGAAGACATGGCACGATCAAGGGAATCAAAAGACTTCGAGTCGGGTCATGTCAATAATTGTCGAAATAACAGCATGAACGTATGAACCGTATGAATGTAATTTTTTTTTACATTAACTCCACACAGGAGGCCCTGAGGAAAATAACTTCCCTCAGGGCCTATGTCATCTTTGAAGATGCTGTGTGGAGGGTCTTTTTGAGGAAAGGAAGGAGTGAACACGGGTCTTGAAGAGACCCATGTTGTTGGAGGGAGGAAACACAGAGGCCGGCAAATCGTTCCACAGCCGAACCGTTGAATAAAGAACGAGTCATAGAAACGACCCGTTCTCATGTGACTAGTCTAGGAGGGAGGAAACACAGAGGCCGGCAAATCGTTCCACAGCCGAGCCGTTGAACTAAAGAACGATATAGAACATAGAAACGACCCGTTTTCATGTGACTAATGTCAACCGTGTACAAATGTTGGGTGCGTGTTTGGCGTATTTCCCGACTATGCACCGGTGCCGAGGGGATCAATGACGCTAGTTCCTCGGAGCATCTTCCATTGTAATATACAATGGTAGAAAAAGGACAGCATTCCGACCTGACGCCTGTGCTCTAAAGATTGCAGTCCGTCTGTTAAGATGGGAGAATCTATCAAACGGACCGCCCGTTTCTGCACAGAGTCAAGTTTTTTTTTTAGGTATTTTGGAGCTCCAGACCAGAGGTGGCTGCCAAATTCAACCGTGAGGCGCACTTGCGATTTGTACAGGGTTAGCAGTTGTGTACTATTAAAGTATCTGCTGGCCATGTACAGTACGCCAGGTTTCTGCGAGGCTAACTTAACTCTTTAGGTTTCGATGGAGCCCCCGTACCTGAGCGGGTCACTTAGAGTTACACCAAGCATATCGATGGAGGTCCTGTTCGGAAGGTTGCTTCCGTTGAAGAAGACTAGATTTTCATTAAATAATTTTCAGCAAATGAAACGAATGATATGCCAGGTTAGAATTGTGTGGCAGTTTTTCATTATGACAATCTCCAAGGTAAAAAAATAGCGTAGGTACTTAAAGGCTGACTAACGCTTGATAACAAAAAAAATCGAGTGCAGTAACCATTATTATTATTATTTACATGTGTAGAGATTAATTCTTACTTATTACTGCTGTTTATGTTTTACGCCTGCTTATATTATTATTACTGCTTTGTTTATTTGAATTACGAGAATTTTGTGGAAATTTTAATATTTTTAGTTTTAGATGCTTCCATTACTATGTGTATCTTTAATGAATTTTTGGTCATATGATACTATGTAAATTCCAGCAATTGTTCTTTGATTATATCATTTCGTTAAAATATGAATAGTCTTAGTTCTAGATGCTTGCTTAACTATGTGTATCTAATGAATTTTGGTTATATGAAACTATGTATATGCCATTTATTCTTTTTTGATTATATATACTGCTGTTTTTAATGTATCTGTATGATTATGTGCATTATACGAATACGTATGTGTGTGTATCTGTGAACGTATGTGTATATATATGAATGTATGAGTGTATATATACATATTTATCCATATATGCAAACATGTATGTGTGTATACGTACATATGTGTGTGTATATATATATAGCTGTGTGTAAGTGTATGCATCTGTAAATATATGTATAGGTACCCGTCTCAGAACAGACTTAGTCAGGGTGGCCACAGACCTGGAATACCTGGAAAACCTGGAATTATCAGGGAATTTTACCGAACCTGGAATTATCAGGGAAATGTCAGGGAATTTCAAATTTTTTTTAGAATATCAGGGAATTCCAAAAATAAAACTAAATTCGTTATTTTGCAATTTGTGAAATGTGTTTTTTTTGGCAATCTTTTTAATAATTGGTTTTGTATTTTGAGTTAAAGTCAATTTGGAGTCAATTATTACTCCCAAATATTTAATTTCAAATACTTCTTACAAAATTTCACCGTCCATCAATATGTCTTTTTTTGTTTGCGTTACTTGTTTTCCAATCTTCATAGATTTAGTTTTGTTTATAATTTTAGTTTATTTTTCTTCAACCATATTGATATATTATGTAGGTCTTCATTTAAATGATTCATTATGAGTTCATAATATTATCCTACTGTACATATATATCAATGCGTCGTCTGCCATACTTTTACCATATCATTAATGTACATTATAAAAACAATTCTGACTCTTGTGATACTCCCAATGTAATTTTGATTGGTTCGGAGATTGTTGACCCACTTTTGTGGTTTGATATCTATTAGTTAAATAATCCTTGTTATCCATTTTTAGATAGTTTTTTTTAACCTTTTCCACGCGATCGTAACAACAGTTGATACGGCAAAAGTCATGCCTCACACGCGCCCGTATCAGCCCTTGTTACGCTAACTTCGACTGCCGATATAACAGCGCTACTATGTCACAGTATTTTTTCCCGCTCGCTAGGATATTCGTGTAACTATCACGATGCTGACATATTCAGGCATATTTCGAAAGTAAAAAATTTTTTCGTAAAAAACATCTATAATCAAGTGAATGTGTCCTCGTGCCTCGTGGTACTTGAAATATGACATATACATACCGCGTATGGGTATTGAAAAAACGGAGTAGATCAACGCGGGTAAAAAGTTAATGATTATATCTCTATCTATCGTTTCAAAAGCTTGAAAAACGTCTTCAGGCGAAATATCATAAATTTGTAACAAGTGTATTTTGTTTTTAATAGATTATTGTGATGCAAAGAAATAATAAATGCTATAGATGACTGAATTCCCTTTCTTATTTATCTAACGAACGATATCCCGTTATATCAACTTAAACATATCAGGGAAAAATGTAGAAACTGCCCTGGAAAACCTGGTATTATCAATTATTTGTCTAGTGAGGCGGGTTACTTACTTGTTTATATAAGATAATTTAAAACAATAAACGCCCGGGTTGCCGGCAAAAAAAAAAATATTATTTCGATTTTATTAGTCGAAATATTTTGACCTTCCGACAAAATAGGCTCGAGGCCTGAGTAGTTGATAGTTCTCTTTTGATGTAGATACATGTACCTACCAAATAGCTCCGCCCAAATTCGTGTATTTTATCGCCAAGTGGTCTATCGTTTATTATAGTGTTATTGACCTACGATCTGTCGATCTTTATTTAATTACACCTTATAATGGAGACAGAATAATTCCTAGTGTAGTGGTCAATCGTCAATCAAATCTCCATTTAAAACTATTGATTCGTATTGATAACGCAACTAAAAATACAGTATTTAAATATCATACGTTTATTTAGCTTTGCATTTGAACGAATCAACAAACGTAAAATACAGCCGTTCTAATACAGAATTTTATCACTTTAATCTTTCTTCAGATTGGTTTTTAAATAAGGATTAAGATTAACGGTTTCTTATCGACTTTGATGTTTTTTTAAGTTAAGTATGTGAATTTGTATTTTATTTCTGTACGTTCATATTCTGCGTATTTATATTACTTCACGACTAGCTTATCTCCTTTCAGAGTTTTACAATTTTTTTTTGAACAATTATTCGTTCTTATTTATTTATTTTTTTTTAATGCCGGTAACCCGGGCGTTTATTATAATAATAATATCTTATACAAACAAGTTAGTAGCCTGCCTCACCAGCTAAGTCTGTTCCGAGGCGGGTACATGTACATATACATAAACTTACATACACATACATTTACATATATGTAGTATCGGGTAAAAGGTTGGCAACACTGGAGTATCGGGTAAAAGGTTGGCAACACTGGAATTTTTGGGTAAAAGGTTGGCAACACTGGACCTAAGGTGGCGGGAGAACAATTTTTGGCGGGTAGATTTAGATAAGACGTGCCTTGTAATTCTTTTTGTATTTTACGTGTCATTATAATAAACCTAAATAAACTTACTGTTACTACCCTGTTTTTACTCTAGAATTTCTCCGATCTTACATATATACATACATACACTCATATGCACACATACATACACACAGGTATTCGCATACGTGTACACAATCGAACACATAGATATATATTAAAACATAAATACAAATAATCAAATAAGAATTATTGGGAGTTGAAATACAGTTGTCATGGAATTGACATATTTCCATAAAACCAAAAATTTATCAAATAAACATAGTAATGCTAGCATCTAAATCTAGAACTATTAAATATCAACAAAATGATTACACATAGTAATGATTTGTTAATTTTAAATATAAAAGTTATGTCACCTCTAAGGGTTAAGTTACCTCTTTTGTCGTATTGTTTGTATTTACTTGACACTTTAATTTCGGGCAGGAGCTTACCGTTCTCGGAGAATATTAGTTCTTTCTGAAAAGAATTGATTTCTGACAGAAAGAAAATTAAACCAATTTTGCGTGATATGGGATAAGCATCGCTCTGGTGAGACATTCAGAATAGAAATATTGCATGAAATGTATTTAGCCGTGTTTGGTGAACCAGGTCTGAATAGCCAGGTACTTCCAATGTACTTCCCCTCCCCATTACTTTTTTTTACATTAGCTCCACACAGGAAGCCTCGAGGAAAACAATTTCCCTCAGGGCCTATGTCATCTAAGGGGATGCTGTGTGAAGGGTCTTCATAAATGGTGGAGAGGAAGTTCTGGAAAAGAAACGGTATAAGGGGTGGGTAGGAATCTGGGGGTTAATTATTTATTTATTTATTTTCTCAGGTCCTCCATAAAACAGTTATACACCAAATTATTACGGAGAAGATTATAAAATTTAAAAGAAGAAAAAGAACTCTTTATAGGTAACATTAAAGATGTTGATACGCAATGCAGAATCGTTAGGCAGTTGAATTGCTCTGTTTAAAGGCGAATTCTGAAAAGAAGAAGTTCTCGCTCTCGAAGCATATAAAAGTGCGTGGGATCTCCCACGAGTATACGTTTTAGGCACATATAGGTTAATCTCCTTCAATAGGTGGATTCAGTACAGTACCGGAGATCAGCAGTAACTTATCCAGGAGTAACGGACGCATGAATCCATCCCTCCAACTGCGTTGCTAGGGGATGGATCGAGAGAGTCCGGCTGGAGCAATCAAAAGGTCTCCCTGTAAACTAGTCTCTGTCGGTCTGGCCCGCCACGTAGTTGGCAGATGCATCCACCGCCAAGACCTACACAAACCTCACCACATGAACCTGGGCATCCCTTCTCAAGTCACCAAACGTAGCTAACCACTTGGAGGTGACCTATGGCAGAGGTTTTGGTTATCCAATAAATGGTTCCCGGGGCGGCGGTACCCAAGTCTGCCTCCCAAATTGTGCCCATATCTGCCTCAAAATGACTTCATTCAGCTTCACAACGTCACCATCGGACATGCCGTAGTTTCACTGGCTCCAGACGGCCGGGAGCAGGTGGGACTCTTGTGCAAAACCTACTCACATAAAAAAGGAAGTTTTTCTGGGAAAGGCATATCGCTGATATAATCTACGTTATAATCTCCCCCTTTTTTCTAATAAAAGACACACGAAACAGAAAAATTCATAAAATGCAACGGAACTCCCTTTACTAGTGGTTCTTAACCTTTTTGGAGGTACTGAACCCCACCAGTTTCATATTCATTGCATATGAAATTGTTGCACATTCACCGAACCCTTCTTAATTGGAAGGCGGGGCTTGGTATCAGTAGCGGCGGATCACCACAACCAACAACTGGAAGGGGGGGGGGGGCGCAATGGGATAGGATGGGGCGGGATGGGATAGAGACAATATTATTCGTAATTTTTTTCGGGGTGTGTCTTGCCTTCTACCGAACCCCTGAGACTGGCTGACCGAACCCAGGTTAAGAACCACTGCCCTATACTCCACTGAACTCTTAATACTTGGACTTACAGAGAGCCTGCACCGCGATAACATTATCGTCTGTTGATATGTTTTTGCCTCGGCATATTTATATTATATACCTTGTGAGTACTAAAAATAATACGCAGGCATTGTTTTTTTCATCTCTGGCTTGCCATTGAAGTAAAATCATGTATTGGTTTCATAGTGCTTTCACACACAAACGAAGTATTGAAATCCGTAAGTCTAAACTTAAACTTTAGGTCGCACAGTTTACACCCGCGCTGTGCAAGCGGGTTCCCCACAGAGCGTCGGACCATCCCATTTTGGCGAACATTGGTTACAAACCATATCGCTGTTTTAAAACTGAAACCCGGAGAAGTACCCTTGACCCGACTACAGATCAGACGCTAGTACGGAAGATAAAAACATTCCAAAACTTGTGGGATTTGTCGATAAAAGTGATTCCTATTTCATTGTCCGAGGGCGGCACTTTGAACCCGATAAGAAAATGATTCGTGAAGTCGAATGACTAAACCTGTAGATTAAATTATTTTCCAAAGGTGTGATAATATCTTCAATACGAAAGGACTTTGCACGCGGATGCATAATCCGCAGCGGTGTTATTCTGAGAATCGTCGATAGTCATGTTTTGCGATAAAATTGCTTTACTGGGAACATTTTTAGTGTCAATACGCATAAGCAAATAAATCACGTGTGATTTAGGTCTGGTTGTTTCATCCATAGTATTTATTATAGACAGTATATAGGTTTTTGTCTAATTATTTTTTCTGCAAGAACTGCACATTTTTCGTACAGTATTTAAGCCGCCGCCACCCGCATTTCTACCGATTTCTTGTAAACCTCCCTTAAACATTTGAAGACTTAAGCTCTAATATATGTTATTTTTGAAGATAATATCTAGACGCGTTCCACGCCGAAATGCAATTTATTTGAAATTCCCTCGATAGAAAAAAAATCGCAAAGTATGCTCCGAAAATTATTATAAACACGTTTGTTTCAGTTATTTTACAAGTTATATGTATGAAAAAAGTCACAATGTTTCTTTAAATGATACTTAAGTATGCCTTCCACGAGATTTTGGCTCTATTATAAACGAGTCGTGTTGTATTAAATATTTTCACAATTTTATCGCTTTAAATATTTGCGCGCTCCTCTAACATTCATAATTACATATCTCTCCATCTTCTTCTTTTTGAGCGCGGACGCGGCGCCTTAAATACCACTTATTTATACACTAATTTCCCTCAACTATTCACACTTTCAGGTATCTCATCATATAGGTATTGTCAATTGTGTTAATATTGGTGGAAGTGAAACTAGAAAGTCGCTAGATGTCGCTTTCTTTTCTCTTGCCTGTTTATTTTAAATTTGTGTATAGTATGTAAACATTTTACAAAAGGTGGCGCCGGACTTCAATGAAAAATGAGTTTATTTCATATTGTTTGGCGGTAGGGAAGGACGGAGGTGAACGTCCAGGAAGGGGGGAGTGGAGAGATTGAAAAGATGTCATATAAGTCAAACGCAATGAAAAGAAGTCATATGAGGATTTCCTGTAAATAAACAGTTCTACGACTAGTTTCATGACAATGACTTTTGCAAAATTTTATTTATATTATTTTAAAATTTTATTTTTATTTTATATATAATAAACGTATTTTAAAAACAGGTGAAACAAAAACCTAGAATAAGGGTAAGTAATCAGGCAAAACCGGAAATATGTCATTTTCAAATCAGATTTTAGACGTATTGACTCTTCCACAAAAAGTTATAAATTGACTTCGAAAGACTATTCTGTTATTCAGGAAAGTTATGTTTAAAATTTTGAAAAAAATGTTTATTTTTAGTACAGTAAGGTTTCATCGTAGGTCGATGGCAGATTTATTAAATTTTCAAACAAAATTTTGTATTATACAACACACATTTCAAATCATATAATTATGCAGTAAAATAAATCAATAAAATATCTGGGAAACCTATGTTTCAGAATTTTAATTTTAGTTTAAAAAAAAAAAAAAAATAAGATCCGCGCACGTATTTTGTGACGAAAATACTTCATTTTGGATACGTTTTAAGATTTTCACGGCCAAAAGTATTTTCGTTATTTGTTTTTGGGTGTTATGCCGTGTTGCGCTACCTCCTTCTTTAGCCAACGTTTCGGACAGCGTTACAGTGTCCATCATCAGGGCAGATCCGGTAGATGTGTCTGATGAGGGACACTGCAACGCTGTCCGAAACGTTGATCAAAAAATAATTACAAAAAGTAGGTACATAATTTCAATAGTTTTATCATCACGCCTTTCAGCATTTTTGAATGTATGTAGGTATAAATTAAAGCAAATTTTTCAAAATTCAGTTATTATTTTAAAAAGCTGGTACGGAGAATATTTAATCTTTCTCATTAGAACTGCCCTATACGATCGTAAGAACATCTTTCGACGAAATTTGAATTCTCGGACCTGGCTGGTTAACGGTCCTTAAGATACATTTTTTTCCTTACCAAACGAATAAAAAATATTAGTGTAGTAGCATTTTTAAGATCCAGAATATCATGAAATGGGGGCAAGTGCGGTGAGCCACTATCAAATCCACGGTGGATCTTGGCACTCTAGGGGCTAAAATAGATTGATGTCGAAAAGCAGGTTCAGTAATGAAAATTTTGTAGGGATTCATAACTAATTTACTGCGCGACTTGACTGCAAGCATCCGTAGTATGAAAATGTATCTCTTTTTACTTGATTATAATTTCGATGCAGTAATATATTATGGTACTCGTAATACTTAATAACCAACAGAGGAACATCTGCCCTCGAACGTAGTAACACCGGCATACGTTTCTAAAAAAAATCAAGTAGGAACTTTGGACTTTTTATTTTTTCTTTCTAATTTGAACATTGTACGAATACCATCAAAGATTTGATTAAGTAGCATGAATATCATGAAATTTATTGAGGATTACCTACTACTATTTGATGACAGATTCGACATAATGCACAATAGTCCCAATTGCTTGGAGCCGGAGGAACTAGGGATGTCGAAAGTGAAAAAAATATCAATATATCGATGTATCGATATTTATTAAAATATCAATATCGACGTCGATATATCGAGGAAAAAATATCGATATATCGGTCAAATTTTCAAGAGATTTTGCGTTTTTAAAATAATAGTGTATTCAGCTCAATATTATCAATAGTAATTTTTGTACACAATGTGCTTTTTTTAATGTACAAAAATCTCAATAAAAATGAAGGTATTTTATCACTATTCATTTTTATCACGTAATAATTACAAAAATATCAAAAACTAAAAAGCTGTCTTCTAACTTAACCTCTCCGTTAGTGAGTTTTAAAAAATAAAGTGGTACTGCGGGAGTGAGTTTTTTCAATAATTAAAATAGATATTTTTTTAAATGCCAAATCACGGAATATGATAAAATAATATACTTTTACTGAGAAACTAGCACATAAAAATCAATAATATGGTTTTTAGAAGGAAAAAACAAAAACATGCTTTCAGAAATCACCAACCATCGGTCATCAAAACAGAGGTTTATTATCTTCTAAAAATTAAATTCACTTACCACAATTTGAATTATTCCATATGCAACTTTAAAATTTTTTTTTACACAATCATATAGGGACACAAATTTAACCATTTACACTAAAACTGTTTTTTTTTTTTTTTTTTTTTTTTCGGTAACTAATATTGTTTTTTTGTATGGTAGTCCTCGAAACATGGATATACGCAAAACGCAACATTACAGTCGGTGCACATATATTTCGTATCCTTTCTTTTTTGAGGTCGAACTGCTGTATGTCTACATACATGGCATTGTCGTTGAGTTCGTTTTCCTTGGGCTCCAGTTTCTGGTACAGGACGAAGAAAATGTTTCCCTAAAAGACGAGTTGGATGGTCCACTACTCGCCTTCCTCCAGATGATGCCGGCCTGTTTGTATGATATTTTTCGACCAACTGAGATATAAGGTTTTCCCGGAATTCGCTAAATGATAAAAACCTTTTGCGTTTTCAAACGATGCAAAAAAAAGCATTTAGTGTCCCAATATCAATCAATCTGAAGAAAAATTTTTTGTACCATTTTAGAGATTTTCTAGAACTGTCGGCAAAGCCTAAAATGCGGTCCACTTTGTCAACAGCTCCCATATTTTTTGTATATTCTAAAACTGCCTCTGGTTTTATTTTATTTTCTCCCGTGGAGAAACCAATTTTGTCTGTTACTATCATTGCGTCTGAATGTATGTTAGTGAGCATTATTACATCTCTTTTATCGCGCCATTTCATTGCCATGAGATTGTTGGAATTCAGTGCCTTCACTTCTCCTCTTTTCATCTTCTCATTACCAAATTTTGGCATATCTTTTCGGTTCGCTCTAACCGTTCCACATGCATTTGTTTTATTTTTATGCAGGAAATCAAACAATGTTGGGCTTGTATACCAATTATCAACAAACAATCTGTGACCTTTCCCTAAATAATCACTTAGCATTGTGGTAACGACTGACCCTGATATACCAATATCGGGATTCATCTTTATGTCTGATTCAGAGCCAGTATACACAATTATATCCAAAACATAGCCGGTTAGTGCATCACAGTGCACAAACAACTTTATCCCAAATCTATGTCGTTTTGATGGAATATAAATTTTGAATGAGAGTCTTCCCTTCCACAACACGAGACTCTCATCTATACAGAGATTTTGAAAAGGATAAAAAGTTGTTTTGAAAATCGTCTTCAAAGGATTCAGAAGATTTCTTATTTTACATAATTTGTCGGTTGTCCTAATATCGTTATCTGAAAAATGAAGGGCACGCAGCAAAAGTAAAAATCTGTCCTGGGAAAATAAGACTTTGAAGAAAGGGGTTTCAATTACTGGATTATTCGTCCAGTATTTCTTCAGTGAGTTTTTTCCCACAAGACCCATAAGCATAATCGTGGCGAAAAATGTATACATTTCGGCCTCCGTGGTATCTTTCCACTTCTTCATTTTTGAGTTTAGGGAAACGTCTAAGGAAATTTTTGCAGCGTACTTATTCGTTTGGCTGACAATTATTTTCACTACGTCAAGCGTAAAAAATATTTCAAAAAACTCAATTTCCAACGAATTTTCGCTAACAGAAATATTTTGTTTTATACCTGAGTTGCTGGAGTTGAATTCATGGATAATGGGCGTAAATTCACCCTGATCCCATTTACGTTGATCAACTTTTCTCTTTTTAGCTGTTGAACAACTAGGTACGGTTGTTTCATCCGAATCAGATGTATCAGATTCATCGGATGAACTATCTGAATGTATTGGTATATCTTCAATATCCTCGAAAACATCTTCATCTTCACTTTCGATCAAAGCATTGGCAATGTCTTCGGCGTTCATTTTATATAAGTTCCGAAATAGAAAGTCAAACTACTTATAAAGCAATATCTATATTGTAATGTCAAAGATAATAACCAATATCTTACAAATAACACTACGAACAATAAACAACACAATTCACAATACGGACAAATAACACGTTCCAAATGTCAATAACTGTCAAAAACTGTCTTCAAACTATATAAAATCACTAACAGCACAATCATATAAACAAATATACACATTTAAACACGTAAAATATTAGGTCAATGCGAAATCAAACACGAAACAGATAATTTGCAGCGTAAAACACATAAAAACATCAACGGTTTATTCTTTCAAAATGCGGCGTTCAGCATAAAAGGTTTGCTATAACCGACTGCCGAACGGTGACGTCACAGAATATTTAAATCGTGAATAACTCGGTCGGTATAATAGATAAATCGCTAAAAACTTCGAAAAGTTATGTAGAATTGATCAGAGATGTCGGTAACCTTCAGTTTTTGTGAAGAAACCTAGTAATAATTAATTTCTAGGCGCTAACGTACATGTACGGTCATACTCCTTCCGGGATATTTTTTTCTCACCGTACATGTACGGTCATACTCCCGGAGCTGTCTTCTAACTTAAATGTAAACTGAGACGCATACATAGTTTGTATGCGTCTCAGTAACATTCTATTGGCGCATTAATCTGTCAAAAAGGACTTCGTGTTTGGAACAAGGATATAATCATAGACAATTGGGAACATTAGAAAAAAATGGCGAAAAATAGCATACATTTCTATGTATGTACCTACACACATGAGATAGTATTGATGATTACAAATACTAATGCAAAGACAATAGATTTGTAAGCTATTAATAGTTAAAATTTCAACCGCCAGATGTCATGACCCGATACAGTTACTTTTTTCCGTTCCTTTCTATATATACGGTTTTGGATTCTAGTGAATTAAAAAAATATCGTTTTTGATACAATTTTCGATATTGGATATTTTGTATCGATATATCGGATCAAAATATATCGGCTAAAAATATCGATAGATTGAATTAAAAATATCGATATATCGATACTTTTTCAAGAAGCCTAGGAGGAACTCCGGCATCCCCAATTGGGTTATGTCTTGAGGCTGATGGGAGTGCGAAGAAAATGAGATGGGCAAGAGGAAGGTTGTGGAGTACCTAAGTATTGGAGATATTCAGACCTATTAACCAAACGCGGCTGAAGCAATTTCAAGAAATATTTTGATTCTGAATGGTGATCTTTCACCTGCGCTAGACTATGAGTAGCTTCGGATCTTCAATTTACCATTCAATCAGTATTGTGAGAGAGCTACCTACAATAAGTCGATTAAATAAAGTGGCATTTAATAAAATACAATGCTGATTCTCTGATATATTTATTAACATTTGTTTGTATTCAATTTATATTGGAATACCCTCTGAAGGTTGTACCTACACGTCAATATAACATATCACTGAATAAGAAGATATAGGCATGGAGAATCTGTCATAATAAGGCTCCAAAGACTAAGATGGGCCGGACATGTACACCGAATGCCAAGCACACGAGTACATAAGAAGGTCCTAACAGGACACCCGGGAGGTAAACGAAAGGCGGGCAGATCTAGGCTGAGATGTGAGGATGATATCAGGAAAGATGCAAGAGGACTACTACATGTCGCAGATTGGAAGACAGCGGCCGAGAACAGAGGGCGGTGGAGGCTTATTTTGAAGGCTCGAAATGGGCTGTAGCGCCATTGAAGAAGAAGAAGATAATACTAACAAACCTTAACGAAACATGAAACAGAATAAGACACAGAAAAAAAGGTAACGTTTGCAACTTTTTTTTTTTAAATACGTTTATTTAGTTATTGTACAATAATTTCTCTTACTTAAATTTTACAAAACTGATCAATCAGTTTGATTGTAAAAAATCTCTCATTTTTCTTATTTATTTACTTACAACATACAAAATGATTGATATTTTGGTGCTTAATACATTTCTAGTAATTATTTAATAATATAATACTTAATATTAAAATACATAACTAATTATTATCACCAAGGAAACTGAAGATTCACTGGCATCTGCAATAGAAACAAAACACAATTCTTTTTCATTTCAATTCTCACCTACGACAAAAGAAGAGGTTTTAAAAATTATTGACAATCTTAACACCTCTTCCGGCACAGGACATCACACATCGCAGAATTAAAACAGCACAACTTCAATGGAAAGAAATAAAAATACGGATCTTTGGAGAAGAAGCAGGCCACCAAATAAGAAGAAATCTGGAAAAAAACTTTAAAGATGTAGATTGTTCCAGCTATGTATACCCTGGGGCAACACTAGACTGGTACACGGCAAACATGATAAGAGAAAGCAAGAATTTAAACAAAAATGATTTTGTAATTTTAATAGCCGGAGAAAATGAGACATCCCCTAAAAACTTTCTAAGCAACTTGTACTACACCCTACGACAACTAGCCCATACTAATGTTCTAATACATCCAGTTACTAAAAACAACTATTTAAACATCTATAAACTGAATTCTGAGATTATATCTCACATCTTCGAATTCAAAAATTATTGTAAATTTAGTGGGCCCATTTTTTATGAAAAAATGAATAGCCATACAATTATCAAAATGATGAGCTTAACAAGGGCGCATATAAAAAATGAGATCAATAAAATATCAGTCTACAATTTTGAGCACCCACATCCATCAGAAAAAAACCCAAAATATATTCATTCATCCATTCCTACACAAACCCGAGATGACAGGAACTCACCTTATCCGAAAAAACAAACTATTTTTTTATAAATAATACACGTACTCCTAAACCTGACGACATCAAATCCACCTTCAATATAATGCATCAAAACGTGCAATGCATTCGAAATAAAATCTTAGAATTAGAAAACATTCTATATGAAAAAAATATCGATGTACTTTGTGTTAGCGAACACTGGCTACAAAAGGACGAAACGACATCTATCAATTTTAATGGTTACAAATTAGGTTCGATTTTTTGTCGAGAGAGTCATATTCATGGAGGTGTCTCCATTTACTTAAACGAAAACATTATATTTAAAGAACTAGAATTTGTTAAACAAATAACAAAAGAATTTGTATTTGAATGTGTTGGTATTGAAATTCCAAAACTTAAAATGATAATTTGTACAATTTACTATAATGACTCTGATATTAATATTTTTTTTGAACAACTTGAACTTTTACTAAACAAAATTTGCAAAAACAACAAAAAACAAATAATACTCTGCGGTGACTTAAATATTGATACAAGCTACAAGAACAAAAACGCAGACTCACTCAAAAACACATTAAAATCTCACAACATACGCTTGATTATTGATAAACCTACTCGTATACAAGGAAACAAAAAAAGTATAATTGATCATATAGGTACAAATATACCAAAAAGCTCTTACACATGGGAAGTCACAGAATTAGCTGTATCAGATCACATGGCACAGTTAATGCACGTAAAAACAGAATATAATATAAACCAAACGTGGTATACAAAAAAACAATTATTTAACACAGAAAACACTAACATTTTTAACAATTACTTATCATGTATATGTTGGGAACCACTGAAATCCTTTGAATCCATTAATGATAGCTACGAATACTTCATTAATGAAATAAATAATGGTATGAAGCTTTGTTTCCCATTTAAACTGTATAAATATCCCCAAAAACGCAAAATAAATTGGGTAACGACTGGTATTAAGATATCTATTAGACAAAAAAGACATCTGTACATGAAACAAAAAAACACAAATGACCTCACAATCATAAACAATTACAAACATTACAAAAAAATTCTTAGTAAAGTAAAACAGGTAGCTAAACGGAATTATAATAGTAAACGAATTCAAAACGCGCAAAATAAAACCAAAACATCGTGGAACATAATAAAAGAGAACTCAAATAATTCTAATTCTAAAAGTAAACCAAAAATCTGTCTTAAAATCAATGATACCCTGGTATCAGAACCAAAAAACATTGCAAATGAATTTAACATTTTCTTTGCACCACCGCCAACACCACAAAACACATCTCTACATCCACAATCTGCCAAAACAGTCGAAAACAAACAGTCGCGATCATTCTTCATAACGCCTGTAAACAGGGAGGAAATTATTAAAATCATCGTAAAACTGAAAAATTAAAGCAGTGTTGGCACTGACAAAATCCCTATAAAAATTATAAAAGCATGTGCAGAAGCGTTAAGTTACCCGTTGGAAATATTAATTAACAAATCTTTCGAATCAGGAACCTTCCCAGAACAATTAAAACAATCTATTATTGTACCTTTGTATAAGAAGGGTTCTAAACAGGAAATCTCAAACTACAGACCGATATCCTTATTACCAAACTTTTCAAAAATATTTGAAAGAGCCATGTACAATCGCATTTATAACTTTCTCGAAAACTTTGAGATAATATGTCCACAACAATTTGGATTCCGTAAAGGCCGTTCAACAACACAGGCAGTATTCAATTTTTTGAACAAAATTCTAGAAAATATTAATGTTAGTAAAAAAACCGTAGGTATCTTTCTCGACCTCTCAAAAGCATTCGACAATGTTGATCATGAGCTTCTTCTAATTAAACTTGAACATGTAGGTATTAGAGGATTAGCATTAAAATGGTTTGAATCGTACTTAAAAAATCGTCAGCAGAAAGTTCAAATTTCAAATATCGATGAAAAAAGGGTCCAGTACATGGTAGAATCCAAATGGAGAAAAATAAACAAGGGTGTGCCACAAGGAAGCATTCTTGGGCCTCTCCTCTTCCTTATCTATATAAACGAACTTCCAATAATTGCTGGCACAGAATGTTCAATGTTCGCTGATGACACAGCTTTGTTGTTTGAATGTAATGGAGACGTTGACGAATTTAACAAACAAGTTAACGAGACTTGCCAATTAATAGCAAACTGGCTGTTATCGCAACATCTATCACTCAACACAAACAAAACCCAAATTTTAAAATTTTGTCCAGTGCAAGCTACACCAATAAATATAAATGTAAACATTAATAATAATATTATCGAACCTTCCCAAACCTGTTCACTACTGGGAATAGAATTAGATGTAAACATAAACTGGAAAGAACATGTCTCAAAAATTGTAGCAAAAATCAGTAGTTTTTCTTATGTTCTGGGTACCTTGAGAAAAATATTGAACACCGAATCAGTAATAGCCGCATACTATGGTTATGTATATTCAATAATAAAATACGGTATTATTTTTTGGGGAAACTCGGTAAACGCCAAAGATGTCTTCATCATACAAAAGAGATGCATAAGAAAAATTACAAACTCTGGTTGTTTAGATTCATGTAGACCTATGTTTAAAAATCTGAAAATTCTGACAGTCACAGACATATATATAATGGAGTTATGCATGTTAGTGCGATCATCTACAGAAAATTTCCCACTAAAAAACTCAACACATAAATACGCTACAAGGCTCACAGAAAACTTACTAATACCAAAAGCAAACAAAACAATATTCCAAAAAGGACCATACTACATGGCCATTAAAGTATATAACAACCTTCCACATAACATCAAACAAATACAAGATACACACAAATTCAAATCGTCACTAAACACTTTCCTTGTTAATAAATGTCACTACACGTTGAGTGAATACCTCACGTAAATGAAACGCCTATTTTTATTGGTATATATATTTGTATTTTTTTTTTTTTTTTTTCATTGGTATATTGTTATTTTATCTGTATAAACATTGTAATTATAATAAAACAAAGAATATTGTATAAACATTGTAATTAAATAAATGTGGTTAGCTGGAAGAAATGGGGTCTACCCATAAGCTACACCTTTTGTAATTTTCATTTTACAATAAATATTTTTTGATTTTGATTGATTTTGATTTAACAATACACATTCGAAAGGTCCCGACGGTCTTAACACACATATACTAAAAATTATTAAACACAATATTGCATCACCTTTATCGAACATTTTTAATAAAAGTTTTACTTCAGGGGTTTTCCCCGACCATCTTAAAAAGTCTTTAGTAGTACCAATCTACAAAAATGGACCCAAAAACCAAGTGGGTAATTATAGGCCAATATCCCTGTTGAGTGCTATCTCAAAAATTATAGAAAATTTTTTTAAAAACAGATTAAGTAACTATGTAGAGAGCCGAAAACTTTTAAGCAAAAATCAGTTCGGCTTTCGGCCGGGGAGGGAAACGGACGACGCGATAGCGCAACTTACAGAACATATTTCGGGAAATATGGATCGCGGAAAGAAAAACATTGCACTGTTCTTAGACTTAGCCAAGGCTTTTGATACAATTTCTCATAAATTACTCCTCAAAAGATTAAAAAATATTGGCATTGTAGGTATGCCCTACGAATGGTTAAAGAGTTACTTAACGGGTAGAAGCCAGCAACTCAAAATGGGCAAAACAGTGAGTAAATCACTAGAGACTAACTTTGGGGTACCGCAGGGAAGCACATTGGGACCTCTTCTATTTATAATCTACATAAATGAGTTATGCGAGCTAAAAGTAGGCGGAAAAATTATTACATTCGCTGACGATACGGTAGCTATATTTGAAGGAGACGACTGGACTCAAACACATAAACATGCTGAAAGTGGAATCAAAGCAATAAAACAATGGCTTGACAAAAATCTACTTACATTAAATATAGCAAAAACTAAATACATAAGATTCAGCTCAACTATAAAAGGACAACCTAGTACATCACACACAATAAAAACACATAAGCGTAACTGTAATTCCGATAATACTGATTCTATCTGCAATTGTGAAGTTTTGGAAAGTGTGAAAAACATCAAATATCTAGGCGTTATTATAGACAACCACCCTAAGTGGAAATATCACATCGACAACCTCACAATAAGGGTGAGAAAATTGATTCACATATTCTTTGTATTACGAAATATAATCAAACAGCAAGACCTAAGAAAAATATATTTCGGATTATGCAACCCCATCTTAACGTATGGTTGTATTGGTTGGGGAGCGTCAGGTAGAACAATTTTAGATCCTCTAGTGAAGGCCCAGAAAACCATAATTAGAGTCATTATGCGTAAACCCTATAGGTTTTCTAGCGATCAGCTCTACAAAAAATTTAATGTACTTGATGTTCGCTAAAAATACATAAAAAAGGTTATTATCCACGTACACAAAAATCTAGAAAAACTTAATAAAATTGATCATAAATACATCACAAGAAGTCACACCAGAAAGGATCTTGTGGTCCCAGGGAGCAATACATCGAAGTTCCAAATGACACATACATATCTGGGACCGAAATTATACAATAAAATCCCCCCAGGATTAAACATTAAAACATGCAAAATGACATCTATCGGTTCAATAATAAATAAATGGTTGATTGGCTTAGGTAGAGTTGAATCTGAAAAATTATTAAATAATGTCACTTAAAACTTAAACTTTTACATGGTTAACTATTAAATGGCACAACCAGTAAAATCTTAGTATACTTATATGTATTTAATCTAAAAAAAAAAAAAACACTTTGTTTTTTTTTGGTACAGAATATATTTTTGGCATTTTTCACCAGCATTTGGTTCCTTAGAACGGGCAATCTGCCTAGCTAGGAACTAATATAGACAAACAAGACATAATAACACTTGTATACATTTTAATATTTACAGTTATTTTGAAATATTATTATTATGTTATATTTGCTGTATAAATGTATCTTATGTAATAATAAAAAAAAAAAAATAATGCTTATTATAACATTAATTTTATTTTGAACAATGGTTAAAAGATCTAGGTACCTATTCGTTCACAATACTATTTGTTTTTCATAGATTTAGGTATTTTTATACAATATTTTAGTTTTCATGTTCTATTGAAGTAGAATGATCTAACTTTAGTTTTGATTTTTGAATATGATATCTCGTTTTTAATATTTTCAGGTAATGCATTAAATATTTCCGGAATTTTATGCCTCTTTGTTCTATCACCGTATACATTTTGAGATTTATTAATAATAAAAATTTCTGCTTCTCTATGCCTAATGGGGTAGTTATGGTTTACAGGTTTTTTGAATTCTGTGTTCCAGAATTCATCTAGAGTTAATTGGTAATCTACCCTACTATGTATAGAGAGGGACTCGAACCCAGTGTTACCGGGACACAGCGCCTTAACAAACTCGGCCATTGGGACCTAAGTTTTTTTCTGTTATTTTTATCGATCTCAACATCATAAGATCTAAATTCCGAATTAACAATATCATCCTCAACTAATTTACTCCTTGTTTTTGACAGCTATCTTTCTGAATGATTGCAAAGTTCTAAATAATTTAATGTAACCTAGATTGTGTCTCGGATAAACATATCAGATTTATATGGGACACCTGTTGACTTTTCTGAAAGTCTAAAATTATTATTGAATTTTTATTGGAATAACATTTGAAGGTTGTACGAGACATAATACAGAACGTTGAAAAAGGTAACGGACGTAAATTTCTTTTTCTTTGTCTTTTTCTGTTTCATGTTCGTTTAGATTGGTTAGTATTATCTTCAACTTCAATGATTTGTTAGTATTATTTGAATACAGGTAAAATTGTTCTAAAAGTAATGTGATGGCATATATGCCAAAGTTTTATCAGGGTTGTAATTCTAGAAGCAGAAACAAACATGTCTGCCAACTGCAAACTACTACACCTTATAAGTCAATCTGAAACCCGTAATAGTTTTGAAGCCACACTAATGTTGTAGCTTTGGCAACAAGATTGCATTTTGGTCTAAGTTACTACCAAAGTTCTAATTAAGTTCCAGATCTGTAAGCTGCTTGTTTTGCGAACAGAGGTCGTGGATTCAAAATCCGGGGAGTCTCATCTTATCTCATCTTTCCCCTTATTCCATTCTAAGGAGCGATTCTGAATCTTTTTTGAATACGGAAAAGATTCCATACGGAATTGACTGTCAAATGTATATAATTTTCTATGACTTTCAATTGCTTTTTCTATTTTTGATGTCAGCTGTCGCCGATTTTATCGAGTTTCAAATAGGAAAGAAAGTTTTTTTTTACATGAGCTACACACAGGAGACCCTAAAGAAAGTAATTTCCCTCAGGGCCTATGTCATCTTTGGGGATGCTGTGTGGAGGATTTTTAAAGGAAAGGAAGGAGAGGAGAGTTGTGGGAAGGAAAAGGGTTTAAGGGGTGGGTAGAAATCTGAGGTTGAATCCTGGTCATCCGCCTCGAAGACCTAGAAAAACCTCACCCCATGAACCCGGGCACCCTTGTTAAATTACCAAACGTAGCGAACCACTTGGGGTGACCTATGGAAGATTAGCCATGATTATGCATGGTTATTTATGCATTTAATGTACGTTTAAAGTTGTATACTGTGGATTTGATATTTGCACAAAATAGGTTCTTAGTTTGGGCAAAGTAAGTAATTCATGAACTAAACATAAAATTAAATGAATAAGTAATCAATAATCATGTATACTTGCAGTAATTCGTGTTCTAAACGCTCTAACCTAAAATATGCGACGGCTGACAACTTTTTTTTTTAAATAGGCAATTCACCCTAAAGAGAGTGCTTTGTGCCGATACACATACGTAAGAAAGATATTTATAATTTTGAGGATAAACTATGGGGAAATGAAAAATCAAATATTGAAATCATCAAGTCTCTATATATATATATATATTTTTTTTTTTAAGGTAGAATGATTTTTACAATTGAAGAAGACATGGTCAAGAGACTCCTCCTCCACACCGCACCGCATTGATATCGACTCATGTCATCCATGGAAGAAGCAATTGAGAGTTATAAAAAATCACACAATTTTGATAGCCGATTCCGTGTTGAATCTTTTCAATTTCCACAAAAGATACAGAATTGCTCCTCAAGTATGGGAAAGTCATCGTTTTTTTGTTGAAAATAAAACAATTTGTTTACTTCCCTGAAAAATATGTGTTTTATTATTTTCGGTAAGGTTCTCTAAAGTGAATTGAAACATTTTCTGTGAGACCTTCCCTCCATTGCGCAGTGTGCTCGTACATCGCGGCACGTCGTAAAACAATCTGTATTGAGATTGAGAGGGTGCCGAGGTCGGTTTTATTTCAAACATTGTTGCACTTTCTTCGTGGCTTGGGAAACATGGTATCATTGTGTGGCAACAAATAATGTTACGAACATCGACCAACAATATCGATGGTAACGAAGCCACAAAGCAACTACGTATAATAAGCAAGCCATGGGTGTCCTGCTAAAATATTTATTAGAAGAATGTTGTACAACTTTCCGCATACAATATTACGTACCAAGTAAAAGATACAGGTGTTTTTTTGCCATATATAAAATAGATCAAAAGCGTTAAACAAAACGTTAAATTCAAAAATGTGTGCTTAGGCATTTTATGAAAATAATTCCGCCACTGTGCCTTTCATCCTTGGGGATGATGTGTGAAGTGTATTTTTTTTTTTAAAAGGAGAAGGGAAGTTATGGGAGGGGAAAAGGTAGGGGGGTGGATAGGAATCTTTGAGTCACATTTTACAAAGATGATAAAGTTCAAAATTAAAAAAAAAACGAGTGTGCTTTAGACCACATGACTGAAGTAAAAGTTCACTAACTTGTAAAAGAACATATGACATTGACATTGGCATTGACATTGGCATTGACATTGACATTGACATTGACATTGACATTGACATTGACATTGACATTGACATTGACATTAACATTGACATTGATATTGACGTTGGGGTGACATTTGACATTGGGGTGACATATGACCATGGGATGACCTATGACCCTGGGGTGACCTACGACCGTGGGTTGACCTACGACCTTGATGTGACCTACGACCTTGGGGTGACCATCCTTATCCTTATCCTTATACTTATCACTCCCCTTGTAAAGCGTGCGTGAAGGCCCGACCGTTCGCCTCGCCATCGATCACCGTTCGCATTGATTACCGTTCGCATCACACTTTTCGTAACACATCACCACTTTTCTTAACACATCACCACTTTTCGTAACGCATTCACCAGCTTACCCCCCAAGTCTAGCGTGCGTAAAGAAGTTTTATTTCAAAAAAAAAAACAACACAACGAGAATGAGAAAATAACACAGCAGAGGTAGAAGGTTCGTAATTAACATTTTGTTATAATTTTTTCTTGACCTTAGGACAAATGGTAAATATCAGGTTCTGAGAAAATATTATTGTATTTTGTGCACGCCCTTCTGAAAAATTAATATTGTGTGTAGTTAGTTTTTGAGGGTGGAATAGTTGGTTTGGTCATATATTTCGTATTGGACAGTGGACATTGGTGTTTTTTAGAAGAAAGTTGTTGTAAACAACGTGATTGATGATTTTGAATAAAAAATTCTTGTCGCATATATTTCTTCTTTCTTCTAGGGTTAATGTAAAACGTTATAGCGCATAAGTCATGTTGCAATGAAGTTTTCGTTAGATAAGTACTGTGTTGTTTCTAAGTTGGGAATTTCCGGAGATCTGCAAAATACACACATAATAAGTAATTTCGCGCCAAACAAGAATTAAATTGAATACATGACACAAAAAACTGTCTGTACTTTGAACCTACCAAAATATCATAAGTAATTCTAAATAATCTCTCGTACAATTATTTGCAGATCATTATTTTATGATAAAAAATGAGTGTACTTAAATAAAATAGTATTTTATGAATTTTAAATATTGCTCGAAACGTCATCTACATCGTGAATGATAATAGACCTTTGTTATCCGAATAACCGTCAACAAATAAGAAAATATTGTTTGTTGCGTATTTTTCATAAAATCGATGAAAAAAGATTTCATAATAATTGTGAAAATTGGAGTGCACTGGTCATTTCAAACGGTAATGCGCGTTTTCATCCCATGACAAAATATCCCCGTCAAAATATCCTCCAACAAAATATCCCCGACAAAATATCCTCCAACAAAATATCCCCGACAAAATATCCTCCAACAAAATATCCTCCAACAAAATATCCCCGACAAAACATCCTCCAACAAAATATCCTCCAACAAGATATCCTTCAACAAAATATTCCCGACAAAATATCATCCAACAAAATATCCTCCAACAAAATATCCTTCAACAAAATATCCCCGACAAAATATCCTCCAACAAAATATCCACGACAAAATATCCTCCAACAAAATATACTCCAACAAAATATCCTCCAACAAAATATCCTCCAACAAAAAACCTCCTACAAAATGTCCTCCAACAAAATATCCTCCAACAAAATATCCCCATCAAAATATCCTCCAACAAAATATCCTCCTAAAAAATATCCTCCAACAAAATATCCTCCGACAAAATATCCTCCAACAAAATATCCTCGACAAAATTCCTAAAATATATGGACTAACTTAACCTAATAAAAAAATGGGTAAAAAATAATACAGACATCCTGTAAAGACAATAAATTATTATTCAAAATTAATAAATTTGGAAAAAATAACACAGAGAAAAATAGTTTATTGTCTTTACAGAATGTTTGTATTAATTGTCCCATTTTTTGTTAGGTTAGGTTAGGTTTTTGTAGATATTTTGTTGGGGGATATGTTGTCCGTAGGATATTTTGTCGGAGGATATTTTGTCGGGGATATTTTGTCGGATGATATTTTGTCGGGGATATTTTGTCGCGGGGTAAAAAACCGCGGAACCTATCAAACATCCATAAAAATATTATTTTAATTGAAATAAACATTTTGGAAAAATATGGACTTTTGCCATACTGGGAGCTTTCCAATTATTATTATAATATTAGCTGGTTCCCGGCATACGTTGCATCGCCACATTTAAAGAAATACATTGTTTCTCCTTGATCACCTATCCGGTGCATACCCGTTCCCCTCCCGCGTCCCTTTCCCATCTAACTATATAAATTATGGCATATATGTTTTTCCGATGTATGAGCTATATTATTGTAAAGTTTCATTAAAATCCATTCAGTAGTTTTTGCGTGAAAGAGTAACAAACACACATACATCCGTTTATAAGCGTTTATAATATTTGCAAGATGCGTGGTTTCCTAATATGTATTTATTTTCAAATCGGAACACCATTGTGGAAAATCAAATCTCGAGATAAATATTTCCATTCAGGTTGTAGTTGTGATGAGGCGATTTTCCTAATTCGACCAAAGCCTGAGGTCACGTTTCGCCGGCAGATGGTAGCACCGGCACTGGCACCGGAACTGCCATCGGAATGGTAAGCGGATCGAATCCTGCTCCAGCCTTTTTATTAAAGCAATATCCTCCCTCTTTCCTAAAGGTACCATGCCCAGTGGGGTAACGGGAAATTAATCAAAACCGGGGCAAGGCATATTGAGATCATGCGTAAACTTGTAATCGGACCCCGAATAGGCCACTTGCATCACATTTTTAAAAAAAATCCGTTTTCGGCAAATATTCTAAGTCACTCCGTATTTTTATTTAATTGTATTCTTGGAAGACCGGAAGACGGGACATAATTTTATGGATGCGAAAAAACAATAATTACATAGCCGAAAATCTTTTAAAAAAACTGTCTGTATAACAACTGTTAAAACGACAAAACCAAAATATTTCAGATACGTTTTAAGATTTTCACGGCCGAAAGTATTTTCGTTATTTGTTTTTGAGGTATTATGCCGTGTTGCGCTACCTCTTTAGCCAAAGAAGGAGGTAGAAAACAAATAACAAAATATTTAAATTCGAATTCTGACGCTGCGTTAAGTTTATTTAAAAATGGATTCTTGTAACCACCGTGCGAAAGTACCTGTAACAAAGTTCGCAGGCAATAAAGCAAGCGATTTTATGCTACTTCCACATCAAAGCCAACCTTCCAACTCCGAACTTCGAACTCCAAAATGGCGGACATCGAACAGCTCATTCGGCGCTGTATCTTTTCAGTTGCCTACAATTGTGGTACAACTGGTAAACTTAGTAAGGCTCACAATGTCTAATGTTGAGTGCCGAGTCAGAATACAACAGGATCTGTCAGACACCCTAAAGACCTTCAATGGACTAAGACAAGGAGATGCACTTGCCTGCATTTTATTCAATTTAGCGCTGGAAAAGGCCATCCGAAATGCAGGTATACAAACCACAGGCCATATTTTTAACAAGTCGGTTCAGCTCCTGCTTATGCTGACGATATAGATATCATCGCACGCTCAGAATATGAACTAAAATCGGCGTTTAAAAGCTTAGCTACGTCGGCAAGGAACATGGGATTGGTCATCAACGAGGGGAAGACAAAATATATGCCCGTACATGGACGCCAGAAACCACCAAGTATACAGATAGATAATTATACATTTGAAACTGTCAACGAGTTTGTATATCTCGGTACTATGGTGACAAATGACAACAATGTATCCAGCGAAATCAAAAGAAGAATAGTAGCTGCAAATCGATACTACTTTGGGCTACAGAAGCATATGAAATCTCGCCACCTTACCAGAAGAACTAAAGTCCTGCTTTACAAGACCCTTATACGACCTGTTCTTATGTATGGTTCGGAATGCTGGACAATCAGTAAGGGTGATGAAGGAGCCCTAGAAAGTTTGAAAGGAAGGTGCTGCGAAGGATTTACGGCCCAGTCTGTGATAATGGAGAATGGCGTATCAGAAACAACCAGGAGCTATACGATCTTTACGAGAACCCTAATAGCTCCAAGGAAATCAAAACTGGAAGACTCAGGTGGGCTGGACATATCCAGAGAATGAGCGAAGGAGATATTCCAAAGCGAATTATGGATGGTGCACCTGGGGGTCGGAGAAGAGTTGGAAGACCAAAGCTTCGATGGCTGGATGGAGTGGTGAAGGATGCAAGCACCATCGGCATCCGAAACTGGCGCAACGCAGCACAACACCGACAGTCATGGAGGCAGGCTCTGCTGGAGGCCAAGACCCGACCTGGGTTGTAGAGCCACAGATGATGATGATGACAATTGTACAGCCGAAGTTGGCTCCGGTGTGGACGTACCATTAGTGTCAAATTAAAAAATTCGCCGTTAATCAAAGTGTTGCAATATATAAAAAAAAATCAGTGTGGAATTTTATAAAATTAATACAATATTATCGGAGGCGAAACATTTTCATTTAGTGACGTCACGAGCCCAAAAAAGGATTTATTCATTTAAAAAAAAAACTATAAATTTCTAAAAAAAAATTATTTTTTATTTCTAAAGAATGAGACGTCTGTGGAAGGATGGATTAATATGTCTGTCACTCCTGGACGCATGAATTGCATTGATTTCTAATCAACCCTCATGAATTTTTCCTTCCCAGAACATCCCCTCCTTCTTTTACTCAAAAAACCATATCCTCAAAGATGGCATAGGCCCTGAGGGAGTTTTTTCCTCAGGGCTTCCTTTGTGGTGCCAATGTAAAAAAAAACTACCACTGATTTTACTGAAATTTACTATACTTTTAAGATGGTGCGGAACCCATATATACGTGTACCCGGCAGCGTATTTACAAAACGCATACCGGTTCAGTCGCGGTAGCGACAATTTACATTTAAAATCCACCTCTATATTGGTTATTTTTTATCACTTTGCAAATACAAAAATTGTTCTCAAATTCAGATAAAATAATCATTCCAATGTGTAAATTAGTAATTAAAAATTTTATTTCTAAACTTTTAAATTTTGATATTATTCCTACATATTGTAAATATGTAGGAATATGTTGGTTATTGGTTATCACTTTGCTAAAACAAAAAATTGTTGTAAAATCTAGGTAAAATAATCTTTCCTATGGGTATTTTAGAAATAAATAGTATTATTTCTAAATATTTAAATTTTGATATTGAAAATGCAAATTGTTGCTACCGCGACTGAATCGGTATGGATTTTGGAAATACGCTCCCCGGCAGTTACCCAGTGTGCCCCTTTAGATCTACGCCACAAGAGCGGCAGTTATATATAGCGGCAGCGGCGGGATATCGTATTGCTTGCAAGAATACATTTCCACCCGCCCTTCCAGCCAGCCCTGATCAGTTCCTTGTGATGGCCGATCGATTGGAGGGAGACTGTGCTTAATTATGTACTTCCTGTAGGATACTCGGAGCGAGTACCAACTTGCAAATTAATTTACATCCGGTGTAGGTGCTCTGCTTCCTCGTTCCGGAACTCACGGATAATAGAATTATGGGAAATTTCGACGGCTGCTTGGTGGATGTATTACAATGAAAATGTACACCTTATGCACTGAACAAATAATTCCTAGAGCTGAAAACTGTAACGATTCGGAAGAAAACTGATGTCGCCAGTTCACACAACAGCTAACCTTGTACAAATCGCAAGTGCGCACCACGGTTGAATTTGACAGCCACTTCTGGTCTGGAGCTCCATAATACCTGAAAAATATCCTCGACTCTGTGCAGAAACGGGCGGTCCGTTTGATAGATTCTCCCACGTAAATGAACGGATTGCAATCTTTAGAGCACAGGCGTTGGGTGGGAATGCTATCCTTGTTCTACCGGTATTTTAATGGAAGATGCTCTGAGGAACTAGTGTCATTGATTCCTTCGGCACTGGTACATAGTCGGGAAACACGCCAAATGCGCGCCCAACATAATATGTAAATGGTTGACATTTGTCACATGAGAACGGTTCGTTTCTTCAACTCGTTCTTGAGTTCAACAGCTCGGCTTTGGAACGATTTGCCGGCCTCTGTGTTTCCTCCTTCCTACAATATGGGTCTATTCAAGACCATTGTTCATTCCTTCCTCTACTCAAAAAGACCCTCCACACAGCGTCTCAAACATAGACCCTGAGGGAAATTATTTTCCTTAGGGCCTCTTGTGTGGAGTTAATGTAAAAAAAAGATAACATCACATTTCGGCTCTTAGGCCCCAGAGAGGCCAATGAATCGGATTATCTATTCAAGAAGAAAATCTCTTAGTATTGCACCCGAGAAAGATTACCACTGAATCAAAACGATGCTTGAAATGGATTTAGGCGTGTGTGATGATCAGATATTGCGAGGTAGGTAGGTACTTCCCAACCTTCCTCTTCCACATCTCTTTCCCGTTCCTATGCATTTTAGACTCACACCATACGCCAATTTGGAATGATCCACTAGCTCTCGAATTTGTTATGATTTTAAGTATCATTTTCAAAATTGGAACTGATGGCGTGAAAAATTCAGACAAGCGATAAAGTACTTAACTATAATATCACATTTTAACAGAAGTTCATATATCATATTCAAAATTGGAACCCATAAAAGAACTGAATTCAGAAAAGCCATAAATATTTTAATTTTCTGTTTAAATATCTGAGGGTTAATATTTAGAAGTTATGTCAGATTTCTGGATTTTTCAAGGATTCTGCGCCTTTAGCTAACATATTATCAATCCTATAATATATTATAATTTTTCCGCACATCCAAAATCACGGGATATGCTGAAACCTTGACAATTAATTTCCAATTTTGATATAATTCAAATATTATATACCTACTTTATAGCTTGTTTGAACTCTTGATATAACTGATTCCAATTTTTCGAAAAACGCTTAAATTCAAAGTTTTAGTTTGAATTAATTTATTGTGAATATTTTCACTTAGGAATATAATTTCACGCACGAACAACCGAAATTAGTATTTTATATAATTTCCAGTGTTATTCCCGTAGATGTTAAACCCGGGCACACTGAAACGCCCATACTTTGAATAATTCTCTCAGTTTATCTGTTCAGTGATCTTAAAATTAATTTGATGGAGAACACAAACCGCCTCAAGGTACAGAATACTAAATACCTCGGTTTACGAGGTAAATGTGTGTTCTGTGAAACACTTGCCATTTTATAAATAAACCTATATAACGTATATAACTCGATCGTTTCACATGTGTTAGAGATGGAGTTGGCCCCCGGAAATCATAATTATTATAAAATTGGTTTTTTGCATTATTTACCAATTTCAAAACTAAAATCGTTAATTTTTTTTTTATTTTATTTTTTTTATTTGATTCATCTGATTTATACATGTGTGTTACATATTTGACTAATGTGGGCCTCACTGGGTGCTTTACCCGTGCTGAGGACCCCATTTTACAGTTTGATATGATTTTTTTTTTTTTTTTAATTTAAGATACATATAAAATAAATACTAAAGAAAAAAGAAACTCAATAATAACATATGAGAATTAAAAGAAAGTAAAATAGAGCAAAATAAAGTAGAGTAAAATAACACTAAAATAAAACTATATAAATAGGATAGATACATATAAACCGATAGTGAAAGTAAAAGGGTTTTATATATTAGTGAGTATTGCAATGGTGTTTATGTCTATGTGTTTTTATTTTTTATGTTGTGATGTTTTTGTAAAGTTGCCTTTTTTGTTCTTTAATCCATCTTTTAATTTTGAGTGTGAAAAGTTTTTTGTTTTCTTCTTTTTTTAAATCGAGTGAAAGATGGTTGAATGCTTTTATTGCCTGGTATTTGTGATGTCTTTGTCCAAAGCTTGTGTTTATCGTCGGTGTTTTTAAGTTTTGTATGTATGCTTGTCTAACTGGTCTATTAATGGTTTGTGTTTGTTGTAGTTTGTGTTTTTGGTCAAAGATATAGTTAAGAAGTGTTTTTATGTATAATTGTCGTATATCAAGTCCGTCGAACATGTTGAATATTTGGTCTGTGTCAGTCATTCTGTGTTTTTTTAGTATAACCTTTAAGATGGTTCTCTGTGTGGTTTCCAAATGAACAATAGCTGAGTTTGTTGCTCCTCCCCAAACAATGATTCCATATTCTATTATAGATTGGCAGAGTGCAAAATATACTGTTTTCATTTGTTTTAGTTTGTATATGTTTCTTATGTTTAGGAAAAGATGTATTGTTTTGAGGAGTTTATTGGTGATATGATTTATATGATGTGCCCATTTGAGATTATGGTCAATTATGATTCCTAGATATTTTATTTGGTCTGTTTTTACTATAGCAGGGCAGTCACAGTTTTTGGTGTTTAAACAATCGTGAATTTTTATGGTGTTTGTTTTATTTGTTGGCTGTCCCATGCTATTTATACTGTACGTTGTGAATTTTGTTTTCGATATATTTAATGTAAGTATGTTTGTGTCTAACCATGTTTTCACTCGCGTGATTCCTAATTCTGCTGTATTATACACATTGTTCCAGTCTTTAGATTTGAAGAGTAATACTGTGTCGTCCGCATAACTAATTATTTCTCCGTCTATTTCCATATTACAGAGTTCATTTATGTAGATAGTGAATAGCACGGGCACTAGTATGCTTCCTTGTGGAACTCCATATGTAATTGGCAGTGGTTTACTAGTATGGTGATTAATTTTAACTTGTTGGGTTCTGTTGCTCATATAACTTTTCATTAGTTGGAGTTCCTTGCCTAAGATACCAATGTTTTCTAATTTCTTAAATAGGGTTTTGTGGCAGATTGAATCGAAGGCTTTAGCTAAGTCTAGGTATATTGCTATGCATTTTTGCCCTTGATCTAGGTTGCTATGTATATAATCTATTACATATTCTAAAGCTTCTTTTTCTCAATTTACCTAAATCTTTGGTACCTCTTTTTTCTCTAAATCCGTATTGTTTATCCGAGATTAATTTGTTTTCTTCAAGGTATTTTATAATTTGGTTTTTTAATGCTCTTTCGAAGATCTTTGATAGTGAGTTTAATAATGTGATTGGTCTATAGTTATTTATTTCCATTTTGTCTCCTGCTTTGTAAATAGGGATCACCAGTCCTTGTTTCAAAGTACTAGGGAAGCAGCTTTGTTTTATACTAAGGTTGATTAAATGTGTTATTGGTTTTATTATTTCATTTTTTAATTTCTGAATGCAGTCTGTTGTTATCTCGTCTAATCCCGGTGCAATATTGTTTTTTAATTTATCGATTATTTTTTCAATTTCCTCCTCCGTAATTGTTTTTATTGTAAGTCTTAGTTTTGTCTTTTGTGTATTGATGTATGATCGGTTGGTTTGTGTTTGTGTTTTACGGTTTGCTAAAACTTTTCCTATATTTGCAAAGAAGTTATTCACATGGTTCGCTATTATCTCCGTATTTGTACTGATATCTATTTTTTTGAATTAATATTTAATTGTTCGATACTATTTTTCTGTTTGTGTTTTTGTGTGTATGTCACTTCTTTTAATATTTTCCATATAGCTTTTGGGTTGTTGTTTTCTTTTTGTAGTTTTTGTCTATAGTATATCTCCTTAGCTACTCTTATAATTTTTGTGCAGATATTTCTATATCTTTTATAGAATAATAATACTTTTAATAATAAGTTGGTGTGGACACTAAACGAATTTATTTACAGATTCGATTTGCTATACTTGTACGCTGGTATACACCTACAGCATATTGAGTCCTATAATTTCAATACCCGCTATATCCGATTTTTTGACAAAATGATCTAAGTATGACATCTTGTTCATATTTTTGCGAGGAACAAGTCTAATCTAAAACTAACTTTCAAAACCTCCTTTTTCACGACCAAAAACCATGTTAAAACTGCGAGTGAGAAACAAAACCCGCTATATCGTTCAGGAAGTTACTATCAAAACCCGCTACATCGGATTTCAACCAATCACGAGTAGTTATTTTGCCAAGATGGCGGGTGTAAAAACACGCCCCTTAGGTAAGTTGAGTTTCAAAAGCCTCTATATTCCATATAAATCACGATTTTATTTATCCAAATTACCTAAATATTTCTAGATATATATCCTTGATGCATTTATCCTTGATGCATTTGAATGAAAATAACGTTTTTCCTTTTATTATTCGGCAGTACATCTGTAAAATATTTAGGTCTTCACAAAGTAATAATATGGTAGACTGTTTTTTTTTTTAATGAAGCACTTTTGATAACTTAAATTCTTTGTTTTTATTGTTATAATTTGATATTTATAAATCGACGACAATAACTTTTTCCCCACCCAACGGACAAGGGTTCAATGGTATTTAAGATTTTTAAGTGCAAGTTTAAGTTAAGAAGTGATGTTTTTTTAACTAGCGTAAGGCTTTTTATAAATGTACTTCCTTGTCTGTGGAGAGGGGGGAGAAGACAAAAATTATTCTATTACAGAGACATCTGCTGGAAAAATTAGATAACTTGTTGATAGTAATATTCTCTTAACACTAGAAAGACCGGGAACTGCTCCATACCTATAAAGACCACGACCGTCACTTTGACGGCTGATCACTTTTTTCAAATTGGGAGGCGGATATGGGTACCGCTGCCCCGGGAACCATTTATTGCATAACCAACATCTCTGCCATAGGACACTCCAAGTGGTTCTCTACGTTTAGTGACTTAGCAGGGGTGTCCGGGTTCATTGGGTGAGGTTTGTCGAGTCTAGGTGGCGAATAGGTTTGCCCACTTACTGCGTAGCGGACCGGGTCGGGAGATACTTTTTGAGGGAGACACTAATCTTATCCTCTCCAGCAGGACCTTTCTCATCCCATCGCCTTGCACCACAGTGGGAGGAATGGATTCCTTCGTCCGTCACTCCTGGATACATTGACCAATTTTACCTATTCATCTCTCACACTTTTTCACTGTCGAACTTCCTTACCTTCCTTTCCCTTAAAACACAAATGCATACATAAATGCACACAGTATCCCCAAAGATGACATAGGCTCTAAGGGTTTTTTCCTCGGGGCTTCCTGGAAAAAAACATGTGAGTGCAAAATGCTGTAATTTTAGTGCAAGCATGTGTTATGTTTGTACAATATCGAATTGTTACGTTTGTTTTTATAAAATCGATTGCACTCTCCGCAAACGGGTTTCTTGCAATTATCACACGTGTCATTTATTTCGTTTTTATTATATTTTTATTAATTTGGCACTGACGTCTTTCAGAAGTTTTATTTTCCAGTTTCTTTTCTTTTTCGTTTACATTAGCTCCACAAAAAAGCCCTAAGGAAAATAATTCCCCTCACAATATTTGTCATCTTTTGGGATGCTGTGTGGAGGGTACCTATAGGAAAAGGAAGAATAATAGGTTCTAGGAAGGAAATGAGGTGAGGAGTGGGTGGGAAAATGGGGTTCAGTGTGTTCAAGAGTGGCGGACGTATGAATCTGTCCCCACCACTGCGGTGCAAGGCATTGTTCTGAGACTCCTGCTGGCGAGGTCAAAAGATCACCCTCAACCGTTCTCTGCTGATCTGGCCTGCCACGCAGTTGTTTGGCAGATGCATCCGCTGCCAAGATCCGGACAAACCTAACCCCATGAACCCGGGAACCCCTGCTAAGTCACAAAACATAGCAAACCTCTTGGGGTGACCTATAGCAGACGTGTTGGTTATCCAATGAATGATTCTGTCAGTTCTTCAGAAGCAAACGCAGCTGGATCAACTCTGGTATTTGTAAACTCTGTCCTTCTCTAACAAGCAATAAAATAAATTTGGGTGAGAGACATATTTTTTGGGTATTTTTGTAAATTATGTGACAGTGACCAATCCACATACAGATCGAGTTCGAATGGTACACGATACCGAAATAAAAAGACAGACATAATAGTATTATCATAAACGCGGAGGAATGGGTATGTTGTTAACTTGGGTAAATAAGGTTGTAAACAAATTCAGCATTATGGCCCAAACCGTCACATTGACGGCGGCGGTCTTTGTAGGTATAAGTCTATATATCTCAAAAAGTAATTAAGACACGTACCTGTTTTTTTCACCATAGTTGTTAAACCATAAATCATGAAATGTAAAAAAAAAATCACACCAATACAATAATTATGAAGCATTATATCGTCATTTTACTTCGAGCTGCCGTCAAAATGAAGGCTCCGGTCTTTCTAGTGTTAATTTAAGTTCATTAAGGGTTTGAACCCTGGGTACAAATTAAAACAACATCCCCTCTGCAAATCTTGTTATTTATTATTGTGTAAGTAGGTACACCATTTTTTCCCTAAACCGACTGCACATTGATTATAATTATACCGGAGGGCTAACTGTCATGAAATCGTTCGAGATTTGACTCCGATATAAATAGATAGATCATTACAGTATACCCGACAAAGTGCTAATAAAATGTGTATTTTTAAAAACGTATTTGAATTACTTTTTTTTGGGGAATTAATGAATGTAAAACTTGAAAGTGGAAATTTACCCACTTCCCGACATTCGACCGAGTTGAAACTCGGCAGATAGACTCGTTGTCGATGACAATGCATTCTATCAAGTGTTGGTGGTACAAACGCGTACATACGCGCACAAACTAGCTATTTCTCTGAAATTGGCTGGCCCAAGAGATGATCCGAAAAATGAAAATAGATGTATGTATTACATAAAAAAAATCTTTTTTTTCAAAAGTTAAATTTTCACGAATACATTTTGAATTTATTAAAAACAAAAATCATTAGTTTAGTGGACCCATTAAAAAATATATGGTACGTTCCTATCTTCCTCTTCCTTCTCCATTACATACGCGTTTTTGAGAATTATTATGTTCAAAATTTTAACCTCAAAACAAACCGAAATCCTCGAATTCGAAATCAAGTATCGCAATAATTATTACAACATCGCTACCGATTTCGTAAAAGATAAAACAACCGTTATCTAATATTATTTAATGAGGTGTTTTTAATGTCTTTCGTCAATATCAATAAATTAGTTTTTTTTCTCCCAAATTCATCAGGAGTCTAAATTTTTATTGAATTATAGGTCAAAATTATAATAAAATTAACATAAAAAATATTAATTCTTGAGAAGATATCAAAATATGCAAATATAACGTCTATAAAAATAGTAAATTTGACCTTGCTGAGAAAATTATTTATAAATGTAAATATTTCAAATGAGCCTTGACACACAAATAGAATGCGTTAAAAACACACAGCATGTTATATTTATGGTAAAATTACTTATGTAATTAGCATAATATTGACAGATCTTTAGTTATCATTAAAAAGAACAAGAAATAGTAAAATAAAAACAAAACGGTCGCAACTGGGGAATGAACCCAGTATCTCTTGTATTACCGATTCAGATATTTTTTTATCTCGGTAAGGGAACGTACCCATACAACGTGACCAACTTTTTGCAATTTTTAACCCTCCCCCCCCGGTGACCAAACACCTAAGGGAACGTACCCATACTACGTGACACGTTTAGGGGGGGGGGGTCTTCAAAATGTCACGCTCCATACAAATGAGCGGCGGGTTGCTTAGGATTTTGGTCACCGGGGGGGGGGGGGGGTTAAAAATTGCAAAAAGTTGGTCACGTAGTATGGGTACGTTCCCTAAGCAACCCGCCGCTCATTTGTACCGAGCGTGACATTTTGAAGACCCCCCCCCCTAAACGTGTCACGTAGTATGGGTACGTTCCCTAAGACAAGAGATTCTGGGTTCGATTTCCAGTTGCGATCGTTTCTTTTTTATTTTTGAATATCTTGTTCTTTTTCATATTTTCGTTTAGATTAATTAGTAGTATTGTCTGCTTCAATGATAATATATTACATTTATGGTTATAACCTTCGAAAGTTATTATAATAAAATTGAAAAGATATTACGATTTTTTCTAACTTATCTAACTCTTGCCGTGAGGCAGTATCGAAACGTTTCTAAATAGTTTTGGTATTCGAATACTGTTCGGAATTACTTGATCAATGCTGAATTGGATGGAAAAAATGCGATAAATGAAAATCTGTCAATCTATCTATCCGTACTAATTACTCCCGGAGAGATCGTAGATGTAGTCATCGTTCTAGTAACTTTCATCTTTTTCAAGTCGCTTGAAGTTCAATGTTTACATCTTCCTCTTTGTGTGCCCTACCAGGTCCCCCCGACGTTGGCGATCATTGAAGTACCCACCACTGTCCCACCCCGGTATAGGCAACTTATGGTCGCCCCTTCGGAGTTCTCGCAAGAATCTAATTTTTTTGAATAAATGGCTCTACTTTTAATGTAACGAATCTAGACCTTCAATGTCCCCTCATACTGTGTTAGGTGGCGGTATGCGGGCGCGCCTACAGGACTGTACTGTAATGGTCAATCTCTACAATTCTAAAGCCCATGGAGGTGTCAATGCAAAAGCAGTGAGCCTCATGGACAGTCGAACAAGTTGTTAGTAACATCAACAAAAAAATAAAGTAATCAAAATGACAGCAGCCGTCATGAGTAATTAGCTCATGACAGCGGGAGACATGACCATACATAATCCGGCGGGCGGCACCGAGCACTGTACGTTAAAAAGAAGGAAACAAGTAAAATAACATATATACAGATAAGAACCGGTGTCACCGCAACCTGGCTGCCGGCAGTCCCCGAGACAGTGAAGGAGGCTGATTGTCCGGCCTCCCCACAACCGGCAGCGTCGTCCTTAAGCCAGCTAGCCGGTGGTGCCTAGACGACAGTAAGTGGAAAACATGAAGAAGACCCTAGGGAGAGAAGCGTCGGGTCGCCGGAGGCGGGACGGACAGCTTTCGGATGTCGTTCAGCCTTCTCCCCAGCCTCTTCATGTCACGGGGTGTGGCGCGGCAAACAGGTGCAGCTCCACCAGTTCTAGATGACCGGCCATGGTACGTAGGCGGGGACACGGTCCAGGGTCCAACCCCTTATATGGGGAGAAGGACGGTACAAAAACGAACAACGGAGTTCAGTTCTCATAGTACAGCATAACTAAAAAGAAATGTATATGTATAAGCGTAGAAAACCGCAAAACATTAAAAAAAATAAATAAACAAGAGCGTGTGGGAGTCATCGCTAGGCGTTTAATTGCACCAAATAACGAAAAATAAATCATAAGCATGTAAAGTAAAGAAAACATAAAATAAACATGAGCGTTGAATAACGCAGGGCCTGTGTAATCCAGAAAAAAATAAACATAAAATGTAAAAGCATAAAAAACATAAAATATAAATGCAAACAATAAACATAAAAATGAAAAAAATAAATAAATAAAACTGTACATCCTGGGCAGAGTTTGTAAAAGAATAGAAGCAAGAAAAGTCAGTGGTAAGTCAGGAACAAGTACACCTGGTGTCAAAATCTACTAATCAGCGACTCTAAGCTCAGGCCATCTCTCAACCCAGATCCTTGTAAAGTTCCTCAGGCACTCGAAATTCGTCTTGTTCGAAACCAGATCAGTGTTCCACACTGGTCTGATTGGTACGTCCAAACCATCGAGCATTTCCTCTCTTGCGTCCGTCATTACCTCACACTGCCACAGAATGTGCTCCGCCGACTGGTTCGTGCACCCGCAGGCGCAGTTGGGGTGAGGGGACAGGGAGAGGGCATGAAGTCTCCCCCTGAATTCCCCGTGGCCGGATAGAAGCTGGGTGATGTGGTGGTCCAACTTGAGAAAGACCCCTTCCATTCTGACTTTAACTGATGGGAAGAAGGAGAAAGTCCATCTTCCCTTATTCGTTCTATCCCAACGGACCTGCCACTCCTGGAGCGACAGATCCCTCATTTGACGAAGCAGCCCAGGGAGAGTCCCCGGCCCGCCCGGTGTCAGAACAACGCCTAGGTGAGTGGCCGGGGTTCCTCTGGTTAATTTCTGCTTAGTGAGCACTTCCCTGATTTCCAGATCGATTGGCAAAATGCCAGCCAAAACGGGTAAAGCGTCCGAAGCAACGGTTCTATACGCACCAGAGAGTGCCAGCAAGGGGGTTCGTTGGCCTCGCCTGAGAGCTAAGAGAATCAGCGAATTGTCCAGGCGGTGCTCCCACACAGAGGCGGCATACGAGACTTGCGTCACGTACACGCACCTATATAGTGTTCGCAGAGCCGGATTACGCAATCCCCACTCAGCTGTGGAGAGTCTCCTCAGCTTCAAGAAGAGAGCCTGGGCCTTGCTGGATACTTCTTTGACGTGAGCCAGAAAAGAGGACGATCGATCTAGAGTAACTCTTAAATATTTCACTGTTTCAAAAAAGCGGATGTTAGAATCTCCCATTCTGATGGTAGGATTTCTTGCTCTACTAAGAGAGCCCTTCATCAGGAGGCCCTTGGTCTTGTGGGGAGCGAAGGTCATCTTGTTTCTTTCACCCCAGTCCAGGAACATCTGCAAACCTTCACTGCCTTTACTCTCCACTTCCTTTCTGCTGTCCCCAGCGACCAGATACAACTTATCATCAGCGTAGTCGACAGCGATACATCCTTCAGGCAAGGGTAACCTGGAGGAGTCGTCAAAGGAGATGTTCCACAGGTCGGGTCCAAGGATGGAGCCCTGCGGGCATCCCATGTCGGCTTCCCTCTGGATACAAAACTCACCGAAACTGATCGTAATGGTACGATCAGAGAGGTAGTCATCGATGGCTTGGAACAGTAAGTTGGAACACCGCCTGTTTTTCACCTTTGTAAGTATCATTGCCCACCAGGCGTGATCGAAGGCACCAGTGATATCGAGGAATATTGCAACTACATACCTCTTTGGGCAAGCCTTCACCCATTCAAGCGCATACGACAGGGCGTGCACCGTGGATTTCCCGGGGACGAAACCGAACTGGAGGTCACTGGCCGGGGACAAGGTTTGACGGAGCCGCTCCCTCAGTAATTTCTCCAGGATCTTGCCTAAAACGGGAAGCAGCGTTATCGGCCGGTAGGCCTTGATGTCGGTGAGTGGTTTATCGTTCCCCTTAGGTATAATCCGGAGCACGCCACGCTTCCACTCAGAGGGGAAAACTCCCCTCCTCAAGCACGTGTCCATCACCTGGAAGAGCTCCTCCTTGGCGTGGACCCAAACTTGCTTCGCTATTACGCCATTGAGCCTGTCATGCCCTGGTGCCTTCTTAGGACCCAAACCCTTAATTATCACATCAATTTCTGCCTTAGTGACTCTAATGAAGTTATCCTCTTGGGCGAGGACTCTAGGTGGCAGCCGTGACAGATTTCTTATCTGTTTATGGTGGTCACTTTCCCCAATTACTGATTCTACAGGAACTAACTCACCCAATAGTGTTTCGAGTGTGGAGGCCACATCCACTGTCTCAGCGTTCCTCCCATCTGTTATCCCAATTACTGTTGACAAATATCGGTCAGAACCTTTCCCGGATTTTTCAATCGCGCTGTGGATTTCCCACGGGTTGGCGTTACCCACGTTTTTAACCCAATTATGCCAAGCAGCTCGTTTCGCTAGGAGAACAGCCCGTTTGAAGGCCGACCTGGCAGATCTGAGGCCCGCCTGAAGTGCAACCGTCTCCTCCTCCGTACAGCCGCCACTCCTGGACAGCCCCAGCGCCCTGTAGGCCCTCTTGTAGGCCCCCTTCAGCGAAGTCAGCTCAGGTGACCACCACGGCGTCCTAATACTAGTCTTTGGGTTTAATCTTCCCAAAGACGAGTTGGCAGCAGATACAACCGCCTTATTGAAAAAATTCCCCAAATTATCCGGATCAGTAGCTGCTACGTGGTGAAAATCCCTTAGCGTATCTCGTAGCGCTTCCCCAAAGTTATCCCAGTTCGCCCTAGTGGTGTTGAAGTTCCAGGAGGATCTTGGAGCTTCAGTTTTATTTACACCAACCGTAAAAGTGATTAACCTATGATCCGAATTTATTGCGCACTCATGGACTGTCCACTTTGAAATCCTGGTCGCAACAGATCCAGAGCAAAGAGTTAGATCAATGTTGCTCTCACCATGTATGTTCGAAAAGGTACAAAAAGAACTCTGTTCATTAATAATGCTAAGACCTTGCGCGGCAATCAGGTCCTCAACGGCGTCTGAACGTTCCGTCCTACGATCACTAGTATCGAACCATAATGGTGAGCGTGCGTTAAAGTCACCTCCGATAACTATGTTACGGCCTTTAAGCGCGTTGAGCGCGCGCGTCAGACTCAGGATGTGGGGTCCAACCGGGTTCCCAAATTTAAAGTAAACTGAGATCAAGAAGATCTCAGTATCGCCAAATCTAATACATACACAGGTTTGGTACTCATCAGAAAAACCAGCCAGAAGGAGGGGACTGATCAAGGAGGTGTTGATCAGGACTCCCGCCCCTGGAGAGCGGCCAACTTCGAGTACCGCACCCGGAAAATTAATTGGGGTCTTACCTTCCCAGGTGTACTGTTCCTGAATGAGCAAAATGTCAATGTTGAGGTCAGACATGACCCTCAGCACCTCCAGCGTGGCCATCCGGGATCTCTGGAGGTTAATCTGACCTAGGGAGAGGGGATTAGGACGAGCCATAATCAGTCATACGGAAGGCTGCTTCCACTGCTGCTTTTTGGGCCGGGCAGTTCCTATCACCCGTCGGGTGATCCGCCGGCTTCTTAAAGTGCGTACAAGTAGCGCAGACAGCGGGATGTGCCTTCTTGGGGCAAGTCTCAAGGTCGTGCCCCAAAGCGGCGCAGTGGCGGCACGATACTTGGTCTTGAGAGCAACTCTTCGATATGTGACCATATTGGTGACATTTGAAGCAACGAGTGGCTCCTGTATAATCCCGTACGCGGCAAGCAGTCCAGCCAAGGAAGCACATCCCGCTGTCCAGTAGTACCTTTCTGGCGGCCGGATGGCACGTCAGAACCATATTCATGGTCGGATTATCCCTCTTCCCAAAGAGGGAGACCCGCCTCATCGTACGAAGATGGTCTTCCATACTCAGGGTTGTCTGCCCATCAAGGTTGTTGCTGTATATCTCCGTGAATAGGGCTTGGTCCGATGCTGGTTCCCCCTTCGGAACATTGTACACGACGATTTTAGGCAAACGTCCCAATGGGGTGACCATTTTAAGGCCGCTGGCTGCCAGTTTGGATCCAGCCTTTAAGATATTATCTAGGTCCTTCTTCCCTTTCGCTTGAAGGGCCATGCCTGCGCCTTTAATCTTCCTAGTCCGTACGATTTGAAAGTCATCTACCCTTGGGTTGATGACCTTTTCGAGGTCTTTCTGGGTACCTTCCGATGTTTTCCCTTCAGGAGCATCCGGATAGACGAGAATGGTCAATGGTTTAGGAGGGATGGGGCGTTCATAACCATTAATTAAGACTTTCTTTGAGTTCGGCAAGCCGGCAGCAGCACTTGCATAGGATCTCAATTGAGGTTCCTGGATTACTGGTGGGCGCACCTTAATAACAGAGTCCAGCTTCTGGTTCAAGCTGGACTGGGCGTTAAGCATTTGGTCGATAGTGGAGCTCTTGGTGGTCATAGTATTTAGATCCAGCATCAAGTTAGTAATATCATTCATTAAGTCGTCCAAAATAACGTTGAGGGCACTCTTGTCAGCCTTATTCAATTTATTCGTACCGTCCATGACAATCATACGTATTTTATGGCACTTTTCCATAGCTGGTATCACCCTTTTTGAGGATTCTACAAGACTCTTCAGGCTATTAGGAGAGTCAAGCCGTTGTCTCTTCTTACTTCCTTGGATGGGGGTTGGGGGGTGAATGCCGATAATGGCTGCCCCACTGGTGCCAGGTATTGGTACGCCTGTCTCAACGTGTATAACGCGCTCAACCTCCATTTCCGAGTCCGTATCGGAACCAAGGTCGGTAGTTTTGACTTTGTCGGTAGTCTTTCTTAGCTTCCTTTTACTCTTGGGAGGATCCCCCTCGGTCAAGGACTTGCTGAGGGCCTCTATCGTTGAGGAAATCGTCTGTTTCCAAGCTTCTGAGGATTTCCCCGGGTCGGGACCGGCGCCATCCGACTCGCCTTCCGAAACTGGGTCGGATCCCATTTTAGAAAATTTTCCCTAAAAAAAGGGAAAATTCCCTCAAAATTCCCCAAAAATGGGGAAAAAATGGAAAAAAGTATCACTAGACGCGGAATTTTATTCTGCGTCGAAAGGGAATGTTAACAGCACAAAAAAGTAACGTTGATGCACTGTTTTTTTAGAAAAAACAGCAAAAAAAACACAGTTTTTGGACAAAAGTACCAAAATATACACTAAAATTCGTCCTTTTCTGGGTACCGAGGTACCATTAGACGCAGGAAAATTTTCCGCTTCGAGTAGCACCTGTAATGTCTCAAAAAAATACAAATTGACGCAGGATTGCACAAAAAACAATTGTTAAGAACCACGAGGAACTCTGTGGAAGCCTCTAGAAGTTTTAGTAACGTGGCAATATTAAAAACACATAAAACACCCCCAAGATCAACACGGATCCTAGGTATCCGGGTGTCACTAGACCCGGAAGAAAATTCCGCGTCGAATAGTATTTGTCTCGTCACAAAAAAAACTTAAAAGTAGGTACAAATAACACAAAAAACACTTTTAAAAAAGTTGAAATATTAAAATGTATTTTAAATGCACTAATTTAGTCTATTTTGAACGGGTTTTTTTTATACACATATAGTTTTATAAACTACACCTGGTATCGACAATGGATACCACGAGATATGGCGTTGTCGCCCACAACGATTGAAGTTTTGTTTTTACACAGTTTTTACACTAAAATAGTAACTATTTTTTAAATTATGAAAAAAAAATACAATAGGCTTATAGCCCTTAAAGAACTGCACCGGGGGGTGAAATTTTTTTTTTCTAAACTTCGCGATTGACCGAGTTATTGACGGAATATCGGGGAGCTGAAAATGTTTATGCTCTTCGCACGGGAGCGAGGAACTGAACTGAACTTGGCGATCACTCTTGAATATATCTCTCTGTGTTGTGCTGCCCGGAATAGCTCCTCCACACTTCTAATGCCGGTCAACTCACGTATATTTCGCAGCCATTTGATATTTGTCTCCTACCAGGCCCTCGGCGACCCTCCATCTTGCCTTTCAATACTAAATGGAGCAAGTGATACTTCTCCCCTCGAAGTGCGACCCAGATATGAAATTTTCTTCATTTTTATTAATTTAAGCAGTTCTCTATCTGCTCTAGCCCGCCTGAGAATTTCTGGGTTGGTGATCATGTCGGTCCATGGGACTTTGAGCATTCTCCGGTGAAGCCACATTTCAAAAGCCTCTAACCTGTTCATGGTATTTACTTTCAAGGTCCATGTTTCACATCCATACAGCAAGACCGACCACACATAACATTTTGGGATTCTCTGCCTTAGTTTAGTTTTAAACTGATATTGTTATTGCAGAAACTGATATTGTCATTGCAATTTACAAAAGATTTCGTAAAATCAACCCCAACCCCGTTTCCGATCCTTACAGCATAATTTTGATGCACTTGACGTTCAACATAATAGAAAAATTACTGTCTTCATCGGATTTCGAAAAATTCTGTTTATAGCCCGATAATTGCCCGGTACTTCAGCTAGTACAACAATATTTCGCACATATCGTTTTCCTTTATACGAAACACATATTTTAAAATTATTATGACATATTATATTTTAGTGTTCCATCTAAATGGCTTTAGTCGTGTTAGGTGATCTAAATAGCCAGATACTTTCCAAACTTTCCAATCCCCATCTCTTTTCCATATCGCATCATTTCGTTTACTAATTTATTTGTACGATTTTAAGACAACAAGCAGTTATTTTCGTTATATGTTTTTGGGGTGTTGTGCCGTGTTGCGCTACCTCCTTCTTTAGCCAACGTTTCGGACATCGTTGCAGTGTCCATCATCAGGGCAGATCCGGTAGATGTGTAATTTTTAGTCGTGAAGTGTGTGCTTATTTACTTCGAAGCGATACCGTGTCGCCAGCAGCACTAGCTTTCACCAGTACAAAATACTCGTGACAAGCAGTGGCGTCATCGCCGCGGAACGGAATAGAAAGTATATTATATATTGGTTTTTGGCAAGTTACAGGGAGAAATTAACCCCTTTGTCTTGCAAACTGTAGTAATGTCACCTGATGGATTTTTTTTTTGCCCGATGTTCGGGCTACCTTGGGCAAGATGAAGGACATTAATAATTTTTTTTGATGGTTTGTTTATCTGTGAGTGGTATACATTTTGTATAGATAAACACACACATACAGACATTTTTTACATACACCCATGCATGTATGTATTCATATGCAACAAATATGTATACCATAATAAATATATATAATTATTTATTTATCTTTTATATAAGAGAACAAAGGTAAATTTTATTATAGCCCGCGCATCAAGGTGGATGAAGGATGGAAATGGGCAGGCGGTGGAGGAGATTGTCATCGGGACTTGATTGCCCGAGACATGAGATGCTTGGGTTTGAATTTGAAGCAAGTTTGGAGAAAAATGTTTTGGCTAGATCTATTATGTGTTTTTTAAGTGGAGGAATTTTCGTGCCTGAATTAATAATGCTATTTCGGACGAACCAAGGGCTTTTGGTGAATCTTCTAAGCAAGACATTTTGGAAGGTTTCTAGACTCTTAGTATTGCTTGTGGCCCAAATTGGGGCGGCGTAAGTCATGATGGGTCGCAATTTTGATTTGTAAATAAGAATTTTGTTCTGTAGTGACGTTTGACTATTATAATTTAAAAGCGGGTAAAGGGATGCGGCAGCGTTTTTGGTTTTTTTAATTGTATGTTTGATGTGTGTGTGCCATGTGAGTTTTTTATCGAGTGTGACTCCAAGGTATTTAACGTTGTTTTGCCAGGGTATTGCTTGGCCGTAGATGGAAACGTGACCTTTAGGAGTGCTGCGAACCTTTCTTCGCGAGAAGAAAATAGCAGCGCTCTTGGAAGGGTTCACGTCTATACGCCATTTGTTATAAAAGTCTTGGAGTATGTTTATGTTGTGTTGTAAGCGAAGTGTGATCATCCTGGGAGAACTGTATCGAACCATAATGGCGGTGTCGTCAGCGTACAAGGCTTTATACGAATGTTGGTTCTCCGTGAGTGGTATATCGTGTATGTAGATATTGAAGAGGGTGGGGGAAAGCAGGGACCCTTGCGGGACGCCTGCTGTCATGAATCTGGGAGTTGAGAGTGCATCTCGGATCTTTACTTGAAAAGTCCGGTGCCGAAGAAATGATTTTAAGATACCGAGGAGTTGGGGATCGATGTCAATGTTGTGCAATTTGAGAAGCAGTCCGTTCGACCACACTTTGTCGAAGGCTTTGGCTATGTCCAGGAAAATGGCGCCAGTGGACCGTTGGGAGTTGAAGCCGCCTAGAATCAGTTCGGAAACTCTGAGTAGTTGATGAAGGGTTGAGTGTTGAGATCTGAAGCCATGTTGTTCATCAGGGAGGGTTTTCACCTCGTGAATGTGCTTTAAGAGCCGAGTAAGGAGAATTTGTTCGAATATTTTACCAACATTTGAGAGAAGACTGATGGGACGATGGTTCTCACAGAATTTCGGGTCCTTCCCAGGTTTTGGGATGAGAATGACGTGCGCGTGTTTCCAACTTTTGGGAAAAGGAATAGAAAGTTCATTAAAACGTGGTATTTATGCTAGCCAGGGGCAAGTCCGTTTGCGAGATGCCGACGGAAGTGGCTCCATCTCTTAATGAAATCTAAAATTAGAAATCACAGTGGTAAGAATTTAGGAAAAAATAAAATAAAATAAAAAAATAAAATTACAATTGTTAACTTTCACCAGTACAAAATAATCGTGACAAGCAGTGGCGTCGTCGCCGCGGAACGGAATAGAAAGTATATATTATATATTGGTTTTTGGCAAGTTACAGGGAGAAATTAACCCCTTTGTCTTGCAAACTGTAGTAATGTCACCTGATGGATTTTTTTTTTTTGCCCGATGTTCGGGCTACCTTGGGCAAGATGAAGGACATTAATAATTTTTTTTTGATGGTTTGTTTATCTGTGAGTGGTATACATTTTGTATAGATAAACACACACATACAGACATTTTTACATACACCCATGCATGTATGTATTCATATGCAACAAATATGTATACCATAATAAATATATATAATTATTTATTTATCTTTTATATAAGAGAACAAAGGTAAATTTTGTTATAGCCCGCGCATCAAGGTGGATGAAGGATGGAAATGGGCAGGCGGTGGAGGAGATTGTCATCGGGACTTGATTGCCCGAGACATGAGATGCTTGGGTTTGAATTTGAAGCAAGTTTGGAGAAAAATGTTTTGGCTAGATCTATTATGTGTTTTTTAAGTGGAGGAATTTTCGTGCCTGAATTAATAATGCTATTTCGGACGAACCAAGGGCTTTTGGTGAATCTTCTAAGCAAGACATTTTGGAAGGTTTCTAGACTCTTAGTATTGCTTGTGGCCCAAATTGGGGCGGCGTAAGTCATGATGGGTCGCAATTTTGATTTGTAAATAAGAATTTTGTTCTGTAGTGACGTTTGACTATTATAATTTAAAAGCGGGTAAAGGGATGCGGCAGCGTTTTTGGTTTTTTTAATTGTATGTTTGATGTGTGTGTGCCATGTGAGTTTTTTATCGAGTGTGACTCCAAGGTATTTAACGTTGTTTTGCCAGGGTATTGCTTGGCCGTAGATGGAAACGTGACCTTTAGGAGTGCTGCGAACCTTTCTTCGCGAGAAGAAAATAGCAGCGCTCTTGGAAGGGTTCACGTCTATACGCCATTTGTTATAAAAGTCTTGGAGTATGTTTATGTTGTGTTGTAAGCGAAGTGTGATCATCCTGGGAGAACTGTATCGAACCATAATGGCGGTGTCGTCAGCGTACAAGGCTTTATACGAATGTTGGTTCTCCGTGAGTGGTATATCGTGTATGTAGATATTGAAGAGGGTGGGGGAAAGCAGGGACCCTTGCGGGACGCCTGCTGTCATGAATCTGGGAGTTGAGAGTGCATCTCGGATCTTTACTTGAAAAGTCCGGTGCCGAAGAAATGATTTTAAGATACCGAGGAGTTGGGGATCGATGTCAATGTTGTGCAATTTGAGAAGCAGTCCGTTCGACCACACTTTGTCGAAGGCTTTGGCTATGTCCAGGAAAATGGCGCCAGTGGACCGTTGGGAGTTGAAGCCGCCTAGAATCAGTTCGGAAACTCTGAGTAGTTGATGAAGGGTTGAGTGTTGAGATCTGAAGCCATGTTGTTCATCAGGGAGGGTTTTCACCTCGTGAATGTGCTTTAAGAGCCGAGTAAGGAGAATTTGTTCGAATATTTTACCAACATTTGAGAGAAGACTGATGGGACGATGGTTCTCACAGAATTTCGGGTCCTTCCCAGGTTTTGGGATGAGAATGACGTGCGCGTGTTTCCAACTTTTGGGAAAATAACGCAGTCTGAGTGCGGAATTTATGAGGCTCACAATGGCGAGAATGCTTTTAGGGGGGAGGGCTTTAAGGGCAAAGTTTGTTATGCCATCTGGACCAGGAGCTTTTTTGTTGCTGCGGTGTTTTATGGCCCTTCGGACTTCTGATGGGGTGGTGAAATGTACATTAGTTCCGGGAAGGGAGTCGAAAATTATGTCTATTTGATGGTTGACATTTGCTATATGGACTGGGTCGGCGTGCTTGGAGCTGGGGCTAAATTGAAATTCAAGATTATCGGCAAACGCCTCCGATTTACCTTGATCGTCAAATATGAGGCCGTTTTCGGTATGAATGGGATGGTTTGGGGATGGGGTAGTTTGGAGAGATTTGCATAATTTCCATAGGGAGCCATCCTGTGGATTTATATTTTGAATTTTTTTGTTCCAGGTGGAGTGTGAAAGCTCGGAAAGTTTCTTTCTAATAAGTGCTTGAATTCTATTGATAGTTTTTTTGACTGAGGGATTTCGGTTTCTGTGCCAGTGTCGGCGAAGATTGTTTTTTGTAGAGATTAATTCCTGGATGTCGATTGGGAGGTCACTTTTGAGATTAAGGGCGGAACGTTCAGGAAGTGTTTTAGTGGCATCGGTGATGGAAGATGTGATTATATCGGCAAAGTCGTCAACTGCCTTGTCTAGTTCGGGGCCGTCAGAAATATTTTGAGGGATGATTGTTTTTTCCCCAACTCTGTGAGTGAAATACGTCCAATCAGTTTTTATAGATTTGCGCGGTGCCATTGGAGTGGAAAGTCGATTAAGAGTGAGCAAAACTGGATTATGATCTGAGCTTAGGTCATTTATGGTTTCGATACTGTAGACCCAGGGTAATTTGTGGAGGAGTGCAATGTCGAGAACATCGGGTCTAGCCCCGCTGTTCGGGAAGTGTGTGGGTGCAATTGGGCCCGCGATGAAGAGTTCAGGATGTGCGCTAGCGTACTTTTGTAAGATACGCCCATTGGAGTTAGTAATCCTACTATTCCAATTGGGGTGCTTTGAGTTAAAGTCCCCAGCGAGAATAGTAGGAGTGTGGCTATCGAGAAGAGTATCGAGGTCTTTTGGATCAAGCTTATCTTGCGGACGGTGATAGATGGAGTTTATTCTTAATGGGCCTGAATGTTTTGTATGTATTGTGATTGAGGTTGATTCAATAGACGACAATGTGGGTGTAATGTTATATTTGTGGGCGATTTTCGATTTAACGAAAATAGCAGTGCCCCCACCTCTCGTGTTTTGGCGGTCGTTTCTATATAATGTATAGTTTGAAAGTTTTGGAATTTGTGATGGGTTGAGGTGAGTTTCATTAATAAGTAAAACGTCAAGTGCGTGTGTATTTGCAAAAATACGTAATTCATGTATATTTTTTAAGAGACCATTAGCATTCCAAAATGCCATACGTAGCACGGAGGGCATGGTAGTAGAGCTAGCCATTTACACTGAAAAAAGTGAAAAAATCTGAGGGGCGGCGGAGAAAATGATAGATATGTAGTCTGCCGGTGAGGTGGCAGACTGAAATTTGGGGATGAGGTCGGAAAGAAGATCGCCAACCTTGGAGAAATTGAAATTTTTGAAAAATTCAAAAATGTTGAAGGGGGTGGAAGGAGGTGTGTGGGAGGTTGACGTTGAGGGAGCTGAGGGGGATGTGGACGTTAGTGGGGTTTGGGCAGTGGCCTGCGCGTATGATAAGGAGGGATTTGTGCTATGCGAGGTGAAAGTGGCATTACGTACGGTTTGCAAGATGGGTTGTGGAGATGGTCTTTTCGGACATTCCTTATAATTTGCCGGATGGGCTCCAGAACAGTTTGCGCAGGTGGCGGGACCATCTTCTCTCTGCTTCTTGCATTCCTGCGTGAAATGATCACCCGCGCACTTGACGCAGCGGGGAGGCAGGTGGCACATCATTGAAGAGTGTCCAAAATTCTGGCAGCGGTGACACTGAGAGGGGGCTGTTTTTTTATTAAGATACTCGACTCTTATCTTGAGGTGAAAGAGGGAAGTGAGGGAGAAAATTTTTTGTCCCGCCTCACCATGATCCAGTTGTACAAGGACTAATGGAATGTTTTTCCTGTCTGGCCCGGATCTCATCCGAGTTACAGAATTAACTGGGAGGTTGAGATCTAGAAGTTCCAGGCGGACCTCTTCTTCGCTAATTGTCGTCGGAATCCCTCGCAGAACCGCCTTGGTTAATTTTTCTTCTGCAAGCTGAAATGTATGGAAGGGGGTTGTGTCCTCCTGGAGCATCTTTGTAGCCAGCCTGAAGCTGGTGGAGTCGCCAGTATTTAGAACCACCCCTGTTGGAATGGCCTTTGCGTTAATTATATTAACCCCAGCGTTCAAGAGGCGCTTTTCCAGGAGGCTCCAATTTTTTTCCGATTTTATAAAAATTGGAGGGATCTTAATAGGCCTCGTTTTTGTGGCATCGGTTATATTTGCGGTGGAGTCAGACACGGAATTTAGAAGTGGCGGTGGTGCAATTTCATCGTCTGTAGCGAGGGCGGAGAAACGATTTGAGGTTTTTATAACTTCGGTGGACGGAGGAGGAGAAGCGCACGCCCTTCGTTTCTTGTGAGCTGGAGTCACCCATAGCGGGGGGAATGAGTTTACGGAAGAGGATGGAGCGGTTGATGTTGAGCTGGAGGTGGTTGTCGAAGAGGTGGGAGCTGTTGAAAAAGGGGCAGAAGTCAAGGTGGAAGGGGAGACGGAGGTCAAAGACGTAGTGAGGGTGGGAGTTGTTGTTGTTTTCAAAGAGTAGTCGGAGACATCTTCTTCACTTCCGAAGTGCTTTAGGTATAGAGCAGTTGAGCGTCTGGACCTCGTTACCTTAGATTTTTTTGCCAAAAATTCTTCAAGTTGTGCTTCTGTAGCACCCACGGCGGCAAGTTGTTGGTGGAGTGTAGACATCGAATCCAGGGTCTTATGCGTAGGTCAATAGTGAGAAAGGTAGACTGTGGAAGGTCAATGTGTAAACGGGGGTCTGCAGGCTTGGATTTGGTAAAAAAAAAATGAAAAACACAACACTGCTTTGAAAGCTGACAGCTCAATATTTTGTCACCATGAAAATTGTTTTTGTTTGGAAACTGATGGAACGAATTACTATGAGAATGGAAGGAAACAAAAGAACCAGATGACGCGAATAATGATTAGAAAATAAACTGTTCGAAACGCGATGCACTGTTCGGAGCTCGATTTTTGAACTGTTGCTTCCTCGAGTAACAAAAGCGGACTCTGATGGAATAGAAAGTTCATTAAAACGTGGTATTTATGCTAGTCAGGGGCAAGTCCGTTTGCGAGATGCCGACCGAAGTGGCTCCATCTCTTAATGAATTCTAAAATTAGAAATCATGATGGTAAGAATTTAAGAAATAGAATTACAATGGTTAAAGCGAATTTAGTCAATATAAATCAAAATGGTTTACCACGAGCTCGCATTACTATATACTTAGACATGGTTTTTTAGCTCTATTAATAATAAATGAATTTTACTAGAATTAGAATTACACTGGTTAAAGCGAATTTAGTCAATATAAAGTTATAACACAAAAAAAAAAAAAAAAAAAAAAAATGGTTTACCACGAGCTGGCCTTACTGTATACTTAGACATGTTTATTGCGTTTAGCTTTGGTGTAGCCGTCAATCACCGGATACCAAGAGCTATTGAGCTTAGCTCCGTCGTCTCTATTAATATTGAAAGGATTTTTGTAGATTTCAATTGCCTCCGTAATTAGGCGTGCTCTATAAGTTTTAGGTCTTCCCAAGACCTCAGGAACAAATCCAAAGTAATGGCCGGTTTCGATTAAGTGCTCAGCGATTGCCGATTTATCAGGGTGGCCGAGTTTGCAAGCACGAAAGTGTTCTGCTATCCTTTTGGAGATCGTCCTCTCTGTTTGGCCTACATAAACCTTGTCACATCCGGAACAGCTGAGTTTATACACTCCATCTGCTTCCAGAGGAAACTTAGTCTTGGCAGACCTCAGTAGGTCTTGAATTTTAGTTGTGGCACCAAAGACAGTCTTGATGCTATCTTTTCTCAACAGCCTGGCGATTCTGTCTGTCACATTGTGAACGTAAGGCAGGAAAGCGCAGCCTTTTAACTCTTGTTTAGCTCTGTCTTCATTTGGTGTAGATTTGGCTCTTATGATTTGCCTTGTCTGACTAGCTGGGTAACCGTTGCGTTCCAGTGCATCGGTCAGCTTTGTAAGTTCTGCTCCAATTTTAGTTTCTTCACATATTCTGGTCGCTCGCGTCACCAACGTATGGATAAGTCCTCTCTTCTGCGCTGGGTGGTGATGCGAATCGGCATGTAGATACCGATTTGTGTGCGTTGGTTTTCTATATACAGTGTGTCCTAGATTACCATCTTCTTTTCGCATCACCTCCACATCTAGAAAAGGCAGGACTTTCGCATCGTTTTCTACTTCCATTGTGAACTTGATTTTACTGTGGAGTGAATTAAGATGATTCAGAAATTCATTCAGTTTCTCTGTTCCATGAGGCCAGATGGCGAAGACATCGTCAACATAACGCCACCATACCTTGGGAACAGCTGAAGCTGTGTCGAGTGCCACTTCTTCAAACTTCTCCATAAAAAAGTTGGCAAGTACTGGCGACAATGGACTGCCCATCGCAACTCCTTCCACTTGCTCAAAAAGTTCACCCTGGAATGCAAAATATCCCGTTTTGAGACAGTGTTCAAAAAGTTTGCAAATGTCGTCCTCATAGATCTCCCTGAGCATTGTCATGGAGTCTTCTAGAGGCACATTTGTAAAAAGGGACACTACATCAAAACTGACCAGGATATCGCCTTCCTCAGTCTTGACCTTTTTTAGCTTACTGATCAGATCTGTGGAGTCCTTGATCCAAGATTCAGTTTTACCAGTTTGCATCTGTAGTAGTCTGGAGAGGTATTGGGACAGTTTGTAAGTAGGTGCACCAATAGCACTGACAATCGGTCTCATTGGGATATCCTTTTTGTGTATTTTCGGAAGACCGTATAGGGCAGGAGTTCTGGAGGCTTTTACGAAAAGCCCAGATCGATCCTCTTTCCTAATACTGGAAGCTTTAACTAGCTCTCTAGTCTTCAGGTCAATCTTATTGGTGGGGTTGTTCTTTATTTTCAACACCGCACAACACCCCAAAAACATATAACGAAAATGCTTCTGGCCGTGAAAATCTTAAAACTTATCTAACAAGCAGTTATGTATTATAATAATTAAAGTGTGAAATAACGGTTCCATGACAACACAGAATCATGTAATTTCAACATCCCTTTAAAAAGTCATTGAAAGTTTAGAAAAAAAAGAAATATAGCCCATGACCTAACCTAACCCATATAACCTGTAATCTGTTAAAACAATTTAAAAAATATTTTTGATCATTTTTTGACTTTTCAAAAGAGGTGTTGAAGTTGCATGTCACATGAAGGTGTATGTTGCGGTGTTGAGTTGTCCGGTCACGGAAAATAAACAAGATAAACCAATTGATTCAATCATAAAAATAGCTATTAAATTTTGTAATCTGTCTTGTTTATGCTGTAGAAATATTTAGTTAGGTCAATTTATTTATTATTCATAAAATTTCAAACAGCGCCAGCGGGTCATTTAACGTCGATAAAGACTCCACGCAGTCTGCCAAACGAGAAATCTGAAGCTGCCAATCTGTTACGAGAAGTGAATGGACCGAAACTTGTCGGTTAATGTCATAATAACCAACTCACACGCACATACCGCAACATACCGATTATGGCATGCAGATTGCAGATGTAGAAAACCTTTTTAAAAAAATCCCTTTCACATATTCTTAAAAAAACGTTTACCCGCTTTTCCGCCAATACAATAAAAATACACTTAAATTAAATTTAAATATAAAAATTAAATTCGTTTTAAACCACTTTATTTCAACCCTTCTCTATCGGTTTCAGATCCTTCTTTCACCAGGAGAATATTATAATTAACATATGATTCAAAATACTGAGAGATGTCTCGAATGTATTTGAATTTACATGAATATTTAAGTGTAAGAATGGGAGGTCAAAAAAGGTGAAGGGGGCGTTCAGATCGAGCGGCCCTTCGGAAATGTGTTTAGAATAGGACTGGACAGGATGAATTTAATTGGTTATTCTTTACGCTTCAGATTTTATGTCCGAGTTAAATCGTTCCCGCAAAAAAAACTTAACCCTTTCACGCACTTTTCCACAAATGATTACCTAGTCAATCCACGTCATGCACTTGCACTATATAAGTATAATAAATACATAATAATACAAGAACAACATGTCAAAGAGACCAAATGGGAAAATAATTTACCGACTCTGGATATTTTCATATCAGAGGGTTCGGCTCGGTGGAACTCCTAATTGGACCTATAAATCCTACTGATCCTTCAATATAAATATTTAAAAATCTTTTGTAATCCTACATGTATTTAAAATGACTGATTTATTCATTTTGCATATAAATTCTTGACAAATCTAATATGCCTAAATTTTGAATGAGAGAGCTAGGTATAATGAATTTTAATTATTATTTGGTGATTTTCTAGTTTCGAGTGCTTTTAAGTGTGCAACCTAATTTTTTGTCTTTATTATTATGATGATGAATAATTTAAACCCCATAACAACGTTAAAAGCACGATAGACAAACCATCTGAAAGTCACTTTTTTATCTTACTCATTACGCTTATATTAGCTTTGCATTCTTTGCATTTAGTCTACTTTTATCCTTCATCTGCCACTTCTATTCCTCACTGCCATACATCAAGCTAATTACCAACTAAGGTAATAGAGAACTCCAGTCCATTTTTTAATGAATAGTGACCTTCTAACTTAAATAACTGCGTATTTTTTTAGAGTTAGTTTTAATAGTTAAAATAATTGTCGAAGTTTTAATTTTTCAAGATCCCCCGAAAACCACCGTATGTATAGTGAATCGTGTGACGTCATCCCTCCTGAAAAGTTACTACAGAATCAGGCAATCAGCTGATCAACTGCCGCCATTTTGAAATTCGGTGTTTGAAGTATTCTTCCTTGAAGTAGCATTACTATTTTTTTTGTGCAGTAGTTTTTGAATATTTTCAATAATAGAGATAAACTAATAAGAGATACCTTGATTTTTGAAACATTATTTAGGCGTAAATAAAGTTTCAATAAACACAACAACTAAATCTCTCTAAATAGTTTGTAAATAAACGAATAAATTAATACGATGGCTTGTGTCATACCTACTTTCCCAAACAATGACTTTACGGTGACGTCACGACACGAGGAACAGCGACGTCACCACTAAACATTTTAATAATACCTACATAACCCGATGAAAAATTGACTTTTCAATAATTTTTTAAAAACTCTGCGTTTGATATTATTAAATAAAACTTATATGTATATTCAGAATCAGCGTTTATTGGTCTATAGGAACATATTTTTTTAAAGTCATAATATTTTTCACTGGAGTTTCTTATTGTGGACTGCTAGCTTCGCTTCTTTGGACAGTTTTTTTGGCGCCAACGGCATTAAGTCCTCCATTATTGGTATTACCTGCATTTATCCGTCTTTCTACATATGTCTAACAACCTCCCCATCTCTCGTAGTACCTACATCCCAGATACACAAACTCTAACTCAATCTACTCCAAGTATTCATCATTCACAAATAAATTGCAAACTATTTTCGTACGAGAGTAGGTATCCTGTTCTTACCAACATTTAGTGCGTCAGGGGTCAGGAGCAAAAGTTGTTCGTGGGCCATAGCTAGTCCACCTCTGGAGTAAAAGCATTTCGCAAAGTGTAGTGTGACTGTAACACAACGTTACGGATGCTGTAATGTGTTTTCGCAATCATTACCCGGCACTCGTTACAGTTGCCATTCATCTCAAGTCTCAACAGCAAATGAGATGTTTTTAAAACAAACGATACGTTGTCCGTTCATATTGACATCACGGTTTTAATAATAAATTAATATAATAATAATAGTACCGATGAAGCGATTGGTGAGTGAAAGCTTAAATTGCGATAAGCCTTTCCCATACTTGACCATTTCTTTGATAGTCGACCCAACAAAACTGTTAGTAGTTATGTAGTTTTGATATAAGACTTTACTGGCCCGTGCTTACAACTGAGAATCAAAAATTTTTGGGACAAAAATAGTAATTGTCTTAAAAGATTCGGCATCCCGAATTTCTACCAATTTATAACATGCTTTCCTTGAGTACTCTAAGTTTTTAAGCTCTTTAAAATCATGTTATTCTTGAAGATAATATCTGTACATTTACCACGCCGAAACGGTAATTATTAATAACTAGCTGGTTCCCGGCATGCGTTGCTACGCCGTTTAATAAAGAAATTGTTTCTCCCTGCGTGTCCTTTCCTATTCGTCTCGTTCCCCTTCCGCCCCCCCTTCCTCCATCTCTCGCGTTCCCACTCCGATTCTTCCACCTTCCCTCTCCCCACTCCACTTCTCCCCTTCCCCCGTCCCGCGAACCCCCCTCCCGAATTCCCCTCTCCCGGGTTTTCCTCCCCCTCCCGCATTCAGTCCCGGTACATTCATTTTTCAAACAACTCACGTGCCACCTATTGCAATTTTTGTATACAAATTTCATAATGCCAGAACTCAATAGTAGTGAACACAAAAGAAAAAAGAATTATCCAATTTGGTGCTGTCGTTCGGAAGTTGTGCGCATACATACATTTCGGCGATTCATTTTTATTTTTATAGATAGATAGATAGATGGATAGATTATATGAAATTCCTTCGATACAAAAAAATCGGAACGTCTGCTCCGAAAATTATTAAAATCTGTTATTTTACAAGTTATACGTATGAAAAAATCCATAGCGTTTTTTTATATGCTACTTAAAATATTTCCTACGAGATTTTTGCTATATTTTAAACGAGTCGTATTTTATTAAACATTTTCACAATTTTCACTTAATTATTATCGTTTTTAATATTAACGCGCTCTCTCTAACATTCATATTTAAATATCTCCCTTCTTCTTTTTGAACGCTTACTACCGGGTCGTAAGGCATAATAGACCAAGTCTCAGTGTAGCTGAAAATGAGATTTCTTTTTACTTTTAGAGAAATGTATGAAAATTACTCAAGTAGTTTTATTATTAGACAAATGATTTCATAACCGTTTTATAATATTTATTAATTTACTTGGAGTAATTCTGATTTATGATAATAACTGACTTTTGACCTCCAATTAAGGAATTATTTTCATAAATATATATATTTTTTATTATAAGCTTTTAATTAATTAATCAATTCTAGACTATAATTAGTGATGTGCTATGCCTGTCTCACTGGAAAATCCTGCGATGAGAGCTGGCTCAGTTTAAAACATTATCAGTTCATAATAAAAAATACAAATAATGACACATTATTATATTTAAAATAACGGACAATGATCGTCGTACCATTGCAAGTGCATGCCTATCTTATAAGTGGAGGCGCAGTTTATAATAAAAACGGTTCATAACAAAAATACAAGTAACAACACAAAGTTGCGTTTAAAGTAAAAGACAATCAGAAAATTAGGTACCATTGGAAATGCATTCTTATAAATTGGTTATAGATCTGTCATTGCTGATGATCCAAGACTTGATGCTTGATTTATTTAAAATGAGTTGTGCTTTGTCTAATGGCCAGCGGATGTAATTAATGATCTGTAAATGTAATTAGTCCTGTACTTAACTTATGGTTGCCAAACTTGGGCACTCATAAAAAATCACACAAGAAACTCGAAACTTGCCAAAACTCCATGGAAAGAGGTATGTTAGGGAAAAGACTGTCCGATAGAATAAAAATCGAAACTATTAAGAAACAAACAAGAACAAAAGATGTCACAAAAACAATAAAAAAGCTAAAGTGGAAGTGGTCAGGCCACACAATCAGAGGAAGTGAAAATGGTCAAAATTAGTCATGAAATGGTTCACAAGTGACAAGAAGAAAAAACGAGGTAGACCATTCAGACGGTTGTTGACGACATCAAAGCCATAGCAGGTGGTACATGGACAAGAATAGCTAATGATAGAGAGAAATGACGACAGTTGGAGGAGGCCTTTGTCAACTATTGACATATAGACAGGGAGTCGATGCATGATAAGTGTTATAAATGTTATAAATATTGTAATGTAATTTACTGTCTGAATAAAGGCTATTATTGTGATTATATTATTATTTATTATATTAGTGATTATGTATCTAAACACCTATTTATATTTATTTAATCTTTGCGAGTTGTGTATTTGACCTATGATTGATTTTCTAGCATTGCACAACACCTTTGATCAGTATTTATTTTATCAACAATGTATTTGGCACTAAGACTGCCGGTTTTCCATCCCTTTGTGTTAAATGCAATGGAAGTTCATGCAAGCCTTTTAACTTCCAAGTTTCATGAGTCATTTCGATTATTTTTCAAAAGATCGCTTCCATAACTTTATTCTATCCCGAGAAGACTCAACAAGTGCTCCATAGTTAGAGCGTCATTTAACATGAAAGGATCTATTAACGCAAAGTGACTCTTGCAGGAAAATTACGACCATAAAATATGAAAGACAAACCGTGATTTAATTTTGTTTTAAGAGTTGTTTAATATACCTGAAGGGCTAGCACAGTCATACCGACAAATAACTAACTAAATAACCATCACGCCGAATACCCGCAGGGGTAGGCAGAGAGGACGGACCGCCAAACAACTCGGTCTTGGCACACATTCCTTGCTCATTCTTTCTCTCATACATACTCTTCTATTGATATGACCCGACTCAAGTATTTGATTCACTTGATCGTATCATGTCTTCCTCGGACGTCCCTGACTTTTTCTACCATTCACATTTGCATCATACATATTCTCATTACACTCATTTCTTCTTCGTTTTCATATTATTATATTAATAAGTTTAATAAAATCTGGAAAAAAGTCATTTCACTTAGGAGTTAGTCTGGTATTTGTTGTTTTGAATAGTCAAATTTAACTAGATCGTTTTCTGTGAAAAATCACGGGATATTGTATTTCCAATTTTGTAAAAGGCCATTAAAATATTTTTCTATTATCGCTTGTTTGAATTTTGAAAATGACACCTAAATTAAAAGCAGGTTTGAGTCAGCAAATTTGAGTTCATTGAATGATTTCACATGGGAATAATGCACATCACAGACGACCGCAGACAAACGAAATTAATATTTGCATTTGCTGATCCTAATAATCTTTTTGCCTAATAGGGTTGTTAGTCATTTCCTGAATATCTGTAAAACCTCCATTTCCCAAGAATAAAATCTTTATGGTGTCAATATATAACCCCTCATGCCTTGGAAGGACATTACTAGCCACAAATATCATATTTCATTAGAGCCTCTGAAGGTCAGATTTGATCGAATTGTCCATACATCATAAAAGTTTATTTTTATCTATATATAAGTGATTTTTGTCATTGGAAAGCGAAAAAATCGTTCTTCTCAGTTTGTCTCAAATATTTATAATTGATTCCATGGATAGAATCGAAAAACTTATCAAAGTGTTGAAATCAAAATTTTTCTTGTCTGTATAAAGATAAAAAAATATTCATGTACACATAAAAGGCGAAAAAAGTTTTTAGATTTTCACTGCCAAAAGTATTTTCGTTATTTTAATGGACACTGCAACGCTGTCCGAAACTTTAGCTAAAGAAGGAGGTAGCGCAACACGGTATAACACCCCAAAAACAAATAACGAAAAAAGATGTAAAAAAGTGATAATTTTCTTACTAAATCGTTACACAACGGGAATGTGTTTTCAAAATATCGAATTCTTTAAAAATTACGGACGTTTCGAGGCAAAATGTTTCGATAAGTTTTTTTGTTGAAATTTTAATGTTTAAAATTAAAATTCAATTATTTAGAAATATCAATTTTTGTGTTTATGTGTTAATGTTTCTTAAAAAAAAATTAAAAAGAGAAAAAATTTTTTTTACCTACTTTCTTAAATGGTATTTCTTTTTACAAAAGCTAAGAAATAATTTATTTGAAATAAATACTTCATTTAAAATACCTCTGAAGCATTCCGAAGATCCGTGAAATTTCACAGTGTCAGTGGAACTTGTAGGTAAAATACATTTACGTTAGTGTTAGGGAGTATATATATGGGTCTTGCCCTTGATAGTTTCACATACCACACAACCGCGCTGAAATGGAAATTATTATTTTCATAAGTAGCGACCCACTACAAAAATTAGAGAGTGCGACTAATGCGCTGTTGGTGCGAGTTCCTCAATACTGCTAACATGGCAGATCTTCTGTGCTGGGCTCTGTTCTCCCTTATTTTCCCCTCTGCCCTACCCTCCGCCCTCCACCCTCCACCGTACTTCATACCCTGTCACACCCCCCATTAAGTGGCGGCACTTATTGCAGGATTCTGTATAGATTTTTCATTATGCACGGGCAATTGGCCGCAATTATGCCGGCGGAGGCGAAGGACCCTTCTGCCGCTGACACCGAGGTGGCGAAGACTTACAGCCTCCTGCCTCCTGCCTCCTCACTCCTCACTCCTTGCCCTCATGTTCTCCTGGATCCTGGCCCCCGCTAATGTGGTCTGCAACAACCCTAATGGCCGGAGAATTAAGCCCAGCTACGCAATTGCCATAAAAAACAATTCATCACATACCAAAGACAATATAAAACATTTTTTTATTATTGAATCATACATGCTCGTACTAATTTGAATTAAAATGTCGGTTTCAAAATTTCAGCGGTGTGATGAATTCCAATATAGCGGTACATTAGGTACAATATTATTTTATTAATTAATAGATGGTACCCGGCATGCGTTGCTATGCCATTCAAAGAAATAAATTGATTCTCCCTGCATGTCCTTTCCCGTGCATCCCCGTTCCCTTACACCTTCCCCACCTTCCTCCTCCCTCGTGTCTTCCCTCTCCGCAAACCCCACATCCCCCCTGCTTTTCCTCCCTGCCGCTAAAATATATGAAATATACACATTTTCATTTACACAAATTTCATATCGAGAGAATTTACCTATGTTACTCGCTGATAATATAGCTTTCTATTGGTGAAAGAATTTTTCAAATCGATTCAGTAGTTTCGGAGCCTATTCAATGCAAACAAACAATCAAATCTTTATCAAATTATTATTATATAGTAGATTAATATTTCTATGTTTGAAATGTGAAGTAATTTTTTTTTTTAATTTTTGGCACATGTCGTAATTTTTCTAGTTCACTAACGGTTTTCATTCGGAATGTAGATTTTTGGTCGTGTTTTGAAAGTCAAAAAATTTTTTAAGTACTTTCAGCTTCTGAAATTTTACAATTATAATAACCCGCAATTTTCCATCGTTCTGCGCTAGTATATCACAATATTAAATAACGCCAAATCTTTTTTTTATTGATTATTGAAAGAATTAATGAAACTAAGAATTGTTACAAAGAAAACTGTCAACAAGTGATCGATAAATAAACACAGAATTTCAAATTTTAATTTTCAATTTCATTTAAGCTTTTATCCCAATAACGAAGCCGATATCTGTTTTCTACAATAGGGAACTATTTTGACAGATACTTGAGAAAGATGGCAAAGATTTGCTCCTCTTCTCTTCCTAGAGAGACTATGACATCCCCATTGTATGTTGCGAGGTTGCAGGCAGTGGCGGTTTTCTCTAAAGCGCGTTCGTGCGGCGAACCCCCATCACACCGATGAGAATATATAACAAACTTTCGTCAAACAAATGGTTGAGTATTGGAGAGTTGAGCGTATTTTTTAAACCTTTTACGTAGCCGATTTTTGGATTGAGTGGTAGGTAGGTATGTTCTTCCCACTCTTCGAATGTTTCTATGTTTTATTATTTGCTATCTGACCCGACGAACAGCGTACCGTATCCAATATTTGAGGAATTTGTTTTGAATTGCTTCAATTAAACGTATAAAAAACGTAACGTTAAAATAAATATATGTAATATAATAATATTATAAACACTACCTGAAATAGCGCGTCATCAAAATCTTTGACTCGTTTTGTGCGTGTAAAATTCCGCACCAAATGCTCCGAAACGAAAAAATCCTACTCGTGCAAAACGCTCAGACGGTGGATTAAACGGACTAGGCCTTTCTATACGCAACTGTTGTGCAACGATCGCAGTCATGATGTCTGAACATTGTTCGAACAAGATGTCCGGTGAGGCGAGTGTCACCGTGGCCGGGATCCCGCGGGAGCGCCTACTATGCCTTTAAAACATAGATTTTGACTTCTGTTTTCGTATTATTTTTTTTTAGATAAAACGATATATCCTTCAGTTACATTTACGATGATTAGTATAGAGATTAGGGGAGGAACTGCTGATGACCTCTATGCCAAAGTCAAATGCAAAAGTTCAAATGCAAAAGTCGGCGCATGGATTTTTTGTATAAGTGAAAAAATAAATTTTATTTCGGGCCACCTTTTTTTGTGTCTTTGGTTTTTATTTAATGATTTAAAATATCAATTATACATTCTATGGAATTATTCTTGTTGAAAAAACCATAACAAAACAATTGAACAATATTAAACAATTTAATTCCTCCGAATTTTTTCTCATTATCTAATAATTGTGTTGGTGTCAGGTGATTTGAAAACAATAATATGTAGGTACCCCTCCCACTAACTTTACTAATTTAAGTTGTGTGAGTGCCGTGTATTCGACGATTTGACGAAGGACAACATGTGTAAATTTTGATTTGATATTTCTTCTCTTGAATTTCTGAACCCCCTGTTACAAAGAGCACGAACTGGTTGCAGGTTTGGCAATTTGGTAGGATCGATTGTTTCTTCGTACTTACTCATTACCAATGGGATAGCCAAGGTGTGTCAGCGAGATTAATCAATACACAGGTTGAGGTTCACGGACTCTACGTTTATTGAACATTATTTAGACATCGGATACAAAGCATGACACGACAATAATTGTTTCAGAAGGATTTTAAGGAAATGGCGAGAATGCTAGCGAACAGTAGCGAGCGACTCAAAAGGGCGCAAGCAAGGGAATGAAGTTGCCCGCCAGTTTATTCTGGCGTTTGGCCCGCAAGCCCTGTCAGATGTCAGGGATACCCTTATACAAAATGAATTTATGGCTGTAAAATGTGTTCGCTGTCATTCTCTACACAGGTGATGGGGATGGTAAGGGAACGTACCCATACTACGTGACCAACTTTTTGCAATTTTTAATCCCCCCCCCCGGTGAACAAAATCCTAAGCAACCCGCCGCTCATTTGTATGGAGCGTGACATTTTGAAGACCCCCCCCCCCCTAAACGTGTCACGTAGTATGGGTACGTTCCCTGAGGATATGGGGAAGAGGAAGATGAGGAAATACCTGGCTAATCAAATCTTCTGGCTAAAGCCATTTCAAGCAACGTTTCAATTCTGAATGATAGTCTTACACCTGGGTGATACTGGGAGTATCTCCCACTCTGGAACCTTCCATAAATGTATTGTATATTGTTTGAAATAATTTTAAAATTAAAATTTGAACCCACGACCTTCGGATGTGCTAATCGAAAGTCTTACCTCTCGACAACGAGACCTAAAAATTTCCAACATTCCTCCGAATGAAGGTACAGAGATGATAATCGATAGTAGAAATACGTATGTGCATGTAAAAAGTGCCCTCGGTTAAGAATGCTGAGATCTGTGTACATTCCCCTGCATACATAGATAAACTTCAAAGACCTAAGGAATTTTTCAATGTTAATTCTAATACATTGAAGACAGGTGTTCGTGTTACTAGTTTTATATAATTTCTAGTAAATAGTTATCATGTTCATAATGATAATATGTAATAAAATAATATTTTTATAGCACAGTTTTGTGTTATTTCACTTCAAGCCGTAAATTAACTAAAATAATGTTTCTTGCATGTATGTAGTTATGTATGTAATTTTCATTTTAATTTTAACCGACACCCTTGTTATAGGTCACCCCAAGTTGTTCGCTACGTTTAGTGACTTAGCAGGGGTGCCCGGGTTCATGGGGTGAGGTTTGTCTAGGTCTTGGCGGTGGGAGATCTTGATCGAATGAGCTCTTTTGAACTCTCCAGCCGGACTATCTCGGCCCATCGCCTTGCACAGAAGTGGGAGGGATATGTTCATACGTCGGTCACTCCTGACCCCTAGCACGGTCGATAATAAGGACTGATAGGATTACTTCGGTAACTCTTCGTTCCCTAGGACATCTGCAGATCGCTAATGTATAAATAACAGTTGACGTCCAATATGTTAAGAACACTTAGTCATTGTGAACTGATTATTCGGCGATTGTGATTGATATTATTTGGCGATCTACAGTCGTGCTGGGGAACGATGAGAAGTTAAGGAAAGTCAATCTACATCGATCAACCGTGCTAGGGGGCCTGGACACATTGACCCCTAAACTCCTATTTACCCCTCATACGTTTTTCCTTCCTAGAGCTTCCTCTCCTTCCTTGTCCTATAAAGACCCTCCAAACATCATCTCCTGGGACTCCTATGTGCATGGAGCTAACGTTAAAAGTTAAATATTGTAGCACCAGACAGATTCAAAATCCACTTTTATCTACACTTAAACAAATTTGTACTACCGTCAACTGTGTCATGATTTTTTTTTAAATAAAGTGCGCAGCAGCAACATACGGGTACTTGTACATCGCACATCGCACCTGAAATTTGGGTTGTTTTTCCATGGTTCACATCTGTTTTACATCATGAAGATATTTGTTTCTATTATGTAATCATCATCGTTTAAAACATCAAAGATTTCACCGACTCTTAATCAGGAGAACACTCTCGAGTCTAGTCTAATTGCTAATTATGTAGAGCTGCTCCCGGGAAATTGTTTGATACATTTTTGGCCTTAGCAACGGAGCCGTACACAAGCATGAGTAATGCTCACTTTATATTCAAGTAGGTACATACTTATTATATTGGCAATTCTACCAAGACTTGTGTAGGCCCATGTTATTTTTGAGATATTTGTCTATTACTTCGGAGAAGAGTAATAAAAAGCGTGTTTGGTAAAGGTCAAGATTTTACTGTGTGATTCTAATCTTCTCCATGAAAGGTATATTGGTGTACAATTGTTTTACAGAAAATATAAAGCCAAAAAAAATTTAAAAATCATCCTGGCCACAGCAAAAGAACCGAACAGCTGTACTCTGTAATTCTCTCTTTCAATTAAACATATTGGTAATTCGATCAAAATCACAATATCGACGCAATGTCGGACAAAGATTATAAAAAAAATTTCTGATGGGATTTTTGGAAATTTTTTAATGCCAATAGAACAGCAAATGTGTAATATACTCTTTCTAATAAAATGTTCATTTTATTGGATATGTTTGCATACCAACTTACTAATAAATGAAGATGTTATTATTATTAAAGATCCGCTATTTTACAGAAGAGTTAAAAAAAATCTTTGTTTTATTGAAAATTAAATGGTTTCTATTTTGGCTAGACGGCAACAAAATCACAAATGTGCACCACCGATTTTTTACAAAGTTACTAATTAATTACGCTGTTAGTCCCTTTCGCCTTTGAATATTACTAAAAAGGCCATTTTTTACATTTTTCTGCGTCGACGTTATTTCAAAGTTCCTTGCCAATGGTTTCAGAGAAATGTAATAAAAAGCTTGTTTGATAAAAGTGGAGTTGCGCTGTATGCAGTTCAACAAGTAAAACACACGCGTCCTGTACCTGTTCGTGTACACAAAATTTGATACTTTTTGTGTTTATTTTGGTATAAATGTGTTTGAGCTAGCACTTGAAGAAGAGGAGTCTTGTAGTTTTAACACGTGTACAATTGTACCTACATGTGTAGTGTGTGTAAATTGTGTACGGCTGGCGTGTCGTGTGCTGGCTGTTCCCATTCCAGGGGTCATTTGGGCCACAGTACGTGAAGTCTAATATAAGTATGAGCATATGTTTTTTCTTTTGTGGAACAAAATCTTGCGTAATAGCGCATTTTGTTTGCCTCTATTTCATGCCTATTATTTTCGTATTACGTATTAATATTATTTTTTTTCTGTTTAATGTCTTGCACGATGCTCGTTTTGCCTGTTTATTATAAGTGCTATCGTAGTTGTATTTTGATTTTTATTGCTATTTAATTATGTATGCTTTTACGAATTTGCTGCCTACAAGCCATATCGTGATATATGTAATCAAATGTATATAGTACCTACTATTTACCCATCCTTGAATTCTCACGAAGCGTCTATCGAATTCTTGTATTTGTCATCTGAATTCTTCGTTAGATAAGTTTTTTCTAACATTTCCTTTCTTTTGTGTTCATTTCATCTCAAAATGCGTGAAATACTATTGTTTCAGAATAAGATCTGTAAGTACAACATGTATCTTTCTATTTGTCTTATACTCCTTTGTCCACATCATCCTTGACACACTCTTTCGTTGTTTCATCTCCCTTTTATCAATTTGTATCGACATCTATTTTCTGAATCATTAGCTTTAACGAGATTCTCTCAAGTTTTTCAACCATCCAAACATAATAGTAGTAAATCTGGACGACCCGTTGTCTCTTAGTTTAAGTCGCTTGTTAAACTAAGGGTGGTTCGGCCTTTCATTATAATATTATAATATATCTCTAGTTCAAGTTTTCATCTGAAAGCAATCACCTAGGAACATATATTCTTTTTAACCGGTAGTAAATGCAATAACAACGCCCGCATGAAAATCTACCAGTGCCACTTTTATCTGTTTTTTGTTTGCAAGCAGGTTTGGATCGTGTGTTTTCTATGTGCTTTGATTGAAAAAAAAATCATAAATTTTTATTTTTAACATTTATTTTTGTAAAAAGATTTTTAGGAAATTACTGGAAATGTGGGGCGCAGCAGTTGATAAAAATCTCCAAACAAAAAATTTATATAAAAAAAAAATAATTTTCGGGTAAAACAATTAACACTCAATATTATTTTAATATGCCTCTGCTGAATTAGGGAACGTACCCATACTACGTGACCAACTTTTTGCAATTTTTAACCCCCCCCCCCCCCCCCCCGGTGACCAAAATCCTAAGCAACCCGCCGCTCATTTGTATGGAGCGTGACATTTTGAAGACCCCCCCCCCCCCCCTAAAAGTGTCACGTAGTATGGGTACGTTCCCTTAGCTGTACCTACTATTTAAACACCTTAGCAGTAAAATATTTTAACTGGATGACAGATTTTTTTTGTTTTGTTTTTTTCTTCAATGCTTTCAATAACTTTGCACTAATGTATATTATTTTTGTTTTGTATTGTTCACTAATATAAACTTATAATTTTTCTTTTGTTTCTTCTTTCTATATCATACAGCATGTTTATAAATGGCACTTGTGCCATTATTTTCAAATGCATAACTAAATAGTCACAGATATAGTAAAATTAAGAATATCTTTAGACATTCAAGATAAGTCAATATTGGTGTAGGTTTTTTTTTCATTATTCCGGAGAAAACACGGATAGGTACAAACAGTTGCGTAGCTGGGGGGGGGGGGGGGGGGGTCCGTCCCGGGTGCCACCCGCTGGAAGGTAATACCCAACCCAGGAAAAAAATTACGAAGGATATTGTAACAAAAATATATCGAACTTGGTCTGTTATTGTATTTTTTTCGTAGCTCTATTCCCCGTGGAATTTTGTGCCCCGAAACGGGAATTTTGTGTCTTTTTATAGGCGAAAATAGTTTATATTTATGGAGAAATTTTTATCCATAGGTAGTAATGTTTTTATCTTTTACGAAGTTGAAATTGGCGGGGGGGGGGGGGGGTGACACCACGTTATCCGCCCGGGTGCCACCTATGCTAGCTACGCCACTGGGTACAAAGAACAAAATAAATAAACCACACTAAACTTATAAATTATTAAGAATTTGCCTGCATTCTGAATATTTCTTCTAGATTAAGAATTTATTGTCACACAAATTTTTGTTATTATTTAATGTGTGAAACTAATGAACTAATAATAAGCCTCTTAAGAACAATTTAAAACCGCAGGGTGAGCGTGAAGATGTATGAAAAATGCCCTTTCCTAAAAATGTTTAATATATCCCATTCCCTGTCTCATCAATTACCCCCAAAAATTGCCATTATAAATTGCATTAACGATAATACAACTGTACCTTCAATTGAAGTTTTCAATTGAAATTTTCAATAACTTTGACGTACCAAATGTACAGCAAATATATGCCAAAAATATATTATTGAAGCTCTTCAAAAATAATGAATCCTCTACTAGACCGTGTATGCATAACACTAGATCGAATAAAAATGATATAAAAAATATTCCAAGTTACAAAACCACATTTGGACAAAGAAACTATACATACTTTGCAACAAAACTTCATAACATACTTCCCCAAGACATAAAACTAATAAAAAATCCAATTGAATACAAATCAAGAATAAAAATATGGCTTAAAGAGGTCAATGAGAAAACCCTAGCGAAGACGCTAAAAACGACATAGAAGACAAATGAACTATATTTAAATAACTTTAGTCCGCCTCGGCACAGGACCCCCTAGTGAGGAGGACTAAGAAATACAATATTTTATTCTTAATTTTACCATTATATTTTGTATGTAAAATTTTTTATATAGTCGCTATAATAAAAAAAAAAAAACCAATAATACTACCTTGCACACAAATCAATTCAAAATTCAGTCATACAAAATGGCTGCCAGGCAATTTCCCCTCACCCTTGATTTTGCTTCAACCTCATTTATATAAAATCGCACAAACTGCTCTATTCTGGACTTTTTAGGTTTATGATTTTATGGGACTGCAATCGAGCATTCGTTATGAACATTTCGCATTTTCCTGCTTCCCGTATTCCTTGTATTAATAAAACAACATGACATATGGTGTATTTACATAGTTATCAGCCTCACACATAAGTTACAAGTGACATATCGGTATCCGTGTATTTTATTAGAGGGTTAGGTTAACTGCTGTAAGGGGGACCCGTGGTTCAGACCCAGCCATTAAATACGCCAAGAGGTCGATGGAATACCATTTAACCCCTTGCATACAGGGGCATTGGTATTCCGTGCACCCTGCCGACCCCATGTGTTATCGCTATTAATTCTATTACAGCGAAAACATAGCGATAGCAATAACCGTTGGCGGGGTAAGTGGATCGGGTTAAAATATAGCTAAATAAAGCCTTAAATTAATTAACCTATCTTTTTGCTGCAATCATTTTTCCATTTAATCAGGTTTAAAAACCAGGAGCCGCTACACGGTTTTAGATGATAAGATTTTTAAAAGATATTGTACAAGGGGTGGAAATAATTAAAACGCGACAAAGTATAAACGAAATGTCGGTAAGTAGAAGTAGATCACTTGAATGAATGACATCTCTGGACATAAAATAAAAATATTCTATTGAAATTATAGACAACTGCCATCTATGGACCTAAATTAAAACCATGTCATATTTTTACAGTTACTTTTGGATGAACATAGTTTCGTTGTTATTTTCGTCTATAATATCTACAATAGAATCTCACAATATCTTCACTTAATTATGTGAAGATATTGTGAGAATGGTTGTTATTGTTTGTTTTTTTGATTTAGGAAATTAAATGAGACTCCTTTTTTTCCTCCTAATTTTGAAAATTATTTGACAACATCGTTCATATTTTTTGTATTTATCTTTTTATGTGAATACTGCACAAGAATCCCAACTGCTCCCAACATGGCATCCCTAATCGGGGTATGTTGCGAGGCTGAAGGTAGTAGGGAAGGGAAGTAGATGGAGAAGAGGGAGGTGAGGCTATTATTATGTAGTCATCAAACATGGCTAAAGCCATTTCAAACAACGTTTCAATTCTGAATAGTGGTCTTACACTTGAGCGATATTGAGAGTATCTTCCACTCTGGCACGTGCCGCAAATATACTAAGTACATGTTATTTTAAATGAATAAATTAAATTTACTTGTGCACGCTGGGAATCGAACCCTACCTTTGAAAGCCTTGTCCCTCGACCGCCTCCTCCGTTACGGGGTAGAAATTATTAATATACTTTTGTTATAATTAACTGATCGTATCGAAGTCCTGTTTTAACTCAATCGTTTTGCATTTAGTCTGCTGGTAAATTGTTTTATGCGTTCCTTTTTCCTTTCAAGATGATAGCCGTTTTAATGTTTCAGTAAAGATTATTTTTTTAATGCGAAAATGTCATGATTTTTTAGACTTACTTACTCGCATTTTTTTACAATTTTATAATACCTTCTGCCCGAAGAAAGTTTGAATTTATACTGAGATAGAGACTTTCTTTGGACAAATTGAACAATTCGTTAAATGAAATTAAAAGAAAAAGTTACATAAAGTATAATGTGGTTTATAATTAAGTAGATAGTAGATAGGTATTTAAGTGCCCATTTTAAACTCTGATAGTTTCAGATAATATTTTGGTTGTGATTTATTAAAATAAGATAAAATTAGAAACATATATGTTTTTTGACACGAGGTGTACTACCTATTGTTCACAAAACTATTAGTTTCAAGTTATACATTAATTATTCCTTATCCTTGCAAGATCTCAAAGAGTAATTAGATTTAACTACGGGCCTCTGTGTCACTGGACAGTGATGGTATTTGGTTTATGGGAGCAATTGCCCCACTCGAGGTGCAATGATTTACTCAGAGTCAATTCACTTAATCTTTGACGGCTGCATTCAGCTGAGTGCACTAAAGTGACCATTCACGCCTACGTAAATCGTATTACTCCACTGATAGCTCTCCATTGTAACCTCTTCGTCTTTCTCATAGAGGAGGCATTTACTTGGTACTTGCTGTACTTGGGACATAATTTTGTAACATATTCCTACCCTGCTCCTGTGTGTATTGACTGGTAATGATTGCAAATCCATTGATTCTCATATAATAAACATCGTATTGCCAAATTACGCACAACCCGTTTAATCACAGGTGCGCACATTGTGCATTAGGAAAAATATGGTAGGTCTCATATAAAACGCTGCAACTCCCTTACTCTCATAGTTAGAAATATGTTTTAATCGGTGCTAAAAAGGAAAAACACCAGGCTTTATATTCCAATCTAAAAAATAGCCACCAAAAAAGTAAAATGTACACTTTTATGTACACAAAGTTTTGAATCGCAAATTGAAAAAAAAAATTAGACACTTGAATTTTTTATAAATTATTTTTACATAGAGCTACAAAAAAGTGAGTTGACAATATGTGTTTGTTGTACATTTGTCTTATAAAATGTGTATGTGTTTTAATTTTTTTTTATTATCAGTAACTTAAGTTAGAAAAAACGTAAGGTGAGCCATTTTAAAAACTTTTTTATGTTTGTATGCAAAATTTTTACAATAAAAAAAATGTTTGAATTCTATAATTTGAAAGCGTATTTTATCACCTTTCTAAAACAGTTTTTGGTTTTTGAATGTGCTCAGAAATATTCCAAATATTTGCATTTTATTGTAAAGCGAAATTTTTTTGACCATCTGAAAAAAATGGTAATTTTTTGAAGGATTTTATTTAATACTATGGATTTTTGAAGCAAAACTTCTTTACGCACGCTTGATTTTGGGAGTAAGCTGGCGAATGCATGACGAGAAGAACGGTAGTTGAGAGGGAAATATAAGTTAGTGAAGATAGAAAGAGAGAGAGTTACGTTTCGTATTTATTACAGGGGCAAGAGAGAGGTGCGAGCACACATTTTCTTTCTTTCTTTCTCTCATAGCCAGTTATGTTTCGTATATCAACACAGTGCAGGCGTATTGTCTCTATCACGTTGTAGGAGCAAGAGAGCGCAGTGCGCGCGCACATTTTCTTTCTCTCTTCCTATCATATAGAATATATAGATGGAGCTAAAGAAGTTTTACTTCAGTTGTGTGTTCTAAAGCACACTCGTTTTTTTTTAGAGGTGTTAGGTACACCGAAGATTTATTTCATACCGGTGCGATGTGCACCCATTTAAAATAAAAATGATGTCGTCAATTCTCATAAGCCCTTTGACTCATAGACCCCAGATAATAAAAAATAAACAATAAATTTAAATAATTAGTAAATTGTTTACTCCATATTTTCTAAGCTTTCGCGACAAAAGAGTGAAATATTGAAACTTGGACCAAAATTACTACGGAGTTTTGGTTAATATTCATTTGACCCCACTGACTGGTTGATACTATTAATTAAGTATATTCATTCAGTGGCGTAGCAACTTTTTCCGGAACCCTGGGCATGCCCAGAACCGTACTGCTTCAATGCAACTTTTACGCTAGCGGAATACAAAATTGAGACATTGCTCGCCTAGGCAAAAATGCATTCTTGTTATGAACCCGGTATGCATTTGTTCCATTGAACAAAGAGTTGTGTTTTGTTTCAGTAGTGCATTCAAGCAATAATGTTATTAATAAAAAGTGTTTATATTTTTTGTGCGTATAATTTTACAGACGCGAGTTTTAAAAAGGTTCTCGGAATCTTCTGGATTTAAAAAACTCTGTCTATTTATATAAAGAAGATTGTCTGTAGTTTTGATTTTTAAACTAATCTACAGTTTTATTGCTATGTATATTGATGAAATTTAGCACAACTTCAAAACAAGAGGAAGGTCACTGCTTACATCATATTTCTAAAACCACCTCGTCCCCTTTTCCCATCTTAAAACAGATTTTGATACTTCTTCATGAATTTTGAACAATTGGCTTTCAAAATGAGAAGAAAATTACTGTCTCCATCTGATTTCGAAAAACTCGGGCAACGCCGAGAACTTCAGTTATTTACAAATAAAAAATAATTGGCACTTATTTAATCACCAACAATCTACATATATTAATATAATAATTTAATAATGGATAATAATAACATCTCCCTCGCATACATACAAGCAAGCCTTTTATGGAAGTACATCTTAAAAAATGTGTATGATATATGTATGTAGATTAAATAAACAATTATTAATGATATGTATATTAATTATTAATTAATATATAATTATATTAATTATTAATAGTATGTAGATTAAAAATAAATAAACAATTATTAGAAAGACGAATTTTTTTATTGAAATACGTGGAATTATTATTCTGTTATCAGTTACTTTAATAAAAAAAATATCATAAAAATCTCCGCCATTTCATGATTTTTTAAAAATGTTAATCAATTTACTAGCAGCATTCTGTAATAAGGTTCGGTTTCGTTTCAGTTTCGGTTTCGGCAGATTTTCTGCCGAAACTTCGACCACACCGAAACTCTGCGTTCTTGAATTATTGCGCGTCGTTCGGTTGACTTCGGGCGAGTTGTTGGCTCTTGTGTCACATATTATGGCATGACGGTACATTATAGTTAGTTTTAAAAACTAACTATATTTTGCCAGAATACGTAAGAAAGGATTTAGTGGAGAAGGCATGGTTTGATGTTGGAAAAAAAAGTCATATGACATCGCTTGACAGCGTGTTAACTCCACGGCTGCACGTGAAAAATGATCAAATTCAGTATATTTCGGATAGCGCCGTGTACGGAGACCAGCATTAAAAAGTAGTACATCAGCAGGGTACTTGTGGTTTCGTCACACTTACGTAGATTGTAAGTATCTCCATGAACGGAGGGCCTTGGTGTTGATTATTGAAAAAAAATTGTTCAAAGAAATAGTTGACATGTTTTGATAATTTTTATAATTTTTGTTTGTTTTATATCAGTAATGTAAAAAAAATTATATACTTATTTTTTCACATACTTAAACTATCGTTTTTTTATTACATTTAACACGTGTTAACCGTCTGTATAAGTTTAAAAAACAAGCCAAATTTCAGTAAACAATAAGACTCGTGTGTCACCCGCCATCATCAGCTGAGTTCACCTGCCGGTCCGGCGTGATTACGTTGTGAGTGTATTTGCTAATTTTTATATTTTTTGTTTGTTTTAAAGCGGTAATATAAAAAAATAAATAATTATTTTTGCACATTCTTCAATTATCTTTTTTTTTCATTAAACACGTGTTAACTGTCTGTTCAGGTGTAAAAAATAAGCCATATTTTAGTAAACAATAGATTTTTAAAATGGCTAAAAAAGTTTCGGTTTCGGTTTCGGCCGAAACTGAGACAGATACCGAAGATTCGGTTTCAGTTTCGGTAGAAAGTCCTGTTTCGGTCGGAAATTAATAATAATAAAGCAACATTTTCTGATCTTACGTGGGTACATTATAATAAGGTATGTATTTTTAACGTTTTAAAAACTCTTATATACATTTGTAATCTAAACTTGATTTCCACGGAAAATAAAAAAGCTGTTCTCAACCTTAAAAATACACATAATTTGAATATCAACATATAATTTTAATATCATACAGAGTACGAAAACAAAATTACTCTGATAATAGGTAAATGTTTTTAAACACGGGGAATTTAAAATTGTACCTGCCATTTTTCACATTGGAAAAAATATTACAAATATTTTTTGGATCATATAATCTGTGTGCGGAATAATCTGTGTGTGAAATAATCTGTTAGCGGAATAATCTGTGTCCAACAGTCTGTATTCGGAATAATCTATGTACGAAATAATCTGTGTGCGGTATAACCTGTGTGCTCAAGAGTCTGTATCCGGAATAATCTGTGTGAGGAATGTTTTGTATGCTCACTAATCTGTATCGGGAAAAACCTGTGTGCGGAATAATCTATCTGCGGAATAATCTGTGTGCGCCACAGTCAGTATTCGGAATAATATGTGTGCGGAATAATCTGTGTGCGCAACACCATTTGTATCCGGAATAATTTGTGTGCGGAATAATCTGTGTGCGGGATATCTGTCTGCGGAAAAATCTAAGTGCGGAAAAATCTGTGTGCGGAGTAATCTGTGTGCGGATGAAACCGTATTCGGAGATTACTAATTACTTTACAATGAAATTTCAAAGAACTGTAATGAATTTTCAAATTTTTCCAACAATATTTTGGTTAATTATTTTTCGTCCATAAATATCGAAAATATAATAAAAAAACAACATCATCGCTTTTATAAACAGCACTTAGTTTAATTAATTCAAAGTTTTTGTACAGCCAGATCTTTTACTTCCCTCGAGATACCATCTCTTAACACTGTAATCGAAGTAATGGAAATCCTTGAATCGGCAGAGTCCTTATTTCCTTTGATCTATCCCCACAAGGAGGCAGTATTGTTTGTTTTATAATTAAGAAATCGAAAGCATTAACTTTATTTCCCCTAGAATGGTAGCTCTAGTCAAATTCAATTAACGCTATTCATTGGTTTGGAAATAATTAGTGACAGTGTATCTCAAACTGTGGCTCAAGATGATTTTTTAATGAGATCCGGATGAAAATATAAATAAAGAAGATGGATAATTATTGAACTATTCTTCACGCTATATATCACTGAGTTGGGCAGAGAGAGAATAATAACTCTGATCTATCTGTCTTTGTTCACACTCGTTCATTCCAAAATGACTCGTACCTCCTCATCAGCTATATAGATTCTAGATATGACCGATTCAAGTATTTGATTAATTTAATCGTGCCAGGAAGTCTTCCTAATCATCCCTGACTTCTTCCTCCATTCTCCAACCGGTCAGTGGCTGAGTTGGCATCGTGTTTGGATCCCACCCGGGCGTCGCTTGTTAGATTCCTCGGCACCATCACGATACAAGCAACATTTTTCCGCTTACTGAGGTGGTAGTAAAAGATTTTCAAATTTTGTTAGATTATTCGTAACCCGGGAATGTTTGTCTTTCTTTAAAAAAAAATCCCGCGTGTCTTGCTTGCCATATGTTTAATTTACAGTGGGAACAACTTGTAACAGCACTTACCCGAAGAATTTTAACCAGCGATTTCTAAGCATATTTGAAATTGTATGTTAGATGTCATTTTGCAGTCCGGTCATAATTTTTTCAATTAATTTTTTTTCCATCACTCATGCCAATAATCATTCTTGCCAATAATCACCCCGCTACACGTCAAAACACATGGTACGCGCTCAGACTTGTCTGAAGGGAGCTACTGGAACGAGGAGTGCTTATCACGTGATCCGCTAAGCTGTATCCTTCTACCCAGTGACACGTTTGATGGAAATATATATTTTTTGTTCATTGAAAAAAATATCCTCGGACGACAAAATAACATCAAAATTTTTGATACAAATGTACTCAGGAATCGCTGATTAAAATCCATCGGGTAAGTGCCGATCGTGCTGATATACCCTGAATTTGCTTGTCACTATATAATAAAAGATATATGTTGTTTAGTCACCGCAATCAAATTATACCGATTTTAAAAAGGGTAGATAGAACTGAGTAACCCTCGCTTTTTTAAATTATTGTGAGTAGGTACACTTCTTGTGGCAAAAAATAAATAATCCAAAGTGTGCCAAAAATGTGATTGATATTAATTGGTAGTGGTAATACACCGTTGCGTTGGTCTGATTGAACCGTTTCGTACCATTGATTGAGATTTTGGCCATGGGCAGTGTTCACAATTGAACTTGACCCATTGTCCATTGCCAGTTCCGTCATGCATCATTTATGTCAGATTGTTGCAAATATCGACATAAGAGCAAACAGATTGGCAAAACAAATCGAGAAATGATTTCAGTTGTGATGTACTAACACTCTAAAATTCATAAATACGCCATTCTTATATTTATGGAAGATACCTACATATTAAATAATGAATATACAGGGTATCCGGGGATAAAGTGCATTAACTTCGGGAGGTGATTCTACATGATAGTACCTACAAGTATAAAAGTTGAATAACTTTTTTGAAATTCCAACTTTCAGGGGAAGTTTTGAGGTAAAAAGATAAAATTAGTCCGGCGTGTGCGGCCAGATTTAATATTTTCCGCTGTTTCCATACGGGCCAATCACAATCAAGTCGGGCGCCCGGCAGGCTTTCAGCAAGTAAGATCGTACCTCACACTAAGGATTGTTAGTAGGTACGTCTTTTTGTATGGGAAAAAAAGTTGGAATTTCGGAAAAAGTTGTTAATCTTTTTTACTACTACCATCATGTAGAATCACCTCCCGAAGTTAATGCACTTTACCCCCGGACACCCTGTATATGCCGCAATTCTTACAATAATTGATGATGTAATTTTCGGCATAGTTGCCTTCAGGCAGTTTATCGGCGTTCGATTTTCGGCCATGGCATTTTTTATTTATAAAAATGTTTATAAGTATTTACTTTTATTTTTAAAACACACTTTAACAAAAAAATCAGAGTGTACAGTTCACACGCGGTAGAAGCGAAACCTTCAGTAAACTAAAGAGTGGGGAGCCTGCGAAGCACCGCACAAATAGAAGACCGATAGGCTACGAACCACCGCATAAAGAGGAGAACGATTATACTATCTCATTTTCTCAAAGGCTAAATCCTGTAGATGTATGTGGTTGTCTCTTTTTACTGTCGCTATTTTTCGTCTCAGCGAGTTTCAAATCGCAACGGAGCTAAAGAAGTTTTTACTTAAAAAATTATATTTCGTTATTTTGCGAGGGTCTGCGCTACTTAAAAATTTAAGTTTTTGACTGGTTTAGATTTCGCGTCTCTATTAATGGAGGACTGAACGCCGTTGGCAGCAACAAAAAACTGTCCAAAGACGCAAAACTAGCCGTCCATAATGGAGTACTGGTACCTACCCTGATGTATGGCAGTGAGGCATGGAACTGGCAGAGGAAGGATGAAAGTAGACTGAACGCTGTAGAAATGAGATCCCTGAGGCGTATGTGTGGTAAAACCATGTATGATCGTGTGAGAAATGTGGAAATCCGCAAAGAATGCAAGGCTGATGTAAGCGTGATGAGTAAGATCAAGAAAGGAACGCTCCGATGGTTTGGGCATGTAGAGCGAATGAACGAGGAAAGGAGTGTAAGGAGAATATATGACGCAAATGTGAATGGTAGAAGAAGTCGAGGATGCCCAAGAAAGACATGGCACGACCAAGTGAATCAGATACTTGAGTCGGGTCATGTCAAGAGTCAGAATAATAGAAGAGAATGTATGAGACGTTGTATGAATGTAAACGAGGCAAGGAATGTGTGCCAAGACCGGGATGTTTGGCGGTCCGTCCTCTCTGCCTACCCCTGCGGGGAAACGGCGTGATGGTTAGTTAGTTAGTTAGTTAGATTTCGCGATTTTATGTTTTTAATGTCAATTTGTAGCATCTTAATATCATATTAATAGATTCATGGAGGATTCGTGGTGAACTGAGAAGCATATTTCCCGCAAAGAATTAAATTCAACTTTTGGATCCCACTATTAAATGGACGGAGTTTTTCCTCTCGGAAAGCTTGGGCAAAATTAAAACAACAGCTGGTGCGGTCACAGCCCCTTCGCGAACATGACGCGGAAATGAGGAGTCAAAGACACTGCCCTGTGAATGTGGACAAATTCTAACCCCATTGTTTGAGAATGTCCACTCCGCCAGTTCCCAAAGGGTACATTGACACCATTGCACCGAATATCCTTATGCTTTTGAATTTAGCTGAAAAATAACAGCATCCCCGTGTAACTACCATCAGCTCTCCAACCAAAAGTACGACAAGGAGAGTTACTAGGTTTTTAATTTGTCATTTGTACAATGGTCTTTTACGTTGAGATCTTAGTGTTATATTGGGATTGCGGTATAATCAATAAATTCTCGTACATTGTAAAAGAAAGTGTACTAAAATGTGCGTGCCGCTAAATCTCAGAAACTAGTCCCCCCCCTCAAAGGCGTGCTTTTGAAGATATAAGGGCAGGAAGTTTCGCCCTCTAGAAGTTTCTAGAAGAGTCCAGAACATTCGAGAGTATTCGAGAGCATTCCAAAACATCCCGGAACGTTCTGAAATGTTGTGATATGTTCGGGAATAGTCTGGAACGTTCGGAAACATCCCAGATCATTTTGGAACATTTCAGAACACTCTCGAATATGGATCATTCGAAGCCTTTTCTGTATTGGTAGGGCTACGTATTGGTAGGGGTCGTAGGGGTATATAAAGCAATATCCGTGGAGGGTTCGAACTTCAATTAAATCTCATTTCAACTCCCTGAGCTAAGCTGGGTACTCCCGCTAGTAGCTAATATATTGTAATTAACACAATGTCAGAATGGAGGTTCTTGTGTTCTCCTTCTTATCTTTCATGTTGCTCTTATGCTAGACGTAAGTGTTACATCAGTTGCAGTCGTTCGTTACAATTTTCGACAATCCGAAAGTTTTCAATTATAATTATTATAATTCATTTGAGAAGCGCTTTAATTTAATAATCGTAGACTAGCCATTAAGTGCCACTCCCTTTAATTTTTGTCCAGCAAGTGACATATTAATGAAGCCCTCGCGACTAAATGGACTGTTGGTTCCAATCGACATATTTCGGCAATAAAAAGCACATATTATTACTGTAGAATCGTTTCAAGTACCCGCTGAAGTGCGTATTACTATGGGACAACCGACGAACAAACACAGCGACTGTAAAACAGCTCCCTGACATTTATTGCCAAGAGCATTGGCTGTCTAATAACTTTATAAACAAACAGTAGGGTGTGCAAAGGATATTGATCTACCCATGTTAAACAAAACACTGCAACCACAGTAGGTCTGAACAAAACAGGGAAAAGAGGTTCAATTATTTTCTATCATATTTTTTTTCTACAATAATACAAGCCCATACCTAGTTACCTACTTGACTTTTTGTATGGTTGTGGTAAGTAGTGTTATTGAACGCAGTACTGATATTTTCGCTTACTGTCAACATATCATTCAAAAGCTTCTTCTTTATCGATATTTTATTCTTTCTTTCTTTGACATTTTATCCCGTAAATCTGAACCTTTTCACGGCATAACAGTTCGCGACATCCGTAAACATGTAAATTTCAGTTTGGGTTTTTTTTAGGTTATGGTAATTTAACGTATGTGTAGAAAGACCAGGTTTGACCATATTGCAAACGAGAACATCCGAATAGACACAAGATGCTAATGCAGGGAACAAGAATAAGAAAAGGGGTTGAATGTCAGAAGAAAATATCATAAGCTTGTGAATGGACAAAGAAGCGGAGATTCCCCGGAAAGACACGAGACACGAGAGTAAAAAAACTAGATTCGGTTCATGCAAAGAGTCAACAAAAAGGAAATAATTTATGAGTGCGGATGAAGCAAGAAGCGTATTTAAAGTTTTCTTTTGTTGTACGGCAATTTATTCTCTCTATTACCCCTCGGGAAGACGACGCGATGAGTAGTATATAGTAGTAAATTATTTTTTTATCCATGAACGTAGAAGACTACCTGTGGAGTGCTTCAGAGATTCTCCATACTATTAGATACTATAGATGATTGTAGGTTGTTGCCGATCTACAATTACCTGCAATTGTTTAATGTGTAGTGAACGCCTGCGGTGTCTATTAAATCTTATTCGTGAAAAAAAGTGTACCAACTATGGGGCCGAAGATGTTAACATCTCCCGAACACGTAAATACTTAGGTATAGAGGTACTTCAAAGCGCCCCAGTGTTAACTCCAACTCTAAGATAAGATTATGTAGTGCCAACTAAAATATCTCACATACCATAACTATAATAAGCTTAATTACGTTTCATATACCACCAAGACCTACTCTACCTATTTTTTTTGAATTGCAACAATATCTCTCATCAGGACAACATTTCTAGATTGCGTATGGTTGGAAATGCTTTCTCAGGAGTAGTAAGTAGATTGTTCAACTGCACGGAATATATTAATTAAGAGGCTGTAAAAACATTTTTAATAAATCGATGTTAGCATAATACCTACTATTCTTCTGCTTATGTTTTGTTTTTTAATTTTTATTTTTTTATGTGAATACCTCACAAGAGTCCCTGCTGCTCCCATCTGGAGCCAATGAGACCATGGCACCCCTAATTGGGGTATTAGCAACGTTTCAATTCTGAATGGTGTTTTTTTAGGCCCGCGACCTTCGAATTGCGAGTGAGCCTTACCCCTTTACGTTATATAATTTAATTAGCATATTTTACCTCATGATTACTATTTCGCCAAATTATTATGTATATCACATGTTTTGTAAATGCCCGTAGAGGTGTACGTTAATATAAATCATTAATAAGGCTACCATTATTTAGGATAACATAAATTTCACTTGTCGTTCGGCTGACACAAACCCGATACTGATGATTCTCGTACATGTTTTCAAATTTAATTTAGAAAAAACACAATAATAGAAAATAGAAAACACTATTTGTAATATTAGAAAGATTTATTTTTGAAGTAAAACTTTTTTTACGCACGCTTGACTTGGGGAGTAAGGTGGTGAATGCGTGATGAGAGGGTTACGAAAAGTGTGATCGGGCGAGGCGAACTGTCGGGCGAGGCGAACGGAAGTTGAGAGGGAGATATAAGTTAGTGAAGTTTTACTTCTGTGTTGTGGTCTAAAGCACGCTCGTTTTTTTACTATGAAAACTAGTGTTTGATCAGCAATTGACCAATATGTTTTATTAAAAAAATCTAAGTTTTAAATTACAGAAGATTTGACGAGTAAGAAGTTTTAGAAAAGCCAATCGCCTTATTTCCTGACTCATCGGTAAATGGTCCATTATGTGAGTGTTAACGCTTATCTCGCTCGTTCAATATCATTGGAACAAAAGCACTCATCCATTAAATTGATTGAATTTTAAAAAGATAGCTATTCTCGTAAAATGTAATACGGGCTTTAAACGTAATGCCCTGGAAGCCGGAAGTGAGAATTCCGAACAAGGCACAGTTCAAAATTGTGAAAAGTTTAGCCATTCGATAATGGCATTTTACCACCCAATAGTTCACGAGCATCGGTAACAAAATACACGAGGTGGGCCTATAGGAATCGGAAAACCAATTTTTTTAGTGAGTTAAACAAATAAAGTATTTATTTGAAAACTACTAATTTCTTCAGACAAATCGCAATAATCGGTCGATTGTTCGATTTGTTGCGGAAGATTCTCTCTAAATAGCTATTGTAAAATGACATTAGCTATGTTTAGTTGTTACACATAATGAGGAAATTCTCAGTCTTCCTTTCTGCTTTCTCTCCTTCTCTCCTTCTCTCCTTCTCTCCTTCTCTCCTTCTCTCATTTTCTACATCTTCCGGTTTCTCCAGTCTGTCAATATTCCATAATTTGGGGATATCAAGGTTCCAATAGCTCCAGGCACTGCGGATTCTAAAACAAATATCCTTAATTAAAACTGCCAGGTTGTATGCAGAATGGTTTTTTTTTGTCAGAAATAAATAAAAGTGTTGTTTTTTTTATTAAATTTAATTTTATCGACAATGACTGATAATTGTTTTTCTTTTCGTTTCAGGTGAGTTGCTTTGGACCTAACACCCTGTTAAATTATTCTAAATTCCGAGTAAGGTATTTATAAAGTTTCTACAAATTAAAATTAATATACTACAGGAATTTCTTTACTGACAAGAACCCTTCTAGAAAGCTCTATTTAAAACGGTTTAATTTGAAACCACCGAGGAAGCCACAACTTTATCCATTTTCTTCTATTAGTTTCGGGGTAGTTTACATTGTTCTAAACCTCCTCTTTAAGCGATTGTTTGGGACTGTGTTAATACGCATCACCATGACTGATTGTTAACTGGGCGTTAGTAGCTCTTCACAGAATTAAGCAGAATAAAAAATAACATATTTCTTTTTAAATTACAACATGCAGTAAAAATATTATTGCAAACAGTTACGGCAGATCTAGTTACGGCTAATATGTCATCCGGTGTAGACAGTTTGCCGAAAATTACTTCTTTTACCCTACCTGTATCCTTACTTTGTTTTTTTTTTTTTACTTTAATTACTTCTTTATATGATTTTTTGTCACTAACTTTCTATCTTCCCTCTATATTTAACCATCACATACATGCAATCTAATTAGACAAAACAACTCCCAAATATCACGGCGTGTCATTGTCTTAATGACCTCTCCCATTCTTAGGAAGGATTGTGCCGCTGAATTTGAACTGTTCATCAAATTTCAAAATTAAAAAACAAGTTCTGATAAAGTTCTATTGAAGTATCATTATTATTTCATCACGGATCTATTGTCTCACAGTACATGGATAATAACTTCACTGGAATAGAACTTTCATAAAACTTCAATTTTCACTCGACGAATTGTTTAAAATTTGTGAAACACCCGTCATTTCAGTCTCTTCAAAAATAATTAATTTTTCCACCACATCGGGAACCTACCTTTTACGTCATAATTTTAATTATGTCATAATTTTATAAATAACTAGCGAACACCCGGCATGTTGTTTGTTTACTTTGTTTCTCCCTGCGTAACCTTTCCCATACTTCCCCGTTCCCGCTCCCTTTCCCACCCCTAATCCCCTCCCGCGTTCCTCTTCCACCTTTCCTCCTCCTGCAAACCACCCCATCCCCTTTCCCGCCTTCTCTCTCTGCCGCTTAACTATACGATATACACACATTTTTCGAACAACTGTTTTTTTAAATTTTTATAAAAAATTCATAACGCCAGAGCCCTCCATTACACATAGAAACATTAGCAAGCATGGTCCCAACAAATCACCAAAATTTCATCGCATCGAAATCGAATGAATGGTATAGGAAATAATAAAGACAAACGAAGAAACGTTTTTATATATCTACGAGTATATAGTTGCAGGCATTCTTCTAAGGTAGGGAGCAATAATATTTTAAAGCAACCCTGATTCAAAATATTGTAAGGTTAATAGCGCGTAATTACAGCAATAAACCTCTAAATATTTCAAAAAATAACAGCCCACCAGGGGGGTTCGTGGTAGTTGACAGCATCCCAGCTAGAAATATCACCTTTAATCTCAATTCACGGGTTCCCACAATAATATTTCTCTCGTTCACAATACGCCACGACTATCCAAATCTCCATTATCTCGTATCAAAGCAACCCTAAATGACCCATCACTCTTGCTCTATTGACGCGAATAATTAAATTGTTTTCGTCGGAGCACACCTGTCATCAGCCGACTAGGAACAAAAACTCACTGTTAATTATTATCTTCTGTGAATCCATCGTGCGTGAGGGTACTGTGCGTTTTCATCCCGCGACAAAATATCCCCAAAAAAAATATCCCCGATAAAAAATCCCCGACAAAATACCGCCGACGGAATATTCCAGACAAAATATCCAAGACAAAATATCCCCGACAAAATATCCCCGATAAAAAATCCCCGACAAAATACCGCCGACGGGATATTCCAGACAAAATATCCAAGACAAAATATCCCCGATGAAATATCCCCGATAAAAAATCCCCGACAAACTACCGCCGACGGAATATTCCAGACAAAATATCCAAGACAAAATATCCCCGACAAAAAATCCCCGACAAAATACCGCCTACGGAATATTCCAGACAAAATATCCCAGACAAAATATCCCCGACAAAATATCCCCGTCAAAAAATCCCCGACAAAATATCCCTGACGAAATATTCTAGACAAAATAGCGAAGACAAAATATCCCCGACAAAATATCCTACGGCCAAATATTCTCCAACAAAATATCTACTAAAACCTAACATAACCTAACCTCATTTTAGATTTTTTTTTTTACGTTAACTTCACGCAGGAGGCCCTGAGGAAAATAATTTCCCTCAGGGCCTATGTCATCTGGGATGCTCAGATTTAACTATTTTTCAACAATAATTTATTGTCTTTACAGGATGTCTGTATTATTTTTGTCCTATTTTTTGTTCGGTAAGGTAAGGTTGTTATGTTAGGTTTAAGTAGATATTTTGTTGAGGGATATTTTGTCCGTAAGATATTTGGTCGGGTATATTTTGTCGGGGATATTTTGTCGCCGGTTGAAAAGTCACGGAACCTCGGAACACACCTGTCATCAGCCGACTAGGAACAAAAACTCACACTTATTATTGTCCTCAGTGAATCCATCGTGCGTGGGTGTGACGTCATTTGACTTAAGTTGTTTTCTCACTGATCTGGGTGGTCGTGTGATGCTGTATAAAGCTGTGATCTCTGTGAAAGAAGACGATAAAAAATATTTAATGACTACCTTCTTAAAATTAGTAACTTTGAAAGGAATACCTGCATAATACACTGGTATCACAAACGTAATTCAATTCAGTTTTTTTTCTAGTTTTTGCTTTGAATGTGTCGTAAAGAAGTGGTAATGTATGAGGAATTTCAAATGTAACGACAGATATGTATTCAAAATTTTACTGATGATTCTGAAACATGTAGTTATCGTGATGGCAATTTTGTTTGATAATTTGTGTTAAATTTTTTCATTTAAAAATAATATATAGATAGTTTATATTCCGCACGTTTTTGAGTGGAAGATACTCCCATTACTCCCTGGTGTAAGACCACCATTTAGAATTGAAATGGATTTAGCCACGTTTGATGATCAGATCTGAATAGCCAGGTACTTCCCCACCTTCCTCTACCGAATCTCCAAAAAAGACGTAACTAATAACGCGAAGTTAAGGCAAAAAAAATCAATTCACACGATTTTGTTGGATTTGCTGAAAAAAATTGGTTCAGTTATCTCATGAATTTAATTCTTAGAGACTTTTTTCCATAAATTCAACTCATTATTTATTTATTTTTATTTAATTTAAATTTAATTTAATAATTTTTTTATTAACTTTTGCAAATATTTTAGTTTTTATTATTGTTTTCAAACCTTGTAAGCCGAAACAGCTGTCACAATGATAAAACTAAAATACTTGCTGATCTTAATGATAACATTATTGAACTTAATTTATATTTTTGAAAAAAAAAAAAAATTCTAAGAATAAAACACAAAAACAATTAATAATTTGTTTTCCTAGCTAAATAATGAATAAAATAAAATTAACCATTGAAGAGTTTTTGTAATATCTATAACTGAAAATTTCTTCATGTAAACGCTGCTTGTTATTTTAATATTGCAAAAGGCCATAAGTCTATCAACTATTTCTTAATAGTTATGTTAATTTATTAGTATCAGATTTAGTTGAAAAGAAAAACATTCGAAATTCAATTATATCAAATTATGATACAAAAAGGTTAAATCATATATAATAAAACTATTAAGATAAATGGAACCTTTGTTCTAAAATCTGGTATGACTATTTTTGACTGAGGTTTATAATAATTGGAAAATAATAAAAAAAAACGAATTAGTCAAATTCTATGATTTTAGTAAAAAAATATTTGTTTTGATAATAATAATTGGACATTTGGAGGGCGCCCACCACTTGCCGATGTGAGTAAATCAAATTTTTTTGCAAGATCGACTCCTAATGTATATGAACGAAGCACCTCCAAATGTCCAAGCATACAGTGTTAGAAAGCAGTATGAAAGTGCTTACAAAAGTAGGTGTAGGACAGCAAAGTGTTAGTAGTCAATTGAGTTATTAAAAAAACACAGAAAATTAATGTTTAAAAATAATAATTGGACATTCTATAAAGTGCGGTTTTTATAAAAAATTATCTTAACGCTAAAGTACAGTACCTAAATATTATATAAGTAGAGCAATACAAGCCAGATGTGGGAATGTCTATAACATGTGTGACAATTTACATTTGCTCAGCCATACATACCATAGAGTCAGAATGATGGTCACTGAGGCAATGTCCACCAGAACGTTGGCTGTGTTCAACGAGCGTGCAGAGCGCCCTAAAACCGGCGGCAGCGGTGGCTTATGTTGGAAATGAAAGCTTGGATGAAGCCTTCGTTAGTCTAACCGAAATGTACATGACCACAAGCGTAAACGACCCATTTACGTACATCTGGAAGCTCGCCACACTGACATAAACGCGAGCTTTCAAATTCCACTCCTATATCAAAAGAGCATCACACTAACTGAACTTCAAAATTTCTAATTAAATGAAGACAATATTAGCGAAACTCAATCGAAAATCTGGAAACAGAAAAATCAGAAAAATATGTTGGCACCTCTTGAGAATCGAACCCAGGACATTCAGCTTTTCGGGCCTTTGCACTAACCACTGCGCCAAGGTGTCGATATCCGATTCGGTCATTTTTAACTGTATCATACTTCAACTAAGAACCACCAACATTATCTTCATTTTTTTAACGCATATTTTATTGCCTAAATGCTATTTAGATAGTGTCTGGATAAATTTTTATCCATTTTATTTTTAATATGCGACATCTATTGACTTTTCTGAAAAAAAAAATATTCAAAATTTCTTTTGAGAAAACCTTTTCCTCAGTTTGCTTACTAAAAAAAATGTAAGAACAATTTGTTACTTTATCCTTAGATACATAAAACAGTGTAGATTCATTTAATAACACCAAGATTTCTATCCTTTATTTAGTTGTAAATCCTTTTGCAGTCTTTTGCAAAGTTCGTCAAAGCTCGCCGTACTAGATGTTAGAATTTATTGTTTACCCTTTCGTAAATAGGGCAGATTAATTTAGCGTGAAGGTTTGTCCCGCTTTAATTGGTTGTAATTCCTTTTGCCGAGTTCACCCTCGATTTGGTGTAACCCAGTGCGGTGACCGTCACGGCCGACGCGCCTGCCAGTCGCTGACCCGAGGCTGATGGGACATCCTGAATATTTTAAGCTGCCTTGTCTCCCCCTAAACATCTCCCGCTTTAGTGTCGACACTTTTACCAGGTTATCCAGTGGCGGAACTACGAATTTCGCCCACCCACCGCAAACAAGTTTTTTTTTTTTTAAATGGATCCTCCTGGACCACGCCCCCTCTACGCACGACGCGACATCATAATATTATCTCGACTATCCCAATGATCGATTTTAAAAAAAAATACCTTAACATCCTGTATTTTGTGGCCTCCCGGCCCTGAGAAGAATAATTTCCTTCAGGGCTTATATCATCTTTGTAGATGCTGTGTGGATGGTCTATTTAAGTAAAGGAATGATAGGAAGTTCAGGAGGAGGTCAAATGGTATCCCTCAACCAGCCTCTTCCAGACCTGGAAAACCTCACTCCGTGAACCCGGGCACCTCTGCCAAGTCAACAAATGTGGTTTGCCACTATCCACCACCCAAATTGATTACACTTTTTAGAACACAGATATTGGATAGAAATGCTGTCCTTGACCTACCGGTACTTTAATGGAAAATGCTCTGAAGACGTAGTGACATTAGTCGTTTTGGCTTCGATGCACGTCCACGTGATATGAAGAATGCACGTGTGAATGAACGTGAAATAAATTGCCAATTTTTGTATTTCCACTTCCTACAACACGGCACTCTTTAAGACCAATGTTAACACATCCCATTCCATAGATCCCACTCGGATCACATGGTGCTATATCTGTCATCAAATCAGTCCTCATAAAACTCATTCTATCTCTTTTTCTATTATTATCAGGCGTGCAATATAAACAGATTTAGGAAGAGAGAACACCAAGCTTTTTTTATAATTAGAAATAATTCTATAAAGCAGAAAACTGCCAAACAGTACATACCTGATCAAGGTTTTGCAATATTTATAAAACAAACAAAAAGGTGAGAATAATTTTAATAACAAGTCTGTCTAAGTGTTTTTTTTAGATTCGTTAAAAGTTTACAGAACAAAACCATCTTAAAGCGATTTTAAAAACTTTACATAATATGATTGCGTTTAAAAAAAAAACATTGTTGCATAATTTTCATTTTTGGTTTTTGGGGTGTTATGCCGTGAAGCGCTACCTCCTTCTTTAGCCAACGTTTCGGACATCGTTGCAGTATCCATCACCAGGGCAGATCCGGTAGATGTGTATTTTTTAGTGGTGAAGTGTGTGCTTATTTACATCTACCGGATCTGCCCTGATGATGGACACTGCAACGATGTCCGAAACGTTGGCTAAAGAAGGAGGTAGCGCTTCACGGCATAACACCCCAAAAACAAATAACGAAAATGCTTTTGGCCGTGAAAATCTTAAAACGTATTGTTGCATAATGTTCGTCCGCAATGTTAAAACCTGAGAGTCTTTCAACCGCTTTCAAAAACAATATTTCTTTTTGGGGTACGTTCAAAAACATCCATTTTCTTTGAAATTTAACGTCAAGCGGGAATATTTGATCGTTTTGCCCAAGGGGTTAAAAAGACCATTCACACAAGGCAGCGTCCCATATGGTTAAATAAGAAGATTGTTCTCTCCACCAGTTTCCCAGAGGTGCTGAAACAAGTGTCGTCCGATGCCGTCGACTGACTGAATACTCTGAATCTTACCATGACCTTTCCACCAACTCTTCTCTACCATGGGACGGATGACGGCTTTTCCAAAAGGCCCCGAGGGAAATTACTGGGCCTCCTCTGTATAAAAATAACATTAAAACATTTTGTACCATCACTGAGGTTTCCCCAAAATTGGGAAAAAACCAGCAAGTTTAGTGCGGGGATAACACTTAAAGAAACGTCTTCGCGTGCTGCAGTCATTGTTATTATGTCGTGAAAATCTACATTTGCTTTTAACAACATCAAAACCGGTGGCTTGTCACAAACTGTTACAAGTTTTGCACGCCTTTTGTACTAAAATATACGTTTCAAGGACAATGTTTGGTGTTATGTTGGTTCCGAGTGCAATGTTCACGAAAATCGTTTTTATTGACAGACACTCGTAAATATTCAGTTCATAAAAAGGCACATCGATAAACAATTATTAAATGTCATTATGTTTTTGTTGAGTGTATTGAATATTTTTGTAATAAACGGACATGTTTGAGAAACTATTTTTAGATTTACGAACCGCGCTTATATAAAATAAAGTCATGAAAATTGATACAAAACAAAACAAAATTAATTTTAGGTTAGGTTTTTAGGTTAGACTTTTTCATCACTTTTATTGAATATTCATTACTTTATGTCACTTACAAAGTCATTACTTTATGTCACTTTTCAAAAGTGTTTTGATATGTCACCTTCAAATCTTTCAGCTTTATATTTAAGTGCCTTTTCAAAGGATTGTGTTTTTTATTATTTTTAAACGACTTCAAAAAGGAGGAGGTTCTCAATTCGACTGTTTTTTTTTTTTTTAATGTTTGTTACCTCAGAACTTTGACTGGGTGAACCGATATTGATGATTCTTTTTTTATTTGAAAGATGGTGCTTCCCATGTGGTCCCATTTCAATTTGGTCCAGTTCCGACAATGGCATCCATGAGAAAACCATATAAGTCTTAAATTTGCATTAAGTATGTGCGCGACAAATGGACGAATAACTCAATATCACGCCAACCAATTTCGATGATTCTTTTTTTATTGGAAAGGATGTACTTCAAGGGTAATTTGATGAGAGTTTAGTTAGGTTCTGATTATCGGATCCATGACAAATTAACGAAACTCGGCCGAATCTCTCAATTTGACCCTAACGTCGTTATGGTCAAATTATGTCTGTCTCATATGAGCAGCACGTTTAGTAGGTTTACCCATATTCAGACAAATTAGTGTACTTCAGATTCACTAAAAATCAAAAAATAAACAACAATTTTAACAAAACAAAAAAACTACTTCAAAAAATAACTACAATAAAAAATAATAAAGTAAAAAAATAATTTCGCATTCTTCTACAACTTTATAATCAACTTACTTTTTCTAATCATCAATATGTAGGTACGATTGTTATCTTTGGAGTCGGTGTCAGCAAGTCGCTTGTGCGATACAAGCACATCTCACTTATAACTATGTGTGTAGTTATAAACCTACCTTGGCTGACACCGACTCCAAAAGTAACAATCGTACCTACATATTGATGATTAGAAAAAGTAAGTTGATTATAAAGTTTTAGAAGAATACGAAATTATTTTTTTACTTTTGAGTGCATTTTTTGAAGTCTTTTTTTTGTTTTGTTAAAATTTTTGTTTATATAAATAAAGAATTATACTAATCGAGGTTGTCTTATCATTGATATCAATCGCATTTCGGAAAAACAATTCAAATACCAAAAATACCTATTTCGGTTCTCGGTGTGTGTGCGTGAAATCTGGCTCAATTAGCTCAATTTTGCTTTGATTTTAAGTATCTACTTATTAAACAAGCTATTTTCGGTTATCGGTGCCTCAGTGCATGCGTGAAATGAAAATATATCTGCAAATTTGTGCCTATTCCTGCGTGAAATTGTTATTTATTTATTTATTTATTTAAATGCCCATTGGGCTTTTACATACATTGTTATAAGTATTATTACATTAACTATATGGCATATAAAAGTTTAAGTACATATATGAATAAAATAATTATTATATGTGTAGTACCTACATAAATGTTTTACAAATAATATAGAATACCATTATGGAGAACAGTTTTTTTTTTTTTTTTTTTTGTACTTACAAACAAAAATAACGGGATTGAAATTAATCAGCATTAGTAGGGACTTAAGCATAATCGAAATATAAATTAAATTACAATATTAATTTGTAAAGTTACATATATATATTAAAGTTAAAAAGTCTAAAAGAAAAGAGTGAAATAGATAGAAGCTAAAAAGGGTTTTTCACTATGGAATGGTGAAGTCATACATTTCAGCAAAGTGTTTATGTAGATTTCGTTTAAGCACTGCTACGGAATCTCTAAATATATCAACGACATTACCAAATTTATTACCAAAATTTTGTATTCGATTTAGGGATATGTGCGCTTGATAATTTGTTTTGAAATTGCCACAGAAAAACGTGGAATTTGTCTCGTATTTTTGGAAGGTACAAATAATTTTATTGTGGCCAGAATTTCAGGGCTGTCGATTCTATAATTAATAATTTTATTTAGTAGAACAAGGTCGGAGATAATTCGCCTATCTGACAGCGTAATCAAATTTAGTTGGTGCATCAGCTGGATATAATTTATATTTTGGATTGGAATATTTAGTTTAAAGTTAATAAATCGTAGAAATTTGTGTTGTACCCTTTCAATATTGTTGGAATGTATTTTATAAAACGGGGACCAAATAGGCGAATTATACTCTACTTGACTTCTTACTAAAGATGTGTACAGTGTTTTCAAACATTCTAATGACTTGAAGTCGCATGCGGTTGTACATATAAAACCAAGCATTTTTAAGGCTTTATTTGTGATTTCATTTACATGCGGATTGAATGTTAACTGTTCATCAAATAGAACACCCAAGTCCCTGATTTGAGTGACAGCTGTCAATTTTACGTTATTTAGCGAATATACATAAATTATATGATTTCGTATTTTACAAAAACGAATGACCTGACATTTTTTAATATTAAGAAACAGAGAGTTGATGATGCACCAACGATATAGTTTATTTAAATTAAGTTGCAAAGTATAACAATCGTTTAAACTACGTATTGTTTTATATATTTTCAAGTCATCTGCGAAGAGAAGAACTTCCACATCTTTAAATATGCTAGGTATATTTAATCATTCTAAACTCGAAATGTATATTTCTTTTGTTTAAATTTATGACTTTTTTTTTCAAGTTTGCTAAATGCTAGCTTCAGAAAGGTAAATTTCTAAAGTCTCTCTGATTTGGCAACTCAAAATATAATAATACTAGCTTTTTCCCGCGGCTTCAATCGCATGGTATTAAGGGAGTTCCCACTCCGCCTCCCCCTCCCCCTCGCTTCCATACATTAATTCCTGGTACATTCAGTTTTCAAACTGCTCGCATGCCACCTATTGCATTTTTTTTTAAATTTCGTATTGTCAGAGCTCGTCGGTAGTTTTATATAAAAAAGAATTATCCAATTTGGTGCAATCGTTCGGAAGTTATGCGCCCACACACATTTCGGCGATTCATTTTTAGAGATACATATTAACTACGACGCCAACATCGTTTCCACCGCAACCGTTTGTTTTGCTTTTCTTCTGACGTTTGCAATTACTCGATTTTGTTAGGGACAGAAAACGTATCATAAATAATTTCCTAATGCCAGAGCTTATTCATAACGCCAGAGCTTACCAATATATACAGCCTATATTACTCGCAAACAAGGTAGCTTTCCATTAGTGAAAGAATTTTTAAAGTCCATTCTGTATTTTTTGCGTGATAAAGTAACAAACATATATATATACATCCGTACATACATCCGTATAAACTTTCTCCTTTATAATATTTGTAGGATGTGTAAAGAAAATTGGCAATATTTGTGTTTGAAAGCTGATGTGTAATCCTAAGGGAATTATTTTATAAATACTTTTAAGATAATAAGTCTTACAATTATAATTTACCGTAATTTTTCACGGGCCAACAACTCTCACTGGCACTCTATTACTGGAGCAGTAAATAGGGGTACCTAAAAGTAACTTTTTAATCAACCAGACGGTCACGTGTCAACGTCTCATGAGGTTCGTACTGCCAGTACTTCTAAAGTACATTATTTTAACAACCCAACAATAGACAAGAGGCGAGTGTTAAACTGACAACGGAGACGATAACACGACTAATAAAACAATAGGCAACGCGGTTGAAGCGCTTTACGATTGTTGAACAGTCAAACCCTAAAACTTTCTGAAAGACGTCCAAACTCAAAGTAAAGCGTGCCTTGGAAAATTAAACTTACCTCGTAAAGAGAACATAATATTGTTGAGTTTGCTAATAGTACAGGTAAATTAGTACCAACATTCACGATATACGGGGTATAACAGCACGTACCCAAAGAATTTTAACCAGCGATGATTCCTCAGCGCATTTGGAGTAAAAAACGTAGAAATCATTTTGTGGTCTGGTGATGTATTTCGTTCAATTAAAAACATTAAAAAAATGTTTCCATCACTGCTTTATGCTTCAGGATTTCGTGATCAACGCTAAAAACATGTATGTCACTCAAAAGGTGATCATCACTCAAAAGGTGAAAATCCGTGTCTCATTCGTCATGATTTAAAAAAAAAACTCCTTGAAAAAATGAATTACCCGAAAACCATGAAAATATGGTGAAATCCACGCTTCTGGTAACACTGCGTAGAATGTACGCATAGTACATATACATATACATAGTACATATACATATAAAATCGATTAAAAACATTTTCCCACTGACAATACTCAGATCCATATATTTTGCCCTTTGTCAATACATTGCCACGTATGGAATACTGGCTTGGGGAAGTGCTACAAATATAGCAATTGACCCAATTCAAAAGATACAAAAGGCGTAATCCTGCAAGTGCCTTTCTACACACATTCAAGCGGAATATACAAAACATTATAAGTCATGTCAATAAAACAACTTTATGCCAAATCTGCTCTGCTATACTTCCTCCAAAACAAACTCCATATTCCAATCCAACCAAAAACAATAATAAAAACCCGGTCCTTAACAAATATAACCCTGAACATACCGATAACACACACCACTCACGGACAAAGACATTTTCAGTATTATGCAACCAAACTTTTTAATTTTATGCCCATTACTCTGAAACAACTCCTAACTGCAAATACATCTACAAACATTCACAAAAAACATATCACAGCCTGGATCAAAAATCAAGATATTCACTTTATACAAAATACTTTAATCCCTAACCAAACTTAACCAAACTATAAAATAAATAAACATGTCTTTCAAAAACTTACCAACTATTCATATGTCCATATATATACCTTATACGTATTTTTTTTCTTCCTATATTCAATGTACAATTATCATTAAAATATAAAAAAAGAAGATAAAAACTAACTTTCTACTACAACACATAAATACCTGTACTTGTCACACTTAATCATAAACACGTAAACACCTCAGCACAGGTTCTCCTAGTGAGGTGTTCACGAAACATTCAATATTACCAACCAACAGTTTCACCTTCTCAAACCTACCTTACACCCAACATAATGTAATGAAATATTAATATGTAAAAAAAATTTTTTCAAAATATATTATGTAAAAATGTTTATAATAAGGCAAAAACTGTAATATATATAGATATAAATAAATAAATAAATATTATTATGTACATTCCTTCAAAGAGTTAGTCGATGGGAGTCAGTATGTAAGTGAAGGTAGTTATTTGGTATTTATTTTGCCTCCGTCCTATTTTCATTTTGGTTTTGATTTTCAGTCGGATTGTATAAAAATATGCTTCATCTTTAAAAATACACACGAGGAGTTTGGAAATGTCGGTCATGTCAAGAATCCATATTATTATGATCGGTAAAAGTGTACCAAAGTAGAATAAATGTTTTTATTTTATTTGTACAAGTGTTGAAGTATTTGTCTTGCGCTGGCTACAATGTGCATCTTGATTTTCATGATCGAGTTCGTTCGTTATACGTGGTACAAACTGATTTTAAATGCAATAATAATATGAATAAAATTGAATTTTAATGAAATGTCCGTAATTTTCTACGTTTTATATATGGATATATTTTGCAGTTGAATGGTAAACAAAATGTCTTTGGTTAGGGACTAGCGGAATATTCTTCACAGACGACTCTCTCTGTATCTCAATGTCACCCTCGTGAGAGATATGACCATTCCTGATGTTGTCAGAAATGGTTGTGGATAATTATTGTGTGTTAACACAGTCTGAATAAAAATATCAATTATAAATCAGTGTTCTAATTTAATAAATCCACGACCTATGGAGATGATTGATAAGCGAAATGCCTAATAAGCTTCATAATTGGAATCATGTCGGGGTCACCAATTATGGAGATTATTGTTTCGCTTATCAATCGCAGTAATCATCTCCATAGGTCGCGGATTTATTAAATTAGGACACTGGTTTATAATCGGTCTTTTAATTTAGATTATGTAAACACACAATAATTATCCACGACAATACCATAATTCAAAAGATATACCATAAACACTGATTAAATTAAATGAAGAAGTGACACCAGAGATATAATTACAATCTATAGTATAACTAAAATTAATACTGATTAAAAAAAATTGATAGAATAGCCCTCTTTTACCTACCTTCCATGCAGTTAAAAAGATCTGCCACATCTGCATATCTATTACTAACTTCATGTAGCCTAGGTACAAGCGAGTGTTTCGTATACTCAGTCCAGTTATTGTATTTAAACAGGATTTTAGAACGAGTGGTTTTCGTGGGAATATGAAATTCAATGAGCTTAGTTAGATCAGGACTGTCTATTCTACCATTTACAATTTTGAACATAAATATTAAGTCGGGTATAATTCTTCGATCTAAGAGACTTAATAAATTTAATTCTTTCATTAAATAATTGTAGTTTATGTTTTCAATGGGAATACCGAGTTTAAAATTAATGTGTCTTAGAAATTTATGTTGAATTTTTTCGATTGAATCTGAATGTATTTTAAAATGGGGGGACCAGAGCAAGAATTATATTCGACTTGACTTCGTACTAAGGATGAATACAAAATTTTAGTTTTGAAATATTCCTAAAACCTCTGGAATTTCGAAGCATGAAGTCAAGCATTTTCATTACTTTATTACTGATTCTGTTTATATGGGATATAAAGGTTAATTTAGAGTCGAAAATTATGCCCTGGTCATTAATTTCTTCGTCATATTACTCATAATAGATACATTTTTGGCTTGTGGTTCCACCTTAAACCAATTGATTCAGGTATACATTCTTGCCGGCAATAAAAAAAGGTTTTAAAAATTCATTACACGTCTAACGAGTCTGTCTATCGAACCTGATCTTATCTCTAATGGGCTAATCGTATCATCCTCCGATGATCTGCATATTTTACCATCTCGCTTTACTGTGCGGGAATACAGCGCTATTAGACCCTTCCCCTGAGCGGGATTAGCATATTAATTTTGTAAATTTGGACCGAATCCAAGTTCTTAATTAGTGGAACTAATTCAGGCCAAACCCAACAGTTCAACAATGTGTTGAAAGGCTTTGCTATTTTTATTTTTAGATGAGTACATTAAGGAATTCTTTGGATTTGAGCACTTTGTAAACCGAACAAAAATAATTTTAATTTTAAATATTTATATTTATTTTAATAATTTTAAAGGTTTCTATTTTTATTTTTTAAGTATTAAGTAAATCGTGGGGTTTGGGCAAGATCAATAATGTGGGAATTTGTCGGTTTTGAGTAGGTAATTATTTGCAATCAAAGCAAAAAAATCTATACACTATGTCTGGAAATTTTTAGTACAAGCAAGACAATGGTGAATCTGCATCACACGAATAAATTGAATTGAATTGAATCGAATCGAATCGAATTGAATTGATTTAATTTTGTTTTAGTTCACGTGAACATTTGCTACTTAATTTTTATTTATTTATATAAAAAAAAATTTTTAGATAATTAAAAATGGATTAAAATTATTTAATTAAAAACGTATTTTTTATATTAAAATTAAGTAACAAATGTACATGTGAAATAAAAATCTTCAAAACAAAATGTCTAGAAATTGTTACATATTTAATGCCTAAGAAATAAAAAAAAAATTTTAACTTTCGTTTTAGAGTAACTCGAGTCCAGCGGTGGATATTTTAAGTCAAAATTTAAAAAAATCGGTCGCAATTAAGGGGTTAATTTCAGGCTGTTTAATGGATCTGCGTCGTAATGTAGACCAAACCCCAAATTTTTTTTTGTAATATAAACACGAAAGAAAGAAAAAAAAGTATTTTTTGGTTTTTTGGTTTTTTGGTTTGGTGTATAAAACAATATTTGTAATGATACCGGTTCTGCCCGATCTGCCCTGATGATGGACACTGCAACGCTGCCCGAAACGTTCGCTAAAGAAGGAATATTATTGATATCTCTATGTTGAATTGAAAACTATGTAAAATGGCGTAGATGTAATCAATATAGTACTAAATCCGGCTGAATATAGCTTACACGGCTCACAAGAAACGTTTATTATTTTAAAAGGTTTGCGTAAAAAAAGCTCACGCAGAGAGAGCCTTAAGAGCAGTGGTATCATAGAATGATATAAAAGAGCTAACTACACTACACTAACTTCATCATCATCATCATCTGTGGCTCTACAACCCAGGTCGGGTCTTGGCCTCCAGCAGAGCCTGCCTCCATGACTGTCGGTGTTGTGCTGCGTAGCGCCAGTTTCGGATGCCGATGGTGCTTGCATCCTTCACCACTCCATCCAGCCATCGAAGCTTTGGTCTTCCAACTCTTCTCCGACCCCCAGGTGCACCATCCATAATTCGCTTTGGAATATCTCCTTCGCTCATTCTCTGGATATGTCCAGCCCATCTGAGTCTTCCAGTTTTGATTTCCTTGGAGATATTAGGGTCCTCGTAAAGATCGTATAGCTCCTGGTTGTATCTGATACGCCATTCTCCAAACTTTCTAGGGCTCCTTCATCACCCTTACTGATTGTCCAGCATTCCGAACCATACATAAGAACAGGTCGTATAAGGGTCTTGTAAAGCAGGACTTTAGTTCTTCTGGTGAGGTGGCGAGATTTCATATGCTTCTGCAGCCCAAAGTAGTATCGATTTGCAGCTACTATTCTTCTTTTGATTTCGCTGGATACATTGTTGTCATTTGTCACCATAGTACCGAGATATACAAACTCGTTGACAGTTTCAAATGTATAATTATCTATCTGTATACTTGGTGGTTAAGGGAAGGAAAACCCCTACAGAAAAACCCTGGTCCTCCTGGTAGGGGGTTGAGCAAGAGGCCAATAACCTCTTCTCGTAAAAAAACCTATATTACGAAGCCAAACACAGAGCCTCGGACAACAACTACACTAACTTACTTCGACAAAATCTCGTGCAGCTGAGAATTGGGGTAAGACAGTCAAACGCCCAGTGAATATTATTTGTCGATCACTAAACTATGAAAAAATACACTTTGCGGAAAATTCAACAAAGGGTTTCTCAATTTTGTTTTTTGTTAGATAGTTTCCATCAAAAATACTATTTTTTTATGTCTGTGCGTTATCGTGCGTGAAATCCGGTGTAATGAAATCAAATTTGCTTTTAATTTAAGTGTCGATTTCAAGACTGGAACTGATTGTGTCAACAATTCAGACAAGCGATAAAGTAGGTACCTAGATACCTTATTGTTTGTGTTTACATAAATTATTTTTATTATCATTTTGAAGAATTGCAGACTGTGCCATGATTTGAAAAAGCAAAATTGTATATTCTCAATAATGTAATGAAAATTGAATATTTGTAATAGGAGAAAATAAAACAGAAATACAAAACATACATAGAGTAAGAAAATGTTAAAAATCATTCCTTTGGTAAGACGCTAAAGATAAATGATCTTTATGAATTCATCATGGCTTGATTATATTCCCGAAATTACGCTGGCAAAATTTCATAAATATTTTTTCCCCGCCTTCATAAAATTACCAATTATTATAATAGAGAAATCCAGTCCAATTTTTTAATTTTTTTTATTGATAATGACCTTCTGACTTAACGGCATTTTTATTTTTATTTTTAGAGTTAGTTTTAATAGTTAAAATAATTGTCAAAGTTTTAATTTTTCAAGCCCCCCCCGAAAACCACCGTTTGTATGGTGAATCGTGAGACGTCATCACTCCTGAAAAAATACTATAGGATCGAGCAATCAGCTGATCAACTATCGCCATTTTGAATTACGTCGATCGAAGTATTCTCCCTAGAAGAAGCATTACTATTTTTTTTGTGCAGTAGTTTTTTTAATATTTTCGATAATAGAGATAAACTAATAAGAGATTCCTTTATTTTTGAAACATTATTTAGGCCTATAAACACAACAACTAAATCTCTATTAACAGTATGTAAATAAACGAATGAATTAATACGATGGCTTGTGTCATATTATACATTCCCATACTTTACGGTGACGTCAAGACACGTCGAACAGTGACGTCACCACTAAAATTTCAATAAATGTCAACTTGACGGCGTATTTTTACGACCCGATTAAAAATGGGCTTTTTAATATATTTTTTAAAAACTCTGCGTTTATTATTATTAAATTAAACCTATATATTCAGTATCAGCGTTTATTGGTCTATACTATATGAACATATTTTTTTAAAGCCATTATATTTTTCACTCGTGTTCCTTATTAGGTAAGTAAGTTTTAGATTTTATTTAACCTTAATAATAGGCATGTTTGACCTCAGACGTACATTGAAAACACCCGCAATTAAATATAGAAGTTTATCTTTCACTAGTCGAGAAAAGATAATAAAAATCACCCCAAATTGACGAGAGAATACTCACATTATTTTTGATCCAACACACAGAGTAGAGCTTTTGTAGGCGTTAAGGGTTGGGTTGTGTAGGCGGGTATTTTAGTTACTGACTGTTGCCTTAAACCACCTCTGAGCCTTTCAGACAAATTAACTGTGATTTAAATATCTAATCAAAAGACGGTTAAAAGCCAACGCGAACCTCCCACTAGATAAAATGTACAGTTTTATTGCAGTTTCAGACAATATTTAACGCCTCTGGTTACTTAAACGTACTTTTATTTGATCCGAGCTTTTATGTGTTTATCTTTGTGGTAATGCGCAGTCTACGCAGTACAGTGAGTTCTTAATTAAATAAAAGAACCTCTTTTAATTAGTGTGGTCTCTGGGGATAACTCAATGAGTCATTACCTAATTTGAGAGCGATTGTTTAATTGTGTATCGAATATATATTAACGAATCATTATATATGGAAACCTTCGCGGGCGTGCGCACAATAAATCACCAAAGTTTCATCAAAATCGGATGAGAGGTTTAGGAACCGCACAAGGAACCGGGACAAACAAAGAAACGTTGATTTTAATATATTAAAAAAAAATTTCAGTTTGGGAGTCGGGAATGGGTACCGCCGCCCCTGGAACCATTTATTAGATAACCAACACCTCTGCAATAGGTAACCCCAAGTGATTCACTACGTTTGGCGACTTAGGGACTTAGGTGACTTAGGGAAAACAGGGTTCAAGGTGTGAGGTTTGCCTAAGTCTTGTCACGTGAACCCCAGATTCCTATCCCTCATACATTTTACCTTCCCAGAACTTCCTCTCCTTCCTGTCCTTAAAAAGATCCCCCACACAGCATTCCCAAAGACGTAGACCGGAGAAAAATTATTTTCCTCAGGGCCTCAAGTGTGGAGCTAATGCAAAAAATAAATAAATTATACGGGGGGGGGGGTAAAGTGCATTAACTTCGGGAGGTGATTCTACATGATGGTAGGAGTAAAAAAGATTAACAACTTTTTCCGAAATTCCAACATTTTTTTCCATACAAAAAGACGTACCTACTAAATGTTCGATGTTCGCAGAAGGAAGGGTACATGGGTTCGCCGCTTTGATGCGCCACAGAATAGCCGGGGTGAGACAGCGCTACCAAAGATCGGAGAACACTCTCGTCCAGGCCGTGGCCCAGTGGCAGGGCGCGCCTCTTCACCAAACATGGAGAATTCATCTGAAGCCCCCGTAGTAGATATACAAGTACTAAATATGTGTATATATATTTCTTTTTAAATCTTTTTATATTATTTTATTTTTTCTTTTCTATATAGTATGTAAATCCATTTTATGTAATGTATACTTTTTATAGCAGACAGAGTATTGCACCCACCGCTCTGTTCGACTGAAATAAATAACTTATTATTATTATTATTATAAAAATACTTAGTGTGAGGTACGATCTTACTTGCTGAGATCCTGCCTGTCACGATTGTGGCAACATTGCATGGTTGTGATTTGCCCGTATCGTAACAGCGGAAAATAATAAAGCTGGCCGCACATGCCGGTCTAATTTTATCCTTTTACCACAAAACTACCCTTAAAAGTTGGAATTTCGAAAAAAGGTTTTTTATCTTTTTTACTTATAATATCGTGTGGAATCTCCTCCCGAAGTTAATGCACTTTGTCCCCGGACACCCTGTATAGTAGTAACCAATTTGTACCCATTTTAAGAATTGAATTCAAACACAACGACTCACATTCTTGGTACCTACGCGCGCCTTCCACGGAGGTCCTATTTAGTATCCATAAAGCACATAATATCGCGATAATTAATATAACTATACATTGTCTTACTATACTATTATTATAGAGGACGATATCAATTATTATTTGGGCAATTGGATTGCTGAGTTGATCGAATATTGTGCCTTGAACTACCTATTTTATACCTGGTAATTATTATCATTCCAAAACAAAGCCCCAATGCTTCTATTGTTTTCATAGATTTATAATTCCGACAATAATGCATAAACTATAAAATGTTTATCGAGTAGCGGTGGTGTTCCGGACCACCGGAAAGTGCCCAGGGCGTTATCAGATATATTCATATATATTTTTTGGATTTTTGGAATCTGCTTCAAACAACCAAAAACGCAAACAAAAATAACTGTAAAAATAGCACTTGAACTCCGTCAAAAGATTTATTTGTGAATCTTTATGTTTTCTCTAATTAAAAAATGCTTTTCTCAATTTTAAAGGAAAAAATGAGTACCGTACTGACCATCGCACTCATATCTAGAATATTCCAAAGTGAGATACTTACATCTTTTGGCCAGAAAAAAGCATAAATTCCTTTCTACTAAATTATATAAATGAGATAGACAAGCTAAAAACCAATTTCAAAATTCGGTTAAGTAAACATGAAGATGAGGAACTTTCGAAAAATTATGAAGACTACGTAACTCAAACAAAACAGTGAAGAGGATTGTGAAAAAAATTTTTTATTTTTAATTCACAATTTCAATTTCAATATTTCTTTCTCCGAAAGCGAGAACTTCTTCCTTTCAGAATGCCCCATTAAATAGAGCAATTCAACTGCTTAACGATTCTGCATTGAGCATTGACATCTTCAATGTTACCTATAGAGAGTTCAGTAACTATCTTTTGACATTTTTATTTTTATTTTTTTATTAGTTTTTATATACATATACATGTAATATAATCATGAGTAATTACATTTTCAGGTTACAAACGGATTAAACTCAAATCATTAAATACTAACATGCAACATTGATTATAAACAGTATAAACATATATATATGTATATAATATATAACCTTTACGAGAGTGTAACTACTCGTGTGTAAAGGGAAGAGAAAAAAATATATATATACAACGTGTCCGGAAACTCGTAGTACAAGCGGGAAACTGGTGAATCTACATAACGTAGAGAACCCAAAAAACTTATTTTTTTCGATCTAAGAATTTCGATTTTAATATTATTTTTTTTCTATTTTTCCATTTTTTCTGCAACTAAAGGGTTAAAAAAAATTTTGAGCCCGGTTTACCCTTCGTTACATTTTATAAGACATTACACAGCTGAAATCAACCCCCTAGTGAAAATTTTTTTCAAATTTAACCTAAAAAATTCCAACTTCGGACCCGATTTACTCGAAAACGAAAGCTCAAATCAAAAAAAGTTAAACCACAAAATCGACTCCAAATGTGATGTGGATTCTCCAGTTTCCCGCTTGTACTACGAGTTTCCGGACATCTTGTATATATATATTTTTAAATTAAAAAAATTTAAATTAAAAATTATAACACATAGGTACATTATATTTACGTACTTACATAAATCGAATGTGTAAAAAAAATAAAATAATATTAAAAAAAAAATCATAATTTAAAATAAATTTTTGAATAAGTATTGTTAATTAAAGGTTAATGCGGTTCTAAGTGGCTAAACTATTTAAGATATTATTGTTTAATTTATTTTTGAATTTATTGTAGTCAGGTTCTAATCTCAGCTCTATTGCTAGTTGATTAAACCACACCACTCCATTGTACGTGTAGTAGTGTTGTGCAAAACTCTCAACATAGTGAAACTGCCCCCTTGGCCTTTTTTTCTCTTATTTATTTATAATTTATTTATTTATAATTACTCACCATACATGTGTTCTTATTTTTTTTTACATACAAAAATATTAACCTCACTAGGACTAGCAGCCTGTGTTGAGTATATTTTGTAATCTTCTCCGTAATAATTTGGTGTATAACTGTTTTATGTAGAACCTGAAAAAAAAAATAAATAAATAAAATAAAAAAAAAACTTCTATTAAAATCGTTATTTATTTTTGGGCTACTATACCATGTTGCGCTTTCTCCTTCCAGCCAACGCGTCTGAAAAAGAATCAAAATTAAAAAAAGAATAAAAAACGATTACAATAATTCCACACAGGGAGCCCTGAGGGATTTTTTCTCTCTATATCGCCTATGTGATCTTTGGGAATGCTGTGTGGAAGATCTTTTTAGGGAAAGGAAGTAGAGAAAGTCCTGTGAAGTAAACATGTATGAGGGGTGGGTAGAAATCTAGGGATCATTGTGTCCTGGAGTTACGGACCATCAAATCCATCCCTCACACTGCGGTGCAATGGTTCGATAGAGTTCTGCTGAAAAGTTAAAAGTGTCTCTCTCTACCAGTGTCTTCAAATCCGGCGCGCCGTACAGTAAGTGGGCAGAAGCATCCTACGCCTAGACCTAGACAATCCTCACCTCACTCACGCGGGAACCCTTGCTAAGTCACCAACGTAGCGAACCCCTTGGGGTGACCTATGGCAGAGGTTTTGGTTATCCAATTAATTCCCTGGGCTGCTGTGCCAAAAGTGAGATGTGTATGGGCTCCCTAAAGGCGAATAATGCTTAGCATATGTATGTGTGTGTAAAAATTAGGTAGATAGAATTTAACTCATATATTGATGAATTGATTTATTTGATATTACATAGTTCACAGCAATTATTTCAATAGCATATTAAATCGGATTGCGTATTCATATTCCCTTACGTTAATATTAAATTGTTATGGCGGAAGTACCGGAATAAATACTAATTATAATTGTCATATTAATTAATAATGATTAGCGCGATATATGGCTCTGAAATTAATCAGGCTGTGTATTAACTATTTAACTATTATTGACTTCCCTCGTAGTTTTGAATCGTATAAATTCTCTATCGATTAAGCTATCATAGCGGTAGGCAATCGAGTCTCTAATCATCAAACGTTTGTTTATGTACTGCCTATATTGATTTAGTATTATAAACTACTGCTTAAGTACTTAAGTAGGCAGTCTAAATTATTGGCCCGTGTACTCCTTAATATTATTAATATATTTTTTTTATAATAACTCCAGACAGGAGTGTGGAGGAAAATATTTTCGGTCAGTCTTTTGGTGATGCTGGACGGGGGATTTCTAAGTAATGGAAGGAGAGGTAGTTCTGAGAAGAAAAAACGTATGAGGGGTGAGTTGGAATCTGGGGGTTAGGGTGTCCAGGAGTGACGTCCATTCCCCCCACTGCGGTGCGAGGCGTTGGGAATGGAGAACTCCAGTCCATTTTTTAAATTTTTTTATTAATGAATAATAATGACCTTCTAACTTAAATAACTGCATATTTTTTATTTATTTTTAGAGTTTGTTTTAATAGTTAAAATAATTGTCAAAGTTTTAATTTTTCAAGATCCCCCGAAAACCACCGTATATATAGTGAATCGTGTGACGTCATCACTCCTGAAAAGCTACTGCAGAATCAGGCAATCAGCTGATCAACTGCCGCCATTTTGAATTTCTTTGTTGGAAGTATTTTCCCTAGAAGTAGCATTACTCTTTTTTCTTGCAGTAGTTTTTGAATATTTTCAATAATACAGATAAACTAATAAGAGATGCCTTTATTTTTACACAACAACTAAATCTCTATAAACAGTGTTATGTTGTAATATTCTTTACCTAACGAGTCGATTGCATTCATATTTATTCTGTTTTATTGTTTATGTAATACATGTAATTAATATTGTTAATTATATATTTGCTTCTTTTCTTGTAAAAGCCCACTAGGGCGTTAATAAAATATAAAATAAAAAAAAAAAAAAAAAAATAAACGAATAAATTAATATGATGACTTGTGTCATATCTATATTTCCATACAATGACTTTACGGTGACGTCACGACACGACGAACAGTGACTTCACCACTAAACATTTCAATAATGCCAACTTGACGGCGTGTTTTCACGACCCGATTAAAAATGGACTTTAATAATTTTTTAAAAACTCTGCGTTTAATATTATTAAATAAAACATATATATTCAGAATCAGCGTTTATTGGTCTATATGAGCATATTTTTTAAAAGGCATAATATTTTTCACTGGAGTTCCTTTTTAATGCTCTTGCAAGCAAGTATGCTCTGTTTAGAAAGCGAAAAGCTTGTTTAAAATATTGTATAAATTATTGTGGAGATGCAGTAAAACCCTTAGAGGAACTACAAAATAAAAATCACAAGAGAATCTATAAAAACAATAGATAGGGGAGCTCTGGTGTCATGAAATCCACACGTTTTTTTGTCTGAATTTTCTAGATATATGCAGCTAATTTCAGTTCGTAACATGCGTCATCGTGAATTATGGAGATTTGAATTATTTAATTAATTTAATAATTTAAAAAAAAATAACAACATAAATTATCTTGCCAGCTTATATGGTAGTTGCGGTGACCCAGAAATTGTAGGAAAATAAAGCTGTGCAAGTATCTTAGCGTCAGAATTCATAATTCAAAAGTTTTACCGCTTCATCCAACAAAGTGAAAATCATGGCAAAAGATTATAAAACTTCTCTTGTGAAATTGGCTCATTTGAAAATACTTGAAAACCATTGCGGTAGTTTTATGAATATAATAATATGATAATCAAATAGACATTCAATGAATGTAAATAAGACAGGTATTCTAGATTGTGTAATACACATCTTCGACACGAAGGTAGCCGGTGTATTAAAAAGCCATGATTGAGTGAACATCTTTCGCCCACGCCCTACGCAGCCAATGTCAACCGCGTTTGACATTACGCGCAATGGGTTGTCCCATCATTTTACCAAAATAATCATTATTTAAGGCTGTTCTCATATTATATTATAATGTATGTAGGTGGCGATTATATATAATGACATCAACCATTCCAGTAAGGAGATGTGATCTCCCCGTTTGGCATTCAAACCATCCATCAAGTACAATTACCCAATTTGTATGTGACGTGGTAATCCTTGTTGGCGATTTTGCACCATTAGTAGTAGATTGCGGCTTTTCCCTTCTAAAAATGTTCAATGTTTTAAATCTAATTACTGACGACACTTAGCTGCCTGTCAACATGACATGGAACATTGTAACCCTTTGCTGGATACTCGAAGCATATCTGTTGGATTATTGGATGGGGATCTGCCTCAAACACCCACTGGATACAGCTCGTTAAAACACAAAAGTAATAATAAAAATAATCCTGAAAGTACTCGTAAGAACTTCATCAAAATAGTTTTTTGAAAACTTAAATGTTTTCAGTTTTATAAAACTCTACTAAAAAAATGCTCTACTCAAATTTAAAGGGAAAAATGAGTTCCTTACTGACCAACACACCTACACTGCAAGTACGAAAACATTTTTATACGTACATATAAAGATATAAATACATCTTTTGGCCAGTAAAACCGTAATTTTCACGCTACAAAATTATATAATGCCCTTCCAAATGAAATTAAAAACACCATGGGGATAAAAAAGTTTTAAAACGACCTCAAAATATGGCTTACAAAACATGAAGACGAGGAAATCATTAAAATTATGAAGTAACGCCAACATTACCTACAGTGAGATTTTTTAAAACAGTGAGATTTTTTAAAACAGTGAGATTTTTAAAATTTTATTTGTTCTCTATTTTGTGGAAATCAACATACACGAAGATGAGGAAATCATGATTTAATACCCTTACAACAACCTACAATCTGCCTCAGAACAAGAATCCCTAGTGAGGAGGACTGTAAATAAACTGCTTTACTTTATATTTTTATATTAATATAAAATAATAATATTCATTAATAAAAAATAAAAATAAAGAAATAAGTATTGAACCTTTTCGTTATTTATTTTTTGGGGTGTTATGCCGTGTTGCGCAATACGGCATAACACCCCAAAAACTAATTATGAAAATACTTTTGGCCATGAAAATCTTAAAACGTATCTAAGCATTGAACCTTTTCCAGTTAAAAACCATTTGACTTACTGCTTGCTGTTCTTCGACTAAATATTATATTCTTGCGTACAAACATTTTCATGAATGAACACTGCAAATATAACCTTATCAACTCAAACAACTTCGCGTAAGTATATACCTACCTACGGAAACGGAGCAGCTTTCTCAAGAAATGCAAACACTATTAACACGTTACCTGATTTTGATACGGTATTTTTTGATATCTGTAGGTTTTTGATAAATTTTTCTATAGACATAAATATATGTATAACATACATATGTATAAGTCAATGCGTACTTTTACATTTAAATTATTATTTATATTCCAATGCCCTATTTGCAATTGGTGTCAAAAATGCTTTATATGTGTTTTTCTAATGTAGCATTGGCGACACTTATTAAGACTATTTTTGGCTTGGGTCTTTTATTTCCCCAATTGTCACAGGACGTTATCAAATATACCGATTTCCGTTATCTGGTACAGTGAACTAAGAAATGCTTTGAATTTAAGTGCAAAATTGGAACTGATTGTGTGAAAAATTCAGACTAACGATAAATAAGGTGCCCACCAATTAAAATGTTTTTTACAAAAAAATATTTTAATAGTCATTTTCAATATTGGAACTAATGTGTCAAGAATGCCAGATTATATTTTATAAGGGTCTACGCTAGTCTAAAACAGGGGTCTCCAAATTTTCCAGCCTTACGGCCATACAGATTACTCCAGTAAGTTCCAAAGGCCAATCAAGTGCTATATTATATTTCATTATGGCTAAATAAAAACCATTTACATTCTAAAATCGACCTATTAACAAAAAAAATGGACGAATGGTAGAAAACTAATATTTGCCTTCAAATCGTCCAAAAATCCAAGCTCTCCCTTTGACCAATCAGCTTGCACGCTCATGTTCAAATCATATCCTATTCTCGGACATCTTGTCAAAGCTCTGACATAGTGGATTGGTGACCATCCTGACCAAATGAGAAAACCAAAGTGGTTTTATTTATTCATAAACTATTTCAATGACGCCTCTTTTTGTCAGCCGCAATTTGTGACAGGTGTTTGTGTGTGGGTGTGTGGGGGGAATGCCATTGTGACGGAATTAAGTCATCTGCTTTTTATGAGACAATCCCACACCGTGGGGCACGGTGATACTATTAAAGTTGATTGCTACAGAAGAAATTCACTTTGAATAAAAATATTCAAATTTGTAACATAATTCTCCAACTCACATTTAACACAAATTATTAAAGAAAAACGAAAAAAAATCTATAAATAAGCATTTTTTTACATTAGCTGAGGAAAATGATTCCTCTCAGAGTCTGTCACGAACAATACCGTAACACGAGAGAGATGGTGGACCGTAAAACTATTTTTGGTGAAACAAGACAGTTGACTGCGTTTTTTAACTTCAATCACAGGAATTGGCAAATGGAAGGGAAAAGTCCCTACCTTTGATGAGTTCATCTGCTGTATCGGGTCGATCTTGATGCTTGCTGCACTCCACGATAACAGCACAACTGTAGGTCACAATTACCGACCCTTTTGGGGTTATATTGATGGGTATTTTATGATTAATTAGCGAGATTTCGAAAGCGAGATATTTTATTTTATTTTATTTTTATTTTTTATTATTATTGTACAACAGAATAATTCCAATTACAGTACAATTTAGTTACCCTATCAGCATTTAGGCAAGTGACTCTTCAATAATGTTTTTAAGGCATATAAAGAACAGTCACTTACATCCAAATGGTGTGCAATTTCATTTAACAGCACCACTCCCCTCGTCATGCTATGCTTTGCCAAGACGTCTGTTCTGCCGTTCGGTACTTTAAATAAGTCATGATGTCGACTTCGGCTGTAGTGGTCTGGTACATATAAATCATAGCATCCCAAGAGAAATGGTCTATTGATGAAATTGTTCCAAATTTTGAAAGACAGAATAGCAAGACTTGCTTTCCTTCTAGTTTCTAGGCTCACAGAATCAGTTTCCTCAAGTAAGTCAATATGGTGCATGAACCTTGGATAGGTTCCATGCTTGAACATATGAACGACATCACTGCGATTTTTCAACTCATTGATGTAGGTAAATTTAGATTTTGTGCCATATTGTAGATGTGTTCGACAGCAGGTAGGAAACACCTTCCTCTTCTTTGTAGTACCTAAGTAGGGACCTTCAGGGAAAGGAGGAAGACCAAGTGATAATTAATGATTGAAGGTCTTGGGAAAATGGGTTTAATTTTTAAACTGTTTCAGAACTAAACAGGGCCTATGTCATTTAAAGATATGGGGGATGGGTAGGAATCTGTGAGTCAGTGTGTTAGGGAATGACGGACGTATGAATCCATCCCTCCCACTGCATTGCAAGACGAAGGGTCGAGAGAGTCCTGTTGGAGAGGTTAAAAGTTCTCACTCATCCATATCGTAAGTGGGCAGACGCATCCGCCGCCAAAACCTCACTCAATGAATCCCTGCTGGTATGAGGGGTGGGTAGGAATCTGAGGTTCAGTATGTCCTACACAAACCTCATCCCATTTCCCTGCTTAGTCACCAAACGTAGCGAACCAGCTGGGGTTACCTATGGCAGGGTGTTGGTTATCCAATAATTGGTTAGTACATAATTTTGTAGGGGGGGTATGGGTACCGCCGCCCGGGAACCATATATTAGATAACCAACACCTCTGCCATAGGTTCGCCACGTTTGGTGAAATTTGCGTCATAAATGGAGTTAACAAACAACAAACTGACCATAATATTTCACAAGATAGATGTTGCACAAAGGACACAAATCCTTATATATTAATATCACAGACACTCAAAATTGTTTATGATTAACATGCATGTATTCATACATACCTAATCTTCTTTCACTTTGACTCTTGGCGTGGCCCCAATTATTTATGAGTGTCTTTCTGGGGCGTCCCTGACTTCTTCATCCATTCACTCGCTTGTCAATTTCTTTCTTTATCCGTCCGCCATACGAGACCAAATCATCTATACGTACTCGTATTTAACTCAAACCACGTTTACTATAGTTTGGTCCTTGCCGCATTTTCAGATCTCCTCATTCGTAAAACTTACGTATAAAATGATTTCTAAAGAAAAAGTCTCACACGTTATTTTTATTTTCTTCAATTATCGGAAAACTTAAACTCGGCACCTAAACACTAAGCAGGTCTCACAAATTCTGAAAGAGCTGGGATGTAATTTCCTATTGGAAATTCTATGTAAGAGATTGAATAGATTTTTACCCGTCGCGCTTCCCCCTTAGGAGGTTTATAAGGGACGGATCTATAAATAATAATTAGATTCGGTTCTTTTTATGTGAGGTACATAAATACTGTTTTTATAGAAATCATTATAAAACATTACATAATTCATTGGAGAAACAACAACAACAAAAAATGGATAAAGGATGTATAAGTGGTGGGACTAGACGAATATCTCAAAAATAAGTCGTTAGTTTTAAGTTAGCTTCTCAGAATCATGTGTAGAGCGTGGAGCTAATGTAACGAAAATATGTGCAGTTCACACGCGGTTCAAGTGAAACCTTCAAAACTAAAGTAGACAAAAGTGGGAGGCTTTGAAGTACCGCACAAAGAGGACACCGATTAATATATCTCATTCTCTCGCAGATTCTCTCTCTCTCTGGTTTCAATCCTGGTATTGGTTTGCAGCAATTTCCTTTAGTTTCCTCTTCCATTCTTCCCTGTCTTGTGCGGCTCTTTTGAGGTCTGCATATGATAAGCAGTGCACGTCCACCAGCAGGTCCTCCAGGTACTCTCGGCGTGGGCGTCCCTAGAGTTTGTCCCCTCGGTCATACCCTCCATTATGGAATGCAAGAGGCCTTCTTGTCGTATTACATGGCCGATCCATCTTGCACGCCTTTCGGACAAGGTCCTGAGCAGGTGCCTTCCTCCTTCGATTCTTTGGAGAACCTCCTCATTTGTAATGTGGTCTCTCCAGGAAATTCCTAATAGTTTTCTATAGGACCACATCTCAAAAGCCTCTAGTCTCCGTTTATCTCTTTTGGATAGGCACCATGTTTCGCAGCCGTACATCAAGATACTCCATACATAGGTCTTGATGAGGAGTATTCTCAGCTTTAGGTCTATATTATTTGATTCAATTATTTTCGACCTTTTATTGAAAGCAAGCCTAGCCTGGTGTATACGGCTGTCGACATCGCTCTTAGACCGACCGTCCCATGTTATTTTGCTCCCGAGATAGACAAATTCCTTGGCGTTCTTTAGTGGAACTCCTGACATCTCTATTCGCATCTGATGTTGCGTTCGGCCTACAGTCAGCAGCTTTGTTTTGTCTTTATTTATCTTCATGTTATAGTTATTTTGGAGAATGCTTTGCATGGTTGTTAAGGCCTCTTGCAGTTCTTCTTCGCTTTCAGCAACCAATGCAATATCGTCAGCAAACCTTATCATATCCACCTTTTGCCCGTGTATCTTTACACCTTTTCTGTGACTCATTCTCTCTCTCAAGTCGTCAATCGCACTTTGTATATAAGCGTTAAAAAGAACAGGTGACAGAGAGCATCCCTGTCTCACCCCTTGTCTTATACTGGCTTCTTTTGTATCATTGTCACATCTAATTATAGCGGCCTCATTCTTGTATAGCGCCTGGATTATTCGTCTATCTCTATATTTGATATCAATTCTCTTCAGAATCTCGAAGAGTCTTTTCCATTCTACTTTATCGAAAGCCTTTTCCAGGTCTATGAATGCGATGAATGTGTTTTGGTTTCTTTTTATTATCGCAGATTAACTCCTATAAATTTAAGTGTTTGTTTCTTTTTATTGCTGCTTTTTCGTTTTACGAGTTTTAAATCACAACGGTGTTAAAGAAGTTTTAACTTTAAAAAAAACTGATCACAATTGATGTTATTTATTTTTGGGGTGTTATGCCGTGTTGCGCTATCTCCTTCTTTAGCCAGGGCGGATGAGTGAGTACTCATCTGCACTCATGATGGACACTGTAATGGTGTCCGAAACATTGGCTAAATAAGGAGGAAGCGTAACACGACATCACACCCCAAAAATAAATACCAAAATACTTTTGGCCGTGAAAATCTAAAATCATACCTGATCACAATTTGATCAAAATGAAAGTCGGGAGTTTGTCTACCTCGGGAGCAAAATAACATGGGACGGTCGGTCTAAGAGCGAGGTCGACAGCCGTATACACCAGGCAAGGCTTGCATTCAATAAAGGGTCGAAAATAATAGAATCGAATAATATAGACCTAAAACTGAGAATACTCCTCATCAAGACCTATGTATGGAGTATCTTGATGTACGGCTGCGAAACATGGTGCCTATCCGAAAGAGACTAGAGGCTTTTGAGATGTGGTCCTATAGAAGACTATTAGGAATTTCCTGGAGAGACCACATTACAAATGAGGAGGTTCTCCAAAGAATCGAAGGAGGAAGGCACCTGCTCAGGACCTTGTCCGAAAAACGTGAAAGATGGATCGGCCATGTAATACGACAAGAAGGCCTCTTGCATGCCATGATGGAGGGTATGACCGAGGGGACCAACTCTAGTGGACGCCCACGCCGAGAGTATCTGGAGAACCTGCTGGTGGACGTGCGCTGCTCATCGTATGCAGACTTCAAAAGAGCCGCACAAGACAGGGAAGAATGGAAGAGAAGAATAGAGGAAATTGCTGCAAACCAATCCCAGGATTGAAACCAGAGAGAGAGAAAAAGTCAGGCACCGATCTCAAGTAAAAAACAACAAATTGGCGCTGATCGACGATTTCATGGTAATTACTTTGCGATGGGATTTGAAACAACTCAACTAAATACATAACACCGTTAGGATCATTATGGATAAGTTTAGTTTATTCTTTTGTTTTTCCAGACATCTTAAGAACTACTTTTAGAAAGGTCGTCGCTAGTTTTCTAAGTAATAAGTTTATTTTGTTGTGATGAAAGTTAACTCGTTAATAATTAATTTAATAACCTCTTTGTAAGTTTTCCGAACCGCCACTGATTTTCATATCCATAATATTATATCAAAATCAACTTATTTTAGTTTTTATAAAGTCAAGGTAATAATATAGCGCTATCGAGTTTTAAATAAACTTCAAGCTGCCTGTTAATAAATCATAATAAATCAAGGCCTATCTCAAGTGTCAGCTGTCTACCCCAAGGTTTTTGTAATAAAAGATCTCACAGTAGACTTTGAGTTCAAAAACGTATGTTTGTAATTTTCTCTTATTAATAAATCAAAACCAACATTTTCTCTGAAATTATAAGATATGTAAGTAGGTACTTAAATATTAACCCCTTTAGCTGAGGAGCTAAAATTTGTCCCAGCTCACATAGGTCTCATACATTAGGTATATCCCTTACTGTCATTGTAAGAAATATAGAAAGAGAAAACTCGAAGCTTTATATTCAAATCGAGAATTTTGCCGCAGAAAAATTTCCTATAACAATTTGATAAAAATGTACTTATAAAATTTCAAGAATTTTTTAATCATTATTTCTCTATGAAACGACAAAAACGTGAGGTGATAAAAATGTTAATAATACATTTTCCCAATAAAATAGTACGTGTTTTTCTTGTTTTGTGAATGATGAATAGGTACTTGGAGCGGGTGGATGAGTTTTTGTATCTGGGTGGTATGTTTACCAGAGATGGGAAGGCTGATAGAGACATTGAAAGAAGGGTGAATGCCGTTAACTCCATTAATGGAGGACTGAAGGCCGTTGGCGCTAATAAAAAACTGTCCAAAGAAGCAAAGCTAGCAGTCTACAATGGAGTCCTGGTACCTACCCTGATGTATGGCAGTGAGGCATGGAACTGGCAGAGGAAGCTTGAAAGTACCTACGTGTGGTAAAACAATGTGTGATCGTGTGAGAAATGTGGATATCCGCAAAGAATGTAAGGCTGATGTAAGCATAATGAGTAAGATTAAGAAAGGGACCCTCAGATGGTTTGGGCATGTAGAGCCAATGAACGAAGAAAGTAGTGTAAGAAGAATATACGACGCAAATGTGAATGCTTGAAGAAGTCGGGGACGCCTGAGGAAGACATGGCACGATCAAGTGAATCAGATACTTGAGTCGGGCCATGTCAAAAGTCAGAATAATAGAAGAGAATGTATGAGACGATGTATGAATGTGAGTGAGGCAAAGAGTGTGTGCCAAGATCGAGTTGTTTGGCGGTCCGTCCTCTCTGCCTACCCCTGCCGGGAAAGGGCGTGATGGTTATTTAGTTAGTGTTTTTTTTTTTTAATTATCAGTAGTTTTAGTTAAGGTTAGCCATTTTAAAAACTTTTTTATGTTTGTATTAAAAATTTAAATATTTTTATTATTTTTTATTTCGATAATAACTATTTCTACTGATCAGTATTTTTGAGGTTTGGGAAGCAGATATGGGTACCACCGCCCCGGGAACCATTTATTAGATAACCAACACCCCTGCCATAGGTTACCCCAAGTGGGTCGCTACGTTTAGTGCCTTAGCAGGGGTGCCCGGGTTTACGAGGTGAAATTTGTCGAGGTCTTGGAGCGCGTTTGCCCTCTTAGTACATGGCGGGCCGGATAAAGAGAGATTGGACGAGAGAGACTTAACCTAGACCTCTCCAGCCGGGCTCCCTCGACCCATCCGCTTGCAATGCAGGGAGAGGGATGGATTTATGCGTCCGTCACTCCTGGACACATTTACTACCAGATCAACCCAACCCTCATGCCTTTTTCCTTCCCAGAACTTCCTCTCCTTCCTTTCCCTGAAAAGACCCTCCGCACAGCATCCCCAAAGATGACAGACCCTAAGCGATTTTTTTCTCATGGCCTCCTGTGTGGAGATAATGAAAAAAAATAATAATAGAAGGTAGCGTCCTACACGGCCACCATCTTGAACCGGAACCGGAACGTAACAAACAACGAAACAGATGAAATGTCAAAAGGTCGGGTTAAAATAGGCTCGTTCAATGACGTGGGCGGAAAACTCCCCAATAATTACTTCTGTTAGCCTGATGTTAGACAAAATAGCTTTTTTTAGATACGACTTCAAAATTCAAAGTGATCGAATTGTACAACGACTCTTATCAATCACACCTTCACCTTGTATCGTGTATCCGACACTATTTACAAGAATTCATAATTTAGTCTAATGCATAACCTTATCTCAATACAAATACCCAATGCAAGCCAACAGCTGTTTTTTATTGCTCACCGATAGCTTATCTGTACAGCATATTACATTATTATGTACTCAGGTTTTCACTTTAAAGTAAACTAAAGAAACACGCCATCAAGTAAACGTATGAGCAGAAGTATAGTGTCAATATTGGTTCTGAAAATAGTTTAAATTCCGTAAAAAGTAACTGATTGAAGTATTACTTGGGTTATTTTTCATAATTTGATATATTCACTGCTAGTTGCTATCGTTACAGAAGTTAATTGTATAAATTATTATTTTTTCTTAATTTATAAACTAATGATAAAGAATAAACTAATTAATGTATAATAATTGTTACCCTTTGAGCTATGCATATAATAATTTTTACCCTTTGTGCTATGCATAAAAATCTTGTCTAAATATAATAATTGTTAATTGTATCACATTCTAGGTGCAAATAACACAAATTCATGATACGTTTTAAGATTTTCATGGCCAAAAGTATTTTCGTTACTATTTGTTTTTATGGTGTTATGCCGTGCTACGCTACCTCCTTCTTTAGCCAACGTTTCGGACATCATTGCAGTGTCCATCATCAGGGCAGGTCCGGCAGATCCGGTAGATGTATGGATCTGCCCTGACGATGGATAGTGCAACGATGTCCGAAATGTTGGCTAAAGAAGGAGGTAGCGCAACACGGCATAACACCCCAAAAACAAATAACGAAAAAAAAAGACAAATTCATGATGTTGAAATTAGTCGTTTTTTTAATGCAGACAATATTAGCGACATTCAATCGAAAATCTGAAACACAAAAAGATACGGTCTCATCTAGGAATCGAACCCAGGACCTTGCCGGGGCGATGCTCTACCACTGAGCTAATGGGACCATATCCGATTCGGTTATATTTAACTGTATCAGATTAATAACTACTAACATTGAACTAACTTGACTAAGAACTATAAAAATTACTGATAGCGAAAAAAATAAAAACATACACACTTTTATTAGGCAAACGCACTATAAATGTTATCGTCAACACACTTTTAGCCATTTCATGCAAAAATAATTAATAAAAAATTCCCCAAGTTTCATTTTTTTTCCAAATTGCGGAAGGAAATTTTGGTTTCATAAAGGTGCACATTTTCATTATTTTGTGGTTAACTTTTTGATTTGAATTTAACGCGTGGTATTTTTTTATTTCTAACAGCGTTTATATCAAATTTCTAACCATGATATTAAGGGAGACACAACGATTTCCATGAGACCTATATGTGAGCAAATTAGCCTGACGCGTTAAATAATCACCCAGCGGGTCTTTTTTAATACAATCATCTTTTATTGAACCTAGTCTAAAATGTGTGTTTTAAATATTGAACAATGTAACCAATGTTTATTTTCATATCTTAGAACTCATAAATTAAATTATCTTATATGCACTGTCTTACAACCGACATCTTGCAAGAATACCAACTTTCAAGTAGTAGCATGTCAACCAAAGTTATCAATCAACAATAGAAAATGTTCTCTGCAATGTAGTTGATTAATGGGTCAGAAGTTGTTTGCAATGTAACGTAATTATCATGTTATTTACAATATGACAAACTTAGAAAATTATCATCAATCATCATCAAACAGTATTAATAGCCGAGCGACTGTACGGTTGAAATTTAAGAATTACACTAAGAATACAACTCTGACGCCGCGCCTTACGCAAAATGGTTTTCGTACTTGGATTTTGTATAAAATCTACTTTTGTAGATTTTATAGAAACTAGCGTGAGGAGCGTCAGGTGTAAATATTATTGGATTTGGAATTTCGTGAATTTCTTCGGATAAGGAGAGATTGACGTTAATATTCTTATTATTTTATGTCTATGTATTATGTATGACGTCATTGCATGTAGCGATTACTTTTCCCTGGCGACTAGCTGTCACTGGATCCCAGTGGACCCGAGGCACGGGCTATTTTTGGAACCAGTTGCTATCGGATTTATAAAATGGTCACCAACACTCAAACTGGACAAGCCGAACCAAAAGCCGCCCGCTGCAGTTAACAGCTTAACTAGAAGTTAAAAACCCGCTCCGCAGATTTTAATCTGGTTCTCATAAATAGTACAATTAAATTACGGTTATTGCAAGACAGAATATAATACAATATGTTATAGTGGGGTGAGGTTTTTTTTTTTTTTATTTAAGGTGAAAATACAGATACAGACGTCAATTGACAAGAATATACAAAACAATTAATAGAAAATTCGCCTGCATCCAAACTATTTCTCACGATTTAACATTAACAGCAGATAAATTTTACCTTTAAATACGGAAAAGACGTATATATTATACATAAGTAAATATTATTTTACAAATAGAGATGAAAAAAAATGCGCAATATCCTTATAAAAGTTTACAAATTGTTTTTGGAAACTTTTTAATAGTAAGACCAAAAATATATATATAGATAAAACATAATGTCATACAGAAATTAAAAAAAAAAAAAAAGTTAGTAAAAATTATAAACCAAGCAATGTCTAAGTTATTGTACTTTGTAGGAAAACAGGTTGATGATAAGATAACCATTTGCAAACATAATAAAGCCGATACTGGGCTTATATGTATGAAAATGACGCCCCCAGTGGAGACATATTTGTTTGTTGTTTGAAATGATACAATGATAAGGTAGTGTGTAATAAGAAGTTCCTATCATTATTTCCTTAAATTATTATCGACTAATCAATCCTCCAATCTAAAACTTCCGTGCTGCATTCACAACAATTAATATGTAAAAAGTGCATCTTGTTAAAGTGCAGTGCTAATTTATTGCATTTACGGAATATACGTCACGTGACACGGTTGAAAGTTCAAGTTTTATGGCTCTGTTTGAAATAGCGTAAATTGCAAGCTCCACGCCAGTGCTGCGCAACCCGCGGCCCTTCATTATTAATTTATCTGAGAGTATGTGTCACTCTAAAGATAGTTTTCAAAAAATTAAATATTTTAAAAGATTTATTTCTTTATTTTTCCACATTACGCGAGTAAGTGTTAGTTAATTTATAAAAGTTTATTTATAAACCAGTTCTGCTTTGTAATTATTATTATGCGTGACAGCTGTTTCGAAGTCTTCTCTTTTTTATATGAATACCTCACAAGAGCCCCAGCTGCTCCCGTCTGGAGCCAGTAAGTATTTGCATCCCCAATTAGGGTATGTTGTGAGGCTGAAGGTAGTGGGGAAGGGAAGGAGATGGAGAAGAGGAAGGTTGGGAAGTACCAAATACGGCTAAAGCCATTTCAAGCAACGTTTCAATTCTGAATGGTGGTCTTACACCAGGGCGATACTAAGAGTATTTTCCACTCTGGAACATGTCGCAAATATACTATACATTATTTTAAATGAATTAATCGTGAAATAACACAAATTAATCAAATAAAATTTCGGATAATAATAATAGACCTTCGGATTGCGAGTCAAAATTCTTACCGCTATACCACGCCGGTCGTCTGTTATGAAGGTTGTTATGAATTGGTATTATAAAACTGTAGGTACGCCACTTAGATACGATGTATTTATATTATTTATAGATTGGTATTTACGATGAATATATTTTATTGCTTTTATTTTTATTACCTACACTCTTATTAATTTCTGAGAAAATGACTGAAATTTTTAATGGTTACTATACTTTTAAATTTTTCCAATTAGGTACTACATTGTTTAAATTTGACTGAAGGTCGTTAGTCTAATCATTATGTGAGTTATTTTCAAATGATTTTAGTTTCTTTTCCAGCATAATTAAGTATTTGAAATTGGCGTAAATAAATCTAAGCGAGCGAATTGTATATTTTTTGTCCATTTATCAAAATAGCTTTCGGATTATAAGAATTTTGTTAATTTCCAACTGCTCTAAACCAATGTATCCCAAAGTGGTCCGTACGGACCCTCAGGGGTCCCCAGGATCATTCAGGGGGTCCGTGGAAAATTAAAAGTGAGTTGGGGTCCCTGAAGGGGGTCCGCGCTAGATTCTCAACCTTTTTTTGCCCACCGCCCACTTCACAACGGGGGGGGGGGGGGGGGGCATAATGGGATGGTATGGGGCAGGATGGGATTGGATGCGATGGTTTTTTTCACAATGAAGGAGGGGGGCGTAATGGTATGGGATGGGTTGAGATGGGTTCCTCTGGGTCTCCCCTACCGCCGCCCTAAAACGCCCACCCATAAAAGGGGTACATGTGCCCAAAGAGTTTGAGAAAGGGGTCCGTGGGCCAAAAGATTTTGGTATCCACTGCTCTAAACGATTGAGTTTCCGCCCTTTATTTTGTATGTGTAACAAAGTTGGCTTATTATTGTCACCATTGGCAAATAAATTTTTCTAATAAAAAGTTTGTGCACTACTGCTCTACGGGATATTATGCATCTAGAATCAGCTGTGTACGTTGTAGGTAATTACCAACAAAGTGAGCAATTAAACTTGTAGACCGGACTGTAGACTGTTACAGCGACGCTGGGGCTACTTTGCATTCCTGTGTTTAGGTAATTAGTGTACTTATATTTAATTAATTTATTAATATTCCACCTTGGCTGAGTAAACGCAAAAGCATTAATCGAATCCCAATTACAACTAGTTACTCCCTGTTGGCGTGGAAACATGGACTCTGAGAGCAAGCGAAAGAAAACGGATAGACGCTCTCGAATTATTGTGCTGGAGAAAAATGCTCAGGATTCCATCATTTGGCAAACATAATATATTTTTAAATATTTAAATGTAAATAATTTAATCAATCACATACAAAACGTCAATATTGAGGTAGACATACTTTCTTAATTCCTTTTTAAAATTAATCGTATTTTTAATCTCAGTAATTTTATTCGGGATTTTGTTATAAAGTTGGACGGCCCGTTGGTACAAAAGAGATGTCTGGATGCCCGATTTCTTCCTTGTTGGTAAACAATTTGCTTTGAATTTCTCGTCCCGTTTCGGTGTATCTCGTGATTGTAATTTATTTTCCATTTCAGTCCTTTAGATACCATACCTTAGACATGTTAATTTTATCCATAAAAATAAGTAAATTCATATATATGGTTTACTTCACCGTTATAAAATTTAGACTTTCGCGTGAATATGTTGCGCTTGAGTGGATATTATTTGGATTGCTTACTGGTCATGTTTCCGTTATTAGTATGTGAATAGATTTACTAGAAGGAATATTTGGACATTTTGCTACTTTTATATTTGATTTTTAATATTTTAACCTCTCAGCCCTCAGGTCTATTTTTCCGGAAGGTCAATATATTTCCGATCTGCAATAAAATCCCAATAAATAAAAATTTTCTGAACGCATTCGTAAACTAAAAACTGTTTTTGAAAGGTAATAAAATACGCTTTCAAAATGTTTTAAGAGCGTTTAACCAGCCAGCGGACGAAAATCCACATTTCGTCGAAAGTTGTTCTTCCGATCGTGCAGGGCGGTTACAATGAGAAAGATTGATTATTCTCCGTACCAGCTTTTTTAAATTATAACTCAATATCGAATTTATTTCAATCCAAATTAGCTTTAATTTATACCTTCATCCAAAAATGCTGAAAGGCGTGATGATAAAACTATTAAAATAGTGTACTTTTTGTAGTTATTTTTTGATTATAAGTATTTATCATTTTTCAATAATGTCTAAATTTAATAAGAATGTTAAAAAAATCTGAAATATGTTAGTTTGTAAGTGCGCAAATAAATACACAAATGGACCAATTTTCGTCAAGAAACACATGTACGTACATATTTTTTAATGATTTTATTGAAACTAAAATTAAAATTCTAATACATAACTTTGCTAGATAATGTATTGATTTACTTTACTGCATGATTACATTATTTGAAATGGGTATGGTATAATACAAAAACTTTTTTGAAAATTTAACAAATCTGCCAACGACCTATGGAATAACCTTATTATACTATAAATTTAAAAAAATTCAAAAAATTTATTACATAACTATGCTAGATAAAAGAACAATCTTTCGAAATCCATTTATAATTTTTTGTGGAAAAGAGTCAATACGTCTAAAAACTTTTTTGAAAATGACGTATTTCCGGCTTTCTCTGGTAATGCCCTCTTAATTCGAAATAAACACAACATTTTTTAAACATAAAAAATTTAAATGCAAACTCATAAAAGTTTGGAAATGGCTCACCTTACGTTTTTTTAACTAAAATTACGGATAACGAAAAAAAAAAAAAAACACACATGTTTTTTTTATATAAATGTGTTGAAAACATTATCGTCAGCTCTCTTTTTATTGTTTCATGTAAAAGTAATTAAAAAAAATCCCAAAGTTTTATGAGTTTAATTCTAATTGTGGTTAGAAACTTTGGTTTCATGAAGGTGTACATTTAAAAAAAAATTAGATTTACTTTTAGATTTCAATATAATGCGTGGTGTTTTCTCTTTCCAACACTGTTTAGATCACATTTCTTATTTTGATAGTAAGGGAGACAGAACGATGTTCCGAAAACCGAACAAATTAGCGATCTCTAATATCATAATATTTATTCTAATTTCAAATCCATTGCCATCCAAAAGTTGTACCAGAATTCATGATCCCAAATATGCAAAGTTGCCAGTTACCCGGTATCCATATCAATTAATTACCCCGAGCGGCTGCCGGGTACCCCATTGGCTCGGCCCGTCACCACTTTAATTGACAATTATCTATCAATCATTACCATAACGATCTCAAGAGCAGGGCGGATTAATGGCAGACTTTGAAGAGTTTTGGCTAGTTAATGGATTTGTACACAAGGTGTAGGATAATAATTATTAATATTTATTGTTATTATAACCTTTGTCCAAAATCTTGTATAAGATCATTGTGCTTATTCGTTGCGAACTCCTGAGAGTAGTCAATTTAAGAGTACCGACTGGACTCACTAGACACAAGGAGATATTTAAATGTCACCGTTTCTCTAACAAATTATGTATCAAATTCGCCAAATCCTCGCTTATTTAGTTTAGCAAACGAATATATAAATATTTATTTTTAATTTAACTTTACGAGTAAAATCTCAAATTATAATATTTCATTAAATGAAGACAATATTAGCGAAACTCAATCGAAAATCTGGAGACAGAAAAATCAGAAAAGGGTATTGGCTCCAGTGGAGCTCAGTATCACTACTCCAGTAGTGATACTTTTAATGTAACAATTTCGATGTTTAGTAACATATTTGAACATTTTTTTAATGTCGACCTATTATTGCTGATTTTTTCATTTTTTTCAATTTTTTGCAATCTATTTTTCATGATTTTGGATTTAACTTTGGTAATTATTTGGGGGGTTAATGATTATTTTATAAAAATTAATGTTGCCTTGCCCACTATAGAAATATAATTATATATACCTAAAGAAAAAAATGTAAATTATTATTTTTATTTGGTAAACTAAATTCCTTTTTAAAATTAATGTTTTTTTTATTATTATAAGCAATAATTATTAGCCTGAAACACTCATCTACATATATTGAAAAAATCTCCCGAGAAAAGATACATGCTGCCGGCATCAGATATCAGAAGGACGCGGGTTCAAGTCCCGTCGGTGGATGTATCTTTTCTCGGGTGATTTTTTCAATGTAGATGAGTGTTTTAGGCTAATAACTATTGCTTATAATAATTATTACCCTTTGTGCTCTGCATATAAATCTTGTCTTAAACATTAGTTTACCAATTAAAAATAATAATTAATATTTGACAAGTCAAAGTATTTCTCCAAATTTTAATTTGTCTCGACGCCACCTAGTGGGAGATTTAGCACTTACGATGCCTTTCTCACAAAAAATAAAGTTGGTTGTTTTCAGGTGGAAAAATGTAATAAGCAGTAATTTTTTAATGAAACACTAGTATATATTGAATTCTTTGGCGGGTAGGAGGTAAGCTGACGTAGCTCAGTGGATAAAGAGCAGTTGACCGGATATCAGAAGGACGCGCGTTCAAGTCCCGTCGGCAGCATGTATCTTTTCTCGGGAGATTTTTTCAATGTAGATGAGTGTTTCAGGCTAATAATTATTGCTTATAATAATTAAAAATACATAAATTTTAAAAGGCAATTTGGTGTCAGCAACAAGAGTTCCAACTGCTCCCAACCGCCTGGAGCCCGTGAGACTATTTTATGCCTAATTACGATATGTTGTGAAGCTGGACGTAGCGTTGAGAGCGAGGCGGTGGGTAAGAAGAAGGTGCACCAAACACGACTAAAGCCATTTTAACTCGATCGAGCCTATACTGGTGCCCTCACCCAAACGCCCAGTCATTGACAGTTGTTATTGTAGTAATAACCTTGCAGTTTATGAATTGTGTAGGTATATGCAAACAATAATGTTAACTAAAATAAAGTTTTTGCTTTATAGAAACCTACTTTACACATTTATAAAAAAAACCATAGATAAAATTGCGAGAAACAATTAACAAAAATTCTGCCTCAATACAGGTTCACCTAGTGAGGCAGGCTATGCACAACTAAAAATACTGTATAAAAACTATACTACTCCTGTGTAACCTTTCTTACGTTACTTTCTATTTGTTAATTTTTCTGTACTGATTGATGTAATCTATTTGTAAACTACATTGAGCATGTAATTTTTTTAGTTATATTGTTGTTATTTCATTGAATAAAGATAATTATTATTATTAACTAAAGCCTTAATGATGGTCTTTCACCAGGGCGATAACGAAAGTGTCTTCCACACCTATATAAATTACCATTTGAACTTTTGGTACCCGGGCCCCGATTACATTGCCCCAGGGTCGTTGAAGGGCGTAGTTACGCCACTGATTTCATCACATAATAACGCTGTACAATTGTTCTTGTTTGCAAATTCCACGGTTTTAAATTACGTCTTACTGTCATTCATCAGCAAAGCACGTGGCTCGTCTTTCATTATCAAGTCAAAGTCATGAAAAGTCAAATAAGTTAAATTTCTAACCTTCATCAAGAATGCGAAGAGTTTTATGTGATTAGATAAATAAATGTAACAGTAAGTATATTAAAAACAGCAAACAACCATTATATGAGTTTGAAACTAGGAGTTCTAGTTCAACGAATATATTAAAAGCTGAAACTATACGACCTCTAAAAGTATTTTAATAATACTCGTAGTTTAAAATTATTTTTTTGCCTTAGTTCGTTCTTGACGTTAAGTTGTCACAAAATGGTGACAGTTAAAATATTCAGGTTTATAATTCATTTTGACAGCCTGCCTGGTTTTTAGGCTTTCGACTAGCAATCGTGGGTTCACTAGATCGTGGGTTCAAATCCCGGCGTGCGCAAGTAAATTTTATTTGATCGGATTGTGTCATTTCACAATTTAATCATTTAAAATCGCAGCACGTTCCAGAGTGGAAGATACTCTAAGACAACCAGTCAGTATCGAAACTTTGCTTGAAATGACTTTAGCCGTGTTTTGTGACCAGATCTGAATAGCCAGGTACTTCCTACCTTCTTCTTCCCAGGCTCGTTCCTCTCCCTACTACCTTCAGCCTCACAAGATACGCCGTTTGTGGATGCCTTAGTGTCACTGGTTCCATGCGATTGAAAGCAGTTGGGACTCTTGTGAGGTATTCACAAAAAAAAATTGACTGGCGCTTTTCGAAAATTGGTTTGGATTTAAATCCCACTGAAAAGAATTAATATCAATTTTAGACAGATGCTTTCCAGTTACATTATTTGATATACCTACTACTCTCAGTATCGCCCTGCTAAAGGACTGTCATCCATTGAAATGGCTTTAGTTGTCTGTGGTTACCACACCTGATTAGCAAATCTAGCAATCCTCTTTTTTAGTTCATTCCCTTACCCACTCCCTTTAGCGTCACAACAAACTCCAGTTGGGGATGACTGCTGTTCTTACACCAGGGCGATACTGAGATTATTTTCCTATTTGAAACGTGGCACAAATGCAATTAATATATATTTTTAAGGAATAAATTGAGAAATAACACAAATTAATCAAATTTACTTGCGCACGCGACCTTCGGATTGCTAGTCAAAAAACCTTACCCTACGACTTCAGAGGTCGTCTTATGAGTTAACGCGAAAAATATCTCTCTATCTATATTATAGGGGTGTCCGACTGTCGCTTTGTTTTTATACAAATCTACAATTTTTTTCCGAGACTTGCAAAGGACTGAAATTTTGCAAACATGACCTTAAAAAACATGACGAGATTTGGAAAAACCACCCCCCATCCCCTTTGACCACCCCTAATGTAGAATTTTGTGAAAAAAAACTCGACGAAAATATTCACCTTTGACTTTCAAAATTAAAGGAAAATTAATTTTCACATCTGATTTCAAAGAACTTTGCACAAAGCACGGGCAACGCCGAGGACTTCAGGCAGCTTTCATGGGCAATAGGCAAAGTTCATGACTGATGAATTTCCGAAAGTAGTTCATGTGTCAATGGTGTTATCTAACATCCGATAGAACCGCTTAATTTGCGTATTCTGCCGCATATTAACTGCTTATTACGTTTGCAAATTAATTTAAAATGAAAGCGTGTATGAAAGGCCTGTAGGGATTTCGTAAGAAAGTGATCCGAGTTGCGGTGTGTATTTCGTTTAGAATATTAATGAAAGGAAGCAATTAAGAAAATTAGGGTGTATGTTTGCACGAATACGGTTTTATTATTTGTTCATGGTAATCACGCTTAATTGGCGGGGATGGGATGTGAAGGAATTTAATGATTGCCCGGGGCCTTCCTGTAATGAACTTATGCATAATTAATATAATAATTTAGCCGGTTCTAGGATGAAACGATATTAGAATTGACGACTTTATTCTACATTTACGCAAGATTGAGTTTGCAGTATAAACATTCACCATTCAATCACATGCTTTCATATTTTAACTTGGATCTTGAGGAAACCGGGCGGCGCGGAAGTTTTGTCCATTCAAACGTATTTCCCAATTTCCTCGCTTGTTTTTGACAGTACCTCAAATAATTTTGATGAAAAACTTCTTTACGCATGCTCGACTTGGGGTTTAAGCTGGTGAATGCGTTACGAAAAGGGGTGATGTCTTACGAAAAGTGTGATGCGAACGGTAATCGATGCGAACGGTGACCGATGGCGAGGCGAACGGTCGGGCCTTTACGCAGCTTGACTTGGGGAGTGATAAGGATAAGGATGGTCACCCCAAGGTCGTAGGTCACCCCAATGTTGTAGGTCACCCCAAGGTCGTAGGTCACCCCAAGGTCGTAGGTCACCCCAAGGTCGTAGGTCACCCCAAGGTGGTAGGTCACCCCGAGGTCGTAGGTCACCCCAAGGTCATATTTCACCCCAATGTCATATGTCACTCCTAGGTCGTAGGTCACTTAGCAGGGATACCTGGGTTCATGGGGCGTGGTTGTCTTGTAGTTTCATTTCAATCGTGTGGTCTAAAGCACACTCGTTTTTTTTTAAATATAATAATGAAATCACTTCTTATAAGATTTAGGATCCTCCAAAAATCGTTAAAATTGCCTGGTTTCAACGCCATCAACATTCGTTCAGTATACAAACTAAATAATGTATTTTTAAAAAAGCAAAACGTACAGACATAGATCATTTTTTTTCTAATCATTTAGTAAAATAAAATTAGAGATCGGACCAGTTTTGGAGGAAAACAATGGGGAATACCAAACCTCGATTTTGATGATTTTATTTAGGTATTATCATTCTGAGGTGCAGTTGTCCCTTTCGCTCAGTATTGGGGGGAGTAAGAGTGTAACAGTTTGGTAAAATACCTTTTGTTCAAATTTCTCGGAGACCGGGTTCCCTCTTACTGGTAAACCTTTTACTCGTGGTTGAGCGATAATAATACACACTCTCTCGCAGACTATTTGTAACTTAATTAAAATTTATTTTTGAAGAAGGAGACAATAATAATAATCTAAACGAAAATAATAAACGCAAAATGGTAAACTCACGTCCCAGATAGACAAGAGGTTCTGGGTTCGAGTCCCATTTGCGACCATTATCTTTTTCTATTTTTCTGTGTCTTGTTCTCGTTCACATTTTCGCTTAGATTATTATTATTATCTTCTTCAATGATATATTACATTGCTGTGAATAATCTTCAAAGTTATAAAAAGAGAGTTTTTCTTACAAAAATTAAAAAAAAATGATTCTTTTCAATTTTTTTCACGAATCAAACAATAGGCCACTTGCATGGATTTCATAACGACTTGGAAAAAATCGTGTGGATAGATCTTTTTACTAAGATTACGAAAATGTTAGTAAATTTTTTTAGAAATGTACAGTTTTTTTTTATTTTTAAATAAATAAATCCATTATTTGGTATAATGGTCATGGTGCTGATTTTATCAAAATCAAATTTTATAATATCCTTATTATTATTATAATTTACAAGTATATTACATTGGATTTATTAATATAGACGTTGTACATTGTAATGATTTATGACCAATAAGATGGATCAAGGAAATTTTTTTTATGAGATATAATATTTTTGGTATGCCTCGTTATTCTCCTGTGCCATTCGTGTGGAAAACGTTATTTTTTTTAATGATTTTCGGCTATGTAAATTATCGTTTTTTCGCACCTATAAAATTATGTCCCGTCTTTCCGGTTTATAAAAATGGGGTGATTTTTCGGATTGAAATTTTCAAAAAATCCCCAGGGTTTCAAAAATAAGATTAAAAAAAAAACAGAATTTCTTAGAATATTTGCCTAAACCGGATTTTTTTTTTAAAATGTGATGCAAGTGGCCTATTGAAGAAGTAAACCAACAAGCGTGTTTTGTGCTTGGCCATTAGCCCAAAATTAGCTCAATTTTTACTTACTATGAAATTTTGTTTTTTATTTATGTTTATTTTGTAGGAAAATTAATGCAATTATAATTAGAAGTGCAATTAATAATATTTAAATATAAGTATACATAATATGGAATGTTTACAATAAATAACAAACACGTTGTTTGATTTTGAATTGAGAATATGCACAATTCCTAGCGAGAAGCCATTTATCCAATTGAAATTTGGAACAATGACAAAAAAAATAGCAAATTCGAGTGCATCTATTTTTAAAAAACAGAAGAAGAATTGGGACTACCTTGGAAGCAAGTAGTTGGTGTTTTTCGTATACATAATCTCGTTTTTGAACTAAAACGAAGGTATTTGACCCTCCCGAAAGTAAACAATATTTCGTCTCGTTTCATTTTTAGTACTTACAGTCCATTTCCAAGTGCATCTGAAGCTGTAATTCAGAAGCAGTTTCGGATACAACAAATGTAATGTCAAATAAGAATGATTATAAATCTAATGTAAATGATTTATTCGTATATTAAATGATTTATTTTATTAAAGCCCCGTAGGGCTTTTGTGGTCATAACATATTTCGATCATTTACAAACAATACGGAAAACATACAAGTACGTATTTATCATTCCAGTAAATATTATCATTTTACAAATATAATACGTACACAACTAATTATGTTTGCTTTGATGCGAGACGGAGAAATTTTGAAAATATCGAAAAGGTCTGCATATGTATCGTATTAACAATTTGGTGAGATCGCATTTGCGGCGAATGATTATGAATAGTTATTGCTAGGATTGTCGAAGTTGAAAAGATGGTGGGGTCTAGTGGATTTAACAGGGACACGGAAAAATACTTATTATTTGAGGGCAGTTAGTGAGGTTGTTCAGAAATTTGAAAAGTATGAGAATTTCTTTAAATTATTATGTAAAGAAATTCTCAAACTTATATTAGGGTTTCGCGAATTCCTTACAAGGAAGACCTGGGCTTGAGTTCACGTGATTTTGATGTTATTGTGAATTTCGATTGCAATATTATGTTAAAGAATATTATAAGGTTGACAAAAAATATAGACAATAATTATAATTAATGTTATTCTGTTATATTTATGTTGGTTATGAAAAAAATCTATACCTTTTGTTTTTATCCAGACCTAACATTATATTTGATTATATGCATTGGTGTATTCTGTGTCGTTTGTTTCAATGATATAGGCTTGTGGTCCTAGTAATACCTACTTAAAATGTCTTGGGTGATAATAATATTTTCTGGTTAACGTTATTGATTTTTTAAATTTTATGTGAATCCGCACAAAACTCCTCCCAACCGAATAGATCCAGTGAGACTTTGGCATACCCAGTTGGTCTATGTTGTGAGGCTAAAGGTAGTGGGGAAGGGATTGAGGAGGTGAATAGGAAGGTGGAGAATTGCCTGGTTATTCAGATACAGTCACCAAACACTCCTGAAGTCGTGCCGCAAATTTACCTTGTTTTAAATTATTAAATTGTGATTTAATACGAATTAATCACTTAAAATTATTTGCGTATGCCGGGATTTGAAACCTCCGGATCGCTAGTCGAGAGCCTTACCCCTCGACCACGGAGGACGTCAGAATAGAAACATAAGCGAATATGGGAATAAAATTTTCAATATATTTTGTTAACCTATCTGGCGCCCCGGATTCCAAAAGTCTTACGTGAGCATATATTTATGAACAATAATTTCTATGCTTACCTAAAGTCATAATCAGATTTCAAGTTCTGACTTAATAATGTCTAGATTCCATAGAATATGCGAGCTGAATGCAGAGCTCTGGTATAAACTTAGAACTTTACGAAGTGAAGATTGCACATACTCGTACAATATACATTCAAAATGATTAATTTACAGGTTTCCAAATTACAATATGTATGTATTTGACTTCTCGAAGTGAGATTGCTCCACGTCTCAACATTAAGTTTTGTCTTTTCACTAAAACGGCGTTATAGAAATTGTTCAAATATCTACGTTCATACGCATATAAAAACTTCGTATTCTGTTTCAAATAAATAATTATACAATTTTAAAGTTTTAAAATTAATCATCATGTTGAAAATCTTTGCAATTTCATTGAATACTTTATTTACTTAACTCTCTTAGGGCTTGCATAAAAAAAGTGGTGCAGGGTATTTATAAGAAAATAGTCTTTCAGCGTTGGTCAGTTTATTTCTCTTATATACAGGGTTCACAGCTTACAGTAAAAAAACAGAGTACAGGAAGTTGTAGTACAAAGTTAAATCACTTAAAGTTTAAACAATGTTCACTAACGTTCTCGCTATACACTTAGCGTAATAACCTTAACAGAGGACTTGTGGTCTCTTAGTTGGGTTAAGGTTTTCCCGACAAGTAATGTCCCCGAGGGCGCTGTTACTTGAATTCCCAAGGAGGACCCAGAGGGCTCTCTCGACTTGGTACTGGGGAGGATTTAACTTGGGCAATGACCACTAGGATTCTGTTGCTTAGGTTAACCAGGAGACTGGATACTCTGGCTCCATATAGGCCTGCACGGTGTTATATACCCTTTGGGGCGGGGTAGTGTCAGCCGATGACGGAGGGGTGGGGGTAGCTCGGCCAATGGGGTGTCTTCTTGTCCGGGTGGTGAGCCGAAAGTCGCCGAGCGAGACGGCGCTATGCGTGTGAGGGAGAAAGTATTCGGATCCGTGCGTCGGATCAAATACCGCGCACTACGCAAGTATTAATAAGTTACAGAGTGCATTAAAATTATCTGCATAATACAAATAATAATATTTTTATTTACAGCTAAATGAATGGGATATAAACTTAATTTATTCATATTGGCACTACAGCAAACAATACAATATTAAAAAATATCACGGTAAAAAGGTTTCTATATAGTCCTCTATGAATAATGCTTTTTTATTGTTTGGGAAAAATATACCTGTTGCTTTTGATGACCACCAAATCGATTATTATATATAAAGTTTTGATTATTGATTATTTCAGGTCAATAAAATATGGGCTCCGATGATTAGCAATAAATATTTAAAGTTTTTTTTTATTTATTTATCTATAAAAAGTATATTTACGTTAGGTTTTTTTATGACTGTCTCACACTCACTAGGATATACCTGTGTCGAGGCAGGCGTAGTACCTACAACTGGTATGACGATCAAAATGAAAGAGACTCTGATACGCAATAAAGCATTTTATACCCTCCGTTCGCGTCGTACATTCATCAAAGGATAATCGGGCAACTCCGATTCATGCAACTTCAACACCTCCTTTGAAAAATCATTAAAACGGATAAAAAAAAATATTTAAAAAATTGGTTAAATAGGTTACTTTAGGTTAGGTTATGGGCTATAAAAAAAATAATTAATGACTTTTCAAAGGGGTGTTGAAATTGTATGATTCTGAGTTGTCATGGAACCCATCAGAGACCTACTTCATTATTATTCCATAATCTCTGACCTACCATATACATGATCGATAGGTTTTTCATTTCAGTATTCAAAACAGAGACATACGAAAATTAAAAATAAACAAAAATTTTAACAAAACAAAAAACGACTTCAAAAAATGCACTAAAAAGTAAAAAAATAATTTCGTATTCTTCTACAACTTCATAATCAACTTACTTTTTCTTATCATCAATATGTAGGTACGATTGTTACTTTTGGAGTCGGTGTCAGTCAAGGTAGGTTTGTAACTACATACATAGTTATAGGTGAGGTGTGCTTGTATCGCACAAGCGACTTGAAGAGGCGAGAGGCGAGAGCGGAGCCGCGGCGGCGCGGGGAGCTGTCAAGTGAACCCGCCGGGCCGGGTACCTTTGCTGACACCGACTCCAAAAATAACAATCGTACCTACATATTGATGATTAGAAAAAGTAAGTTGATTATGAAGTTGTAGAAGAATACGAAATTATTTTTTTACTTTTTAGTGCATTTTTTGAAGTCGTTTTTTGTTTTGTTAAAATTTTAGTTTATTTTTTGATTTTTAGTGAATCTGAAGTACACTAACTAATTTGTCTGAATATGGGTAAACCTACTAAACGTACTGCTCATATGAGACAGACATAATTTGACCATAGCGACGTTAAGGTCAAATTAAGAGATTCGGCCGAGTTTCGTTAATTTGTCATGGATCCGATAATCAAAACCTAACCAAACTCTCATTAAATTACCCTTGAAGTACATCCTTTCCAATAAAAAAAGAATCATCGAAATCGGTTGGCGTGATATTGAGTTATTCGTCCATTTGTCGCGCACATACTTATGCAAATTTAAGACTTATATGGTTTTCTCATGGATGCTATTGTCGGAACTGGACCAAATTAAAATGGGACCACACGGGAAGCATCAGCTTTCAAATAAAAAAAGAATCATCAATATCGGTTCACCCAGTCAAAAGTTCTGGCGTAACAAACATAAAAAAAAAAAAAAAAAAAAAAAAAAATACAGTCGAATTGAGAACCTCCTCCTTTTTGAAGTCGTTTAAAAAGAGAATCGGAGTTCAATGTGAAAATTCAAAATTACAAATAATGGAGTTACAAACATAGCCCTAAATCTTTGATGAAATCCTAAAAACTCAACGACAGTATCGTCACTCGTTGTTAACTCCTAAACTTTATAACAGGACACCAGGCAACAATTCATAAACAGCAAAACAGTGTCTAGTAGGGAAACCCTAGCTCCTTACTCGCCGGTCTCGTTAGATAAAGTTTAGGCCACGTCTCGATGTTTAATTCACATTAAAAAAGTTTCACGTATCTAACAAAAGGTGATTTTATATTCTTCTTATTAATTATTTATTCAAACGCGCTCCGTCATTATTTCGTGTCGGGGATGTAGAAAGTATGGATTACACAAACACATGCAAGTTATGCTTTTGGATTGAATCACAGATATAATTTTGTAATTGTGTTCCTTTCTTGAAAGACTTGATACGGGCAAAATTATTTTTCATATTCCGTACGTACAGCCGAAAACAAACAATTGGAAGGCGATTATAAGTTCCACTGCCCCGGGAACCATTTTTTGAATAAGCTACACCTCTGCCACAAGTCAGCCCTAGTTCGCTGCGTTTTGTTGCCAGGGTTCATTTTGGAAGCGAATGCGTCTGCCCATCGACAATGTAGCAGGCTGGATCGGAAGAAAGTGGTTGAGCGAGATCTTTTGATCTCTCCAGCAGGACTACCCTCTCACCGCAGTGGGAGAGTTGGATCCATACGTCCGTTACTCCTAAATACACTGACCTCCAGATTCCTATCCACACCTCATACCATTTTCCTTCCCAGAGCTTCATCTCGTTACTTTTCTAAACATACCCTCCACACAGCATCGCCAAAGTTGACATAAGCCCTGAGTGGAATTATTTTCCCTGGAGCCTCCCGGGTAGAACTTATGTATAAAAAGGACAAAAGATTTCATGATGCTTTTTTTTTTACTTTAACTCCACGCAGGAGGCCCTGAGGAAAATAATTTCTTCTCGGAGGTTCTTTTGGGGAGAAAAAGGAATGAACATTGGTCTCGAAGAGACGCGTTTGGCCTATTTCCCGACTATGCACCGGTGCCGAAGGGATCAATGATGCTAGTTCCTCGAAGCACCTTCCATTGAAATACCGGTAGAACAAGGGTAGCATTCCCATCCGACGCCTGTGTTCTAAAGATTGCAATCTGTCTGGCTTAAGTAAAGACTACTGTTTAATTTGGAGGTCAATATCATACCATTATATACCTACTGGAAAATACTCGTCGATGGCGTATAGCAAGATACAGGACATTGTAAGAGTTGAACGCAATAAAGAAAAGCTTTCAGGACCCTTTAAAAATTTTGTATTCCAACTAAATGCTATTTTTTACATACGCACGTTCTCAACTACTACCGATCTCCACCGTATCACAACTCCGCGTGCCGTGCTTATAATACGAATATCTCAAGTCCAACCGCCATAGGTCGAAGTTTCGTGAGGAAGAAGACATAAAAGTGACACCAAACACATCATTATTTATATTAGAGGCCACAATAAAAATAATATACGACACACATATTAATGTACTACGGATAGGTACTGAATGTATAAAGGAGAGATATAGAGAAGCCGATATAGAGATATAGAGATATAGAGGACCACTTTCTTGGTTTAAGGACTTCTTTATGGCAAAAACATGGAATATTTAGTGAACAGTGGTTGGGCGTTTACACTTACACAATTCATAGCTACACTTACCTACATACATTTACGTATATCATAGTCTCTGTGCTTGTATCTTGATTGTAATTTATTCCTTCCTACCCATCCCTATCATGTTACTTTTTCCCATTCTATCCCATCCCCATGTATCTGTTAACGTTACCATAACAATCAGTGTCGTCAATCGAAACTCGTCGCGTAAGCATATAATTTTCCGCTCCCCGCATCCTCAAACTGAATCCGCATACCGCAAGTACATGAATAAACCAGCCAAGATAGCAGAGTGTCCATGAGTTACCGCAGTAAGTCCCTTCCTTCCTTTCCTTTAAGTGCATTCTTTCTACTTGTACAGTGGTCTTTCACGCACCTATATTTCAAAACACATACAAGGTCCTTCGACATGCGCATCCACACAAAACACACATAATTCAAACAGTGTTAGTCAATACGAATACATAGCAAAAATGTACTACATATTTTCAACATTCGGCGGAGGAGTAATTTTTTTAATCTCTTAAAATTTTTTTTTTTTTTATTGTCTTTTTTTTAATTTTTCTGTTTGTCAATCTGCAAAACTCGTTCGAGTAATTTTGCAATATTTAATTTGCCAAAACCGGTTAAAACCATTTCGCAACTTGCTTGAGATGAATATATACGTATTTTGGTGCATAGATCTGAATTGCCAGGTATTTCCCTGTCTACCTCTCGACATCTCCTTCCCCTCCCTACTTACCTTCAGCCTCACAATATCCCTCAATTGTCTCACTGGCTCCAGGCGGTTGAGAGTATTTGGACACGTGTGCTATTTACATAAAAAAAATTCAAATAGCATTAAATTTAAGCAACATCGCATAAGTACGTTCTAGAATCTAGAACATTAAGAGCGTTTAACCAGCCAGCGGACGAAAATCCACATTTCGTCGAAAGTTGTTCTTCCGATCGTGCAGGGCGGTTACAATGAGAAAGATTGATTATTCTCCGTACCAGCTTTTTTAAATTATAACTCAATATCGAATTTATTTCAATCCAAATTAGCTTGAATTTATACCTTCATCCAAAAATGCTGAAAGGCGTGATGATAAAACTATTAAAATAGTGTACTTTTTGTAGTTATTTTTTGATTATAAGTATTTATCATTTTTCAATAATGTCTAAATTTAATAAGAATGTTAAAAAAATCTGAAATATATTAGTTTGTAAGTGCGCAAATAAATACACAAATGGACCAATTTTCTTCAAGAAACACAGGTACGTACATATTTTTTAATGATTTTATTGAAACTAAAATTAAAATTCTAATACATAACTTTGCTAGATAATGGATTGATTTATTTTACTGCATGATTACATTATTTGAAATGGGTGTGGTATAATACAAAAACTTTTTTGAAAATTTAACAAATCTGCCAACGACCTATGGAATAACCTTATTATACTAAAAATTTAAAAAAATTCTAAAAACTTATTACATAACTATGCTAGATAAAAGAACAATCTTTCGAAATCCATTTATAATTTTTTGTGGAAAAGAGTCAATACGTCTAAAAACTTTTTTGAAAATGACGTATTTCCGGCTTTCTCTGGTAATGCCCTCTTAATGGTTTGTACATTACATTACGTTTGTACATACATTACTAGTTACTATGTTCCAATCACCGATTTGCAATCAGCCTGCCTAATCGTCATTATCTGCTTAGCGGTTTTCCACTGCGGAAACTAATTGTTTCAAATCGTTAGTGTGGCGATAGAAGTTAGAATACAATATAGGTGAGCCGACCTTTGGTCCCCCGACAGTTGGACCTCCGATGAAATATTTATTATAAACTTTGTGTATTATTTATGTAATTTTGAATTTTGTAATTTTTTGTGAATTATTTATGAGTTTCAAACCTAAAATCGATTCCAAAAAACTTTTGATAAGTTGATATGGATATAAACAGTGTCGATCTATTTACTTATACTCTGGTGTATACAGTATGTATACGTAGTTTCATCCTTGATTAATTTGATTGAAATGTTTTATAGTTTTGTTATTCGGCGGTACAACCTCGCTGCACACCCCTTCGGGGACACTTAGTTGTATTTTGTGAAAGCAGGTATACCGTGTTTTCTCTAAACCGAGTGCATATTGTATATACTAAGTATGTCGAGAGACAACTGTCGGGGGATCAACTTTCACGGAATCATTTTCTCTGAATGTTACATAATGACTTTTTGGGCTACACCGACCAAATACAGAAATCCACAATAACTTTTTTCTCTTATCCAAATAATCGAATCTTCCCTTCACCTCTCTAAACCAAACAAACATCTTAAAAAATGTTTTTATCGAGATTTATTATTGTCAAGGGTATTTTGTACCCTTCCCGGTTTATGGGCACATTATTTAAGGGCGTTTCTGGATATTTATTAAGCGAAGGGAAAAACAAATTTTATTTAATAAAGCAAAATACATTTCCAGTGGTGATGAAATAAACAAAGTGGAAAACCATTTATGCAAGGAATACTGACTGGGAATTTCATTTCCGCAGGTTCCGAGCATTGAGATGGTGGTATTAAAAATATTTTCTTCTCTGAACACTTCTGCTAAAGTTGGTTCTGCGAAAGGATAAAGTAAAAGCTTTATTTAATGTTTGCAATTATGAAATTGCTAACTTATTATTCATCTTTTCGCACCAGATTTAAATGTCCGGGTTAAATTTTCCCCCCAAAAAAAAAAAAAAAAAAAAAAAAAGAAGGAAAAACTAAACCCTTTCATACACTTCCCCAAATGATCATCTAGTGAATCCACGTTATGCAATTGCACTATATAAGTATTATAAATACAAAACAATACAAGAACAACATGTCAACCTACTAGAGACCAAATGGGAATATAATTCACCGACTCCAGATATTTTCATATCAGAGGGTTCGGCTCTGTGGCATTTCTAATTGAACCTATAAATCCTACTGATCCCTCAATATAAATATTTAAAAAATCTTTTGTAATCCTACATGTATTTAAAATTACTGCTTTTTGCATTTTTATATACAAATTCTTTGACAAATCTAATATGCTTAAATTTTGAATCAGATTCCTAGGTATTATGCCAGTGGCCGAAATAACAAATGGTAATATTTTTATAGTCCGAGAATGCCAAATTCTTTTAATCTCATTTCCTAAATCTGTGTATTTTCTAATTTTTTTAAATTATATTATAATTACTACTATAAAATTAAAACTTGACTGTTTAAAACAAAAATACAAATAACAACCCAATGTTACGTTTAAAATAAAAGACAATCAGCATCGTACCATTGGAAATGCATACTTATAAGTGGAGGCGCAGTTTATGACACAATCAGTTATAACAAAAATACAAATAAACAACGTCTAATACATACAATTTGACAATTTGAGTTGGCATCGCGGTTGGATCCCATCCAGGCGTTCCGTGTTAGATTCCTCGGCTGGCTAAGTCCTCCATCACGACTCAAGCAACATTTTCGGCTTACTGTGGTGGTAGTACGAGATTTTCAAATATTGTCGGGTTACGAATAACCCGGGAATTCGTAAGTCTTTCTGTTTAAGTAAAAAATATATATATAAAAGACAATCAGTATCGTTCCATTGAAAACGTCATCATCATCATCATTTTCTTCCCCTTATCCTATTCGGGTCGGGGACCCACTACATCGACAAGGTTCCTCCCTTCGTCTTGGGCTGATTGTTCGGCCTCCGTCCATGGCAGTCCCATTCTCTCCTCACACAGTTTCTAAAGTTGCCTCGCCCAACTTTGTCTGTGGCGACCCACTGGACGCCTACCCCCTGGAATCGCACTCAGTATTTTCCTCGAAATTCGGTCATCAGACATGCTTAGCACGTGCCCAAGCCACCTCAGTTGCGATTTTTCTATGAAGAGTAGCAGTGGTTCAATGTTTAGATCGTCTCGGAACTTCGATCATTGAAAACGTATAGTTTTAAATAGGTTTTGATAAAATATTTGATGTTACATCTATCATTGTTGTATTTTAAATTTGAAAAGCACACACCTCGTCGTCTTCTAAGAAGTATTTTAAATTTTTTTTTTATAATCTTTATTTATAAAGTTACATAGATGATTGTGCTGTGCCTGTCTCACTAGGAATTCCTGTGTTTAGAGCAGGCGCATTTTAGCATAAGTAGTTTAACACAAAAATAAGGATAACAACAATAATATTATTTACATTTAGAGTAGAAATACAAGGACAATCAGCATTTTACCACAAACCTACTAATCTTTTAAGTTTACCCGAGATCGGAAATTACATGTTTTTTTATCAACCAGTAGACTACCTTTCCCGATCAGCCCATTTATTTTGTCTTATTAAAATATTTAGGTATGGTGTGTTGTCTTACTTTGAAAGTGGACGTCTTGTTTTCAACTAGATGTCCACTTTCTTATAGTACGATGATTCACAAAGATAAACTTAAATACATAATTAGGTATATTGATTTCTATGAATCTGTACCTATAATCATACCAAAATTATTGGTTACTGGTTACCCGTGTGTGGCCACTTTGGTAATCCGGTCGTAGTTGACGTGACGCCAAACTACGACATGTAAATTGGTGAATGCCCTTTGACAATCGCCGCCAACAGAAAGGTAATTGTAGAAATTATTATTACAAAACTACATTGCGATGACATTCCGACGTTGTTGAGTTGTTTTCCTTTATCCACAATGCAGCGTTACCACACCATTGTACGTTATACCTGTATATCTTATATCAAGGTTCAGCTAATAATGGTATATAAATATGTTTATGCAGGTTATGAAAGATTGTTATCTGCCTTCTTGTTTGGTTAATTACTGCGAAATGATAATTTTACAACCAAATAGTTTTGCATGCCTTGCAATGCCACCCAGAAAAAGAAAGTGTTTTAATTCAAAAGATTGAAGAAGAAAAAATGTTTTAATACCGTTTATTGAAGTGCTTTTGGACACACAATATTTATTGAAGTGAAAACTTCTTCAGCACCGTTGTGATTTGAAATTCGATGAAATGAAAAAGCGACACTAAAAAGAGACAAACACATACATCTACAGGTGGAATACATTTTACAGTGTTTCCTATTATCTCGGTCTCCTCATTGTGCGGTGCTTCGTAGCCTTCTGATTCTTGTGTACTTGTTCTTGTGTACTTGTTCTTGTGTTCTTGTGTAGTTTTCTGAAGGTTTTACTTTTACCGCGTGTGAACTGCACACATATTTTTGTTTTTCTTCTGGCACGTACACGAATAAATCTTTTTTTCCGAAGCATGAGCAGACCACGTACAGTTCTCCATGTGAGAAGCGTGGATTTTCCAAATTTACCCTCTGCTATCCCCTACCGCTACCATGTATCCTTTGCAATCTCTCCCTCTGCCTCTGTCTCTCCCTCGTCCCTTACCTCTCCATCCCCCGTCTCCTGCGCATCCTTTCCCAGCTTAAGTTGCAGCTTTGCAGCTAAACTATATAAAATACACCCATTTTTCAACAAGTCGCTCGCCACCTATTGTAAAATTTGTATTCAAAATTTCATAACGCCAGAGCTCACCATTATATATAGAAACCTCTGTGGAAGTGCGCACAACAACTCACCAAAGTTTCATCGCAACCGGGACTCGCAATTGACTCCCAATCCGAAGATCGAAGGATCGATTCCCGGCGTGGGCAAATAAATTTTATTTTATTAATTTGTATTATATTACAATTAATTAATTAGTTAAAAATAATATAAAGTACTAACTGGAGTCCCCGAATAGTCCCGAGTCCAGAATAAAAATAATACAACTTTCAGGCATACTGTGGCAAATTTATTTAAATTTAATAAAATTAAAAGTAAAAACAGACCACAGCACCTTTTTTTAAGAACTACGAAAGTTTTTCTCTTACTTTTTTTCTTACTCTCGAAATAAATGTTTTTCATAATAGCCATTAAATTTTTTCAGCGGGCAAAATGGGATACTTCGACAGAAGTGAAACAATTTTTTAAAATTTTTATTATCTTTATAATAATACATATTATCCTTTTAAAGTTGATGTGAGATTTTTATTGTCCTCTCCCCCCCTCAGTTTAAATGAGATTTTACTGGACCACTTCTCTCCCCATTTTGACCTCACGTAATTAATATATGCCTCTTAACGACACCGAAATACGAGTACTCTAGATTTTTCGAATGGTTCCTATTTGTATTTTTGATTTTAATTATTTCCACGAATAATAAAGGTTGTTCTTAGGATTACTAAAACTTCAAAAAATTGATAAACACATCTCAGTAATTTAGTTCTGTCACTGTAAGTTAATGTTAGAAGTTCTGCGAGTAGGTATTTTAGTTTTTAGTTTGACAGTTCGAAAATGAATTTTACTCCGAAACAGCTGAGACAATAATGAAAAATTAGAATGCTTGCCGAACCTGATAGTAACATCATTTAATTTGATTTATTTTAAATTACAAACAAAATTAATGGAGTTCCATGAATTATTAACACAAAAAATTATTAGTAATTTGCGGCTAGCCCAACACTTATAATAATAGAATATTACAACACATTTTCATTGTTACTTACAGGAAATCTTTTTTCATCCTTCATGTTCTTTCTCTGGTGGTTTTCCAATTTTCCGGCCTCAAGCTAATAATATAAGATTGCATCACACCATTGTAGGGTTATTTTATGGTTTCCCACAGTTTGATGGTGCCGTTGGACGTCTAAACAGCTATCAAACTTTTGATGAGAACATCCCATCACAATTCCAAAATCAAATTCCATTCTTAATACGAGCCGCAGGCTTTTGGCGGAACCTCGTGCTCGTGCGTACGTAGGTACTCGAATCTACGTGTTTGCAAATTGCTCATGTGAACGTAGATGTGGAATGTTCGGCGTTATTGATTTATTCATCCTGATTAATTCAACACGCTTGGCCCTTTGTCGAAATTCATTTGTCAGGAATACCAAATGAGTGTCGCGAACAATGGCGGTAAGCTGATTTCTGGCGGGAGAGTGGTGTGTTCGCTGCTTTGGCGCGGTTCGCATTGAAGAATTTGGAAGAATCGGAAATCATACAAACCTACCTCGGAATAACTCTAGCTGCCTATCTAGTTTTAGTTTAGTACTCTACTAACTCATGAAAAAGTCGATCAAATTCAAAGGATTTGAAAAGTAGGACTTGGCTTGACATATGCGGTTCATGCCTTAGAAGTTAGGGAAGTGGAGGAACGCGAGTCAAAATCGAATGATTTGAATTACGATGAAGTTTTAGAGTGTTCATGTACGAGTGTAGGTTTCCAAAGAAACAGCAATTCTTTTATTTCTTTTGCACGAGAATCACCGGAGCAGTAAAAGCTGGACTTTTTCGAGGTTTTTTCCTTACTTTCGGGCTCGCCTAGGGTGGTATATTCGAGTGTGGAACAGGCGGAAAGGCAGTGACGTGCACAAGTTTTTGGTCGGAAAAGTTTTTTAAGCCTGCCTAAAAATTCTCTAAAAAACTAAACTTTGGCAAACTGAAAGAGGTATAGCAACGGCATATCACAAAAATAAATTACTATAATAATTTTTGTCGTGAAAATCTAAAATCAAGTCCGATGTTTGATTAGGTTATAATTACGACATAATGATATAGCCAAGTTATATAACCAAATAACTACTTCATTTAAGCATATTACAAACTAACTAACTAACCATCACGCCGTTTCCCCGCAGGGGTAGGCAGAAAGGACGGACCGCCAAACAACTCGGTCTTGGCACACGCTCTTTGCCTCACTCACATTCATACATTGTCTTAAACATACTCTTCTATTATTCTGACCCTTGACAAATATCTGATTCACTTGATCGTGTCATGTCTTCTTCGGGCGTCTCCGACTTCTTCTACCATTCACATTTACGTCATAAATTCTTCTTACACTACTTTCTTCATTTATTCGCTTTACATGCCCAAACCATCTGAGGGTCCCTTTCTTAATCTTACTCATTACGCTTTACAAGCCTACTGATAATATTATGTTACTGGATAATATTTGTATACATTTTAATGAAAGCCAACAAATTATGTTAATAATTTCGTTAGTAAAGTTGCAAAAATTAAAAGAGATACTGATTGCTACATTGTAATTTGTTCCGAAAGGCACTGCCTTTTTTAACGCTAACACTAATACAAACAAGTGTTCCATTGAATGCGCATGCACACACATGCACTTTTTGTACAGTCGAAATTTATTACAAAATACTTGTCATTTTCGTACTTAGTTTCTGCTTTTGACAGATTATTGTAGGGCGGTCAATGAAACGCGCGCGGCGCTGCATTTGGGGGCTAAAGCTGATACTACTTTTTTATTTGAGTAAGTCAGAGTAGGCTTATATGGAATGCACGCCTCTGCATAAAAGTGCCTACTTCCTTACGTAAGTAAATGTTTTTTGAGGTTATCTTATTTTCCTAGCATATTTTCAGGGTAGATATTTTAGTGAAGAGGTACTTTGGGATTAATGAGATGCAGTAGTTCTCAACCATTTCGGAATTAATTAATTTGAATTTTTACCTAATTTACCTAAACGTATCTTTTTTATATTAGCTCCATACAGGAGGCCCTAAGGAAAAAATAATTCCCTCGGGACCTACGTCGTCTTTGGGGATGCTGTATGGAGGGTCTTTTTAGGAAAAAGAAGGAGTGGAAGTTCTGGGAAGGAAAAAGATACGAGGAGTGAGTAGGCGGGTGGGTAGGGATCCCGAGGTCAGTGCGTCCAGGAGTGACGGAAGTATAAATCCATCCCTCCCACTGCGGTGCAAGGCGATGAGTCGAGAGAGTCCGGCTGGCGAGGTATAGGTCAAGTCTCCCTCAACTAGTCTCTCCCGATCCGGATCGCTATTTGAACGCGTTTGCCACCGAGACCTAGACAAACCTCACCCCATGAACCTGGGCACCCCTACTAAGTCACCAAACGTAGCGAACCACTTGGGGTGACCTGTGGCTCAGGTGTTGGTTATCCAATAAATGGTTCCCGGGGTGGCGGTACCCGTAACCTGTACCCGCCTCCCAAATTGTAAACTGTAATTTATCTATCTTATATAATTATATTCCTGCTTTAGTGATTACGATCTTTGACCAAGAATTCGGAGAACCCGGGTGTAAACACCGGCAAGCGCAAGTAAATTTTATTTGATTAATTTGCGATTTTTCCCAATTTATTAATTAAAAATAATATGTAATATATTTGCGGCATATCCTAGAGTGGTAGATACTTTCAGTAATGCCCTGGTGAAATGCCACCATTCAGAATCGAAACGTTGCTTGAATTGACTTTAGCAGTTTTTGGTGACCGGATTTGGATAGCCGGGTACAGTTTGTCAAATGAGAGTAGAAAACATAGGAGGGCGTCACTGTTTTTCAAATGGCAATACTAAAAATATAATCATGGTGGTAATCTTAACTGTGTTTCCTACATTTTTATTAAAAATTAAAAAGGTGTAAAAATGAAAAATAAATTTTTTCATTGCAATATAGATAGCCACTGATCTCAAAATTAGAAATGCATTTAGGTATATTATTATCATATATATATATATATTTTTTTTACAGTGAATACCGCACAAAAAATCTCAACTGCTCCCGTCTAGAGCCAGTGAGACTATGGCATCCCCAATTGGGGTATGTTGTGAGGCTGAAGGTAGTGGGGAGGGGAAGGAGGTGGGGAAGAGGAAGGTTGGGAAGTACCTGGCTATTCAGATCTGGTCACCAAACACGGCTAAAGCCATTTTCAAGCCACGTTTCAATTCTGAATGGTGGTCTTACACCAGGGCGATACTAATAGTATCTTCCACTCTGGAACATGCCGCAATAATACTATATATTATTTTAAATGAATTAATTGTGAAATAACACAAATTAATCAAATAAAATTTATTTGCGCATGCCGGGTTCGAACCCGCGACCTCCGGATTGTGAGTCAAGAGTCTTACATATCGATTTAAAATGTGTAATAACGATTTTCCGCCAAAACGCCGTGACTTTTTTATATTCGAGAATTCGGCGGCGTTGACGTCACGCCGGCAACATGGGTGATAGCCAGCTTACCGGCCAGTGGCGTTATCTGTGTCATAATGACGTTGCCAGTTAAAATCAATTTACTTTTAAAAATAATTCACTCAGGCATTTACCAACTATGTTGCAATGATTGTCCTTCGTTCTACATAGGTAAGACAACTAGAAATATAAATATCAGAATCACAGAACATTTAAGATGCTTAAATAATAATAATTTTTCAGAATTTGCTAATCACCTAATTTCCACAGATCACAATTTTAATAAGGACACGAGCTAAAATTCTTCACCGTAATAATAAAAGCAAAAAATTAGATAATTTAGAAGCACTAGAAATCAGAAAATCCCTAAATAATAATGCTAGTATTTTGAATAACCAAATTAACTTATTTTTCAGTCCCATTCTAAATATTTTTCCAATTAACCGCTCTGTTCTTTCCGGAAATCCCCTAATTACCCCCACCCCTTTGCCTACCTCCCACTCAAACACCTGATTTGTATATCTGTCAACATTCTGTATCATAGTTTAGTTATAATATTCTCCTGACGAAGGAAGGGTGCTTCCGAAACCGGTAGAGTGTGTATAAAATAAAAGTGGTCTCCAACAAATTTATATGTGTTTTATATTGTAAAATCAATTTATTCAAATCAATAATTATGAATGAAAATATATATTTTTTTTTTACCTTAATACAGCACAAGAGTCCCAACTGCTCCTATCTGGAGCCAGTGGGACTATGGCATCCCCAATTGGGGTATGTTGTGAGGCTGACGGCAGAGGGGAGGGGAAGGAGATAGGGAAGAGGAAGGTGGGGAAGTACCTGGCTATTCAGATCTGGTCTCCAAACACGGCAGAAGCCATTTCAAGCAACGTTTCAATTCTGAATGGTGGTCTTACACCAGGGCGATACTGAGAGTATCTTCCACTCTGGAACGTGCCGCAAATATACTATATATTATTTTAAATGAATAAATTGTGAAATACACAAATTAATCAAATAAAATTTATTTGCCACGCCGGGATTCGATCCTGCGACCTACGGAATGCGAGTCAAGCGCCTTACCGCTGCACTACGCCGGCCGTCAAATTTCCAAAATTACAAAAAAAAATTGTAAAATTACACATTATTAGAACAATACGCAGAATCAGCAAAATAAACTTAAATCTTCCACACATTTTTACCGGTTTCACAATTTGTGAAAATACCGCGTTGTCGAACTATGACGTGAAATCCGCAATTTTTAATACATAACTCACGTCAAGAAAAAAACGACTGAAATTTTTTTCTCTGCCCCAGGGCAAACGGTGTAATTTTGACAGGCGATGATTTGAGAGGACCAATTAATGGAAGACTCAGCCGTTGACGTATTGAGATGACGGAGGCGACCTCTTATTAATAATGACTGAATAATTGACTAGAATATGGACTTGGAATATTAAACGCTTGGCTCTTCGTGATTCTTGAATTTTGAAGCTTTTGACGCGAACTTTGACGGAAGCACGAACTTCGAAGTGATAATTAAAATCATTTGGGGGTGTTAATTTAATTTGTAAAGCACTTGAATTCAGTTAATATCAATATAAGATTCCCACGGGACATAAATCATCTTTGGAGATGCTGCATGGAGGGTTTTTTCAAGGAAATGAAGCAGCGGATATTTTGGGAAGAAAAAAGGTTATGAGGGGTGGGCAGAAAGCTGAGGATCCAGAACCGACCGACGTATCAATTCATCCCTTCCGCTGCGGTGAAAGGCGATGAACCCGTGCACCTCTGCTAAGTCGCCAAATGTAGCGAACTGCTTGGGGTAACCCTTGACAGAGGTGTTGGTTATCCAATAAATGATTCCCGGGTGGCGGTTCCCATACCCGCCTCTTAAATTGAAAAATATATTTTTATTTAAAAAAAAATTGTAACCAAAACTAAAAATACATATTAAATATAGGAGTGTACATTGGTTTATGTATTAGATAAGTACACAAACTTAACATTAGAAAAAAAAACATTTAAAAGTAGTTAATATTATGTAAAGAATAGAAATACATTGTTATAAGTTGAGGTTTCTCATAATCCGTCTCAATAGGCTAGCTTTGAGGCAGTAATTTCGGAAATTATTTCATAATACCTATAAATTTTTATTAAACACTTTATTAAAATATGTTCCCTGAATGGCTTGGTTAAATTAATAACTTCCAATTTGGGTGAGTGAGTATTTCAAATTATGAAGGCACAGATTTTTAGTACTTCAGATTTTAGAATCCAATGTGTATTTATCGACAAGGGAAGATCTTTGTTGCTGAATGGTAAGCTTCTTGCCTCGGAATCCAGATATTGCGATTTCAAATCTCATCCTGGACATCGTCCATTTTAGAATCTTCACAGACTTAACTTAGTTGCCTTAAAAAAGCCCTGTTTTATTTATATAACTAGCTGGAGTTCCCGGTGCCCAGGGAGTTGATATACGGGGTTGCCGGATCTTGCTTTATATACCCATACCAATGGGTAGACCCATACATAAAAAAAGGTTTCGAATGGTTCACAATGTTCCAGAACATTCGAGAGTGTTTTGGAATGTTCCACAATGATCTGGGATGTTTCGGAATATTCCAAAACGTTGCAGACTATTCCCGAACATTCCACAACATTCCAGAATTTTCCGGTATGTTCTGGAATGTTGTGGAGTGCTTTCGAACACTCTAGAATATTCTGGAGGGCGAAATATCCAGCCCTTATATCTTCAAAAGCACGCCCTTCAGGTGAAAATGGGAACCTTCTCCATAGACGGGGGATAGAGGGCTACCACACCACATAACTCCTTTGATCGTACCGGGACTCGTTTCTGAGTTATAGCGGGACGCCCATTTTTTTACACTTTCTTTTTTAATATAGTATATTGATATTGATTAATATTTTATTATTTAAAAAACCCTTGAACCCCGGAAACGCAATAGAGCTTAATTTTTCGTTCAGAGAAAATGAAACCAAATTTCACACATTTTTTATTTCTGTTTGAACTTGGAAAGAAACAGTAGATAGTACTCAGTTTTAAGAAATAATATTTTATTTGAATATAGAAGGGGCTCGGTGAGTCTGGTTTGTTTCAGAAATAAAACAGGCCTATTTAGAGAGGGAGAAATGGCGCAATTTGGGAGGAAATGTTAATAAACGTTGCTTATTAGACAACTCTCTTAAAATTCACGAAATTTAAATGAGATTCATATTTCTTGAGCTTAAGAAGTAAACGGACCTTGCCGTAACAAAGGATGAACTCGACGTGGAACCTTAAATATTTTATCCAAAATTAAAACATTAACGCATATTTATAACTTTTGAAAGTGGAGACTCTCCGAAAAGACAGGACATGACTAAGAGATCGAATAACTACTTGAGTTGGGTCGTGTTTAAGGGGCAGGATAGAATGAATGACGATATATGAACGTGAACAATATAAGGAATGCAGTAAGATGGAATCTTGTGGTATCCCATTGCCTCTCTTCACTCTGGCTGGTTTAACTTTCGACAAGTCCAAATTTGCACCACATTGTTTAAGTCGAAAAAATAAGTTATTTTAACAGTGAAACTAAATTTATTATTTTTATTATATTATGATTAGGAATCAAACTGATAATTTCATTGTTAATGACTAAATGACGAAGCATTTAAATTTAGGCGGATATGGGTACCGTCGCCCCGGGAACCATTTATTGGATAACCAACACCTCTACCGTAGGTCACCCCAAGGTTCGCTGCGTTTGGTGACTTAGCAGGGGTGCCCGGATCAGGAGAGAATGGTTGAGGGAAACTCTCGGAACATCGCCTTGTACCACAGTGGGATGGATGGATTCGTAGGCCCGTCACTCTTGGAGACACTATTTCACCCACTTCACCCACTCTTCGTACTTTTTCCATACCAGAACATCCTCTTCTTCCTTCCACAAAGACGACATGGACTCTGAGGGGAATTAATGTCCCCAGGGCCTCTTGTGTGTAGCTAATGTAAACAAAAAAAAAACAAAACAAAAGAAAAAAAAATGATAAGAATGGTGAAAACAATAAAAATTAGTACATATATTTGTTGCACCAAGAGGCAGATTCAGTCAGTTGTATTTTAGGTATATTATGTATTAGCAGACCCGGCCTCACGTTGCTGTGGACGCTGTAACGAAACCTTTATAACCAACGCCACCAGTTAAATCCACTCCACACCACGCTGCCAGCTGCCACATGGCCAGATATATTATGTATTTCAACCAATTTACACAAAACCTTGACAAATTATATACCTAAAAACCTTCCTCATGAATCACTCTATCTATTGGTGAAAACCGCATGAAAATCCGTTGAGTAGTTTATAAGATCTAAGCGCACATACAGCGCGAGCGACTTCATTTTATACTAAGTAAAGAAAAAACCTTTACAAATTATATCCCTAAAAAGCTTCCTCATAAATCACTCTATCTATTGGTGAAAACCGCATGAAAATCCGTTGAGTAGTTTAAAAGATCTAAGCGCACATACAGCGTGAGCGACTTCATTTTATACTACGTAAAGATAAAGATACTCGTATGTTCAAGGTACAATTGAAAATGTCTTTAACTCGTGGGGTGTTGAATGTATGAATATTTATATTAAATTATTTGTGTCAGCGTTTTGGAATCCAGAGACTGAGATAAAAAAGAAGAAAAAAATAAACCCAGAGATTCTACTAAGCATAGGTTAAATTCGTTTCAAAACAACCCGTAACCCCATATAAGGCACAGAATTAGCCGTGATTTATACGGGTGTATAAGTGCGACCATAAACTTGATCGGAACTAGAACCAATAAGTTATTTATTCAATATATTCTGGCGTTAAGTATCTCTTGAGGCATGTTTCTACCTTCCGACTGATGAAAAGCAGCTTATAGATTACGTATACGATTGCGGAGGGTTACATGTTCTTAAACCTGTTTAAAAAACGTTTATCAAAATCAATCCCACAAATTAAATCCAATTTTAAACCACATACCTAAATTGAGCCCCTTTATACCTTCTAGACTAGTTTCGTGTGATGGAGTTTCCGGTGAAATAAACATTTTTTAACGTATGATTTGAGATTTTCACAATTGTAATTTATTTTTGGGGTTTTATGCCGTGTTGACACTGTAATGCTGTCCAAAACGTTGACTAAAGAAAGAGGTAACGCGATGCGACATAATACCCCAAAAATTAACTACTATAAACACTTTGAAGTAAAAACTTCTTTAGCACCGTTGTGATTTGAAATTCGATGAAACAAGAAAGCGACACTAAAAAGAGACAATCACATACATCTATAGGATTTGGCCTGCGAGAGAATGATCGGCCTTTTCTTTGAGCTGTTATCTGTAGCCTCCCCACTCTTGTCTACTTTAGTTTTCTGAAAGTTTCACTTCTACCGCGTGTGAACTACAAACTTCTACTTTTTTTTTTAAATGATAATTTTTCAATACTTCAATAGCTTAGTCTCGTGTGATGTTGTCTACCTACCTACAATGAGTCCCAATGTTTTCTGGACCAGTCTCGTGGAATATAGTTTCCGATGAAATAAATCATTTTTTTAATGATGAACTCAAAAAATCAATGGCTGGATTCATGAGATGGAGTATATTTGGCATCAACTCGATGATTTGTGATGATCTTAGCATTTTATTAACGTGATTGATTTCCTTCACCACAGATAATTGAAGTTAATCATTTATTTTGATTTATTATCAAGTGTTATGGGACCTGCTCATTTAAAGTTTGGTATATGCCAAAAAATATCTGTACACCAAAAAATATTCGCTATTTTCGACTGACGCAGTTTTAGTTATAACCTTATAACGCAACTTTGTATTTATTTGCATAAATTACAACGCATAATTATGAAAATGCTTTATTATGGGTTCACCGATTCTTTAATTATTTTAAGATATCGATGGATCCATAGATTTATTCTCCGAATGGATCGTAATTGATGTTGGTAATTTGACGAGTTAGTAAAATACCTGTGCCTTTACATCTGAGAAATGGTCTGTGGGGTAATTTTTTTTTTGGGTTTTTTCATCGTTATTTGATCTACCGATATTAAAAAAACATATTTTAACTCCAGTAATTGCATTACTTAAGAGTTTTTGACAAAATTATGCCTTACGCCAATTAATTTCGTCTTGGAAGCGACGATGGGGAATTATGTTTGGGTGATAAAGTGATACCTATTTTTAAAAAGTTTCATTTTTGCAATGTTATTTTTTAAAATATTATATTTCAACCATGCTCGTTTTTATTTTTATTTTGTACACATAAGTCTCTGAGGAAAATAATTTCGCAGGGTCTTATTTCAAGGCATGTGTCATCTTTGGGGATATTGGTTGAGGGTCTTTTAAGGAAATGAAAGAGAAGAGATTATGAGAAGGGAAACAGTATGATGGGTGGGTAGGAATCAGGGGGTCAATGTGTCCCGGTACGACATAGGTAAGTAAGATAGATACATCATGAAATATTTTTGTAAGACATTTATAAACACTATAAATAAGATTGGGCCAAGGCGTGAGCCTTGTGGAACTCCACTTGTTGCATATTTTTTTTCCATCAGGGAGGATTTTATTCTAACAATTTGTTGTCTTCCAGTAAGATAGCTTTCAAACCAGGCCAAATATCACTATTACCATTCAAATACTGCCACGTACACCAAGCTTTTCTAATTTCGAAATGAGAATTTTATGGGAAACTTTATCAAAGGCTTTACTAAAATCAGTATAAACAGAGTCTGCCTTTTTTCAAAAAGCATTGGTTATAAAATTTTCATAAATAATTAAGTTGGAAAGACCTGAACTACCTGGCATAAATCCAATTTTAAAAATAAATGGTTCCATGACAGTTGAACCCCCGACAGATGACCTCCCGGCATGACCATGCAGTACGCAGTTGGTTTTGCGAAAATACGATATACTTACATACACTAAGTATTACTAAGTATCCCTGAGGGGGTGTGCAGAGAGGATGTAGTGCCGAATAACAAAAGTATAAAACATGTTTTCAGGAAAAAAACTTTTGTCTTATATACTGTACACACCACCGTAAAATCACAAAAAATCTAAACCCAAAAAAAATTCGTTTGACATCCATTCCAACTTATACTTAAAGGTATTTTTGAAGCCGATTTTAAGAATTTTAATTTCAGGGGCCAACTATACATATTTATAATAACCATCGATACATTTTAAAAGTGTTAAAAATCATTGAATTCTTTGCTCTTTAGCAGTATTCTTCATGATTCAGTTTTTGATTATTCAAGTTAAACGAACATCTAAAAATAACCGTGTAAATATATTCCTTAGGACCGTGTTCCTGCCCTCGTAACCCTTTGACCCATTGCATTGTGTATTCGAACATTATTTGATTAGACTCGAAAATACACAAAATTACCACGACCAAACCAAACTGACCTCGAAATACGGTGATCATAAAAGACGGTTTGTGAAAAGAAAGAAGAATGGACCAGGTGATAATAATATCAATATAAGTAATTGGGTAATTTGTTGAGCGCCATCTTTTTTGAAAAATCACCGCAAGGGCGCTGTACAATTTATTAAAACTGCTTAGGCTCTATCTAATTTTATTATTTACAAACAGATACTGTAAACATACTCTCCTGGCAGGTAACTTAAGAGCGTTTAACCAGCCAGCGGACGAAAATCCACATTTCGTCGAAAGTTGTTCTTCCGATCGTGCAGGGCGGTTACAATGAGAAAGATTAATTATTCTCCGTACCAGCTTTTTTAAATTATAACTCAATATCGAATTTATTTCAATCCAAATTAGCTTTAATTTATACCTTCATCCAAAAATGCTGAAAGGCGTGATGATAAAACTATTAAAATAGTGTACTTTTTGTAGTTATTTTTTGATTATAAGTATTTATCATTTTTCAATAATTTAATAAGAATGTTAAAAAAATCTGAAATATATTAGTTTGTAAGTGCGCAAATAAATACACAAATGGACCAATTTTCGTCAAGAAACACATGTACGTACATATTTTTTAATTGATTTTGTTGAAACTAAAATTAAAATTCTAATACATAACTCTGCTAGATAATGTATTGATTTATTTTAATGCATAATTACATTATTTGAAATGGGTGTGGTAAAATACAAAAACTTTTTTGAAAATTGAACAAATCTGCCAACGACCTATGGAATAACCTTATTATACTAAAAATTAAAAAAAATTCTCAAAATTTATTACATACGAATGCTAGATAAAAGAACAATCTTTCGAAATCTATTTATAATTTTTTGTGGAAAAGAGTCAATACGTCTAAAAACTTTTTTGAAAATGACGTATTTCCGGCTTTCTCTGGTAATGCCCTCTTAAGATAAACACACTTTTATTAGAAATTTTATTCATGGATAAGATACGATTTTGCACGCAGAGGACATTATACATATACGAGTATAAAAAAAAACTGGCCATTTGCTACCCCCCATTTTTATTGATATTACATTATGACAAGATTTGTGGTAGAAGAGATGATATTTATTTTTAACGACTGGAGATATTGGGACTCTTTAGGACTGGAGAATTTTTATATATGTTTAAACTATAGTTAGTTAGTTAAACTATAAGGGATCCGAAAATACCTTAAATATAACGAGCAAGATAAGGAATGGAACGCAATACTGATTTGGTTCAAAACTATCACAGTGTGCAATTCACATGCGGTAGAAATGAAACCTTCAGAAAACCGAAGTAGACACGAGTTGGCTACGAGGCACCGCGCAAAGAGAAGATCGATTGTACTATCTCACTCTCTCACATGCTAAATCCTATAGATGTATGTGTTTGTCTCTTTTGAGTGTCGATATTTTTCGTTACATCGAGTTTCAAATCCCAACGGTGCTAAAGAAGTTTTCACTTCAATAAAGGATGACTCCTGATTTGGTGAAAATTTATCAGAGTGTGCGATACGCTCGCGGTTGAAGTGAAACCTTCAGAAAACTAAAGTAGTCAAAATTGGGAAGGCTACGATGCACCGCACAAAGAGGAGATCGATTATACTATCTCATTCTCTCGCAGGCTAAATCCTATAGATGTATGCGTTTGTCTTTTGTTAGGGTCGCTAATTTTCGTTTCATCGAGTTTCAAATCACAACGGAGCTAAAGAAGTTTTCACTTCAATAAAGGATGACGAGAAGCGGAGCATCAGCAGAATTTAGTAGTTTTTTATGCTGATAGTTATATTGGTCCTGAAACTGCGATGTAGGTTGTACAAAAGCTCTCTTGTCTTACAAAATTAATTTGCTTTCACAATGTTTTCACGAGAAAGATAATTTAAAACGTGAATAAAGGACGACACATGACTAAAGTTAAATTGCATTTTCTAGAAACGAGAATTACATTGACAGTTATAAGCAGAGAGACTTGAAAACAAGGCAATAACTAGTTAAAATAATAAAGCTTGCAGCGCGTATGCTGGTTGCTGGTGCATCCACTGGAAGTGCATTGTGATGTGCATCGCATGCACCACTCCACACACAGTAGATTGTACAGTAAACCGCTCGCAGTGGATACTTTGGCGCAAACACACAAGATCTCCATCAAGCGAGATTATTGTGAATGGTAAACAGGGGTGCTTTGTCAAACAGCGGGGATAGTCAACTGTCAACCGGGGACAAGTGACGGGCAGTTAATCTTGATCCTTCAAGTCACACATAGGGAAGAAATGAATGGGATGTTGTTAGGTATATTACTGAATATAATCTTTCCTTTGATTTTCATAGGATAAGTATGGAAATACGCGGAAATCGAATAAACGTACGCCTAATTAGTTATGCATTTAGAATTTTGGTAGTCAGATACCAAATAACGAATTTTTCATATCTTTGGGTACACAGGGTGTATCAGCATGTACCGGATAGATTACCAGCGATTCCTGAACGTAAAAAGTATAGATGTCATTTTTAATTAAAACCCAAAATATATATTTCTATCACGCGTCGCCACTGGGTACAACCTAGCACATCATGTGATACGCACCCTGTCATGTTCCAGCAGCACCGTACACACGAGACTAGGCACGTATCACGAGATCCTTTGCGATGCATCGCAATGTAATCGTTTTTTTTTTCGGATCGAGATTTTTTTGTCCATTTACTCCACATAGGGTGCCCTGAAGAAAGTAATTTCCCTGTTGGTTCATGTCGTCTTTGAGGATGCTGTGTGGAGGGTAAATGGTTAAGGGTTTGTTTTTAATTGAAAAAAATGTCGTCGGACAGCAAAATGACATCTTAATTCCACTTCAAATATGTTCATAAATCCCTAGTTAAAAGGTGTCTGGTACGGGCAGATATAACCGTGCTGTATAATTATTTATTTTTATTTATTTATTTTATTTTAAATGCACATTTACAGTTATACATAAACATACATTTTATTTATTAAGTAATAATAGCGTTTTTGAATTGATGAATGTTTAGTTTTAAAATATCTATATCAGGGGACAGGAAATTTAGTAACATAATCATTTTTCCGAGCGGCATTACTAATGGTAAGTTAGTTCTGCATCTTGGAACAACAAAAGTTCTGTGTCTGCGTGCTCTTGTGAAGTTGTCAGGGACATAAAACTCAATTTTTTGTAATATATTCAGATGTTACAGTTTAAAAGTTTATATGCTGTTGTCAGCAAAGCAGTTTTCCTTCTTTCGCGAGGCTATTAATACCCAGCATGCCGGACAAAAAGGCTGATGGATATAACCAGGGATAATATCCGAAGTCTCTAAGATATAAATATCTCAGAAACTTCTTTTGCACTTTCTCAATCATTCGAGAGTATGTTAAATCCACTGGTCCCCATATTACTGAACCACTTTCCAAAATGCTACGTACTAAACTTTAGTATAGCAAACGAATCGCGGCTGAGCTGCAAAAGTGTCTATAGTGCATATATATCCTATTTAATATTAGTCTTTTTTCTGTCATTTTAGCTTAAGTTTTTAATTTTTTTCTGGTTTTAATAAAAACCCTCTTCAGAAACAATACCTATAATAATTTATTAACCTCTTACCGCATGTTGGCATTGCACGTTGCTAGGAAATTCAAAAATTTATTTTGATTCCCGCTCTTCATTTATGGTCGAACAAAGATTGTATAAGCCATAAGTCTCAAGCTATCATTTAAAAATCTTCACAAATTTTTCGTTTGATTTCGAACATTGTCCCTTTTATACAATTCAATATGAATGAACGTGGTACATCCGATTTCGAATGGTGTTGACGCTTACTTTTTTGCTAAAAAAATAAACTAAAATTTTCAATGAGAAACACTGTTATCATAGGTGAGAATATTTACAAACATTCATTTAGTAACTTCAGGTACGCCTCGTGCGCCATACACATGTCTGGCAATTCATTTCGTACTCATAATTGTTCCGCAGGAAATTGATTGAATAATGGGTGGGCCATACTAATTGTTGTATATTTTACACAACAATTACAGTAGGTTAAATGGTTGTTTATCAGTTGTGCAAAATTTGAAAGGCATTTCTTAATTAGTAAGGGGGGTTTATGTCTAGATTATCTGTGCCTAATTTTCATCCTTTTTCTTTCAGGTAAGTGTCTTTTTATTTTCCTGGCGTGTCTGGAACCCTGCATTGATTGGTATGTACTGTTGAATCTATTTGTTAACGAGGACCACTATTATTACACTTGTATAGCCTTTCCTTTCAGGTATGCCTCATACGTCATACACGTCTGGTAATGTTATATTATCGTTAAAACAAGCTTATGGGTCCGAGTGGGATTTATAACACTAGTATATAAGGTTTAAATTATTGATAATATAATTAATGGTTCAATTGAATTTTAACATATTTCTATTAATACAAAATTAATAATATATACCTAGGAATACAATTTAATAGCCTGGCAATCTTAGAAGAAAAAAAATAAATTTCAAAAATACAAAATTGTATTTTTTTTAGGTATTATTTGTCATGAATAATGAAAATTTGAATGCTTTATAAAGGAGGAATTAATTTCCCTACGGACCAGTGTTCCAGTACCAAACACAAACAAAAACTGGAGGGGACTTGTGTGTCCTGATTTCACTAAGCATTTCCATACAAATTATATTCGTGTTTAACCTTTAAATGACACTAACTTGTTTGTGAGGTAGAGGGGTAAGGCTCTTGACTCGCAATCCAAAGGTCGCGGGATCGTTTCCCGGCTTACGTAAATAAATTTGTGTTATTTCACAATTAATTAATTAAAAATAAATTATAGTATATTTGCGGCACGTTCCGCGTTCCAGAGTGAAAGATACACTCAGTATTGCCCTGGTGTAAGACCACCATTCAGTTTTGAAATGTTGCTTTAAATTTCTTTTGCCGTGTTTGGTGACCAGATCGAATAACCAGTTACTTACCCATCTTCCTTTTTCCCATCTCATTCCCCTCCCCACTACCTTCAGCTTCACTACGTACCACAATTGGGAATGCCATAGCCTCACTACCTCCAGATGGGAGCAGCTGGGACTCTTGTGAGGTATTTACATAACAAAAAAAATAACATACACACATGGACCCCACGTCTCTAAACTCTAAAATAAGTAATAAAAAAAATTTGCGATCTTTAAAATCAATGATAGAATAATAAAAGATGAAATCAGATTTATCAATTTTTATATTTGACAGGTCATGCAGGAAGAGGTTAATGTATTAATACTAAATGTTTTGTTTTTTTCTTAAAATGGAGTTATTAAATACAGCTATTAAAATAATACAATTTTTAAACCGGTAGCAGATATATAAAAATGAAGTCACAACTCTACATGTAAAATAAATTCTTCGAAACCAAAAAAATTTTACAAATATTTATTTCCTAAATAATTTACTCATTTACCCACTGAACTCGGACAAATTGAGTTTTTTTTTTCAAATAATAATAAGTGAATACCTAATTGATAGTTTAACTTTATCAAAGTTTTTAGTATTTTTTCTAACATTTTTCCATTTGTTCACACCTGCATGATGCAATGAGGCGTGTGACAATGTCGTAACATTCTCCTTGTGTGTTCTTTGATAACATCTTCAAACACCTGATTAAAACCTGAGCACTGCACTCACGAGATTACTCTAGGTCTTTGCTTTACTTTTGAGACCAATTCAAATGGGTCGCTTCCGACTAACGTGTATGGAGAACTGTGTGGAATTGTTTGAAAGCATTCTAATCTTCATTTTTATTAATTTAATTCATAAAAAAACGAGGTAATTATTGATTAGAATCGGGAAACACGGGACATTCTTATTTTAATGATTTTGCACGTAATGAAATGAAATCACATCACTTTTTGAGATTGGAAATCAGAAAGATACAAATCTTGAAAATGAAATCTTAAGAGTTGATTATTGGGTTGATGCACAATTTCGAAATGTTTTTATTGTTATAGCAAAGGTACCAATAGGTTAAAAAACCACATAAAGGAAGGGTTGTTTAAAAAAATTTGAACAATTCTTCAAATATTTGAAGGTAATTTTCACCTTCTGCGTAAGTTATATTTAAGTTCCGTTATTATATATATATATTACTAGAACACGGAAGATTACACTAAAACTAAATTGTTTTATGATCATTTTTTTCTTTTTTTTAAATTTTCTTTATTTATTACAGGTTTGTTTTACATGGTTTTTCGACTACCAAGCTAGGCAAATTCCCGTATTATGGTAGTCGAGATCATACTTCCTCTTATGGGGTATTTCACCATCCCATTGGTAGTTTATCCATGTGATAACGTATGTTTTCGATTTATTAAACACGATTTATTTATTTATAAAGTCCGAGTTTACTAATCCTTAATTGCAACTATGAAAAGCGGCTTTACATTGGATAAGTTTTCTATATTTATATTCGTTAAACTATTGATAAGCTATCAGAAGGGTGGTGAACACCTCCCAGTATGTTGTATTATAATATAGGTGTTGAATAATACAACTCAGGATTTGGTCTGGTTGTATCGTCAAAATGGTAGCATAATTATTTAGCGTTGCCCCCCATTTACGGTATTTAGCATTTACACCGTTTGCCACTTGGAACAGTGGCGTATCTTAATTACTGGAATTATTTGGGTTAATTATGAATATTAAGTGAAAACGAAGGATTCCTATTTAGTGATGTTGGAATTGATTGATGCAATGAAGCAGATTACTTAACGCGGCACAAGTTAATAGACAATTTTACTGACCAACATTAAAAAAATGCTGGATTACATTATTTATGACAGAACTCTTTCCTATTAATTTTTATCATTAAATAATAAAGACGTTAAGAGACAGTGCAGGTGGAATGCTTAAAAAAATAATAGCGTGTTTTAAATTTTGTATAACAAATTAATCATCCATTTACACTAAATACAATATTAACAACAAAGGTAGGTGTACAAAAAAGCTTGAAGGAGTCATTAAATATATCTACAGTTTTATAAATTTCATTCAACGATTCAGTAGCAATCACAACCTCCCTAGTTATATTATTTACATATTATGTTAAAGCACAGCCATGATATTATCATTATTTATTTATTTATTGTAAGAAAAAAACAGCAATTTATATACAGGATGAGTTATACAAGAGGTTAAACATGAGGTAAGCCAAAACACTTTCTTATGCTAATGTTGGTTTTTGTGATATAATATACAATTGTAATTAGTAATAACCATTAAATCAAAATGAAAATAACAACATTATATAATGATAATATCAAAAAATATATAATAAATATATAAACTGACATAAAGTCAAGTAATTCTAAGTCTCTTTATATAGCACGTGTATAACATTAGATTTTCGAAAGGGGACGAGCGTACTTCAAGTAATACATGAGTTCTTAACACTACATTTTAATGATTAATTTTTGCAATACAAAATTTTTCTTTCTATTTTTTTTTTATGTTATTATTATTTTTTTTCATTAATTTTATTTGTTTTTATTTTAATTTATTTACCTATATGTTTTAATTTATATATTTGTGTAGAACACTTGAGTTCTTAACACTTAAATCTTTATTATTAGTTTATGTATTTCAAAATTTGCATTTTTATTTCTATTTTTCTTTAAAATATGATTTTTTCTCTTTATTTTTCACTTACTTTTAAGTATTTATTAATTTTTATTTAGTATGTTAAATTATCTGTTTCAATAAAATAGTATTTATTAATTCCTATTTAAAATATTAAATGTACGACTACCACAACACGAGCCTAGTGTGTTAGCCAAAAAAAAAAACAAAAATCTGTAACTAATAAAATTTTATGAAATAAAAATAAATAAAATTAAAATCATTGAAGAATATGATACTAATAAATCTAAACGAAACTTGAACAAGACACAGTAAAATGAAAAGGTAACGGTCGCAATTGGGACTCGAGCCCATTATTTCTTGTCTCTGCCATTTTCAGACTTAGTTCCTGGGTTCAATTTCTAGATGCGACCGAATTTTTTCTGACTTTTCTGTTTCAAATTGTCGTTGAGTCGCTAATGTTGTTGTTTTTTTGTATTATCTACACACAGCAGGCCCTGAGGAAAAAAATCTTCAGGGCCTATCTCATTTTTGGAGATGCTGTGTGGAGGGTGTTTTTAGGGAAAGGAAGGAGAGGAAGTTCTTGTAAGTAAAATGGTATGAGGGGCGTAAAAGGGAATGATGGACGTTTCATTCGTCCAACTGCGGTGCGAGGCGAATGATCCAGAATCCGGATAAAAAGTTCAAAAGGTCTCCCTCAATCAGTCCCTCCCGATCCGACCCGTCGCGGAATAGCCCGGCGCCCGTGGTCAAACCCTTCCGACGCTAAGACCTAGACAAACCTCATTCCATGAACCCGTGCACCCTTGCTAAGCACCAAAAGTAGTTAACCCATCAAAAGGTGTTAGTTATTGGTAATCCAATAAATAGTTCCAGGGACGGCGGTATCCATACCCATAATTAATCAGTGTGTTCAATGATTCAATTCTTTTTAATTACGTGAGCGAAATGCAGGTTGTCCCAAAAGAAAGTTGATATTTGTTTTGCTTTCTGTGTCAACGAAACTTTTCTGAGGGGCGCGGGGGGTATGTCAATCAGTAATCTGGCTCTTGGGAATTTAGTCGCTATGGAGCATTTCTTGGGAGCGACCGCGCGTTGTGCGTGCGTGAGTTTTACAAAAATGGTGATTCGGCGACTGTAGCACGTAGAAGACTCTGCAATATTTGAGGTTTTCGTCAATTCGATGATGCGCCAAGCATTCCTCTCATTCAAAAATGGGTCAAAAATTTTGAAGAGATCGGTACAACGCTGGCAAAACCAAAATCCGGGCGACCAAGGTCATCGAGAATGGTAGACAACGTAGACAGTGTTTATCAGTCAAATGTGTATAGATCATCGTTACACAGCATTTTTCACAAAAACCTAATGCTGCACCCCTACAAACTTACTGGCTATAACCAAAGAACATGGTTCCAGCAAGACGGAGCAACATTACATAGTCCAATACGTCTCTGCCATGAGTTTGTGAAATTTTCCCTAGCAAATTGATCTCCAGGAGAGGTGACATAAATTGGCCTCCTCGTGGTCCTGACCTAACCCGTATGGACTTTTTCCTGTGGGGTTATCTTAAATCTAAAGTGTACGCCAAAAATCCGACTTCCCTGATTCAATTAAAAGAAAATATCCGTCACGTAATGGCAGCCATCACGAAGCCTACCTGGCGAGCCGTCTTAACAAATTTTACTCTTCGATTAAATTAATGCTGCGAACGTGAGGGTATACATTTGGACGATATTATTTTTCAGAAATAAATTCCCAAATTTTGTATTTTAGTATTTAATAAACATTTTTTCGATAGAACCCTTACTTTTTTAAAAATCAATCCACTAAATATGAACTTTCTTTTGGGACACCCTGTATTGTATTTGACCGATCTTGTACATTATGCACACAGCAATTTCGTATAAGATAGCTACTGTGTGTAAGCTGTAAATTTAAAGTCCTCATGTGAAAGGAGTTTCATTTGCAGAACCTCAAACGATACTAAAGTAAACTAACCTAGTTTATCCGAAATTTCTTTTCTTTACTGACGAAAAATTATCGAACCTCTTATAAGATTTCTTACAACTGTTATATCGGGTCACATCGTTAATACATACAACTCGCGACAATGGGTTGTTTTCTCACAATTTTTGCCGCTCGGTGTCGCATTAGAAAAGACGGACGGTCCCATTAGATTGGGAGAACCGTCAAATCTCATACGATTTCGACGCCATTTGAGACAATTTAAAGGTTTTGTCATAATATCACAATAATATTTGCCTGAAATCAGTCTGTAAATAATAAGTCTAATGTTGTTCTCTATCCTCACAGCAGCTGTCACTCTATCCTGCAACCGGGTCTTTATAGATTAAATCTAGGAAGGAGGTTAACCCTATTCCAGTGGCCAAAAGGACTCATCATGAAAGAAGGATTATTAACATTTTATCATATTTCGTTGTTCTATTTTAGGCTTAAAAGATAAGCTTGTAATTAATGTTTAAGGTATCTTATTACATGGATTCCCCTGGAGTAAAGAATTATTTCTGACTGAAATATTAAATTAGGTAATTCAAACTGATTAAATTTTCAATTATTTTCGAAGTTTTTAATATCAATTATTTAAGTATATTGTTAGGTTAACCAGCCAGCGGTCGAGAATTCATATTTCGTCGAAAGATGTTCTTACGGTCGTACAGGACGGTTCCAATGAGAGAGATTAATTATTCTCCGTACTAACTTTTTTAAATAATAACTCGATATCGATTTTATTTCATTCAAAATTTGCTTTAATTTATACCTACATTCAAAATGCTGAAAGGCGTGATGATTGTTAAAACTATTAAAATTATGTACTTTCTGATCATAAGTATTTATAATTTTTCAATAATGTCTAAGCAAAATAAGAATGTAAAAAAATCATAAATATATTATTAAACTAGCTGGTCCACGGCATGCGTTGCAATGCCGAATACATTGTTTCTCCCTGAATCACTTTCCCGTGTGTCCCCGTTCCCCTCCCGCATACCCTTTCTAGCTGGCTTTATAAATTATAGCCTATGTCACCCGGGGATAGTGTAACTTCCCAACAGTGAAAGAACTTTTCAAATCGGTTCAGTAATTTCGGAGCCTATTCAATACAAACAAACAATCTAATCTTTCCTCTTTATAATATTATATTAGCATAGATTAGTTTGTAAGACCGTAAATAAAAAGAAAAACTGAAGTATTTTCGTCACAAAACACATGTGCGGATCTTTTTTTAAATGATTTTATTTAAACTAAAATTAAAATTCTGAAGCATAGCCTTCCCAGATACTTTATCGATTTATTTTACTGCATGATTATAAGATTTGAAACGCGTGTTGTGCAATTTATTAGATAAAAGAACAGTATTTCGAAATCAATTTATAATTTTTTGCGGAAAAGAATCAATACGTCTGAAATTTGATTTAAAAATGACCTATTTCCGGTTTAGTCTGGTTATTCCCACTGAAGGTAGTGCGTAAGCGAGGGAGATTTTTACCCGCGATCTCCGATTTGCTAGTGTAGAGTCTTGTCCCTCAACCACGAAGGCTGTCAAACTGAGATGAAACAATGTGATTTCGGGTGATTGGCCAAGATTACAAGAATAGGAAATACTAACTTTAATACGCATTGACAATCCACGTGTATTATATTTTATTAACTTTCGTTTCTCCAAACCCAAACGGATTCTATTGATCGCGGATAAGACTTCTTTCAATTCTAAGATCTTCGTTTGTTCACCTCCGTTCATTAATAAGCCATTAGTTTTGCATAACGGACGAAATTATTCAAAAAGTTATGTATAATTAAAGTTAACCGAAGCTTAATTTTATACCTTGAAGGCAGCACTAAAATTTGTCTATCGGCCGTAAGAACATTGCTTATCAATTGTTGACCATTCTCGCAAATATGACCAACTAGCCAAGGTCGGCGGATTTAATCAATATCGTATTGATAGAGGCTTTTATCGATCGACCGAGCTAGGTCCTCTGGACAACGAGTAGACCAGTAGAAGATAATTGGTAATAAACATATGTGTAATAAACAGATTTCTCGAATAACTGAAAGATCCAATACATCCACTGTAAAACCACCACTGTGTAAATTTCCATCTCAACACAGGCGTTTCAGACCTAATGAGATGGGCAATACGTCATTACTGCAATCAAATGTAATATGAAAATACTGAAATAAAAAAAATATATCCAATAAGCCTAGAAACTGTTCCGAGACTCTGATCTGATACCCTGAGTGACTCTCCCATACTGAGAATATGTTTTGTAACATGTAACCGCATTGATCTACCCATTTGTAATCATTACGACTGTACCAGTTTTTAAATTCATTTCTTTGATTTTAATTTAAAGTTTTGATCGAACGAGCCGATAACCGAAGACGTAATCTTAATCGTATTCCAATAGTTTAACTCGGTTCTTAGGTGTTCCCATAAATAACAATGCGTCAATGAAGTAATTCCAACTGTACCCGAAGACCAACCAACTATTAGAGCATTAACTAGTTTTTGATTTGATCCAATTAAATGATTGGCATTTTGAAACTAAATGCTGACAGCGTCTGAGCAAAATATAAATTGTTCAATGGAAACTTTGGGAGTATTACTTGACGCAAGCCATCATGTTTTGGAATGTGCGTAATTATTGATTTAATTTAATCGTACTTACACAAATCTCTTTGTTTTATCTTATAGACTTCTAATTAAACCGACTTAATTAATATGTTAAGCCAGACGAAAAAACCCTTTGAAACCGAGGTTTGCGTTTTCAACAATTTTATATGAAAAGCAGTTTACTTTATAACTGTCTGAGAACTTAGATAATAATTTTACCACCCCAAAGTTCTTAAGACGGACCCCGCTGTATACAAAGGATCTAGGTAAATTTATCGTCTATAACAGCAGCTCAGTTAGTTGGTTAAAATAATTATTTTCGAGAAACTCCCGAGTAATTTCCTACTTTTAAGTAAAGGTATCATTTGTAGGCGTCGCGAGGCAGGTGAAATAAAAGCAGCGATATATTTTTATGTTTTTGTACATAATTCAACACATTTTTGTCCACATATTTCTTCGTTTATAAGACTTTTATGACGACGATACTATTATACATTTCTTTGTTCGGTCGTTATTTGCTACCCAAACCACATTTCGGAATAATTCAAATTTAAAAAAAAGGGTGTGCTTTAGACCACACGACTGAAGTAAAACTACAGACAAACCTCACCCCATGAACTCAGGTATCCCTGCTAAATTACCAAACGTAGCGAACGGGGTGACCTATGACCTAGGGGTGACATATGACATTGGGGTGAAATATGACCATGGGGTGACCTACGATCTTGGGGTGACGTACGACATTGGGGTGACCTACGACCTTGGGGTGACGTACGACCTTGGGGTGACCTACGTTGGGGTGACTACGACCTTGGGGTGACTACGACCTTGGGGTGATTACGACCTTGGGGTGATCTACGTCCTTGGGGTGACTTTACGACCTTGGGGTTACCTACGACCTTGGGGTGACCATCCTTATCCTTATCTTATCCATATCACTCCCCAAGTCAAGCGTGCTTAAAGGCTCGACCGTTCGCCTCGCCATCGATCACCGTTCGCATCGATTACCGTTCGCATCACACTTTTCGTCACACATCGCACTTTTCGTAACACATCACCACTTTTCGTAACGCATTCACCAGCTTACTCCCCAAGTCGAGCGTGCTTAAAGAAGTTTTACTTCAAAAATAGACACTTTGTTAGATTTAAGACTGTTTAAGAGAGGTACCTACTTATAAAATTTCGCAGACAATTCATTCCACGGCATTTATAACATAAATTTCTTGACTGGTATATTATTTCTTCTGCGGTTTTCTTGTTGTTTGCTCGCTGTACTAATGGTGCCCTTTCTTCTCGATTCTTCAGCTCGTTCTATCTCCGTTCAACAAAGGAAATATAAAATATTCTCGTATTAATGGATTTTGTATCGGCCGGGGTCGTGAACAGGGGGAGTTGGGAAGTAGCTGGTGGTTGGTGGTTGAGGCGAGGCTCTTTGTTTGTAAAGTTGAATTAAACCGGCATTTAGTTCCCTTTAACCCGCCATTGGTGACGTATATGTCTGTGAGACCGGGTAATTCGAAAAAGCAAAAAGTGTAATATTTTTTTTTACTGTTCATCGTATCACACTGCAATTTCGATTAGCTGCCTTATTCCACCCCCTCTACCGCCAGTCTACCCCGCGACAGCGACGCGGACGCACGTTATAGAGTTTTGGCGCCAACCCGGTGCATTAGACCGGCATCAAAGTCAAATGGTTATTCTGTAATTTATATACAAAAAAAAAAATATAAGTATTAACATTTACGTTTTTTATTTTATTTTATGTTTCAAATGTCATAAGACTGATTATCTCTTTAAATATTTAAGATTTTTGGGTTTCAATAAATATTGTTAAAATATCTCATAATTTTAATGCTTCCAAAGATATTGTGTTATGTTAATAAAATAAAAATGATTTAGGGAATACCTATGTTTTATTGACAGGAAAAGATATCATTTTATAAATTTTCCAATGAAAAGTAGCATGAAAAACTGGTAGTCAAAAACCCCGGTGCGTGAGACCGGGGTCACCAACGATGTAACTCAAATTCACGTCACCAATGGCGGGTTAACTCCATTGGGATTATTTAAACGTAGTATGACCGCCATGTTCTGGGAAATGTACGGATTTAATAATGATAAATTAAACTTATTAACGTTGTAGAAAATTCTGGAATAAGGTTCATCCCGTGAATGAAATGCGATAAGATTACTCCACTTGTTCCGCGACCTTTTTCCCAGCAGTGTTGGGTGTCGGGTATTTTGTATTTTCTCTTTCATTCTGAGCTTCTAACATTTTATATTTCTCCGCTTCCATTTAATCAGAATAGCGTTGGCGTATTCAGTACTAATGGTATTTACTTTATCATAATCATTACTCAACGGTGTGCGGACTTTATTCGTTTATCTCGGCGTTGCTTTGGCTCTAGTTTACCTATCTTGGACGTTGAGCCAAATTAACAGGGTGTTGTGTTGTAAAGGTATTACCGGTTTTATCTTTAATCGCATTGACTTTGTTACAATACAAACACCGTTCATTCAATTTGATTTTTTCAATGGCATCATCATCGCTATTCAAAATAACTTTCTAGAGTGAATTACCAAAATAATTCTCAGGCTTGGTCCAGTCACCGAGAGCTGCGTTGAATCGTATCACATCGACTGTGGTTTGGTAAAACCTCTTCAAACTACAAAATGAAAAAGTCACAGAAGACAATAAAAGCGTATATTTGAACAAACCCGTAAAACGAATAAGGAGTCTTGAAATTTATGTGAAAGTGGTTATTTGTTTTTCAAAATTTTGATGCAAACTGTTCCAATTCCGGATATGATTTTAGATTTTGGGATGTAATGCTGTGTCGCGCTATGTACCTCCTTTTTTAGCCAACGTTTCGAACATTGGACATTATCCACCACTTGCCCGCCTTGATATAAGTAACAGATGGTTTCTCCTTCAATGCTCTCGCAAGATCTATTTTTCTTTCTTAAACGAAGCTACACTTATTTATTTTGAAAGAATCTAAACCTCCAGTGTCCCTGCATACGTTGTTAGTAAGCAGTATGCAAGTGCTTAACAGGAAAAACAAAATGCAAAAGATAGGTTAATTATTATCAGGGCAGATGTGCCGTCTAATAGAAACCAATAAATGGTTCCTTGGGCGGCGGCACCCATACCCTCCTTCCAAGTTGATAATTAATGAAACTTAATTGGTTTATTTTAAAATGTAATTATCTCACAAATAAATAAATTACTAATGTTAATAAAATAAATAAAAAAACGTATATATTGTATCAATATCAACAAGACAAAACAGTTCATTCACAAAATAAATAATATTGAAATGATGTTTAGAAGAAGCTATTTATATTTATACCGATCTTTTTAAAAGTACGTGTTTGCAGGTATCTTCATCAATTTGCTGGTTGGGTACTAAGCGGTTTAAATTGCCTCTCGAATACCTGCCAGTGACTAGGTATGTATTGCGGATGCCCCACAAACTAAGGCGAATAATTAACGGTTTGATTTGACGATTGTCAGCTCCGTTACATTGTACAACGACTATGAATAGTAATTCATATTTTTTTGGCTTATCACGATCATGAATCGTCCCCCTTAACAAAAAATCATCACCGTGTACACTTCACGAATTTGAAGTCAGGTAATTTAATTCTCCCTTTTTATGAATAGTGTCATTTTCCGAGTATTTCGTTGGCGTAGGGTCATAAAGGTCAACTTACCTTAAGTAAATTGTAATTGACAAGTCGTCATTTTGTACCGTTGCGTTGTTAACTCCGAAAATACAACGTGTCAAAAATAATTACGTGATACAATGTGAATAATTATTTGAACACTAACAAGACACATGTCTTATTGCTAAGATACTGGTAGATGTACTTTATTACATTTTAGAAATACTGGTATACCCCTTTTTTTGCTTACCGAAGTTATTTTTATACTCTTGAAATTTTTCTCAAACAATATTTTGAACGTTTGATTGTCTATAATTACACCTAGCCTCTCAGGCATCAGGCATATTTTGTCAGAAAGTTCGCTTTGCAATAAAATCCCAGTGAATGGGATATTTCTGAATGTATCCGAAAACTAAAAACTGTCGATTCGTAAAAAATTTATTTTAAAAAAATCACCAAATTTCATAATTTTTTGAAACTAAGGTTTTACAGAGGTGCACAATTTAATTTTTATGTGGTTAACTTCTAGATGCGAATTAAAAGGGTTAAAACTGAAGGCATTCGTAGGTATTTTATTTTATTTTAGTTGAATCATACCGACCCGCATGGGAAAGGCCTTACCTACTGTTTACCGTTATCCGACAAAAAATCCGAGGTACGTGATATGACGTCATGGGTACCTCGCCAAATTTTGATCATTTTGGTGGAAGTCAAACTTAAAAAAAATGCAAACTTTGAAAATTATCATATCAATCCTACTAGTATTATAAAGACGAAAGTTTGTATGGATGTATGTTTGTTACTCTTTCACGCAAAAACTACGGAAAGGATTTTAAAAATTCTTTCACTAATAGAAAGCTACATTATTTACAAGATCTATAGACTATATATATATATTGGTAAGCTCTGGCGTTATGAATAATCTCTGGCGTTATGAAATTATTTATTATACGTTTTCTGTCCCTAACAAAATCGATTTATTGCAAACGTCAGAAAAAAAGTAAACCAATTTTCGCCTTGGAAACAATGTTCTTTTTTTAATTAGGCAATTCACCCTAAAAGAGTGCTTTGTTGGCGTCTTACTTAATAACTATCTCTAAAAACGAATCATCGAAATGTATGTATGCGCATAAACCCGAACGACTGCACCAAATTGGATAATTCTTTTTTTTTGTTCGTTATTTTGTATAAAACTACCGTTGAGTTCTGGAATTATGAAATTTGTATAAAAAATTATAATAGGTGGCACGCGAGCAGTTTGAAAACTTCGGGGAGGGGGGGAGTGGGTGTTGGGAGGGTGTTGGTGTAGGGGGAAAGGGGAGGGGGTTAGCAGAGGGAGAGGGGGGAGGGAAGAAAGGGGAAAGGGGAAGGATGGAGGAGGGTGTGGGAAGGGGTAGGGGGGAAGGGTTTGATAGGGGAAGTGGTGTGGGGAGAGGGAATGCGGAGGGGTAGGGGGTGAGGGGAGGGGTGGGTGGAGGGGGAGGGGGGTTGATGGGGGTATTGGAGTGGGGGGAGGGGTGGGTGGAGGGGGAGGGGGGTATATGGGGGGAGTGGCGTGGTGAAAGGGAAGGTGGAGGAGGCGGAGTAGGAAACCCCTAATACCATGCGAGCGAAGCCGCGGGAAAAAGCTAGTGATAAATAAAAATAAGAAAACAAATACTTTTTGGTATTTAAGTTAGAAGTTCATTTTCATTTAAATTAACTGGAGTTATTTATTAACTAAGAGGTACATTTCCCACAATGGTTGAATGCACCATAACTACGTTTTGGGACACATCCTTTGGATCATTCTCATTTATACATACCTACTCTTCTGGACCCATCTTTAGTATTTAATTCATTTGATCGTGTCAACTATTCCACTCCTTTCTCTCTCTCCATCCATTTGCTTCGTGCTCTAATCTCCAAACCATCAAAGTTCAAATTCCTTGATCTTGTTAATTACCGGTAGTTACTTTCCAATCAACCTTCGTCTCCTTCCCTTCCTCCATTTTCTCCAGCTTTACTAGATACTCCATTTTGGGGATGCTATATGTACTACTGCATCCGGGCAATTCGATACAATCGGTTGTCTTCATTCTTAAATTCATGATTTTGCCAAGCAAAATAATCAGGGAACTCACAAAATTATGAATTCGTTTCTATGAAAGAATAATTCATCAACTGAAATGGGTGCATTTAGAGTGGGCTTCAATTTATGAAGCTTCACAACTCACAACCCCTTTGCTCGCGTTATTTTCCTTCAATTTGCACAAAGTGCTTTTACCCTTGGAGTTACATCTCTTACAAGACACTTCCATAAAAAATACAAAAGGAAAGTTTCCTTTTATTTTACGTGATACACGCTCCAAATTGTCCAACTAGATTTTTTTATTTAAAGTAAATAATATTTAATAAGGTATAATATTTAATTACTTCTTCGAACTTTGCAAAATAACTTTGTGGTATCATATAATATAATATTTAATATTGACATTTTTGTTTTGTTTCTTTTTTTCACTCATTTTCATTCCCGCCTCTCAAATTTGGGAGGCGGGAATGGGTACCGCCGCCCCGGAACCTTTATTGGATTACCAACACCTCTGCCGTAGGTCATCGCAAGTGGTTCGCTACTTTTGGTGATTTTGCAAGGGTGCCCGGGATCATGGGTGAGGTTTGTTTAGGTCTTGGAGGCGGATGACCAGACACTGAACATCAGATTCTTTAAACCCTCTTCCTTCCCAGAACTCTCCTCTCCTTTCCTTTCCTAAAAAACCCTCCATACAGCATCCCCAAAGATTACAGGCACTGAGGGAAATTATTTTCATCGAAATAACGAAAACATTACATAAATATTTGCCTTTCTCGTATATATATTTCATAGCTCTGTTCTGTATAACTTTGAATTAATTCAGAGCTACTTCAGAAAGACCTATGTCTTCTAATTTACCGCTTGTTCTTGACTTCAACATTCATGAATTTTTTTGGTGTAGACATATACTCTTATAGGTATCTAAATATTTTTGCTTAATAAGTTAGACATTAATCTTTATTATTTTTTTATATGATTTGAATGTTTGACGAGCAAAAGCATTATCGTGATTTATTTTTGGCTTATTATACCGTGATGCGCTACCTCCTTCTTTATCCAATGTTTCGGACAGCATTGCAGTGTCAATTAAGCCATCAGCAGGGCAGTTGTGAAATCGATTATTATTTTTATTTATAATTTAAAGTTTTATTATGTAACCCTCAAAGGGTTATTTTTGTTAGTAATGTAAACCAGACCAAGCAAGACCACGGAAACGGGATCTGTCACTGTGTAATGTGTGTGTACATGCGGTATTTGTCACGGGAATGAGGATTGCATTCTTGCCGAAATGCTGGGCTATGTTTTGTTCCACAAAATGAAGAGTTTTTTTTTCATGTTCCTGAAGAAGGACTGGTATTGAATGGGTTAAATTCAGAGATCACAGACGCTTTTGGTGATTCTTTGGTTACACGATGACCGTTTTTCTATTTTGAGAATAGATTTTGGATGATGTCATAGAGCGGTTAAGTGAGTGTCAGGGATCTTCTGAATCTCAAGGAAAATCCCACGAATTACGCACCGGTTGTAAATGGTCCATGTCCAAATCATGACATAACGATTTAAATAATGTACAACTTACATACTCTACCTGCTACCTATAACACTTATTTCGAAATTTAAGAACATTTTTATGTGATGTCGTGTCTTATTAACATTGTATTTTAAGAATCTAATGCATTTTGAAGTGAAAACTTTTTTAGCACTGTTGTGATTTGAAACTCGATGAAACGAAACGACCGACTAAAAAGAGATATACACATACATCTATAGGATTTAGCCCGCGAGAGAATGAGATAGCAATAAAATATTTATTTTATCCACGGGTACTCTGTTCCAATATAATACGACAAATCCAATGGAAGATACTCCGAGGAACTAGCGTCATTGATCCCTTCGGTACCGGTAAAAAGTCGGGAAATTCGAGAAAAAAGGAACCCAACATTTTTACACGGTGTAATTTTGTCACGCGATAACGGGTCGTTTCTATGACTCGTTCTTGAGTTTAACAGCTCGGCTGTGGAAAGATTTGCCAGTCTTCTCCCTCGTGTGTCTCTTCAAGACCCATGTTTGCTCCTTCCTGTCCTCCAAAAGGCCCTCCACACAGCTTCCCCAAAGATGACATTGGCCACGAGACAAATCATTTTCCTCAGGGCCTCCTGTGTGAGAAAAAATCAGAGTGTGCAATTCACACGCGGTAGAAGTGAAATCTTCAGAAAACTAAAATAGACCAGAGTGGGGGGAGACTACGAAGCACTTTTTTATCAATGTGAAGGATGATTTTTGTCGTCGAATTCCAGTGCACCTTTTCCTATACGTTTTGGTCACCTTATTAGTTTTGTGTTTTCTTCTTCGGAGTCGCTTTCTGTTTTCTTTTGTCTGTTCATTTTGAAGTGATTTTGAATTTTTTTTTTTGGATTTCATAGGTTTTGATCCCTTAGTCTGCTAAACATCTGGCCACTGCACCAAAGGAGACTTGCGTGGGACTGTGGATTTATCGTATTATATTGTAGCCGAGTAGCCGTGAATTAAATAAATATTTAATTGGTATCTCATTATCTCGCAGACTAAATCATATAGGTTTATGTGTTTATCTCATTTTAGTATCGCTCGTTTCCGTTTCATCGAGTTTCAAATAACAAGGACGCTAAATAAATTTCATTTAAAAAATCTCTACATCGTACCGCCACCATTTTTCAAACAAATGTTACAACATTCATAATTATACATGATCTTCCTTGCATTCCTAATTAACAGGAATGAAGAAGCCAAAGTTATGTAAACTTTAGGTAACTTAATTAATTTATTGTAAACAAAATGAAACTGGGTTTATAAGTAAAACATTAGCAAACAGAATAAACAGGGTCGTTAATAATTATCGTAAGTACCCCTCAGAGTCAAAGTATACATTGTGAATAACAAGACTGGAGAAGTACCTACAAAGAAGCGGAACATGGACTTGGTCTACTGCAAAACTGGCTTAAGAGAAATTCCCTTACACTTAATGTCAATAAAACAAAATATCTGACATTTTCTAAAACAGCCAGAGGACAGCCAGAGGATGACTTTAATCTCAAATTACATACATGCCAAGAAAACAATCAAAATCAAGGCTTATCATGCCACGGTCCTACCATAGCACACTCCAAAAGTATCAAATATCTTGGTATTGAAATTGATGATAATCTCCGATGGAACGCACACATTGAAGTAATCACAAAAAAACTCACCAGGTACATTTACTTCTTTAAAGCCATCCGTAACATCCTCAACATAAACGACATTAAGAAAGTGTACTATGCTTTATGTCAATCACAAATAGAGTACGGGATAACTGGATGGGGGTCTGCTTTGAGCACTCACACAGAGCGACTCAATATAGCCCAAAAAGGAGTACTGAAGACAATACTGAAAGTTCCGCTTAGAACTCCGACGGAAGAAATATTTAATAACTTTCAAGTCTTCAATGTACAGAAACTTTATTCAAAAAATATTTTATTTAAACTGAAAAAAATCATATATGTATACTCCACTGCCCAACATAAATACTCAACCAGGTCAGTAAGCAATAACATCCTGGTTACTCCCAGTTTGAACACATCTTTTGGACAGAGAAATAATAAATTCCATGCTATAAAATTATACAATGCTCTACCAGATCAAATCAAAAATATAAAGGAAATGAATATATTTAAAACAAAAGTAAAAATATGGCTGAGAGATCAAAGTGATAATAAAATTACAAATATCATGAAGACGATATAAAGACAATCCATAACCAAATACAAATATTTTAAAAAACTACAGGCCACCTCAGAACAGGAAATCCTAGTGAGGAGGTCTGTGAAAAAAAAAAGAATCTGTACTTATTATATACATCATGCATACATGTACAAACCTTGTTATTGAAATTAATAATAATAATAATAATAATAAATAAATAAACATGTTTAATCTACACTTTGCCAAAAAATGTGTAAATAAAAGACATAAGTTAATGTGTAGGTAAAGGTTCACAGGTCAAGTGTACATAGCCAAGCAACAATTTGGTAATGCCCTTAACGGCAAAACGTAAAAATACTTTGTTGACAAACTGTGTTGAATTTTTCGTTTTCTCTATTAACAACTCTGATGTTCGGGAGTTTCAATAATACTTCGGTTCGTCTAGATTACGAGTCTTGTTTATTATCGTATCTTATTTATAATGAATATTTAACTGGACTTATCGTCCGTTCTAAAGGAGGCTCTATTTCTTTTATTTTTTTACATTAGCTCCACACAGGAAGCCACGAGAAAAATAAATCCCCCCAAGGGCCTATGTCATTTTTGGTGGTGCTGTGTGGAGGGTCTTTTTAAGGAAAGGAAAATGGTGTGAGGAGTGGGTAGGAATCTGGGGGTTGGTGTGTCCAGGAGAGGCGGATGTCTGAATCCATCCCTCCCACTGCGATGTAAGGCAATGGTTCCATAGAGTCCACCTGGAGAGATAAAAAAATCTCCCTCAACCAGTCTTTCCCGATTCGTCCCGCCACGCAGTAGATGGGCAGACGCATCAGCCACCAAGTCCTGGACAAACATCATCCCCATGAATCCGGGGACCCCTTCTAAGTCACCGAACGTAGCGAACCACTTGGGGTGACCTTTAGCATAGGTGTTGGTTATCCAATAAATGGTTCCCGGTTTTAAATAAAATTACCACTTAAAATTATTTCTTATATTTTCTTATGATTTTAATTGGGACATGTAATCATTGTTTATGGTATATTTATACCTTGGTTGTTAAAAAAGTAAATAAATAAAATCAATACAGTTTCATAGATTATTACTCTGAATAATCCTGTTTGGTTCCAACTTTGATTAAGCGTTAAAGTAAAATATTTTTACAGGCTCGGTAAGATTCAAACTTTTTATAATTAGTATTGTATAAAGCTTCAACGTCCCCAGCAAACTTTCCAAACTTCCTTCACTGTACACGGTGGCCGGAAACTAGTGACACAATCGGGAAACTGGAGAAACATTTACATTAACGGCCGGCATAGTCCAGTGGTAAGGCCCTTGCCTCGCACTCCGAAGGTCGCGGGATCGAGTCCCGGCGTGGAAAATAAATTTTATTTGTTTGATTTGTGTTATTTCACAATTTATTCATTTAAAAATAATATATAGTATATTTGCGGCACGTTCCAGAGTGGAAGATACTGTCAGTATCGCCCTGGTGTAAGACCACCATTCAGAATTGAAACGTTGCTTGAAATGGCTTTAGCCGTGTTTGGTGACCAGATCTGAATAGCTAGGTACTTCCCCACCTTCCTCATCCCTATCTCCTTCCCCTCCCCGCTACCTTCAGCCTCACAACATACCCCAATTGGGGATGATATAGTCCCTCTGGCTCCAGACGGGAGCAGTTGGGACTCTTGTGCGATATTCATGTAAAAAAAAAAAAATTAAGAGTCGATTTTGTGGTACAGCTTTTTCGTTTTGAGTTTACGTTTTCGAAGTTGAAATTTTTTAGGTCAAATTTTATAAAAATTCGGTCGTTTCAGGGATTCTTTCAGATGTTTATCGTCTATTAAAATCCGTCGAAGCGTAGACCCGGCTCCAAAAGGTCTTTAATCCTTAAGTTTAAAAAAATGCAATAAATATTTAAGCCGCCGCTCCCGAATTTCTTCCGATTTCTTACATATCTCCCTTAAACACAACATTCCCCGCGCCGAAACGCAAATTATATAAAATTCCCTCGATAAAAAAAACGTAAAGCATGTTCCAAAAATTATTATAAACACGTTTGTTTCAGTTATTTTGCAAGTTATATATATATGAAAAAATTCACAGCGTTTCTTTAAGTGCTGTTTAAGATAACGCCTGCGAGATTTTTGCTCTATTTTAAACGAGTCGTGTTTTATTAAACATTTTCGCTATAAATATTAGCGCGCTCCTTTAACATTCGTAATTACATATCTCTCCATCTTCTTCTTCTTGAAAGCGGTTACAACGCCTTAAAAGCTATTTGGGTTCTGTCTTGATTTCACAGTATTCCGCTTATACCGTTTGTTTCTGGATACCGTGTATAGTCCTACGATTAAATCACAAATATATTTAATTTGTTCTCCAGAAGCGAAATGTTCCAGAAGTTGTTCTATGAGAGAGGAGTTCAAAAGCCTTGTTAAAAAGTTAAAAGTGGAAGTACCTACAGGCGAATAAAAATGTTCATTGAAAATAATCTATAATATGAACATGGACACATTATATTACTTACATTCCCCACATAAAGTTGGTACACCTTTCAGAAAGGGTTGTTTTCACTTTCGGGAATTTCAAAAAACTCTTATTTCTACCTACACTTACAACTACCTACAAAAATAGTATTGCCAGTTATACCAATATTGGGATATTAACTGGAAGCCTTTTTTATCTGGGCGGCTATTCTAAGCTATTGTGCTGTCAGTGTAACCTATACCATTCCGGTCGAAATCGATCACTTTACAATACACTGTGGAAGGCGGGTATGGGTACCCCCGCCCCGGGAACCATTTATTGGATAACCAACACCTCTGCCATAGGTTACCCCGAATGGTTCGCTACGTCTGGTGACTTAGCAGGGGTGCCCGGGTTCATGGGGTAAGGTTTTGTCCGGTATTGGCGGCGGATGCGTCTGCCCACCAGCTGCATGGCCGACCGGATCGGGAGAGAGGATCGGGTTGATGGAGTCCTTTTGACTTCTCCAGCCGTACTCTCTCGGAACACCGCCTTGCACCGCAGTGGGAGGGATGGATTCATAGGTCCATCACTCACCACCATCTACCCACCCCTAATACCCTTTTCCTTCCCAGAACTTCCTCTCCTTCCTTTCCTAAATAGACCGTGCACACAGCATCCCCAAAGATGACATAGGCCATATGGGGAATTATTTTCCTCAGGGCTTCCTTATACAGCTAATGTAAAAAAAAATATCAAATCGACGGGCTTAATAACCGATCATTTTATACTGATTTGGGGAAGCTGGATACTGGTATTGGCTATTTATAAATTAATACAAAATTCAATAATTATAAATATTCCAGCGAATCCATTGTTTTTTTAAAGTATTTTACCGATAACCAAAAGATAAATATAATAATTTACAATATTATTCCCTTTCAAATAATTATATTCCATGTTTACGACGCCAGATGCCGCCATTTGTATTTATTTATTGCAAAATAACAGACGCTATTCATTTGTCGAGTGCTCCTAAGCTCCCTGTACGGCCATACCTAGATGGTAGCGAATTCACGTATTTAGGAATCAATCGGAACGAATTGAAATTGAAAACCCCTTTGATAGCAAAGCAAACAAAACCAAATATATTTCAGAGGCCTCATTCATAATCGATTCAATATATTATTACTTATCAAGCTTTTAGGTTTTCCTGGAATAACCTCCGGACGAATTCGATTTTTATATTTCAATTGCAATATAAATTAAACATTTATAAAATAATATTGAATATATTACTTTTGAAAAGCTTTTGAACGTGTTTTTTTTTAAATATACTCTTCTAGGAATTTATTGCCTTCTTAGATACTCAATATGTTTCTTTCAAATATTAATACCTCATATTTTTATGACTAACCGTAGGCAGAGACGATGGACCTCCAAACAATTTTGTCCTCTTACAATTTTTCTACCTCATTCACATCCACACGGTTCCGCAACTTTTCATCCCGCATCAAAATATCCTTCGATAAAATATTCTACGGAGAAAACATCCCCAACAAAATATCTACTAAAACCTTACCTTACCTAACCTAACCTTCTAACCTAACCTAACCTAACAAAACCTATTTACTATTTTTGAACAATAATTTATTGTCTTTACAGGATGTCTGTATTAGTTTTGTTAGGTTAGGTTAAGTTTTGGTAGATATTTTGTTAAGGGATGTTTTGTCCGTAGAAATTTTATCGGAGGATATTTTGACTAGAGTACAGAGACCTGGGTTCGCGACTGCCAAATTTCTGGCTATCACCAGAGTTAAGTTAGCCTCTCAGAAACTGGGCGTAATGTACAGGGCCCGCAGATACTTTAATAGTACTTTAACTACTAACCCTGTATAAATCGCAAGTGCGCCCCACGGTTGAATTTGGCAGCCCTTTCTGGTCTGGAGCTCCAAAATACCTAAAAAACCCTTTAGAGGATAGGTGTCAGGTGGGAATGCTGTCCTGTCCTGTTCTACCGGTATTACAATAAAAGATTCTCCGAGGAACTACCGTCATTGATCCCCTCGGCACCGGTGCAAAGTCGGGAAACACGCCAAACACGCACCCAACATTTGTACACGGTTGACATTAATCACATGAGAACGGGTCGTTTATATGACTCGTTCTTGAGTTCCACAGCTCGGCTGTGAAACGATTTGCCGGCCTCTGCGTTTCCTCCCTAGTACAACATGGGTCTCTTCAAGACCCATGTTCACTCCTTCCTTTCCTCAAAAAGACCCTCCACACAGCATCTTCAAAGATGACATAGGCCCTGAGGGAAATTATTTTCCTCAGGGCCTCCTGTGTGGAGTTAACGTTAAAAAAAGTCAAATCACTCTGTTGATTTTATTATTGCGCTCAAACAACCCTCAAATCAACGGTAGCAACGGGTATTAACAACAATCGCCGCTATTTGCAAACTGTCGTTGCTCGATGGCACTGACCTACGTGATAATTAAAAATGATTTGATTTTGATTTACTCGTTCCTGCCATGCCTTCCTCGGAATCTTTTTTCAACCATTTACTTTTTCATGTACGATATACTTTTTACCAAAGTAGGTACATAATTCTTAGATTTTATTGGTTTTCGCGTGCCCTTCATTGGCATATTTGAACGGTTTAAAGTTCAAGGTTAAACGGAACGTATGCTTTTTACAGATGGCGCCATTATTTTAGGAAAAACACTTTTATAAGTTATGCTGTAAAATATTGAGTTTAATTTATTTGTTTGCGCCCGTCAAAACGCATACGAATCTGAATAAAAAAAATGTCCGCATACAAACTGAATTCTTTCAAGAAATACTTACCAGTACAATATTGGATTGATTCATCGATACAATATTGTATGTGTATTCCTTTCTTGGAATAATTGAGTTTGTGTACGCACAAAACTATTTATTCATTTTTGTTATTTGTTTTTGGTGTGTTATGCTGTTGCGCTACCTCCTTCTTTAGCCAACGTTTCGGACATCGTTGCAGTGTCCATCATCAGGGCAGATCCGGCAGATGATCTGCCGGATCTGCTTATCCTTGTTTCTTAGGGCTTAATTGACAATAAGCAACAAGGAGGGAATAACCCAACATTACCAAAATAAAATATCAGTAATCACAAACCTTTTAAATTATATAAATTCATGTATATTCATTTGAAGTAAAAATATCTTTTTAATATATGTAACATCATTCATAATTTTAATAATATACTTTATAATTAAATGTATGTACCTAAAATTAACAAAATAACTTATAATACCTTAAAATTAACAAAAAAGAAACATTCATTATATAGAGACAATGTTGTGTACCCCTGCCTAAGTGTGTATAAATACCGTAGCATAAGAATTTCAACTACCAGTCTGAAAATGTCCGTAATAGGATGAAACCGGTCCTGGTAAAATATAAATTAGTGGAAGAAAGTACAAACGCGTTTTAATTTCAAATTCTAATACAATGGAATTCCATCACGAATTATCAGTGTTTTTTTTTTCATTTTGAATTTATAAACCTCTAAAAAAACACCCTTTATATTCTAAAGCATGACTTACACAAAGTTTTTTCCCAAAAATAATTAAATTAACACCATCTATGAAAGATAAGGTTATGAATGCTTACCCTTAAGAGCGTTTAACCAGCCAGCGGACGAAAATCGACATTTCGTCTAAAGTTGTTCTTCCGATCGTGCAGGGCGGTTACAATAATAAAGATTAATTTTTCTCCGTACCAGCTTTTTTAAATTATAACTCAATATCGAATTTATTTCAATCCAAATTAGCTTTAATTTATTCATTCATCCAAAAATGCTGAAAGGCGTGATGATAAAACTATTAAAATAGTGTACTTTTTGTAGTTATTTTTTGATTATAAGTATTTATCATTTTTCAATAATGTCTAAATTTGATAAGAATGTTAAAAAAATCTGAAATATATTAGTTTGTAAGTGCGCAAATAAATACACAAATGGACCAATTTTCGTCAAGAAACACATGTACGTACATATTTTTTAATGATTTTATTGAAACTAAAATTAAAATTCTAATACATAACTCTGCTAGATAATGTATTGATTTATTTTACTGCATGATTACATTATTTGAAATGGGTGTGGTATAATACAAAAACTTTTTTGAAAATTGAACAAATCTGCCAACGACCTATGGAATAACCTTATTTTACTAAAAATTAAAAAAAAAATCTCAAAATTTATTACATACGAATGCTAGATAAAAGAACAATCTTTCGAAATCCAATTATAATTTTTTGTGGAAAAGAGTCAATACGTCTAAAAACTTTTTTGAAAATGACGTATTTCCGGCTTTCTCTGGTAATGCCCTCTTAAGAAATATTCCTTGGAAATTCATATAATGAAGAATTTATTGATATTTCCATCATGCTTTTGACTCTTTGAGTATAGTTGAAGTGTTCCTAGTATAGATGAATATGGCTTTATTTGTCTAAAAACACGTGCCTAAGTGGGTATCAACGCGTTTGCATAACTCGTACGAGTACCTGTCTTCTCAAGTAATTCTGTCTTTTTCTGTACCTATTCTTTTGAAAACATTAAGGGTGCTCCGTAAAAATCGAGAGTAAGGAGAAGAAACAAGCTTTGTTTGAATAATGTATGGAAAAAATCCGTATTGGTTTTGTCTTCTTCTTGAGACCTACCAATATTTGTGTAACACCTGTTTCTCCACGGCTTGACAGGGCAACGCGCTTGCATTAGTTCTTTGGCACACGTTCCATAGAATGTTTGAGATGTTTTATATTGTGATACCGCACAAGAGTCCCTAGTATTTCGAACTGTGAAGTGCTTTTTGAAGTGAAACTTCTACAGCACCGCTGTGATTTGGATTTCAGATGAAACGAAAATGACGATTACTGCACCTGCGACGCTCAACCGCTCATCGGCCGCTTTGATAATGATGTCACTTTTAAAGTCTCCTATTGGTTGAGATATGAAACGGAAATTACGCGTGGTCTGTGTTCATTGGTCGCTTTGGTTATGACCTCAATTATCAAGTATTGGTTGAGATTCTTTTGGTAAAATTTCGCTTCTACCGCGTGTAAATGAGTTTAAAATTTTTTATTAAAGATTTATCAACAGTGATTCATATCAGAGTGCTCTCAAATACAAATTGAACATCGTTGATAGTGTTGATAGTATCATGAATTAAAGACAAACACGACATCGATAATATAATTGAAAATAATATAGCATAGTGCTTCACAATATTAAGAAATACTTAGAACATTGAAAATTGTGTATATAATGTACATGCACACATACACACACACACATATACATATACACACATCCATACATATATGTATATACCCACACATACACACACTTTCATGTACATTACATTCACACACATACACATACCATACTCGTACATTACGCAGTTCGGATCCGGCACATCTGCCGGGTCTGTCCTGATGGTGGACACTGCGACACTGTCCGAAACGTTGGCTATAGACGGAGGTAGCGCAACACGGCATAACACCCCAAAAATAAATAACGAAAATACTTTTGGCCGAATAATTAAATATATTAAAATGTATCTCCCATTTAAGTTGTTCTAAAAACCTATTGTTCTAAAACTTGTTGTAAAAACTTATTATTTTTACGTAATGTACGAGTACGGTATGTGTATGTGTGTGAATGTAATGTATATGAAAGTGTGTGTAGGGGAAGGGGAGGCAAAGTGGAAAACTTAACTTCAGTGTACAGATTAATTAAGAAATTTTTTTTTTTTTTTAGTTTTTTAAACTTTATTAAAACAAGAAACTCACATATTTTTGCTAATTGAAAAAAAATAATACTAAAAGAGAACAGTTTTGGTAATGGAGACCGAGTTTTGAAAACTTACCTTTTTTCCACTTTGCCCGCATAGGAGGGCAAAGTGGAAATGTGGAAAGGGTAAAGTGGAAACATATAATATGGAACAATAAAATACAGAATACGATAGCATGATTCCTCTAATGGGATTGGCAATTAAAGCAGGTAAATTTTCCATCATTCCAATATCGACACATAGTTCATGTGCCCATTCTTGACAGACATTACATTGAATCCATTCTTCAGTTGGAGGATCAATGTAAATTTCTTTGCAAAATATGCAAAGTGTAAAATGTTGTTCTTTTGATGTGCCAGGCTGAGGTTGAAAATTAATTTTCTCTTTAACTTTGTTTCTCTTCGAGAAAATGGTTTCTCATCTTTCTTGCAGATTTTTTGTTTTTTTGAAATTTTCTTTTTCTGTTCCATTTTCTCAATTTTTATTTTCTTTTGTATTTTTCACTTTCTGCTCTCTTTCCTTGATAATTTTCATCTTTTGGCTACTTTTTCTTCCAATTGATTTTGGTTATGTTAGAGTAAAACTGGACATCTCACGAGAGCGGGCAAAGTGGAAAGGTTTCCATTTTGCCTTCACATACAACTTTCCACTTTGCCCAAATGGTATGAAAGGGACAAAAAAATATATATATCGAAAAATCGTATCAAAATATCACAGACGTATTAAAATAACGTTGGACAATACTTATATGCAATGCAATAATAAATAGCATATAACTAAATCCTCACCTTTCAACGAAAAATCAACCGTTGAAGTTTGAAAGTTTTCATAAGGAATCTGCAAAAATCACTCAACATACACGTGCACCGCTCTGGGTTGCCGCAGCCGTGCTAAATTTCATCAGTGGCACAAGGGCGACATGCGACTTGCGGTAAGTGAGCGCAACGGGGGAGGAAGTCGCTATTTTTTGTTTTATGTGAACTTTCCACTTTGCCCGCCCCTTCCACTTTGCCCCCCGTTACCCTATGTGTGGGTATATACATATATGTATGGATGTGTGTATATGTATATGTGTGTGTGTATGTGCAACGCTGTCCGAAACATTGGCTAAAGAAGGAGGTAGCGCAACACGGCATAATACCCCAAAAACAAATAACGAAAAAAAAAATTAAAAGGGAGTTTTAAATCTGCTTTTACTATTATCTCTCCAACTTTTCAGGTTTTTGTGGGGTTAAAGGAAGTGCGTAGAGATAGCGGACAGAAAAGAGGAAGGAAGTTCTGGGTGCGCATAGAATACCAAGATCTATTTCTGTCTTATTTTCCTTTGTACTATTAATTATTGTTCCACCAGTCATGACGTCATCAAGAAAAATAACAGAAGAGTGATAACGTCACTCAAACCCGAACTGATCCATCTTCCCACACACATCATTCATGTCCTTATCTGCTGTCTTCCTTCTTTCCCTGGAATATTACACCAAACTCATTAACTAACTACCTAACCTACGTCACATCTCATCTCTGACTTAACTGGTGATTGGAAAATTCCTGGAATCTTCGTGAAACTAGGAAAATTGCAGGAATTTTCATTTAAATGGTGAAATCCCCAGACTAACCAATCCGGTTGACTCCTACAACAAAATGTAATGTTATTTACAAGTATAATATCGTATTAATAATTATAGCACACTGAGAACAGAACTTATAGAATTTTGGGAAAGATCAAATAGTACCGAAGAAATAAGCCATCAAAATATTGACATTTGTGGCCGGCCGATAAGCGTGTGATGTCACAGTACCTACGTGCAATGATTGGCCCACCATTACTGCCATTATGCCAATTATTGTACTGAATGGAATGTGACGTCACGAGACACTATTGTACCGATACTTTTTTACCAAAGTTCACTTCGATATCTCACAACTTCATCCTTTTAGGAGATAATCGAAAATCTAATTCAACTGTCGTTATTAACCCTTTAAATATAATATACATATAACAAATAATAGGAGATGACTGTATTTAAATAACTTTCTTAGTATCAAAAAATATTTCCCGGTTAATAAGGAACTCCAGTGAAAAATATAATGGCTTTAAAAAAATATGTTCATATAGACCAATAAACGCTGATTCTGAATATATAACTTTTTTAAATATTTTTAAATGCAGAGTTTTTAAAAAATCATTAAGAAGTCCATTTTTAATCGAGTCGTAAAAACAAATTTTAGTGGTGACGTCAGTGTTATACGTGTCGTTACGTCACCGTAAAGTCATTGTATGGGAATGTATGATATGAAACAAGTCATCTCAAACAAACCATCACTAGAATACACAGATTTCTCACATTCATATAAGGTTACATACATACATATTCTTATGGTAAATCGACTCTTGACATATCCTAAGATATTTGTACTTACATTTTGTCTGGTCATTCTGAGGATCCGGGCGTCCTAGATTTATTTCCATTCTGTGCGCTGTATTTTCTCCTGATACATTAAATAAATGCGAAACAGTTTTTACAAAAACGAACGGGCTTTTCAACAATTATTTCAAAACTTTTGTGAACAGTTTTAAAAGAATTGTTTTAAATTTTCTTACTTGGAACATGGAATAATTGGATGGGATCAAATCATACAAAACAACTGAACATAACTCGAATTGCATCATAAATTTATTAAAGGTCCCAGTAAGAAAGTCAACAAAGGAAATTTTTAAACAGTTCGATGTTCCAAGTATACAAAAAATTCGTAACAGCAATATTTTGGTTCATCACCGCAAAAAGAAACGGAGGCAAATCTGATACAAATCAAACTGTCATACAAACAGAACCAAGTAAATGGACATTAAATGTAGGGCATAATCTCCTACTTACCCCTTTTGCTAAAACAACCTTTGGCCAAAGAAATTTTAGATACTTTGCAACAAAACTATATAATACACTTCCACTGGCAATTAGACAAAACACAATGTATCTTAAATATAAATCTGACACCAAGTCCTGGATTACCAGCCAAAATAGATCCAACATCAAAGATTTTATCAAAACTGACTTATAAGTATTTATTTTTTCAATGTTACGTTGATGATTAACTGTTACTTGTAATATTGTGTTATTATTTGTACTTTGTATGTGTTATTACTGTTTAGAATTAAACCCAGGACGCAAACCAATTATGAAGTTGAGTTACTATCAAAGGTTGGATTGCGATCCAAGAGTTGTCTGATTTGTTTGTTAGATGTCGATAGAATCATGTTTTATTTTTTTTGTCTCTCTCACACAACGAACAAGGGAAATATAGAGGTACGAAAGTGTTATAAAAAGGCTTGTATCAGTTTAATTTACTTACTTCTTTACGAAAACTTGCACTAAGAATTTAAAATACTACTGAACCCTTGTCCGTTGGGTGGGGAAAGTTATTGTCGTCAGTTATAAGTTTATAAATATCAAATCATAACAATAAAAATTCAAGAACTTAAAGTTAAAACAAAAAAGTACTTCATTTATAAAAAACCAGTCAGCCCAAAAGAAATCTCCTAAGTGAAGACCTATTTTTTATACATTTGATCCTTCGACCGGATTGATCCCATGAGCGGATACCTGGAATCCAGATACAAAAATCAATCGAAGCCAGACATGAACCAGCGATAAACAAAGGAGAATTCTGATGAAGCGGATCTTCAACAAGGGCAAGTGACCATCCTATTTTTTTTTATCCATTTGATCCCATAGAAAAGAAACAAATTCGGTTAGACCACTTCGGTATTTTATTGTTGTTGATATAAAAAATCGCAACGGGCTAATTGTTACAATTGATATTGGCAAGATTTTTTGTGGCTAGCTATGATTATAGTGTCGCAAAAAACGTAAAAATCGGAATTGTGTTTTCATTGTTTTGATTGTTTTTGATTTTGATGTTTTTTGATACTGTCGATAAAGCAGGCGACGGGTACCGTCGTTGTTTTATTTGCAACTGAAACTAACAAGGTTTTTTGTGGGTAGTCATATGATTATGCTACGGCAAAAAACAGAAGAATAATTATTATAATACATGAAATGTATTAATTGATTATTCAAACAATCTGAAAGCGATCGTTGAGTGTTGTTTTTGACTTCCGTAGTATTGTTCGAGTCGGTAATGCAGACGGTGACGGTAGGCACGAAGTGATTCCGTTGTTTGTAAAAGGTCAAGTTACGACGCGAGCTTTCATCAGAAATTAATAATAGAAGATTTTTTAGTGTTTTGTTAAAACAAAAGAAACAATCAAGTAAAAGACAGTGCAAGTTTTTTTTTGTGTTTTTGTGTTTAGCGTGGTTAGGAGTGAACCACGCCAGAGCAATCAGTGAGTATTGATTGTCTGTTATTTACGAAAGTCCCTGTTATTTACGAAATCATGGATTTAAAAGTGTTAATTGCACAGCGCGGAATATGTAAAGCCAAATTAACCAGATTCAAAGATTACTTAGAGAATAATGAGTTATTACTTTCTGAGGTCGAAATACGCATTCAAAAATTCGAACCATTACTAGACATCTTCGAAGCGTTGCAAGAAAAAATTGAAACATTATCGCAGGATGAATTGGAAAAAGGGAACGAACGAGAAATGTTTGAAAACTCATATTATAAGGTATTAGCAAAAGCCAAGGATAAATTCAGCGAAACCGGTAAAATCGTCCGTTCCAAAGGCGTCAAGCTCCCAATTTTAGAACTACCCAAGTTCAGCGGAAATTATGAAGATTGGTTACATTTCAGAGATGCATTCATTTCATTAATTGACAACAACGACGAATTAGATGTTATTCAGAAATTCTATTATTTGAAATCTTGTTTGTATGATGATGCGGCAAGACTGATTGCGTCCTTACCTACAACTCGAGATAATTATTTCATTGCGTGGGAAATGATCACGGATAGGTTTCAGAATGACAGAGTAATAATAAATAAACATGTTAATGCATTGTTTAAATTGCAAGAAATAAAATCAGAAAATCATGTGGCATTGCGAAAATTATTAGATGAAGCCCAATTGCACTTAAAGGCATTAAATAATTTAAATCTACCCACTGAAAGTTGGGATATATTGTTAATTCATATTTTGTCAAATAAATTGGATAGCGAAACCAGAATGTGCTGGGAACAATATCCAATAAAAAATAAAATCCCCACTTATGAAGAGTTCATGAAATGTCTATACGAACGAGTGCAAGTTTTAGAATTCTCAGCACCAAACGACAAGCGACAGAATCATGCCAAGGGATTTCCTTCTAATTTTAAGAAAGAAACTTATGTTTCGTTATCATCGCAACATTTAAAATGTATTAATTGTAATCAAAATCATAGAATTTATAATTGTCAAAAGTTTTTAAATCTAGGAATAAAGGATAGAATGACAACAATACGTCGGTTGAAAGCTTGTCTGAAATGTTTGTCGGTAGGGCATAAATTTCAGGATTGTAAAAGTAAATATAATTGTCGCAAGTGTGGTGCGAGCTCTCACAACACTTTGTTACATTTGCAAAATGAAGACAAAATGCAAAGTCATCAGGGAAGCGATACTTCTTCAAGAGAACCTCTTGTTAACAATCATGCATCGAAAACATCCAACAATTTCATTTTATTATCAACGGCGGTGATTAACGTGAGAAATAATAAAGGAAATCCAATTAAAGCTAGAATTTTGTTGGACTCCGGAGCACAGTCTAATTTCATTAGCCAGGAATTCGCTTCTAAATTACAATTAAAAATTAGAAAAACTGATATCCCTATTACCGGAATTCATAATAAAATACAGCATATTAAAAGCATTGTGGATTTAGAAATATCTTCCAATTATTCACCCTATTCAAAGAGGATTGAATGCCTAGTATTGTCGGAGGTGACCAGTAATCTGCCGCAAATCTCATTTCAGAAAAAAGGCACCGGCATCCCCCAAGGATTGCAATTGGCAGATCCAAACTTTAATGAAACCGGCCCGATAGACATGTTGATCGGGGCTGACACCTTCTGGGAGACTCTGCACTCTGACCGGATGAAGATTCAAGATTCCGGACCAATATTGCAACGAACCGAATTTGGATGGCTGGTTTCGGGACCCATCTTCACTTCAGAAAAGAGGCCAGTAGAAATTTGTAATCTTTCACTCAACTTAAAACATAAGCAAATTGAAAATTTGTTGAAATTTGAGGAGCTAAATCCTATTGAACATAGGAATCACGAGGAGCGAGCGTGTGAAGAAAGCTTCACAGCTGCTCATAAAAGAAATGGCAGAGGCCGTTTCATTGTAAGTTTAATACAACGCCCCTGTGCGAAACAGCTAGGCGAAAGTCTCCCTATGGCGGAGAAGAGATTGTATAATTTGGAGAAAAAATTAGCCTCAAACCCAGAATTAATGAAAGATTACAAGAATTTTATGCAGGAGTGCAAAGACTTAGGTCATATGACGCAATGTGAACCATTGTCACAAAATCAAATACCTTATTATCTGCCTCACCATGCGGTGATCAAGGAACCTAGTACAACTAGAAAGACCAGAGTCGTAGTCGATGGATCAGCTAAATCCTCAACTGGAATTATCCCAAATGATGCCCTCATGATTGGGCCGGCATTGCAAAAGGATTTATGTGCACATCTGTTGAATTTCAGAAAACATCAGTACGCGTTAACAGCCGACATAGAAAAAATGTCCCGGCAGATATTAGTGCAGCCAGAGGATAGGGACTTACAACGTATCCTTTGGAGAGACGCACCCAGCGAGGAGATTCAACATTATCGATTGAACACAGTCTACGGTCTGGGATCATCATTCTTAGCCCCAAGATGTTTGGAGCGGCTAGGAAATGAAAATCAAGGCACAAATCCCAAGGTCAGTCACATTCTTAAAGAAATTTTTTACATGGATGACTTGATGGCGGGTGACAGTGGTGAAGAAGATTGCTTGCTAAGTAGAAGCAAACGACGGATGTTATCCTACATAGCATCCATTTTTAATCCCCCGGGTCTGATAAGACCTGTAACGATAGTAGCGAAGCTACTAATGCAACGTCTGTGGCAGAACAAAACTCAGTGGGTTGAAGATATATCTCCTGACATTTGGAAAGTTTGGAGAGCTTATATGGAAGAATTGCCGCAGATAAATAATGTGAAGGTACCTAGGAGAATCATTTGTCAAAAGCATGTGATATCAGAAGATAATGCTGCGGATGTACTATCCAGAGATATTAGGACTTCTCAATTATTGACATCCACCATTTGGTGGCACGGACCCGATTGGCTAACTCTTGCACCATCCAGTTGGCCATGCGGAGAATCTACGTACATAGATCCACCTGAGGTGAAAACAAAAACTGTAGTGTTGGCAACAGTAACGCAAGATTTGGATATTTTCAGGAACTACATCTCTCTACTAAATCCTTATTTACATAATGATTTATTTTGCGTAGGCGGCAGGCTTTCCGAAGGAAAATTGCTGTCAATAAATCAACGACATCCAATCTTGCTGCCACCACATCATAATTTAACCGAATTAATTATGAAAAACTACATTTACATTTATTTATTTATTTATCAGTTACACTTGCATGCAGGTACTCATACCGTATTGGCAATAATCAGATTGAAGTTCTGGCCAATAATGGGAAAATTTTGTGAAAATGATAATAAGGAAATGTATAATGTGTTATAGATCTAATACACGATGCAGCAAATAATGGCAGACCTTCCAGCCGAAAGGAGCTTATATATTTTTGTTATTGGTGTTTTTTCTTATGTATGTTTATTTGTATGTGTGGTGTCAAAAGCCATACACTTAGAACTTGAACTGTCTTTGAATACAGAAAGTTTTTTTAAATGCCTTGAAGCGTTTTATCGAGCGTAGTGGAAGGCCGAGTAAATTATTTTCAGATAATGCTACTACCTACTATCGGAAAATCATTATCGGGGCTATCAATTCAATGGGGGTACATTCCGACAAGGGCGCTGCACTTTGGAGGCCTTTGAGAAGTCAGAATGAAATCTGTTTAAATGTCAGTTGAAACGGCTAGCAAGTAACTCCTTATTGATATATGAGGAATTTAATACCGTTTTGTGTCAGATGAATTTTGTTTAAATTCTAGTCCTTTTACCCCATTGTCAAATGATCCAAATGACGTAATTTCCCTCAGTCCCGGTCACTTTCTTGTTGGTGGAAGCTTTGCAGTAATTCCGGAACAAGATCTACAAAATATTTCAGTCAACGGACTGAATAAATATCAAAAAAAAAATTCCTTGCTAATACGATGTTTTTTGATCGAGGTACATGGCTCAGCTCCAAGACAGAGCGAAGTGGACCAGCGGACCTAATGCGCAACTAAAACCAGGCGATATGGTGGTCTTGAAGGAAGACAACCTACCACCATGTGTGTGGAAACTCGGACGTGTGATTGCAGTCCATCCAGGCGCTGACGGGAAAGTACGTGTGGCGACTTTCAGAACATCGCATGGAACCACTCAGAGGGCAATTTCGAAGCTGTTCTATTGCCAATAGACGACAACGGACCAGACGCTGTGTAAGCACAAAATGAAAAAAAAAGGAACTTGTGCTTTATGAAAAACAAAAACAATGAGTGCATAAAACAAGATAAACCAATAAATAGTAAAAAAAACAATATAAAAATTTGTACGTTGAAAGTAAAAAATAATATAAAAATTTGTACGTTAAAAGTAACCAAAAAGGACAAAAGGAAGATATAATAATAAATTAAAAGTAAAAATCAGTGTACAAAATGTGGAAAAATGTGGAGCAATAAAAACTTGAGTGTGGTAGGGAGTGATATAAAAAATAATAAAACAAAAAAAGGATTGTAGATCCATATATTTAAAAAAAAAAAGGGATAAAAACACTTAATGAACACTTATAAACTAACATAGCCTGCTGGCTAGAATTGCAAACTGCATATATAGATATATCTGGAGACATTGTAATAATTCCAAATGTGGCAATGAACTATGGAAGGAAGGATGATTTGTCTTTATTTAATTTTTTCCCAAGGAAGGAAGGAAGGATGACCAGGAAACCTGCCGCGACATGATTGTGCTGTCTATATTATATGTTTATATGTAATTATTGTTATGGTTTCTGTTTGTTTTTAAAAATGTAGTTTGTTTTTGGAATTATCTTAGTGTGTTATGTTATTGAATAACTTTAAAATTAATTTAATGAATTTGAATTTGATTTGAGCAAAGTCAATATTTAATTTAGGCTCATGATTTGTTTGCATAATGTTATTTGTATAATTTGCAGAAAAATGGATTCGATATTTCAGAATAAATATCTGCCCATTTTGGGGCGGAGAATGTTTAGAATTAAACCCAGGACGCAAACCAATTATGAAGTTGAGTTACTATCAAAGGTTGGATTGCGATCCAAGAGTTGTCTGATTTGTTTGTTAGATGTCGATAGAATCATGTTTTATTTTTTTTTGTCTCTCTCACACAACGAACAAGGGAAATATAGAGGTACGAAAGTGTTATAAAAAGGCTTGTATCAGTTTAATTTACTTACTTCTTTACGAAAACTTGCACTAAGAATTTAAAATACTACTGAACCCTTGTCCGTTGGGTGGGGAAAGTTATTGTCGTCAGTTATAAGTTTATAAATATCAAATCATAACAATAAAAATTCAAGAACTTAAAGTTAAAACAAAAAAGTGCTTCATTTATAAAAAACCAGTCTGCCCAAAAGAAATCTCCTAAGTGAAGACCTCAATTTTTTACAATTACTATAAACTACTCATGCTACGCGCCTGCTCTCAACACAGGTTCTCCTAGTGAGACAGGCATAGAATAAAACAAATTGTAACTCAAAAACTAATAAAGACGAATAATAAAAAAAATATATAAAAAAACATAAAGAGAGCAAATTCTTCACAAGCCTCGTTAATAATGTTAATTTTAAAATCTGACATTGACCCTTTTGGAAGTAAGCCGTAGATTTTTTACTTAACATTTTCTTTATCTTTAAAAAAAATTAACTACAACCATCGCAATAAAAATTGACAGATAAAAATATATTTAACTCTGACGGAACCATTCAAATTGATTCCTTTTTTATTTTTTATACAAGCGTGAAATTGATGTTGTAACGAAATCTGGACAGTGATATCACAATGATAGATGTTTTCACAGCAGATTTTAAAGACGAACAATGTGTTTGCCAGCTGCGCCTGAAATAATACGGACTTCCTACAACTCAACATATTCTAAATATTCCTAGAGCCAGTTCAAGGATTTACGGCGAATATTGGATTTCTTGATAAGTGTATTTCGGTAGCTGACAATGCCGGCATTTTGACAAATATCATTTGGTTAAAACCATCATGACGACAGTTTGTAATTGGTTTAGATTGTTATGTTTTGATTATCTTAATTTATTTGTCAAGAATTTAAGAAACATGTCAGTTTTATTTTTAAAAATATTTCGCTCACCTTCAAGGTCAAGGGTTATCTCTGTCATTGTTTAGAAGCACAGAAAAAGGGACAAACTATTAATAATATTTTTTACGATATTTGAATAGCCTTCACAATAGCCTTGTCTTTTTTTCTTTTGCTTTTATAATATTGATGTAAATATTTAGTTTATATCTTTCCCGATGAAAAGCGTTATAAAACTACTGTGTAGGTGTAGGCTTAGTTACTGATTTCATTGAATTTTTTATATTTTTATTGTTAATACCGCACAAGAGTTTTAACTGCTCCCGTCTGGAGCCAGTAACACTATGGCATCCCCAATTGGGTATTTTTTGAGGTGTAAGGTAGTGGGGAGAAGCAGATGCGGAAAGAGGAAGGTGTAGAACTACCTGGCTACACAGATCTGATCACCAAACACGGCTAAAGCCATAACACCAGCGCGATACTGAGAGTAACATCCTCTCTGGAACATGCCGCAAATACACTATGTGTTATTTTAATGAATAAATTGTGAAATAACACAAATTAATCAAATCATTTATTTGCGCACGCCGAGATTTAATCCCGCGTCCTTTGGTTTTCTACTAGAGAGCTCTACCCCTCGATCATAGAGGTCGTCTTATAAATACAAGCTACATTCTATGAATACACGTTTAATTAATATAGATTACAATATTGTTTACAAATAATGTCTAGTTTCTAGTCATTACGGCTTTTAAGCATACTTTGTTTGCCAACCACATTTCCATGTGCGAAGCATATAATAAAATCCAGTTTTTCTATTATTTCAACTGAATAAACAGTAGTCATTTATTATCCGTCCTGCTACATTACAACACTTGTGAAAAGTTAGCATGAACAAGTGTTCTCACGAGATTTTTCAGAGACCCATTTACGTTTATACCGTTCCAAAGACGAACCTTTATATTTTTATGTGTCCTTGTTCCGCCTCTGCTCGGCATATAACATGCGCATCCCTTGCCAGTTAACACTTAACAAATGATATAACTCCCCTGCAAAGCGAGCGGGTTAACAATACATCCCCATCTCCCACCACCCCTTGCACCCCCCCCCCGCCCACCACCGCCCTCGCTAAACCTTCAGACTACGTTGGCAATGCAGTTCTCACGAGAATTCCGCATGTCAGTTTTCAACTGCTGAATAAAATGCAGCTGCAAATCGCACTGCATTCAAAATAAGCCAGGGAGAGTTTTAACTGTCACACGGTCCACAACTTTCATCCGTGTTCAATATAATTATGAATTTTGTTATTTTGAAGTTAGTTGTTCCTGACGAAGTCGCGAACCCAGTTTTTGAATAATCGCGACGCTGAACAAGAAATTTGGGGTTACCAAGCAAATTTTATAATTGGTATAATAATAGGTACATGTTAGTTGGCACTAAAGTCCAACAAATTTATCTCTGGCAGTACCATCAGCTTATAGCCCATGCTATCAAGTTTTTTTTTCTTTTTGAACAATTGACATAACCGGACTATCTCTGAGCCTCAATAGGACATTTCTCAAGTAGTATGGATGCTATGATTATTTTTTCCTGGTACTTGAGACTGGTACGGTACGGTAAGAAAAAAACATGCGTTTTATGTTTGACTAAAAGATATTGAGTTTGACCTAATACTATAATGTCACAGAAACATTTCAAATTATACATTGTACCTCGGAACAGACTATGTCTAGTGAGGTGGGTAAAATAAAACTATGTAAATAAATGAAGAATAAATAAACGCCCGGGTTGCCGGCACTGAAATTGAAAATTGTACATAAGTTTGATATTGACATAGCTGATATTAATACATATGTTTAAAGCCCGTCTAGACTCTAGACCTAGACAAGTAGTTTCTACTAAACACAATAATAAATATATTCCGTGTACACTAGGAAGAGTCCTGTATAAATTATATTTATTACTAACGAGTACCCGGCAAGCGTTTCCATGTCGCTCAAAGAAAGTTTTCGTTTTTTGATTCTGTTTATTGAAGTGCTTTTGCTGTCCCCTACCGCTACTAAGTCTCAATTGAAATTCCTTTCTCTGCCTCTCCATCGTCCCCCACCCCTCCCCTACATGTCCTTTCCCATGCATTCCCGTTCCCGCCCCCATCCCCTTCCGCGTCTCCACCAATTGAATTTCCCTCCTCCCTCCTCTAAACTATTTGAAATACGTACACTCATTTATCAAACAATTCGTGCGCCAACTATTGTAATTTTTTTATACATATTTCATAAAGCTGGAGCTCACCTATATATATATATATATAGAAACCTTACCAGGCGTGCGCACAACAAATAACCAAAGTTTCATTGCAATCGGATGAATGTTTTAGGAATGCATAAGGGACAAACAAAGAAACGTTCATTTTGATATATTACTAGCTGGTTCCCGGCATGCGTTGATAAGCCATATTCAAAGAAATAAATTGTCTCTCCCTGCATGTCCTTTCTCGTGCGTCCCCGTTCCCCTCTCGCGTCTCCTTCCTCCCCCCGCGTACCCCTTCCACCTTCCCCGCCTTCCCTCTCCCGCTCCCCCGTCTCGCCAATCCCATTCCCGCGTTCCATATATTCAGTCCCAGTACATTCAGTTTTCAAATAGTTCGTGTGCCACCTAATATAATTTTTTTATTCAAATTTTAATTTTCCATACAGGTATTACAAATATTCATTTTTTGAATATTCTAAGAACCATCAATCAAATTTGGTAACTGCTTAACATAGAAATACCTTTAATTCTTGATTCGATACAAAGTATTAGGCTAGTACTTCAAATAAATTGATTATTTAAGGAGTTTCGAAAATTAAATTTTATATTTAATAATCATTGTTTTGCAAAATGTTATTCTCAAATTTTGACATATTTGACAGTTTCGCAAGAGTTTTTGTAATGATTAAAATACTGTATTGTCGTGTGGTTGTAATAATCCAGAAACCTTCGCGGGGGTTTAAAGAAGGTATTTTGAAAGTTTAAACATTTTCTATGCTTAATATAGCAATACATAGACATCTCATGTACCTACTCATATAAATACATATACCCAAGCAAACATATTTTGATTTGTATTAATATAAGTTATTGATTACCCACTAGTTTTTCTACTAATGATAAGTTGCTACCTTCTAATTTTGTTGTGAAAATTTAACGAAAGACGAATTGCCCAAGGCATGAATTCCTTACGTCTTCTGTACCAAACTACGAAAGTACTCCATTAACCTAAAGAGCCGCACTAAACAAATAACACAGTAAAGTGCATTTACAGCGGAGTAACCAGCTAATAATGGCTTACAGGAAAGTAACTACTCCAGCAAACAAACAATCGAACAGCTCAAAGGAATGTGGTACGCGGTTCAAGTTCCTTTTGATGGGTGTACTTGCGTATTTATGTCTCTTCTTATTGTCTTCGATAGTGTTTGTTTCTTCGTTTTATTGCGGGTATCAGCAAGGCATGTTGCAAGTACATGGCGTATAAAGTAGGTACCTATGAAGTAAGATGACAAATTTCAGGAAAATCGGTGATTACTTGGAAACAGCGGAATGCTCGTGTAATTCATTCTTCCTACAAGTCTAACGCTTGCATTTTAAAGCGCACTGTTTTAGGAATTTGTTTGTTTTGTTTGATATTAAGTAAAACTTCTTTACACACACTTGACTTGGGGAGTAAGCCGGTGAATGAGTGACATTGCGTGACGAGAGCATTACGAAAAGCGAGGCGAACCGTAGTTGAGAGGGAGATATAAGTTAGTGAAGATAGAAAGAGAGAGAGTTACGTTTCGTATATTACTGTAGGGGCGAGATAGAGAGGTGCGAGCACACTGTCTTTCTCTCATAGCCAGTTACGTTTCGTATATCGAAGATACAGTGCAGGCCGATTGTCTGTATCACACTGTAGGAGCAAGGGACATCAGTGCGCGCGCACATTTTCTTTCTCTCTTTCTATCATACAGATTATAGATGGAGCTGAAAAAGTTTTACTTCAGTCATGTGGTCTAAAGCCACAATCGTTTTTTTTAAATTTATATATTTCTTCGAAACAGCTGCGAAACCTTTTTAAAGTACGAGTACCTACATACATCGAAAGAGTCGTAGGCATTCATTAAAAAACTTTTAATTTTTTTTACTTTTTAGTTCCACCCTGAGGAAAATAATTTCCATCAAGGCCTATGTCGTCTTGGGACTTGCTAAATGAAAGGTATTTTTTAGGAAAGGAAGGAGAGGAAGTTTTGGGAAGTAAAAGGTATGAGGGGCGTGTAGGAAGCTGTGGTCAGTATGTTCAGAAGTAACGCGATATGAATCCATCCCTCCAACTGCGGTGCAAGGCGATGGGTCGAAAGAGTCCGACTGGAAAGGTCAAAAGCTCTTTCTCAATCAGTCCCTCTCGATCCGGCCACGCAGCAATTTGGCAGAGGCTCCCGCCGCCAAGACCCGGAAACCCTCACTCCATGAACCTGGATACCCCTGCTAAATCACCAAGCGTAGCGAACCACTTGGGCACTATGGCAGAGGTGTTGGTTATCCGATAAAATGTTATGCGGCGATTCCCGTACCGTACCTAAACCATACTTTTAAGTTTAGATAAAACACCAATGATGTTAGATATATTGGATTTTAAGTTCGATTTTAAGTAATTAAATTAATTATTGTAATGTCAATGGCTTTCAGTTGGATAAATTAGAAATTTTAGAGATCAGAAAGAGTGTTAATACAAATTTAAATATCATTAATAATCAAAAATTGTTTTTAAATGACCCATTATTAAATCTATTCCGCTTTTAAATTTTTAAATTTTTTTTATTGTTCTATATTGCCCCTCGTCCCTTACACATTATTTTCTTTCAAAAAAATTTTTATTATTGTTTATGTCTATTATTTTTCTCTATTACCTATATATGTCTATTTTTAAAATTAGTTCTGTCAAAACCCTGAGGAAGTCAGCTTTGCTGATGAAACATGTCGGTTTTTATAAATAATTAAGTGGTTAATACAACGTAATTTATTAATTTGAATTTAAAATGTTACCACAAAATAATTTTGCACTATTAGAAGAATTAATTAAATTAGTCTTATATTTATTATTATTATTAAATATCTTGAAAGTAAAATAAGTTTATACAAGGATACCAGTGATATCACTCTCATTCGGGTGGCAAAATAAATAATGCCAGAATCTCGTGTTTATTTTGAAAACATCTTAACGTGTAAATAATTCCCTGACTTGTATCTGATTACACATTCTAATGAATAAAATATGCCAATCATATTTCGACCTTTGTGGCGTAACAAAGGCTTGGAAGTTTTAAGTTTTTTTCTTTACGCAAAAAAGGTCGTTACCGAATTATTATGCGGTAAATATAACCGTGCTTTTTCAGGAAAAAAATAAATAAGAATTTTTGATATTGTTTGCCATTACAGTATTCATTTAACCCCTCGGGCTATTTTGTTCGCTTTTGAGAAAAACTCATATAGTTCTCAAAGAAATCGTTGTGGCTCTCTTATGGTGAGAAATATTATCTATGCGGTGTTAGAAAGTGATAAAAAACAAGCCTATATTTAAACCGTAAAGTTAACAACAAAATGATTAAAATTTATACCTTAAGAGGGCATTACCAGAGAAAGCCGGAAATACGTCATTTTCAAAAAAATTTTTAGACGTATTGACTCTTTTCCACAAAAAATTATAAATGGGTTTCGAAAGATTGTTCTTTTATCTAGCATAGTTATGTAATAAATTCTTAGAATTTTTTTTAATTTTTAGTATAATAAGGTTATTCCATAGGTCGTTGGCAGATTTGTTAAATTTTCAAAAAAGTTTTTGTATTATACCACACCCATTTCAAATAATGTAATCATGCAGTAAAATAAATCAATACATTGTCTAGCAAAGTTATGTATTAGAATTTAAATTTTAATTTCAATAAAATCATTAAAAAATATGTACGTACATGTGTTTCTTGACGAAAATTGGTCCATTTGTGTATTTATTTGCGCACTTACAAACTAATATATTTCAGATTTTTTTAACATTCTTATTAAATTTAGACATAATTGAAAAATGATAAATACTTACAATCAAAAAATAACTACAAAAAGTACACCATTTTAATAGTTTTATCATCACGCCTTTCAGCATTTTTGGATGAAGGTATAAATTAAAGCTAATTTGGATTGAAATAAATTCGATATTGAGTTATAATTTAAAAAAGCTGGTACGGAGAATAATCAATCTTTCTCATTGTAACCGCCCTGCACGATCGGAAGAACAACTTTCGACGAAATGTGGATTTTCGTCCGCTGGCTGGTTAAACGCTCTTAATGAAACCAAAGTTTCCGACAGCAAATTTGAAAAAACTTTGTGATTTTTTATGAATTGTGTTTACGTGAAATGCAAAAAAGTGATGTGACGTTAACTTTTAAACACATTTGTCTAATCAAATTCGTGTGCGTTTTCTTTCATTGTTAGTAAAAACGTAATATTATCTATTTTAAAAAAAAATTCATGTTTACATTTTAATTTTTTAGATTTCAAAAATTTTATGTTTATTTCGAATATTAAAATTTGAAAGTGTATTTCATCACCTTAACAAAAAGTTTTTTTTTTCGAATGTATTGTGAATTGAATGTGTTCATTTAGTTGGATTTGATTGCAGAGCGGAAATATGTTAACCTTCTGACAGAATATGGCAAAGATCTAAACTAAGGAATTAAAACGTAATAAATTCGAATTATATAATATACCAGCAGAATATTATATTCGAATTATGTAATATCCCACCGGCCACTCGTTGCTGTGGCTTACGAAACACAACGCCACGAATCCAACCATTATAACCAACGCCACCTGTTAAATCAAACCCACCAAATCCACACCGTCCACTTGCCAGCCCGCTGCCCGCTGCCCGCTGCCCGCTGCCCGCTGCCCGCTGCCCGCTGCCCGCTTGCCAACCCGCTCCCTCACAAAACCTTGACAAAGTATATAACTTAAAACATTAATCATGAATCGCTCTATCTATTGGTGAAAACCGCATGAAAATCCGTTGCATAGTTTAAAAGATCTAAGCGCACAGACAGCGGGAACGACTTCACTTTATATTATGTAATAAATATAGTAGGTACTTTCACTGTAGGGACCTATCATCAAATCGAATAAAGCTTTGGAACCTATCAATATAAAGTTTATCGTATGTTTTGCGAAATAGAGGTGCTCCATACAAAATAATATACAATAAGTGAAGTAGAGTTGTAGACGGTTTCTGACAGGCAATGGACTCTGCGCTGGACAGTTGAGAACCTCGCCTTACTTTGCCCCTCAAGGGGTAACTTTGCCCCATTTGAAAAAGTTTTATTGTTTCACATTTCTTGAGAAATTACTAGGTAATATTAATCATTTTTGTCCGTTTCCATGAAGTGGTGATTTAAGTGGCATTTTGTCAGATGTGCAAATTACATAGCTTTCATCATTACGTCATTCAAACTAGCAAAACGGAGGTCACCTATTGCAATTATTTAAACAAATTTCATAATGCCAGAGCTCACCAGTAGTTTTCTAAAAAGGAGAAAAATCCAATTTGGTGCAATCGTTCGGAAGTTGTGCGCCCACACACATTTCGACCATTCCTTTTTTAGAGGAATTGAAACATTGCTCGAAATGACTTTAGCAATGTTTGGTGACCAGGTGTATTAATAGCCAGGTACTCCCCACCTTACCTACTCTTTCCCGCCCCCTAACTCTTTGTCAACTTTGTTGGATACTAGATTTGGTTCCTAGTGAAGATATCAGAAGTTTTGCGAGTGACACAAGTCTGGTAAAACGCTGATAAAATATATATCCACAAGCACCAATTCAAAATCGGAGTGATTTGCCCCTGGTACTTACCGTATTCTAGAAGTGCGATCTTTAGACCTCACATTTTTTGATTGGCCCCTTCTAAACAAATGTACCTACAGTTTTCCTTCCACCTTTTTCTAGAAATGCCTTCGGTCCACTAAATATTCCATCTCTTCTTGTTTGAACTCCACTCCAAATATGATAAAATGTTTTTCGAGAAATAGGTATTAAAAAAGGAAAATTTAAATAGAACAAACGCACTAAGGCCATTATTCCATAAAGATGCACAAGTATCCGATACTAATGTTGTGTACTCACGTCGCTAACGCACAGTCCTTACAGATCACAATACTGAAATCACGAGAGCTTCATCGCCACCAAACGTTGTTGAATTCTCGAAATGTCAAAACTAGACCGCATTCATAACCTCACTCACTGCAAAATTTAGCTGTATCTGTGGTATATCATATCATTATCTGTTGGTTGTTTTGTTCCTTGTTTTTGTTAAATCGCACGCATTATTACAAACAGTCTAACACAAGTGACGTCATGTTTAAAGTCAAGATAATAATGATTTCGAATAACCTCGCCGGAGACTGACGTCGCCGACGAGTTTATAAAATATCGGCAAAGTCAGCCTGTGACAAACCTCCGCGCAGATGTATGGCGGTAGTCGCCAAGATACTAGAATCGTTGAATATTGGATTCTTGCGTTTCCCTGTAGAAGGGCCTTAGTATAACAGATTCCGACTCATCAATCGTATGCTAGAATCTGTTTCAACAAATTCATTTAAGGCTGTAATAAATAAAATAGAATTAATTTAATTTGATAGATAGGTATTTATTATGAAAACGTTATCTAGGTTTATATTTCTTGTCATAAATCATCGTTCGTAAATGCCAAATAGCAACTCATTTAATTAGGATTCCCATTTCACGTTTTCACCCTTATCCTGATGTTTACCAGCCGAATAGATGGATGTCTTGGGTAATTTAATATTTCCAATTAATATTCGATATAATGATGATGTAATTTGAGAAGCACTCCTCTTACGATATTTATTTTGTCTGAGCACTCTTGCCATTTACCAACGTATTATTAATATTACATTTGACGGAGTGCGTCTTTGTGAACGTGTAGGGTAGACTGGGGACGATTGAAACAAGTTATGATTGAAACATCTCAATTTACTCGAAAACTATAATACTTAAGAGTGTGATACAACACTCGAAACTCCGTCAGGTCTGTTGGGAGGTTTCTACAAAAGTGCACTAGCCGGCGAGTGACTCAATCGTGCGTAGGGGACATTATTGGATTTCGCACTAAAAAGTAAATATTTACGACATTTTTGTTTATATTATAACTCATTTTACTCTCGCAGCTTGACGAAATGTTTTATTACATTCTCTTCTTTATCTATTTTAGAGTATTTATAATACATTTGCATGGCGTTAATGTCTATTTATCAGGGTTATTTTTGACTTTGAAGTAGAAAATGCAGCGTGGGGATGTTTGAAACAACTTGTGTGGGGATGATTGCAACGTTTCAATCATAACCATGTTTCAATCGTCCACACCGAGAGAAAATTTTAGAGTTAAAATGAAAAAAGTCAGAAATTCAAATCATTAAGTCTTCACACTAGACGTACTTCTGTGATGTTATATTTTTTACATGTATACCGCACAAGAGTCCCAACTGCTCCCGTCTGGAGCCAGTGGGACTATGGCATCCCCGTCAGAAATTCAAATCATTAAGTCTTCCCACTAGATGTACTTCCGTGATCTTGAAAATATTTTTTTTTTTACATGTATATCGCACGAGAGTCCCAACCGCTCCCGTGTGGAACCAGTGGGACTATGGCATCCCCAATTGGGGTATGTTTGGTGCTGAAGGTAATGGGGAAGGGAAGGAGATGGGAAAGAGGGGGGTGGGGAAGTACCTGGCTATTCAGATCTGGTCACCAAACACGGCTAACGCCATTTCAAGCAACGTTACAATTCTGAATGGTGGTCTTACACCAGGGCGATACTGAGAGTATTTTCCACTCTGGAACGTGCCGCAAATATACTATATATTATTATAAATTAATAAATTGTGAAATAACACAAATTATTCAAATAATTTTTTTTTGCCACGCTGGGATTCGATCCCGCGACCTTCGACGTGCTAGTAAAAAGCCTTACCGCTGGACTACGCCGAATACGGATGGAACTTTTTGAAAAATGGAGTATGGCACAAGCAACAAGTTTAAATTGACATAATGTTGATGAATTCTTCAACAATTTAGCGAACGAGGTAGATGAGATCGGTGTCACAACTGTTCAAAAACCTAAACGGGTTGTAGCCAGGAGAGGAACTCGGCAAGTAGGTGCCGAACGAGGAACTCTCGTAACTGTCTGTAGCAGCAAACGTAATTGGCAACTCAATTCCGCCGATGCTCATATTCCCACGTGTCAATTAAGCCATTTCTTAAAAGATGGTCCGATTGGTGGTATCGGTACCGCAAACATATTTGGCTGGATGCAAGAAGAAAATTTTACCATTCATTCATTTTCAAAGCCATACCATTCCGTCTATAGACCACAAAGTTCTTTTACAACTTGATAATCATTCATCGCCGTCGAATCCTATGAAATCAAAATAAACAAATTTTGTAAAATCAATATTTAATCTTCAAACCATTCCAAAATTAATAGGCTAGAGAAAACTACGTCTAACGGCTCTGAAGAAGAAACCACAAATACGAGTAAGATGACCAAATGTATAGGAAAAGGTGCGCTGGAATCCGACGAAAATTTGAAAAAAATCACATTCACATTGATAAAAAAGTGCTTCGTAGTCTCTCCACTCTTGTCTAATTTAGATTCCTGTATGTTTCACTTCTACCGCATGTGAATTGCGTTTTTTTATTATTTTTCTTTTCTTTTAATAGATATCTACTATTTACTTGTTTAATAGATTTTAATGCCCCTTAACCGATTATTTAAAGTTTCTTGGTCTAAAATATTGCCCTATTTTGTATAATGATGTCACATCGCAAACCACAAATTCAATTATTTTCTATTTTTTCGACTTCTTAATTGTTGAATTTTACACAGAAAAAATGCTCTCAATTCAGAGGTAAATTCTACATTGTTATGGTTGAAACAGTGTGATGGTTGAAACAAGCACTTTTGTATGAAAGCAAAAAACTTATTTTTTATACCGTTCTATTCTGCTCCACGATAATATCGCAGTAAAACTATGTTGATTATGCCAAATACACATAGTTAGTATAACTAAGAGCTCTAAAACACAAATAATAAAAAATATATTTAAAGTTGTTTTATTTCAAGACATTTATGTTCGTAGTTTTTAAAATACTTGTAATATTTATAATCACTATTCATGATCTCATTGAGTACTGTTATAATAATGAAAATGCTTAACATTGATTAAAATTACTCCAATTATTCCAAAGATATTTAGAGTGTTTCAATTATCCCCACATACTGTTTCAATCGTCCACACTATGGGGATAATTGAAACAGATTTCCCCATCGTCTTTAAGTGGTTATTGTAGCTTACCTGTGCGAGTTGTGGCCATCCAATAAATTTAATTTGATAACTAGATAAATCATAGAACATCTAGTATAAACATCTTATCCATAAATATAAACGAAATATTACTACAAATAGTTAAAGTAAAAGTGTTTCAACCATCCCCACTCTACCCTACTCTTGTAAATATATTGTTCCTACACATTGTCCGCCATTGTGACGTTGGAAAATGTGGATCGTATATCCATGTACAATGTATTCGATACATTTGCGTAGGCTTTGCTACATACTTCTCCAATCCGTCCGGAGCCAGTGCTAAAGTACGGCATCCCCAATTGGGGTATGTTATAAGGCTGAAGGTGGCAGGAAGGGGAAAGAGGTGGGGAAGATCGTGGTGGCGAAGTAACTAAGTCTCCACCAAACACGGTTAGCTATTTCAAGTTACGTCTCGATTCTGAGTATTGGTGTGATTCTGAAAGTATATTCCACTCCGTAACGACCTGAAAATAAGCTTTATATAATATTACTAAATTATAAAAATATTCTTTATGGGATATGTGGAATCGCACCAATCTCTCTACGTTCCGGGATAAATAAATAATTATAAAAGTTAAAAATATTAAAAATTCAGTTTTATCGAAACCTGAATCAACATAAACCTTTGAGGATAAAAAAAATACAAATTTCGGCATTTAAGTCAAAGAATTCGTAGGTACCTAATTCGAAAGAAGATGTTACCACGACAAATATATATTTTTAAAATTTTTGCAATACTATTTAAAATATGTATGGAGCAAAACCATGACTTTTTAACGAGTCCAGATTTGTGTCTACGGTAGTCATAGAACAAATACGAACACTAGAAGTGCCTTCCATACAAATTTGAATGGAAACGAATGTTCCATTTAGCACGCACTCTGTCTTACTTGCACTCGGCTGACATCATAATCTCTATCCCATCTAAATTTCGTAAACGTTTTAGAAATTTAAGGCCCGATTGGTTAAATATTTGGATCATGGAACAAGTCCACAAGGTATTTCTTGTGTTCTTCTTTATTCTATGATAGTAGCGGTTCTTTTTTTCTTTTTTAGACTTTTTAGAATTTTCTAATAATAGATACAGCGATTCCAATATTATATTCTTTAATTTCCCGACTCATACATTTGTTATTTTGTTCACAGATAAACCCGTTGGTGTCATGAAGGACTGAGAAAACCTTACAAAAGTGATATAAAGGTGAGTCAATGCCCCTTGTTTTACTAGTTTCGCTTATTTAATTGATGTCTTTGTTCGTTGCGGTCGAGTCGAGAGAGGTTGTATAGATTATGTGAATAAACCCCTTTCTTCTGTCAGTGGAAAGAAAAGCAGGTGTCTGAGGATTTATCGGAAACGTAATATTGTATCTAGGGTTTAATGCTAAGAACGCTTATGCCAAATTTTGGTACATGATGGTGGTATCAGAAAAAACATAGTCTGAAATGTTCCAATCAATATACATGTATTTCCATAGAATGAAGAAGAGCACAATAAATGCTTTGTGGACATGTTAGGTGATCCAATTATTTGCCCAATCGGGGCTTAAATTTCCAACACAAAACAACTGTGTTTACGAAATTAAAATGTAATTCAAATCTACGTATACTCTTGTAAATATATTGTTCCTACACATTGTCCGCCATTGTGACGTTGGAAAATGTGGATCGTATATCCATATACAATTAAATTACAATCTGTTTTCAACGCTGCGGCAAGGCTCATCACCGGCGTATCTAAATATTCCCATATTTCTGAGCATCTCAAAAATCTTCACTGGCTCAAGTGCCCCGAGAGAATCCAGTTTAAGCTCTGCTGGATGGTATTCAAGTCTCTTAACGGAATGGCTCCGACTTACTTATCGGCAATGTGTATTCCAGAAAATTCCAATTCTCGACAATCAACCCTCAGGTCAGCAGCAACATCAGCGATTGGAAGGTTGAAGGAACCAAAGCGCACACCAGATACTAAATTCGGTGAGCGTGCTTTCGGAGTGTCGGGACCTAAAGCCTGGAATGGACTGCCCCACGAGTTAAGAATGATCACAGATTCCTGGCAATTTAGAGCTAAACTTAAAACTCATCTTTTCAGACAGTCGTATCCATAAGTTAAAAAAAAAAAAAAAAACTTTCACCTTCGCCTTCACGGCTCGCAACATTGTAAATAACTAAGTGTGTAAAAGCAAATTCTTAAAATTCTCCAGACTTCAAAAAAAAAAAATATTAACTCAACTTTGGGATTAATCTTCTGTTAAATATAGATATAAATGTAAAACTCATGCAATGTCCAGTGTTTTGAATATAATGTCCTCCACGTGCAAAGTCGTATCTTCCCCATAGCATAAGCATAAACTTTCTAATAAAGTGTGTTTTGTCGGAAGTGCCCTGCAGGTAAGTATGATTCTGTATCTATTTGAAAATAATAAAATTAGATAGAGCCTAGGATTCATAATAAATTGTAAAGCGCCCTTGAGGTGATTTTTCACAAAAACGGCGCTATACAAATTATCCAATTATTATTATTATTACGATGTTAGGCAAGTAGAAGTGAGATTGCAGAGACACTTCAATTTTTCTCGTTTATTTTACGTACAAAGGAACACTAAAAAAATCACAAATTCCTAAAAATGGCATTTGAAAATATTTAACGGTAAATCATGCGAATGGCTCAAGTTTCTAATAAAAAAAACTAACTTTTACCACAGATTTTTAAAATTTAATAATCATGGCGCGGTTGTGATTTTTGGAAATACAAAATTTGCACTCATTTCAAATTTATTGCCAATCCGGACAATGTATGAGTTGTTTCACCATTGAAATAGAAGTGCGCAATTCAAAACGAAACGAAACTAACTCAAAATCGACATTTTTCGACTTATCACCGTGCAGGAATAGGCCATCGATTTTTTGCTAGAATATTCTATTATTTGGGTGGGTTGAACGCTTTCTAGGAATTTCTCTGAATAAACCAAAATCATTCGCTGAGGGCCAACAAATTTTCACTGAAACAGAGCTTTTACCACATCTAATTTACATTACGCATACATATTAAATTTAGATATTTTTACCTTGGTGTGGTAACATTTTTTTATTTTCATTTTGGTTATAAATAAAAACTAAGGCATTTGCGATTTTTCCTTAAACCACGAAAGGTGAAAAGAAATGTTTATAATTGGTTTGAAAGTAATTATTTTTTTCAGTGTGACAAATAATACCGGTACCTTGCTGCGCCCTTGCGGAAACCGGCGATTTTTCACGTTTTTTTCAGTTAATTAAAAAAGTGTAAAAGGAATGAACTATATTGTTTGTCACTGTGAATTAGCGGTTTCTTTGTTGGGAAACTTGAAACGAAACTGATAATTTATAAACTGTCCATTTAATTCTTTACGCGAATTAGGTTGATACTCGTATATACAGGTTGTAATAGCACGCTGCCGAAGGATTTTAACCAGCGATTCATGAGCATATTTGGAGTCAAAAATGTCATTTTGCCATTTGATGATTTTTTTTTAAATAACCACTCTAGCCTTAACCATATTTTGTCAGAGGGTCAAAATATTTCCGCTGTGCAATAAAATTCAAATAAATGGAATATTTGTGAACATATCCGAAAACTAAAAACTGTTTTTGAAAGGTTATAAAATATGCTTTCATATTGTACAAAAAATTTATATGCAAACCTAAAAAGTTTTTAAAAATGGATCTTCTTACGTTTTCTTTAATTAAAATTACTGATAACTGATAACGAAATAAAGCACACATTTTTTTATTAGACAAAAGTGTAGTAAACATTTTTGTCTCATTACTTTCTTATCGTTAAAAAATTCCCAAAGTTTCATATATTTTTTTTTCAATTTGCGATCCGAAAATTTGGTTTCGTAAAGGTCTTTATTTTACTTCTTTTGCGGTTAACTTTTAGATTTGTTATTAAAGCGTGTTTTCTCTTTCTAACACCGTTTGTATCCCATTTCTCACTATGTTAGTAAGGGAGATACAACGATTTCTATGAGACCTAAGTGAGTTGTTCCGAAAACGCACAAATTAGCCAGAGGCGTTAAAAACAAAAAAATATATAAATATATTTTCTTGCGTAGTGGCGCGGCGACGGGATCACGTGATACGCATTCTCTCTCCTCTCCTACCGCGCTTTAGAATGAGATGCAGTTACCAATGCTCGCTGCTTTCAACTGCTTGGGATAGAACGAATAAGGGAAGATGGACTTTCTCCTTCTTCCCATCAGTTAAAGTCAGAATGGAAGGGGTCTTTCTCAAGCTGGACCACCACATCACCCAGCTTCTATCCGGCCACGGGGAATTCAGGGGGAGACTTCACGCCCTCTCCCTGTCCCCTCACCCCAACTGCGCCTGCGGGTGCACGAACCAGTCGGCGGAGCACATTCTGTGGCAGTGTGAGATAATGACGGACGCAAGAGAGGAAATGCTCGATGGTTTGGACGTACCTATCAGACCAGTGTGGAACACTGATCTGGTATCGAACAAGAAGAACTTCGAGTGCCTGAGGAAGTTTACAAGGACCTGGGTTGAGAGATGGCCTGAGCTTAGAGTCGCTGATTAGTAGATTTTGACACCAGGTGTACTTGTTCCTGACTTATCACGGACTTTCTTTGCTTCTTCTCTACGACCAATATTGCCCAGGATGTACAGTATTTATGTTTTCTTTCATGTTTATTTGTTTTTCATGCCCTGCGTCATTGAACGCTCATGTTTTTATTTCAGGTACTTGGTTTAATGCCTTACACTTTTATGTTATTTTGTAACATATACTTTAGTTATGATTACTTTTTTAGTTTTTTTAGAAACGATTATTTTTTTTTAGTTATGATTACCGCGTAGAACTGAACTCAGTTGTTTGTTCTGTGCCGTCCTTCTCCCCATATAAGGGGTTGGACCCTGGACCGAGTCCCCGCCTACTGACCATGGACGGTCTTATGGAACTGGTGGAGTTGCACCTGTCTGCCGCGCCACCCCCCGTGACATGAAGAGGCTGGGAAGAAGGCTGAACGGCATCCGAAAGCTGTCCGTCCCGCCTCCGGCGACCCGACGCTTTTCTCCCTAGGGTCTTCTTCTATGATTTCCAGTTACTTTCGTCTAGGCACCACCGGCTAGCTGGCTTAAGGACGACGCCGCCGGTTATCGGGAGGCCGGACAATTAGCCTTCTTCATTCTCTCGGGAACTGCCGATAGTCAGGTTGCGGTGACACCAGTTCTACTCTGTATATATACATTATTTTTCTTTTGTTTATTTTTTCTTTTATGTACAGTGCCCGGTGCTGCCCACCGGATTGTGTGTGGTCTTTCGCTGTCATGAGCTGATTACTCATGACGGCTGCTGTCATTTTGGATTACTTTATTTTTTATTTTTTGTTGATGTTACTAACAACTTGTTTGACTGTCCATGAGGCTCACTGCTTTTGCATTGACACCTCCATGGGCTTTAGAATTGTAGAGATTGACCATTACAGTACAGTCCTGTAGGCGCGTCCGCATACCGCTACCTAACACAGTATGAGGGGACATTGAAGGTTACATTCGTTACATTAAATGTAGAGTCGTTTATTCAAAAAAAATTAGATTCTTGCGAGAACTCCGAAGGGGCGACCATAAGTTGCCTATACCGGGGTGGGACAGTGGTGGGTACTTCAATGCTCAGTTGCAACGTGTGATGGAAAAAAAACATTTTTTTTTTGCTTTTAATTGAAAAAAATATCATTGACCTTTACAGTTTTTATTCCCTTAGCCTGTAATGTGCTAAATGTGCTCACAAATCGCTTGTTAAAATCTTTCGGTTACGTGCTGTTACACCGGACTTGCCAAAACACATAATTTTTGCCCAAGTTTTAACATTCTCGAATGCAGTTACTTTATTCTATGGGGTTAGTTGGAAAATGAAAAAAAGTTGTTTAAAATTTTATTTCAAAGCTGTGAATAGAATTGTGATGAAAAAAAATCTAGTTTTGCAACTGCGCTAATTTCACAGCGCCACAGGTCACCATTATGAAAGTTTTTTTTAACCTCTTCAGCAGACAGATTCATGTATAGTTTGAAATTTAAAATTTCATGTTAATTTATTAAAATTTTATCCCGTACCAGCAGATTTTATTAAAAGTTTGTCCCATGATATTTACGGGCATGAGCTAGTTTTAGAATATTTTACAACCGTGGTAGCATGGACATGTTTGCTTGTCATGGCCCAGATTCAAGTCCCCCTTCCCTGGAACTACCAATGTAGCTAGAACTCAATGGCGTGCATTCTATAAAGGCTGAAGAATTAGTAGATTTTTTTTAAATGGCGGCAAATTACAAGTCCAATTGATTTTATGTCCTTGGGTATGTTGTGTGGTTTAAGGAAAGAAAAGAGAGGAAATTTTGGGAAGGAAAAGGTTTAAGGGTTGGGTAGAAATCAAATGCCGCATTGAGCAAGCTCGTGCAACCTTTATTCGTATGAAAAAGATGTTCAGCAGTCATGATCTCAACGTAGGATTACGAATGCGAATGGTCGGATGCTACGTGTTTTCGGTATTATTTTATGGAATGGAAGCTTAGACGCTTACTGAAGAACTGATAAGGCGACTTGAGGCATTCGACATGTGGATCTACAAAATAATACTCAAAATAAGTTGGAAGGACAGAGTTACGAATGAAAATGTTGTGTTTCGGATGAATAAACAAAAAGAAGTTTTTAAAACAATAAAAATCCGAAAACTTCAATATCTAGGACATGTGATGAAACAACGCAGGGAAAGATTGCCGGAAGACGGGGCCCTGGAAACAGGAGAACACCATCATGGCTGAAAAACTTGAGACAGTGGTTTGGCCAGTCTGTAAAGTAAAGCTGTAAAGCTGTAACTGTAAAGCTGTTCCGGGCCGCAGTAAACATATCCGAATAGTCAACATGATGGCCAACGTCCGTTGAACGGGCTGGGCACGAGAAGAAGAAGAAGGAATCTGTGTGTCATTGTGTCAAGGATTGACCGACATATATTATGAATTCATCCCTTGCAATGAATCGAAAGAGTCCGGCTGGAGAGTTCCGAAGGTATCGGTATTTCATCAGCACCCAGTGTGGCCCACATTACCAAATTTAATAATGTTTTAGAAAAAAAAAATCTAAAGAAATAGTAATGCACGTCACTGTTGGAACACATACCAAGACCAACTAGTCACGGAGATATCGTCTGGGGAAATTGAGTTTTCCACAATTTAAATAATAATAACAATTATTGAAGGGAATTAATATTTAAGTGGAATTAGATATTGAATTGAATACTGGTCTACATTCCACAGTCACACAGAAAATAAATTGTCTAAAAATACCATTTAATTACGCATATAAGAATCTCAGGGCATGTTTACAGTTCAGAAATTTAGAAAAAATGACCTTGCTTATGGTTGTTATTATTTTTGTGGAAAGTATTTGGTTGAAGGTTCTTTTTTTATCTCTGGGTTAAGTTCTCGGAAGGAAAAATGAATGTAGGTGGGTTGAATCTAAGGATCAGTATATCCAAGAGTGACAGACGTATGAATCTTTCCCTCCCAGTGCGGTGCAAGGCGATGGATTCAGAGAGTCCAGCTGGAGAGATCAAAGGATCGCTTTCATCCGGCATTTCCCGATCCGCCAGCCTACAGTTGTTGATGGGCCGAATCATCCGCCTCTAAGACCTGGACTAAACTCATAACCCCATAAACCCGTATAAATACCCGTGCACAGTCACTAAAACGCTACAAACCACTTGGGTTCCATCCATCCATGTTTTCCGGGGAGGCGATACTCATTCCAGAATCAAAATTGAATTTGAACTGTTATTCCTTCATTGAAAACTGTCGAATACACAGTAACATTGTGATTTACAACTTTCGTCGACTTGTTTATTTGGGACCGAAGGGGTTTCTCGTCAAACTACATTTTAAACTTATTGCGAATAACAGTTTGAAAAAATACAACAGGGTGGTTTTTCATCACCCAAATAATAAAGATGACACACGAAAAAGTAGATGCATCAACGATCTGGAAATTTTTTTCTCTTTAATAATAACAGTAGGTATATTGAATAACTAACTGTCTGCAAACAAGCAGCTATGTGCAACTCGTGGAAGTACCTATTTTTTTGGTCTAAATTATGTATTTTGTTAGGTGTTAAGTTAAAAAAAAAAGAGGTTTATGTATCAATTCTTAATATCTGACAGTATTAATAGCCTAGCGACTGTACGGTTGAAATTTAAGAACCCGGCTTCGAGTAAATCTCTTAACCCGCGCCTTACGCAAAACCGTTTTCGTACGTGGAGTTTGTTTCAAATCGACTTTCATAATATTTATTTATTGTAAGTGGCAGTTGTGAATAATATTTGTGAGATTAAAAACGTGATTTTTACCATGCGTTTATATATTATATATGATGTCATTGCCCATCGCGATTACTTTGTCCCGGTGACTAGATGTCACTGGATCCGAGAAACCGGCTATTTTTAGAACCAGTTCGTTGATTCATAAAATGGACACCGACACTGGGCGAAGCCGAACCAAATGCCGCCCGTAGGGCCTAGCAGCAAAAACCTGCGAAACGGCATTTTTAACTGCCAGTATGTTATTAGTTTGGTAAACCGCTCTGTTTTTCAGTATATCCTTAAACTGTCCCTTTGCTCTTAATCCGGCTCCAAAATTTTCAATTTTATTTCTCTTCGTTATTTTACTTTTGTACTGGCTAACGATGGGTTTATTAGAAGGCGTTCGACACTTCAAATAAACAATTGTTATTTAATTTAGTTTAATGGTGGTTTAGTTTATTTTAATGATTGTTTAGGATATTCTAAGAATATTACAGTTTAAGTTGTGGTTCAAACCATGACAAAAGTCCCGTGGAATAGCTGTTGAAATGCATTCCTCGACAAAGCATTGTAAAATTTAATATCGAGAACGTCGCGAAGTTTGTTTGCTATGTTTTTGGGAAGCAATTGCTATTTCAACTTCACTGGAACTAGTTTATAACTAAAGTTCTGAAGCTAGCTTACAATTGAAAAGTATTTGCCGTAACGCAGTTAGCTTAGTTCTGGACTACCTCTAGATTTCCTTGGAAAAGTGGTTAGCTCTTTGGCTCCGACCTAGTGTTTAAAACGGTGACCGGACAACTTGGAATCAACTCGACTCAACAGCTCCTTTGAAAAGTCATTAAAAGTGATGAAAATCATGTATAGAAAAATGGTTCAATAGGTGACGTTGGGTTAGGTTTTGGGCTATTTTTCAATTTTTGTTGGGTTGACTTATGGCAGGGATGTTGATTATCCTATAAATGGTTTCCGGGGCAATGGTACCAATTCCCGCCTCCCAAATTGAAAATCGATGACAGATTTAGTCAACATGGTATTGATAGAGAGTTTTATGGATCAACTGTGCTAGTTCCTCTGCAAAGCAATAAGTTTTTTTATTAAGATTGTACCGTACAACTACTGCTAGATGCAACATCATGATCTAGGAAGTTGGGAATCTTTTACAATCTGTAATATAAAAATGAATCGCTGAATGTGTTGCTAAGCGCATAACTTTCGAACGACTGCACCAAATTGGATAATTCTTTTTTTTGTGTGTTCGATATTGTCAGGACAAGGTTTTTATAAAACTTCCGGTGAGCTCTGGCATTATGAAATTTGTATAACAAATTGCTATTGGTGGCACGCGAGGAAGCGGCTATTGCTATGTAAAGCGGGAGGGAGGGAGAGATTTGGGAGAGGAACCAGGGAGGGGGAAAGGAAACTGGAAGGGGGACCTAAGAGGGGGGAGGGGAACTCGGGAGAGGGGTTCGCGGGACGGGGAAGGGTGGGGGAGTGGAGTGGAGAGAGGGAAGGTGAAGGAGGCGGAGTGGGAACGTAGGAGGGGAAGGGAACACGGCAGAGGAAGGGGAGGCGGAAGGGGAGGCGGAAGGGGAACGGGGCGAATGGGAAAGGACACGCAGGGAGATTCAATTTCTTTATTAAATGGCATAGTAACGCATGCCATGACCAGCTGTATCAAATAAAAACATTGATTTATAAGATCGTTTTCCAGATTGTGGCGCAGGTAGAAGACTAGATAGAAAAAATATGGGACTGGTATTGGAGGTAGTGTTTTTATGATTTTATTCACACCGCATACACCGCACCAAATCAAAAAGGGTTGGGTGAAAGATGCTGCAGGTTCCACTCAGATGATGGCGAAAAGTTTCTAGTTTTTACTTTGGCACCGTTACGTGAGATAGTGACATTTGGAAGGCATCGAGGGAGAGACAGAAAATTGATTTCTAAGAAGGTTTCTTTATTATTCGAAAAACAAAGTTTCTCTTAAAGCGAAGATTAATACTAAATCACTATTTTCGATTAATCTTTACTACGAATCAGTTTACAATATATACACTATAAAATGTTCTTTGGATAGATTGAAGACTTTCCCACCATTTCCAATGAATAGAATTAAAATAAAAATAAAATTGTTAATTACTTTACAAAAACTATTAGCATAAACTAATAAAAAAATATTTTTTCAATAGTTCATATGATTACATATAATAAACAACTTAAAAAATACAATTATGGTTGAAATTATCTGCCACAGTTTTCAATGATTAAGTTTTTTCTTTCTTACAAAATTTTTCACAAAATAAATAAAAATAATTTTTTCGCTTGAAATCGTGACCTCTAGACTCCGTCTTCCAAACGATTTTTGGGAAAATCTTGGGGTGTAATAATTTGTAGGAAGATCATTGCCTTAAAAAATCAAATATTGTCGATTTTCTTTATAGGTATTAAAATGGTATTTTTTGTTGACAAATTAGAGAGACACCAGAAACATGCATTTCGAATGAACACCGTAAGTAAACTTCATATACTTGATAAATCGTTTGTCAAAAATTTAAATAAAATAAAAAAATATTTTTTTTGGTTATATAATGGAAGTTGGTACCTACTTTTGTCGCTTGACTGAATGCTCACACAATCATCAGTTCCATATTCTAATCCATTACGCTGGAATATTTCACATCATAGACTTGTTTGATTTATTACATTACGCAGACACATATTATATATTATATATTATGATCAAATAACATGTTGTAATATGTAGACGAAACTTACTTAAATGTTAAACTGATAAACCTGATACTTACGTATAACTCCTTCCTCATTACTATATGCGGCTAGCTCCAGTAAAGGGTAGGTGCATGATAATTATAAACCAATAATGAAAGAGATAAGTTCAAGATATAAAAATAGCGTTTTTTATTGCGATGACCAACAGGGACATGATCGGTAAAATTAAACAAAAGGTGATGACTCTAAATTAAATATTATCTCGGGCCGTGTACATCATCAATCGAAGATTGATGTATGTTAGACAATAAGTTACAAGTGGGTAGAACGCAAGTGTGCAGAGCAAAATACTAACAAAGGGCGCCATTGCATTTTTATAGAATACAAAAACTAAACTGGTAACCTGAGAAATAAGAAAATAAGATAACGTTACGATTTCCATGATGCGAAGATATGATGATAGTAATGATGAATATAATGTTGCGATCCAAAGCGCCAATGGTTGGTCCCCCAGACAGCAGTAAGCACCTTCCTTCCGTGGTTTGGTTTCTTGACTGAAGTTAGCGGCGAGCCGAGTCTCTGCATAGATGATAAATGAAACGGGATGACACATCTCAAAACACCAGTACTTATTCCTATGAAACCGGGGTGAGAAGGTCCGTGTGATAATCAACCCGTTGCAATGTAGGAAGCAGACAGGTACGTCATACTGCTTAAAATAATATTGACAATATTCAAAACATCTGACGATATTAAAAATACCTTCAAGTCGGTAAGAATGGATACCGCCGCCCCCCGAAAACCATTTCTTGGATAACCAACATCTCTGCCATTGGTCACTCCAAGTGTGCGCTACGTTTGGTGACTTAGCCGGGGTGGCCAGGTTCAAGGGGTGAGATTTGTCTTGGCGGCGGACCTGGATACACTGCATCCCAGATTCCTAATCACTAATCACCCTTCACATCTTTCCCCTTCTCAGAACTACCTCTCCTTCCTTTCCTTAATAGTAGGCCGTGAGGAAAATTAGTTTTTGAGGAAAAATATTTTTTCTCAGGGTCTCCTGTGTGGAGCTAATGTAAAAATAAAAAGTCAAGGAATAAAGAAAAATCACAACATGTGATCCAAAATTCTGATTCAGAAATTCGGCCTCAATATTAATTCAAAATCAAATGGAATGGCGAATTTGATGTCAGGCGTTGTGAAAGAGAGGGAGTACGCAATGCTAGGTGGCTGTGTCAATCTAATATTCAAAAGGCATCACAACTACGTCAGTGGTGATATCAGTTCCCATTCAAACCTATATGGAAGGCATTTCCATTTGAAAGTATGTATGTATTATATCAATTCAATCATGCAGGTACCATTATATCTCGTCATGTCGATATTTAATTAGTTCCTAGCTAGGCAGATTGTCTGTTCTTGGGAACCAAAGGCTCCGCTTATAATGTCGTGCAGTGTGTTATATTCAATCTCTCACGTGTGATATGAATTATTTTAAATGAAATTATTTAACAATTTTTCGGTCTCCACTCTACCCAAGCCAATAAACCATTTGGTTTTATTGAACTCAAAAATACTAAACTCGGAAAATGGCAAAGAAGTAAATATGGTATGTAATGTTGGTAAGTACCTGGATATCTAATTCTACCAAATCTAGTTACCAAAGCCATTTTAAGCAATGATTCTACTCTGATGGATTGTCTATCACCAAGACGATTCTAATGGTTAGCAAATACCATCTAAGATATTTTTAAATTATTGTTATTATTTTTTCAATTTTTTAAATTAATAATGGTGAGTATTATAGAGTTTTCAAAGTAAATATTTTTTTAGTAAGCGAAATCGCTGTCATCACAGTAGAATCTAAAATACCTTTTTTTACATTAGCTCAATACAGGAAACCCTGAAGAAAATATTTTCCCTCAGGGCCTGTGTCATCCTTGGGAATGCTTTACGGAGGGTCTTTTTACGAGAGGGAGTTCTGGGAAGGAAAAGGTATGAGGGGTAGGTAGGAATCTGGGGTTCAGTGTGTGCAGGGGTGATGTACGAATGAATCCATCCCTCCCACCACGGTGCAAGATTCACAAAATAATGATCCGAGAGAGTCCTGCTGGAGAGGTCAGAGAATCTCCCTCAACCAGTCTCTCCCGATTTGGCCTGCCATGCAGTAAGTAGATGGGCAGACGCACACGCCGCCAAGACCCGGACAAACCTCACCAGTTGGGATGACCTATGGAAATTAATTAATAATATTTAACAATATTAAATTTAATCAAAAATATTAAACAGGGTTGCACGAATTAATCATAAAAAAAATAATTTCATACATTCGCTTTTAATTTTCATCGGGGTTTGAACTCAGATTTGCCACCACTTGTACTGATCCATATAATAATATTAAGAGGAACGTTTGCGCGGCCAACTAAATAATTACCAAAGTTGCCCCAGAAATCATGAAACACTGAAATCTTTAATGGCGTATATCTATAATTTAAAGCAAAAATAAATAAAGCAGCTAACATCCATTCTAGATATTTGATATACCTTTTGATTACTAAAACAATTTTTCTGTTTGGTTGGGTATTGTGATTGCAAATCGCAAAGTTATACGAGCACCTTACTTATATAATCCAACTTAAATATTAAATCATTTTAACTTTAAGAATCCAATTTCACATTCAATCTCCTTCCTGACCTTTATTATTGTTCCCAGCTTCCGTCCATCTGTTTAGTGTCCATCACTGAATTATCAAGTGGGTTACGATGTTTACATGCAGTACTCCCTTCCTTAGAGATTTGGTCCATCCATCTCCCAACCGTGTCTGTAGTAACTGATAGCCCCCCGCTGTTCATACTAACTGCCAGTTATCTGATGAACTCATTTCACAACCGCGCATCTTGTGCTTTCGCTCGCAAGTGTTTTTAAATGTTTTTTCTTTCGCTATACAAATAATGACTTGTATAATTTGAACAATGATGAGCTTTGTTTGCAGCTGCTCATGTTTAGGTAATGCGAAATCATTGAAGCCAGCTTTTTACAGCCCAATTGCCTATTTAGGAATTCTCTACCAAAATATAATAAATACAAGGTTACGTTACATTATTCGAATAATTTTTGATGTACATAGTTGTGTGTTGCTTTGCTTATACTCGTGCTTATGTAAGACGTAAGTAGAAGATTTCTTTAGTATTGTCATGGTGAGAACCACCATTCAGAGTCGATGGATTTGACCGTGTTAAGTGAACAGATTTGTGATTTATAAAGGTGTGGTTTGTCGTGGTCTTGGCGGCGAATGCGTTTGCCTACTTACCGCGTGGCAGGCCGGATCGGGAGAGAGAACTAACCTAGACCTCTTCATCGCAGTAGGAGGGATGGATTCATATGTCCGTAACTCCAGGACCCATTCTCAAATGACAAATGTCAACAGTATAGAAATGTTGGGTACGCGTTTGGCTTGTTTCTCACTGTGCACCGATGCTAAAAGGTTCAATGAGGATAGTTCCTCAGAGCGTCTTCCTTTGTAATAGGGACAGAATAAGGACAGGATACCTACGTAAAGCCTGTGTTCTAAAGATTGCAAAACACTTGTTAAGACAGGGGATCTGACAAACAGACCGCCCGTTTCTGCACAGAGCCAAGAGTTTTTCAGGTAATTTGGGACTCCAGACCAGAGGTGTCAACAGTGTGGGTGCACTTGCGATTTGTAATGGGTTCGTAGTGAATGTACATGCCTTAATTCCATCAATAAATTTATTATATTTGACAATTCCTTTCTGACTTAACACCCTCGCTCCACGTACTAGATACAAACGGAAGTGCTGTCATCTTATAATATTAAAATAGAACTATTGAAGTTTACAAGTAATTTTCCCGTGGAAGAGGTTTTTTACCTGCTGGTGAAATAATATTACACTGTATAAGTGCAACGTGTGTATGTAATGCAATTATTTTTGTATAATTTCTGTAAAATTTCCAATATTATTCCACCTGATTCAATACCCCGAGGTGTCGTAGATATTTCTATAGTAGAAAACTGTGAATGATTCACCTGGGATGAGAGCTTCCTATAAACTACTCTCAATTCTTTTAGATCGAGTAGTCTCCAGTGTCTAAGATGAACGAACTTTGCATACGGAATGATTTCATGGTGAATGAAAAGTCCTGGAAGTCGGTAGCGAGGATACATTGTAATGTAGGGTAACGTTTGTAATAATTGTAATGTAAAACATTGTAATGTAAGGTACCAGTTTGAGTCCAGAGATTCCTTGAACAAGTTGATGGGTTTTTGTACTTAAGAAAATAAGTTTGCTACGTAGGTCCAGAGTGGTCTATAGGGACAAAAATTTAATGCGAGCAATTACCAAAGGAGGATTTAAGGCGCGGTATGCCCGCTCAAAAAGAAGATAGAGAGATATGTAAACGAATGTTAGAGAGAGCGCACTAATATTAAAAACGATAATATATAAACGATAATGGTGTATACCACTTTTTTATTGCTTAAAAAAATTACGATCATTATAGCATTTTTATTTTACTTTTATGTTGACGAATAAATTTTCTACAGCGAGTCAAAGTTTCCCATTTTTGAATTACCGCTAAAACGATATATTGGGGCGGGGCTATCGTGTGACGTCATGAGGGTGGAGAGTGACTGGCCTAACTGAGCGACGCTCGTGACGTCACATTCCGGTTTTCAAACCATGGGCCGTTTTGATTTTGTCAGTTTTAGACCGTTTTTAAAATCAATAATATTGAATGAAAACATATAATGCAAACATTTTTAGTAGGATGATTAAAATTAGAAATATTATCTTTAAATATATTATACATTTTCAACAGAATCCCTCGTTCGTGGAAATACCCCATTGTGAAAATGTTTAATAAAAAACGACTCGTTTAAATTATACACCTCTGCCACAGATCACCCCAAGTGGTTCGCTACGTTTGGTGATTTAGCAGGGGTGCCCGGGTTCATGGGGTGAGGTTTGTCTAGGTCTTGGAGGCGGATGACCAGGACATACTGAACCCCAGATTCCTACCCACCCCTTAAACCCTTTTCCTTCCCAGAACTCTCCTCTCCTTCCTTTCCTTAAAAAAACCCTACACACAGCATCCCCAAAGATGACATAGGCCCTGAGGAAAATTATTTTCCTCAGGGCCTCCTGTGTGGAGCTCATGTAAAAAAAAAAAAAAAAAAAAAAATACCAAAAATATCATGGGAATCTCTAAAATAGTAGTAAAAGAAATATTGCGATTTTTTTCATACATACATAACTTGTAAAATAACTGAAACAAATGTGTTAATAATAATTTTTGGAGCATACTAGCATATGAAAAAAAATACAGTGTTTCTTTAAATGCTGTTTAAGATAATGCCCTCGAGATTTTTGCTCTATTTTAAACGAGTCGTGTTTTATTAAACATTTTCGCATCGATTTTGTCGCTGTAAATGTTAGCGCTCTCCTCTAACATTCGAAATTTCGTATCTCTCCATCTTCTTCTTTTCGAGCCCGGTTGCAGAGCCTTAAGGAAAATATGTTATAAATCGGTAGAAATGCGGGAAGCTGGGCTTTAAGAGGGAATAACCAGACACAACCGGAAATATGTCTGAAACAACGCATTAGTGGAGGGTAGAACTCGGGGATGTCTCAAAGTGATATTCACGAAAAAAAACATGACACTACCAAGTTATTAAAATTTTGAGTAATTTAGGAGTATGAATAATTCATGGCGAATATATATAATTGTTGCTTCAGCAATTTTTTTCATTTGATGGGCAGTTTTGGGTTATGATCCATTTCTCTTGTAAACGATGCGAACAAATTGTTTCCTAAATAATTGCCAGTTACCTAAAAATCATGGATTCAATACCCTTGAAAGTTAATTCATCAATGTTTGATACCTTATATGAAAAGTTCAATTCGAATGAATTAAAATATTAGGTCATGTAACTTACTTGTAATTCATGTGTGATGTTTTGTAAACCACATGTTTATATTTTTGATTAGTTCTCCATACCAGCATGACTGACTCAGTAACTTCGTAGTTGTGTGCTTGTTCCATTACATTAGGCAGGGTATCCCATTACACAAACATACCGGTAATCTCAAAATACATAAATATTTAAAACAGCTAACCCTAACGTGACATGAAAAAAACATTCCTACATTGTCAAATTTTTTGTTGAGGCTCCTAAAACGAATAAGTTTATAAGATATTTTATTTAATTTATTAAGGAGCTAGAATTTCAATAATCCATGCGCTTTGTAACTGCAAGACCAGTTGTGATCTAGCCTCCTACATAGTAATAAAGTAAATATACTCTTGAAATCCATGCCAATTACAGTCGAAAACATTTTTACTGTAACATATTGCTTTATTGTGGTAGAACCTACCTACACACAAGCTGATCTGTCTCAGCTTTGTGGGACTACCCATATCTTATATTGTATTAGATGTTATTATATTCAATTAAATAAATAAATAAAATAAAAACATACAAAAAAAAACACAAAAAACCGTTTATTAGTAAAAAAAACTCTTTAAATTTTGAACAAGGGTCTAGAATTCCAATCGTTCTTGCGATTGGGAATTGAATTGTAAACTAGCCTCTTTTGTACAGCGCTCTTAAGGCGAAAACAGCGCTATATAAGTTGTCCAAATTTATTATTATTTTTAAGTACCTACCTAAATTTTTTGTTGGTGTCCCGGTTTGGGGGAAAAAATAAATGGTCACGTTTAAAAAATATTTGCTTCGGTAATAGTCCATTACCGAAGCAAAGAATTTTTCACAAGTTACGCTTATTTAAAGGAAACCTCAAATTATACGAATACGTTATACCTAACTATCAATCTACTTCTCTGTATGAAATTTTAATCCTTTTTCCAACTACGATGCTTCCTTTACCTTACATTACTTTCGTACCTTAAGCACGAACTTCTCCTCTCAGTACACTTCATTTCCTTTGCTATTGAACTCAAATGAGCACGAGACGTGCTCTTTGCTCCTTGCTCCTTGCTTTGGTAAAGGCAGGTTATGATTAAAAATACCTCGTCTAAGATATCATTGTTAATTATGGTGAGTGCTAAATACAGCGGAGGTTGCGCTGCTGTCAAAGCCATGCACCTGAGATAATTTAGTTAGATCTTCCCTGAATTTCTTTCTACAGTGCTACCTTTCTTGTTCAGATAACAATCGGCGTTAGAAAAACGTTGTCTTAAAATGTTTATTTTCTTAATCGTGATTAATTTTTGGGTTATTATGCCGTACTGCATATCCTTCTCTGGGCAACGTTTCAGAAAACGTTACAGAGACCATCATCGGGATTGATATGCGGATTTTAGATTGTTGTAAGATGTGTTTATGAATGTGGAAGTGATACCGTGTGCGCGCGTTATTCCTCTTAGAGCAGGTATTTCAGCACAATAATCAGTTTAATTGTTGTGCATTTCGGTGTTCATATATCTGTTAATTACCGGATACCAAAAACTTTTGAGCTCATTCCAGTCGTCTCTTTTAAAAATTTTTAAAAGGGTTTTGTGGATTTAATTTTTCATATTTAAAAGGGTTTTGTGGATTTAACTTTTCATATTTAAATGGTTACTTGGATTATGTTTGCCTTAAGAAAGCTTAGATGCTTACTGCGTTAATACACTTCAACCACCTATTTGTATGAGTGTAAACCTTTAAAGTTGCACGTACAACTCTATTCGTTTATTTGTTGTGGTTTAGGAGAGCCTGGTTTACTCTTGAGGAGTGCATGACCTACTTTTGACTCAAGGGACGCTTTAAGGTTGGCTTATAGGTGAGCTTTGCCTGCTAAAGCTAACCTATCTTATTATTTACATGATGGATGGACAACAAAATCCACTTTACAATCTGAAACAAATGTTATCGTGCTCAAAAATAGCAACCTCATAACTTAAATGCGTTTTAAAGAGGTGTTTTTGGGATGTTTATTTTTTCTTAAATATTCAATTGACTAGACGCATTATACAAGAAACTATTGAATTTGCGACATATTTAAAAAATAATTCAAAGAAAACCCTTTTCATCTTGGACAATTGAGAATAATAATTGAGGTTGGGAAAGTTGCTGCCTCACACACCCAAAAACTTTTTTTTGGCTCCTCGATTAATTTATTTTTATTAAGGGAAAATTTTATATTATTCATTAGGAAAAACACATGAATAATACTATTAAAAATACATTTTGATAAAAATGCGTTTTGATGAGAAATACTATTTGATAGATTTTTTTTTAGCCCTCAGATATAGACCATATTTTTTTATCGACCATTCAGATTCAAAATATTTCCCTTTTACAATATAATTCAAATAAATGGAATATTTCTGAACTTATCCGAAAATTAATACCTATATATTTTTGAAAGGTGATAAACAACGTTTTCAAATGTTTTAATCGAAATAAATATACAATTTTTTTAATATAAAAATTTTGCACGCAAACTTAAAATAGTTTTAAAAATAGCTCACTTTACGTTTCTTCTAAATAAAATTACTGAAAACGAAAAAAAATAAACACGTACATGTTTTATTAGACAAATGTGTTATTTTTAATTTATTTTTATATTTTTTATTTTTTTTTTAATAATAATTATTATTATTTATTTATTATAAGAAAGAAACAGCAATTTTTATACAGGATGAGTTATACAAGAGGTTAAACATGAGGTAAGCCAAAACAGTTTCTTATGCTAATGTTGGTTATTATGATATAATATAAAATTGTAATTAATAATAAGTAATGACCATTAAATGAAAATGAAAATAACAACAACAAAAAAATTCTTGCCCTTTCCTATTCCTTCTAGGAAAGGGCAAGAGGCATAGGAAGATGGGATGGGGACAGGAGATGCTCATGCTCATGCTGTTCCTTTTCTATAGTTGTAAATTAATTTATTTGTGGTCGTACGCTTAACTTCGTTTCGGTATTTCACAAGAGTATTATTAAGAATATCGATATTATTTATTATTATTTTTAATATTATGTTTTACATGGTATTTAAATGATAATTATACATCTCAGGTTTTTTACTACCCTTCCATTGAAAGCATGTGCTTGTGTATGGAAGGGGAGTGTACATTAATGTTATTAGTTAGTACTTAAATAATTCATTGTAAATACATAAATATATTTGAGCTGCAGTATTTATTTTGATAACAGTGTGTATTTAAAAAAAGAAAGAACGTTATCGAAAACTGAGGATTTTTGTAAGATTAATTAAGTGACAGTAGTTTTTTTCTTAAGAATATTTTTGAAATGTCTCTTGACAGAGAGCAGTATTCGGGTTTTATCATTAATGCTTCTGATTTCTTCTGGTAGACTATTGAAAAATGTTCTTCCCTGGTAAGTGTAACGATGCTGTGCAAAAGACTAGTTTAGTTTTGGGCATAGAAAAACGTGTTATAAACGTTATTGTCATCTCACTTTTTTGTCGTTTCATGTATTAATTTATTTTTTCTCAAATTGCGATCCAAAACTTTGGTGTCATAAACGTGTTCATTTTAATTCCCTTGTGGTTAATTTTTAGGTTTGAATATTAAAGCGTGGTGTTTTATCTTTCTAACACCTTTTGGATCATATAAGGGAGATCATATTAAGGGAATTTAGATTTAATAAGGGAGACACAACGATTTCTATAAGATCTTTATAAGTTGTTGCGAAAAGCGAACAAATTATTACCCTTAAAGGTTAAATATCTTGAAAAATACAAACCTACCATTAACTAATTATTTAAAATTAATTTCTTTAAAATACTTAAAAATTAAATTAAATCAAAGAGTTGAAAAGAGTAGTTTAATCGTTAAAACAAAGTTTTTGTTTAATTGTCTCTTACATGATAACTTTGTAATGAAGTTTTCTGTTTGATATATTTCGTGAAGCCAACCTTACGAGAGCCTAGCTTATGATAGTGCTACATGGGTAGGTACTTGTTACATAGGTTAAAAGCTTGCCTCTAGTTAGTGGTGCTTTTTTACTGTTGTTTACAACGAGTCACGTTTTAGCCCTTAAAGCCCTTCACGTATTTTCCTACGGTATAGTTGTTGCATTATATCCGCAGTAAGCCCTAAAACAGAAGCTTTCTGCCACAAAACCGTACAACAAAGCGGGCACCATCAAAATATGAAATTGCCAAAAAACAGTAAAACATCATGATTTATTTTTATGGTTTTTCTGAGAAGTACATACGCGAATCACATATAAAATCACTTGGCCCACGTAATAATAACAATAACATTATTTGGATGATTTATATAGCGCCGATTTTGAGAAAAATTTCATCAAGGGCACTTTACAAATTTATAACAACAACAACATCTACAATCATACTTCTAACTAAAGAAAGAAAAAGCATTATTACAAATAATGGTTATAGCCTTATTTAATATAATAGTGATATAATTTTATGACTATTCAAATCATTTTAGACGACGCGACGTTTCGATTCTGAATGTTTGTCTTTCACCAGGGCAATACTAAAAATATCTGCCACTCTGGAATAAATTCTGAAAAACACAAATCTCTACATATTATAATTTAAAGTCCTTCGTCGCGTCTGTCTGCCTGTTCGAGATAAACTCAAAAAATACTGAACGGATTTTCATGCGGTTTTCACCAATAGATAAAGTGATTCATGAGGTAGGTTTAGGTATATAATTTGTCAAGGTTTTGTGTAAATTGGTTGAAATAAAAAGGAGAAAGTCTGTATATGGTGGATGAGCGGGCTGGCAAGCGGGCTGTGTGGATTTGACTTGTATGAAAATCTACAGTTTTATGCCGAGGTTGATGAAATTTTGTATATGTGACCTTCAAAACAAGAGGAAGGTCACTATCTACATCTGATTTCAAAAACTCTGTGTAAAGCCCGGGCATCGCCGGGGATTTCAGCTAGTTAATCAAATAAAATTTACTTGCGTACCTCGGAATTTCAACCCGCGACCTCCGGATTTGTAGCCAAGGACTGTAACCACCCAACAACGGAGGCCGTATCTGCTGGGTCTATGAGTGCATTTATTACGTGTAAAATAACACACATAAAATTAACTTGAGCCAAATAGCTAACTGCTCTGCTATAAAGATCGTCGAAGAATATTATCTTGAGAACGGAGTCGTTATTCCAGCAACTTAAAATTAGACACAAAGCTTTCGTAGAAATTTAAACTAAACAGTGAGAAGTAACACGAGCAGAGCCGGTACTTACGGATTATGATTTATCAGTCTAATTTTTCTGTAGGACGAGATGCTGTGGCTTTAATTATTAATTAATGCCGGTTGATGCTGTAATCTGGCCTGGCGAACAGACCAGACATTGGGTAATGGCTGGGATTTGCAAATCCCACACCTTTTTAAAATCCCGTGGGATATAATTTGGAAACCCCTCGGGATTCAGCGAGATTGCGGGATTTTTATTAACTGGTATTAAATTGAAATAATGCCAACATTATTAAAAATTATTTGGTGTTTTTATCTTTGATACCAGTATATTATATGTATCATAAACTGTTGACGCAACTATATACATCTCCTTTCCTCAACACCAGCTACCTACTTTACATGTACCCATCCTATCTGACAATATGTGCCAATTGACATTGTGGAACAATAACTCCAAGAAGCTGGAATCTATTAAAGTAACTTGTGCAGTTATCACCTTCTACCGTATCTCGGTCACTTTAATATAGATTTGTACGGAAGCTTATGCAGTGCTTAATATCGCGAACCCTCTGCAACGATCAAATGATTTCTCTGTTCTTTAATATCGACTACCTTAAAGAAACCTCTGTGCAATGTTCAACTATATAGTGATCTCTTAGTGTGCATAATTGGAGTTTATTTAAGTTATCTGTGCAGTTATCACCCCATGGTATCTCGGTCACTTCAATATCAATTCGTGCGTAGACGCGTGCATCAGCCCAGTGATTCATCGATGCTATAAAATCACAAGAATGTGCTGTGGACAATTAAGGTGAGTTTTTCAGATTCATTTCCGGTGTCCACTGTTCGCGTATTCCCATAGTTATATATCCTACGAAAAGGTGACATAGTAAGTCATTTCAGAGGACTTATAGACCTAGTCCTTGTAATTTTACAAAAAGGTATTGAAAAGTTACACGATGAGTATTTTAAGATTCTATTTATTAATTGATCTTTGTTAATTCTAGACTCACAATTTGCGATGTCCCATGCCTGTCTCACTAGGAAAACCTATGTAGAGAGCAGGCGCTTTAAAACACGATCAGTTATAATAAATAATAACACATATAATATTAAAGATACAAATAATAACGCAATATTACATTTAACCCTCCGCCCGTCGCGCCTTTTGCGTAACGCGAAGTGTCGCGCGGGATCGCTTAGGACCCCAAAAATAAATTATGATTAAATTGATGTTATAGCATACATTTTATGTGTTATTTTAACTAATTACAGTCAGGTGATAATGACTGCTTTGAAATAAAAAAATATTAAAAATTAGATGTTTATTTTCAGTGCAAGAGCTTAAAAATCAACAAGGAAATTTTCTTTTGTAATTTCTAATAATATTTTTTAAAGAGAAAACTTAAAACAAAAATCTAACCAATTTCTATCAAACTTATAACTATTTGAGGTTGATACAGACTTATAATTATGACAACAAAAAAATCAACAAAATACAATGAAAAAACATATAAACTTGGTTTTTCATGGTATTTTGTTGATTTTTTTTAGCCTCACGCCGAAACACAAGTCTGTATCTCACATCGCACTTGCGCATACTGAATTTTCTCGACGCTAGCGTCAAGTATAGTTCCTTTTAGGAAGCTACCTAAAGTAAGGAATCAGTGGGAAAATTTAAAATGTACATAATTAGCATTTCTGTAAAACCTGTCCTTTTAAAGACCCCACGCGACGGGTCGAGGGTTAAAGTAACGATCATCATCGTACTATTGAAAAAATACATACTTATCAACAAAAACGTAGACCATATAGAGTCCTGTCGGATCGTAAACGGATATTTACGGATACTAAAGTTTACTTGACTCACAATCCGGAGGTCGCGGGTTCGAACCCGGCATGCGCAAATAAATTTTATTTGATTAATTTGTGTTATTTCACAATTAATTCATTTAAAATAACATATAGTATATTTGCGGCATGTTCCAGAGTGGAAGATACTATCAGTATCGCCCTGGTGTAAGACCACCATTCAGAATTGAAACGTTGCTTGAAAATGGCTTTAGCCGTGTTTGGTGACCAGATCTGAATAGCCAGGTACTTCCCAACCTTCCTCTTCCCCATCTCCTTCCCCTCCCCACTACCTTCAGCCTCACAACATACCCCAATTGGGGATGCCATAGTCTCACTGGCTCCAGACGGGAGCAGTTGAGATTCATGTGCGGTATTCGCTGTAAAAAAAAAAAAAAAAAATTTGCGAACAAAAGCCCAGAAGAGGAAAACGATCTCTTTACTTCTATGCTTCTATGACGGCCGGCGTAGTCCAGCGGAAAGGCTCTTGACTCGCACAACGAAGGTCGCGGGATCGAATCCCGGCGTGGCAAATAAATTTTATTTGATTTATTTGTGTTATTTCACAATTTATTAATTTAAAAATAATATATAGTATATTTGCGGCACGTTCCAGAGTGGAACATACTCTCAGTATCGCTCTGGTGTAAGACCACCATTCAGAATTGAAACGTTGCTTGAAATGGCATTAGCCGTGTTTGGTGACCATATCTAAATTGCCAGGTACTTCCCCACCTTCTTCTTCCCTATCTCCTTCCCCTCCCCACTACCTTCAGCCTCATAACATACCCCAATTGGGGATACCATAGTCTCACTGGACTTCAGACGGGAGCAGTTGGGACTCTTGTGCGGTATTCATATAAAAAAAATATTTAAAAAATGCTAGTCTATGTTGGTGGGACTTTCATAAAGAATGTGTGTGCTAACTAAAGACATCCTCCCAATGATATTTTTTTCTTAAACCGATTATAGGTCTTGAGATTTCGGGTTGTTTTGGTGTATATTAAGTATTTTTACTTTAATTTTGCTGAAATCCCGCGGGATTGCGGGATGCTGGATTGCGGGATTGAAAACCCTATTAATGGCGCTTTCAGAAATTAGCTTGGAAGAGAGATGAGATGGGCAGATTTGAGCGTGGTTGCATTTGAAGAAGCTGCCGCGTTTAATTAATTATCTTTTTAAAGGCATTTACTTAATTTGCTAACAAGAAAACGTTCTCCAGATTAAAGTTTAATTTCACAGAGCAAATCTTGTGCTGAGTTTTGTTAAAAAGATTTAAAAATGATAAACTTTTGAATCTTTTGATAATGCAAGATGGGTTACACGAGTGTGATCGTTTTATTAGTTTTTTTTTTTTATTTTTATATATCTTCTTTGAAGAATCACGAGAAACTTTTATTCACTGAAAGAGAGACATATTTTTATTTCAACATTATTTTATTCATTTATTTCCTCGCGTTTTCATTAGAAAACTAGAGCAGACACTTGAAAAATCACAGGATATTATGTTAGTAAATAAAGCTTTCTTTAAATGGAAAAAAAATCCCAGACCGTTGAAGAATCACGAAACATAATATTATTTGTTAAGATTGATGCTAAGAATTTTTAACAAAAACACAAGATTAAATATGTACTGATTTCTTTACACAGCAGTTTTAATTTTCAAAATGTCAATTAATATTTTATTATAAAGGTAGGTAATTTATCGATTGTCTGAATTCTTAACACAATCAATTCCAATTTTTGAACGTGACACTTACATTAAACCAGAGTTTTAATCACTGATAGACCCACAGTCGAAAATAGTATATTTGTTTGCCAAGACAACTTTATAAAAAATATTTCAACTATACTAAACCCAATTTGTTCACAAATTCTTAAATCTAAATCGGAATCCAGTAGCTGAAATCTATTTTAGAAAAATTAAACAATACAACTTTGTATAAACCACTTTTATAATGCGTAAATCCGACCGGTTTCGGAACAAACGTTCCTTCTTCAGGGAAAGCTTATACTAATTTTACAGTTTCGAACAAATGAAATAAATGAATTGAAATCTATTTTATTCACAAAATCTTAAAACGAAAGTTCTGGTTTAATGAAATTTGGGAAGCTTTTTAAAAATGGTATTTCAAAGTCAACACTACTAATTCTTTTCACATGATTATAAAACAGTAGATCAAAATCCTCAGTGAAATCAATCCTTGGCAGTAAGGCCGGTATTTTATGTTTATGTATGTCAAATCTGGCCATCAAACACGGCTGAAGCCATTTCAAGTAACGAAGCAACGTTTCAATTCTAAATTGTGGCCGTACACCAGGGTGATACTGTGAGTATCTTCCAAGCTGGAGAGTGTTATATATTATGTTTAATTATTTAATTTTGAAATGACATAAATTAATCAAACAAAATTTATGCGCGTTCGCTAAAATTTGAACCCACTACCTCCCGATTGCTTGTAGAGTGCCTTACCCCTCGACCATGGAGGCTATCAAATTAATTCCTTCCGTCTGTCAGTATAATTATTGTTTTAAGGGGTGTAATTGTAAAGGGTTCCTTCGAAACTATTCGAAAGTTTAAATACGTTTTTTGGAAAAGTCGAAGAATTTTTGTATGTGTTTTAACTAATTAAGAGATAGTGCGTATAAACGATGGTATAAATGAAAAAACTTAAAAGTGTATTTTATTATTACGGATAATTTATCTACACCCAAATAATATGGCACAAGCCTTTTGCGGTGTGTATTCCGACACCTTTGTAAATAAACAATAACATATTTATTCATCCTTCAAAATAGGTACTCTAGCGGGAGGGTGATAAATGATAAAGAAAATAGGACACAAAGCTCGATTGTCGCACAGTCTTAACACTGGAGTGAACATCGGATGTAGGATCTTGCAATATTTAACAAGGACCCTCAATTCATAAGAGTCGTTCTACTTAGGTCGTACGCTCTACCCATTAGTATGGTGGGTACATACTACATACGTGTTATTATTCTCTTCGTATACAGGGTGATGTAAACAAAATTTAACGGATTGAAGAACGCTTTTTGTGACGCCTTGTTACAATATAATATTAATATTAACACGGGTAAGTACGGTAGTAAAAAAGTACGGTAGTAAAAAAAAACATAAGAGTGTACTTTCAAGAATTGTATGAAATAATAATAAAAAAATATAAAAATATATATAATATAATCGCTGTTATTTCCGCCTACAAAACCAAATAAAATCCAGACTGCTGTCCAGAAATACCAAGATATTAATGTACAAAACACTTATCAGACCAGTACTCACACACGTAGCTGAGACTGGGGTACTAAGAGGAATGAGCGAGCATTGGACGTTTTTGAAAGGAAAATTTTGAGGCGTATCTTCGGAACGGTTTTAGAAAATGGATTTTGGCGCAGACGTTATAACGATGAGCTTTACTCTGTTGGATCTAAACGTCACAAAATTTATTAAACTGGGAAGACTTCGGTGGCTGGGTCATATAGCGAGAATAACCGAGCATCAAGCACCGATGGGGCGAAGGAGCCTGGGAAGACCAAGATTAAGATGGAGCGACAACGTCCTCAAAGATATATCTACCTTGGAGCATCTAAACTGGAGAGAGCTGGCACAAAACCGAGATGAGTGGAGGAAGACTCTTGAGAAGGCCAAGACCCACCAGGGGTTGTAGAGCCAAGAGTGATGAGATGATGATATGTGTTATTTATCTACAACCAGAGCTATATCGGTTTTGAAAGGGTTGTATCAAGGGATTTGTTATTGCTGGTCTTGAAGAGGTTGGGATTAAACGTGGGAGGAAAGATAGATGTCGGTAATTCATTCCACGTACGTGCCATATTATTCGAAAATCAAACCGTTTTCATGCAGCCGACATCAACAGAATTGTACCTGCGTATCAAAAGTAATAGAATACTACACCTTTTGATCAAAAAAGTTTACATTATGTACGAAACTAATTAAATATTCAAGGAATTGACCTAAAATAATGTATAATATAAAGATATTTTTATCTGACACACTTCCTTAAAAAAAATTGTAATCAGTCAAAACAATAGGTGTGCCAAAAGTATGGGGAATATTAACTAAGGATAATTCCTATTTATTAATTCTGAGTTGATAAACATGAGGTCGACAAAACTGACAGAAAAAATATAGGTCCAAATGACCGAGTTGGTTTAGGCGCTTTGTCCTGCTAAGACAAGAGATCAAGGATTCGAGTCGCAATTGCAACCGTTACCTTTTTATTTTTCTGTGGTTTCATGATTCGTTTAGATTTATTAGTATTATCTTCTTTAGCGATAAAATAAACCATAACATCAAACATTCTGCAAAGAGCGTTAAAAATTTCAATTTGTATTGACAAATAATTCCAGTGGAACACATTCTTGAAATTGATGTTGTTGGGTCAACAGATGTGTAAGCTTTGTTTAGCTAACGTGTTCACACACATAAACCAAGTAATGTAATATAAACAATGCGTTGTAGCAGTACACAATTATTAGGTATACGTACGTAATAGTCTAGACATAAAATAAGATATCTACTCGCGTTATTTTGAACAAACATAATTTTCTTAGGGTCGGGATTTAATTGTTTAGACAAGGCCTCGAGGCATCTCTACGTTTCGCTATTAACTAAAACATTAAAAGATTAAGATTTCTTCTTCTATCTTATTAACGTTCCCTTTGTGGCGTCATTTTAATTAAATTAAAACAAATAACTATGTAAAAAACCACTATTCAATCAAAATTATCAACATGTTTCGAAACCAACGGTTTTTTCGTGACGAAGAATATTTATACAATATTCTTTCTTACAGATATCATACACATAATCTAAATTTGACCCAACGGCCATAGGCCACCCCGAGTGGTTTGCTACGTTTCGGGGACTTAGCAGGGGTGCCGGTTTTACAGCGTAAAGTTTGTTATGGTCTTGGCGGTGGATGCGTTTACCCACTTATTCACACCCCTCTGCGTGACGGGCCGGATAGGGAGAGACTCGTTGAGGGTAGGGTTCCCAGATCAAAAAATCAAAATCCCGGAGAAAATTCTTGACATTCGATAAAAATTCCGGACTTTCTTGTAAATATGATATGAATGTCGTTATGCATCGTGGCATGTCAAAACGCGCAACTGGGGGGGTGGGGGGGGGGGGAGAACCCAATGGTCAAAAGAAAGGAACAGGCTTTCTGTAGAGTCTGTCAAGTCGATTCTCTTAACTCAGTATAATTTAAAAAACTATTATTAAAGATTCGGAAGAATATTTCTGGGAGCATTAAATATCAGAAGTGATGTTTTTACTTTGATTTGTAATAAAAATAATTTGGTTTGTTTCATTTTTTATATCAATCTCCACTTAATTGTAGAAATTCCGGACTGTTTAGAATTCCCCCCGCATTCCGGACAAACACCTATATTTCCGGACTTGTCCGGAAAATTCCGGACGTATGGCAACCCTAGTTGAGGGGGACCTTTTGACCTCCCCAGCCGGACTATCCCGTCCCATCGCCGTTCACCGCACTGGGAATGATGAATTCTTACGTCCGACACATTGACCCCCAGATTCCTACCCACCCCCCATATGTTTTTCATTCCCAGAACTTCATTTCCCCGAAAAGACCCACCACAAAGCATACCCAAAGATGACGTAGGCCCTGTGGTATTTTTTTTTCCTCAGGTTCTCCTGCGTGGAGCTCAGGTAAAAAAAAGATCCTCAGGTCGAATAGAAAATATATTTGTTGATCTCAAAATTTGAAACAGAGCTCTGTAAAAAATTCTTATCGCTAGACTGTTCCGTTAAAATCTGTAGGTTATGTACTCCTGAATTCCTGAAATGCTATTTTTTTTAAAACAATTTTTAGGAACCAGTCCAGTTGGACCGTGTATTTATAGTGCGCATACATTTGCGAATTAAGCGCGAGCCGAACCACGAAATTTGCGAAAGGACCGAAGTAACCGCAAAGTGCTCTGGTCCGGCTCATGAATTCGCAACCTTGGGAGTGTATCGCACCATGTCACGTCGTCGGCTTCCTCGAATAATTGGGTCTATAGAGTGGAGGAGTTGCCAAAGAGTTATGTGGATATTGTCGCCGAGTCGACCTTACAAATAATGGGCACATTCATAGAATCGCGGCGGACCCAACTCACTGAAAAAACACATTTTTGGACCTCTTGTTTAGTGAAGAATGCTTACCCTTTAAAATGAACATGATTTGTAAAACAAGGTTTCCTGAAACCTAACACTTCTTATTTTGTGGCTTTAAAAGTTATTTTGCCCATATTTTGAATACTGTATTATTTGAGAACGTTTATTAGATAACCAAAACCCCTGCCATAGTTTATCCAGAGTGGTTCGCTACGTTTGGTGACTAAAGCGGTGCACGGGTTCATGGGGGTGAAGTTTCAATGGATTCAAACGTCCTCCTTGACCCTTCGATTTCTACCTACCCCTCATACCCTTTTCCACCCTTCCCTAAAAAGAGTCACCAAACTGTCCATACCGCATCCCCAAAGATGACATAGACTAAGGGATTTTTTTCTTCGTGACGGACGCATGAATTCATTCCTGACACTGCGGTGCAAGACGATGGTCGAGAGAGTCAGGCTGGAGGCGTCAAAAGGTCTCCCTCAACCTGTCTCTCCCGATCTACCCCGCCATGCATTAGGTGGGCAAAAGCATCCGCCGCCAAGACCTGGACACGCTTACACCATTAACCCTGGCACCCCTGACAAGTCACCAAGCTTAGCGAACCACTTGGGGTTTGGGGTGACCTATGGCAGGGGTGCTGGTTATCCAATAAATGGTTCTCGGGGCGGCCATATCCGTCTCCCAAGGTTTTAGATAGACTCCGTTGCACATCGGTTAAATGTTAAAAAGAAAGAATTCCCTTCAACAATTTACTTCAACAATCCGCACCTTTCCGGAAAATTGTTCGAAAAAGGTAATAAAAATGTTTTGTAATGTTATTTAGTATAGCTTTAAATAATAACTAACTATTTACCTTGGCGCGTATTTATAGCAAAGCTTTGAGATTTATCAGAAATTGCATCATACCAAATAATAATTAACCGTTGGTTTATTGAAAATTTTGAATACTGTATTTGAATATTGTTTATGTACTTGGTACAAGTAAGTACTGTAGATAAATTTATTAACGCAAATCCTGTTTGGTGGTTTGATGTCAAATAAAACCAAATATTTCCCAGTCAATTTTGTCAAATAATAATTACATTTCAGTTTATGAAATTAGCGATTTACTAATAGTAATCAGTACAAAGTAAGCTCATTATTTATTAAACGAATCATTTATGCAGGCTTCAAAATTAATACGAATATTGTGGGTTGATGATATCAGATTTTTGATTTTTGATGATTTTATTACCGAGTGGCTAAATTTATAGGGCATTATTCAGTGTTATTAAAATATCACGTCAAGGGTGATTTACAAAGGCAGAAAATAATTTGTTTAACTACCTAACTTGTTTGAAATAAACGAAGCAGATATTTTTTGATGTGAATTTATAATTTTACATAAAATAAAAACTTTGTTTTACATCACTGTTGTCTTCGTACAGTTGCCGACCAGGTTTTATTACCACCGTAGCTCGTTACTGCTTATTGTATTATTTTTAATTAGTGTAGGCTTAAAAATACCTAGCTTTTTTTTAAGGAAGCCTTTCAAAAGATATTAAAATTATTCTAATAAAAATTGAATATTTCTTTAGAATTTTAGAAAAGGTCAACAGGTGTCCTGTATAAATAAAATCGGATATGTTTACCCGAGACACTATCTATTACTAATAAATTTGTTAAAAAAACTACGTAATCATTCAAAAAGATAGCTGACAAAACTGTGGGGAAAATTAGTTGAGGATAATATTGTTAAATCTGAATTTGAAATATGAGATCGACTAAAAAAAGACTGAAAAAATTTTGGTCCCAATGACCGAGTAGGTTAAGGGCCCGCAACCCGATTTTCTACCGATTTCTTATATATCTCCCTTAAACACAGTAAGTTTTAAAGCTCTTAAAAAAATATATGTTATTCTTGAAGATAATATCCAGACATTGCCTGCGCCGAAACGCAAATTATATAAAATTCCCTCGATAGAAAAAAATCGCAAAGTATGCACCAAAAATTATTATAAACACGTTTGTTTCTGTTATTTTACAAGTTATATGCATGAAAAAAATCACAGTGTTTCATTTAACTGTTTAAGATTTTTGCTCTATTATCTCTATATCTCCCGCGAGATTTTTGCTTTGCGTTTTATTAAACATTTTCGCAATTTTCGCATCGATTTTGTCGCTGTAAATGTTAACGCTCTCCTCTAACATTCGTTATTTCGTATCTCTCCATCTTCTTCTTTTCGAGCCCGGTTGCAGAGCCTTAAGGCGCTGTGTCCCGGTAAGACAAGAGATTCCGTGTTCGAGTCCCAGTTGCAAACGTTACCTTTTTAATTTTCTGTGTCTTGTTCTATTTCGTGTTCCGTTTAGATTTATAAGTGGATATACATTTTGGATATTATCTTATTCTCGAATGATAGGTATATTTCATTGAAGGGTAAAACCTCAAAACTCAACCGCATTTAAAACAACAATCGGCGACACTTTGAATTTCGACATTAAACGATCTCCATTAAAACCCATTGTTAGCCAGGATATTTTGTCCAAACATCGTATGAAATCTCGGAAAGAATACTTTCGAAATAATATTTTTTGCATTTATTGCGAACTATCGTTTATTTTATTTACCGAAACACATTCTTTGAACAATAAACTATCGATAAAAATAACATTACTTGTGTTTATTTGATGAATTGATAGGTTTATCGAAGTTTTTGTGACAAAACATCGACTAACTTTGACAGCTCGTTTCGCGGTAAAATGCGACCGAAAAACTCCACAGATAAATTATTTCAAAATACTCTGGTCTTGCCAGGTGAATGAAACTTTTAGCGGTATCGGGAAAACTGTTGGCGCAAGCGATTCTGACCTTGTTCTTGATACAGTTTCTTTGTACATAAGGGTCAAAATCGCATACAATTTTTTTTTTGCCGTCACACCGGTGCACGAGCGGCCAGGGACGCTGATTTTCGAACCATTTCAATTTTTTTATTAAATTTTGATCAGCTGTCAAGAATAACATTACGCCTTTACGGCTTATAACAATTTGATCCAAAACTTAAACTGGCCCAGAATATGACCGAATAAGTAAATCAAAAGTTGCACACTAATGCAAACAGAAAAAAACCTTATATCATTAACCATATATGTCTAAGAAAATACGAGTAATGTTTGAACTTTTATGGGGATTTCTTTCTGAAGAAATGAGATGTTTATCTCGCTGTGAATTTTGTATGTTTGTCAATTCAAAACAAAGTAATTAAATTGTGGTTCAAATTCAAAGACCGGTTTTATTAAAAAGTGTTTAAAAAAATCTCTTGTTTTTGACAGGTATGTCCTCGGCGTTTGTCCTGCAAAACGCAGATGTATCATTTTAAATTAAATTAAATTCCTATCCCCAAAAGTTTTCGCTTAAAAAACCTGTCAAAAACATCAGATATAAAATTTAAAATTGCGGAACAGTGGCGATGAAAATAAATTTTCCAGCTATAAAAATTACCTCGTCCTTGTTAAAAAAATTAAAGCCGATTTGAAAATATACAGAATTGTGAAAAACTTTAGTGAAATAGCTTAATGGAAAATCATTTTGCACATTTATAACTCAGTATGTATTCTTAAAAAAAGATCTCATATCTTAATCCTTGTTGCTTTTAAGAAGATTCGTGTCTCTGATTTATTTTATTTGACCATTCCATGAATTGCAATAAGTTTATTTTCTGTGATAATTTCATTGCAAATGACAAACAAAATAAGCACATAAAGTATTCAACTTACTTATCAGAACAATTCTTATTGTCGTGATTTATTTTTGGGGTATTACGCCGTGTTGGGCTACCTCCTTCTTTAGCCATTGTTTTGGATAGCATTACAGTGCTTAACATAGTGGCAGATACATGTGCAGATTGTGGTGAAGTGTGTGTTTACGTATGTCAAATTAGTACCGTGTTACGCGCGTCAATTCTCTTAGGGCGTATATCGGAATAATATTCAGAATAATTGGTTAAATCGATGTGGTTTTCGGTCTTTAGTTTTGACGTAGCTGTCAAGTATCGGATATCAAAAATTATTAATATTATTAGGTTTTTGTGGATTTCAATTGTCTCTGTAATTTAGAGTGCTCAATGCGTTTTGGGCTTTCCCAGAACTTCAATAACAAATCCAAATCAATTGGCGGTTTCAATTAAGTGCTCACAATAAAATGCAGGATGCGGAACAAGGCATCGTACGCCAAAAATAAATCAAATCAGAATAATAACATAAAAGTTCTTGTTAGTATTTCTGAAAATAGGAGGTGCATGGTAAACATTGAATATTTTGTATCTAATGCGCGATGATAGATTTTGTTGGGTCTGTCTCATTAATTTTATTAATGGTTCAATTAACAATGATGATTTCTACACGTGTTAAGATTAATTAATCGTGAACAAGGAAGTGTATTTATATGGTGATCTATTTTAAGATCCTTAGGCGAATGTTAAAACAATGTAAGACCGTTTTACAAATGAGGAAATCTGAAAAGAACTCCGGTGTTGAGTGGATAGTAGATATATGATGTGGCCGCCAGAGCCCCATAAAGACATGATAAAATCAAGTAATTGAGTTAATTCAAGTCAAAAGTCAAAATAAGAGTGTGTAATCGACGATTTACGAATATGAACGTACTTCACGAGGTCCACAGATACTTTAATAGTACACAACTACGGACACCGTGCAAATCGTAAGTGGGCTCACTGTTGAATTTGCGACCTCCTCTGTTATGGAGTCTCCAAATACTTGAAAAAACCCTAGACTCCATGGAGATGGGAATGCTCTCCTCGTTACGGAGGTGTCCTGTTACTTACGAAAACCGTGGTATGCAAATCATCAAAGTATTATTATTGTTCTACCGCAATTTTAATGGAAGATGCTAGGAGGAACCCTTCGGCGCCGGTGCATAGAAAGAACACACGTCAAACGCGTTTCCTCAAGGATGGTCACTACTTCATCTCACCAAAAAAGACCCTCTGCACAGCATCCCCAAAGATGACACAGGCCCTAAGGGAAATTATTTTATCTCAGGATGCACTGTGTGGAATTAATGTAAAAAATGATGCATTGAATGTAGACAAATACAGAGTTATGCGGAATTCATTATAATTGTGTGTTTTACATTTGTGTTTTTTTTTTCAAACTTTGTTCATAAATATATTTTCCCTTTTTGCAGGTAAGCTTCCAAGTAACTTCTCTTGGCGAATATCGGTACACATCTTGGTAAGTCTTTTACAAAAATAAAATAAACTTTTTATGTGTCACATTAAATACTCTCGAAGGGTGAGCTATTGATGCATTTATTTTCATCAGGTATGGAGCTTGAATTATCTTTTATTCAGTAAAAACATATCAAGGTGCCACTTTGTTTTCTGTGCTACATATTTTGCATCCTGTAAAACAATAAAACATGTATTGAAACTTTAAGCCAGCTAATAAACTAGTTGTACTGTATGTACGAGTGTATACCTAAATAGTATATTTATATGTTTTAATGTACCCAAATACATTTCATTGTTGAGCATTCAAAATACAACTGACAAGTAAATAATTCGATTGATCTAACACATTCATTCGACTCACAATATTCAGGTTCGACTTATATCCGTGACGCTATCCAGGTTACAAACCAATTCTTAGAATGATTGTTTCCAATAAAAAGGGTAGTTGCCTATGATATGGAAAAAAATAGTTAAAGATAATATTATTATTTCTATAAAAATTGAAATATGAGATTGGCTATTATGACGGTTTGACAGCAGAGCGCAATGGCAGAATTGGTAAACGCACGTCCTGGATAGACGAGAGGTTCTGGGTTCGAGTCCCAGTTTTTTTTTTTTTTACGTTAATTCCACGCAGGAGGCCCTGAGGAAAATAATTTCCCTCAGGGTCTATGTCATCTGGGATGCTGTGTGGAGGGTCTTTTTGAGGAGAGGAAGGAATGAACATTGGTCTTGAAGAGACTCATGTTGTAGGAAGGAGGAAACACAGAGGCCGGCAAATCATTCCACAGCCGAGCTGTTGAACACAAGAACGAGTCGAAGAAACGACCCGTTCTCATGTGGCAAATGTCAACCGTGTACAAATGTTGGGCACGCGTTTGGCGTGTTTCCCGACTATGCACCGGTGCCGAAGGGATCAATAATGCTAGTTCCTCGGAGCATCTTCCATTGTAATACCGGTAGAACAAGGATAGCATTCCCACCCGACGCCTGTGCTCTAAAGATTGCAATCCGTCCGTTAAGATGGGAGAATCTATCAAATGGACCGCCCGTTTCTGCACAGAGTCGAGGGTATTTTTCAGGTATTTTGGAGCTCAAGACCAGAGGTGGCTGCCAAATTCAACCGTGGGGCGCACTTATGATTTGTACAGGGTTAGCAGTTGTGTACTATTAAAGTATCTGCGGGCCCTGTACAGTACGCCCAGTTTCTGTGAGGCTAACTTTACTCTGGCTTCAATGGAGCCCCCATACCTGAGCTGGTCACTTAGGGTTACACCAAGCATATCGATGGAGGGCCTGTTCGGAAGATTGCTTCAGTTGCGACCATTATCTTTTTCTATTTTTCTCTGTCTTGTTCTCTTTCATATTTTCGTTTAGGTTATTATTATTATCTTCTTCTTCAATGAAAAATTATATAGGTTCATAATAAATAATATGCAAGTGCATACAACAGTATAAAGTGCAAAAAAAAAAATGTAAATGATATTTACATTGGAGATAAATAGAAAGAATAAAAAAATATTACTTACAATAGCTCATTTGCGAAACTTCTAAATAATAATACAAACGTCATCCAAGTATCTCTTAAGGCCCGGATTCCTGCATTTCTACCGATATATTACATGAACTTGTTTTAAAGCTCTTAAAAAATATATGTTATTCTTGAAGATAATACCTATACGTTCCCCACGCCAAAACGGTAATTATATGAAATTCCCACGATAAAAAAAAATCAAATATGCTCCGAAAATTATTATAAACACGTTTTTTCAGTTATTTTACATGTTATAAATATGAAAAAAATCATAGCGTTCCTTTAAATGCTATTTTAGACATTCCCTATAAATTTTTGCTCTATTTTAAACGAGTCGTGTTTTAAACATGATAATACCTATACGTTCCCCACGCCAAAACGGTAATTATATGAAATTCCCACGATAGAAAAAAATCAAATATGCTCCGAAAATTATTATAAACACGTTTTTTCAGTTATTTTACATGTTATAAATATGAAAAAATTCACAGCGTTCCTTTAAATGCTATTTTAGACATTCCCTATAAATTTTTGCTCTATTTTAAACGAGTCGTGTTTTAAACATGATAATACCTATACATTTCCCACGCCGAAACGGCAATTATATGAAATTACCTCGATAGAAAAAATCACAAAGTATGCTCCGAAAATTATTATAAACACGTTTTTTTCAGTTATTTTTTACATGTTATAAATAATGTGAAAAAATTCACAGCGTTTCTTTAAATGCTATTTTAGACATTCCCTACGAAATTTTTGCTCTATTTTAAACGAGCCGTGTTTTAAACATGATAATACCTATACATTACCCACGCCGAAACGGCAATTATATGAAATTCCCTCGATAGAAAAAAATCACAAAACATGCTCCGAAAATGATTATAAACACGTTATTTTCAGTTATTTTACAAGTTATAAATATGAAAAAAATCACAGCGTTTCTTTAAATGCTATTTGAGATATTCCCATGAGGTTTTTGCATCATTTCAAACGAGCCGTGTTTTATTAAACATTTTCACAATTTTCTCTTAAATTTTGTCGTTTTTAATATTAGCGCGCTCTCTCTAACATTCGTATTTACATATCTCTCCACCTTCTTCTTTTTGAGCGGGTACACCGCGCCTCAAGTAATGGTACAAGTGTACGTAGGCGATAAACAGGTGCGTGTATGTGATAGTTAGTTAGGAATTAGAAATGTGATAGTTAGAAATTTTACCTAGTATCTGTAATCTTGAAGGAAATAATACTTAATATCAAGTCCGTAAACAGAGTACAAGTAAACGAGTAACGAAGCACTTAAGCAAGGCTTCCTGCGTTCTTCTTCCGGTTAGTCAAGTTTGGAGAATGCATCTTTACCTCTCCTGCACTGTTCCGGAGTTAGTTTTCAATAGGTAGGTACTTCTCACCCTCTCAGTATCATGAGACCACAGTTTGACCGCGAAACCTGATGATCGTCTCAAAGCCGAACAAACACTTCTCAACTAAACATGCCACAGGATAAGTTTCGTATTACGAATTACGATGCATGATGAAATAATAATGATATTATGATGATGTGATGTAACGTAGTCATTTATGTATTGGCTTTTTATGTACAAGGATGTAAAGAATATAAGTGCAAAATAAGAAATAATAAATCTTTATTTTTATTTTTAGCAATTAGTAAAATCTCAAATACAGCCCCCACCTGGTCCCAGATGTGACCGTATCTTCTTTCTGATTTTTCTGTTTCAGATTTTCGATTGTGTTTCTCTAATATTGTCTCTATTAATTAATACAATTTGAGGTTTTACTCGTTAAGTTAAAAAAAATAATATTTATTTATTTGTTATAAAATACATTCAGTATGAGGAAGCTTTGACTGTCCAACTAGGAAAGTAGGAAGGTCTCCCGTTCTAATCCGGACTTGTTTGGCTTTTTTAGGTCGCGTCCGGCTAAATATTTATATGTCCGGTCTGTACGGCTTTTGTTAGGCTTTTTGTTAGCGTAACGCGGTGCACGCAGCGCCTGCAGAACGAACGCAACGCAAGCTACGCAAGACGCAACGAGTTAAGGACGAGGCGGGGGCGGGGGACAATGACTATTCTTGGTTCGCGCGGGTTTTGTCTTCCAAACTTCTGAAATTGGCAGAATATTACTTTGCTATTCCAGGCCATAACGCCAATGTTCAAAGAGTTTTCTCTTTAATGAACGCCCAGTGGACCAAGGAACACAATAAATTGCAAGCAGAAATAATTGCTAAGATGATGTACACATTGTGTAATTTAAAAATGACATGTCAAGAATTTTATTAAATGATTTTCAAAGAAAACGACGTTTTGGAAAAAGTAGGTGAAAAAGCCAAATATACAAAAGTCTAGATTTTTGTAATTTTTAAATAATTTGGAGAAGTCAAGATTTCATTTTAATTTATTTTTTCCATTTCGTCCACAAAGATAGATATTATGTTTCATTTTATATTTTTTTAATGAAAAAATTTAATCAACTGTTTAACCAGAAAAAGAGTTATGTTTTGTTTGTTTGTTTTATAAGTTTATTATGTTTTGTCTACAGACATAAGACTCAATATTTTTTTGTATTATGTTATTGAAATATTCTGTATAAATGCCAAATGATGGCAAGAATAAGGCTGATTAATGAATGTTGTTATTAAACTGGTTAATGTGTGATTAATAAACAACTGTAACTTGTAAAAGATTTTCTATTATTATGTAATAAAGTTATGTCCAAAATTACGTACGTACGTCCGGCTTTTAGGGCAAAATGTCCGGCCTAATACAGCGCAGAGTCAGGCTTTTTATTTTGGAAGATGGCAAACCCATGCATGTTTGATGTAATAAGATTAAATGATCTTACTTCAGATAAACATACACGATCACAAACCCATTTCTATCCATTTATCTCTTCAGTGGGAGTGCAAATCAGCGCCCAGCATTGCGTAGAATTGTTTATGCTCTAGAATTAATTAATTCGATTATTTTTTTTTCTAAATATGCCCGAACACTAAAAATATACAACTTACTTTCCAAGAAACAGAAATGTCAAAATATTTAAACCAACATCACCAATAAAAATACCGTGCAAAATTTTGTGGTGCTTATATTTTTAACCAAGAATTTAGATTTATAATGTTCATCTCATTTCACGCAAAATCACCTCGTTTGTTTACATATTTTTATTTGTTCTGCCTACTTTCCCCATTTTCGTATTTCTTATCATTTTTTTATTTTATTCCCCGCACAATGAAAGTCCCCGGGGCGCTTTTAGGGGAGCGTATTTGACTTCCGAGGTCTACAAAGTTCCTATTACATTCCTTGCGGCGTATTTAAAGTTGAGATTACTTCCTTACGACTGGCTGTCGCACCCGGCATCGCCCGCGTTTTGTTCCAATTTATGTCATCGTTTCTACACAAGCAAAGACACTACGATCTGATTTTGTTTAGATCATTTTCATCTACAAGTTAGGCAGTTTGAAATGATTCCCAGACAAATGTACATCGTTAGTATCAATTATTGATTGCAATTATTTTTTAACGTTATCCATCACGATGTGTTTACATTCTAATAGATGCACTGAGAAAGGAATGAAGTATTTAGTAACTCAATCAAGAGGTGTTGATGCAATATTGTTCTGAACACCGCGCGACGTTTCGTGAGTACTCCATCCATTCGCAAGTAAAAGTATCCTACAGGAATGCATTTGACACTCTGACATATAAAAGTATTTTCTTACTCCAAGAAGAAAGTTCACTCTTTATTATTTACAAGTTTTCCTGAAAGCTCATTTCATTGACATGATATATTGAAACAATTTAAACTTTTATCCACTTTTTAAATGTTGTAATGATTGTAAAAACGTTTTTAATTATCTGAAGATGAGATTAGGTGTTGCGGGCAAATACCTCCATCATTCCTCTCCGGACGGGCCCCTTCTACTCCGGGCCTTGGGAGCCACTGCCTCAATGCAGTCATTCTGAATTAATATAATTCTTATTATTAGAGATAATCAAAAGATACAGAGGTTTGTGATTATTAGTTACAACGATGTGTCATCGAGATTAAATCTGAGGGTTAATAGCTTATTTCAGTTTTTGATCATTTGATTTCGGTACCGGAAATTACTCCAAAACATCCTTATTTGTGTGCTATGAGTACCTACGTCTGGAGCTCTAGAGTAATGGAATTTTCACCTTTCTAATGTAGAATTTAAAACATTGTTTTAGCGTTTTTTACGCCAAGAAATCGATAAACATTCATCCTTCTAGATAGATTTTCTAATTTGACATGGGCACTTATAGCATCACTTGCAGCCAAAAATCACTTGTCATAAAATAGAGGGTGGTTTAAGATATACTAATCAACAGGTAAATGTGAAAAGTTTTCACGTTTACCATGGGATAATAAGAAGTACTAAAGTTTATACTATATTTCATTAACGAGAAAGTTTATTGTCGATTGAAATGTTAAAAGCTTCGCAAAGATAGAAAAATCACAATAAACTCGATCATGGAATTTTCTTGCACTGATTTGAAAAAAAAACTAATTTAAAATTCTGTTTGATTAATTCCCCTATCTTCTTTCTATAAATAAAAATGAATCCCCGAAATGTATGTACGCGCATAACTTCCGAACGACTGCACCAAATTGTATAATTATTTTATTTTTATGTTCGTTATTGTCAGGACAAGGTTTGCGTAGTACTACTAGTGAGATCTGGCATTATGAAATTTGTATAAAAAATTGCAATAGGTGGCACGCGAGCTGTTTGAAAACTGAATGTATGGAATGCGGGAGCGGGGAGGGGAGAGGGGGAACTCGGGAGGGGGGTTCATGGGAATGGGGGAGTAGAGTGGGCAGAGGGAAGGTTGAGGAGACGGAGTGGTAACGCGTAAGGGAAAGGGGACGCGGAAGGGGAACGGGACAAATGGAAAAGGACACGCAGGGAGAAACAATTTCTTTATTAAATGGCATAGCAATGCATGCCGGGAACCAGATAGTTTTAAGTAATGAAGTAATGAATTTCCTGGTGCTACTGTACAGGTGGATTATTATTGTTGGCTATGTTGAAAATAATCAAGCACATTGACTATTAAACTGTTGTAATACAAAGGTGTTAACGTTTATTAGTTTGAAAACAATAATTTATTTTCCACTACCTACTAAATAAAATGTTTACCTGATACAACTCTGTCTAGTTTGCGACTAAACTAATTAATATGATCATAATTCTCTTGAAGGAATCACAAATACTAATAGTAGGAACAAAGAACAGAGCTTTCGTTGTAATACAACAGTAGTCGTGATTACGTTACATAATCAACTGAATAATTATTTCTCTACTTATTAATGATGTGTTGGCGTTCTACTAAATGTAAATAGGTGAATATTATTCATTGCAAAGCAAATGTGGTACCTACCTTACTTCTAGCTCCATAATAACTATATTTTATAAACTGGGAATAAACAAAACTAATCAATGCTCGGAGAATAAGTAATAAAAATAATATGTTAACTCGATAAAGTGCCCTAGAACGTTAGGAGAATGAACACTTGGAAAGTAAGAATATTGTTAAGACAATATTGACCGGTCAGTGGTTGAGTGGGCATCGCGTTTGGGTTCCACCGTGGCGTTCCGTGTTCGATTCCTAGGCTGGCTAAGTCCTCCATCACGACTCTAGCAACATTTTCGGCTTACTGTGGTGGTAGTAGGAGATTGTCAAATATTGTCGGGTTATTCGTAACCCGGGAATGTTTAGCTTTCTTAAAAAATATATATATTTTAATTTAACTTTTGTTTCAATTTTTGCCATGATTCAATTCAAACTCCTCGACTGAGCTCGTTTCTTACTACTGAATGTATTGGTCATACGGTCACGTATATATTTTTAAGTGGCTAAATCACAGAATATAATATATAAACACTTAATTTTAATGATAAATGATAATAAAAGATTTCTTTCCAATTTTAAAATGTTTTACCATTTTCCTATTTTCTGTGTGATTATTTTTAACTAATTTGGGGGTATGGGTACCGCCGCCCCGGGAACCATTTATTGAATAACCAAAACCTCTACCATAGGTCACCCCAAGCGGTTTGCTACGTTTGTCAAGTTAACAGGGGTGCCCGGGTTCATGAGGTGAGCATTGTCAAGGTCTTGGCGGCGGATGCGTCTGCTCACTTACTGTGTTGCGGACCGGAGAGTCTGGTTGAGGAAGATTTTTTTACCTCTCCAGCAGAATTCTCAGCTCATTGTCGTGCACTGCATTGGGAGGGATGGATTCATACGCCCGTCACTCCTGGACACCCTGATTCCCAGATTCGTACACACACATAGACATATGAATATTACAAGACCAGAACATAAACGTGATTGGTAGACAACAACTACAGCGGGGCACAGAGCGGTAAGATGACTTTGGAGATACGTGATTCGTCGATAACTCAATATGACAGTATATAGGCAACTCGCGTTATAATATCACCATTTAGTTCATAAAAGAAAACTCTGCTTTTGAATGAATAGACCTTTTTACATGGGAGCGCGAATTGCTCGCCGCGTAATGAATAAATCTGCGAAGACTAAATACGGCAAAGTAAAGTTCGCTTATTTTCAGAGTCCAATATTTTATTGCCGTATTTAATTAAGACACTTTTACAAATGTTTCATAATTTATGTACTTACCTCAATAAACATCGACGAGCACACGCCATGTATCTCGAGTGATAGTATATATTTACACGTTTTCAAAACACAAACCATGTTTTTTGCGGTGTTATTTCGTAAAATGCACCGATAAGCGCTTGACGCCGGCTCGCAGAAGAATGATGACGTCACATTTTTTAGATTCACGCGAAACCATACTCAATACCAGCCGGTTCCATGGAACCGGTATGGAGAGGAAATAATACGCTTTTATCACTTAGGGCAGGTCTACTAATATTCATTCATTCATTATGTACACACCCCTCAATCCCTCATCCCCTTTACCTTCCTAGATCTTCGTCTCCTTCTTCCTTAAAACATATCTTCCGCACACCATTCCCAAAGATGACAGATATGCAAGACAGGGATGCAAGGTTTTTAAAAATATCGATATATCGGTATCGATATATATCGAATTATGTCGATTTCGATACATCGATATATTGGCCTACTAGACCGATATATCGATATTTTTTTCTTTTTTTAAAAGTTTATACAAATCCAATGTAGTTTTATGGATTATGTATGTGTGTATATAATTTTTTATACTTACCTATGTGAATAATCACAAAATTTGGAAAGGCATATAAAATGTGTTTTTTTTTCATAAATTTAAAAAAAAAAACAGTATTTTATACCAGCTATCGAACTTAAAAATAGTAACTTTGTCTGGTTAACAGTCTGCTTTTTTGGGGCTGGTTTCTGCTTTGATTTATAGTGGCTCCTGCCTTTGAAAAAAGACGTTCAGAAGGAACACTTGTTGCCACAATTGGGTAAATGACTCATTGCCACTTTAAAAAGATTGTGATATACGATATACATCTTAGATCTCTTGCTATGTTTCGAGAATGTTTAGTTTTAGAGTATTTACAGGAGCAGAAAGATATAACGCAAGCTCGTCGTCACCGTCAGTTTTTTTTTCTTTTCATGTGCGTGTGAGCCAAAGATTTGTGATGCTTTCAAAAATCAAATTAATCTTTATCCTCATCCAATATTTCGATACGATATATTGGGTTTTTCGATATTGGTATGTCGATATCGGCGTATCGTCGAATCGATAAATATCGATATTTTTAGTGGTCGATATATCGATATTTATTGGTTTTCCGATATATCGGTGCATCCCTAATAACAGAGGCCATGAGAGAAATTGTTTTCCTCAGGACATCCTGTGTGGAACTAACGTAAAAAAAAACCATAATATAAAGCGACGAACGATTTTTTAAACTTATGCTAAAATCCTCAAATTTTCTTCAGAGATTATTATTAGATACTATTTAAAAGTATTTAAATAACAGTGCCGACTTGTTTAGCCCACAATAACAGAAGTCTTTAAACTTTCAAGCTGTCTATTAGTATGCAATTTGATTAATGCTTTGAAACACAGCGGGAGCGAGCTTTGCATTTTGTAACTGATCCACTTCGAACTAATATCCGATTTGGAAAACTTTCAGGAATTCATTTCGTTAGGAAAGCAACCCATCGACCAACTCCAGCTTTTGCAATTTCCTTACATTTTAAAGCTAAACAGAATTCATAGAATAACCGTAAACCCAACGATACTTGTATAAAATGAACAAGTTTTTGTTATGTAATTCATGAAAAGCTGTTAATATTGCTAACAAATATTCTAATAACTCAATTTAGTGCTTTTCACTCGAATAATAGTTCAATTATATGCCTGCTTCAGCGTACTTAACTTAATATTTCAGGTTTAATGTATTTTGTTATTAAATGTACTTACATGGTGGTCTAAATAATAATAAAAGCAACCAAACTAGCAACCGTGTAATCATTATAGTAACTTTATTCATATCGAAAACATCCACCAACAGTTTAAAATAATAATATAATTAATGAAAGAGTATTTTTATTATTTTGCTATTCGTCTTTGTGTTGAACATGAATACTGGAAATAAGGAGAAGTACGGAGAACTAGAATAATGATATCATGTGAGTTCTCGATAATGTTGTTAAACGAATAAAATAAATTGGTTCTTCAATATGCTAAAGTAAACTCCATACATAAAGAGAAGTGTAAAGAAAACCCCATACTTATTATGTACTAGCAGATCCGGACTTGCTGTGGCTAACGAAACACAACGCCATTACCCAACCTTTGTAACCAACGCCATTTGTTAAGGGCCCGCAACCCGAATTTCTACCGATTTCTTACATATCTTCCTTAAACATTTGAAGTTTTTAAGCTCTTAAATATGTAAAAAAATCGCAAAGCATGCCCCAAAAATTATTAAAAAGATTTTTTTTCTATTATCTTATAAATTATATTTGTGAAAAAATTCACAATGTTTCTTTAAATGATACTTAAGATGCTCCCCGCGAGATTTTTGCTCTATTTTAAACGAGTAGTGTTTTATTAAACATTTTCGCAATTTTCGCATCGATTTTGTCGCTGTAAATGTTAGCGCTCTCCTCTAACATTCGTAATTTCGTATCTCTCCATCTTTTTCTTTTTGAACCCGGTTGCGGAGCCTTAATTTGCATACATATCAAATCCACACCGCCCGCTTGCCAGCCCGCTGTCTTTATATAGTTGTGGTAAAGGTGTGGTAAGGGTTTCCGGGGGTAAAGTGCATTAACTTCGGGAGGTGATTCTACATGATAGTATAAGTAAAAAAGATAAATAACTATTTTACAAATTCCAACTTTTAGGGGTAGTTTTGTGGTAAACAGATAAATTAGACCGCCGTGTGCGGGCAGCATTATTATTAATTATTACCAAGTAACGTTGCAACAATCGCGCCCGGCAAGCTAACAGCAACTTTATCGAGTAATTTGTGCCTTATACTAAGGATTTTTAGTAGGTATGTCTTTTTGCATGAGAAAAAAAAAGTTGGAATTTCAGAAAAAGTTATTAATCTTTTTTACTTGTACCACAATGTACAATCACCTCCCGAAGTTAATGCACTTTACCACCGGACACCCTGTATACCTACAAACTTTCCTCATGAATCACTCTATCTGTTGGTGAAAACCGCATGAAAATCGTACAGACAGCGTGAGCGACTTTGCTTTATACTATGTAAAGATTATAAAATAAAATCCATAATTAGTTGGTTTCGCACAATTTTTGTTGCCAGGTGCCACATTTGTAAAGACGGTCCCATTAGATTGAAAGAATTGTCTAGTGAGTCTAGTCTCATACGGTTTCGACGCCATTTGAGACTATTTAAAGTTTTTATCATTATATCATAATAATGCCAACTTGTTGTGTACCAGTGTGAAATAATAGGGCTTGACATGTGTTTCCAAAAGATAAAGATTTTAGCATAGTCCTAATTGCGACCGTTATCTTTTTATTTTTCTGTGTCTTGTTATCTTTCATAATATGTTATTTTATATTATTAGTATGATCTTCTTCTTCAATGATAAATTCCATCAAACTTTTGAAGTGGATAACCTTAGACGAATTAAGTAATAATTCGTCCTTTATAGTCCATACTTTTAAAATTATTTTGATTAAAATTAAGATCTCAAATATATGTATAGAATAATTATAATATTATACTATATGAGCGTAAGTAGTTAAGTTTATATTTATAAACATTTAACGTTGAATGAACAATAAAATTATCTTTGGGAATTCATCTGTCAATATTTTGTTTCATAAATCAACCGATTTAATGAGAAAATAACTGCGACAATAGATTCTCTATTATGGGGGATACTTTGAAATCTGTTTTTCTCACAATAAATGTGTTCTTAATTGTTTAACAATGAAGTGACTGCTTTGACGTATTTAAATGTATTTTATTGTTGTAGGTCTTGTGACAAACATACTGAGAAGTGGGAAATAAATAATAGTCCTTAATTAATTAAGTTATGTTGTCGTATTCGGACAATTCGTTCGTTTATTGACTTCTAATTGTTCAGGTACCTTAGAACTTCAAGTTCAAAAGTACTTCAAAAGGACTCATTTAACGAGTCTAGTTAAATTCTATTAGTAAGTAGATAATGTAGTTGAATGCTTCATTTTAAAAATAAATAAAACCTCTGTTTTATTTTTTATTTTATTTTTTTTTTTTTTATATATTTAATAATATTATTATTCAATGTATAAAAACAGTTTATTATAAACAAGTTCTGCTTCTGCTTCGTAATTATTATTATGAGTTACAGCTGTTTCGCCCTCTGAAGGCATTATCAAACAGTTTGATAATGCCTTCAGAGGGCGAAACAGCTGTAACTCATAATAATAATTACGAAGCAGAAGCAGAACTTGTTTATAATAAACTGTTTTTATACATTGAATAATAATATTATTAAATATATAAAATAAATTAAAAATTAAAATGGAGTTCTACAAAATAAACTTAATAACAATAAATAAACCTCTGTTTTAGTTGATACTACATGACGTAGCGATTACAGATTATTTTAAAAACGATTCCATTTACTTTGACTAGCCGTGCAAAAGTTCATATTATGTATCCCAACAAAGATTTTTTTTTAATAAAAGCACAATTAATTAAAACGGGGTTAAAACGTTCACAAATCGTAACGGCACACTCACGTAGACAAAGGTGACTAAAATAAGCGTATTCCACGTTCAACATTTTAATGAAAGCCTGTATTGTATTTTTCAAATTTGTTTTTTGCATCAGCTTGTGTACCAACTATGAAAGGATATCCAATATCGCTAATTGCTTTTTATTATGTACGTTTTTTCTCGATATTCTCAATATTATATGCAGGCCTAATGCAATTTTCGAAGCTTACATTTGATCAAAAGTTTTATGTGAGCACCTATTTATTAAATATGGGATTTTATAAAGTGTTTACGGTAATTCTTATTCTGATTAGCTCAAAAAAGCAAGCACTTCAGAATTTATTCTCTATACCATTGACATTTTTTGTTACACAGATTTAAATTTATCCTAATTTTATTGATTTTTCATTAGAACGAATTTGTATAGTAAAAAGTTTTTAACGCTAAAATGTGAAAACGAATTTGAATCGATTTTACACTTGAAGATCGGTGCTAATTGAAAATTTGTGTTTTTGGAAAAACTTAATATGTAAAACCTGAAATTATCACATTTATGTAGTTAGCGACTCGTATTGGTTCTAAGATCCCGGGTTTGATTGTTCTGTTTCAGTTATCAATGCTTCTAATTATATAAGATTAACTTTGATCTTTTTGTTTCCGATTATTATATTTGTATTTCGTTCGTAGGGGTAAAATGCGAATTTATTTCTGCGGCCGTTTACAGAACTTAAAAAATACATTTATTTTAAGAATAGCGAAAACGTAAAGTTTGCATTTCCGTAAATGCATTTTAATGCTCCATTAATATAAGTATATTATACGTATTTTTGGGAATGAAAAAAAAAAATAAAACGCGTTAGTCATTTTTCTCCGTTTTTTTTTTCTTTTTTGAAAATACGTGCGTCTTTACGACGTGCGTTCAATTTGGAAGGCGGGCATGAGTACCGCCGCCCCGGGAACAATTTATTGGATAACCAACACCTTTGGCATAGGTCATCTTCAATTCGAATTCATTCGTCTGTCACTTCGGACACACTAAACCCCAGATTCTTAACCACCCCTCATATCTTTTTCCTTCCCAGAACTTCATCTCCTCCCTTTCCCTAATAAGACCCTCCACACAGCATCCCCAAAGATGACATAGGCACGGAGGGAAATTATTTTCCTCAGGGCCTCCCGTGTGAGGTAATGTAAAAAAAAAATAAAAAATTATGAGGATTTTTTCTAAAAAATGAAAAATACTGTTTTTAAAGAATTTAAAAAAAAATCTGGAAGATCTATTTCAATGTTATTTCATAATTAAAAAAAAAAACGTATTTATCTGTCTACAGAAACTGGAGATATGATTTATTGAAAAAATTAAAAAAAAATTTTTTTTCACCCTCCTGAAAATTTAACGCTTTGTTCTTTTTCAAATTTCTTTTTAATATGTAATCATTGAATATGAAGATAATATCAATAAATCTAAACTAAATATGAAACAGAACAAGAGACGGAAAATTAAAAGGTATCAGTTGCAACTGGGGGTCGAACCCAGGACCTCTGTATTACTGGGACAATAATTCAATCGCTGAGGTATTGATTGAGACCGAACTCGTTTATTGTATAGTTTCCCCTTTGAAGCTCAGCTTTATTGAACAACAATGACTTTTAACAGCAATTTTCTCGCAAGTCCCTTCTTCCTACTCGAACAATAAGCAAAGAAACGCCTACATAGACACACTGAAAGGGATAAACACATTTGGAGATTGTTGACGGGTAGATAGTAGATACATACATATATAATGTATGGGATTGTTTGAAGATATTTCGCTTGGATGAGCGCATTGTCTTCTCTTGGAACCTTTTCCACTCAATGGAATAGTAAAGAGATGTCAGATGATGGTTCACAAACTTCCTGATGAAGAATCCGACGGAGAATTCCGTGGAACAACTCGACTTAGTTACCTACCTAAATCGCTTGTTGTTATTTTCGTGATACGAGTCCCCATTGTTAAATTGAAAGCTAAATACATGCCAAGAGGTTTGTTGTCGTTATTGTTCGATTGTGGATTTCAGCGAATAGCTTAGAACAGCCAGACTAGGTTACGTATATACAGATTAATATTTGTACAAATCCAAATAGATATGTGTAATTATATTTACTTAATTTCTACAATTGTAAATTAGATTTAATTAATTTAAGTTATTTTATTAAAATATTTACATAAAATAACAGTACGCTGAAATTGCGACACTTTCCAGAGTGGTAGATACTCTTACTGTGAAAGACCACCATTCAGAATCGAAACGTTATTTAAATTGAGTAGTCGCGTTTGGTGACCAGATCTGAATAGCCAGAAACTTCTCCCCTTTTCTCTTCTTTATTTTCTCTTCCTCCTCAGTATTTTCAGCCTTACGATTGTAGCCATAGTCTTACTGTCTCCGGTGAGCAGGTAGCATTTGGGACTTAACTGCCATATTCTCATTAAAAACAAAAAAAAATTCAAAATGTTTTTTTTTTATTATAATACATCTATTTAAACATACATTTTAAAGGTTTAAAAAATGGTTTGACTGAGGTTTGAACCTTCCTTCTCAGTGATCGGAATCTACTGCTTTAACAATCTTGCCAAATTAAAATGTTGAAATGGCCCAACATTTATTTCGTATATTAAGTGCTTTAATTTCTTAGATTTAAAAAACTGCATACATTTCCACGTCCACATATTTGTATGTGATTGCTACCACGCATTAGGAACGCATTGGTACGAGTCTATCTGCCGAATTTCAGCTCGATCGGATGTCATTCACACATTCATTCCTTCAATCAAGTTAACAAAAGTGTAATTCAAATAGGTGAACCCATTTAAAAAGCTTTTTACTAAGAAAATAATCATGTTAATCAGCCTTGAAAAATCTGACAAAATTCGCGATGTTTTATTAGAAATTTTCTATTTCCTCCAAAAACCATTTTGCGATATATTCGCTAAATAGATTCTCCGTGAGTCCGTTGAATAAGAGTTGAGGTGGAATAATTACAATGCCTTCGTACATCGTGCCATCCAGTTATAGAGCTGGTACCTATGTAATAAGTAGTAAGCTCCTGGCAAAGCTTTCTAAAGGAACACGGAGAAAGCTCATTTGGCAGGAAGCAAGGTCCTGCCAAAAGTAGATTATGCAGGTAGAAGTTCACTTCAAGATTGCATCATGTTATAATTTAAGCTTGGGGAACATATTAATAAGAGCTTTGTTACCTTGCGTGTAAGTGATACACAACAAACGGCTCTGAATAATGTGCCTACTTCTGCAAACGATTATTTCGAAAATTCACCTGCTCAAAGGCTGCATGGTGCACAGACCTAATAATAAAACTGCACAGGGTAAAGACTTTACTCATGGTTGTTCCTAACAGCATTTATCTCGGAATTCTGGGTATTTGCAGTTACAGAAGAGATGTCGCATTACTACTGATGGCTTATAAGCTGTTATGCGCCACATTGCGCGCCCGTTGTTATGATGGGCCCTAAACATGTCCCAGGCCAGCTCACAGCAGAGACAAAAGTACCCTCTATTCCAGGGGCAGGTCGCACGAATGCTTCGGAACTCTCATCTCCCCACGGTCGTCCGGGAAATACACTCTAGGAAATGCTCCTGCCGAGGCAGAATAACAACAGGATTGAGTTTAAATAGATTCATGTATTGCAAATTCAAAACACAGTTTCATAGGTTATTACAGTACAAGTCAACACAAGAAATGCATATTACACAATCCTAGCTATCGTGTTTATACCTTGTGATCTCTGAATCGAAACTCCCTGAGTGATGGCTTTGCGCGAGGGTTACAGTCTATCGTTAAAGGACACAAACAGAAGAGGGAATATTTGTACAGCTTACATGATGTTCGGGGATCCACGCCTTCCGGGTTCAGCAGGGGGCACTTCCGAGTCTAGGACAGGACCCGAAGTTCACACAGGCATGGCAGAATACCAGCGCTAAAACCCGTATGTACTTCAATTAACATCGCAGATGTAATTGCGTTTCAAATTGGTCGACAGAAATTAGCCGCGAACTCGGTGTTCGATCCGGGGGAGCGTAACGTGTTCCCGAGGCCGCTTGCAATTCTCGACTGGCGGGACGCGTTGGTGTGCGCGGGAGTGCAGAGAGGGGAGGAGGTAGGAAGCAGGAAACAGGGGGGAGCGGGGTGTTGTTGTCCGCGGTGGAGCTCCCGTGGGCTCGAATTCTATCGTTTAGAGCGTACCATAACACTTCCCCCCGCGCTTGGAAAAAAAGCGACGTGGCAATGGAGCTGTAGGGAAAAAAAATCCTCTTATGCTTCCATCGGGGTTTTTTGAGAGATTCGTTGCTTGAGAGATTGCCTAGCTAGAACATACAGTTTATGCTATAGTTTAGGTCACAATGTTTGTAGGGAATGGATGGGGGTACATAGAATGTTGGGGAAAGTACATGGTGTAAAACAACATACAAGGTTATGCAATTGAAAATAACAATACACATGGTTATGCAATTGAAAAAAAAGACAATACACATGGTTATGCAATTGAAAAAATGACAATACACATGGTTATGCAATTGAAAGAATGACAATACATTTGTACAAGAGAAGAGAAAAGGTGTGATTCTAAGGTTTCATTGGTCTGGGAGCTAAGTTTGCGAAGCGTGGATTTGTTTGGTTTCGGAGAATTTCGAAGAAAAGGACGTGGTTTCACAGATTCTAAGGATTACATTATCACTGCAATCAGACCCATTTGAGATAACACTCAAGAGTACACTTAGGCCTTAGAAAACACCTGGTTTGGTTGAAGACGTTGAAGTTCACAAAGTGGAGACTGTGGTTGCTGTGCCGCGACTATGGTTACAGAGGCCATTGAAGAGAAGAATCCAGTATCTGCAGACATGCCAGTACGAATCCTAAGTGTTATTATGGTAAACACGGATCGTATATAATGGTTATTGAAGCATAATGTAGCTCAAGATAACTTGTATTGGTACGCATTCAGCGAATACTGGTGGGTCAAGGTAATGATGGTTTACACATGACGATATATGCGTCACTGCATGACAGAGCAAGAGACGGCAAGGTTGGCATTGATAGCAAGAGTAAGAACAAACCTAGGAGCTAGCGTGCCCAAAAGGTAGTTTAGAGTGTCATAATGTATGGTGGGACAACTCAGCTTGCTGTGGCACGACAAGACAACATACATATGAGCGGTATGGTCTGTGCTTTCAGGAACAAATACGTAGAAAATGGCAGCAGGAGGGACCTTGTAACCACAGCGCGTGCTGTCAGGAAGTGAAGCTCAGCTTGGCTGTCGGTGATGACATCCGCCTGGGCTTCTTTTTAAATCCGGGAGAAATTATTATTAGAGCAAAATTCTTGAAGTTTACCTGCCTAGGGACCAATGAAGAAAAGGTTTGGAGAGAAACAAAATGTGTCCAGAAAATGAAATAAACGAAATTTTAACCACCGACTCAGAGAGTGACGAAGAGAGATTCCTAACTAAATTGTGATTACATGAACATTTTCCTTTTCCAGGATGACTTGGCGCTTGCCGAGTGACAATATGTCTTGGTTAAAAAACAACCGGCCCTCTATGGCCTATGTTAACATAAGATGGTAACATTTTCGTAGAATTTCAAAGAACAAGACAAAGAATCGTGAACTAGTCACGGCAAAGGGAAACCAATTCATGAATAAAGGTTGTCAAAAAGGAGACAGACGTTACGCCAAGTGCATATCGTACATATCCAACATTCATGAATGTGTTTCGTAGAATTGAGAAAGAGAAAAAAAAGGTGAGACATATGCAGAGATTGAGGGAGAAAACCTGTAGATAACCGGACAGTTACCTATTCGAACTCCAAGTGAGGGCGAAATATGGTCAACGACAGATTTTTCACTTCATAACATAATCTGAGAACATGGGGGAATGGGGGGGAGGAGGGGAGAAGGGAGACGAGTTACGAAATTTGCTAGAGACTGGACTAATTTCCAATTCAAGCTCTATGTGAAAATGAAACATAATCAACCAGCAGATTTCCTGACTCTTTACATTTATCAGAAAAGGGTGAGGAGAAATTTGAATACACATTATAACAAAGAGGCTAATCTTTCGCGTGTATTGGGCAAAAGATTAGGGGTCATTTTAAAACTTCTACATGATTGTGAGAAAAGACAGACCCTTGCTCCAATTTCACAAACCTGGGGGTTTTCTTATTCGTTCTCCAGACAACGAGTTAGGTGGTTTTGTGCTCAATCGATTAACTCCCACAGCACTATGCCCCATAATTGACAGTGAAGCTGAAAACTAGTCCTTTTGGGATAGTAGATATTCCTGGGCTTCTTTCCTTTTGCAAAGAAGTAAAAAAAACAGGAAGTCCACGGGCATCGGCGTTGAATGACAACAAAGGGTTGTGGACTACATTTCGTAGATCGCACACAAAAGGTTTGATATTATTTAGTTCGCACGACTCATGGTAAGTGTTTTAACGTCTCCACGTATAGTGTACAAAATATGTAAGTACACACAAGATATAACTCAATTATAGACAGAAGTCAAAGAGCTTATACAATGCATCTTAAAGAAGATGGCAAAGCCGATATTATGTCGTTCACACGAATCACGGTAAGTGTTTTAACGTCTCCACGTGTAGTGTACAGAGTTTATACACAATTATACATAAAAGCGGTGCTCACGGCAAATAAATGACGCACGACCAGAACAGGTTATACAAAAGGGTGGTACTCATGGCAAATATGTCACACGACCAAAATAGAATGTACAAAACGGTACTCATGACAAATATGTCACACGACCAACTCAATAACATTTAGCTATGAGCAAAAGTGATTATGACGAACTTCTCGTATTGTGGCAGGTATTTTAAGGATCCCTCCTATAATGTAACAGGGTTGCGTTTAAATACAACACAATAAACGTTAACAATGCTTGTTTTAACACAGTATATGAAGATTTGTTAGATTAACTAACTCCGTAGCCCAGGAGCGTACGATAGAATAACAAGGAGGTAAACAATTTAATGTCACTTCGTATGTTATAAAGGCGGGGTGATGACAGAGTACTTTTCTGTTTACACCATGTGACCAACAAAGACAGACCTATATGGTTTTACATACTGTCTATTGTAGCAACTTCGGTGGGGACAAACAAAAGGGACCAATTGTGGTTTTACATACCCTTTGTGCAGTTACAACATACCAGGTTATGTGCAATTTAGGTTGCAAATACTTGGTTAAATGGCGAAACAAGAGTTGAATGCCTATGTTTGCAAAACGATGATCAAACAAAACATTGATGATTTACATTAAACTGCGGTTATTTATGTACGGAAAACAGGGCTGCCGTTAGGTTTTATTAACCTTTTCCGTCAGGGTTGAGGCATGTAATCCAATACATACATGTTGTGAAGAGGGACAAATCGAGGACTTCTTATAACAACAAAAGACCGAGTATTTGGTTTTACGTACTTTAGTTGAAACGGGCCCAAGAAGATTTGTATAAGGGTGGAAAGACCAATTTAAAGGCTTTTCCTTTATTTATATACATATGATTTCAAAATGGACGTGTCAAAATCCAATTTGTTAGCAAAGAGCTCGGGTAGGACGCCATCAATTTTTTAACATTTGAGAAAAATTGAAAACTACTGTACACAAGGAATGTGATTATGTGAGTAACCACTTATTTTTACCATGATGAGTAAAATATGGAGCATGTTAAGATGGTTTACTAGTCCTGGGTCGTGATTTAACGCTTTGGAGTTTACCAAATCCGACTTTAGAACGACGCTCCAGTACTTACAGAACATAAAAGAAAAATTTTTGAAGAGATTCCTTCCGATATGATGAAAAAAACAACAAACAAAAATGGTGAAAATTACAATATTGCATTACATAGCAAAGCGTGCCATGGCATGAACGTTGCGTAGTGTGAGGGGTTGAGAGGCAATGATTTGGGTTCATGACTTCCCAAACACTGTGACTCGAGGGGTGTCTCTGCTCTAAAGTGATCAATTTTGGAACAGGTGAGAAAAAAGAAAAAAAACAAAAACGTGTGGAACAAAAATTACGGTGGTTGCCAATTCATAAACATGAACGGGGCAAACTACGCCGTGGAGTGTACATAAATTTACAAAAATAATTTTTTTAACAATATTCGTTTCATCAACGAAAGGGTGGACATGTAATTGACACTTTACACGCCAGTCATTGTAAGACTTGATGTGCTTACCAAAGGGTTGTGGTGATACACACTGGATCATTTTGAGTTTGCTGAGATAGTGGGGGCAGTTTTACTTGACTCCTCACTTCCAGTCTTTGCAATATCCTTAATATGGTAATTACCAATGTGCTTTCCAAAGGAGTCAGACAAAGAGTACACTAGATCTGATATCTTTCTTAGAACTTTGGCCTTCACGAAACGTGGTGCCAGCTTGGCAGAGAAATACATGGCTCCTTGGGAAAGTGTGTTGTTCTTTCTCCAAACTATGTCTCCAGTATTGAAGGTGACATGTTTCCTACGTAGGTTGTATCTGTCCGCGCTCTTTTGATGAGCCAGGAGTAAAGCATCAGTGACTTCACTGTAGATGGCCGACAGTTCTTCCAGACGATGGGCATAGTCCGCGGTAGGGTTGCTTGTGGCGGCAATTGACGTAGGAAAGTTTGTGTCCCTATGTAGAGAACCGTGAACAACTTGTTCCATACCGTGTTTTAAGAAGAAAGGTGTGTAACCAGTGGCCAGGTTAACCGTGTTGTTCATAGCAGCCTGAATTTTATCTAGGTTTTTACACCAAGTACGTTGATCTTTATCAACTAGAATAGCCAGAGCTGTGTTGATTGTCTGGTTGTAACGTTCGACAGTGTTATTTTGCGGAGTATACAAGGTATTATAGTAAATGTCCTTGATTCCGTATTTGGCAAGAAAATCTTTGAATTCTTGGGCAATAAATTGTTTTCCGTTATCAACTATTATGGTTCTGGGTGTTCCGTAAGGTATAAAAATGTGTTTTTCCAGGAGTTTGATGATGGCGGACGCGTTGGCTCTTTTTAAAGGGAAGATCCAACAGAATTTAGTGAAAACATCCACTACACTAAGTATGTGCATGTGTCCGGCATAACTTCGAGGAAAGGGTCCGACGAGGTCCATTGACAATGATTGTAGGGGTCTGTCGGCACGTTTGGGATTACCCATTAGGCCGGCAGGTGCTGCCGTGCTATGTTTATAAGCTTTACAAGTTTCACATTTAGAGATGTAATTGCGAATTTGCTTAAAGAGACCAGGCCAATAATACTTCAAGGCGATTTTTTTATACGTCTTGAAATTTCCTGGGTGTATGGAGTCGGGAGCACTATGATTGTCAATGATTATTTGTTCTCTACCTTCGAGGGGAACGACAAGTTTCCACGAGTAATCTTCGAGGATGGATAATGGTGCCTTGCAATTACGGTATAGTTGTCCTTCTTTTATGATAAAATTAGGAAACTTTTGTTGGTTATTTTTGCAACCTTTAAAGATTTTCAAATACCATTCATCTTTTGTAGATGGAGGGGGGGCAATTGTGTCAACATTTAATGAAGCTAGTTCAATTCTTGAAAGGGCGTCGGGAACAATATTGTCCGCGCCTTTACGGTGAACAACATCAAAATTGTATTGAGACAAACGGGAGGACCAGCGAGCGAGCCTACCGGAGGGATTACTTAAAGAGATCAACCATTTCAAACTACTATGGTCTGTGACTACAGTAAATTTGCTACCGTCTATGTAACCGCGGAAATGGTGAACAGAATCCAATACAGCCAATAATTCTTTCTCGGTAATTCCGTAGTTTTTCTCGTGTTTGTTTAGTGTACGGGAAAAATACGCTACAGGGTGTTCGCCATCTGGGAATTCTTGAGTAAGGACTCCACCGATTCCTACATTGGAGGCATCCGTGTGGAGGGTAAAAGAGAGTGCAAAATCCGGGCAATTCAGAACGGGAGCTTTTTGAAGGGCATTTTTTAAAGTTGTGAACGCTTCTTCAGTTTCGACAGACCATCGGAAATTGCTGACACCTTTACGAATGCCGGTAATTTTATTTAAGGGGGCTGCAATAGTGGAAAAGTCTTTGATGAATCTCCTGTAGTAACCTGCAAGTCCAAGGAAACCTTTGACTTCCTTCGCGTTTTTGGGTCGGGGAAAATTTGCCATGGCTTCCACCTTAGCGGGGTTTGTTCTTAGACCTTTTTCGTCGACAATGAATCCCAAATAACGTAGACGGGACTTACAGAATTCAGACTTCTTCAAGTTGATGGTTAAACCAGCGAACTTGAGTTGTTGGAAAACTTTTTCCAGCATTAATAGGTGTTTTTCAAAGGTATCGCTGACGATGATGAGGTCGTCAAGGTAACAAAACAGGCTATTATCGATTTCAGGACCGAAAAGTTTGTCCATCAGTCTTTGTAACTCGGCGGGGCTGTTTTTTAGACCAAAGGGTAATCTTTTAAAATGGAACATTCCCCTACCAGGTACAACGAAAGCAGTTTTTTCGCACGATTCTGCGTCCAAGGGTATTTGCCAAAACGCTTTGCTGAGATCGACGGAAGAGATGAACTTGGCGTTACGCAGCTTGTCTAAGGTTGCGTGAACGTGAGGTAAGGGATACGCATCAGCTTCCGTGCAAGAGTTTAAACGTCTACTGTCGAGACAGAAACGTGCAGAGCCGTCTTTTTTAGAAACCAAAAGAGTTGGGTTGGTCCATGCACTTCTGCTGGGAACCACCACACCCATTTTTAACATTTCGTCAAGTTCGTTTTCTAAAAGTTTAAGTTTTTGGGGGGCTAAGTTGTAATAACGTTGCTTGATGGGTGGGCCATTGGTTTTGATATGGTGTTCCACCAAATTTGTCAAACCTAGTCCACATTTTTCGAAGGATATTGATTCGAATTTATTGACCATTTCCTTTAGTTGGAGAGCCTGGTCCGTGCTTAAATTTTCGTGAGGTATTATTGTGCGGATCTCACTAATTTGAGCGGCAGTGGGGGTTTCGCCAAGAGTATTAAATACTTGGGGAGCAACATTGAATGCCTTCCAGAAGTCAACGCCAAGGATGAAATTCTGGGATATAGAGGGCACTATTAGAAAATTGATTGTAACTATTTTATTGTTACAATTAATTGGCAGGGCAAGGGCACCGATGACCGGCTGAGAAACATTATCTGCAGTCGTCAGGTGTGTCGATTGGGGCGAAATTCTAAAATCACTGTTAACAAAAGGCAAGTGAGCATTGTTGCCAAGACAGCTGATAGATGCCCCACTATCGAGTAATCCGGAAAAGGTCACATTGTTAACAGAGAAAGAAGCATAGGGTCTCCCATCTTTAGCTTGTTTGCAACAAACCGAAGAAACATTTAAGGTCTGGTTAAAATACTTAATGTGTGCTAACCAATTAGTCCATTCTTTAGACCTTGGTTCAGAATGGGTGCCTGAGAGGTTATTATTTAGTTTTTTGGCCTCTTCATGTAGAAATTTGGTGGGGGCTTGGAGAAATCCACCTGAGGTCTGACATCGCTTGGGTTTTGTAACCTTTCCATGTTGTGCCTTGATTTCTTGAAAATATTGCGCAGTTCGTCGCGTGGAGGAGAGCGGTCCCTAGAGTGATGCCTCTTGAAAGTTCGGGGTTCCTTGGATTCCAGAAACCTCGCTTGCTTGAAACAAGTAGTGGCCAGATGGCCTACTTTTTTGCAAAAAGAGCACACTTTTTTGTTGTCGAATTCTGGTTTTAAACCAGACGAACGGCTTGGCACAACTACATTATTTGACACATTCTTTATGTTCTTCCTATCCTGGTATGATTCCAGAAGGAGACAGACCTCGTTTAACTGGGCCAGGGATGCAATTTTCTGCGAGGTGATGATGTTCTCGTATTTGCTTAAAAGGCCATCAGTTATGACTGGTAATAGTTCAGCTTCCGAAACGGGATGTGAAAGCTTGATGTTAATGGATTCAGCCCTTTCTATGAATGTTGCTACGGGTTCATTTACCAGCTGTTTAATAGATAGTAAAGATAATTTGATCCTGTGCTGGGCTTCTGTTTTTCCGAAGCTCGAGATTAGGGCAGATCTGAGTTTATTCCAATCCTTGCATTTAGTTTTTTGAATGCGGTGCCAGGGTATCAATTCTGGGGAGATGAGTTCTATGAAGTTTTTTCGTAGAATCTCGAATGGGATATTTTTGATTGTAGCCGTTTCTTCGATACGGTCGATGAAATCCAGCACATCGGAGACGCCATTATATTTGACTTTCCAAGAGGATAAATCGTAAGTTTTATCTTGTGTCAAGGTGGGTGCGATGTCCTGTTTTACCATTACTTGCGGTATAGGTTCTTTGTTAGGAACAAGATTATCCAAAGCTTGCGTAGCCGAGCGTGAATTATTTTCGCTTGAGGGGGCGAGGTTTATTCTCTTAATGTACTTTTTGTTAAATAGAAGTGCATAAGCCTTTAATGTAGATTTAGATTTGTTTGATGGCGAGAGTCCTCTATCCCTTAAAGCAGTTTGTAAGTGAGTTTTGGATAAGTTGTGCACGTTGGGAATGATACCCAAATTGGATGATGCCATAGCTTGATTGTTTTTCATTGTGAGTTTCCCGGGTGGTGAAAAAATTTTTGCCAGGGGTTTTTTTTAGCAAACGCAAAATTAATTTTGTGAGGCACTTTTCACTTGGTAACCACTGGTTGGCACTTCTAAAATAGTTATAGAAAACTGTATTTCACACTACAATTTGGTATAAATGACACCAGAATCTTTGTCAAAGGAAGGCATACGAAAAAAAATTTTGCGTGGAAAGACCTTAGTAGTAAAGGTTTCTGTGTTTCACTGACCACTTTTGAGAAAACTGTGAAATTCACAAGTATTTATTTATTTTCAAAAAAAATTGCCAGGACTGACCTTTAGAAAACGGCTTTTTTATTTTTTTCACTTCACTTTGCACTGAGAAAGGCACTAAAATTCACAAAAGGCACTCTTCTGTCAAATAAGAACAAACTTCCGGATGAAAATAACTGAATATGGGATTCGTTACGACAACCACATTAAAATTATTTTATTTATTCATGGAATCAATCATTTGTTTTATTATTATTTCACTTTTCTTTATGTAAGGAAAAAAACAATTCACTTTACACTTATGCTGAAAAAAAAACGGTACCTGTAATGTAGAATGGGAAAAAAAGTCATTATTTTGTCCATTTGGTGAAATATAAGGTGCACTCATTTGACAGATACGAACGGGCCAATTGGTATATTGTGCAGAAACAACAAAAAACGTAAGTCCGAAATTTTTGATTCAGGAATTCGCAAAATAACTGGGGTTCCAGAATCAAATTTATAATAATTTCCGTTGCTATCCGGTTCAGTCATAAAAAAGGCGATTTGATTATAAACTCTGCATAGCAACAGTTAATTATTTCTTTCCGACGGGTTTTTTCCGTTGGAATTTTGGCGCGAGACAAAGCACTTGCGCGCGCAATCCAGAGAATGGTCACGCCTGCGCAGTCAAGTTCGCGGTTAAAAGTATTGGCGCTTTCTAGTAGCTTCCACAATGGCCGTGTTTTCAATTGCGGCGTGATTCATGGTTTTTTCACAGAATTCACTGTACACTGGGTGTAGAATATCAAGGTATAATTAATGTTCACAAAACAATTCCTGTACAGGGAGGATTTCGACGAGTTGCGCTCCGCGAAGCGATCGTGATAGAGAGAAAAAAATTCCGAGGCCCCACGCTATGGCGACAGTTGTTATGCGCCACATTGCGCGCCCGTTGTTATGATGGGCCCTAAACATGTCCCAGGCCAGCTCACAGCAGAGACAAAAGTACCCTCTATTCCAGGGGCAGGTCGCACGAATGCTTCGGAACTCTCATCTCCCCACGGTCGTCCGGGAAATACACTCTAGGAAATGCTCCTGCCGAGGCAGAATAACAACAGGATTGAGTTTAAATAGATTCATGTATTGCAAATTCAAAACACAGTTTCATAGGTTATTACAGTACAAGTCAACACAAGAAATGCATATTACACAATCCTAGCTATCGTGTTTATACCTTGTGATCTCTGAATCGAAACTCCCTGAGTGATGGCTTTGCGCGAGGGTTACAGTCTATCGTTAAAGGACACAAACAGAAGAGGGAATATTTGTACAGCTTACATGATGTTCGGGGATCCACGCCTTCCGGGTTCAGCAGGGGGCACTTCCGAGTCTAGGACAGGACCCGAAGTTCACACAGGCATGGCAGAATACCAGCGCTAAAACCCGTATGTACTTCAATTAACATCGCAGATGTAATTGCGTTTCAAATTGGTCGACAGAAATTAGCCGCGAACTCGGTGTTCGATCCGGGGGAGCGTAACGTGTTCCCGAGGCCGCTTGCAATTCTCGACTGGCGGGACGCGTTGGTGTGCGCGGGAGTGCAGAGAGGGGAGGAGGTAGGAAGTAGGAAACAGGGGGGAGCGGGGTGTTGTTGTCCGCGGTGGAGCTCCCGTGGGCTCGAATTCTATCGTTTAGAGCGTACCATAACAAAGCTTCTAAATGGTTTTATATCATTACCAGAGATTTTGGCTAAAATAGGTTTACGTGTCCCGGATAATTTCACGCGATGTCGCCAACACAGGCTTTCGATACTTGCCAGGTGCAGAACTAACTGGACTGAAAGACTCGCTTAGTTAATTAACTGCCTCGTAGGAAATGTGATTTTTTTCCACATGTCCTACAATTATTTCAAGCGTGAAATATAACTTAGATTTTAACTGTACGTGTATTTATTACGCCAAAACGTGTTTTTACAATTTTCTTTATCACTTTTGCAATGTAGTGGTTTTTATACTGTTTTTGCAAATAAATAAATATTGTTCAGTGAAAGTGTCTAAACTAAAAATCATTCTCTTTGGTTGTTGTAACAGATGTAATCTCAATTTGGGAGGTGGGAATAGGTACCGCCGTCCCGGGAACCTTTATTGGATGACCAACACCTCTGCCATAGGTCACCCCAAGTGGTTCGCTACGTTTGGTGATTTAGCAGGGGTGTTGGTTATCCAATAAAGTTTCCCGGGGCGACGGTATCGATTTCCGCCTCCCATATGTGGAGCTAATGTAAAAAAAAATCTGCTCCCATATTTATGTTTAAAAATTTGATCGTTAAAATATACTTTACTCGTTAATTTATTCTCACCTTGAAGATAGATCCACTAGCAAAACCACTAGATCTGAACAGCTAGGAACGTCCTAACCTTCCGCTAACCCATCTCCTTCCCCTCCCAACTTTCCTCCAGCCTGACAACTTAATCCAATTAGGGATGCCATAGTCTCAGTAGCTCTTGAGGCGGTTGGGAACAGTGGAGACTTCGAGTGCGGTATTCATTCGGTACATAAACAAAATGAAATGACAAGTATGAAACTTTTTGAATGGCATATAAGGACTTAAGTAAAGGTCACCCCCGTCACATTATATCCGTGCGGCCAAGTATTGCCAACTTTTCACTTATCAAAGAAAGTCCTCGATTTACTTTCTTCTTTATTTGCCACATTTTTCAAAAGGCAGTGTCATTAATCATAGGAAGATGGCGTCCCCACCTGATAAATGTATCAGAGACAGCTTTTTACCACATCTTCAAACTCTTTTAAAGAGGTCGCCATTTTTCACGGGTCGAGTTATTCGTTTTCTGGTTTGAAATATTGCAAAGTTGATGGATTTGAAAACTTATTTTATGGTCAATGTGTACAATCGTATAGAAGTAATAAGGTTGTGTGATGCTCCCTAGCAGTTTACTAACTCCTAACTAATTAATTATTATACTGAAATACCGGCCATAAGAGGATTATCACCTCTACATACAATACATACATTAACATTTACTTTACCACAATCTCCACATCTGCATTGAATATGAATACTCTAACGCCGTCTGAAACTTTGTCTAAAGACGGAGGAAGCACAATTTAAGGCTAAGAAAAGAAAAAGATGAAGAGATACGAAATTACGAATGTTAGAGGAGAGCGCTAACATTACAGCGACAAAATCGATACGAAAATTGCGAAAATGTTTAATAAAACACGACTTGTTTAAAATAGAGCAAAAATCTCGCGGGCATTGTCTTAACAGCATTTAAAGAAACACTGTAATTTTTTCATACATATAACTTGTAAAATAACTGAAACAAACTTGTTTACAATAATTTTTGAAGCATACTTTGCGATTTTTTTCTATCGAGAGAATTTTATATAATTTGCGTTTTGGGTATTATCTTCAAGAATAACATATATGTATATTTTTAAGAGCTTTAAAACGTAACGTATTTAAGGGTGATATGTAAGAAATCGGTAGTAATTCGGGTAGCGGGCCCCCACGATAGATAATAATTTTGGTCCTGAAAATCTCAAATCAGTTTATTTCTTTGTAGTCGTATATATTGAATAACATTATTATTTTATTATAAAAAACAGTTATGTTATTAATTAATATACTAGTTCTGCGATGTGATTATTATTATTACGAGTGACAGCTGTTTCGCCTTCAAAAGGCATAATCAAACTGTGGTTAGGCCACTCACAGACGACATATTTATATTATTTCTTTATAGGTACTTACGATGAAAAACTTATTGCTTTTATATTTATAACCTATGCCCTTATTGATTTCCAAATAAAACTTCGAAAATTATAAATGGTTATTAAACATTCCTTCCCTTTTAAAGATTCCCCAATTACTACATTGTTTAAATTTGACTAAATGTCGTTAAGTGAGTTATTCCCAATAGATGACTATGAAGTTACGTTTGCTAGCAGAATTAGTTATTTTTAAGATGGCTTCAGAAGTTTCAGCAACATATTATATCGGGATGTTCTATATTAGCGCCGTCCGAGTATACATTTAGGCAAAATCAGGTTTTAAAAATAATTCACCAAAGTTTGGTAATTAAACATAACTTGATTGACTGCCGTAATATAGTACCATATTATGAATACGAACCAAATTCATTTTTAGAAAATGATTTTTATAAAATATATCATGATAAAACTATACTAACAGACAAAACAATTAGTCATAATAGACCTGATATAGTTTTACATGACAAAATTAAAAAAAATAACTTATATCATTGATGTAGCTATTCTAAATTCCTGTAATATTCAAAAAACTATTTCTGAAAAAATAAGAAAATACACAGATTTAGGAAATGAGATTAAAAGAATTTGGCATTCTCGGACTATAAAAATATTACCATTTGTTATTTCGGCCACTGGCATAATACCTAGGAACCTGATACAAAATTTAAGCATATTAGATTTGTCAAAGAATTTGTATATAAAAATGCAAAAATCAGTAATTTTAAATACATGTAGGATTACAAAAGATTTTTTAAATATTTATATTGAGGGATCAGTAGGATTTATAGGTTCAATTAGAAATGCCACAGAGCCGAACCCTCTGATATGAAAATATCTGGAGTCGGTGAATTATATTCCCATTTGGTCTCTAGTAGGTTGACATGTTGTTCTTGTATTATTTTGTATTTATAATACTTATATAGTGCAATTGCATAGCGTGGGTTGACGAGACTTAACTTATCACCAATAATAAATACATGATTTCTATCATGGCTAATAATTTAAACATAATGGGTAAATTGAAACAATAAAAATTCGAATGTTTCATCATCATCATCACTATTGGCTCTACAACCCCTGGTGGGTCTTGGCCTCCTCAAGAGTCTTCCTCCACTCATCTCGGTTTTGTGCCAGCTCTCTCCAGTTTAGAAACTCCAAGATAGATATGTCTTTGAGGACGTTGTCGCTCCATCTTAGTCTTGGTCTTCCCAGGCTCCTTCTCCCTATTGGTCTTGAGTTCAGCAGGGACTTTGGTGCTTGATGCTCGGTCATTCTCTCCACATGACCCAGCCACCGAAATCTTCCCAGTTTTATAAATTCGAATGTTTGCCGACTTAAACGACTTTGGTGGTAACAAAAATATCTTCCATATTTAATCCAATATCAAAAATTCATTATCCGTAAATATTTACATTCTTACGCAAAGCACAACAGGAATAGGCTCAAATACGAAATAACAATAAAATGTTGTTATTATTAGATACGCTTAAATGTTATTATCGTATCCGGAGCGCAGATCTCGAGCGGGGGTGGAGAATAAAGCTTATGAATCTGTGAGCTTTTTTCCTGATCCTAATGTATTTTTCGAGTATTCTTTTTACGTTGCATGCAGTGCACAAATGGGTTCTAGTAAACATCAATCATGAATTGGATTTTCAGACTGTATTTTAAAAGAGTGCTTCTCAGATTTGGGATCACGAAACGTTTTCCAAACCTCACTGAAGATCAAGAGTACAAAAATACCATGCCAAAGAACATTTTCTAATCCTTAAATGGCAGCTCAAGAAGATTTGATCGATTCAAGATTAGAAATTTCCCTTGAAGTGGACTTTAATATGTAATATCCTGTGTATTTTCGGATAATAAGGAACTCCAGTGAAAAATATTATGGCTTCAAAAAAATATGTTCATATAGACCAATAAACACTGATTCTGAATAATATATAATATTTATTTAATACATACTATTAAGCGCAGAGTTTAAAAAAATAAATTAAAAAGTCCATTTTTAATTGGGTCGTAAAAACATGCCGTCAAGTTGCCATTATTGAAATTTTAGTGATGACGTCACTGTTCGACGTGTCGTGACGTCACCGTAAAGTCATTGTATGGGAATGTATGATATGACACAAGCCATCGTATTAATTTATTCGTTTATTTACATACTGTTTATAGAGATTTAGTTGTTGTGTTTATTGAAACATTATTTAGGCCTAAATAATATTTCAAAAATAAAGGTATCGCTTATTAGTTTATCTCTATTATTGAAAATATTAAAAAACTACTGCACAAAAAATAGTAATGCTACTTCTAAAATGGCGGCAGTTGATCAGATGATTGCCCAATCCTATAGTAATTTTTCAGGAGTGATGACGTCACACGATTCGCCATACATACGGTGGTTTTCGGGGGGTCTTGAAAATTTAAAACTTTGACAATTATTTTAACTATTAAAACTAACACTAAAAATAAAAATGAAAATGCAGTTATTTAAGTTTAAGGTCATAATTCATTAAAAAAATGAAAAAATTGGACTGAAGTTCTCTATTCCAAGAATATCTATCCATCAACCGCAAATACAGGATATTATTTAAATATACGGGGTGTACATAATGTACAGTCTTCCAAACACCGTGCATATTGTTTATTTAATTTAAAAAAAACTTTCTGGAAATATTTCTAAAGAAACCAAAGTTTTATCATCTCAATAGTAGAGCATTATTAATTCGTGCTGTACAGTGGTTGACTTGCCAAATGAAATAAATATTATAAAAAATAAAGGGAAATGTCTAAGACCAACCTTTAAACCTCAAATCCAGACCAAAATACGGACATTCACATCGTACAAGTTTAATTAATAATTTAATATCAAAAAATTTATTATTGACCAGTGCAGAACCTTGATAAATCACGGGAAATTATAATTGTACACTTTGTGAAGCCGTATATTTACAAAAACATATTTGCCTAGAGACCTTATATTATTTAACATTATATGTATTTTATTCAATTCTAGGATTGACTAACTAACTAACTAACTAACTAACCATCACGCCGTTTCCTCGCAGGGGTAGGCAGAGAGGACGGACCGCCAAACAACTCGATCTTGGCACACAGTCCTTGCCTCGTTCACATTCACACATCGTCTCATACATGCTCTTCTATTATACCGACTCTTCACATGGCCTGACTCAAGTATCTGATTCACTTGGTCGTGCCATGTCTTCGTCGGGCGTCCACGACTTCTTCTACCATTCACATTTGCGTCATATATTCTCCTTACAGTCCTTTCCTCGTTCATTCGCTTTACATTCCCAAACCATCTGAGCGTCCCTTTCTTAATCTTGCTCATTACACACACGATCGTACATAGTTTTACCACACATACGCCTCAGGGATCTCATTTCCACAGCATTCCTACCACTACTTTCTACCAGGCGTACTATTAATGACATTCTTATACTTTTTAAATTACTGAACAATCTCATAGACTGCCCTCAAATGTTAAGTGTGATAAATATTCGTGTCCCTGTTAAATCAACTCGACTCCACCACCTTTTCCACAGTGACAATCATAGCACTAACTATTCCTATCATTCACCGCTAGTGCGTTTTCACCGAACTGCCAATACGTATATAGACCTTTTCGATATTTTCAATACCTCACCGTCTTGCATCAAAGCAAAAATAATTAGTTATTTATGTAACTGAAATGTTTGTAAAATAATAAATATTTGTTGTACTAATATGCATCGTATGTATGTACTGTATGTTATTCTATATATATAATGTTTGTAAATGTTCGATACACTTGTATTATGTATGTAATAGCCCTATGTACGGGCGTTTAAATAATAAATAAATAAATTCCTCTCATTCTTCTACTTTCATCCTTCCTCTGCCAGTTTTTGCCTCACTGCCGTACATCAGGTTAGGTACCAGCACTCCATTATGGATGGCTAACTTCGCTTCTTTGAACAGTTTTTTGTTGGCGCCAGTGGCGTTCAGTCCTCCATTAATAGAGTTGCCTGCATTTACCCTTCTTTCGATATCTCTGTCAGCGCTCCCATCTCTCATAAACATACTTCCCAAGTACACAAACTCATCCACCTGCTCCAAATACTCATCATTCACAACTATGTTGCACATTGTTTTCATACTCTCTCTTTCAAATACCATGACTTTAGACTTACTTATTACTTCTTACATCAATTATTACTGAGCTAACCCTGATTTAACCATTACAAGGTGACAAAAATATTTAAGTTAAAATTTTTCAATTAACACGAAGTGGACAAAATGAAGTGAATGATTGTACCCGTATAACGCGAGGGAAAACATCACCCCCGGTTCCTGACGCGATGAGGGTAGTTTACGGTCAATTTAGCTTCCCTGAACTTCGGGTGCTAACCAAACTACCGAACCCAACTTCCTAATAGCTTTAACACATATTTGTTCAACGTTGATCGTAAAGTTATATTACAGCTATTAATAATTGAAAATTGAGCGGTTTTTTAATCGTTTATTAGCCATCGTAACTAATACTTTGATCCCTGTTACATCACATCGTTCAACACTTAAATCAGTCGTATCATTATTATTATTTGTTGAATTATTTTCAGAATTTCATCACATTAATATACCTATTTGTTGTTTTGTTTGCTTTGCTTGACACTTAATTGACAAAAATAGAAAATGTCTGTCACATTGAGTGACTCTCCTTGTTCAATTTGTGAAAAATGTTAAAAAAATCATTGTCTCAGGTATTTCTTTCCCAGAACACTAAATAAATCACTTCTGACAACTTTTTCACGATTTAACGCATACGAGGAAATAATATTTGCCTCGGGTCCTATGTCATCCTTGGGGATCCTGTGTGGAGGGTCATTTTAGGGAAATGAGGGGTGAGTAGAAATCTAAGGGTCAGTGTGTCGAGGAATGACTGAGAATGAATCCATTCCTCCCACTGAGTTGCAGGGCGATGGGTCGAGAAAACCCGGCTGGAGAAACCAAAAGGTCTCCGTCAAACAAGTCTCACCTTATCCGGACCGCCACATATTATGTGGGCAAATGCATCCGCCGCCAAGACCTAGATGAAGAAATTATTGGTTTCAAAACACGATGTTCAAAACATGCTGATAACTATATCTTTAGCTTAAAATACTGAAAACCACATTAAACGTAAAACACGAAATCGAAAATTTTGTAGTACCTACCCACCCACGTAAACCAACCTAAAGATTGAACGCGGATAGAAAAATAGATGAGCGTTTATTGGTTTCATAATATTAGAATAGACTTGAAAGCAAGACAGAAAACCATTTTATTAAATTAATATGTTTGTAGGTTGACTTACAATAGATTAAAATCCACATAAATCATAGTTTATGTCCTAAGCATAATCATAAGTTGTCAATCCGTTCTGATTAAGTGAATGCCTCCATTGTTGAGTTAGTATGCAGGTCTATATTTATTTTTATTGTGTTAACTTCTCACGTCTTTCTCCCACGACCATTTTGTTTGTGAATACGTTTAAACTAATATGACTTTATTGCGGCATTATCAAAGTACGTGACCGTGTGTTCTTTGAGAATAAAACGTTTTCAGCTTTGGTACATATTGGCACTGTATTTATTACATATATTTTTGGGCTTCTGGAAGCTTTTATAAACAACAATATATATTTATCGGATTTGTTCTTCGTAATGCGAGATCATTTACTAATGGGATTGCAATACGAAGAACATATGAAGCACTTGTCCGCAGCATCCTGGAATACAGCTCCATTATTTGGGCCCCCTCTGAACAAAATCATATCTTAGAAATAAATAGAAAGAGTACAAAAAAGGTTTATGCGTTACCTGTTTATGAGGGAATATACATACTACCCATTCCAAATATTTTTGGGGAAACATTTTTTAAGCTGATCTCCGGTACTGTACTGAATCCACGCATGTTGAAGGAGATTAACCTATATATCCATAACGCGTATACTCGTGGGAGATCCCACGCACTTTTTTATGCTCCGAAAGCGAGAACTTCTTCCTTTCAGAATGCCCCATTAAACAGAGCAATTCAACTGCTTAACGATTCTGCATTGAGCATTGACATCTGCAATGTTACCTATAGAGAGTTCAGTAACTATCTTTAGACATAATACGTCTCAACATAGTGAAACTGCCCCCTTGGCCTTTTTTTCTCTTAAGTTTTGTAATCTTCTCCATAATAATTTGGTGTATATCTGTTTTATGAAGAACCTGAAAAAATAAATAAATAAATAATTTTACTTTAACGGTAATTTTTGGAGGGCAAAATCATGAAAAAAATATAGTTTCTGATTTACGTCTGGTTGACAACGTAATGTAGTTTTATATGATTTACCTAAACCACTCGGGCCACGTAGTGCTTGATCAGTCACCAAATGATAAGTTTTCATGAAACTCTTTCTTCTTTTCTATCATAGTCAGAAATATAATATACAACAATTTAGATATAGAGAACATTAAGCTTTTATAGTGATCGGATAACTCAACAATGTCCAACTTCAACACCCCTCTGAAAAATCATTACAAGTGATGAAGAAAATGAAAAAGACTGGATTAAATAGGTTAACTTGGGTTGGGTTACGGGCTATTTTTTAACACTTTTAAGGAACTTTCAGGGGGATGTTGAAATGCCACTTTGTTGAGTTGTCATGGAAGCAATTTTTAGCTACCCAAATTTAATTTTTTTTAAAACCAAAATTTTAATATTTTAATTTTTGTAATTTACTTTATTATAAATTTGAATTTTAAATATACTTTAAAAAACAAAATTTCGTTTTGGGATGCGTTACAAACCAGCGAATCTATTTAAAATTGAATGTAATATTTTTTGTCTAGACTTAAGGCGTTAATAATCCCACACCTTCAAAATAACATTGACATGTCATTGTCACTTTAATAAAATAAAAATGAAGATATTTTCTTAAACTACTAGTTTTGTCTGAGTTTAATATGATTGAAACGTTAATATTTTCCATGAATTCACAGAAATTTATAATTGCAAAACTACTACATATTTTCAATTTACTTCTAACTGTAACAAATACGCCTAACGATATTTGTTTTTAATATGAACCCAAATGACTTCAAAGCTTTGTTTTACATTTTGGGGAACCAAATTACCTTTTTTTTCTCAAAAACTCTGAAGAATTCTCATTACAGAGACAGTTCTGATGTCACGTCACTCATAGCATAAAATTATAAAAAATTGTGATGTGAATGAATTTTTCAAGGTGGACAGATTTTATACTGTCAACATTACAAATATATTGCTTTCGTAGCAAAACTGTTATTATGTAAAATTTCATGAAGTATTTGCTTAAATGTTTTTAACTTTTTTTACATTAAACCCAAAAAGGAGGTCCTGAGGAAAATAATAGTAAAGGAAAGAAAAAGGAATGAGGGGTGGGTAAAAATCCTAGATAGGAGTCAGTGTATCCATGAATGACGGGCGTATGACTCCATTCCTCCCGCTGCGGTGCAAGACGATGGATCGAAAGAGATCACCTGGAGAGATTAAAGGGTCTCCCCAACCTCTCCTGGTCTGGCCCGCCACGCAGCTAGTGGGTAGGCGTCAACACCCGGACACACGTCACCCGATGAACCCGGGCACACCAACAAATGCAACAAACCCCTTGGCGTGACTTACGGCAGATGTGTTGGTAGACAAATAAATGGTTCAGTGGTACTCAAACCTGCCACCCAAATTATAACACCATATAATATTCTTCTTTTAAGGCCCCGCAACCGCGCACAAAAAGAAGAAGATGGAGATATATGAAATTACGAATGTTAGAGGAGCGCGCTAGTATTTAAAGCGACAAAATTGATGCGAAGATTGTGAAAATGTTTAATAAAACACGACTCGTTAAAAATAGAGCAAAAATCTCGCGGGGGTTGTCGTAAACAGCATTTAAAGAAACCCTGTGATTTTTTCATACATATTTGGTTGTTTCATAGATATAGCTTGTAAAATAACTGAAACCAACGTGTTTATAATAATTTTTGGAGCATACTTTGCGATTTTTTTCTATCCAGGGAATTTTATATAATTTGCTTTTCGGCGCGATGAATGTCTAGATATTATCTTCAAAAATAACATATATATTTTTTAAGAGCTTTAAAACTTCAAATCTTTAAGGGAGGTTTGCAAGAAATCGGTAGAAATCCGGGTAGCGGCGTCTTAAGGGATACTCCGACAAAAATATGTTCTGAGCGTTTTCATGTTTAGCTTAATTTTTTCTTCATCTAGTGAAATCTATTAACACTTTGAAAAATTAAAATTCTAATTTGAACAGATTTTCATTTACCTGGTTGGGACCTAGGAGTCGAGATGTACTGTGTACCGGCAGTCTTATGTCCGGCGCCATCAGTTTTCTTTTTAATCGAATCGTAATGGATCAATCATTTCGTTTATTGTTAAAATCGCAATTTGATTTTTCTTTGAATTTAGTCATTAATCTTTTGTCTAAGTAACTTTATTCTCTCCAATATCAACTCATCAATTTTCGAATAGCTCGCACGTAGTAAAGTTCGCTTTAGAAATTTCTCATGCATCGCTGAGTGATTTTATTACTGTAGTATCAACATCGTATCTGAGGGGCTTTGATCAAAAAAGCTTTCTAGATTGAAAATAGAAAATAATATGTTACGACTAGAATAGAAAATATTGATAGATGCACCGAGCAGGGGGTATCAGGTGCATGCCTGGGGTACGAAGTAATTCCATCAACTGACACGGGTTGGGTATGAAATATGTAGGTAACGGAATAATAAGTGGGTCGCTGGGTGAACCTGGCTTTATTTAATAATTCCTTGCTGTAGTTTATCTTGGATTTAGTGTATTTAAAAAGTATTGTAATTTGATTAATTTATCCCATTAATATTGTAAAACATTAATAAAAGTCAGGAAAATTTCATAACCAGTTCTCATATTTCGAGGGGAGACGTATCACTTGCTCCAATTAATATTTAAAAGCAAGATAGATGGTCGCCGAGGGCCTGGAAGGAGACGGCTTGGCTGCGAAATGTACGAGAGTTGACCGGTATTAGAAGTGTGGAGGAGCTATTCGGGGCAGCGTAAGATAGAGAGACATTTTCCAGAGTGATCGCCAAAGTCAGGGGACCTGATAGGGCACACCAAGATGAATAAGAATATTTTAAAACTAGATATTATATAGACCACAAGATAAGTATTACGTGGTTAGATGCAGCGACTTGCATAGATTTTTTAACGAATTGATAGTTGATTTCGTTAGTACTTGGTGTAGTTAGTTTCAATTTGGAAGGCGGATATGGATACCGCCGCCCCGGGAACAATTTATTGGATAACCAATACCCCTGCCATAGGTCAACCCAAGTGTACTTTTGTACCAATGTAACTCTTTTATTTATTAGACTGCATTTTTTAAATTTCATATTTTTCGGATACGTTTTTAGATTTAAGATCTCACACATCTACCGGATCTGCACTGATGATGGACACTGCAACTCTGTCCGAAACGTTGGCTAAAGAAGGAGGTAGCGCAACACGGCATAACACCCCAAAAACAAATAACGAAAAAAATTTTAGCCGTGAAAATCTAAAAGCGTATCTGATTTGTTTTCATTTAATTAAAATGACGCCACATAGGAAATAACGGAAATAAGGGGTGCCCGGGTTCATGGGGTGAGGTTTGTCTAGGTCTTGGAGGCGGATGACCAAGACACACTGAACCCCAGATTCCTACCCACCCCTTAAACCCTTTTCCTTCCCAGAACTCTCCTCTCCTTCCTTTCCTTAAAAAAAACCCTCCACACAGCATCCCCAAAGATGACATAGGCCCTGAGGGAAATTGTTTTCCTCAGGGCCTCCTGTGTGGAGCTCATGTAAAAAAAAAAAAAACGAAAAAACTTAGTTTTATTCATTTGTATTTTATGTATTTTTTCCTACTATGTAGATGTGCAAAAAAAATTTTGATCTCCACAGTTGACACTCTAAAATACAGATTTACGAAAATATTTAAAAAAAAAAAACATGTAAAGTCGCAACGACTAAAATGTTGGTATTTCCTCTAACGGAATTTCTAAAAGATAACTACTGCAATTATACCGTTGAAATTAAATTTCATAGATATTAGTTAGCTGTATGGTCATTTAGTCGCAGAAGCTGGTCGCCAATTTCATTCGCAGAACACACATTCCGTGAATTAGTGTTTGGAATTGCCTAACAAGTCGTTGTGCTAATTTCGGCTCTCCACTTCTGTGATAATGCGGAGGTGGACCTACTTGAAGCCAGAGGCGGTTCCTTGGTATGTGCATTTGTGCACTGCACTACTTGTCTTCAGTCTTCACAAAAACTTACAACGACATCGATTTCCCAGTCTTCGATAAACGAAAGCAGTCATAATTCCTGCCGTTGACCTATCTTCTATACACAAAACTCCCGCGAGTGCGCAAACGAGTCGTGCATTTTCCGATGCGCACAAAACTTTGTTCTACCATGCTACAGTGACAGATTGAGCGAGATAGATTACGCCCATAACGGAAAATCACGTGTTGGAGCAGTGCAGATATATAACTCATCCCGTGCACTATGGACGCATGCGCGGAGCGCCTAAAGGCAAGTGAATTTTCAATCACTTTAATCATACCTAATTCAATGCGTTTGAAATGGATTCGCTTAAGAATACTAATATACATTCACACTTTGACACTTGTGCGTGGTGAATTTAAACGGTTTCGCGATATTTTCAGCGATATTTACGTATCCCCTCTTTTTTCGAGATGATTTTGCGAACGCTGAGGTGCAGTATTATTTAAACAATGTGTAAAAATGTAAATCATTTCATCATCATCATTATCATTACATAGTATAAAATGAAGTCGCTCAAAATGTATGTGCGCGTTAATCTTTTAAACTACGCAATGGATTTTCATACGATTTTCACCAATAGATAGAGTGATTGAAGAGGAATGTTTACATGTATAATACATGTAAATTATATTAGAGAAATTCAAAGAAAACTTATTTTTGTGCGATTTAAAACGGCTGGCGGGCCGTACTATAGTCACTTTTGAAATTCGTTCTACGGAAGAAATTGGAAAATAGATGTCCTAGAGTAAGTAGGTATTTGATTTTTCCTTTTCAAATATCCAGTGTCGCATTGCAAGCATTGTATTATTAGTGGCAAGTTAATTAGTTTATATGTTTAATACATGCTTATTATAGTAGAGAAAAGCCGATAAATTCAAATATTCACTTCAGGCAGCGGGCAGCTGGCAAGCGGGTGGTATGGATTTAATAAAGATTGGGTAATGGCGTTGTGCTTGGCCACAGCAACGTGTGGCCAGATCTGCTAGTATATTTATAAATGTATCTTGTGAAATAAATGACCGGTCGGTGACTGAGTGGGCATCGCGTTTGGGTCCCACCCATGCGTTCCGCGTCCGATTCCTCGGCAGGCTAAGTCCTCCATCACGACTCAAGCAACATTTTCGGCTTACTGTGGTGGTAGTAGGAGATTTTCAAACATTGATGGGTTATTCGTAACCCGGGAATGTTTGTCTTAAAAAAAATGAATTGCAGTGTACTCGTTAATTAATTTGTTTGAAATTCACTGCTGGCAATTTTAGTCACGGGCCGCCTCTGCTTGTAGCCGCGAACAAAACGTCACTAGCAATGGACCAAATCCGTACCAAGATGCTGTGGTATAAGATAAAGCTAGATTAGCCCTCTACTTGCCGTAAGAGATAATTTAAAATTAGATGTCTACAAAATATCAAATCAATTTTGAGCACTTTGCATCTTGGTGGTACAGCTTGCAGAGTTCTTATTTTATTACTTGAAAACGTTTATTACTATCGCGTTTAAAAAACTATCTAAGACTTTTAATATAGAAAGTAATTCTTCTTCGTCATCTCCTTCTCCTCCCCACTTCATTCAGCCTTTCAACAAATTTCAAATCGGAAAAGCCATAGTTCCAATGTTTCTGAGAATCGGGGTATATCCAATGAAATTAAATCCTTTTACAGTTGCCTTCGTTTAAGAATAGTGAATGGTGAACAGTGGCCGATGATGATGAATTTAAAATTACGAACGACATTTATTTTGATAAATAATAAAGTACACTATTATGATAAATTGGTTGAACATATCGAAAAGATATAATCCGTCAAAATGTTGATATTTGCGACCGGCCGGTAAGCGTGTGATGTCACGGAACACACAATGACCGGCGCAGCAGTACCTACTGCAGAGCTGCCATTCGAAATATGAATTGTACTGAATCGAGTCTCGTGTGACGTCACGAGACACGATTGTCCACTTTTTATCCAAGTTCCTGAATTTGGTAGGTGGGTTTGGGTACCGCCGCGCACCGCCCAAGTATTTATTTATTTATTGGATATCCAACATCTTTGCCGTAGGTCACCCTAACTGGTTCGCTACGTTTGGTGACTTAGCAGGGGTGCTCGGGTCCATGAGGTCAGGTCTGTTCGGATCTTGGCAGTGGGAACATCCGTCCACCAGCAGTGTGGCAGGCCGAATCGGGAGAGACTGGTTGAAGGAGACCTTTTGACCTCTCCAACAGGACCCTCTCGGAACTTCACCTCACACCGCAGTGTTGAGGGATGGATTCATACGTCCGTCACTCTTGTAGACAGTGACCCCCAGATACCTACCTTCCCTCGTACGTTTTCCTTCCCTGAACTCGACGGCGGCGTGGACTACGGTAAGGCTCTTGACTCGCAATCCGAAGATCGGGGGATCGAATCCCGGCGTGGGCAATTAAATTTCATTAGAATAATTCAGTGTTATTTCACAATTTTATCATTTGAAAACAATTTATAGTATATTTGCAGCACGTTCCAGAGTGGATGATACTCTTAGTATCGCCCTGATGTAAGACCATCATTCAGAATTGAAACGTTGCTTGAAATGGCGTTAGCCGTATTTGGTGACCAGATCTGAATAGCTCGGTACTTCTCCACCTTCCTCTTACCCATCTCCTTCCCCTCCCCACTACCTTCAGCCTCACAACATACCGAAATTGGGGATGCCATAGCCTCACTGGCTCCAGACGGGAGCGGCTGAGACTCTTGTACGGTATTACTATTAAAAAAATCTCCATCCTTTCCTTAAAGACCCTCCACAAAGCATCCCGAAAGATGACGTTAGCCCTGAGGGGAATTAATTTCCTCAGGGCCTCCTGTGTGGAGCTAATGTAAAAAAAAAAACAAAAAATACCCTTTCATAAAAAAATAAGTTTAGAATAATTTTCTTATGAAAAAAATCAATTACCGATTTTAGGGATCGAATATTTGATAGTGAAATTCACATCACTACTTGTACATAACAAATCAATGATCTTGAGATACTTTTAACCTCTTACTACACGAAGTGGTAAGCGCGTCATTGCCCTGTAAAAGCTTGGCTTGAATGAAGAGATGACAGAAGCTTTTATAACAAAGATAAACGATTAATTTCAAAATCTCCTAAAATATGTGTCATCAGAAAATAAAACAAAAAAGCGTTATCTTAATTTTTGGAAAATCACCTCAACGATTATTCATTAGAATTTGTTTTTTTGTTTGTTTATAGCTTCCTTGCCACACCGAACTTACCACCATTTAAAAAAAAATATATTGGCTGTGTTATTTTTGTAAAACGTCTCTTGATTAATGCGGTTGATTCGCTCAGACAGCAAATGAAATTAAAAGATTGTTTGTTCTTCTAATAACGGCTATTCATCACCGGTAAAGAATTTCACAAAAGATCTAGTTCCTCATCGGTGGTCTGCGTAAAAAATAAAAATAACCTTCCACCGCTCATCTGTCCGAAAGAATCAAGAAGAATTCACATCAATCAGACCACGCTTTATCGACGTTCAGTCACCTCTGGTTGTGTGGATATTATAAAAATTTTATACCGAGTCATTCAGCTGTCTATATTAGTATTTGGGAATTAACGATCGGTTTGTTTGGATGAGAGATATCTGAATACGTAATGTATGCTGGAGAGCAGCCAGATCATAAATCTGTGTTTTTCCTAACGTAAACAATGGATTGGCTGTTCACTGTTCCCAGTTCACAGCGGCCTTACTTCCTCCTTCCCTTCCTGGACTCCTGGTAGTTAGTTTTGATTTTCGCTCTTGAAATCTCAACAATGAAGCTGTTTGATTGATGAACCGAAATACCACCATGATATAAAATAAAATAAGCAAAAGTTTTCAGGGTTTTCTTCAGTTTTTATGTGAGATTCAGAGTAAACTGTGGAAAACAACGTTAAAAGTAGGTCTATCAACTATTGATCTCGACATTTTATATTCAATTGGATCGAAGATGATGTATAACAATAGTAAATTGATGTAAAGTAACTGCGTTCACAGCGCAAATATTATGATTAATGAATATCAAAGGTTTGTTTTTCTGACAGTTGTTCATAGAAAACTTACAAATAAGCATAGATAGTTACGTGACAAAGTTTTACATACTTGTGAAATAATTCATTTTGTTTCAAAGGTTTTCTTTATTATTGGTATTCGTGGATAGTTTATAGAATCCCTTATCATTTATTACGAATAAAATACATTAACCGTCTATTAATTAATGAAATGTATTATTTCTAAATGTTAACTGCCTCCTGTTCTATATAATTTAGTTTAAATGATTCTTGTTGAATGGCACCGTGATGGTTTATCATTATATATTGTTCTGTGCCAAAACAGCACTCACTATTATTGTTGTTAATATTGTTCTTTAGGAATTTCTTTGTATATTTTTGTATATTCGTTATTTCACATAATTTAATTAATTTTTTAAGGACTCGTAAGGAACACTGTAGGTTAATTTTAAGTTTATTATAATTAAGCGCACTTGAAGTGAAATATCACAAAACTGCGCTATATAAATACTACTTTATTATTATTATTATTAATATGAATGTCACACATGATATTAAGTAATTCTTTGGAAATATTCATCCTAGATTTGCAGTCGGATGGATGTCGCATATTAAATGAAAATGATTAAATTTATCCAAGACACCATCCAGGTAGCATTTAGTTCGAGATGAATCTTGCAATCATAAATTTATTTTTATTTTTATGTGAATACCTCACATGAGTACCCACCAATTGCTCCTGTCTGAAGCCAGTGAGTCTATGGGAGTCCCAATTGGGGTATTTTGTGAGGCTATAAAAATAAGTACCGTCTACCCGTACCCGTCTATTCTTATCTGCTCACCCCACACAAAAGCTAAAGCCATTTGCAACATTTTAATTGTTGGTTTTACACCAGGGCGATACTGAGAGTATCTTCCGCTCTAAAACGTGCCGCAAATATTACATTATGTTATTTTAAATGATTAAATATTGAAAACATAAATAAAACAAATAAAATTTATCTGCGCACGCCGGGACATGAATCAGCGACCTCCGGATCGTTAGTCGAGAGCCTTGCCCCTCGAACACGGAGGCCGTTACATAGCCGATACATAAAGATAGCAGTAAATAAAAATATGCATTAAGAAAATGAAGATAATGTTGGTAATTCTTAATCAAACTACAATACAGTTGAATATGACTGAAGGGTATGAGGTCCCAGTAGCTCAGGGGTAAAGCACCGTCCGGCAAAGCTAAGGCCCTCGGTTCGATTCCTAGAAGTGACCGTATCTTTTTCTGATTTTTCTGTTTCAAATTTTCGATTGTGAGTCGTTAACATTGTCTTCATTAATTAAACTATACTTAAGAACTTGATAAAACTAAAATCGAGATAATATTAAAAAATACGTAAATAGTAGCCAATAGAACATCTGTGCCGGCTCCAATTGCGGAAGAAAAAACACACGAAATAAAATGACCTCGTATACCTAAACATGTAACTTTGCATTTTTTCTAATAATAATATTGAAACGTTTTTTTACATCTTACAGTTAGAAAATAAAAAAAAATAAACTCTAGGTTACAAACAAGTTCTTCCAACACTTGTTTCCAGTGAAAAGGGTAGCTGCCAATTTGAAATATGAGATTGACAAAAATGACGTTTAAATAAGAGGTCTCAGCAGCCCAGTTGGTAAAGGCGTTTGTCCCGGTAAGTCGAGAGGTTCTGAGTTCAAGTCCCACTTGAGATCGTTAACTTTTTGTCCTTTGTTGATCTTTTTCATATTTTCGTTTCGGTTATTAGTGTTATATATTTATAGTGTTAATATTGATGGAAATAACCTTCAAAAGTTATAAAAAGCGAGTGATTCTAATTAAAAACTGAAAATAAACTACTAAATAAAAGTATTTAATTTAATATTATGTAAAATTATTTTAAACATGTGTCACGATATAACCTTTGGGATTATCAATTCCACACGTAGAAGTAATAAATCAACGCATACAATTTTTACGACCCTGTGCGGATTTCGTTTTTTGCCGAGGGAGGGTTGTTTGAAAAATCCAATAAAAAATTCTAATGAAAAAATGGCGCGCGGCCATACATCGCTTGACTGGAAAACTAAACGTTGGGTTGACACTCTGAAACTAATTGATTTGGCTTTAAGACAGATAAATAGATCTTTTTTTATATTATTTTATGAGTAAAACCTCAAATTGTAATATTTACTCGTAATTTAATGAAGACAATATGACGAAACTCGAAAATCTGGAAACAAAAAATCAGAAAAAGATATTTGCACCTCTGGAACTCGAAATCAGGACCTTTCGCTTTCCGGGAAAATTGCTATCACTACGCCAAGGTGTCGATATCCGATTAGGTCATTTTTAACTGTATCATGCATCGACTAAGAACCACCCACATAATCTTCATTTTCTTAACGCATATTTTATTGGCTGCTATTTTTATGTATGATTCCAAGACTCAAACCCGAACTAAATGCTATCTAAATAGTGTCTGGATAAATCTTTATCCTTTTATTTAATATGCGACATCTATTGACTCTTCTTCAAGTCTAGAGCGAATATTTTTATTTTTTTAACCTTTTGATTAAAACCTCAAATTGTAATATTTAATTAAATGAAGGCAATATTAGCGAAACTCAATTGAAAATAATGTGTGTGGTTCTTAGTCAAAGTATGATACAGTTAAAAATGATCGAATCGGTTATCAACACCTTGGCGCAGTGGTCGGCGCATTTCCCCGGAAAGCGAAAGGTCCTGGGTTCGAGTCCCAGAGGTGCAAATATATTTTTCTGATTTTTCTGTTTCCAGATTTTAATTATAGATCTTTTATTTGATGTTTTGATACTGATTCGAATCGATGATGTTATTTACGACATGTTGCAAATTAATGGAAGGGCCAAAGTTTTCTCAACACATTAATAATATATTATCAATAATGATAATAAATTATCAAGAAACTAAATCTACTAATTGAATGACACTTTGCATATCTACACCACTTATTTAATCAAAATTATCAACATTTTCGAAACCATTGGATTCTTTGTTTTCATTTTATCCTGATGAATAAATCATTGGTTTTGAAATATGTTGATAATTTTGATTAAATAAGTGCTGTTTTAAAGTGATTTGTTTTCCTTAATTAAAATGGCGCCACAAAGGAAATTTGTTATTGAAGAAGTAAATCTACTAACTTCTTCAATTTCAGTCATTTTAATTAAATGAAAAAAAGTCACTTTGTTAAACACCACTTATTTAATCAAAATTATCTACATGTTTCAAAACCAAAGGTTTCTTCGTCAGGATAGGATTCACACTAATAAAAATAACAAAAGATGATTAGATGCTCCTTAAGGGCCCGCAGCCCGGATTTCTACCGATTTATTACATATTTCCTTTAAACACGGTAAGTTTTAAAGCTCTTAAAAAAATATATGTTATTCTTGAAGATAATATATAGGTTTTGCCCGCGCCGAAACTCAAATTATATAAAATTCCCTCGATAGAAACAAATCGCAAAGTATGCTCCAAAAATTATTATTAACACGTTTGTTTCAGTTATTTTACAAGTTATATGTATGAAAAAATTCAGAGTGTTTCTTTAAATGCTGTTTAAGATAATGCCAGCGAGATTTTTGCTCTTTTTTAAACGAGTCGTGTTTTATTAAACATTTTTGCAATTTTCGCATCGATTTTGTCTCTGTAAATGTTAGCGCTCTCCTCTAACATTCGCAATTTCGTATCTCTTCATCTTCTTCTTTTTGTACCCGGTTGCAGAGCCTTAACTCAGGTACTAAATTTTAGATGTCTTCCCTATATAAAAAAAGTTACAATCATTTCAAATTAGTTTATAAACCTCAGCTTTGTTAATAATGTAATGGTTATTTAACACTTAGATAATTTTTTACGGAGTGATTTATTTTTATTTAATTAAATCTACTAAATTCATTGAAATCTCCTCTCCGTATTAGTAATGTTCTTACGCTTGTTAAAATAAACAATTTTATCTTTAAAAGATATACAACATATCTGATTCTTCGATAATATTTTTATAAACTGCTTATAGTAGCCCCGTAGATATATACAAAGTATCTACAAAATAAACTTTATAGTAAAATTCTTCCATGGCAGTAAAATTTTGTATTTTGTCGGAAATTGAACTTGCGATCGGATCTAAACTGTCCTTTACGACCGCAAACGGAGTTGATAACATTTTGAAAAGCCCCATTTTCAAACTAAATTGAATGTTAGATTTAATAAACATTTCACTGACACAAGCATCCTTACCAAACCAAAACGTGAATTACACGTCATAACAATGCAGCCATTAAACCTATGCGCGGTTACAATAACCCTTTCAAAATAGAAATATAATACGTTAGTTTGGTTGATTTTTACCTTGACTAAGCTCGTATGCCCAGGTTGAAGTTAATGGATTTTGCTTCAGGTAAGGTTGGATAGCTAAAAGTAGGTTGCTTTACGCTTTACTGTTCTGGAATACATCCAAGTTTTTTCGATCAACCTGTGTTTCCGCTTCCACCAGAAATGCGATACAAATTTACGAGCATACTGTATTTCAGGAGTATTAAACTTTTCATATTCTGGAGCACTCTTTATCCTTATCTACAACAATCCATGTTTGCGTTTTGGTGCGGGGTTTGGTGGCACTGATTTATGAGTAATTCACCAGACTTGTAAATTCTCTCATGCCAAATAATAAATCACTGCACATATTAAGTTTTTATAACGATTTTTATTTAGCCAAGAACAAGATTATATCACCTCCATCTATAGAATTCTATTAGTCAAATATTCTGCCAACAAAACAGGAATTTTCAGATAAAATAGAAACAAATGACTCTATTTACTAACTTTGGGTGTAAAAAATAAAAGTTTTTCTTCTATACTTGTGAAATTCGTGTTCTGATACAAGTTCCAAAGGTGATAAGAAAACCTGCGCTTCGCAAATGATGAATGGGAGAAATCAGTAATATGTTTATAATCAGCCTAGTATGTTTTAAAAACATGTAAAAATTTTATAAGCTATAAACTAATATGACTGTGAACTGAAAATTATGTTACTGTTTTATTATGCTTTATAATTATATCTTTTCTTTCTTTCATTTTTCTCTTTCTCTGTACTGTGTACTTTGTTTTATATTTTATTTTGCTTAATATTATTTCTGTTATTTCACTAGTCGATTTTCGACCTAAGCTAGTAACAATTTATTTTTATTTTTAATAATAATTTTTTTGGTACATACATTGATAATTTTACAATACATACGGGTTTTTTTATATAAACATTTAAAAAGTAGAGAATAATACAAATAAGCAGATTAACCAAAAAAATCCCACATAGGCATCGCCAGTTCGTGGGTATACTTGTGTGTTTTAATGCAGTTAAAATTTACTCATATATATATACCCCACCAACATGGCTTTTGTTCAAATAAATCAACCTTAACTAATTTACTAATATACGAAAACTTTATATCTAAATCCTTAGCAAATAGATGCCAGGTAGACTCGGTATACACTGACTTCAGCAAGGCATTTGACAAGATGTGTCATAAAATATTAATCAATAAATTAGCAAAACTTGGAATTTACTAAATTGGTTTGCTAGTTATTTGTTCGAAAGAATTCTTAGTGTAAAAATAAATGGCGCAAATTCATACGAATTTATGGCGACAAGTGGAGTGCCGCAAGGCCCTCATTTAGGGCCCATTTTGTTTATAATATTCATATTTTGTTTATAATATTCATATTTTGTTTATAATATTCATATAATATTCATAAATGTAATAATAAATAAATAAAATAAATAAATAAAAATAAAATGATATTGTTGATGTATTTACTGATATAAACGTTCTACTGTTTGCAGATGACATGAAACTATATAAAGAAATTAATCACATTAATGATTGCATTACACTACAAACAAACCTGAGATATCTTTTTGAATGGTGCTCTGTCAACAAACTAGCATTGAACATAAATAAATGTCAGTTCATTCATTTTTCCAAAATAAATAATCCAATATTATTTCAGTATTCATTAAATGGTGAAAATTTAAATTGTGTTAGTGAAATTATTGATCTAAGCATTATATTCGACAGTAAACTCACCTTTGTATGTCATATTAATAATATTATCAATAAGGCTCTTAAGACTCTTGGTTTTGTGTTGAGAACTGCAAAAGACTTCAATAATTTGGGCACATTTATCATGTTATATAAAACCCTTGTCAGATGCCAACTTGAGTATAACTCTACATTATGGTATCCCTTTTACAATATTCATTCAGACAACATTGAAAAGATTTAACGTAAGTTTCTAAGGTTTATTAACTGCAAATTGCATATTCCTATACAAAACATTGATTACAATTACCTCCTGGATAAAATATCACTATTGAAACTTTCGGAAAGAAGAATTAGCACAGATTTGATACTATTACATAAAATACTGCATTACAAAATTGACTGTCCTGAATTACTTCAATTTATCAATATCCATGTTCCCAAAAAATCATGCCGACTTTTATTACCCTTTTACTTCAATAACACCAAGACACTAGCTTATCAAAATTTTCCTATTCCGAGACTTCACAGTCTCGGAAATAAATATTCTAATTTGGGCGATATATTTCATATTTAAACTAATCGGTATAAATATTGTATATTTTCTCACTTTTATTCTTTAAGGCACAAATAGACCTATGTACCTACCAAATAACTTCTGGGCTACTACTGTATTATTTGGAAGAATCTCTTAAATACAATTATATGCATGAGGATTCTTAGTTTCTGTTTATATTTTTAACTATGTATTTTGTTTTGTGTTTTGTTTTGTGCTTTGTTGCAACGTTTTCTGTTATTATCTTTATATTTTCTTTATTGTTTAAATTTTTTAAGTATTTACTTTGATACAAATAGTTTGTAAAAATTTTATAAGAAAAGCCCACTAGGGCGTGTAATAAATAAATAAGTACAGCGCTCTTGAGGCGATTTTTCGCAAAAACAGTGCTCTATAAGTTGTCCAAATTTATTTTTTTGCATGCGATCTTTGAAAAGATTAAAAAAAATTAAATAAACAAAAAATAAAAAAAAGTGCTTAATGAATTACAATTCAAACGACATGCTTAGTTACATCAGGTCGATGTGACATTACAGCAAGTAAGTGTTTGCATTAACGGTATTTATCCAAGTCTTTATAACATTTTTATATTTGCTATAGGAGGTTATGTTTTTACATTCAAACCTTGATTTACACGTACTGTGAACATTTTTAATTGTAGTGTTAATATCTATGCGAATCCCAACGACAATTTCAATTTCAAGCACTCTGTAAATGTTTCAAACAACAAATAATAAATTTGTTAAATTAAAAGAATACCTGATGGAGTTTTTGGGGGTGGAATACACGGCCAGTATATATCTTTGAGTCATATATTATAATATCACATATTATAATAGCATATATTTTAATATCACATAATATCACTATTGAGAATCGAAACATTGCTAGAATTGTCTATACGTCAACAAATATGTTAAGTATAAAGTATAAGATATGAATAGTCAGGTACTTTACACAACTTTCCATTCCATCCTTCTGTTTCACCTCCCCGCCCCATAACATTCCATAATGGATAGGTTTGACTGGAGTCCCAAGGCCTCAAGTTAATGGGATTTCTCATGAAAAACTGTAGATTTTTTTTACTTTCGCTCCAGACAGGAGGCCCTGAGGAAAATTAAAATACCCCTCAGGGCATATTCATCTTTCGGGATGCTATGTGGAGGATCTCTATGAGGAGAAGAGGAAGGAAAAATTATGAGGGGTGCGTAGGAATCTGGGGGTCAGTGTGTGCGAGACCTTGTTCCGAGATAGTCTTGCTGGAGAGAATAAAAGGTTTTTCTCAACTAGTCTCTCTCGATCCTCCTGCCACGTAGCAGGTAGGCAGACGCATCCGCCGCCAAGACCCGACATGAACCCATGAAACCGGGCACCTCTGCTAATTCCACTTGGGATGACCTGTGGCCTGTGGCAGAGATGTTGGTGGGGGTACGCCCGCCTCCCAAATATTGAAATATTTGTTACAAGATTTTCTTCTACCTTGTACCGTGCATTGTGTAGGCGTGAGTTTGCATTGGACTAGCTCAGATTTTCAGATGTTGTTAATATAAAACCGGATCTTACTATACTTACTATATTAATATTTACACAACAGTTCATAACAAAAAACGAGAGTTTTGTAAATTGTTTTTGTTAGAAGACCATAGATTATGCAGGTCTGCTTTACTCTGAGAGATATCAGATTTGTGTTCTGCTATTGTAGCAGATTTATATTGAGAAGTCTCTCGGAAATGCATCCACTCGTATTCCGCCATATATTTTTATTTACCATTAAAGCTGCGCGTCCTGTACCTCGTAGCTCAATGTAATCCTCGCTAAATGAATATCCTCCCGGCGGACTCGATACTCGATAAACTAGATACCTACTATTTTATGGATATAATATAAGAGTTTATTACACTGGAGACTGATTCCAATATCAATATATATAAAAATCGAAATATGCTTGCTTATAAATATACACATGAGTAATGAGTATATGAGTTGTATATGCGTTGCTAAATCGTTTGATTTGATGTGCGCATACCCGCTATGGTTTCCATATACAAAGTGAGCTCTGGTGTCACGATATTATGCGTTGCTATCTGATAGCGATGAAACTTTGGGGATTTGATGTGCGCATGCCCGCGATGGTTTCTGTATATAATCGTGAGATCTGGCATCATGAAATTATGCGTTGCTAACCATTCATCCGATTGCGACGAAACTTTGGGGATTTGATGTGTGCATGCCTGCGATGTTTTCGGTATATAATAGTGAGGTATGGCATTAGGAATATTGTATTAAAAAAATTGCAATAGATGGTACGCGAGCTGTTTGAAAACTGAATGTACCGGGACTGAATGTATGGAATGCGGGAGGGGGGAGGGGAACTCGGGAGGGGGCTTCGCGGGACGGGTGAAGCGGGGGAAGGGAGTGGGAAAGGGAACGCGGAGAAGGCGGAGTGGGAACGCCTGAAGGGAAGGTGACGCGAGAGAGGGGAGGCGGAAGGGGAACGGGACGAATGGGAAAGGACACGAAAGTAGAAACAATTTCTTTATTAAGTGGCATAGCAACTCATGCCTGGAACTCGCTGGTGATACTATATTGTACTTACGTACACAAATTCATTTATGTATCCTAGATTTTACTTGTGATATGTTAGAATTTAAGACGGCCTCTGTTTTCGAGGGGAAAGCTCTCGACTAGGTCGTCCCATGCGCAAGTGAATATAATTCATGAAGTTTGTATTATTTCACAATTTATTCGTTTAAAAAATAATATTTATTTATTATTTATTTATTTAAACGCCCATAGGGCTTTTACATAGAATGCAGCACATTTTTTTTTAATTACTGTGAAAAGAATGGGATTACAAAATACAAGTCACATAATATAAATATGTTAAAAAAAAATATGGGTTACATAAAATATTATAAGCGTTAAAAAAACTATATATATATACGTATAAAGGTTACATAAAATATAAGCGTTACCAAAATACATGTAACATAAAATATAAGAAACAAAATATAGTCCATAAAATATAGGAGTTGACATAAAGTAGGTAATGTTTAAAATTGTTGTTCACATTAGTTTATGGGATAGGTAGAAATACATAGTTGGCACATATGTCGTTTGAAGTTTGCTAAGTTCAAATTATTGTTAAATACATCCATATTGTTGTATTTGTTACCAAGACTATGTAAACGTTGTATTGGAGAATGTAAATCAAAGTTCGAATGAGTTGTACGTATATAAAATGTCAAAGTTTGTTTAGTTGTTCGTGTAGGTGGTACATGTAGATTTATTAATTGCAGGTGTTCACAACTTTCGAATTTAGAATTTAATAATTTTAATAAAAAGGTTAGGTCGTTTATTACTCTCTGTTTTCTAGTACGATTGTATTTAGTATAATATATACTATTGTCTGTATTTAGCATAATTGCTGCACGTTCCAGGGTAGAAAAGTACAGTTTATTCTGAAATGACGTCTTTCTATCGTTCCATGTAGTTACTTTTCCAAGTGTGGCGTCCCTGACCAAATGTCTTTGTAAATGTGTCCAAAGACATGTAACACAATCTAACAAATCAATGTCACCTGGTGTACCGGTCTAACGGAGTGCTCCTTGCTTGGCTGGTATATTCGTATCTTGCTAGGGTGGTATATTTGTATGACATATTTGCGCACGTTCCAGATTGGAAGATACTGAAACTTTGATTGAAATGACTTTAGTAGTGACTAGGGTTCATTCCCGGGAATTCTCGAGCCGAGAATTCCCGGGAAATCGTTGGGCTTTGTTCCCGGGAAATCAAGCTCGAGAAAAGTCGAGAACTCGAGAAATCAAAATAATAATATCGCCGCTAAAATACTTGAACAGCCCTGACAATTTCATGCGTAAAAGTAACTACTTCATTGATAACAATAGACATTTTTGGTCCGATAAGCTGAAAGAGAATATAATCGTTTATACCCTGCCATCACAACTTTGACCGAAAAAGAGTCGGGACATGAACCCGAAAGCTTCAAAATTCAATTAGAAAAAGCAATTAAAGGCATTTCAACAAACGAGGAGGCAAGTGCAGTGGCACTGTCAAAATCTATAGTAAAGAAAGAGTTCTTACTTTTTGAACAGACTGGGAAGAGGTCACCAAATTTAGAATCGATGTACAAAGCATTGCTTTCAGTTAAGCCTACTTCAACTGAAAATGAAAGAGTGTTTTCAATTTCTGGAAATATAGTTAATAAAATAAGAAACCGGCTGTCTGATAAAGCTATAAATGCTTTAGTTTTTCTAAAGGCATATTTCATCAGACAGAGTAAGCAGACCTAATTGTTATGTATTTGTCTGTCTGTATGTTCAGCTCCTCAGCGTAAGATGTTCCATTGATCTTGCAAAGTTTTCATTTGTTTTTATTCTAATTAACATGCCATAAATGGTGCTGTGATTGTAATTTAATTACAATTTACATTTATTTTCTACCTGAATTTAAGATATTAACGTTTTCTTTCATGTTATTTTTTTTTGTTTTATAGAAGCTATTTTTGTTTACAAGTTTTAAGTTGATTTTTTTTCTAAATATCCAGCCAAAAATGGTGCTGTGATTGTTATTTAATTATAAGTTAAGATATTAACGTTTTCTTTCATGTTGATTTTTTGTTTAGTTTAATAGAAGCTACTTTTGTTTATAAGTTCTAAATAACCAGCCAAAAATGGTGCTGTCATTATAATTACGAGTCTGAATAATATTATTTCTGTATTTTTTAAAAGTTAATTAGCTTATTCATAAGATTAATGTTTTTGAATATAATCAATGAAAGTTTTTATAATTAATTTGATACTTTTATTTGAGAGGAAAACCACTGAATTTGTTGACGTTATTGGAACCAAATAATATGAGAAAACGTACGTAAATGTAAATTTCTCGGCAACCCGAGAAGCCCCGAGAAATTAGCCTCGAGAATTCTCGAGACCCGAGAAATTGAAAAGCTCGAGAAATCATGAACCCTAGTAGTGACCAGATCTAAGTAGCCAGGTACTTCCCTCTTCCCCATCTCCTTCTCATCCATCAGTCCCAAAAATATCCGAATATCAAAAATATCTCTTTGGATCCGGATGGTTGGAAGCAGTTGGGACTCTTATGCTGCATTCATATAAAAAACTACAAATTTACTCAAATGATCATCCAGGTAAATAGTAGGAACATGATTAAAGAAGAAGCTGCGACAAATTCCGATAGGAGTGAACAATCAGAAGATAGGACTGACCGATGCATTACAGATAGACATTATCGTGAAACTAAGTTTAACTGAATTTGCAAAACTTTTCTTGATGAACTTGTACTAAACCAAACGACCGTTTTTCTCATGTTTGTAGCTTTTTACGTATTTGTTCTTAGTGAAATTATCATTTATGCCACTTTTACTTTTTAAAATTATAACTGTCGTTATTGGGTAAATTTGAAAAACCAGCAATGCAATGCAATTCACGATGCAATAATGCCACGTAAAAAAATAAAAAGAAAAATATTACATTGTGTATTACATTCCGGTCAACAGAACTACAAATTTTGAATAAAATTCTTCTATAAATTACCAGAAACGATAAGATTCATTAATCATAGCTTAAAAAACACAACAAAAAAGTATGCTAATAACTTAAATTACTAACACAACCCACTCACATGCCTAAATACACAGCTTTTTATGGCATTCAACTTTAAACTAAAATACCTATAGTCATTAAAGTACGTAATAATAAGCATGAAATTGATATTTCAAATATTTTTTGAATAAATAAGTTTCCATATTTGTAAAAAGCATTAACTTTGTGGCTCACAGTAATTTACAATAAAATATATAAATTTGTTATAAAACACTTTAATTCTACTTTATTCACACTCTACCGGTTTCGGAAGCACCCTTCCTTCGTCAGGAGAATATAAAGTGATCTATAACAAATGTATGTGTTTTTAATGTAAATTAATTTCTATTTAAAAAAAACGTCAATGAATGTTTAAATATAATGGTTTTTCATAATGTTATATTGTTTAGTGTCATGCTTATACGAGTTATTGTTCACATACTCATAGAAAAGATACTCCAAACAACCCAAGGTCACCACAGATGGTCGTGCTTAGTTCAAGTCGTTCGAGAGTAATTATTCAATGAATCATCACGCTAGATACTTTACACCGTGATCATACGTGACCCGAGTACATGATAATTACTGCATCTTAAACGTTGAATCTAATGTCCATTAAAAAAGGATACATTCACAGTGATTAATAGTTAACTTTGAAAGAGGAATTCTACTCAAAATGAATAAATACTAAAGTAGAAATAAACAAAATTTTATTGTTTTTGATTGTTTTGTTTCTTGTACGTTTTATGATGTTTATTTACAAGTAATAGTTGGTTAATAAATATAAAAATCGGTGGAATTTTATAAAAAATAACTAATAATTAACGAGGCGGTTTTGTCTGAAACTACTAACTGGCTTTAATCTCAAATAAAGCAGTGTACACATAAATATCGATGGTTAACCGCAAAAAAATATTTAAAACAACATTTAACCAAAATCGTAATAAAAATATCAATTTTCTGACCTACTTGCTTATGTGATACACAGCTTTGAAAATTATTTATCTTGACTGTTAACTGATGTATTTTCTATATTTTTTTTGCATTATCTCCGTACAGGAGGCCCTGAGGAAAAACAATTGCTTTGGGCCTATGTATCTTTGGGGATACTTGGGGAAAGGAAGAAGTTGTGAGGAGTGGGTTGGAAATCGGGGATCAGCGTTTTCAGGAGTGCAAACGTATGAATCCATCCCTCCACTGCGATGCAGGATGATGGGTCGAAGGAGACTAGCAGGAAAGGTCTAAAGGTCTCCCTCAACCAGTCTCTCCCGATCCAGCCTGCCACGCAGCTGGTGGGCTCCTGCTAAGACACCAAATGTAGCGAATCATGGGGTGACCTATGGCAGAGATGTTGGTTGAATTGAGTAATTAAATAATTAAGTAATTAAAGGATTGGTTAGAATTTTCTCTCTAAATGTTTACATTTTAACAAAATGGAAAAATAAGTTTTTTTACCAATGCGAAAAATGTCCCAAAATTTTTCATAATTACGGACGGTACGACGCTCTGTGGGGAACATGATGGCTAGCAAAGCGCGGGTGTAAACTGTACCTACGACCTTAAATAATTCCCCGGATATTCAAATTTGATTTTTCGGATTTCAAGTATAAATCAAAAATATCTGCATAGGTAATCTCACAAAAGAATATTGTTAGTTATAAAATATATGAAAAGATTAGGTAAAGTATAAAAATACTCTCTTTAAATAATAGATACGTTTGTCATATCACAATAAAACGTGCTTCTCTGTTCCACTCGGTGTATTTTTTCCGAGTGGCTGTTTTTCTTACTCATCCGGAATAAGTGCCTACTTTGTATATTTAAGCCCCGGGTAGTTATACTATACGTAGTTATACTACAGTACTGATGGCCCGGAGAAGCGCGTTCGCGGAATATAAAATACGCCTTTGGGATGAAAACTTCCGTGCAACATCTGTTAAGTTATGTTCCTTCGATAAAATTAGGAAAATTCGATCTATGCGGCGATCCCTGGAGTTTTGGGCATCGCGTGCATTGTTTTAGGAAATGGCTAGGGACCTACTAAAAGATACCTACGCGTACGCATATCGTGAGGAACAAATTAGTTGTTTTTTTCCGGTAGACACCAAAAATAATTGTTGTGCTGTACTAATGTTTCCCCTAATTAACAATACAACTCTGTTTACTATCGTCGTTTATCTACAGTACAGTGAATATCTAAATGGACTTAAAAGTCCGTTCAAAAGGATTCTTGTGATAATCTGTAAGCGAACCGCCGCGCGCTGCCTAGTCAATCGGTGTGATCCGATATCTTCTCTCGTATAATAAAACTACTGACCTCTGATGAGACAAATTAAAACTATATATAACTATCCAAACAGTCCATAGGTACTGGTGAAAGACATTGAAAATTGAAACTACGTACTCACATACACTGCAATTATACTATTATGTTTAGCGGAGTAGGTTTAAAAATAGAGAATAAGGTTTGTGTAGACACAATTTAGGAGGCGAATACGGGTACCACCGCCCCGGGAAATATTTATTTTATAATCAACACCTCTGTCATAGGATACGTCTGCCCACCAACTGTGTGGCAGGCCAGATCAGGAGAGACTGGTAGAAGGAGACTTTTTGACCTCTCCGGCAGGGCTCTCTCGAAACATTACCTTGTTGTCTCGTCTCTGTTTTCACTAAATCGTGTATTATTTTTCTGGGCGATGAAGAATAAATGGAAAGGTTTTAAACACTTAAAAAATAGTACAAATATTTCTATGAATGATAATAATAGTCTGAAGTAATTCGGGGAATTAAATTTTTATGAAATATTGAAAACATTTTTAATTTTTTTCCACTTTTTTTTACCTTGTCCGTTACCGTTTTTAGCCAATCATTGTCCTTAAAAACTGTAACGTTCAAAATAAAAAAGTGGAAAAAATTAAAAATAATTTCAATACATGTAATGGAATTTCCCCACGAATTGTCAGTTTCAAAAATAGATTTTTTTTGTTTGGTTGTAATGAAGTGAATTATTAACTGTACTTACACTGAAGAGTTATAGAGATTACTTCGACTTGATAACTCGCAACATTCACAACTGGTGGAGTAAAAAGGTACTATCCAACACGGCTACCATCTTGACAGTGGTTCAATCAAAACAGGATGTCTCTTTTCTCAGTCAATTTTTATTTATTTAATTATAACTTCTCACCATACATATGTTCTTATTTTTTATTTTTACATACAAAAAAATTACTAGGACTAACAGCCTGTATTGTGGTTAACATTTATAAATTTGTGTGATTTTACACACACAAAATACTAAAATACACTACATTTAAAACACTAAAATATTATAATAAAGAAAGAAATAAAAATATCATATTAGTGACCAGATGGGTAATTTAAGTATGATTTGTAACAATATAGACCATAAATAAATCTTTAACTACTATTCTCACCAAGAAACAAAGCTAGTTCAAAACATCTAGGGTGACACTCCAACAAATATTATTAAAAAACAAATCTTGTTATTTAAAAATTGAAATCTTATTATTTAAAAAAGGACAAGGATGAAAAAATAGTATGCCAATACTCTGTCAACACAAATTTAATATCTTAATATTCTTTTTAAATTTAGCTAATGAATTGGAAGATTTAATGTAGTCTGGCAGAATATTAAACATAATTGGAGCTTGGTATAAATAGTTTCTTTGACCAAAAGATGTTTTAGTATGTATTGCCATAAAGTTCATCGTTGAGCCAATTTTAGTGGTATGAATTTGTTGGGTTCTTTCTGCAGATTTAGTATAGATAATAAAATGAATGTTTTCAGCATCGTTGTCAATTTTTAGATTAGGGAACGTACCCACACTACGTGACACGTTTAGGGGGGGGGGGTCTTCAAAATGTCACGCTCCATACAAATGAGCGGCGGTTTGCTTAGGATTTTGGTCACCGGGGGGGGGGGGGGGGGGTAAAAAACTGCAAAAAGTTGGTCACGTAGTATGGGTACGTTCCCTATTATGATGTTCTGTACTTCCTTCTACTTTAGCCAACGATTCGAATAGCGTTGGTTATTTTATTCGTATGCATCATGAGGGGAGTTAACGATTAAGATTGACAATATTGATTAACGAAATGTAAAAGAAAAAATCAGATAAAATGTATAAAACTTAGAACACAGGACGTGTGTTTATAAGTAATTAATATTAATTTATATACGTTTTAATTATACTCATCTATTAGAGTGCAGAATGATGTAAGAGGTAACAAATAATTAATATAACTTCAAATTCTGATGATATAATCGAGACAGTATTAATCCCGCGGGGCCAACGTTTTTACAACAATCCAATAAAAGTTCTAAGAAATCGTTTTATTTGGGTTTTTAGAATAATAAATGACGCAAGCAAACTGTTGTCTGGGAAGAAAATATATTTAAAAACCTTTATTTAAATGTTTTCCTGTTGAATGACTAATGAAATTCCTCAGACCAAAAAAGGGGACGTAACCTAATAAATAAACTCGTGTTTTTTTAATGAAAAATGATGTTTAATTTACTAGATGTTAATGTTTTATTAGCCTATCTATATTGGGAACATGTGGCGCGTTTATAAAACATTTGGCCAAAATGCGATCAAAAGAAGTAATGTTGTTAGTGCGGGTAACTTTGGTCCAGGCTTCGGTCGTAAACATTGACGGAGTGTTCTAAATCAGATTTAAAACGATCGCAGCTGAATTATTAATTTGGAACATGTGGCGAACACTTCGTTTTTCGGCGGTGAATCGAGACGCACTGAAAAATTCTAGGTAATACTTGTTATGAATGATAGATGTAGATAGAAGAAAACATTTATATGTACATGTTTAAATGTCGGTGCAACGTTAATTTTTTAAAATACATTTTTGAGATGTTTCTTTGCTCGCCATTTTGACTTTTTTGAAGTGAAAACTTCTTTAGCACCGTAAAAAAGAGTCAAACACTAAAAGGTCAAATCTATAGGATTTAGCCTGCAAGAGAATGAGATAGTATAATCAGTCTCCTCTTTGTGCGGTGCTTCGTAGCGTCCTCACTCTTGTCTACTTTAGTTTTCTAAAGGTTTCACCTCTACCGCGTGTTGCACACTCTGTTTTTTTAACCAAATTTTTGAGTTTGTCAGTCGTTAAGACTTTTTTTGCACACCGTAAATAATCGATTAGGGTGTTTGAGGTGTATCAAACGAACATCGCCACTTCTACTTTTCGACATTAGAACAACCCTGATATTAAACTCTGATTCTTGGCCTGTTTTATTTTTTTACCAATTTTTTTATGACAAGGATAACACAAAGTGACGATTATGCTTGACAGAATATCACAAGTAGATCAAAGGCTAAAACGGGCAGAGAATAAAATGGCAAATCTTTAAAAATGGCGCTGATCGTCAAACGTGGTGGAGTTCGAAACACTTTGCTCACATTTCCTGGAATCACATTAATTCGTAGAATCTGGAAGGCCCGGTTAAAAGACTTGCCCAGACCCCGTCTATTATGTCTATACGCCACTGATGTCGCCTTTTTAAAACGTGGAAACCATACAACAAATATGTATATTATTAAACACGAAAAAATAATTTATATTCCTTTCAACAATAACACAATACTTCACGACTCACATCTTGAGAAATTTTCACACTGATTTTCATGACGCTAAAAACAACCAAATCACAAAAAGTCCATTATTTTGTACTTTAAATAATCGCACGCAATAACTGAATAAAGACACTCTTATGATGATGTGCCGCATCTGCTTTGTAATAGACATAAAAAAATGACAAACTGTTTTAAGATGCTAAATAAATCTTATTGGCGGATGTTATCTGTACTCACCTCCCAAAATATTGAGTGAAACCAAAATGACCCCGAGTTACAAGGACACGACTAACTTTTTAACTTAACCTTGAATTGAGCGAAGTGTTTGAAGTGACTATTGAATACAAATTATTTAAAATAATTATCGGTGCCTACATATTAATTCCCAAAGTAAACTAAACTGCCGTCGAACTACGTGACATCCCCTAAACGTCTTACTTCAATTATACGAGTCTGAAATATCAAATTGCTGTCGTCACGATAAACTAAATTTGTAGTCACTGTATTGTATTATTAGAATAATTATAATGTTGTTTAGTTATGTATGTAGTTACAATCTTCTCACTTCCCCTGACTTAAGATGAAGCCATACTAAATAATGCAAAATCATACAAAATCAAATGTTTTTGTTTTGAAAATTTGATCGCTTAGAAGTATTATAGATGCTTCAATTAAATACTGTGTGTAGAAAGTATCTTGGCCCTTAAAAATATCGGTCATTTTTTAATAAGTCTTTTAATAAGCCTAGAAAAAAATAAAGTATTAGGTCTCTAAAAAACACTTTCAAGTTCAAACTGTCCTACTTATAAACCCCTTTTAGGTTATGGTTTTATTTTATAATATGGCAAATTCAGTTTCTTTTATAATAATCGCAAAAAATTGATATTTACGCCCGAACTTCACAAAATAAAATAAAATATGCTTTTTCTCGTTGTTATTTTTGACATCAATCAATACGGCCCGCACTCGCATTTGAATTCTTGAAGTGACCCTTATGGCATGGGCACAAGAACCATGCACTGGACACACCTATTTCGTATCACTCACGCCCCGGCCGGAGCGGGAAATAGACGTGTGACTCCGCGTCGCTTATTTTCGTGAAATCAATTTTAAATTTCCGTTTTATGACAATAAACAATGCGTAAAAAAGGAATTAATATTTTTTACAGGCCTTTACGAAATTAACCTGTAAAAAAAGTCTCAAACACCTTTTCCAACCTTTCCAAAAGCTTTTTCTGAAGTAAACTCCTCCCATAAAGGGCGTGAATTCCGATTTCGATGTATCCTGGACTATTGAATCTGAGTGCATTATGGACCATCGAAAAAGATATTCGTGATTTTAAAATGAAATAACTAAGGTATGCTATTTATTTGTACACCAAAACGGCAGAAAATGTTTTTTTTACGTTACTTATCGTCGTCGTTTGCAGCTTTTCGATCGATCAATCTGAGTCTCCGATCAGTTAAGTGATTTGTTTAGTAACGCTCGATTCGCTTGGAGAATTGCGTTGGGATTGTTGGGAACGGTGTATTTGTGTATTTGAGGAGTGTTGAGCCAAAATTTCGGCTTAACAAGTTGAAGAGCCGATTAGACAATTTCGAGATATTGACCGTCTCCAGATGCAATGAATCATATCGAAAGTCAGATTGCAAATCCGCACGGCAATTGCCGTGAGGATTCCAAATCCCGGATTTTTTTTGTGGAAAGAATGATCTTAAGACAACCCCAGAAGAAATAGTTCATAGGAGTTCGAGACTTTCTAGGGTGGTTCACAAATCACCAAGACGGAGTGCCTCCTCACAACAGTCTTAACGTGCAACAAGCTATCAACAACAGATTCCCTAGCCATTGGATTAGAAGGAAATGTTTTGTGGCCACATAGAAGCTCCCAGATCTAACTTCTATGAATTTTTATTGTGGGGTTATCTTAAGAGCAGAATTTTTTAAAAATTTTTTTATTTTTATTTTAGTTTATTGAGGAAACAAACAGTTATACATATTATCTTAAGAAAGTAACATTACATGGTTGCATTAACCAGCAAAGTTTCCGCTAAAATTTATAAGTTATTATTATTATTTATTTATAGTTTAAAACATTCATCATCATCATCACTATTGGATCTACAACCCCTGGTGGGTCTTGGCCTCCTCAAGAATCTTCCTCCACTCATCTCGGTTTTGACGATGGTTGCATTGACGTTGTTGCTCCATCTTAGTCTTGATCTTCCTAGGCTCCTTCGCCCTATTGGTCTTGAATTCAGCAGGGACTTTGGTGCTTGATGCTCGGTCATTCTCTCCTCATGACCCAGCCACCGAAGTCTTCCCAGTTTTATAAATTTCGCGACGTTTAGCTCCTTAAACAAAGTATAGAGCTCATTGTTATAACGTCTGCGCCAAAATTCATTTTCTAGAACCGGTCCGAAAATGCGTCTCAAAATTTTTCTTTCAAAAACGTCCAGTGCTCGCTCATTCCTCTTAGTTAGTACCCAAGTCTCAGCTGAGTACGTAAGTACTGGTCTGATAATTGTTTTGTACACTAATATCTTCGTGTTTCTGGACTTTAATTGGTTGTGGACTTTAGTTTAAAACATTAAAGAAAACATAAAGTGGTAGAAAAAAAGTAATACATATATGGGATATGTAAATCATCCAAATATTATTATTATTATAAAAAGAAGGAAAACCAACATAATGAGAATGAAAAAAAAATGCAGCAGGGGTGGAGAGTTCGTAATTAACAATTAGCTAAAAAAATTTCTATTATGAATTTACTAAATTGGCCTGAGGAAAATATCAGCGTCGTAAAAGATATCATTGTATTTTGGATACTTTACAAGAGCCAACTTTTCTTTTTACGTAGCTTTGTCATAAATTTTCTTGAAATCATGAAATTCATAATTTGAGAATCAACTTAAGATAGAGAATCCGCACTGTAATTGTGACTGTAACTCCTGATATGGTTCATCATTCCTGGACGGGGGCAAACATCGCTTAGATACAACAAGGGAACTCGTAAAAATTGTCTAAGTAACGTTAACAAAATTAAGATTTAAGATTTCGTGCATATTTTGGTGTCTAAACTAATAGTTTATCTTTAATACACAGTTATTTATTTCATTTTTAAATCAATGACACCTTTTTCGATATCCGTGTGCTTATATTCTTAAGTAACCATTGTTTTCAAAATTATATTATCGGATCTGCTGTAATACCTACAAAGATTCACCGCAATTTTCAACCCCGTGTCGAAAACTTTTTGGGTCGTGTCTTACTTTTGACAGTTAAATTGATATTTTAAAACTCTATGGCTCATGTCGTCAGAGCTCCCCCTTCGAAAGTTATAGATAAGACAAACAAACAGATTTTATGCTTCATGAATACGTTTTTAAGCTTTTACCTTATTCACAAACTTGACTCGTGTTACAATAGCGGCCTATCTTTAGATCCGTTACTTTACAAGGGCCAACTTTGAAGTTGTTTTTACGTAATTTTGTCATAAATTTTCTTAAAATCTTGAAATTCGTAGTTTGAGAATACTTACTACTCCTTAGAATTTCGGTGTTAAATTCCCTGAAGTAACAAATTTTGAAATAGAGAACTCACTTAATTTATTTTTCATCTAAGGATCTACCCATTTTATACACTAATTTGGGAGGCGGGTATGGGGCCGCCTCGGGAACCATTTAGTGGATAACCAACAGCTCTGACAAAAGTCACCCCAAATGGTTCAATGCGTTTAGTGACTTAGCAGGGGTGCCCGGGTTCATAAGGTGTGGATTGTCCGGGTCTTAGCGGTGGATGTATTTGCCCACCAGCTGCGTGGCAGGCCGGATCGGGAGAGACTGGCCGAGAGAGACCTTTTGACCTCCCAGCAGGTCTCTCTCGGAACATCATCTAGCAGTGAGAGGGATGGATTATTACGTCCGTCTGGCCTGGAGACACTGACCCCCAGATTCTTTCTCACCCCTCATACCTTTTTCCTTCCTTACTTTCATCAAAAGACCCTCCGTACAGAATCCCCAAAGATGAAATAGGCCTCGAGGGGAATTATTTCCGCAGGAACTCCTGTGTGGAGCTAATGTAAATTTAAAAAAAAACCTATCAACTGCACGTTTTATTTGCGTTTTTTGATATTGTAAAGTAATTTTAGTTATTTTCTTCCAAAAGTTTTCTTAGTGCTTAGGTTTAAAAGTAAAACGCTTGTAGTTAAACTAGTCGATAGTTAAATTTTAATGCATCCACCTATGTATCTATCATAAGAAATTAAAACGGTTGGTACGGTTTTAATGACTGCATATTTCCCAAATGTATTTAATGTCACAAAAAAGTTTCTGAAATATTTTTGTTCCTTTTCCTCGTCCACGTGTTGCGGATTCGTGTAGTTAAATTCCAACCAAACCGAGGGAATTAAAAAATGATGTCGGAATCTGAACTTTATTAAAAAATATCCCAGTTGCCCGCAGCGAAATGTTGGCAAATGTTTGGTATGGCGGGTGCTCATCTACCTATCTATGGATACGCATTCTCACATTATGTATATAAAATTATATTATTTGCACGTATTATTAGACTACTCCATAAAATCAGGTAAAATATTTATTAGCCGATTCCTAGAATTCAACGATTTGCAAATAATGCGAATGTGTATGAATAGAAAATATACTTGGTGTTGAAAATTTTGCTCTATTCTACTTGCTAACAAGTCACCCTTTTTACTTATTTTTATTCTGTTTAAATAAAATGTTCTCCGTTATTTTAATACGTTTATTTATTTATTTACGGACAAATAGTCCAATTAACAATATAACAATAGCACGAATAGAAAAAAAAGAGAGATCACAATGAAAGGAGATTACATATAGATGAAGAGCATTGACAAAATACATATAATATAAAAGTACATAGAGAAGATAACTACAAGTAGCTTGAAGATGGATTTAAAAAGATTTTTTTTTATTTTTATTTTAACTTTATGAGTAAAACCTCAAATTGTAATATTTAATTAAATGAAGACAATATAAGCGAAACTCAATCGAAAATCTGAAAACAGAAAAATCAGAAAAAGATATTGACACATCTGGGACATTTTCCTGGGTTCGTGTCCCAGATGTGTCAATATCTTTTTCTGATTTTTCTGTTTTCAGATTTTCGATTGAGTTTCGCTTATATTGTCTTCATTTAATTAAATATTACAATTTGAGGTTTTACTCATAAAGTTAAAATAAAAATAAAAATATTCATCCTAGACTTGCAGAAAAGTCAATTGATGTCGCATATTAAATAAAATGGATAAAGATTTATCCAGACACTATCTAGAGAGCATTTAGTTCGGGTTTGAATCTTGCAATCATACATAAAGATAGCAGCCAATAGTATATGCGTTAAGAAAAATGAAGATAGTGTGGGTGGTTCTTAGTCGAAGTATGATACAGTTAAAAAGTGACCGAATTGGATATCGACACGGTGGCGCAGTGGTTAGCGCGTTCGCCCGGTAAGCGAGAGGTCCTGGGTTCGTGTCCCAGATGTGTCAATATCTTTTTCTGATTTTTCTGTTTTCAGATTTTCGATTGAGTTTCGCTTATATTGTCTTCATTTAATTAAAGATTTAAAAAGACTTTAAAAAACCACATTGTGTAACGACTGTCGAAAGTCATTTAGGCTTACATCAAAAAATTCAATGCTTTGATTTGCGTTGACAAGTCTCGACATTCTGGATAAAGGAGAATGATATCCATAATTAGTAGAATGTTGATTGAGGAACAGCAATTCATTATTTCGGAGTCTACGGGAAGGAATGTTGAACTGGATGAGTTGTAACAAAGCAGGTGTGTCAGTAATACTGTTGATAATTTTGACGTTATAACATTCTATACCTTAAGAATGCTTCACATACTATTTTTTTGGTTGTAACATACATTAAATAATTATACCCTGTTCCTAAATATTAGCTTTTATCATACATACATCACACTTTTCTTTTGTGCCAGATCTTATATCAACCAACATATTACATTATTTAACTATTACATCATTATTCTAGATATAAAGCAAATTATAGAATGAAAAAATGAAAACCATGTCCCCATAAACCTGACATCTCTTGATCAACGCCGAGATATCAGAGACCTATTAATGCACTAAGGGAACGTACCCATACTACGTGACCAACTTTTTGCAATTTTTAACCCCCCCACCCCCCCCCGGTGACCAATATCCTAAGCAACCCGCCGCTCATTTGTATGGAGCGTGACATTTTGAAGACCCCCACCCCCCTAAACGTGTCACGTAGTATGGGTACGTTCCCTAAGTATAAGATTTTTTATAACATAACTTTATTGATAGCCCATACCCTTAAATACAAAATATTCATTTCAGATGTCCATTAAGAGTTACTCGATCTCCGGACACATTTTATATCCCTAAGAGCAATACAAATTACCTAAAAAATGTATTTATATGAAAAAGCTGTAGCACATTTTAATAGATTATGCCTAAATATCAATGTATTTAGCACGAACCTTGCTAAATTCACAGCATTCATAAAAAATAACTCTAGATCGAATGCCATATGTTTAACTAAAAACTTAATATTTCATTGATTTCTTTATTTTTCTTTTTTTTAGTTCATCACATTTCCTCTTTTACTTTTGGTCGTTTGAATTTGAATAAAATCACTTCCTAAAAGATATTATTGATAATCATTAAAATTTTAATGTAAACCTTGGAAAAATTTCACAAAACACTTTTTTGTAGATTTAAGTAAGAAGATGCACTTTATCAGAATGTTAATCAGGTGTTGTTGTGTATTTTTGTATTACGTCCTAAATTTCAATTTGTCGCTATTTTTTTGGTCAAGAATATAAATATCCTTATCACCGTCATATACGAATTTATAAAGACTGTTTATAAAGCTAATAAATAATAAAAATATAAAAAAATAAATTACACGAGTGCATATTTTTTTGTATTTATTTTCAATATTATCTTGTTGTACTTCTAGTAACAATTATATCACTTCAGTGATATTATTTTTGTGTACTCATACATTCTCATTTTATTCCTGTTATTTAATTTGACTTAGGCATTTTTTTACATTAGCTCCACAATGTGAATGTGGCCCTGAGGAAAATAATTCCCCTAAGGGCTAATGTCATCTTTGGGGATGCTGTGTGGAGAGTATTTTTAGGAAAGGAAGGAGAGGAAGTTCTGGAAAGGAAAGGTGTATTAGGGGTGGGTAGGAATCTGGGGTCAGTATGTCCAGGAGTGAAGAAAGCATTAATCCATCTCTCCCACTGCGGCGCAAAGCGATGTTCCGAGAGGGTACAGTTGAGAAGTCAAAGTCTTCCTCAACCATTCTCTCCCGATCCGGCCAGTCGCTGGTGGGCAGACGCATCCGCCGCCAAGACCCGGACACACCTCACCCCATGAACCCCGGCACCCCTGCTAATTCACCAAACGTAGCGAACCACTCCCGGGCGGCGGTACCCATAACCGCCTCCCAAATTGATTGATCTATTCAAGTTCTGTTATTACATCATTGTAGGCCAGTTGCTTCATGAAACCGAAACAATCACAAAACTTGAATAGAACGTTAAGGCATTAATATGTAGCGAGATTTTTGGTCTATTTTAAATGAGTGATGTTTTATTAATTTTTTTCACAATTTTATCTTAATTATTATCGTTGTGCTAATATAAGCGCGCTCCCTCTAACATTGGTATTTACATATTATCTCCAATTCAAACTATCTTTTTCTTTTTTAAAACGCTTACTAAATACGAAGCCTTTATGTTGAATCTTGTGGTTTTCAATAAGTATTTCACTTGTGAAAGCACAATGCACAATGAAACAATAAATAAAACAAAAAACAATACGTTTTCACTGAGCATAACTTGTTCTGAAAAGAAAGTTAGTTGGTGCCCGCTGTGATAATCGACCAAAAGTTGTCATCGTGTCGTTTCAATTTGCCGAACAATTTTTGCAGTCAGAAATCTTCACCAGGAAGTTTTGTTTTTTCTTGAGATAATACGATACGATAAAAAAATACAAAACAGTTTTGCAGAAAGCTCTTTGTGTGTCCTACTTAAGGCTCCGTAGTAAGCTTTCAAAAGAAGAAGAAGATTGTTTGAAAGGAAGATACGTAAATACGAATGTTAGAAGAAGCGTGCTTATTTAAAATACATTTATAATTAAGCGAAAATTGTGAAAATGTTTAATAAACACGACTTGTTTAAAATAAAGCATAAATCTCTCGGCAAATGTCTAAAGTAGCATTTAAACATACACTGTGAGTTTTTCATAATTATAACGAGTTAATTAACAGAAAAAAATGTGTTTTTAATATTTTTCGGAGCGTGCTTCGAGGTTACTTCATTTAATTACAGTTTCGGCTCTGCAAATGTACAGATATTATTATCTAAAAAAATTGCAAAATTTTTTAAGAACTAAAAACAAAGTGTTCAAAGAAAATGTGTTATAATTCGGAAGAAATTCGGAATGCAGGATGAGTTCTGGCGTAGTGAAATTAGCACTGATTTTTTCTGTATGGCGTTATTTTTAGATCGATGCTTCCATTTTAGATGGATACCTACGTCATTTCTATCATGACGAACGGATGTTCGTAATTTTTGTTTGGCTGTAGAAAAATAAGTAAAGACGAAGTTTAGTATTATCAACTGAGTTAAACTAAACAAAAATATTTATTTTATGTTCAAAGCCGGGTAGTTTCTACTAACATTTTTTTTTAATTCCGGGCACACTATTTACGGTAGTAAAAAATGGTAAAACGAGGACAAAATAAAATAGGTTAAATTCCAAGAATTTCAATGAAGGCTGATCCCGGCGTATTGATGTTACGTGGAATTTTCAAATGAGAAGCCTCGTTTGGAGTAGATTATCAACATTTTGTTCCCTTGGAACGACATGGTTCTATCTGACATTTTTCAAAATGAAAGATGTAGTATTATAGTGTCTCTATTGTGAAAACAGTGATTTCATCCCGTTTAAATTCATTAGTCACATCACGGCAAGATGTTGATGCGTACCTATTTGACGCGCGGGCGAAGCTTGGAGATGATGTTGCCAGCTGATGCCATAGCCTGATGGTGAAGATCACGGATCTTCCTGGTCCTCATGTGAATCAGATATGAACGAAGCCTTGCGGGTGGAGACTAGACGAAAGGTCGGAGACGTGAATGGATATCGACGGCGAGCACGCGACAGGTGCGCGGCGTGTGCAGTGAGTGAGTATTAGATTGGACAACTGGACTGACTTAATAAGACTGTCTATGAGCGCAGCGGCTGCGTTTATTAGTGCGTCGAAAATGCTAGCATGGCCCTGAGCGGCCGATGTTCCATAGTACATTCTCGCATGGTCCATGCCAACTATTGGCGGCGGCAAGTTAGTACCCTATTGTAGTGTTTGCATCAAAATTCCTACAATTTTTCTTTTCTTTAAACCCTCTGTAAAATATGTTGATAAGTTTTATGTAAGTTAGCGGAAAATCATGAAATATGAAATAAAGTTCTATTCACAACCCTCAGTATCTTTTAGAATACTAAGTTCTCATTTGCAATTTATAAACAACCTAAGTTTTACTTTAAATACTTTCAGCCTTACTAAAAAACCTAGTGAAAATTTTATTCAATTGACAAACGGCCGCGGATGTGAAAACATTACTAATTAAAAATTTGTTCATTGAAAGAAATACACGTGGTTTCCACGGCCTGAGAGGGTAGTTTATCTCTGTTTTAACCTTTAATGTCCGAACGATATTTGTATTTTTTCCGTAGTATTTTGAATGTTCTATATATTTCTTATTTTTGAAGGTGTCGTAAAAACAAATACCATTTATGAAAACTAGATAAAATTACCTTTTAGATTTGTATATTTGAAATACAGTTTAGTTTTCAAAAACTGACATATTTTAAGATTCAAACTCGGAAATAAATGGAAAAAAATTTCTTACCAAAGTTTTTTTGACTACAACGTAGAGAAATTAAGAAAAAAACAAAATTTCAAAAACACAGTCCTTTTATGTAATAAATTTGGAAGGAAACTATCACCTCACTTTTTCCTCGGGCATACAATAAAAAAATAATAAAAAATTTCAAAGTTTTTTTATTGCTAAAAAACTACCTATAAATTATACCGTCTTTTAAATCAGATTTCTTGCATCTCTAAAGACGTTAATTACTTTGATGCATTTACCCACACATGTATTAGATAATATTATTTAAAAAAAAACACCACTGTCATAAAATTATCATAAAATAAAACCTTTAAATGTAAATTTGAATTCTCATGTATCATAAAAAAAAGTTTTTGACACTTCAATTTTCAAAGTACAATTATTGTTTTATAACTTGACCAAATCTTATGAAAAACCACACAACACACGATAAATATATCAATGATATAAATATAAGAGTAAATTATTCATATTAATAGAAATTAACCATCACATAAGTAATATTGGACACACAGAAATCATTTCGCGCTTCCAGCGTCTTTTTCGACCGCGAACACGAATGCGCAGGCGCAGCGCCGCCGCGCAACCTAGCGGTTATGAAGGAAAACAAACAATTTAGTACTTAAATATGCGTGGTTGCCGGATTTACAGTACGTTTTAAGACCAAATCTTATTGGTAATGTTATCGTGTTTTAGTGTATTTTTGTTTTATTCATGTTGCTGCAGCAACACGGGTAATCGGGCGTGCTGTGTTTTTTTTTTAGTAAGGCTGTTTATGTTTGTTCTTTAGTACAACAATGTTTCATTTGAAAATTTACACGTGTCATTTATCGGCCACCAATATAATATTAATGGAGCAATATGGCTGCAGTTGTGCTGTATTTCGAGCTCATTCCCTCAGGACAAAAAGATTCGATCTGCCCGTTCTGTCAAACTGAGAAAAAAATAAAACATCACATTTATGAAAAAAGATCATGCAGAATGTTTTGTCTTTACCTTTTTAATGAACATTTTAATATGCAAAAAAGTGACATTTAGCAAAAAAAAATAATAATCAGATTGAATTCTGTAGTTCCGAGTTTGTCTGACTTTCAAAGCAACAGTTCTATCCGGTTGTTTTTAATTTTGTACAGTGCACGTTAAACACAAAGAAAATTCAATAGTAATAAATTACAAAACTTGCAATGCACTTTTTCAGAAACATTTATTCGGAATTCAAACTTTGAACCTCAATATCTAAGTTTCATAAAAATGGCAGATGGATCCTTGTTGTTTCAAGGAAACTATTTCGATTCAGTTCCTCACAGACTCATAGCCCTTATCGTAATGGACATGGGTCGTGCGCTAAACTCCCACGTCAAATTACAATTTCTGCACAGCTAATATTGAAGAGCAGTTAGGTTAAAATTAATAACAGCTCTGAACATATCACAGAGTTCTTGCAACGTTTCTAGCGTCTCCATTTAATCAGAATGATGGATTGATATCTATGATGGCTTTATTACCTGTAATTTACATTTTCAAATAATGATATGTGCGCATGATTAATGGCGTAGTTCACGTGTCAAAACAACAAGCGTTAACTTTTTTTCTTTGTGTAAAGAAGCCTTATGTATTATGTATTTACAGATCTTCGTATATAATTTTGCAATTTTTTTTTGTCTCTAGTGGCGAAGCTCTCACCTCTGTAATAATGCCAATAGGATCAGTGATGCATTTTTTTACCTGAATGAGTACCTTTCATTGAAATACTGGCAGAATAAGCAAAAGTATTGCCACCTGCAGTCTGTATTTCTTCCAGCCAGCTATGGGAATCTTTTTTGTTAGTGTTCATTCCGCATAAGAGTCCCAATTGCTCCCAACCGTCTGAAGCTAGTGAGAAAATGGCATTCCCAATTGAAGTGTGTTGTGAGGCTGAAGGTAGTGGGGAGGGGAAGGATATGAGGAAAAGGGAGGTGGGGAAATACCTGGCAAACACGGCTTGAAGTGTCTTGATTCAAGCAACCTTTAAATTCTGAATGGTGGTCCTACACCGGGGCTATACCAAGAGTATATGGCGAAATACATGCCGCAAATGGTTCTATGCCAACTCAGAATCAAGTCAACTCAACACCTCTTTGAAAAGTCATTAAAAGCTATGAAAAAAAAATATTTTAAAATAACCTATATAGTCAATTGTGAAATTGTGTGTGCTTCTTCGTAGAGTTTAGAGGCTCCAGCCCAAAGGTGGCTGCCCAATTGAACGGTGGGCACATTATTTGTATAGGCAGGGAATAAAAACAGTTTTTCTACTATTATTTTACATATTTGCATGCTAACAGAAACTGAGCTCTACATTTTTAGACGTATTTATGCATAGATCTGCTAACCTACTGTGCAGTCGGGGGCGTCGTTTCGTAGGCACTGGGGTTACTAGAACAAAAAAACTTTACCTTAGTTCGTAAATCCGTTCCCTCATTTGCACAAATTCCAGAATTGCTTAATTCCATTTCTGTAGTGAACACCGCTTCAAGAAAACGCTAAGAATGCCTCGAAAATGGGTCAAGCAGCGGAACCCGTCAGATAAATGCATTCTTGTGTGAAACAATGGGCAAGTTCCTTAACTTCGGACTGCCGGTGAAAAAGATGGACTAATAGATCACACTCAATATATCAAAATGGAAAGCCATTTTATCTGTATTTTACTAAATTATTATTTAATTTTATTTATTTATTCTTGAAAATCAACAGATTTTTTTACATCTGTGTTTATAATAATCTTATAAACAAACAAAACAAAATTGAATGACAGATTTTCACATAAAAATATAACCAAAAACTACGGTTCCTGTGGTCTAAACATCGCACACATAAATTACAATATACAAAGGTAGTTAATAAACTACGCAGTAAATTTCAAAACATTTTATAATGAAAAAAGTGCCCTCACTGCACCAACAGCAGCAATAATCAATATATATATTATAAAAGAAAGTCCAAAAAAGCGTGCGGAACGCAAAAACTCAGAAACGAGTGCCAGTACGATCAAGAGAGTTATATAGTATGGTAGATCTCTATCCCCCCTAGGGAATAAGGGTATTCGTTTTTACCTAAAAGGCTTGCTTTTGAAGATATAAGGGCTGAAAGTTCTAAGAAGACTCTAGAAATTTCAAGAAGAGTCTGGAAGATTCCGGAAACTTCTAGAAAATTCGATAAAACTCTGGAATGTTCTGGAAGAAATGGAGAAGTATGTCAGCGAGTCTAGAAGGTTCCGGAAAGTTCAAGAAGGTTCGATAAAGCTGTAGAAAGTTCTGAAAGGAGTGGAGGAGTATGTCGGTGTATCTAGGAGGTTCCAGAAAATTCAAGAAAGTTCTATAAAGCTGTAGGAAGTCCTAGAAGGTTCAATAGGGCTGTGCAAAGTTCTGGAAGGAGTGGCGGAGTATGTCGGTAAGTCTAGATGGTTCCGGAAAGTTCTAGAAGGTTCAATAAAGCTGTAAAAAGTTCTGAAAGGTGTAGCGGAGTATGTCGGTGAGTCTAGAAGGTTCTGATGGTTCACGAATGCTTTAGAAAATTGTGGAAGGAGAAAGTTCTAGATGCTTTCAGAAATAATAGGCGGTGAGTCTAGAAGATTCCGGAAGTTCTAGAAGGTTCGATAAAGCCGAACAAAGTTCTGGAAGGTGTGGCGGAGTATGTCGGTGAGTCTAGAAGGTTCTGATGGTTCACGAATGCTTTAAAAAATTATGGAAGGAGAAAGTTCTAGATGCTTTCAGAAATAATAGGCGGTGAGTCTAGAAGATTCCGGAAGTTCTAGAAGGTTCGATAAAGCCGTAAAAAGTTCTGGAAGGAGTGGCGGAGGAGTCTATAATGTTGTGGAAAGTTCTAGAAGGTTCGAAAAAGCTGTAGAAAGTTCTAAAAGGCTGTAGAAAGTTCTGGAAGGAGTGGAGAAGTGCGTCGGTGTGTCTAGAAGGTTCCGGAAAATTCTAAAAGATTCCACAAAGCTGTAAGAAGTTCTAGAAGGTTCGATAAAGCCGTGCAAAGTTCTGGAAGGAGTGGCAGAGTAAGTCAGTGAGTTTACAAGTTTCCGGAAAGTTCTAGAAGGTTCGATAAAACTGTTGAAAATTCTAAAAGGTTCCGTAAAGCTGTAGAAAGTTCTGATAGGAGTGGAGGAGTGTGTCGGTGTGTCTAGAAGGTCCCGGAAAATTCTAGAAGGTTCCATAAAGCTTTAGGAAGTCCTAGAAGGTTCGAAAAGGCTGTACAAAGTTTTGAAAGGAGTGGCGGAGTATGTCGGTGACTATAGAAGGTTCCGGAAAGTTCTAGAAGGTTCGATAAAGTTGTACAAAGTTCTGAAACGAATGGTTATATATATATATGTCGGTGGGTTTAGAAGTTTCAGGAAAGTTCTAGAAGGTTTCGTAAAGCTGTAAAAAGTTCTGATAGGAGTGGAGGAGTGTGTAGGTTTGTATAGAGGGTCCCGGAAAATTCTAGAAGGTTCCATAAAGCTGTAGGAAGTCCTAGAAGGTTCGATAGGGCTGTACAAAGTTCTGGAAGGAGTGGCGGAGTATGTCGGTGACTATAGAAGGTTCCGAAAAGATCTAGAAGGTTCGATAAAGCTATAGAAAATTCTGGAAGGAGTGACGGAGTATGTCGGTTCGTCTTGAAGGTTCCGAAAAGTTCTTCAAGTTTCGATAAACCTGTAGAAAGTTCTAGAAGGAGTGGCGGAGTATGTCGGTGAGTCTAGAAGGTTCCGGAAAATTCCAGAAGATTCGATAAAGTTTCACAAGGTTCGATAAAGCTGTAAAAAGTTCTGAAGGGAGTGGCGGAACATGTCGGTGGATCTAGAATATTCCGGAAAGTTCTAAAAGGTTCGATAAAGCTATAGAAAGTCCTGGAAGGAGTTACGGAACACGTCAGTGAGTTTAGAAGGTTCCGAAGAGTTCTACAAGGTTCAGTAAAGCTGTACAAAGTTCTGGGAGGAGTGGCGTGAGTCTAGAAGTTTCCGAAAAGTTCTACAAGGTTCGATAAAGCTGTAGAAAAATCTATAAGGAGTGGCGAAGTATGTCGGTGAGTCTAGAAGGTTCAGAAAAGTTTTAGAATTTTCGATAAATCTAGACATTTTGGGAAGGAGTGGCGGAGTATGTCGGTGAGTCTACAAAGTTCCTGAGTTCTAGTCGGTTCGATAAATCTGTAGAAAGTTCTGGAAGGAGTGGTGGAGTACGTCGGTGAGTCTAGAAGGTTCCGAAAAGTTCGATAAAGCTCTAGAAAGTTCTGGAAGGAGCGATGGAGTATGTCGGTGAGCCTAGAAGATTCTAGATAATTCTGGAAGGTTCCCTAATCTTCTAGGATGTTATGGAAGGAGAAAATTCAAGAAGCTTTCAGAAATGAGTGGCGGAGAGTTTCAGTGAGTCTAGAAGGTTCTGGAAAGTTCTAGAAGTTTTGGATAATTATATTATTAAAAAAACAATTTGCATGCCGCTAAAACTCAAAGACGAGTCCCGATACGATAACGGGAGTTATATTGTGTGGTAGCCCTCTATCCTCCATCCATGAAGAAAGTTGCCGTTCTTACCTATAGGGCGTGCTTTTAAAGATATAAGGGCTGAAAGTTTCGCCCCGTTGAAATTTCTAGAACAGTTAAAAAAATTCCAGAGAATTCTTGAACATTCCACCACATTCCAGAACATCTCGGAACATTCTGGAATGTTCGGGATTAGGATGGAACGTTCAGGAACATACCGGAATAGCCCAGATCATTGTGGAACATTCCAAAACATTCCTGAATGTTGTGAAATGATCTGGAACATGTGAAGTGTTTTTTTGTATGGGGCTACCCATATGGGGTATATAAAGCAAGATCCGTCGTGGATTCGAACCTCAATTCAATCTTACATCAACTCCATGAGCGATGTCGGACACCCCAGTCAGAGTATTTGAGAGCATTCCACAAGTTTCCAGAACATCCCGGAACCTTCTGGAAAATTGTGGAATGTTCAAGAATAGGAAATCGGGAACATCAATGTGAAACATTCCAGAAAACTCTCGAATGTTTTCCTGAGCGAAGCCGGGTAACCCAGCTAGTCACTAATAAATACCTACAACCGTTTATTAAATGAATGGCGTGCAACTGGATGGGATTCATAGAAAACAACACGATAACTTCAGTATGATTAATTAATTATTCAACGTTATATTCTCAAGATGGCCGGCGTAGTCCAGCGGTAAGGCTCTTGACTCGCATTCCGAAGGTCGGGGAATCGAATCCTGGCGTGGAAAATAAATTTTATTTGATTCATTTGTTGTTTTCCACAATTTATTAATTTAAAATAATATAAGTATATTTGCGGCACGTTCCAGAGTGGAAGATACTCTCAGTATCGCCCTGGTATGAGACCACCATTCAGAATTGAAACGTTGCTTGAAATGGCATTAGCCGTGTTTGGTGACCAGATCTGAATAGCCAGGTACTTTCCCACCTTCACTTCCCTGTCTCCTTCCCCTCACAAAATACCCTAATTAGGGATGCCATAGTCTCACTGGCTTTAGACGGGAGCAGCTGAGACTCTTGTGAGGTATCACCATAAAAAATATATATTTTTGAATGTTCTTAAATAAAGACGAATTAAAGTGATTTTTCTCTGGTTCTAAATTGGGACTCTAAATTTGATCTCAGAAAAAAGGGGCGAACAATTAAATAGCCAATGGCGAACGATAAATAACAACTTGTTACCTTATATCCAAATAATACTCATATTATTACATCGTTAGAGTTATCCCAATTTTTTGTTACATTAGCTCCACGGAGGAGGCCCAGTGTATCCAGGAGTAACGGACTTATGAATCTATCCCTCCCGATGCGGTGCGAGAACGTCCTGCAGGAGAGGTCAAAAGGTCTCCTTTAAAATAATATCTTTCAAATCGTTCCACCACGAAGTAGGTGGACAGGCCAAGCTGCCCGCAAGACCCTGAGAAACCTTACCTCACGGAAAAAATGTCTAGGTCAAGAGATAACTCTGTATTTTACACTATTATTGTTCATTTCAACTGACTCTATTAATACGAGGTTTCCCGAGAATCCTATAACAAAATCTTAAGGGATACTTTATGGAAGAACTTTGTAAGAAAAGGTATGAATTAACCTGATACTTGCAGAGACCCGTTTTGCACAGATTGTAGAAAATAAAAACGAGCAAATCATACTCCAAACAAGCTTTAGAGCGCAAAATTAACCGTTTTCCTCAGGGAAATTTCATTCATATTTAAACGTTGAGGATATGGGCAGGAAGTGTTAATGGACAACCTTTTATTGAAATAAAAGTATATTAAACTCAGCATTCCTATCTGACGATTGTTGACATAAATGCTGCAATCGCCTGTTAAAATAGAGGATTCTATCAACGGTTTCTCCGTTACTGTAGGTACTGTCGAGAAATTTTTCACATGTTATTTTAATCAACAAACGCGCAAGAATTCCCATTTGCCAGTATGAGTACATAATCTTTCAATACATTCTCCTGCTCTCAAACAACAAGTTCATTGCTTTTGAAGTGGTATTTATTGCAGCAAGCTACCAGATAACAGAAAAAGCCACCAGTCTACAGTCCCGTGAATTGGACCTCTGTCGGCCGATATCAAAGGGCATTTAATGTGTTTCTTTACCCTTGACATCCCATCGCTATGTCGGTTGTACGGGGACTTTGATTCAAGTTGCTGAAGCGAGTTGCTGCGAACGTTTTCTACGAAGGAGGATGCGTTGATCGATCATGCATTTTGCTTTTGCCCGTGAATGAGAATTTATAGTATAGCGGTGCTTCTCGGTAAAGTAGATACAGTTGGAGGTGCAGTGAACAGTACAGGGATTTACTGGAATTCAAACTAGATAATTTGTCAGCGTTAGAATTGAGGACTGTTATAACAATGATGTCAATGATTGCGTTGCGATATTCTATTAGCTGAAATTCTAATACGAAAGCTCAACGGCTATGCTGATGTGGTTATTTCAGATGATTTCCATTAGTTCAACCGTCAGACGTTATTTCGTCATTTGCAATCGAAATAGTTACGAACGATGCTATAATTATTACTGTTAGTAATATGATTTTTTGATTAAAACACTTATCATTTTTTCACTTGTGGAAACAAAGGACACTTGTGGCAAAAAAACAAGTGGATAAAAGCTGTTAAGTTTTCTTGATGAATAAAAAATAATATGAAAATGGAATTCCACCATTAATTAAATGTAAAAAAATGGAAGTTATAATTATTAGTAATACAATAACCAATAATACTCGATCAAGTTTTGAGTTTTGAACGAAAAAATACGAAATACGTTTTTGTTTAAATCTTTAGGTTTAGTTTTTGTTGCTTGAGTGAAAAGTAGAGCTGATTCTCCTTTCGAGAAAATATAAAAAAAAACGTTGGTACCCGACCTATCTGGCCGGTCAGTGGTTGAGTGGGCATCGTATTTGGGTCCTACCCGGGCGTCGCACAGTGGGCGAAATGGAGAAAAAACGCGAATTAAGTGGTTTTTGCAAACGTTATTGTTTTAAATATTTATATTTTTTTTAGTGTAGCACGATAGTTTGTGCACTTTATGTGATTATTTAAATATGTCAATAGCGCTTGACAGAAGTTTGGCAAGGCCGCAAAGTGTGTCGTAAATTTGATGTTCGACATCGCGTTTTTCCGTTCTCTCCTACGCGTGAGCACATACGGTTGTGTATTAAGTGACGTTTAAATATATATAAAAAAGTTTTTTTTGTCTGATATTTTTCAAGATATTTTCTATTTAATTTACTAAATTATATATCAATATCACATGTGTGTGAGATTTGAACTCACATCTAATTTTCCACTATTTTTATATTTTTTTACTGTTAAAATGCTTATTTCAATTAGCATTTAGAAACAAAATATCGTTTGTACCCATTTATGAATATATACATATTGTAGACTGAAGTTTCACCTTTAATATCATATATAAATTGTGATCATCTTTTGTCCTCCGTTGAACAAAGTTTTTATTTTCAGGAAGGCCTATATGCTTTCCCGGAGAGAATTATTCGAGGTATTAAATGTACAGTGTATATTAAATGCCACTTCTGTGAGATGAAAGAAGTTTTTAATTAATTACCTAACACAAAAATACCACATGGTGGCAGGTTCGAACATTTTAAGCCCTACATTTTACAAAACTGGACAGTATTTTTCACTACAATCAATGAAGAAATGGAGTAAAAGCCGTTATTATTATTGTGAGGTTTAAAAAACATAATTTAGAGTGGTTGCAAGAAATGATAGTTGTCTTCAAACCTTTGGGTAGACTAATAAAACTATTTCAAGAAAGTGGTTCTACATCAAGGAAGAAAAAAGTGCATGATCTGTTAGAGTTAGAGTCACGCACTCTTGATGAACTAGAGTTAGAGTCACGCACTCTTGATGAACTCCAGTTAGCAGCAGATGTGAGTTTGCACAAATGTAAAATGGGGCTGCGATGGTTAGGTAGTCACAGTCACTACAAGCAAAGGTATAGTGATGGAGAATATCATGATGACTCTAATCTCCCTACAACGTCGTACAAGGGCGGATCCAGGATTTGTTTCTGGGGGGGGGCACAAGGGGCGGACGGGCAAACAAAATCAACAATTCAGGATTTTTTTCTGGGGGGGGGGCACAAGGGGCGGATGGTTACAAGTTCAAGTATATATATGGGAAGATTTATGAAAGTGTCAAAACAATAGAAAATTTTTATGTTTAATAAAGACAGTTTCTGCTTCTAAGTATGTACTGTGACGGAATCTCCACAGTACACAAAAATACCGTCTGGGGGGGGGGGCACGTGCCCCCGTGCCCCCCCCCTAAATCCGCCTGTGACGTCGTGGGTGCCAGTTCAGCTCTACAGCGAAGGAAACTAAAAGCAAGACTATTATATGGTAAAACCCACGGTCTTTATCTACAAGGTACTGCAAACCAATCAGATTACAAAAAAGAAACTCCCGAGATAATAAGAAATAAATTTTGCATATTGCGACCACTTCCTAAAAAAAAGGTTCTGTTTACCTCCTGAAGCTTTAAGCCTACTAAAAATTTGTTTGTGATTTTCTACCATTTTTCAATTAAAATATGTGTGTACCTAAATATTGCCCGTCTTTTTGTGTTCATAGATGTGAAATATAATATTTAAAATTTATATTTTTTTTGAAGAAGATAATAATAATAATCTAAACGAAAATATGAAAGATAACAAGAAACAGAAAAACAAAAAAAGATAATGGTCGCAACTGGGACTCGAACCCAAAACCTCTCGCCTATTTTTCTGTGTCTTGTTCTCTTTCATATTTTCGTTTAGATTTTTATTATTATCTTCTTCAATGATATATTACAAGATGCGAATAACCTTCGAAAGTTATAAAAAGAGAGTTTTTCTTGTAAAATTTAATAGGTTTTATTTGCCTAGATTTTTGTATATCTTCAAAATGTATTATTTTGTTGTTGTAAATTTCTACGGAAGAATAAATTAATAATTTTTACTTCAAAATAGTTATAATTCATTAATAAAATTAAAAAAAAATAAATTGCATTACTATTTAGTCAGCAAGGAATTAATTCGTGTTTTTTCTTCATTCCGTCCACTGTGCGTCGCGTGGTCGATTCCTCGGCTGGCTAAGTCTTCCATCACAACACAAGCAACATTTTCGACTTTCTTTGGTGGTAGTAAGAGATTTTCAAACATTGTTGGGTTATTCGTAACCAGGGAATGTTTGTCTTTCTTTCTAAAAGAAGAAAGTTTTTTTTTTCATTTAAAAGTATCTACATTAGTAAGTTAAGGTTTTTTGATTACGTACATTTTTTAGAATTATTACGATGCGGTTTCATATTGGTAGATATATTATATTATCAATTGTTTTTTTCCACTCATATAATCTAGAATCTAGACAACACATGGAATGCTCAGAGACGACACAGGCAGTGGCGCATAACCTAACGACCGCCTGGGCAGCCGTATGGGTACCAAGCCTCAACGGGGTCATAATCAAAATTTTAGAATGTAAAACGAATATGGTGCCCCTATAATTGATCACCCGACAGTTGGTTCCCTGAAATGTAATAATTATAATATTATAATTTTTTGTGCATTATTTACCAATTTCAAACCTAAAATTGACGTCTAAAATACCTTTAATAATAAGTTGGTATTTACACTGCCGATTTATTGTGTTTGAACGTTTATATTTACAGTATACAGACAAGTGGTTTTTCTTTGGTGCACATGAATGAAAATATGTTTTTTATAATATATTATAATAAAACTAATGTAAAACTTTATTCAACTTAATTTTATTCTACCGTAACCTGTTTCAGCTCGTTAAAGCCATCTTCAGACTGGTACAAATATTTCTTATTCTACGGTTTATATACACAACATATTGGGGAGGGGGAGAGGGAGGGTCTACAAGGATTTTAATCAATAATAATTATATTTGTTGCTAAGTGTATATAAACCGTAGACTAAGAAATATTTGTACCAGTCTGAAGATGGCTTTAACGAGCTGAAACCGGTCACGGTCAAATAAAATTAAGTGGAATAAAGTTTTATATTAGTTTTATTGTAATATATTATAATGGAATTCCACCATAAATTATCACTCTCAAAAATAGAAATACGTTTTTTACTTTTCTTTTTCGGCGGTACATCACCTCTGCACACCCTTTCGGGGACACTTAGTTATATTTTGTGAAAGCAGGTACACCGTAATTTCTCTAAACCGACTGCATGCCGAGGGGGCAGCTGTTCGATGATCAACTGTCGTGGAACCAAACATATAATAGGCAATATAAATTTAGCAAGTTTACCTCTAGATATTCTTTAACTGGGTGACTTTAATGTGATGTAATTTTTCCAATACTTTCTTGAAACGGTCTTGGAAAGATGCGGCTTAAGTAGGCACCATTTATTATTTTATATTTTGCTTTTTAAAGGACCTCACATTTTCAAAGGTTGTACAGGAATTCTTTAAATTCATCCCATTTACTTTTGCATTGTGGGCTCGGTAATTATTAGTCTTGCGCCTTTTGTCGCCACGTCACTAATATCACGTGCAGCATAAAACCAATTAACGACCTTGTAAGAGAGAAACATTAAACAACACATTTTATGTAATTGAGTACTTTATATTAAAGGAATATCTGATATTCTTTTGCACTTATAAAGTGGTAAATTAACTTTGAGAATTTAGTACGTAACGAGTTAATTAAGAATTTTATAGTTCTGCATTTTCAGTTTGCATTTATAGTTGAAATATAACGACGTTATTATAATTCAGTGTTGTCTTTAAAGCTGTCATGAAATGCTGCAACTGGCGGCAAAAAACTCTGCCGTCTAAATAAGTTGTGTAGATGTTTTTGTTGTGTTTCTCTCCACGTAAAAACGTTGAATAAATTGAACGTGGATGCTTTAGCAGGTGCCTGGAATAAGGCGGTGATTTAAAAAAGCTTTTGCGTCGTTTCTGACCTCTCTGGTTCAATGTTTGCTTAGCGTAGATTCATAGTCCCTTGAGAAATCGCAGCTACATAGAATATGCATCTTATGTATGGTCTCCTATTTATACTTTTAACTTATACTTAGTTTCTTAGATATGTTCCATCCATTAGACAACATATAATAGACATCTGCTACCCGGAGAACTATGTTATTCACATTTTTTATTTTTTATTTATTTTTATTTTTTTTTTATTTTTTATTGGCAATGCTGATTAAAAATACATATAAAGTTACATCAGTTACATAGTTACATAAGGTTTTAACAAAGAAATAAAAAATTGCCTTTCCTCACCATAAAGAGACAATGCTCTTGTGTTTAGTGAGGGATTTCAAGCTCAATTAGTAAATTAAAAGATCGTGTAAGTTAGTAATAATGGCTATTGTAAATAATAAGTAGGTTAAAAAATCATGTATTAATTTAAAAATAAAAATCATGAAGAGTTTAAAAAATCATAATATAAATTAAAAAATCATTATAAATGAAAGAATCATGTAAGTTAGTAACAAACATTATTGTACTTAGTAAGTTAAGGATATGTAAGAAAGAACAAAGATTTATACAATTGTAGACTTAGAGATATAGAAACTAAGAAATGAGAGAGAAAGAAGGAATTAACGATTTATAAAATAGCAGAAATTAAGATATAAAGTAAACATATTTGGGGCTTTTATAGCAGTTTAAGGTAATTTTTTTTAATTTGGACTTAAATTCCTGCATATTTTCGATGGCTTTTAATTTTATTTTTATTTTCTTTGCTTTTATATTACTGAATAACCTCACAGACTTCTCTCAAATGTTCAGTATTATAAATATCCGTGCCCCTGTTGAATCTACTCACTTCCACCATTTATTTCACCGTGACGAACAGCACTAACTATTGATATCATTAGCCATAAATAGTTATAACGATTTGTCTATTTTGTAGTTAGAGGTAAGATTGTAGAAATGTAATATAGATTTGTACAGCGCCCTTGAGGTGATTTTTTAAATAAAAAACGGCGCTATACAAAATATTATTATTATCCAAATATTATTATTATTCACCGCTAGTGCAATTTCACTGAACTGCCAACACAATACATATGCAGATCTATTCGATATTTTCATGACCTCTCCGTTCCGCATTAAAGCAAAAATAATTAATTGTGAATATAACCGATATTTATCTATTTTGTTTGTAAATGTTTGACTTATATTATGTCTGCAAAAGCCCTGCGGGCGTTTATACATAAATAGATGATTGGGAAAAATATTTGCCTACTAATAATTAATATTGTAAGATAATTGTATTTGATTGCCGTTTATGTGAAAAATCATTTCAAATGCTCTCTGGCCTCTCAATACACGCGGCACAAATTATTCTTATATTTTGATGATTTTTTCCGTTGTAATTTTTTTCGCGAAAACGCAGAATTTGGCAATTTCGCGCTTATTACGTGACATTTGCGACTTTCGAAATTTTATTTTTAGTTCTAAATATTTTCTTTGTCTACGAATAAACTGAAGTGCACCTAACTTCGCGTCGAAAACAACGCAAACTATGATTCTTTTTTCACAGCATAATCAAACAAAAATACCAAAAAGGGAACATCACATAACTTTTCTTGCAAAATAACACCACATTTCCCAAACACTAATGCGAAATTTTCAGACCCTGGTGATTTGTTCATTTAATGACTCTCAAAGTCTCTGACGACTTGATTGATGGAAACCTTGCACGCATTTGAAATCCGTAATATTATGTTACTTTATACACGATGTTCATATTTATAACCTACACATTATAGCCCATTCACATGATTCATTTATCGTTCATTTCGTGATTTCATTCCGCCTCTTTCCCTCGAAATGAACCGTGTGAACACGAAAGTGAATAGAGACAGTGCCGAATGAAGCATTCCAACAATGTTGGAATGCTTCCTTCGGCACTGTTCACTCGCAACCGGAATTTAACATCACGTGACGCGAATGATGTGTGTGAACACTCAAGTGAACAGTCTTTCACTCGCAAATTAGTCGGCCGAAATGTTCTGGCGTGAGGACGTGCAGCCGGAGCGGCTTAAACGTCAAAATGCTCCGTTTAGTTCGCTTTTCGAAATAACTCCTACACGTCTCATAGAAATCGTTGTTTCTCCCTTACTATCATAGTGAAAAATATGATCTAAACGGTATTTGAAAGAGAAAATAATGTTCTATATATTCAATATAACAATTAACCACAAAAGAATACGAATGTACACTTCTGTGGAACCAAAGTTCTGATCGAATTTGAAAAAAAAATTATATAACATTGTGAATTTTTTATGAATTATTTTTATATGAAATGACAAAAAAGTGAGGTGACAGAAACGTTTATAATTTATTTGTCTAACAAAATAAGTATGTGCTTTTATTTTTTTGTTACCAGTAATTTAAGTTAGAATAAAAGCAAGGAGAGCCGTTTTTTAAACTTTTAAAAGTTTACATTAAAAATTATTCTATTTAAAAAATTACGTGGTTATTTCTAATAATAAATTTTGGAAGCATATTTCATCACCTTTCCAAAACAGTTTTTAGTTTTTGGATACGTTCATAAATATTCCATTTATATGGATTTTATTGCAAGCCGAGGCCTATTTTGGAATAAAAAAATTTTCAGGGTGCAAAAATACTCGTAGATATCAGTTTTCAGGTTATTATTTAACCATATGTTCATTTTATGGTGCTGAAATTTATTTACTGTTTACAAGAATCGCCAATTTCTCATAATTTAGTTCGACGTTATCGGAAATGTCAATTGAAATCGTAAATATTCCCGAACGTAGCCGTCTGCGCCGGACGAATTCCTATGCGCGCCGCGACTACGCTCGACGACTTCGTAGCGAGAATGTCGAGTGAACTCTTCCTTCGAAGGAACCGTCTGAACACTCGGTGAACGAGAATGGAACATTTCATCGAGTAAACCTTCATCCGAGTGAACCTTGTGACTTCAGCATTACACAACGAACAAGTTTGATTAGTTTATCTGTACAAGATACAAGTAGTGTATGCAATAATATAAAGAAATTATTACATATGAACTGATATGTGAACATGAACTTAGGACAAGGTTGTTGTTGGCTAGAGTCCGAGTGATATTTTCCGTTCGAGACCCATCTGACATGTTATATATAGGTAATAATACATCGGGTATTACACGTCTCGCATTGTACAAGCGGTAACGGCGCAGCGTGTCGGTAGTGTCGGCACATCAGGCTTAATTAATTGATCGAGACTCTAGCGATGGATGATTCGTTATCACGTTATGCGGAGTTGTTAGCCTCATTGACGCCATTACCGCCAATACTACGACTATTATTGCTGTTGAAACTAGCATTCCTAACTTTAATCCCTCGGGCTTCGGAGCTTCAGAAAATTTCCGCTTCGCAATAAAATCCGAATAATGGAATTTATCCGAAAATTAAAACCTGTTTAACTTTGAAAGGTATTGAAAAACGCTTTCAATATTATTATTAGAAATATTAAATTAAAAAACCAAATTGACATAAATTTTTTTTTTTTTTGAATGCAAACAAAAAAGTTTTAATAATAGAGAGCCTTACGTTTTTTCCAGCTAAAATTACTGATAACGAAAAAAAAAACACATTTCATCAGACGTATTATAAAAATTATTGTCACCTCACTTTTTATAGATTCATAAAAAAATATGTTATAAAAAAATCAAATAGTTTCATAAATTTCTCTCAAATTGCGATCTGAAACTTTGGTTTCACGGAGGTGCACATAATTTCTTTTTGTGGTTAACTTCAAGATTCGAGTATAAAGCTTGGTGTTTTCTAATTTAGATCATATTTCTCAACATGATAGTAAGGGAGACACAACGATGTCTACGAGACCTATGTGCGCTGTTTGTGAAAAGCTTACAAATTCGATAGAAGATCAGTAATGTAAAAATCTCTGGTCTTAAATCTATTGAAGATAACAGGAAAGAATATTTCGGTAAAAAGGGAATAGGAAAAAACTTCAATTAATAGCAAGAAGAGCCAAGAATATCCTACAAGAGATGAGAAGAATCAAGAATAGGCTAGAAGAGACAAGAAGAAGTAAAAAAAGGCCAAGGAGAGAAAGAAAAAACCCAGAAGGGAGAAGAAGAACCAAGAAGAGAAGTTACAAGAAAAGCCACGAGGGGGCAAAAAGAGGCGAGAAGAGACGAGAAAATCCAAGAAAAGACAAGAATAGTCAAGGAGTGCCAAGAAGAGACGAAAAGACCCAACAGGAAACAATAAGGAACAAGAAGATCGAGAAGATTCACGAAGAGGCAAGAACAGCCAAGAAACACCAGAAATAAATAAGAAGAGCCGAGAATAGGTAAGAAGAAGGAGGCCTTAAAAAAAAAAATTAGAAAAACAAAATTAAAAAAAAAAAAAATCATAACGCTCAATCCATTCCTTTATTCCTGCCCATCCTAAATTCCAATATTGGCTTATTAGGTTGCCATGTATACCGGTCGATTAAACTCCAACCTCCTTCCCATTCCCAGAGCATGTGTTCCAGTCCTAACAAATCAGTGCTTCCTGGTGTACCGGTCTCACCGGGACAGGAGTGCTTCTGGCTGGGGTGGTACAATCGTATCGTATCGTATCGTCAAAAGGGAATGGAAAAAAATCTTCAATTAATGACAGGGCAAAATTATACCGAGGTGTTTTTTATGCATTTTCCTCACCTTTTATTTTCAGAAGAAAGGTATGACGTCTAAAGGAGATGAAAATTATTTGTTTTTACTACAGTTTCTTGTGTAATTATTTAAAGATGGTGTTGCCAAATGGCGCTGTGTCTAGTGCAAATATTTTACAATAAACTCATGTTTTAAAGCTCGACAGATTATTATAGAAATACTATTGCAACCTCAAAATAGTTGTGTGGTCCTAGAAATTCAATCCAGATGAGGCCGTACAAATTTTATGACGATAGGACAATTATTAATTGTTTAGGTATGTTATTCATAGAACTGAATTTAATTAAAAATAATTTGATATAAATTAAATGTAATAATGTTATTATAAATAGTCGACAGCAGTCATACCATCAGTATACTGTAATGTATTGAAAGAGCTTCTAAGTGATGCCGACATATGCCAGCAGGAAAAGTGCTTCGATCGATTGCCGACAGGGATGCCCGAGTAGGCGATGGCCGTGGTTCGTGGTTCTGGCTAGCCTACCGCTCAGATTCAATTAGCCGCTAGTACAGGCAGGTCGTGTGATTTTCAGCATAATTATTGTAAATATGTAAACTCATAATAAACCAATTTGTCATTACAGACCTATTGTTATTGAGAATAACCCTATAGAATTAAGAACACATTATAATAATAATAAATTTGGACAACTTATATAGCGCTGTTTTTGCGAAAAATCGCTTCAAGAGCGCTGTAAAATATTTAATGTGGGGAAAACAGATTTCAAAGTAACCCACAATTATTGTCTCAATACCTATTTAACCTGTAATAATCAATTTAGGCATCTTCAATATTGAAATTTAGAATTATACAAAAAGTCGTCTCAAAGGGGTCTAAATTGAGTTTGAAAATGACCTTGTACACCGAAACAGCTGTCACAATAATTACAAAAACTAATATACCGTAGATCAATTTCATACACACAGATTATCCACATTTTCTTCTGACACACTTACACTTGACCACCGTAGGTATATCAGTAATAATAAGTTCATAAATAAGCCATAATTCCTTGAATATGAATCCTGGAAGTTAAATAAAGCCTTTCACTAAACTCAAAAATAAACCAGAAGATTGGTGTTGTGTTTATAATACGAGTTATTAAAGTTTCCAACATTTCAGGCATTCGCGAGGAAACTGTGCTTTTCCACTTTAAATAAATATAAACAACGCCTTAGTTAGCGGTTGCAAAATATTTTAAATACTTAAAGACGTTTCCTCGGGAAAGTTTTAAATGGTTTCTTAGTCTCGGAGGAATTTACGGTCTCCGGCTTCCTGATGTTCCCATTATGTATTTATCTCGCTCTCCACACAGACTTCTTAATTAGAGAAAGAGGGACAATATTTTTGTATATTAAAAGCAAAGAAAAACGAGCCACTCAGTTCCTTAATACGGAATGATAAACTACAACTGTATTGATTATTAATTTGAAGTTCTTTGGGATGGAAAATTATTATAAAACGTGAAAAATAAGTATGTCAATTTAAGCATCTCGTGATAGAACTGCAAAATAGCATTAGAATATCGTCTACGAATTTATTTGGACCACCAGAAAACAAAAAATCAGAGTATGCAATTCACATGGGGTAGAAGTGAAACCTTTAGAAAACTAAAATAGACAAGAGTGGGGAGGCTACGAAGCACCGCACAAAGAGTTGATCGATAGGCTATGAAAGCATTGCACTCTAATCTATACATTTGGTTATATTATTTTCTTCTTTGGAGTCACTAGATGTAGCTTGCTTTTATGTGTTCTTATGCCTGTTCATTTTGGAGTGGTTTGAAGATCCTATTGATTTTACAAATTTTTTTTTTTTGGATTTCGTGTGATTTCATCCTCGGTCCGCCAAATATCTGCAGAAGTTCATCAGGCGCTTTATACCACTACACCAACGAAGATTTGCATGGGACTGTGTATTTATCGTATTATGTTGGAACCAAGTACCTACCCGGGAATGAAATAAATATTTTATTGCTATTTCATTTCCTCGCAGGCTAAATCCTATAGATGTGTGTTTTTTGTGTCGCACGTTTCCGTTTCATTGAGTTTCAAATCACTACTGTGCTAAAGAAGTTTTCACTAATAATACTTTACTTATTGTTGCAGATAAAATATGACCACATGTAAGTTATAATATGCGTAGATTTTTTTATCGTACATTTTTTTTTATCGTGTATATTTTAAAATATTATTTAATAACTGTTTTTTTTTATTATTTGAATGTTACGCATTAAACAATTTTTATTTGATGATGATATTTTCCTGAAGAACATGATTTTTATGAAAAAAGAAAAATGAAAAATATGGAAATTATTCGAAAAATTTTTAGTGTCTACAGGCATAAATGGTAAGATGACACAGCGCTCTTGAGGCGATTTTTCGCAAAAACAGCGCTATATAAGTTGTCCAAATTTATTATTATTATTATTATTATGAATGTTTTTAAACCCATAAATTTACATTTAATTAAAGCAAAAGCAAATATTTATTTATAATATTAGGTCCTTACATATGAAATTGGCGTTTTGTATGGGAGGAACATTAAGTCGATTTTTTTAAATATAATATATTTATTTAATCAAAGTATGTACCATTGCTATCTATGCACTTTTGCCATCTCATAGGTAGTTCATCGATCCCTTTACTAAAAAACCCATTCGGACGGGAATCAATAAAATCTTTGAAGGCGGTTTGGACTGCCCCATCGGAATTGAATTTTTTCCCTTGCAGGAAGTTATCCAAATTTCGAAAAAAATGGTAATCTGTTGGGGCAAGGTTCGGAGAGTACGGTGGATGTCTTAGACATTCCAATTGAAGCTCCTCTAATTTGGTAGCCGTCTGTTGTGCAGTGTGTGGTCTAGCGTCCTAATGCGCGTTTGTTGAGTTGCTTCACTCAATTCGTGAGGTACCCACCTTTCAAGCATTTTCTCCTTCCCAATTTGTTTCAAGTGGATTAAAACAGTTTTATCACTAACACCGCAGCCTGCAGCTAACTCGGACGTGGTTTGCGATGGGTCCGCTTCCACAATAGCCTTCAATTCTTCATTATCAACTTCGGTCTCCGGCCGTCCACGGTCTTATTCTGCAGGTCGAAATTTATAGAAGAAAAACGTTGGAACTAAAAACGCACTGTGTTTTCTTTTGCGGCACCGTCGCCATACATATCATTAATCCTTCGAGCCGTTTCTGCAGCACTGGTGCCACGGTGGAACTCGTACTCGTAAATAATGCGATATTTCAAGTTTTCCATTTTGTAAACTAAGTGAAGCAAAGAAAAAAAACAATTAAGGAAAAAAAAACATATGATTTATAATTTTCGAAACACAAATACATAAAGTAAATAGCTGTATAAATTTGAATTTGGAATTCCTAACCAAAGAGAAGATATTTGAGATCAAAGTTGCCAGTACGGCAAAACGCCAATTTCATATGTAAGGACCTAATATTATATTGCTGGCTGGGGTACCCGGCTTCGCTCAGGGAGATGATATGAGATTGAACTGACATTCGAACCCACGACGGATCTTGCTTTAGATACTTCTTCCAATGAGTAAACCCACCAAGACAAAAAGGCTTCGAGTAGTCCACAATGTTCCAGAACATTCCACAACATTCGAGAGTGTTCCGGAATGTTCCACAATGATCTGGAATGTTCACAAACGTTCCAGGCTATTCCTAATATTCCACTTCTTTTCAGAATGTTCCGGGATGTTCTGGAATGTTGTGGAAAACTTCCGAATGTTTTGGACTATTTTAGAAATTTCTAGAGGGCTAAACTTCCAGCCCTTATACCTTCAAAAGCACGCCCTTTAGATAAAAACGTGAACCTTCTTCATGAGGGATAGACGGCTACCACATCAGATGACTCAATCTTACCGGGACTCATTTCTGTGTTTTAGCGCACGCACATTGTAAATATTCCTTTGTAACATATATTGATCAACAATTATCAAGCAAAGATATAATTTAAAAAAAGAAACATAAGAAAAATATGTTTTTGCTACCGAGATTTGAACCCATAAATCCCACTTGCCGGAAGGACGTAATTACTATCAATAATTTCCCAGACAATATCTCTTCATTACGTCTGTATTATATTATGATGTTATACTGTAAATGTATACTGTACTTTACCTTGTAAAAAATTGATGGATTCCTCTATAAAAAAAGAAAGAATATTTTTAGCTTTCAAAGAAATGCGTACGTAATAAAGAAATACGGCAAAAGAAATAACTCTAAAAGGAGTTACATATTCAAACTGATGAATTTTTATTGCTGTGATGGTAGCGTCCGAACTAAAATCGGATTTAATTTCATTTAAAGTTGTAAAAATTATGAATATAAATATTTCTTTTCAATCTCAGATAGTTGAATGATTTATGTTCTTTTTTTTATTTTCAAGTAAAAACTAAAAAAATGATATTTTTTCATTTTTATTCAGTGTAAACTTCGTCTATCTGATAACTATATAATATATCAAACAATATAATGATAATAGTTGTTATAGAAACTAGAAAGGAGAACTTCTTAATTTATTACCGAAGTTTCAGAATCATTGTTAGAAAATATTCACCTAAACTCGTTTAATTTTCTTTCCCATCTCCTTTCTTTTCCTTGTGAATTTTATAAGATGTATAAAATATATATTTTACCTATACTTGGTGTCAATCATTGTATGCAAATGAAATGTTATATCGAATGAAATTATGTGTATTTAATATAAGATTGTGCTTTTGACAGATTGAATATATTTATTATATTTTTTAATCTTGTATTACCTCACATCGTCATGTGTGTTAATAATTTGCCAACATAAATATATATTTTGTAAGTTTAAGCATCACTGGGAGGCGGGTAAGGGAACCGCCGGCCCTTGAACCATTACTTTTGCCATAAGTCAAGTGATTCGCAACATTTGATGACTTAGCAGAGGTGTTCAGGTTCATGGGGTGTGATTTTTCCTGGTTTGTGCGGAGGCCGGATCGGGAGAGACTGGTTGAGGAAGGCTTTTATATCTCTCCAATAGGACTCTCTCAAAATATCGCCTTGCCTTAGTGAGAGGGTTGGATTTATACGTCTACGTTACTCCTGGACGAACTGACCCCCAGATTCCTACCCACCCCTCATACTTGTTTCCTTCCAAGAACTTCCTCTCTTTCCTTATCTAAAAATACCCTCCAAACAGCATCCCCAAAGATGACGCAGGCCCTGAGGGGAATCATTTTCCTCATGGCCTCCTATGTAGAGCTAATGTAAAAAAAGTTAATTAAAAACTTAACATTAATGATTGAGGTCGACATTTTACCGTGCTTCTTTTACAAAATAAAAAAATATTTTCCAAAGCAATAATTTCTTTTGCAATTTTATCGTATGGGACGGCCTGCTAGATGCATGAGAAATTAATGTGTGCTTGAATTTTTTCCTCGAAGACACTCTAATTTGTTTTACACTTTTCGTTTCGTTTCTGTGTACGCGATTCCATTGTATTTTTGTAGTAAGAATTGCTTTTTAATTTTGTTTCGTTTTTAATGGATGCTACCAACATCTTCTCCATCGGACAAAATGTATTAAAACATTTTTTATATCATGATCATTATCTAAATTAGATCATTTATAGTCGGTTAAAAGTACCTGCTTAATGGTGTTAAAACACGGTTTTACGCACTCGTTGTCTTTCGACACATTGAACAAATGGACCTTAAATACCTCGGAATCACCCGAAGCAGAATAGTTTAAAATGAGTAGCTACAACAGTGTGGAGGTCGCCAGCAATATTTTACCAAATTTCGAGAATATCCGTAAGATAAAACTGCAATATTAAGCTAAAGTACTTGGAATATGGGATTAATTACGCTTGTGGATTTTTAAGCAATTATTTGTATTGGCTAAATTTTGGACATCGCAAAATGTGATAGGTACCGTTTCAGTGTTGCAAAAATTAATGAAGTGGTAACAGCCGCAATTTTTTCGTTCGAATTCGTTATGTAATGTATTTCATCCTAGAATATGCCTAATTAGATCACGTAGATATGTTATCATGTAACATGTTAAATTGTTTTCCCATTTAATTTTTATTTTGTCCTATCAAGTACGTGGTTACTAGCTCCTGTGGTTTATTTTTTTATATGGAATCTAGTTCTTTACGTTTACTAGCAGTACCTACTCACCATAGAATAAAGAAGAATATAAGAATTGCGACGATCACGAAATGTTTCGTAATTCAAAAGTCTGACAATTCTTTGCTTAATTTTCAAATGCAGTAAACTGAAAACCAAGCCAGTAGTTATTATGTATTTAAAAAATTCAGATAAAATTTTCGCTGCACGAATCCGTTAGCTATTTGTCAATCAATTATTTGCTTAATTTCCTCCTAATGACTATCTACAACAATGAATATTTCCATGTCATTATTACTGGAAAATTAACAATCTTCCATTCTTGTTTAATCTCGTGTAATGGCTTAAATATTTCCACGTATTATTATAGACTTTACTAATATCTCAAAATGTCTATCAGATTTTCAAGAAAACCAATGATCTTTAATTACAATATTGATAACAATACTCTTGAGACATTAAAACAAACTAAAGGCATCACATTTCAATCATATCTTTCTTGTTAACCTAATAACGGAAATCTCTAACAAAAGCTTACAAATTTTGGGATTTATAAAAAGGCTAACTTGAAATTTATACAATAAGTACTAAAGTGTACCTTATATTTTGCCTTTGTTAGAAGTCAACTTGAGTATAATTCTCCTCTCTGCAACACACATTATAATATTTATGTTCAAACTATTGAAAGAATACAAAATAAATTCTTACGATTTCTAAATTTTAAAATGGGAATTCCAGAAATTTTATTGAACTACAAACGACTACAACACTCTTTTCAATAGAGAACTCCAGTCCTTTTTTTATTTTTTTTTATGAATAATGACCTTCTAACTTAAATAACTGCATTTTTATTTTTATTTTTAGAGTTAGTTTAAATAGTTAAAATAATTTTCAAAGTTTTAATTTTTCTAGACCCCCCGAAAACCACCGGAAATATGGTAAATCGTGTGACGTCATCACTGCTGAAAAATTAGTATAGGATTGGGCAATCAGCTGATCTACTGCCGCCATTTTGAAATCCGTTGTTCCGTTGTTCTGTTGTTCGAAGTATTCTCCATTACTATTTTTTTTGTGCAGTAGTTTTTCAATATTTTAAATAATAGAGATAAACTAATAGAGATACCTCTATTCTTGATACTGAATTATTTAGGCTTAAATATTGTTTCAATTAACACAATAACTAAATCTCTATAAACAGAATGAAATAAAGAATAACATGAAATGTTGTTAATACCGATGGCTTTTGTCATACCTACATAATCAAAATTTCAATACAATGACTGGTGACGCGTGACGTCAGCACTAACCATTTCAGTAATACCAACTTTACAGTGTGTTTTGACGAGAGGTTTAAAAATGCACTTTTTAATATTTTTTTAAGAACTCTACGTTTAATATTATGAAATAAAACTTATATATTCAGAATCAGCGTTTATTGGTCTATATGAACATATTTTTTTAAAGCCATAATATTTTTCACTGGAGTTCCTTATTGCATAAATATTCTTAAACTGTCAAACAGACGGATTGTCACAAAATAAAATAAAATAAAAATAAGTCACCGATTTGGTATTTCTAAATAAAATATTAAATGATGTAGTTGACAGTCTAGAATTGCTTGCATCGATAAGCTTTCGAGTTATAATTCGCGAGATTCTGCGCGCTCCTACAGTCCGCATGCAGCAGCACCAGAACTACTTAGAGCCTAGTCTAGTTTATTCAGTTTAATATTCATTGTAACTTTTGAGATAACTTATTAATTGAACTAGTAATTACACGGACCTATAATTTTCTTGGTAGAACCCAACACATCTTGAGTTGTCTTATTTTGGAAATAGGGAGAAGTAATATTATTATTGATGTTTCACCAAAATGTGTTGTTAAAAACAGCCAAGTACTAAGAATTTAATTTTAGTGTTGAGTTATGAAGTGTTAATGATTGCGACCGTCCGTTATTTGTTCATGTTTCACAGCGCTGGAGTACGGTTGAATAACTTAAAAATTACATTCCGAGGCTTTATTCTCCGAAATGAGCTTCACCTTATCTTCATCCATCGTCCGTTCTTTGTCTATATTACAAATTACAACCGGCCTTCCTTAACCAGACATTTTAAAACATTAGTCACGCAACACAATAATAGTAAAGGTAATAAAAGAAATGAGGTTTTCACACTTTCCAAGCGCCAGTAGCCACGTGATGCTTGTAATGTTGTACCGCCATTTTGTAAAACAAAAGCCAATCGACCAATGATTATCACATCCGGTTCCGGTGGACATTTGCATTTTACGTCATCTTTTGTGTTTGATTCATTCCTGATATGATCGGAAATTAGTCAGTTCTGTCACGTTACAAGAGGAAGCGCAGGATGAATCAACGGTCTATCTGAGATTGGGACGTACGTCACAGGACGAAATTATCCTTTTGATTAAAAGCGTAACCTTAATAAATCAGGTACGCCGCATAATTCATATGTATGTCTAGTAATGTTACATTGTCGTGTAAACAAACTTATGGGTCCGAGTGTTTAAACACGGTGTAGATTAATAACAATTGACAAAATTTTTAAGTATTTATTTTTACATTGTTGTACCAATTTACGATAAATTAGTCATCCTTTTACGGTACAAGATTTCATATTTCAACTCTCCCAATATTTGAGAAGATATCGATTGTCCAGTTGATTACTCAGACATCTCCGAAAAAAACGAAATTTGAGTTAAGTATGCAGTTACAAGTAAAAGTGTAGGTACCATCTATCTGAAATTATATTTCTCATAAACACCACCAAATCAATTGTAATGCAGAACTTGTAGTGAATTAAATAAAATTTAAATAAATGAAGACAATATAAGCGAAACTCAATCGAAAATCTGGAAACAGAAAAACATATTGACACCTCTGGGAGGTCCCAGATTGAGTTTCGCTTATATTGTCTTCATTTATTTAAATATTACAATTTGAGGTTTTACTCATAATGTTAAAATAAAAAAAAATAAAATAAAAAATAAATTAAATAAAATGTTGATTTTTTTGGGTTACTAGTTACTAGTAGGTAGTAAGATATTTTAAAATGTCATTCTAATGTACCAGATCACCATATTTAATATGTAAAACATAGACACATGTAAATGTTTGTCAATGGAATTTCTCATACAAATTTTACCTATGTCAACCAATTTAAATATATTTTTAAATACTTCGTAAAAATCGATAACTTTACACAATTGCTAATTATTTGACAGTTGGGATGACAAAAATATGCACTGAAAGAAAATACAAAACACTCGCAGAAAACGCAATGTATATTATGAGACTCACTTAAATCATCAATTACTCGATGTTCAATGTCAACCAAATTGTCATTGCTCTTAAAGATATTGAAAACATACATTCATAGACTAAAGCTGATATTGCTTGCAAAACACGTACATAGAGAATGTTGGTCTTATACGATTTGCCGCCTTATTGTGTCGTTTAACGAAGTCGCAAGAACTGTCTTGAAATCTATTTCTCATACCTACTCTATTTGCTAGTGGATGAGTTATAATTATTATTGTTCTTGTGTTGATATTCATAAACTAAAAATAGCTAATTGTTTGTTTTCTTTTTTGTTTCAGGTGAATATCTTTGATGCTTCCATTCCCAACAATACCCGCAAAAGCTTCTGGTAGGAAGTCTTCGATAGTGTGATATTGTCATCTTTCCAAATCCTTAGTGATATTGCATTCAATATTTAACGCAACATCCTTCAAAGTAGGTAGGTACAGTTTTGAAATTATAAGATTATTATAATTTATTTCTAAGAGTGGTTTGTTCTGTACCTCTCTGTGTCCTGTGTGGAGAGCTGCAGACACGAACGTAGCGCCCATAGACGTATATAATATAACTGGATGGATGACTCTCTTTGCCTCAGCGAATTTTGAGCGGTCCACCGGAAATCGACGTCCGCCATCTTGGAATGGTGCATAACAAGTGCCAAGTAAGCCATTTCTACACCAGCAGCCGTCTAGTTTGAAGCAGTTTTAAGTCATATTTAATTAGTTTTAAGTAATAAAAATCTCACATTGTGTGGTGGGTCACTTTTCGGATAAGAGGTACATGTTCCCACAATTGTCGCACGATCTCGAAGCTGAATTTCACGGGGGTGAAGTGGTCCAAATTTATCTCACCGAGGGGGAGGGGGGGGGTCTAGATTGGAATAAAAACTGCTCACGTAATTAATGGATGCCCCCTTAATGATCTAAGACAATGGTAAGATTATCACAATATGTAGTTATAAAACAAAGTACAACTGTAGACTTGTAATGCCCTGAAAGAAGTTTCATTATTGAAGTTTACTTCGAATGGATTTTTTATTTATTATTGAATTTTTAATTTTACAATATTTTTTTTATTTAAATCTTACAAAACTGATCAGTTTTATGGTAAGAAATCTCTCATTTTTATTAATTATTTGCTTACAATAATATTAAATATTAGATATTTTGGTGCGTAATACATATTAATTACTTAAAAGTGTACCTTAACTTAACATTAAAATACTTAACTAATTATTATAATGCTTATGAGCATAATGTACGATAATTATTATTAATATACAAAGTCGCAGTTTTACTTTATTACAATTCGTTATGCAACACAAAAAAACAAAAAGAAAAAATGTTTAATAACATTTTTTAGTAACAAAAACCTTGGAATTTGCGAGTTCCCTCTAAGAAGTTCCCTGAGTTCTCGTATCTCTTGCCCATTTTGCATATGGCGGCCGTCGAAACCGGAAGACCGGCCAATTTACGCGACTCATCCATCCAGTTATATTATATACATCTATGGTAGCGCCAGTGATACGTGGTCACTCAGGTTATTCGTAAACCGGGAATGAATTATCTGTATTTAAAAAACAAACTCACTCCTCTCTCTCCTTCCACTCCCCGAAATTTTGAAAATTTATTTGCTTTAATTTTTAAGGAGAAAATATAGGTTTCAGGCAGTAATTACCAGAAATTACCTGAAAATGTGAAAAATCGCTTTTTCCCAACTATTTCTCACAGATTAACATGAGCACCTTACAAATATTTTTTAAAAACTTAAAGCGAACAAAAAATATTTAAAATTAATGTTACACGGATAAATGAGGAAGAGTATGCAATGTTTAGTATATTCATGCCGTTTTATTTATTGGAAAACAGCTTTTAATATCCGATTTATAACGCTCCCCGGCCTCTGACTCTGGACATTTGGACTCTTCTATTATTTTATTAATTGTTGGTCTATAGTAGTAATTTTATTTGAACAGCATGATGTCCGACATGTGTGTATTTATCATATGGAATAAATTATATATAATTTAAAATAATATTTGTAACGGTTGTCAGCACTTCTGCCGAGATCAGAGGGCGTGACGGAAGTAAACTTATCACACTCCATTCAGGGTTTTACCCGGTTCTTTGTTGTTTTTTTTCAGTGTCGTATGCAGGAAAGGAGATTTGATGCTTATTTTAAATGTAAAATTTTTAATTTGTTCAATTTTAAGAATGAAATTTTTTTATGAAATGACCTTCGAAAAGTTTAGAAATTCTACTAATGCGAAATTATCAATCGTTATTTTCATTTTACTGCATTTTGTGATTTACAAATATTTCAAAAAAATTGAAATTAAAACACTTTTTAACTTATTTCCACTTATTTATTTCACCAGTACCGGTTTCATCCTATTATGGACGTATAACAGAACAATAAATAAACTCATAAAGATTTGTCACTTTATGGATATGAATGATTATCTGAAAAGGCAGGCCGTCATGATGGAAAAGTCGTCTTCTCTAAAACAATATCTCAAATAAATGAAAACTAAATAAAAAATCGATAAATTGACTTTCTATAATACTTTCATCGTACCCGAAGTTAATCGCGGAATACAAAATCTTTAAACTAATTCTAAAGGAATCATAATGATACATATCTAATAAGCACATGGGGAGCTTTGTCCTTTGCCATTTGCTCGAAAATAGGGTCGAACTTAGAAGTGTCTAATCATTTTAATGTAAGAAAACATCCTTAATTTTGTCAGAGACTTATTATCTTATTTTATTTTATTATAGTATCAGCACGTATCACAGCATTAATGTAAGAAAACATCCTTAATTTTGTCAGAGACTTATTATCTTATTTTATTTTATTATAGTATCAGCACGTATCACAGCATTAATGTAAGAAAACATCCTTAATTTTGTCAGAGACTTATTATCTTATTTTATTTTATTATAGTATCAGCACGTATCACAGCATTAATGTAAGAAAACATCCTTAATTTTGTCAGAGACTTATTATCTTATTTTATTTTATTATAGTATCAGCACGTATCACAGCATTAAGATAACGTAAGCCGTAACGGCGATCACAAGCATTTTCAAAGTTAATTTTTTCGAATTTTAATCACTCTGATATTAAGTTTTGAAATTTTTCCAAGACCTATTTGACCGATTTTTTTAACCAATTCGTCTAAATTCGACCAATTCGACCACGGATGTCCTCTCCCGGCAAGGGGTCAGATAAAGTCTGAAGAGTTTTCCCAAATCCTATTTGCGCCCCGTAAAGTGAGAGCCTTATCGGAGACCTTATATACCCGGCCTCTGAGAAAGTGGAATAAGCTGGTTATTTGAACAACTTGTCACCAGTACCAGCATTAATACTAGTACTAGGCTAGATGGACACTTTGAAGGCCTGATTGCCTGATTGGATAATGAACGGATTTGTGGTTTCATTCCTGTGAGTTCTTATGAAGTTGTAAGTATCGTCTGCTATTTCTTTCACTGGATTTTCGTGGTAACTTTTTTTCATTGGATTAAGTACCTAACTGTCTAAAAAAGTTAGCCTCAATCTGTCTTTTCTAACTGAAAGCTTCCAATAATCAGTTATTGAAGTAAAAACTTCTTTAGCACCGTTGTGATTTGAAACTCGGTGAAACGAAAAAGCGACACTAAAAAGAGACAAACAGATATATCTAAAGGATTAAGCCTGCGAGAGAATGAGGTGCTTCGTTGCCCTCCCACCCTTGTCTACTTTAGTTTTCTGAAGGTTTCAATTCTACCGCGTGTGAACTGTACACATGTAGTTTTTTGTATGTTCACAGTCTTACAACCTATAAACTATACCGTGAAAGACCTCCGCTGCCTTTTAACCAGATCTTCGGTCATTAGACTTTCAAAATGTCCTTGGGGTTGATTCACAAAAACTTGATTATTAAAAAATCTACTTTACTAAGCCGAAAAGTGTGCCAAATTGTCTGTTTTCAATTTAACGTAAATCAAATTAAGTATTTTAGTTTTTATTACTGTGACAGTTAGTTGCTTTGGCATTCAAGGGCATTATCAAATGATGGTTATGACGCATTTACTTTGCTACGTTTGGTGACTTACTTCACTGGAGTGCCCGGGTTCGTGGGGTGAGATTTGTCTAGGTCTTGGCGACGGATGCGTTTACCCAACAACTGCGTCGTAGGCCGGAAACGAAGAGGCTAGTTGAGGGAGACCTTTTGACGTCTCCAGCCGGACTCTCTCGATCCACCGCCGTTGGAGTGATGGATGCATACTTCCGTCACCCCTGGACAGACTGACCCCAGATTCCTACCCACCCCTCGTATATTTTTTTCTTCCCAGAACTTCCTCTCCTTACTAACCCTCCACACAGAATCCTTAAAGATGGCAAAGGCTCCGAGGGAAATTGTTTACTTCGAGGCCTCAAAAATATATAATTTAAAAAAATCAGAGTTTGCAATTCACTGCGATCCAATTTTATCCAGCTTACTTTAAATCAAATCTGTGATGCATTGAATAAGAATAATACATTTCATAACTTATTTTTTTTTTAATCCAAAAGATATCTACATAATATATACGTATACATGTAACATAAAATAATGTAATGTAATGTAAATATCAGTTTAACCCCTCAGACTAATTGGTTCACTTTTCGGAACAATATAGGTCTCATAGAAATCGTTGTGCTCCTTACTATCATAGTGAGAAATGTGATATAAATGATGTGAGAAAAAGAAAACATCACGTTTTATATTAAAATCTAAAAGTTTACCACAAATTGTACACCTTTATGAAACCAAAGTATCAGATCGCAATTTGAAAAAAAATGGATCTTTGGGAATTTTTCAAGGTATCGCACGTTTTCATCCTCCAACAAAATATCCCAAGGACAAAACATCCTAGGACAAAACATCCCCCGACAAGAAAATAAGGCGACAGAGCAAGAAATCTGCAATTTCGATTTAAATTTAAAAATTTGTAGCCGAGAGGTTTTGATGGGTTAGGTTTTGTTGAGTTTTGTTGAGGTTAAGATATTTTGTCGGAGATATTTTGTCGGGGATATTTTGTTGGGGGATGTTTTATCTGTAGGATATTTTGTCGGGGGATGTTTTGTCCATAGGAATTTTGTCGAGGATATTTTGTCGGGGGTGTTTTGTCCATAGGATATTTTGTCTGGAATATTTTGTCGGGGGATGTTTTGTCCATAGGATATTTTGTCGGGGATATTTTGTCGGGGATGTTTTGTCCATAGGATATTTTGTCGAGGATATTTTGTCGTGGGATGTTTTGTCCATAGGATATTTTGTCGGAGGATGTTTTGTCCATGGGATATTTTGTCGGGGATATTTTGTCGAGGGATGTTTTGTCCATAGGATATTTTGTCGAGGATATTTTGTTGGGGGATGTTTTGTCCATAGGATATTTTGTCGAGGATATTTTGTCATGGGATGTTTTGTCCATAGGATATTTTGTTGGGGGATGTTTTGTCCATAGGATATTTTGTCGAGGATATTTTGTCATGGGATGTTTTGTCCATAGGATATTTTGTTGGGGGATGTTTTGTCCATGGGATATTTCGTCGGGGGATGTTTTGTCCATAGGATATTTTGTTGGGGGATGTTTTGTCCATGGGATATTTCGTCGGGGGATGTTTTGTCCATAGGATATTTTGTCGGGGGATGTTTTGTCTGTAGGATATTTTGTCGGGGGATGTTTTGTTCATAGGATATTTTATCGGGGATGTGTTGTCAGGGGATGTTTTGTCCATAGGACATTTTGTCGGGGATATTTTGTCGGGGGATGTTTTGTCCACAGGATATTTTGTCTAGGATATTTTGTCGGGGGATGTTTTGTCCATAGGATATTTTATCGGGGATATTTTGTCGGGGGATGTTTTGTCCATAGGATATGTTGTTGGGGGATGTTTTGTCCATATGATATTTTGTCGGGGATATTTTGTTGGGGGGTGTTTTGTCCGTAGAATATTTTGTCGCGGGACAAAAAGTCGCGGAACCTTTTTTCATTCGTTCTTTTTACATGGAACGACAAAAAAGTGAGGCGACAATAACGTTTATAATCCATTTGTCTAATAAAATATGTATGTGTTTTATTTTTTTGTTACAAGTAATTTTAGTTAGAAGAAACCCAAAGTGGGCCATTTTGTAAGAAAATTTATGTTTGCTGGAAAAAAAATTATACCTAATTTTTCGATTTATAAATATAGTTTTCTAGTTTATATAGTTTTCGGACACGTTCAGAAATAATCCATCCATTTGAATTTTATTGCGAAGCAATTTTTGACGCTCTTTCTAAAGCAATATTTGACCCTCTGACAAAATACAGTCGAGACTTGGGGGTTAAAGATCTGAAAGGAAACCGTGATACTTTCATCCGAAGCAAGTTTCAATTTGATCGCATAAATTAGGTTGGAGAGGCGCCGAACAAAAGCGCTTCAAGTTGGCAATTGACATGTAACGTTTAGCGTCACGGCGTCCGTTTATTGCCAATGAAATAAGCCATTTCTTCGAGAATTCCTTTCAGATACTCGGCTAATATCGCGCCGTTATGTACAGGAAGAATTTCATCCATTCATTGAAAATCCTTTTAACAGAAATTAGGGAAGCACCAAGTATCCATTTACGTTCTCTGCATTTTATTGACCTTTGGTCTCATTTTAAGATCGCTGAATTGGATGCCCCTGCATAAACTTAATGAAAATCTCCAGAAAAATATAATAAATAACTAAAATTAAAAGTTCTGGGTTAATTAACGAGAGGTTCTTATTATCCTTTATTCTACTATTATCCTTTTCTATTTTTCTGTGTCTTGAACTCTTTCATATTTTCGTTTAGATTATTAGTGTTACCTTCTTCTTCAATTGTTAACCCTTTGATTAGTGAGTTATTTTTTTGTCATCTACATCGTGGGAGTGAGTTATTTTTCAAGTTTTTCTTAATTTTTTAATCGATTTAATTAATTATCTTCTTACCTTGTTTTACTACACAAGTTAATTTCGGAGCTTTTTTATTACTATATATAACCCTTTCTTATTGAATAAGTAAGCATTACGTAAATTTAGTTGGACAAATTCAGTAGTTCTCAACATTTTACAAATAGTGTTGCGAAGTATTTTTTTTTTATAAAAAATGAAATATACAGTACCTAATAAAAAGTCATAAAACATGATACTAAAAATAAAAATAAATTATAAATTCAGTGGTTCTCAACATTTTACAAACAAAAAGTTTTCAAATTTTTAATTTTTTTTAATTTACTTTTATAAAAAGAAATATAATATGTAATAAACGGATAATACTAAAAATAAAAAAGTGGACCTATTCAGTGGTTCCCAAAATTTTACAAATAGTTTCTTTTTTTAAATAAAAATATTTATAAAAACAGAAATGTACAGTAATAAAAAAATAATACTAAAAATAAAAATAAGGTATAAATTCAGTGGTTCTCAACATGTGAATAATGTTAGATTTAAATTACTAGCTAAAATATTCTTTTCGTGTGGTATTCCTCAAAACACGGATACATACATAATGGAACATTACATCCAACACACATAAATTTTATGTCCTTCCTTTGCTCTGAACGAATTTTGGAATTACTGCACACAAAACATCTCCTACGTGTTCTACCTACGGTAGCAACGGTAGCGCCCTACTGTTGCTACGCCGTATGCCCCGGGCACGATGGATTCCTGAAAGCGAACTGGAATTGATTTCTGGAAGTGAACAAAAGTGCTTGACGACTGCGCTTTATTTTATTTTCTTGTTTATAAATAAAAATAATAATTTTTGAAAACACTATTTGTAAAATGTTTGAGAGCCGCTGGATTAGTCCACTTTTTTATTTTTAGTTTTGTCCCTTTATTATTGTACATTTCTTTCAATATAAATAAATTAATTAAAATTTTTGAAAACTTTTTATTTGTAAAATGTTGAGAGCCACTGGATTAGTCCATTTTTTTATTTTTAGTATTATCCCTTTATTATTGTACATTTCTTTCTACATAAATAAATTAATTAAAATTTTTGAAAACTTTTTATTTGTAAAATGTTGAGAGCCACTGGATTACGTAATCTGTAACGTGAAATTTTGGTAAAAACATGTAAAAATGTTTGACAAATATATTTGTATTATCTATAAATCATAATTTAATCGAAATTACATACACGGCATAGAAAAACTAAATAAAGTCGTGCTGCCGCACGTATGCGACAATACTCTATTTGGATCGTCCGAGTGCTGCCGCATACGTGCGGCAATACTCCTCAAAGGGTTAAATTAAAAGTTTTCAGATTAATTTGCAAAAACCTTATTAATAAAACGTTGAAAATGAAATAAAATTTAATTTTTAAGATCGATTTAGTTCATCGTCTTCGATAACTTTTTTTAAAAGCCGCAAAAATTTTTCACCGTCCTTTGGTAACACCTCAAATGGTTCGCTACGTTTGGCGACTTAGGATGGGTGTGCCCGGGTTCGTGGGGTTAGGGTTTGTTCAGATCTTGGCAGCGAATGCGTCTGCACAAAAATTGGCGAGCCGGATCGGGAGTTGGGGGCGACCCTTTAGATTCTCCAGCCGTACTCTCTTGGCTCATTGCCTTGCACCGCAGAGGGAGGGATGGATTCATACGTCAGTCCAAGACACACTGACCTTCAGATTCCGTCCCACCCATCACGCCGCTTTCCTTCCCAGAAATATCTCTCCTTCTTTCCTGAAAATCCTTCAGACGGAATCTCTAAAGTTGACATAGGCCCTGGAGGTTGCCAACCACTTTCCCACGGCGTTACAAGGAAAGTACATGTCGGGACTCTAATTTTTATTTATAAAGAAGCTACTTTTTATTTAAAATGATTCTAGACCCCCAATGTCCACGCATACGTTGTTAGCAGGCAGTATGCGAGTGCGTACATGTTGTTAGTTATTTATTTCCGCAACTTGATGTAGCTGAAATAAAAGTTTATTAATATATAGGAAGAAAGGTTAATAGAATAAAAAAAACCACATATTATGATGAGATTGTTTAGATTTAACTTAGACTTAACCAAAGCAGCCGAGTTACTGTTATCCTGCAGTCCCGCCGAGGATAAGCGGAGCCATCAGTCCAGTCGCAAGCGAGACTCGGTGTCCACGCCCCTAAGCCGGCTTCCCGGTAGACCCTCGAAGAAAGTGTTGGGATTAAGGGGGGAAAGACATGAAGGCCCTGAAGAAAATTATCTTGTTTAGGCCCTCCTATTCGCAGTTAATGTGCGCTTTTCAAATGTTAAAAACAGGTATTTATTACCGCGAGCCAAGCCACGAAGGATGGGAATTCGCGCAGTTTGCGGTTACTTCGTTTCTTTCCAATAATTCGTTACCTGTTTATACGCAGCATAACGCTATAATTGTAGTCTTAGTTTGCATGTAATCTGATGTAACTGTACAATAAATATTGAATTGCTGAAAATAATTTTTCACAGCAAATCTTTCCGCTTTTCCCCCAAAAGATTGACATTTTTCAATGAAGTTGTGTAAAATATTCTCTTATTGTAGAAACACCTTGAAATGAAAAATGCGCTAACGAGAAAATATGGCTGAATATATTTTCATAATGTACGGTTGCATTTTTGCAATATCCGCTCCTAACCGATCAATGTCTTCGAAGAAGTTGTGAATACCTTCCTAGGGAAAACTGTGAAAACTCATTTCATATAAGAATCATAATAAATAAGTCGTCTCAACTTGACCTAACCACAGTTTGAAAATGGCCTTGAACGCCGAAACAACTGTTACAATAATATAAAACTCAAATACATACTTGCAGAACATAACAATAACACTGAGCAAATATTTGTGACGCCTAGTAGATCCATACCACTCAGTTTTATTGGTGATCGTGGCGGTAAATAACACAATTTATATATAATCCATATATAAACATAAAATAAAAAAATATGTTAGCTTGCTTGCTTGCATGTGTGTAGGTATGTATGTTGTTTATGTATTGCTATATTTACGTAGGAAATTTTAGAAACTTTCAAATTACCTTTTTCGCTCCCTCGCGAATGTTTCTGGATTATTACAACCACATGACAATACATTTAAAAAGTTTATTAATCATTACAAAAACTCTTACGAAACTGTCAAAAATGTCACAATTTGAGAATAACATTTTGCAAACCATCGATTGTTCAATGAAAGTTCAATTTTCGAATAAACTCTTTAAATTAATGAATTTATTCGAAGTACTCACCTTACCAAACAACATCGAATATTTTATATCTTATCAAGTAATTTAAAGAGGTACCTATGTTAGGTTAGGTTACTCGTTTTAACTTTAATGAAGGACTAATTGTACCTAAACATACAAATAAATATGGACAAAGAACGTTAAATTACATGATTCCCAGTTGTTTAAATATGCTTCCAGCTGAAATTAAAAACTGTATCCAAAACAAACAATTGGTGAACTTACCGAAGACTTGGCTTACGGAAAGAATTCATTTGTATTAGCTTACAATAACATATTACTTATTCTAAAGGCTTTAAAATTGTTATTCATGTTTTCATAATTTTTTTTTTATCTGAGTATATTTCTGTAAAAAATTTAATTTTATCTTATATCTATAATTGTAAAAATGTATCTAAGTATATTTCTGTAAAAAAATTTAATTTAATTTTATATCTTTTACTGTAAAAATGTAACTATTTAAATCACTATAATAAGATCTTTAATGTAAAGAACCCGTTAGACAAACTACTAAAAAGTAGTTTATCGGGACTTTTTGTCTTATATTTGTAAAATGTATAAAATAAATAAATAAAAAAAAAAAAAAAAGGTACCAAATTTGATTGATTGTTCTTATAATGTACAAAAATGATTGTTTGTAATATATTTATGAAAATTGAAAATTTGTAAAAAAAAATTGCAATGGGTGGCACGCGAGCTGTTTGAAAATCTGAATATACCGGGACTGAATATATGGAACGCGGGAGAGGGGAGGGGAATGCGGGAAGGGGGTATGCGGGACTGGGAGAGGGGAGAGGGAAGGCGGAGTAGGAACGCGTGAGGGGAAGGAGACGCGGGAAGGGAAGATTAGGCGGAAGGAGAATGGGACGAATGGGAAAGGACACGCAGGAAGAAACAATTTATTTATGCCGGGAACTCGCTAGTAGGTAGTATTATAAAATGTAAATCAGTACCTTCACTAAACCATGTATTTGTGTACCTCCATTGTTATTCCCAATGATTGAAATATTAATGCCAGAATAATTTCATTGTACAGTTAGTTGATTTTGGCCGGTTATTTTGAGAATTTATTTTCAATTAATATTATTTTTCCCCTGATAACCGTCACAGTTCCGTTAAAAACTAATCATTTTCACTCAAAGTGCTCTGTATTTAAATTAGTGTTTTTGTTCAATGGGTATACCTCGTTGAATTTCAATCATGATATGAATTGAAATTAATCAACGTACCTATTCAATTTGCGGAATTATATATTATAACAAATAAACCTCCTACCAACGATTATTGTGGTACTACAGATATCTACTGTGTGAAATTTCGCAATTCGTTCAAAAAATGATTGTCAGTGATTAAAAATTGTTATGAAATGGTGAAGTTGTTAATTGAGCTGATTGTAACCCATGCGGGCGTGAATTGAAAATAAATATTTATGTATTTTTGGTCAACCCACATGACAGATGTGTAACTTAATTAGGGATAGCATCATTATTGGGAATTTTTTTTCTGTTAATTTGTACATTGATATAATTTACTTGTGCGTACGCGTGTAACATTTCAAAATTTGAACTGATTTACCTACATAGCTACACTTTCTAACTATAATTGTTTCATTGGTGTGTGATCAACTCGCTATTTCTTAATATTCAAAAGTGCCAAGTTATTCGTTTTTATAAAATCCAAAGTCATATAACTTATGAATACTCTTAAAATAATGTATTATATTGACACCGATCACTCAAATCAGGGACTTAGGTGTTACATTTGATGAAAAGTTAACATTTACTTTGCACGTAAATGAAATAACAAATAGAGCTATTAAAATGCTTGGTTTTATATGCAGAACAGCAAGTGATTTTAAGTCACTAGAATGTTTGAAAATATTGTACACTTCTTTAGTACGAAGCCAGGTAGAGTATAATTCGCCCATTTGGTCCCTATTGTATAAAATACCGACAATATAGAAAGGGTACAGCACAAATTTTTAAGATTTGTTAACTTTAAGTTGAATATTCCAATTCAAAATATTAACTATGTCCTTTTGATGAAACAACTAAACTTAATTACGCTGTCAGATAGGCGGATCATCTCTGACCTTGTACTATTAAATAAAATCATTAATAATTGCATTGACAACCCTGAAATTCCGGCCAAAATAAAATTTTACGTACCGACCAGAAATACGAGGCAAAGTGTTACCTTCTTCTGTGACAATTTTAAAACTAACTATGAGGCTCATACACCTATAAATAGATTACATCATTTTGGTAATAAATTTGGGAATATTGTAGACATGTTTGCAGATTCTGTATTTGTTATAAAAATAAGTCTTTATAATTACTTTAATGAAATGTATGATTTTGATTTTAATTAATTTTTTTTTTTATTATTATTTTAATCATTATAATTGTGTAGTACTTACCTGCCTAACTATTATTATCTATCCTTGTAAAAGGCCACTAGGGCGTAAAGAAATAAATAATCTTAAGTAAATACTCTAAGTATCGCCCTGGCGAAAAACCATCGTTGAGCACCATTAAGAATCAAAACGCGTTGCTTGAAATGGTAGTAGTCGGATTTTCATTTTTCAGAGACGTTTACAATTTGAGAGGCAAGTATGGGTAGGTACCGCCGTCCCGGGAACCATTTTTTTACATGAGCTCCACATAGGAGGCAAATAATTTTTAGAAAATAATTTTCCTCAGGGCCTATGTCATCTTTGGGGATTCTGTGTGGAGGTTTTTTCTTAAGGAAGGAGAGGAGAGTTCCGGGAAGGAAAGGGGTTTAAGGGGTGGGTAGGAATCTGGGGTTCAGTGTGTCCTGGTCATTCGCCTGCAAGACCTAGACAAACCTCACCCCGTGAATACGGACACCCCTGCTATATCACCAAACGTAGCGAACCACTTGGGGTGACCTATGGCAGAGGTGTTGATTATCCAATAAAGGTTCCCGGGGCGGTGGTACCCATTACCGCCTCCCAAATTGAGATGTATAAGATATATAACTATATATTGAATAACCAACACCTCTGCCATGGGTCACTCCAATCAGTGGTTTGCTACGTTTGGTGGCTTATAAGCGGTGCCTGGGTTCAAGGGGTGAAGTTAGTCCGGGTCTTGGCGGCGGATGCCTCTGCCCACCTACTTGGTTGTGGGCCGGATCGAGAGAGACTCATTGAGGGATGTTTTTTGACCTCTCCAACCAGACTCGACCCATCGCCTTGCACCGCAGTGGAAGGGGTGGATTCATACGTCCCTCAGTCCAGGACACACTGACCCCTAGATTCCTACCCACCCTTCGTGCCTATTTCCGTCACAGAACTCCATTCCCTTTCTTTTATTAAAAATAGCCTCCACACAGAATCCCCTAAGATAACACTGGCCCTGATGGAAATTATTTTCCTCGGGGCCTCCTGTGTGAAGCTAATGTTAAAAAAACGTTTTTTGTGACCAGATCTGAATAGCCAGATAGACCCTTCCCAAACCCATTTTTCCCCTCCCCACTTCCTTCAGTCTCACAATATACCTCCCCGAATTAGCGATGCCTCAGTCTCACTAGCTCTGAACAGTTGGTACTCTCTTATGCTGTATTTAAAAAATCTTCTTTATAGCCAGTAAGATTGACATATTTCTCCAAATTAATAGTACTTACGTACCTAACTATTTTCGTTCAATGATTTATCATTTCCAAAAACAATAAACAAAAGGCGGAACAATTGCTTATTGTTTTCAATACCTTTGAAAGAGTACCGCAAATTTTCCTGCATAATTTAATTCATTGTAATAACAAAATTGTCGAAAACTCAAACCACGGGCAGACTGTTGGCGCAATATAATTTGTTTCCCAGCCTATCGGAAATACAATTATTGATGAAGCCATTTTATCTTTAATTCGATCATTGCTCGAATGGTATAAAACACCCATTGTGCATTTCGGGCTAGAAGTCATGACAGATGACTCTATCTGATGCTTGACGAAGCGGATAATTGAACTGACAGTTACCTACGATCACTGAATAGATTCCTAGAAACGTAGTATATACTGATTTGAACTAATACGGACAATTCGAATAAATTATTCGTAATCTAATAAAATAAAAACATGCTTTGTAATACACCACTTTTAATGAATCAATAATAATTTGACAGTCGGGTTTCGCTTATATATCATCCTTCATCAGGGATAATATATCAACTAATATAATTTAGTTGTTCTACCTTTTATTCAATCTCGTTTGTCAAATTATAGCGTTTGCTGCTAGCAGCGTGTCTGTTTACGCAATTTCGTATGGTCTTGTTCGCTGCCTTGTTCACTGAAAAAGGGCACGCGTGCTTCGGGCGATCCTTCGAGAGTTTTCGGCCGCGGAGTTGACATGAAACGGCGGTTTGGGTAGTTGTGATTGTGGAACGGGCTGTCATTGGTGCTGAACTCAACGTACTTCGGAATGTGAGATTAAAATAAGTCATTATAAACAGATTGAGATATTTAGCTATTTTTTAGAGATTACTGATGTAAAAATATGTATCATTAATTCTATACAGGCGCCCTTCAGTATAATCTTACAATTTCGCATGTTATCTTTATTATTGGCGGATTGAAGCTGTGTTGGTCACGGCTTGACGTGTTTGTGGAGCTCTTTCGGTTTTTTGTGAATAACTGTGTCAAATTACGCTCAATCGTGCTAAAAATTTGCCAGAATACGTATTTTATTTAATAGATTCAGTTTGCAATCTTGAAATTGTTGTTTTGTGTGTAATTAACTTGTGAGGGCTAATAATATAATAATATTTTAATCACATCTCGAAGTTAACATAACAGTTTTAAGTGCAACCAAAATGACTGTGACTTACAGTGATACTGAGGGGTGAACCCACTTGTAATTAATGGTTATTAGTTTTTGGCGCGGAAGGATAAAGCCACTTGAAGCCATACGAAGCAGATAAGTTCCATATTTCATTTATACTTTTCACTTGTCAACTAAATTAATGTTTATTTCTTTCAGCTTTGTTTTCAATACAAACTTAACATGGATAATGAGAACGCTGGCCCGTAACCATTGGCGAAGGTAGAATTGTTTATTGCATTCATTGAGACAGGCTCTGGTTGATTGATTTTTTTACTATTTCAGGAAAGGTTGTGGAACACTGAACTCTGATAAACATCTTGAATTCACGGAGAGACATAAATTAATCTATCTGAACGAGTACACAATAATCTCACGGTTACATAATACGTTTCAAGTATACCTTAGGTTAGGTTTTTTTATATATTTTTATTTAGGAAGGTAATTCACGAAAGCGTTATGATGGCTGACGAAATACTGGAATAAGAAACTTTGTTTTTGTGAAGGAAATAACTTACCAGCTACGGAAACATATAAAACCGCCTCAACAAGGAAATGAAGTAAAGGAACACCTATGAACTAATGTGAAGATCAAAGATTTGGATACATGGTGAGTGGTGAGGCAGGGAGGATCTAGTCACGGTAGACTGGAACTGTTTTCCCAGTCGGGATATGGTGGGAATCGAATACTGCGAAGCAAGAAGCATAAAACGAGAAGCAACGGATGCGGAAAGCAAGAAGCAGCGAGAAACGAGAAGTGGGATGCAGTGGGAAGCTGGAAATGCTATGTTGAAAGCAGGTAGCAATTAGTCGGAAGTAAGAAGCAGCGTAAAGGGGGAAGCAAAAAAAACCAGAAGCAGTAAGTGGGAAGTAGGACGTAGGTAGCAAGAAGCAATGGATGCGGAAGCATGAAGCCATAAGAATCAGGAAGCAAGAAGCAGGAGCAAGCTGAAAGCATGCAGCGGAAGCATCACATAACGGGAAGCTGGAAACGAGAAGCAAGAAGCAGGGAGAAGCAACAACAACAAAAGAAGCAGGGAAGGAAACTGGACGCGGAAAGGAAGAAGCTGGAAGCGAGAAGAAACGGGAAACAAAATAAGCGAAATGCGAGAAAAGAAAACCAAAGCTCAGAACCAATTCCTTTATTCCTGCCCATCCTACATTCCAATATTGGCTTATTAGGTTGCCATGTATACCGGTCGATTGAATTCCAACCTCCTTCCCTTCCTCAGAGCACGTGTTCCAGTCCTAACAAATCAGTGCCCCCTGGTGTACCGGTCTCACCGGGACAGGAGTACTCCTGGCTGGGGTGGTACAATCGTATCGTATCGTATCGTATGTTATCTTTATTATTGACACGTGCAGAGAGTTCGCCATCATTTACAGCCGGTACGATTGTTTCGTATTCGGCCACCCCCTGATCTTTTTAGAGTCTCATGTTTAATATAGAATGTTACCCAAGGGCAGGGTTTATATATTTAAAATAAATCATTCATTGTTATAATAATAATAATTTTTATTTTAGTAATTTGTACATTGAAGTTTACAAATTTCTAATTGATTAAAATATTTCATATTCACTATATTTTTTCAAGTTTTATGTAGCTCCTACAATACATCTTGAACTTTCCAATTGGTGTGGACTTTAAAGTTTCTGGTAGTGTGTTATACAACTTCATTCCCTTGTACAGAAATTGTTATCTTACATGAAATTTTCATTACATACCTACCCACTTGCCTTGCTTGCTTTAATCTAAAGATTAGCATACTAATCACATGGATGGATATGTGTATTCTTTGGGTGATTACTCATATTTTGTGTGGCCGATGTGGAGGACGATGTTCAACCTTGGTGGGTATTAATTAAGGTAAAAATATAATGTTACAAAATTACTAATGCTTTACATATTTAACTAATTATTTTTATTACTATTTTGTTATTATTCCATTTAAATCTACGTTTGTTGGGCATATTCCTGTTTTGTATTTCTTCGGCATTAGCTATGTAACAATTTCTAGACATTTTGTTTTGTAGAATTTTATTCGCGGTGTATATTTGTTACATAATTTTATTTATTTTCTACCGGCTTCGACTCATCATTGTCATTCACTAGCTTTCTTAAAACTTTCTTAAACATTATACTAATACAGAAATGACTAGATATTATTGGGTGATATTAGTAGGAGTGGTGATTTAAGTGAGATGGGGCGGTGGGAGAAATCAAAATAGCAAGGAAACATGGTCAACAACGATGACCTATAGGGTGCTATATATATATATGAAAAATACAATGACAGAAAGAAACAAATAAAAAAGAGGGGGACAACTCCCTATAAGAGGGGTAGGTAAGAGGAGGAAACAGTTTATCAGCAGGGGTTAATGAAAAAAAATAAAGGACTACCAGTTACATTTATTAAAATTCTTATTCAACATTTTACATTTCATAGTACAATCCAATAATGTTGGCCTCGCTGGGTGGCTTATCCGTGCTGAGGCCTCCCTTATTTATTTGATTATTAGTTATGTTGGATTTAAGTATTACCAACTAGTTTCTTGATTTGGTTTCTCAGTTAATGCTTTATAAAATTGTGAATAATCGTGTAGACAGTAACTTAGTCAATCAAATCAAGTTATACGCCAGGCCCAAATCTACAAGAACCCTTAACATATTTTGGACCGAAATTTTTACGAATAATACTGGATATTTTAATCCTATGTCCAGAATGTCTCGATCATACAACGATCTTGTTAAGATACACATTTCATAGATATTTTTGTAAATAGTTTAATGTGTTTCAAAAAATATCTCCAAAATTTGAGCACTTAAAAAAAAAAAAAAAATTGGTTGTTTTATTTCTTTTCAGAAATACTTCGTTATAAATATTGTATACTTGTTATTATTGTGTATTTCAATTTTGTATTTAGGTTTTCAAGTTATGTTTTTATATAAAACTTGCATTGTTTTTCATGAGTTTGCTTATGTTAAAATGCATATGTGATTACTGCAGATTGTGATTAGTCTAGGGATATTTATATTTGTATTCTAATTTATTATATATTACCCACAAAAATGTTGTATAAATATCCTGTTTGTGTCTCAAATAAATAAATAAATAAGTTGTTTAATCTGCGTTATTATTAATTTAAACACCGTAGATGTTGTTTTGCTATATCTTATTATTTTTTCTGTGATTGTATTACTTTTATCCTATTCCTATTTTAGTATTACAAAGGCGAAAGTTTGTATGGATGTATGTTTGTTACTTTTTCACACAAAAACTACTGAATGGGCAATAAAAATTCTTTCACTAATAGAAAGCTACATTATTTGCGAGAACTATAGGCTATATATATTGGTAAGCTCTGGCATTATGAATAATCTCTGGCGTAATGAAATTATTTCTCATTCGTTTTCTGTCCTTGACAAAATCGAGTTACTGCAAACGTCAGAAGAAAAGCGAACAAATTGTTGCCTTGGAAACGAAGTTTTTTTTTTAAATTAGGCAATTCACCCTAAAAAGAGTGCTTTGTTGGCGTCGCAGTTAATATCTATCTCTAAAAATGAATCGCCGAAATGTATGTATGCACATAACTTCCGAACAATTGCACTAAATTGGATAATTCTTTTTTAGTTCGTTATTTTGTATAAAACTACTGTTGAGCTCTGCCATTATGAAATTTGTATAAAAAATTGTATTAGGTGGCACGCGAGCAGTTTGAAAACTGATTGTACCGGGAATGAATGTGAGGAATGCGAGAGGTGGGATAGGGGTGGGGGAAAGGGGGTGTGGTGGTTAGGGCACTGGGGGAGGGGGGTTAGGGATGGGAGAGGGGGGAGGGAAGGAAGGGGAAGGGGGAGGGGTGGAGGAGGGTGGGAAGAGTGGAGGGGGGAGGGACAGGGGGTGAGTATATATTTATAATCTGTTTAAGATAGAATTCCGGTATCTGAAAATTTTTCATCAATTTTACTAAGGGTAAAAAAAAATTGAACTTACTTTGGGCACACACACGCCCACGACACACTTCTATCGATTTATCTCTCCAGTGCTTATAACGTATCAGTTACTGTGTCAATAACTTCCAAACGAATGTGCCTAAATTAAGTAATGAATAAATTATTTTTATAAAGGGTCCGTTGGCATTAGTAATGGTTGTGTCATGGAACACAGTGCTATTTTCAATATTGTATATTCAAGATTTAAAAAATTTGGCGAATCATGAGAGGCTGGGTTGGTGTAAAATGGCTATTTCGTAGCCAAGGATCGTAAAAACTAACCGCGAAGGTCGTCGAAGTAAAATTTACAATCGAAATTTGGAACTACCCAACCTTCCTCTTCACGTATTCTCCCCTCCCCCGCTTCCTTCCCCGTTGACATTCAATATTTTAAATTCTTTAGCAGTAAAAATATTTAATTTTTATCTCTGTTTATTAATTCTATTTAAATTGGTGATATGGATCTGCTATGCTTGTCTCACTAGGAACTTATGCGTTTAGAGCAGGCGCAGTATTTTTTTCTTCTTTTTTTACATTAACTTCACACGGGAGGCTTTGAGGAAAATAATTTCCTTCAGGGCCTATGTCATCTGGGATGCTGTGTGGATGATCTTTTTGAGGAGAGGAAGGAATGAACATTGGTCTTGAAGAGACCCATGTCGTAGGAGGGAGGAAACACAGAGGCCAGCAAATCATTCCACAGCCGAGCTGTTGAACACATTAAGAACGAGTCCAAGAAACGAACAAATGTCAACCATGTACAAATGTTGGGCGTGCGTTTGGCATGTTTCCCGACTTATGCACCGGTGCCGAAGGGATCAATGACGCTAGTTCCTCGGAACATCTTCCATTGTAATACCGGCAGATTAAGGATAGCATTCCCACCAGTCGTCTGTGCTCTAAAGATTGCAATCCGTCTGGTAAGATGGGAGAATCTATTAAACGGACCGCCCGTTTCTGCACATAGTCGAGGGTATTTTTCAGGTATTTTGGAGCTCCAGACCAGAAGTGGCTGACAAATTTAACCGTGGGCGCACTTGTGAATTGTACAGGTTAGCAGTTGTGCACTACTGAAGTATCTGCGGGCACTGTACAGTACGCCCAGTTTTTGGAAGGCTAGTATATAACAGAAGTAAAAAATAACACAAAATTACGTTTAAAATAAAAGAAAACCAGCATCGTACCATTGGAAATGTTAACATATAAATTGGTTTCAATAAAATCTTTAGTGTTAGATCTGTCTTGGCAGATGATTCAAGTCTTGGTGTCTGATTTATATGTATAATTAGTTGTGTTCTGTCTAATGGTCAGTGGAAGTGCATTCTATAGCTTTGTTGCAAAGTAATTTCTTTGGCCAAAAGTTATTTTAGCGAATGGGATAAGTAAGAGATTACGCCCTCTGGTTCTAGTAGGTACCTCGAACAGTTTGGACACTGTCAAAAGCAGTTCCGTTTTGAAGAGTATTTTTTGGCATAAAGTTGCCTAATGTCCAAAAAATAAAATCATTACCATCAAATTTCTTTTGGTTTCGCTGCATTCGTTTGCTAATCGCAAAATACTCGTTACATAAAAAAATAATGTGTTTCTTCGTCCATACACACACATAAAAATGATAGCAATAATCTAAAGCTTGCTCTCCGTTAGTAATAATAATTGAATCTGCCGAACAACAAATGATTTATAGCATTCCACGGTAGTACATTCGCTTGAACAAAGCCCCTCTTCTATATCTTGATCAGTGGCAGTTTTCCCGAAAGCTCGTTTGTGTAGTGAACTCCCAATACAAAAATAATAAAACAACACAAATTTGTATTTTAATTGTACCACGCCTTAAAATCCTACTGCTCGAGAATCACATACGTCAGTTTCAAAACCTGGAGCGATTTAGGTCCAAATTTGGACCGCTTTTATTTTTCAGCGATTGATATCGGTCCAAAATTGGATCACATTTAACGAACCTACAAATATGAGATTAACGGTGAAATCTAGGTGGATTCATTAGCAGTAAGCAGTTTATATGTTTCGATATTAATATTTTGAGGAACGATATTAATTAAATCGAATGGCCAAATTAAAAACTAAACACCAATCGCTCCAGTGGCTATACAACTTTCTGTTCTAAGATATAGTTCAACCAAAACATACTCTTGGCGCGTCAACCTTGCGATTGTGCTAACCTTAGGAATTTGTTAGATGCCCGTGTGCGCAGCGGCTATGAGATTTGTTATTATCAACGGAATACTATTTTGCAAAGCTCATCTTGTGCACAAATTGTAGCTAATTTACTCATCTTTCAAAAAGATTTGATTGGTTTTTTCAACTGACTTTTACTTTTTTTAAATACACCGTTAAAACGAAAATAAGTGCCTAATTTTTTCTAAGTAACTCCGAGGTCAAAAACTTGATTCTAACATCACTGTGGCAAACCAAACCGACGATGTCAAAAATTCAAATCTATCCGACTCTTTGTAAGGAATTGCCATTTTTTCTGCTTTATTGACGGGACTACCAGGTCGCTAATCTCTTTTATAAAACAAGTTTAATTGAACTATAGAATCAAGGAGAGATAAATTGATCTTGTACCCCTGAACTCGAAATAAATAATGATCAATGTTGAAGAAACGTTTGGTTTAGAAAAGAATTGATATTAATTTACAAAAAATAGTGGTATATACAAACTGGTTACATGAATTATGTAATAACTAAATTCAACCAAGGGAATAATTGTAAATAAAGTTGATTATTTAAAAAAAAATCAAAACATGTGCATAATAATGGAAAATACCAATATATGATTTGTAGACGAGTTATTTTATATTTCTACTTTTTTGATGCCCTATTGAACTTTCAGCGAGATAGGCCACGAACCGCCACTGATCCTAATTCCATGACTGCATGGGATAATAATGGTATGTTTTAGTTATTCCTTCTACTGGTCGAGCCACTACTATTGTTGGGCACTTCCGCTAATGGTCCCCTATTCGCGTTATTCGGATATTTCATACTCGATGTGCATTTGGCTGAATTATCAGACAAAGAAAACTTCACAAAATAAATGCGAAATCGTTTTTCATTCGTGAACATGAAAATTGATTATTTTATTATGGCGATATTGATAAGCTCAGTGCTTAAAAAGCTTTTCAATTAAAGTGCATTCTGCAAAACAATTCTGGAAAAGCTTTGTGCACGAAATTTGGTAATTATGTTATTTAACGCTTCGGGCTAATTTGTTCAGTTTTCGGAATAACTCATGTAGGAAATATAGCAATCGTTGTGTCTGCCTTACTCTCATAGTGAGAAATATGATCTAAACACAAGTGTTTTGTCTTTCTAAAACGGTTAGTTTTAAATAAGTTTCTCTTCTACCGCACGTAAATTGCACATTCCGTTTTTTTATTAATTATTCTTACATGTAAGGACAAATGTGAGGTGTTGATAACAAAATATGTGTGTTAGTGTTATCATATAATAAACAATAATATTAATAGGATAGGATGAGCCATTTTTAAAGCTTTTTAAGGTTTACTTAAAAAAAATTTATATTAAAAAAAACTTTGTTATTTCCAATAATAAAATTTAATCACCTTTCAAAAGCAGTTACGAGTACAGTAGAGCCTTGCTAATCCGGACCCCCGTTACTTCGGTGCACGCTGTAATCCGGACGGGTGCGTACGGGTCAAAACGTGTCAATATTCAATCATTTGCCGTCACTCGTTAATTAACTTTTAGCCCAAATTTCTTACATGTTTCAATTTTTTATAAGTACATTTGTACGTACATACACATTCTTGTCTAAATTGACTTTAAATTTTGGCTTTAATAAATGAAACCCAAGTTAAAAATGTGTTTTATTCCTAATAAAAAATTGCATACTATAATCCGGACGCCCTGATAATTCGGAAGGGGTCTTGTTTTTTCCTATCCGGATTAGCAAGGCCTTACTGATTCAAATCTAAAAGTTAACCACAAATAAATGAAAATTTACACCTTTATAAAACCAAAGTTTCCGAACGCAATGTGAAAAAAATAATTTTGAAGTAAAAACTTCTTTAGCACTGTTGTGTTTTAAAATTCGATGAAACGGAAAATTGCGACACTAAAAAGAGACAAACACATACATCTATAGGATTTACAAGAGAATGAGATAGTATAATCGGTCTTCTCTTTGAGCGGTGCTGCGCAGCCTCCCCACTCTCGCCTACTTTAGTTTTTTTAAGGTTGCACTTCTACCGCGTGTGAATTGCATATTTCGTATTTTATATATTATTATTACATGAAAGGAAAAATGTGAAGTGTTGATAACGTTTATAATACATTTTTCTGATTTCAGTTAGAAAAAATGTGAGGTGAGTCATTTTTAAAACTTTTGAAAATATCTACGTTCAAAATTTTTATATTTAAAAATAAAATTTAATCAACTTTCTAAAACAGTTTTTAGTTTTAGGATACATTCACAAATATTCTATTTATTTTTATTTTATTGCAAAGTTGAAATATTCTAATATCCAACCGACAGAATATGGTTGAGGCCTGCGAGGTTATTATCAACAATGAATACCAAATTCCGTATGCGAAGAGAATCGAATTTTATTACTACGTTATTAATAAATGAATTGAAAATAACATTGTATTTGAACATAACGTTTTAATTAATTAATTGAAAATAACGTTTTGTATTTCTATATATAATCACATAATGCCATGAAACAAATATATTTTTTATTGCTATGAACAGCCCTTTTTAATTAAAATTTTGTGTTTTGCCGTTTCGTCTAGTGATGCATTATTTTTCAACTGCTTGAATTAAATTTCGTATGCAGAATTGAGTAATTTTCATACATTTTATGTGAATCTCTCTTATATCTACTTAAGCTTACTTAAATTGGTCGTTAGTTGGAAATATGGTAAATATGAATATTAGCAATTATTTATGGTTTAGTAATAAATACTTAATATAGTGCATTAAATGTTTTATTCGGCTTGGGATACAACCGTGCCAATTTCAGGGCAGTAAAAAAAAACTAAATGCAAAACAAATATTAAAGTTATTTAGGTGTTGTTGTGTTCACAATTAGCTGTATTCAGACAATCGGGTTCCCCAACTCGTCTTGGAAGGAGATTACTTCTTTGGAATAATAGAGTTCTTTATGTTACACTGGATTTATTAATACTTCGCGTATGACAAACTGATATCAATCAGTTTAACGGGACTTAATTTAAAAAATGTAAAAAACTGAAAATAAATAATAAAGAAATTTTATTAATAATTTTTTTTTTAAATTACAAATTTTGTGACTGCGAGTAGTCAACCTAACTAGAAGCTAGCTGGAATAGATCTGAATTATGTGAGCTCTTGCAAACTGCACCCCGGCCTTCGGCTCCCCTGGTGCACGAACTCCGAACCAAATAAACCGCCATCTTGCGAACTTTCGGGAAAGCTCTTAGCACTGCTCTCTATCCAACAAGCTCGGAAGCTTTGAGATATACAACAGGTGTCTATTTCAAATATTTGCCTTTAATGATGCAGAAATCTGTGAATTGAAGCAACTAACCTTAGACGGTGAGATTTGCATTGTAATTCCACAGCAATGCATATGACTATATTCAGCTCGCAATATCAGTTTCAACAAGTACTATGTTGCTTTGAAATGTCTCATGTTATCCATTTCGTATTATTATTTTTTTTACATATGGCCTCCCGTGAGGAAAAAATCCTTCATATTCTATGTCATCTTTAGGGACGCTAAAACGTTTGCTGCCAGCGGCGTGTCTGTTTACGCAATTTCGTATGGTCTTGTTGGCTGCCTTGTACACTGAAAAAGGGCACACGTGCTTCGGGCGATCCTTCGAGAGTTTTCGGCCGCTCAGTTGACGAGAAACCGCGATTTGGGTAGTTGTGATTGTGGAACGGGCTGTCATTGGTGCTGGACTCAACGTACATCGGAATGTGAGATTAAAATAAGTTATTATAATCAGATCGAGATATTTAGCTATTTTTAGAGATTACTGATGTATAAAAATGTATCGTTAATTCAATACAGGAGCCCTTCAGTATAATCTTTCAATTTTATCACATGTTATCTTTATTATTGACACGTATAGAGAGTTCGCCATCATTTACAGCCGGAACGATTGTTTCGTATTCGGCCACCCCCTGATCTTGTTAGAGTCTCATATTTAGTATAGAATGTTACCCAAGGGCAGGGTTTATATATTTAAAATAAATCATTCATTGTTATCTTACATGAAATTTGCATTACATACCTACCCACTTGCCTTGCTTGTTTTATTCTAAAGATTAGCATACTAATCACATGGATAGATATGTGTATTCTTTGGGTGATTACTCATGTTTAGTGTGGCCGATGTGGAGGAGGATGTTCAACCTTGGTGGGTATTAATATAGGTAAATATTGTATGCTACAACGCTGTGTGGAGAGTCTTTTTTGGGAAAGAGAGGAGACGAAGTTCTGGGAAGTAAAAAGGTATGCGGTTCCAATTCCATCCATTAAAATCCATTCCTCTCTCTGTAGTACGGGGTGATGGGTCGAGAGAGTCTAGCTGGAGAGATCAAAAGTACTTGCTCAACCAGTATCTCCCGATCCGACCCGCTGGAACGCATTCGCCCCCAAGACCCCAACAAATCTCACCCCGTAAACCTGGCCACATCCCCACCAAATAACCAAAAATAGCGAACCACTTGTGGTGGCCTATGTCAGAGGTGTTGTTGGTTATCCGAAAAATGGTTCCCGAGGCAGCTGCACCCATATCCACCTCCCAAATTGTAAACCATGTTCAGCTTGCAACGTCAACTGATTAGCCAGTTTTCAGAGAAAGCAAAGAGAGAAATACCGTTAATACCTGAAAATTTAACAGCTTATTATAACTAGCCGTAATTTTCACGAGGAAATAGCGGAGGACAATGACAAGAAAGCCCCTTGCCAAGCACGTGGTACAGCTACAGAGCGTAGAGCCGGATAATCCAACGTGTAACGACTCTAATACCTTTATAGCGGGGACCGATGCGATGTGGGCACGAGATTACCAGGAAAGTGGAACGGAAAAGTGTACCTGTTCTACCTATACTGTATGGAGGAAATTCGTCGAGCTTTCGCGGGAACACTTTCGCTAATATAATTTTCTCCTACGTATTCAAAGCATTTGCTGTAATTCATTTACTTTGTATAAGCCTTTAAACGTTGTTACGCCTAATTTATAACTTGTGTTGGATGTTATCTGTTCCTGTACTCAAGAACATTTTATAAGCATTATCGTGATTAATTTCTGGGTTAGTTCAAAAACTGATATGCTTGGAAACAACTATCATCGCCCTCTGTAGAGTAAAACCTCAAAATCATTAGGTTCGGTACTTAGCTGAAACCTACCGTCAGTTATGTTAATTAATTACTATATGATCGAACAGATTTCTCTCTCTCTCTCAGTCGGTAATGAGGTGCACTGTTTTTTATTTGTTTCTAATACGCTGACAGTTGTTTTTTTGTTAGTATTCATTTTTAAAACCCTTTGTTTATAAATACAATTGGATTCTTTAAATCATTCTCATATATATGTTTATACTGTTTCTAATCAATGTTTTCAATTCAATTCAGTGCCGGCAACCCGGGCGTTTATTTATTATTAGTTATGTACAACATGATTTTTTTTTCCTTACCCTCCTCACTAGACTAAAGTCTGTTCTGAGGCTGGTAACTAACAATTTCTAATTACATAAAAACAAATAAGTGGTAAAAAAAAAGAAACATATATATTATAGTAAAAATAATAATAATAAAATAAGAGGAAAATCAGAATTTAAAAACAGAGTAGAAAATAGAAAATATATAATATTAGATATTAAGAATATTACTTATCTCTCTTCTTTCCTTGACATTCAACCAGTTTAAAAATCTTTTGAAAACCCAGTTCAAATTATTAGATGCGACGTAGGTCTTTGTTTGGGCTACAAACTTATTGAATATATATGGTGCCAAGTAAGATTCATGTTTTTTTGCAAAATTTGATTTGATATATGGTACTTGTAATTGATTGTGTGTGTTTGCTCTTGTGTATTGCGAGTGAGTTATGAAGTGTGGTGATATTTTTATGCAGTTTTTGTAGATGATCTTCTTTATGAATAGTTTATTTATGTCTAATAGGTTATTGTTGATCATTATCTGTTCTGTCGGATGTAGATAAGGCTTTCTAAACATAATTCTGATTATTGTTTTATGATTAATTTTAAGTGATTTGAGGTGAGTCTCTGCTGCTGCTCCCCATACAGAAATACCATACATTAGAATACTTTGACAGAGTGCATAATATATATTTTTTAGCTGAGGTAGTGACATAATGTTTCGAATTGTTGCATGTTAGTATTTAATGATTTGAGTTTTAATCCGATTGTAACCTGAAAATGCAATTACTCATGATTATATTACATGTATATGTATATAAAAACTAATAAAAAAAAAATAAAAAAAATCTATTTTCTAATTCGCAAGCGGAACCAATTTTTCCTTCAAAATCTCAGGGGGATCGAGCTGATGTTTAAACTGGGTAGAATAAAAAAATGAAAGATCATCATGTGATTCGTAAAAATAAACTTAAAACCGAGTGTGTTTTACTGATGTTACCTGATAATTTAACAGGGTTATTAGTTATTACACAGTGTTGCACTGCTTCCCCCTTTAGTCAATGTTTCGGACAGCATTATTATGTCCATCGTCAGGGCAAATATGTAGATTGTGGTGAAGTGTATGTTTATGTCTGTAGAATTGATATTGGGCGTTATTTTCGGTGTTAAGTTTTTGTAACCATTTTACAACCTATCGTGTACGTACTGTATATTAATATAATAATATATAATCTATTAAATTTCACAATTTCAAATCCCTCCAAACACGACGTCTAATTTTTAATCAAATCCTATTGTTTAAAATTCTAAATAATGGCCTGGACTCACCAGAACCAATTTAATAAATTTTCATATTCCGTCAAGATCAACCCGACAATCCGATTTATTTTATTTACCATCACGTAGAACAAATATTAGAAAAAAATCCCCAATTCCTCGCGTATGTGCATAATATAATACAAAATTTCACAGTATTGACATTTTTAGTAATAACCTAAAGAAACATCGATATGAAGTTACGCGTACGACCGATTATTAATATGAGAGTATACAATGTATCGGGAGCATCTCCTATCCTTTTCCTATATTCCCCTTGGTCTCCTCTTCCAATAACCCAAAATTAATTTTAAGATATTAAAACTTTATGTCCGATGTACTTTAGCATAAGAAACTTCTGTGGCTTGACTACAGTTCACTTGTATATTTATCACTGTAGGTATATTATGCAAAAGCTGTTTGTTTCTTACAAATAAATAAAAAAATATATAAAAGCCAAAATATGGCGTGAATAAATAAATAAATAAAAATTGGTGGTTTGAGTTATGCCAACTTCATTTGAATTTCAAATTAAATTGATGTTTCCTTTTGGTTTTGATAAAGTCTACACAGGGCCAACCCTCAGTTAATTAATAAACGTCATAATCCGCATCATTGTCCCCGAGCGTGTTTCGGATCTAGTATCAGATTCATGCCCCGGTTGTTGGAGCAAATCCCTTGAATAAATTACCCTAAACGATGGACGATAGAGGCAGCGATGTTCCATATCTGAGATTTAACACTTAATTAGACCAACGGGAAACGATTTTCTCATTGAATTGACGGACTTTTGGTTGTTATGAAGGTTTTGAATCATTGGTGCTGTAATGTGTAACTCCGGGTTTATCTCAAAAACTCTTAAATTAAACTCCAGTGTCAACAAAACACTGGACTTTATTTGTGACAGATAAACATTAGCTCGGATAGCTTTTAGCTGGCGGTAGTAAATGATTCGGGGTCTCGACCTGGAGGTTGCAATCGAATTTATTTAAGTCTCAATCCCTGCATTGTCGACAGCTATGTGCCATCCATGGGTGACCTCTTAAACTAATATCTATGATATCACATAATACAATGTACATAGTGAAAGGGTTTGAAATAATTTTAGATTTTCGGGGCTAAAATATTTTCGTCATTTATTTTTGGGATATTATGTCGTGTTTCACTACATCCTTCTTTAGCCAACGTTTCGGAAAGCGTTAAAATGCCGATAATCAGCAGATGTGTAATCGTGATACTGTTTTGGAGCTGAAATTATATGATGCATTAAAACGTCTATGGCTAAATAATATAATATCGTTGGTGACAAAAAATTGATTTATTAGCGAAAATCCTAATTTTTTATTTGTTTAAATTTATATATCTATAAAAAAAGTATATTTAGATTGTTTTTTTATGCCTGTCTCACTAGGATATACGTGTGTCGAGACAGGCGTCTAATTAACGGAGTTCGGCATTAAATATATACATTCAAAAAAACTTGTTTAGTGATAAAAACTCAAAGCACGATAATCACTGAAAAAATCTGTTGATAATAGCAAAATACTATTCCTTAGACAAAATAAAATCTCATAAGTGCTGCGCACTCAGATAGTCGGTGGATTCCCAAGGTTTGAGGCCTGCCGCTCTGGCGCGCTATGTTTTGCAAGAATCTAAGTAATATGACAGAAGTTCCCATAGGTGCATTCATAACGCACCGGGGATTTAAGATTCATTTCGGAATCGCTCTTGGGCAGTACGAGTATCTTTCGGACGGGTGTTTTTTTAGCACACAATTTGAATGGCGCGCAGTTTAAAGTGTGGTAAAATTATAACACAAACTTTTCTTATTTCCTTTCATTTTTTATGAGAGTTCTGCACTGTTTAGAGAAAACTGACACTGACTGAAACACCTTGTGATATTGTAACTTTTTCCATTATATATAATAGGTAATATTCACATAAAAAAGAAAACAAATAAACAAATTAAGTATCGATTCACAGAATAATCAAACTACAGCTTTTTAGAAATTATGTTTTAAATATTTCAGTGAATAAGTTCTTTAATTATGAGCAAAATTAATCATTAAGCGGAAACAACATCAGATGATTTGCTTTGTTCTAATATTCGGAGAAGGTGGCCTTAATATCGAAAAATAGTGATCTTTAAAATAATAATAATGCCCAAAATTAATTATAATTATAAATAACACTTAATTATTTTATTATTAAGACCATCTAAAAACATGCTAGGTATATCTTCATATATAAACATGAATATTTCTTTGTTTGTCCCTTATGCGTTCCTATACAGTTCATCCGATTGCGGATGAAACTTTGGTGATTTGTTGTGCGCACGCCCGCGAATTTTTCTAGATATAATGCTGAGCTCTGCCGTTATGAAAAAATTGGTGTCGCGCGAGTTTTTTGACAAATGTGTGTGTCAGCTAAAACTACACGAATGCCATAGAAATAATGTTCAATGTCACTGCCCTGTAGAAAAAACACAAAATATAAAATATCTCGCAGTAATAATTGCTGAAAATCTTAGATGGGACCTACATATCAAAGGTATTACTAAAAAACTCAAAAGCCTTATATATATTTTTTAAATCTAAGAAGTGTGGTAAATAAAAATGATTTGCAAAGGTTTAAATGTCATTCTCGAATTGAATATGGAATCACACGATGGGGATCTACAGCACATAAATACATACAAAACCTGAATACAATTCAAAATGGAATTATGAAGACCTTACTGAACTGAAAGTACATATTAGAACGCCTTCGATAGAAATTTTCGATAGCTTTGACGTACCAAATGTACAACGAATATATGTCAAAAAAATATTATTGAAGCTATTCAAAAATTCTGACTCCTCTACTAGACCACATATCCATCACACTAGATCGAAAAAAAATTACATAAAAAACATTCTAAGTTATAAAACCTTATTCGGACAAAGAAATTACACTCATTTGCAGCTAAACTCAATAATATTCTTCCCCAAGACATAAAACTAATAAAAAAAATTAATAAGTACAAATCAAGAATAAAAACATGGCTGAAAGAGGTCAACGAAAACACTCTAATGAAGACACTAAAAACGACATAGAAGACAACTGAACTATAATTAAACAATTTTAATCCGCCTCGGCACAGGAAACCCTAGTGAGGAGGACTAAGAAATACGATATCTTTACCTAACATAACCATTATATTTTGTATGCTTTTATAGAATTGTTTTATACAGTCGCTTAAATAAAAAATAAATAAATAAAATCATATAGTTTAGCGGTAGGGAGGGAAGGGGACAAGGGAGGTGAATGGGCGAGAACAGGGACGCATAGGAAAGGACTTGCAGGGACGCATAGGAGGGGTGGGAGACGATAAGAGGCAAAGGAAGGTATTGCAAAGGGGACATGGTAACGGTAGGGGATAGCAGGGGGTAAATTTGGGAAATTCATGCTTCTCACACGAACTGAATGTTCTTCTTCTTCTTCTCATACAGCTGTATGAGGCCTGCTCACGCATCTTAAAACCTTCTGATTTATTCACTTTTCACACCTTTCGGAAAAACAAGAAATATTGTGTTTCCAAAACACTGTAATAAACAGATTTAAAACACAAACCCTTTCCTTGGGTGGCATTACAACGCATTCCGGATACTTGCCAGTAATTTTATAATTCATTGTTATTTTTTATTATTATACCATCTATAAATAACTGGGGCTCTTAATTTTTATAGGTTTACTAGCTGACCCGGTAAGGGTTATTCTGCTATATAAATTATTTATTATTGTGGATGAAAGTTCGATGAGGCGGACGTAGCGCCATCTGTCATTCAACAACATAAATATTTTCGTTCTGTTTGAAATACGGACGACGGTTATAATACAAAAATACTAAAATCACGATTTAAAAATGAGAGGGTGGGGGTGCGAGGATAAAATTTGATTCTAAAAAAAAACTATAAAAAAAAATATTTGTTGAAAAAAAATAAAAAAAATCTGGATAGGGACATCCTAACCACCTAGCGGTATAAAATATACTTTACAACCTATTCTCATACCTACTAAATATACATAAAAATTTCATAAAAATCGGTCCAGCCGTTTCGGAGGAGTCCGACCACAAACACCGTGACACGAGATTTTTATATACATAGATTCTTCTAAGCATGAAAAATGTTTAGTTGCACGTAGATAAACACAAGGTTTATAAATACATCAAATCGACATTGAATCAGCTAAAGAAAAACAACTTATCGATAAAACCCGTGTTTACGGTGGATAAATAATTTATATAAAATGTGTTTTTGAAGCTGCCATGACAGCTTTATTTCATTTGGTGAAGCTGCTGACAGGATCGGATCTACATTTTCAGTTAAGTCAAAAGTTTACAACGATTCGGTACGTACGTACAATTTATTCAAAAAATTTAATTATCTTTTTTTGTAAATTCCCTATTTTTTATATTTTCTTGCCACAAATCGACGGTCCCGAAGAACAATTTCGGATGTGCGATTTTATAGTTTTACAGTTGAGCTTTTGAAGCCTCGCTTCTGCATTTTCATTGTTTTTAACTAACTACCTTACCAGGGGTAGGCAGAGAGGATGGACCCCCAAACAACTCGGTCTTGTCATGCACTCCTGGCCTCATTCACATTCACACATCACCTCATACATACTCTTTCATTATTCTGACTCTTGACATGGCCCGACTCAAGTATCTGATTCACGTGATCGTAACTTCCTAAAGCGACTTCTACCATTCACATTTGCGTCATATTATGTTCTCCTTACATTTCATGTCCAAACCGTAAAGCTCATTTCAAAATCTAATATATAAAATTCTCGTGTCACGGTGTTTGTTACCATACTCCTCCGAAACGGCTGGACCAATTTTGATGAAATTTTGTGTGCTTATCTGGTAGGTCTGAGAATCGACCAACATATATTTTTCATACCCCTAAAAGTAAAGGGTGTTCCACTCCGAAGAAAATTATTTTCCCCATACATTTTGTATGGAACGAATTCTCCTATTTTGAAAGAACTGCAGCAATATTGTAAGGGGTATAATATTGAACTGTGAACCGGGGGAGGGGGGAAAGGAACTCAGGAAGGGGGGTTAGCGGGACGGGGGAAGGGGAGAAGTGGAGTGGGGAGAGGGAGAGGGAACGCGAGAGGGGAAAGGATACGCAGGGAGAAACAATTTAGATCAAGGTATGGTATACGCAGGGAGAAACAATTTAGATCAATTCAGCCAATAAGTTGACAACAGTTTTTGATTCTGAGGCGGTACGAAGTTCGCCGGATCAGCTAGTATTAATATAATATTCATTCTATAAATCTTAATATAAAAACAAAGTCAAGTTAGTTACACCATTTATAACTCGAGAACGGCTGGAGCGATTTTTATGATCGATGATTTGTTGGATTTGTCTCCTCCCGTATAGCAGAATAAAGCATTTAAAAAATCGGAAAAAATCACGAAAAAAAAGTTTCCCTCACACATTTTGTATGGAACAAATTCTCATATTTTGAAAGAATTGCATCAATATTTTAATTAATATAATATGGAATAGTGAGTGAATTCGAAAAATTCAAAAACGTCAAATATCAATGCGCTGATTGTTTTGCTTTGTTCTTAAACATATAATGCTGCTCCTCTTTCTTACACACTAAATATCAATAGTCGAAAATGAGATAAACGGTGAACGTATGTCTCCACCCCCCCAAAAGAAAAATACAATAATTATAATAAATCTCCCTCACACGTATAAAGAAAATGAAACGCAATTCCCTTAAGTAAGTGGAAAAGTAAGAAAATCATAAAAAATATAAATCCGTACACAACGCCATCTCTAGTACTGACTAAAACAAAACATGGACAGTTGCGCATCGATAATTGTTTCAACGTGTAATTTTGAACTTAATAAAAAAAAAAAATTTAATTCGGATAAGGGGTCGTCCATTAATCACGTGAGGTTCGAAAGAGGGGGGGGGGGGGTCGGAAAAATCACGAAATATCATGATGGGGGGGGGGGGGGGGTACAATGTGATATCACGTGTATTTATTTTTCGTGATAATATTTTGAAAATTTCAAAATACTTTGTACTAAAAAAAATACACGTTATTTTGGGGGGAGGGGGGGTTAGTCTAAAACCTCACCACATATCACCAGGGGGGAGGGGGGAGGGTTAAAAAGTTGCTAAAAAACATCACGTGATTAATGGACGACCCCTAATAAGTTAATACAACATTCTAAGGCGGTACGAATTTCGCCGGGTCAGCTAGTAAGATATATATTATGTTATATTTCAGTAATACAAGTCCTTTTAATGATGTTAATTGTTACATATTTTATGCATTGCAGCATTAATTGAGTAAAAATTACATGATTTTCTTAGCGAATTTAACGATTTTCCGGTCTACTTCAGTAGATTCGACACTGACTACTGGTATTTACGAGTTAGCAGATTTACTATGATTGTTTTATAGTTATATTTCATCTTGCGATTACAAAGGCACATCTTTAACCCCCTGTTTCATGATGGGTTTACGTAAGTTTTTATTTGCTTTTTATGTTACTTGACTAATAGCACAATAACCGAGAAAAGCTATAATACTCGAATCTCAGAAGTATTTCAAAGACTTAAAGCTTGAGATACATACGCAGTAGAGGTAATGATATATTACCAGAAAATAGAGAAAATCTTGTAACAAGATGGTAGTGCTTGCAAGTAAATGATTAAAATGAAGTGATGGCAGAAGTGAAGCATACATTGAGCCAGGTAAGTACTTCTAATATTTCCTCCCCCCCTTTCGCTTAAATTATAAAAAAGATGGATATAATTTCCCGAACTGACAATATATGAATACCTCTTACTTCTATCATTGTTTGTGAAAAACGTTCATTGCGCACTGATGGAGGACTTTTTTTATTATATTTTATGTGAATACCGCGCAAGAGCCCCAACTTCTCCCGACCGCCTGGAGACAGTGAGACTATGGCGTACCCAATTTGGTTATGTTGTGAGGCTGGAGGTAAATGGTGAGCAGAAGGATATGGGGGGAAAGGAAAGTGTACGAAGTATCTAGCTATTCAGAACTAGTCACCAAATAAGTATAAAGTCATTTCAAGCACTGTTTCAGTTCTGAATGGTGTTCTTTTACCAGGGCGATACCTAGAGTACATTACACCTCGAATTTTATTTTAACTTATATTATTTTAAAATTATTAAACTATGAAATAACACCAATCAATCAACTTTGACCGGTCAATGGCTTAGTTGGCATCCCGTTTGGGCAACATACGACGCCCATCCAGGCTTCATGGGGCGAGGTTTGACACACTGAACCCCAAAGACGTTACATACTTCAGACGCGGGGGTATAAATCTCAAAGTGGGAAGCCAAAAACAAGACAATTGCACTGGTATCGATTTCTAGTACTTTAGTACTAAACTTTCACTCATCAAGTAAGGTCATTACCAGTAGGATAATTGCATTTAAAATGCGCCAAAATGCCCTCCTGTATGATGAAAAAATGTTTCCATTACACGGCAAACATTAGTAAAATTGAAGATATAACATTTAATTTATATGTACACACATATTACTTATTATTATCGATTATTATAAGCAATACAATTAATTTTCATATTCCCTGTCTTACGATTTTGTACGTCATTAGAGAAAAAACACACATTCTTTGATTGTCTTATGGTACGGCCACACTGAGGCCAACTTCCAACTTCAAACTTTCGGACGATTGCGTAGAAGGGTAGTTCATGCATTGGAAATTCGAGTTGGAAGTTTGGCTTCAGTGTGGAAGTAGCATAACTATTTAATACATGAATAACTTTTGAATTAAGAAATTACCGAAAACCGCTGAAAATAAAAGAGTGTTGCTTACTTGCCACATTATTTTGCGACTATATGAGACTATGGCGAGTCTATTTATATAACGTAATTGCTGAACCCCAGATTTCTACCCACCTCTTAAACCATTCTTAATCCTTCCCAGAACTCTCCTCTCCTTCCTTTCCTTAAAAAACCCTCCACACAGCATCCCCGAAGATGACAGAGGCCCTGAAGGATTTTTTTCCTCAGAGCCTCCTGTGTGGTGCTCAAGTAAAAAAAAAATTATGAGGAGATTTTCAAATATTGTCAGTAACACGGGAATATTTGTCGTGTAGTAATAAAATTAATCAAACAAAATTTACATGCACGGGATTTGAACCCGCGACCTCCGTATCGGTAGTCATCTTACCCCTCGACCGTGGAGGCTGTCGAAGACGATTGAACCCGTGACGCTTGGGTGAGATGCCGAAGCTTGAACATTCGGCTAGTGAACAGTCATGGGATGCCATAGTTCCTGGCAGTTGGAACTCTCGAGCGGTATGAAAGAAAATTAAAATGCTGAATATTTTAAATCTAAACCACTCGTTCGAGTAATCCATTAATTGTTTCACCTTCCATGAATACATAGCACTTTAAATCATTAAAATTTTCAGCGTTGCATTTTAATTGGGAGCTTTTCAAAAATGTTGAAAAAATTCAGGTTGTGATGAATGCCCTCTAAATTATTTCCCGATGTATATTGATTTTATCTTATGTCAGGTGTTTTGGAAGTGCAGCTTTTGGAGTAGCTTCTCAAAGCTTTGATTTTTAGCTGACAGTGTTTTTATTCAAAGAGGCAACGGTCATTAGCGTGCGGAACCTTTTGTGAAATTCCCTCGATTAAATTCTCATTTTTCTGAATCTCCAGCACCTGTTTGATGGACTGGAAATTATGTTTTGAATCAAAAAAGGATTTTCAACGACCCTACTGAATAATTCTAATTTGGAAATAAAAGTTGTAGCATCTTTAACAATCTAAAAAAGACTTTATATATTGAAGAAACAAGGCTGTCGACGTGATAGCTCAGTGATTAAAGTTTTATCTCCGAATAGCGAAAGATTCGGGGTTCATACCTGAAGTAGCGCCAATATTTTGTTTTCTCGAGTGTTTTTCAAAAGCGTACTATGATATGATGATTAGTACATAATGTTACAGTTTTCTTGCGCTAATTACCCTTATTGTGTCAACATTTTTGATAGCTTTGAAGGAAGCACTAGGAAAGCCCAAATATTGAGGGCAATAAGGAACTCCAATGAAAAATTTTATGGCTTTCAAAAAATATGTTCATATAGACCAATAAACGCTGATTCTGAATATATAAGTTTTATTTAATAATAATTAACGCAAAGTTTTTAAAAAAATATTAAAAAGTTAATTTTTAATCAGTTCGTAAAAACACGTCATCAAGTTGGCAATATTGAAATTTTAGTGATGACGTCACTGTTCAACGAGTCCTGACGTCACCGTAAAGTCATTGTATGGGAAAGTATGATATGTATTAATTTATTCGTTTATTTACATACTTTATAGAGATTTAGTTGTTGTGTTTATTGAAACATTATTTAGGCCTTAATAATGTTTCAAAAATAAAGGTATATCTTATTCGTTTATCTCTATTATTGAAAATATTCAAAAACTACTGCACAAAAAAATAGTAACGCTAGTTCTAGGGAGAATACTTCGAACAACGGAATTCAAAATGGCGGCATTTGATCAGCTGATTACCCGATCCTACAGTAATTTTTCAGGAGTGATGATGTCACACGATTCATCATACATACAGTGGTTTCGGGGGGTCTTGAAAAATTAAAACTTTGATAATTGTTTTAACTATTAAAAATAACTCTAAAAATAAAACTTATTTAATTTAGTAGGTCATTATTCATTAAAAAAAATTCAAAAATTGGACTGGAGTTCTCTGCAATTAATAAACACATAATAAAACGCGAAAATTGTCAAAACATTCTGGTTTCCGACATTGAACAGTATTTCTGAAAGCGACCGCTGTAGCCTACACAACAATTGTGACACGATATAATTAGCATACGAATCATCGCACATTTGTGTATACTCTGTAGGTATTTCTTCCCTGATGATGAACCGCAAGGCTGTCAGAAACCTTAGCTCCAAAAGGAGAAAGAAACAACACGAATCGTTATCTACCCTAAACCCTAACAGTCAAACAGTACATTATCATCAAAAACACCAATTTCGATTGTGGGTCTTGTCTGTAACTCTGATTCGATGAACTCGGATTTGTTTTAAATTTGATTGTCATTTTCGAAACTGCAACCAGTAGGATCAAGAATTCGGACTACGATAAAGTACCTGCCTACAATTCAATTTTTTTTTACCCGAAAATCATTTTAATTCTATATTTGAAATTTGTGTTTTGTTTATTTAAATTTCTACGTATTGAAATTTTGACAAGCAAAGCCAGATTTCGTAATGTTTAAAGGGTCTGCGCCGTTTCCATTTTCAAGCGTGGTTTGGAAGCCTTTCAAATCGTTCGTAATAAAAGTTTAATTCTTTTAAATGAAATAAGTTCGAAGTGTTCTGTTCCCAGACCATTTCTCTAAATTAGTGTTGGGTAGGACACGACATCAGGATTAGTTTGTATGAGGTACTCAAATACTGAAATGAGGTGTTGAGGTGTCCCACCTCAATTGAGGTGAGGTGTGACAATATTTTAGCTTACGGGTGAGAATCGGGGGAGGGGGGGGGGGGGGGGGGAGTTGGCTAGAGAATTTCAGAAAACGTGATTTTTACATTAGCTCCACACAAGAGGAAAGTAATTCCCCTCAGAGCCTACGTCATCTTTAGGGATGCTGTGGACGTATTAATCCATCCCTCCAGCGGTGCAAGGCGATGTTCCGAGAGAGTAAGGCTGGAGAAGTCAAAAGGACTCCTTCAACCACTCTCTCCGGATTCGGCCTGCCATGCAACTGGTGGGCAGACGCATCCGCCGCCAAGACCTAGACAAACCTAATTATTTACAATTTTTTTTGGAGCAGTTGGGACTCTTGTGCAGCATTCACATGACAATATTTACAATAAAAAATAAATAAAAAAATAAAAAAATTGGGGCAGTTGGGACTTTTGTGCGGTATTCACATAACAATAATTTACGATAAAAAATATTTTAAAACTAAACAAAAAAATTTCGCCTCGCCATCTCACACCTCACGGATCTAATACAAAATCACCTCACCTCACCACCTAATACATTTGTCCAATACCATACGTGACGTGACATGTAGTTCAATACACCAACCACCTCACACCTCACCTCATATCTGTCCCATACGTGACATGTCATGAATGTAGTCCAATTGAATAAACCAACCGCCTCACACCTCATATTTGTCTTATACGTGACAACGTGACATGACATTTGTAGTAATACAAAGAAAAAGAGTTGGTACAAATACATTTTGTGAGGTGGGGGGACATTTTAAGTTTTTGTATGGGACATTTGAGGTGCCTCTTGTATAAGGTACTCAACACTACTCTAAATGCTTTGGTGCGTAGATCTAGGCTGCGTCATCTTGGAAGCTCAATCCATTTACGCTTGGATAAAATTAGGCGGAAGATTTAAATATATTGGCTGTCGGAATATAAGGTTTACGCAATTCAAGTAAATTAATGATGTGTGAATATATTACGTTTGACCTTTTGTCTGTCGTGGTAGGAATAAAAATTACTTATATTTGAAGAACTATGTATGAGAAAAACTAAACTAAAATGTTACTTTTTACACATAGCTTAATTTTAAGACAATATACAAACTGGTTTCGCTTCATGTCAGTTTATTTTGTGTGCTAAAGTTTATGTTTTATCTGTTACTATTATTATATAATTGACAACACGTATTTCAATATGCATACGGTTCGATACTACGACTTCTTTTTGGGTTCAACAGATCGACTGTGAAATTAATTGCCGGTGTCTGTATTTCCTCCTCCCTACAACTTAGATCTATCTATTCAAGACCCAAGTCTACTCCTTCCTGTTCTGCAAAATACCTCTACTCAGCATCCTCAAAGACGCCATACGCCCTGAGGGAAATAATTTCCTTTTGTGTGAAGTAAATGTAAATTATGTTTCTATTTTTGAGAGTAATAATTCATGGTGGAATTCCATTATAACATATTATAATAAAACGAATACAAAACTTTATTCAGTTTCAGCTCGTTATAGCCATCTTCAGACTGGTACAAATAATTCTCAGTCTACGTTTTATATACACAACATATTGTGGAGGGGGAGAGGAGTGGTCTACGAGGATTTTAATTTATAATAATTATAATTAAGTCGTTTTAGACTATCGATTTTCTATATATTTTGGTAATTCCAGTAAGCTAATTACCTTGGGTTTGTAGCTCACTTCAATGATGATTAGGGAAAAAACCTTACAAGTAATATGATAGCATCATTGATCCCGTCGGGAAACACGCCAAACGCGTGCCCAACATTGTACACGGTTGACATTTGTCACATGAGAACGGGTCGTTTCTTCAACTCGTTCATATGTTCAACAGCTCGGCTGTGGAATGATTTCCCGGCCTCTGTGTTTCCTCCTTCCTACAACATGGGTCTCTTCAAGACCAATGTTCATTCCTTCCTCTCCTCAAAAAGACCCTCCACACAGCATCCCAGATGACATAGGCTCTGAGGGAAATTATTTTCCTCAAGCCTCCTGTGTGGAGTTAATGTAAAAAAAAAGTTACTAATGACCTATTTTTATTGTCAAATCGTTATTATATTTAGGAAGTATGGTATTTTTTAAAATTGCTTTTTGAAGGGATACATGTTTACATTGAAGTAGGAATGGTCTAAACTAATTACATATTTTAATATAGAAATTATTATGAAAATTACACTGGATACAAAAACGGGGACTTAGCAAATGAATCTAATTGCTTTATCTTTACAAAGTTACTTTTTGAAGGGATACATATTTACATTGGAGTAGGAATGGTCTAAACTAAATACCTATTTTAATTTCGAGATTATTAATTAATTATGTGTTTTTCAGAATAGTTTTTGATCCAAAACAAACACAATCCATTCAAGACCCAAGTTCGTTCCTTTCTGTCCTGCAAAAAACCATCCACACAGCATCCTCAAAGACCCCAAAGGCCCTGAAGGAAATTATTTCTTTCTTTGTATGGTTAATGTAAAATATGTATTGATATAAATATATGTTTTTATGGATAGATTTTGATCCACTACAAACACAATCCATTTAACCAAGTTCAGTCCTTTCTGTCCTGCGAAAAACCATCCACACAGCATCCTCAAAGACGCCAAAGGCCCTGTGGGAAATTATTTCTTTCTATGTGTAGTTATAAAATATATATTGATAAATTTGTTTTTTTAGACAGATTTTGATCCAAAATAAACTCAAGATCAAGACCCATGTTCACTCCTTCCTGTTCTGCAAAAGACCATTCATACAGCGTCCCATAGGCCGTGAAGGAAATTATTTCCTTCCATGCGAAGTTAATGTAAAATGTGTATTTATATTTATATTTTTGCGGAAAGATTTTGATCCGAAACAAACACCAATCGGACGGACGGCGATGCGATGACGCTCTCAGACTGTCTGAAATAAAATTAATGATTATGATATAAATATTACTTGAATGTTTGGCTTCCGTGAAACGTGACGGCGAGAAGGCCATTAACATTATTAATGAACAGGTGTAATTGAGTTTTTAACCTGGCGCCTGTAATGGTGGGAAGTATGGAGCGAGGTGTGGGGAAAGCTGGAGAAATGAAAAATAGCCCCGGGGCATGGAAAAAATATTTCATCAAGTTGATCCATTTGTTTTTTGTAATGATTCAAATTGTTTTTCTTGCTAATGTTATGATTAAAGTTGGAAATTCTGAAATTTTACATTTTCAAAGGTACCCGAAAGATTCTTGAGCTTATCGATCGTCCAAATGATTAGTCAGAGATCTCCAAGTTTTTGAGATAACGAGGAAAGAAATATTCGAATGTTCACCATGAATCAAATATTATTTATTTATTTGTTTGTTTACGCCTTGATGGCTTTTACATATAAAATAAATTGTACAGGAGCATTATAACAAGTATGCAGTATCATAAGTATATAGTACATAAAATGATAAACAGAGCTAGAAAGATATAAGTAGGCCTAACATAAGTAGGTATCAGTATTCGAGTAATTGTTTACAAAAGGAGTTCAACCAGCGGATTCGTATTTGGGCTCATGCTACATTAGATACAATAATTATTGTCACAATATCACACAAAATGTGATTCCAAATATACTCGAAGCATACCGGTATTGCAGTGGTGTAAAACATTTTTAACGATTAATATAAAAGTAGGTAATTTTCTTGTAATTATTTTTTTTTGTTAATTTTTTTTTTTAAATTTTGTTTTGCTATCATAAATGTACGTATATTTGTTATTATTATAAAAAAGAAAAAAAAAAGGTACACAGTAATTACATATATAAATAAGTAAGTAGGTACAATGAATGTAGTTATCATGAATGTAGTTACAGAGCAGTGAGTATTAAGTTTGTTACTGTTAACTATGTGATACATTTAAGGATTTCTACGTTAGTTTGTTATTATCAGGAAAAAATAAAATAAAAGGTTCACAGCAATTCACGTGATCCCGTCGTAACGTGGAGGAGGATTATGATCAGTGGTGAAGTGTGTTCGAAATATATATATATATATTTTTTTTAATAGAAAAACAAAATGACATCCACTTTCTGTGCTACAAAATTGCTAATGAATCGCAGGTTTTAAAATCCTTGGGAAAGAAGCTGTTAAGAGTCTCGCCGGCCTGTTGAGTGCTTACGATCCTTGGAATTGAATCCGGAGGTCGCGGGTTCAAATTGCGCTTGATCCCTTTGACACCGGTGCATGGTCGGGAAATACGTCAAACGTGTAGGGTTGACATTTGTCACATGAAAACGGATCGCTTGTACGACTCGTTCGTGGAATGATTTGTCGGTCTCTTATTTTCTATGTTTACTCCTTGCTCTCTAAGCCAATGGTCGTAACCACTCAACCACGAAAGCCGTCTAAATAAGTTAATGTATGTTGATTTTATAATTTTTAACATTTAAATAATTCTAATTACCTGTAATAAATCTCGGTAACAAATATTCTGATCTAGGAGATATATCATGGTTAATCTTGAGGTGAAATATTATTTCACCTCAAGATTAACCAATATAAACATTGTTTATTCAAATTCTTTTATACATCTAGATACAAATAGTCGTGGATAATTTCTGCAATTTTGTTTATATTGCATACTCTTTTTTATGTTAGACTTCTTATCATTTTTACCAATGTATTTTATTTCATATTACATGCTTTTGTTGTTACATTTTTTTTGTATTTTAATTTAATTTCTAATTTAATTTTAAGGTTTTTTAAAGTACTGTGTTATTTATCTTATAAATAAAGAATGTTAAAGCCCATTAGGGCGTGTAATAAATAAATAATAAATAAATAATAAATAAATAAATATCTTATCGAATGAAAAGCAAAGTTTGCTGTTTTCTGTTTTCTTCCTGTTAAAAAAACAACGAAGTTATCTACTTCAGATTATTGTTGGGTGATATTGTAAGTGAGAAAGGAAAGTATGGGGTCCTCTGGCATTCCCGCCACTAAAAGCCTCTTCAAACTTTCCCGTCACTTTTCATCCGTATCTTCCCTAATTTACATCTCAAACACAAACCAATCTTTTTCGCGTTACTTCCAAAATACCATTTTCGGCGGCGAAAAATCATTTCGGTTGATTTCCCCCAGGAAAATATAAGCAAGCACCTGGTTAATGTTTTTCTTGGACGGAATATAAAAATGTCCTTGCCATGTTTTTCGGGTATTTTAGACTCTGACATCTGTTAACAGCGATATTTTGAGATTGGGAAATATTGGCTATTGGCCATTTTGAAAGCTTGTGTTAAAAAATATTCTCGCCCACAATACTGTGTTTTGGTTTTCCGAATTTAAGATGAATTCTTTAAGGTATCAAAATTTATAGCTTATTTCCCAGTGAAATGTTAAAAAAATTTCTTGGTGATATTGCAACGCGTGCCGGGAATTCGCTAGTTATTTATATAATGAGTATGGGTATAACTAGGAACTTTCTTAAATGGGTAGAGAGTTATTTAACAAATAGGCAACTGTTTGTAAAGTTAAATGACGTAATATCGGATGCCTTTTCTGCCACTAGTGGTGTGCCACAGGGCTCCCATTTAGGACCAACACTGTTTATTTTATTTATTAATGACATTGTAGACATTTTTTCCGATGTTGATATCCTGTTATTTGCTGATGATTTAAAATTATATAGAAAAATTTAAAATATTTCTGATTGCATAATTTTACAAAAAAATTTAAACAACTTGTTTAATTGGTGTATATTTAATAAACTGGCACTTAACATTAGTAAATGTCAAATAATAAGATTTTATAAAATAAAGAATATAACATTATATTTATATAGCGCAGTTTTGTGACATTTCACTTCAAGTGCGCAAAAGAAACCGATCATTTATGAATACAATCTTGACAAAATTATATTAAACTCAGTAGAAACAATAAATGATCTAGGTATTATTTTTAACTCAAAACTTACATTTATTAGCCATATAACTAGTATTATTAATAGAGCAATGAAGATTTTAGGATTTATTATTAGAATAACCAAAAAATTTTGTAACATTGATACTATTCGCATTTTGTAACATTGATACTATTCGCATTTTATACATAACGCTAGTGAGAAGCATTTTAGAATATAATTCTACGATTTGGGCTCCACATTACAATATCCATATTCAAGCGATTGAAAAAGTCCAGCATAGATTCCTTAGGTATATTAATTTTAAATTAGGTATTCCAAGAGAATCCGTGGACTATGATTTGTTATTAAACTGGACTAATCTCGTAAATTTATCAGATCGCAGAAAAATCTGTGATTTATTAATATTATATAAAATAATTCACTCGGTCCTGGATACCCCTGATTTAATAAAACTAATACGATTTCATTGCCCTGGTCGCGCTAACAATAGATTGACTCTACCGTTCTACTATAATAACAGACATACGTTATCACATTATTACTCACCAATCAGTCGATTACACATTTTGGGAAATGAATATGCTAACATCGGCGACATTTATTTCTTAAAATTAGCGCAATATAAACATGCACTCAAAAATAATTTTTCCATAATGTAACTTTATATACGCAATATGGACATGTTGAAATGAAATGATGATATTTCTCATTGTTCTTTTTTGTTGTGATACACAAAATAATTGTATGTTATTTTTAAGTTTAAAACTACTATTATGTAATGATATTATTTTTCTTACTTTTGTACTCTATTATATGTTTATTTATAAAAGGCAGTATAGCCGTTTATTTATTTAAAAAAATATATATATAAAAATTTAACCCGTCAGGCTGCGGTTAATATATTAATTTGATTTCTAAGTAGTATATATATTCTAAAAATATGTATTTTCAAAGTAACTAAACAAAATATAGCTTACATTGCTTAACTTAAAAATAACTCGCTATTTTATAGCTCAACAGCTCCATGGCTCTTAATGGAAATTAGAAAAACAATTGAAAATTTGCTGAGTTGACCTTGAAATTCCAGACAGAAAATTTTATTCAATTTACGCCATTTTTTTTTATTTTTACTCCACAGAGGCCTTGAGGAAAATAATTTCCCTAAGGGCCTATGTCGTCTGGGTTGCTGTATGGAGGGTCTTTTAAGGAGAGGAAGGAATGAACATTGGTCTTGAAGAGACCCATGTTGTGGGAAGGAGGAAACACAGAGGCTGCCAAATTGTTCCACAGCCGAGCTGTTGAACACTAGAACGAGTCGAAGAAGCGAACTGTTCTCTTGTGACAAATGTCAACCGTGTACAAATGATGGGCACGCGTTTGGCGTGTTTCCCGACTATGCACCGGTGCCGAAGGGATCAATGACGCTAATTCCTCGGAGCATCTTCCATTGTAATACCGGTAGAACGAGGATAGCATTCCCACCCGACGCCTATGCTCTAAGGATTGCAATCCGTTTGTTAAGATGGGAGAATCTATCAAACAGACCGCCCATTTCTGCACAGAGTCGAGGGTATTTTTCAGGTATTTTTGAGCTCCAGATCACAGATGGCTGGCAATCGAGAGTTTTTGTTGTTTCAGACAAACGGATTTCTACTTTTTAGTTTAGTTTATAGCTAAGCCTAGTTAATAGACATTCTTGTGTCAGAAAATTATGGATGCGAAATGTGGAATGTTTCTCGATTTGTAAATCCGTATAGTTTTGAAGTTCCCACTCGCGTGTGTTGTAATAAATTCGTGTTAAACTAAAAAAAAATTGGCCGTTGGCCATTTCCTTAGTGGGGCCATGATACAAGTTCAACACACTCGAGATTGACGGGAAACCGACCATAAATCAGGCCAGTGCCAGAACGATGTTTTATTACATTTGTTCGCCATTGGTCATTTTCACCAAGTGTGTTTTCAGTTTGGCAACGAATATGAAGTTAAAAATATGATTGGAAATTGATTAGCAACTTTTACTGTTAGTATAGTCACTTAAATTCATCGAAAATTCTGTAAAATTGTTCTTTATATAATAGTATTGTTTATTATTTAGATGCGTTATCCCTATGTGATCGTTAAAGTCATAAATAAGCCTGTCGTGTAGTAACATAGAATAGACCACGATTGAACAATATTTGAATTTTAAACATAAAATAGGATTCTGCAGGATTCAATTTGGAAGATGAGTAAGAGTGCTGCCGCCTTGGGAACCAATATTGGATAGCCAAGATCTCAGCCATATATTACTCCAATTACTTCGCTACATTTGGTGACTTACCAAGGGTGCCCAGATTCATGAGGTTCTTTTAGGGCTCTCTGGTGGCGGACCGGATCGGGAAGCCTTTTGACATCTCCAGTCGAACTCTTTCGACCCATCGCCTTGTACCGCAGTGGGGAGGATGGATTAATACGTCCACCACTCCCACTGAAATACTGACCCCCAAATTCTTACCCACCCTTCAAACCCTTTTCCTTCCCAGAACTTCCTTTCCATCATTTCCCTAAAAAAAATCTTCACACAGCATTCCCAAAGATTACACAGGCTCTGAGAGAAATTATTTTACTCAGGGCTTCCTGTGTGAAATTAAAGTAAAAAAGGGTGTTCGTTTTGTTCTGAAAGCTCTTTGTGTCTGGACTTTTCTAAGAAAGCTGTTTTCAGTTGGTACAATTCTACTCCGAGCTTTTACACTGATTTAACTGTCAGTACAAGACACCATTGTTTGTACCATATTTTTTTTATTTGGTCATTGAGAATTTTTTTTTTTAAGTTTCTTTATTCTTTAAATGGTTCGTTACATAAATTGGGGATTTTTCGACCACCATACTAGGCACATGCCCGTGTTGTGGTGGTCGATTAAGTTTAGTTTTGTAAGTTAGATAAAACTGATGAGCATAACATACTAGTATTCTATAAATTTATTCATACAGGGTAGTAGAAAACACACATTATTAAAATTTAAACATTTAGTCTGTAGTAGAAAATTATCTTCGTATTCCTCTAGAAAAACCATTGAACCTGCGTATTTATTTGACTTAAAATAACTTTGTTTTTCTTTTTCATTCTTCTATTTGCCTAATCTAATCTTAACTTGCCCACTTCTTCATATTTCCGTTTTTTATTTTTTTTATTTTTTTTTATTTTATTTTTTATTTTATTTTTATTTTATTTTTTATTTTTTTTTTTAATTTTTTTTTTTTTTAAAGGATACAATATTATAATTAATTACATCCAGATAGTTTTTAACAGTCATAGTACAATAAATTATAAAGCCTTTAAATCACAAATAAAACAACTGCTAGATCAACCCAACACTAATTATAAGTTTTAATTTCATAGAACGAATTTCTATATATATTTTTTTTATTTTATTTTTTTTGATAACATTGTACCGATTAGTAAAAATTGATCAAGTCTTAATTATAATATTATCTACTTTATTTCAAAATTAATCATTTAATTCTATCATTAATTAACAAAAAAAAACAAAATTATAAATTAATGTACTCTTATTGATTTCACATATCCTCTTAAAATATTTCATCAGCATTTGAACTGAAATGAAGCGATTATTGTCATAACATAACATTATGTCCCTACTCTTGCAATATTATCAGCTAATCCAATTGTTAAAATCAACTATATGTACTTACCATCTTGTTACATAAAAATATTTGTAACAAGGTGTGTGCACCCTCTTATACACACTTTATTCATGGTTTCAGTGTGTGGCACCTCTAGGGCTTGCCCATTGACATTTGGGGCATTTACATACGTAACACTAATTTCAAAAGTTGTTAAGTTCAGCCAACTTTATAATTAACACCAAATGATTTTTCTCTGCAACATGTTTAATTAATGATAAACAAGAATCCGTCATCTGCAAGGCACGTACCCTTATTAGCACTAAAGTGGCTACCTCTTCAACGTAATCCTTACAAATCCTTTTATTTGTAATTTTATTTGGCGAGCTCGGCTTCGTTTCATTTAACTTAAAGGTTTTGAGCGAAATTAAATTTTACAAGTAGCAAGTACCAATTTCAAAGCGGGCTTCCAATTTGGAGAGCTTAGCCAACCTCTAACCACGAATTATTAAGCCGTCTTCTTTATGTACGTGCAGCGCCCTTGAGGTGATTTTTCACGAAAATGGCGTTTTATAAATTAGCCAAGTATTATTATTATGAAATGTGAAGGAATTGAAGGATAACCCTAATTTCAATAAATCATTAAAAGCCTGGTTTTAATTTTGAAATTATTATAACATACTGTTTCTTATGAAGATTTCTATGTTGACCCGTTGGAGACTGTTTTAAACTAATGAATTTCTAATTTTACGATTTTTTCCTTTATATTAGTTGCAGAATAGAAATGCTATTATATTAAATATCTTTTCAGCTATTTTTACCTCGAACCTTTTTTTGACGTTGATAATATTTAATTGAATATTCGTCGGACATTGCTAAATTTTGATATCAAATTAATTTATCATCCAAAATTTTGAACAGACCACTTTTGTTTAAATCGCAAATTGTAAAACTTTTTGTATTATTTGAGTACCCTACGATATCTCCATAATATACGATTTAAATCTTTTTATGATTACTAGTTTCCACCTATTTCTTAAAACTTATTACAGTTATTAAATTCTTTATTCGGTGTTATTAAATTCAGTTGTGGTATCATATTTTTACATATAACTTTAAGATTGTTAAAAAATTTACTATAAAAGATATATTTACGTTTAACATCAGATCGGATAGATATAATTTGATGGGTAGTCCATGCCTCCTGTTTTTACCAAACGACTACCAGGGGCGGCACCTCGATATGGTATACAAATCACATTGGCTCAGCACGTACACGGGGTAGGGTGCTGCCAAACAACATGTCTCTTGATATCTTTAACATAATTGTTAATCTCGACCATCATAACACGGGCGTGTTCCTTGCGTGGTGGTCGAAAAATCCACACATTGTGTAACCACCAGAGAAATGAATAAAGAAAAATAAAATTGTTAATTGTATATTGGTTACTGTTCGTGTGTAAAGCAAATTGTACGTTACACACATTCAAAAATGTTATTTCATAGACGGATTTAGGGAAAATACTTTGTTTTACATTCCATAGACAAGATCAGACGTTTTAAAATAGATTTGGCAAAGTTCCTCAATCAGAGACAAATTTCTAGAACGTAAACAGTTTTAATTCATTTGGGATAGTAGTGTTCTTACAAGAAAACACATCGAAAACTCTATGTCAAGAGTGTATTCTTACGTCACATTGTCGGTATCTTTGTATAATATAAATATGCATATACATGTGGTGTACCGTTGTTTCCTCTGATAAACAATACGTCTCTGATGATTGGGAGTTTCAATAATTACTTCGGTTCGTCTTGTTTATTATCGTCTTATTTACAATGAATACCTAACTGGACTTGACGTCCGTTCTAAAGGCTCTATAATATTCTGAAGTAGGAAAAATGCTCACTGAAGGTGCACACTTGTAGATCGGATATAATCGGCTATCTTCGTAACCGTTCGAGTATTACACCCGAAAGTGCGACGGTTGTCTCTCATGCAGTACAACTACTGACCTCTGTTGAGATACCTTAAAATCGAACAGTAAAATACGATAACGTCTGCGTGGTTGAATTTCAGAACCCATCTTTGAGTCCATGTCTGACGCCACGCCATACGCGCCACGCCACAAATAACTTCTGTGTACGTGGAATTTCACACAAAGCTACCGTTACAATTCGGTTTCTAATTCGAGAATTCGTCACAAAATGTCGCTATTTCCGTCAGCAGGTCGGATGGGGATGTCTCCCCCCTAGGTGTATAACTGCTACGAATTTGTGAATGTGTAGTATCTCTCCGGATATGGAAAGATTGACGGTAATACATTTTGTATCAAGCAGCTATATATTACATATGACATCATTGCCTGTCTCGGTTACTATGATGCTACACTGGATGACATTGGATCCGAGGAACGAGCTATTTTTGGAACCAGTTCCTATTGAATTTATAAAATGGTCACCAACACTAACTGGGCGAATCCGAACCAAACGTCACCCGCAGGGCCTAGAATTATACTAGTTACATATAACTACCCATACAAACGACATCTTTCAGAGACATTGAAACTGTATTCATACAAACAAAATGATGAGAGACATTGAAACTGTATTCACATTCACACACACTACAATATATATTGTTATACAATAAAATGACAGCACGAAGTGTGCTTTAACACAAATTAACGGAATATTGAATTCTTCAAAATCTACGATCGGTAAACCCTAACCCTTACGAAGCCTTTAAATTTTAGAAAAGGGGTTACGAAAATGGATGTGAAAATGTACAAAGCTTTTAATTTGGAAAGGATCGTTCAGAATATATATCATTTTTTAATTATCGGCCTTCTACGAATATACGTTTTTCCGTGTGGCATCAATAGGAAACCTGTCGCAACTGTCTCTGGAAGGATTAAAATTGTATTGGTTCAATCCTGTTCAAACAACGTAACAACCCGAATCCTTTGTCCTCCCAAGTGTTTATTATTGCTATTATGCCACGGGTAAAAAAATACTACGCAACCGTAGAAATGCCGCTCTGTTTGTTGAAACTAAAATTAAATTCGTGCGTAATCTATTGGAGGGAACAGAAGGAACAAAGAAAATGGTTTCACGTCTTTGGGACGGAACGCGCGAGATGAGCCTTGCGTCTAGAACTGGAAGAATGGAATTTGGTGTATTGACTTCAAAGGATCGTTGTAAAATGGGCGAATTACATCATTATTTTACTTGTGAAATCTTTCATTGAAGAACAAAACAATTTATATTTAAACTAGCGAGTCCCCGGCATACGTTGCAATGCTAGTTAATAATGAAATCGTTTCTCAGTGCGTGTTCTTTCCCATTCAACCCGTTGCCCTTCCGCCTCCCATGCCCCTCCCGTGTCCTGTCACGCGTTCACCTCCACCTTCCCCGCCCTCCCTTTCCCGCTTCCCCCGTCCCGCGAATCCCCTCACTCGTTCCCTCCCGCGTTCCTTACATTCAGTCCCGGTACATTCAGTTTTCAAACACTCGCGTGCCGCCGATTGCAATTTTTTTAATACAAATTTCATAATGCCAGAGCTCATCAGTATCTATATATAGAAACCTTTGCGGGCGTGCGCACAACAACTCACCAAAGATTCATCGTAATCGGATGAATAGCATAGGAAATAATTTCGTAACGCCAGAGCTCATCAGTATATATAGAAACCATCGCAGGCGTGCGCACAACAACTCACCAAAATATCGTCGCAATCGGATGAACGGTTTAGGGACCGCATAAGAGACAAACAAAAAAAAATCATTTTTATATATTGGTCCTTACATATGAAATTGGCGTTTTGCCGTACTGGCAACTTTGATCTCAAATATCTTCTCTTTGGTTAGGAATTCCAAATTCAAATTTATACAGCTATTTACTCATGTATTTGTGTTTCGAAAATTATAATTAATTTGTTTTTTCCTTAATTGTTTTTTTCTTTGCGTCACTTAGTTTACAAAATGGAAAACTTGAAATATCGCGTTATTGACGAGTACGAGTTCCACCGTGGCACCAGTGCTGCAGAAACGGCTCGAAGGATTAATGATGTGTATGGCGATGGTGCCGCAAAAGAAAACACAGTGCGTTTTTGGTTCCAACGATTTCGTGCAGAACAAGCCCCGTGGACGGCCGGAGACCAAAGTTGATAATGAAGAATTGAAGGCTATTGTGGAAGCGGATCCATCGCAAACCACGTCCGAGTTAGCTGCAGGCTGCGGTGTTAGTGATAAAACTGTTTTAATCCACTTGAAGCAAATTGGGAAGGTGAAAAAGCTTGAAAGGTGGGTACCTCACGAATTCAGTGAAGCAAATCAACAACGCGCGTTAGAACGCTAGACCACACACTGCACAACAGACGGCTACCAAATTAGAGGAGCTTCAATTGGAATGTCTAAGACATCCACCGTACTCTCCGGACCTTGCCCCAACAGATTACCATTTTTTTCGAAATTTGGATAACTTCTTGCAAGGGAAAAAATTCAACTCCGATGGGGCAGTCCAAACCGCCTTCGAAAATTTTATTGATTCCCGTCCGAAAGGTTTTTTTAGTAAAGGAATCGATGAACTACCTATGAGATGGCAAAAGTGCATAGATAGCAATGGTACATACTTTGATTAAATAAATATATTATATTTTAAAAAAGTCGACTATATGTTCCTCCAATACAAAACGCCAATTTCATATGTAAGGACCTAATATTAAGATGTAGAAAAATGGAAAATTTTGTAATCTTTTCAAGAAAAACTCGTGATTATTTTTGGAATATTCAATTAATAAAATAAATTCAGATTTTATTTTTTTTTTTTTTATTTTTTTTTTATTAATTATAATGTATTACAAAAAAAAAACATGGTAACACATTATTCCCAATGAGTTAAGAAACAAACTCATTACGGGCACATTAATAGATATGCTAATGAGAGATCTCTGCAAAATAATGAATGAGAAACTAAATTTCACGGCCCACATTCAACAAATTATGAACAAGGTCATGAAAACGTTATGATTTAACTATATTAAGAAAATAAAAAAATATATGAAACTGTTCTTCATCCCTTGTTAGAAGCCTAAAAAATATAATTTCATGGTGGGATCGCCCTTCTACAAAATTTACATTGATTACGTAGGAAGAATTCAAAGAAAATGTCTTGCCTCCGTTTATTTTCAAATTCTGTGATAGTTCTGTTCAAGTTCTATTTTTTATATCATAATGGCCAATTATGATATAAAAACATTATCGCTTCCAAGTACATAAGCACACATTTCACCACTAAAAATTACACATCTGCCGGATCTGCCCTGATGATGGACACTGCAACGCTTTGACTAAAGAAGGAGGTAGCTCAACACGGCATAATACCCCAACACAAGTAACGAAAATAAACTTTTGGCCGTGAACATTTAAAAACGTATTAATCATAATGGACCAGTTCTTTAACAGAACTGAAATAATAACAAAACTCGAATACATCTCTCATAAAACTAAAGAATTATTTTTGAAATTTGATGAATTGTTCAAATTCTGTGAAACAACTGGCCCCAAGTAATCCAACTTTAGAAGACTTGCGTAAAATAAACGATTATTTTTTATTTAACTTTTTAAACTCTTCTTATCTGAACTCCTGCACTTAATAATAATAATAATAATAATTGGATAATTTATAAAGCGCCGTTTTTGTGAAAAATCACCTTAAGGGCGCTGAGATGGTTTGTTTCACAGAATTTGAACAATTTATCAAATTTCAAAGTTAATTTTCAAGTTCAGTTATTATATTATTATTGTCCAGATGTTTCACAAAACTGAATTAGTAACTTAAATAGTACTTCCATAAAACTTGAAAATTATGTTTGAAATTTGATGAATTATTCAAATTCTGTGAAACAACTCGTATAATTTTATCATTCTTTTCCAAAACAATTACACAGAAATTTTTGGGGAATTTTCTGATTTCTCTGTAATAATGACAACAATTAATTAACTAGGTCACATTTTTCAAAACAAATGTGAATCTGTTGTATTGTATACCAACGACCAAGCAGTGCAAACTGCCAACAAGGTTACATTTGGAGACCACTCTCACCCCTTAACCCAAAGACCAGGACTGTGTGCTTAACAAACGAACCGAGCATTCTAAGAACAGAAGAGAGCCGCGAAACGATGTTTAAATTAGGACTTAGCGAATGTATTTGGTCTCCGGGTATTTTGCCTACTGAAGTGCCTGAAATTATCAATGGTAGAGGGGAATGGCTTTTGTGCTTTCGCTGCCAAGAAACAAGCAAGTGTTAATATAAAAAGCCATGTTTAAAAATAATTTCGGCTTGCTTTCGCGAAATGGACTTGCGTAATCTTCCCAGCGCTGTTAAAGTGATTCGTTATAGCTTTCTGTTTGTCTTTATTTTAGCTGAGTAGGTCACGTATTTTCAGCTTGAGAGATTTAAAGCTAACTTGCTGCTCAATTTAATCTATTCAATTTCAACAGAAGTTACATTATGTGTAAGTTCTTTTTTATATGCGAATTAAGTTGTATCTATATTCTGTGTTCATTATTCGACCTCTACGTGACTACCATGGTTGTCTGGTTTTTTTATACATACCAGTAGCAGCCCGTCAGTCATAATTTGGTTAAGATTTATTAAATTTTATTTTCTATGATATATCACACTAATCTAGAAACAAAATATTATAAATATCAATCGCAATTGAACACTGAAATTCGCCGAAGAGATTTACCAATATTAGTGTATTGTGGTCTGGTGCATGTGCCAGAAGTAATCTTTTTCAAAAACAAATTGTTAAAACTCTTTCTTGGACAGATAGTCATTTTCATTGGCCTGTCTGAAGCTCGGAGTCGAGCGGTCTTATATTAACAGGCGACATCGTTTTCTTTTAAATCAGTATAAATCACACATCTTGGGAACTGGGGAGTATCTTTTCGTCAGTGAAACTGTTTCCAATAACTATTTATTATTCAAGTTTCAGCTTCTGAAACCGGTAGTGTGAATTAAATAAAAGTGGTCTAACAAATGTAAGTGTGTTTATTGTAAATTATGGCGAGCCACAAAGTTAACGCTTTTTACAAACATAAAATTTCATTTGACTACTTTTTTAACTTTAAATAATGTTAGAAATCACAGTTTCAGTTGAACACAAGTTAAGTGCATCCCTTAACACCCTGATATTATGAGAGTCCGAATCCAAAGCAAAAAATCAGAACATTTATAAATGAAATTTTGTACAAATCCGAGAGTGCATGTGCAGAAGTCCAAATTCGTGCATATTTTATTTGTGTCCGTCAGCCGCAATATTCTCCATTTGCAATCGTTTTAAGTAGTGCAACAGTTGACAGATGGCACTAATCCAATTGTAAATCATGCGATGAAAATGTTGACTCGATTAGCAATATTTTTCGAAATTGAATTACGAATTAAATTTGAGACGTAATTCTTCAAATAGTTGGAGGCATGCCCAATACGCTCTTGCCCACTGCTCAGGGACCTTGATGAAGAACAACATCTGATTCTTGTGCATTTTATTAATATTTTCTGTTTTCATCAATTTCAACCAAAAATAACTGTTAATCACTGCACGACATTTTTAATTAATTATGCACCAGATTTAAATGTCCGGGTTAAATTTTCCCCACACGAAAAACTAAACCCTTTCACACACTTCCCCAAATGATCACCTAGTCAATCCACGCTATGCAATTGCACTATATATGTATTAAAAATACAAAACAATACAAGAACAACATGTCAGCCTACCAGACACCAAATGGGAAAATAATTCACCGACTCCAGATATTTTCATATCAGAGGGTTCGGCTCTGTGGAATTCCTAATTGAACCTATAAATCCTACTGATCCCTCAATATAAATATTAAAAAAATCTTTTGTAATCCTACATGTATTTAAAATGACTGATTTTTGCATTTTTATATATAAATTCTTTGACAAATCTAATATGCCTAAATTTTGAATAAGAGACCTAGGTATGATGCCAGTAGCCGAAATAACAAATGGTAATATTTTTATAGTCTGAGAATGCCAAATTCTTTTAATCTCATTTTCTAAATCTGTGTATTTTCTTATTTTTTCAGAAACAGTTTTTTGAATATTACAAGAATTTGGAATAGCTACATCAATGACATAAGTTTTTTTTTTAATTAAACTATATCAGGTCTATTTTGACGAATTGTTCTGTCTGTTAGTATAGTTTTATCATAATATATAAATTTAAATTTTTCATATATTTATAGTATTGCAAGGGCTTTTCGTGACGTACCCAAATATAAATAGTATCTGACATTTTTTTTGGACCACTTAATTTATTTATTCAACAAATAGCAATACAATAAAAACATAAGCCTCTCAAGTCACTACGATATTCCTGTGTCTAATGTGCAGCTTTACAATAATTATGGTTTTTTTTTACTTTAGCTCCACACAGGAGGCCCTGAGGAAAATAGTTTTCCTCAGGGCCTAATCTACGAGAATTCTGTGTGGAAGTTCTTGGAAGAATAAAGGTAAAAGGGGTGGGTAGGAATCTAGGGTTCAGCATGTCCGCCGCCAGATCTAGACAAGCCTCACTCCGTGAACCCGGGCACCCCTGCTAAGTCACCAAACGTAGCGATCACTTGGGGTGACTTGACGGAGGTGTTCGTTATCCAATAAATGTTTCCCGGGGCAGCGGTGCCCTTTCTCGCCTCCCAAATTATATTACTCGTACCTTTTTTATTTCCAAAAGTACCCTCCACCCATCATCCCCAAAGACGACATAGATCCTGAGGGAAATTATTTTCCTCAGGGCATCCTGTGTGGCGCTAATATAAAAAAAAGATAAGTTGATAATGTAAATAAACGATAAACAATAATTAATAGCACGATAGTAGGTTTGTTAAAATTATTTCCACTCCTATTCCTTTCAATTCGTTCAATTTCATTGACATCAGACACGACCACAACACAATTCCATCTTCAGTGAGGTTAAGTTAGGTTAAAACATAACCTCAATTACCCTAACCTAACCAAATCTAAACTTTTCATAATGATTTAGGTACCTAACGTTCAATTTCATTGACATCAGACACGACCACAACACAATTCCATCTTCAGTGAGGTTAAGTTAGGTTAAAACATAACCTCAATTACCCTAACCTAACCCAATCTAAACTTTTCATAATGATTTAGGTACCTAACATTTTCATAATGATTTAGGTACCTAACGTTCAATTTCATTGACATCAGACACGACCACAACACAATTCTATCTTCAGTGAGGTTAAGTTAGGTTAAAACATAACCTCAATAACTAACTAACCCAATCTAAACTTTTCATAATGATTTAGGTACCTAACATTTTCTTAGCATAATTTCCATTTATTCTAATGTTCAACTCTACGCCACCGGTTCCATCTACTCCTTCATTAACAAATTAAAGTATACCAATAATAGCATCATTTGAATTTTCCTCAAAGAATTCTATTTGAACTGACGTAAAAATTGTCTGGTTTCAGAATAAAAATGCTTTCGTATTAAATAATATCTTCTCGGATATTTTCACGTAGAACCTTTTAAAACCTTGCTAATCTTTTAATTAACATTCCTGTGAAATAATTGAAGGCTTTGATATAATAATTATCGTGTACAATTTTCATCATTTGAGAATTATTTTCTCGTTTTTTTTCTTTCATCGTGTTAACCAAAATGCTATTTTCGCATTTATAAAACATTTTTAACATGATTTAATGGACCTTTGATGAATATTAATTTAATTTCTTCTTTTATCATTAAGGAGGAATTAAAGTTTTGAAAATTATTCCTGGTCAAATAAATTGTTTTTTTTAATAAAAATTATTTTATTTTATCAAATTAATGTTTCGCGAGAGATTTTGTGGAATCGAGACATTAACATTCTAAAATTATGTACTGTCGCATGATTTATCTTATATCTTGAAGTTCTGTTATCAAATTTTCGTTGTCTTGCAAAAGAAATTCATCTTAATGCGCTGAAGACGTATAAGGTTGTTTAAAAGGATAAACTTGTTAATTCTTGGTTTTATTTCGACGGTCCCTAAGAACAATGTCGGAAGTGCTATTTTGTAGTTTTGCAATCTAGGTTTGTTCCTGCATTTTACGGTTTGAGACCCCTCCGCAACGTAAGCAGATATAAGCGTTAAAAATAGGACAGCAGTCAAGTACAATAAGCGTGTTTATACGTCAGCGCGTGTGTTTCCATAGAAATCATTCTAACTCCGTTATTGTTTTAGTTACATCCCTAAAACAAAAAGTAAAAGGTCGATAGTAGATCAAGCTGCACATCCCTATCAAGTTGTCCATGGAAATACATAACAGGAATCAGCTGTCAGCCGTGTAGTTGACAAAAATATTTACCCGCGCAAATTTGCTACCGGCAGCTCCACCGCGCTCCACATTTTAAATTTTTATTAAATATTTTTATATGCAATGATAAAAAAGTGAGGTGACAAAAGTGTTTATTACACACATATACAATAGAATAAATATTGTTGTTTACATAATCTGTGATTTTAGTACCGCTTTCACATAAAGCATCACGTGAGTCATTTTTACCTATTTTAAATGTTTGCGTTCTAAATTTTAATATCTACAAATGTTAATATTTATTTGTAATACAATAATTTGAAAGCCTATTTTGTAACCTTTCTAAAACAGTTTTTACTATTCGGCTACGTTCAGAAATGTTTCATTTATAGAGCTTTAATTGTGAAGCGGTAATAACAAAAAGTTTTCGTAAAATGTCATTTTGTTAGAGACACCAAAAGCCAATATTCTCGAAAATTCGGAGGGGTTAAGAAATATTTGTTTCGATATTTGGCATTTCATTTCATTTCATTAAAAAATCTGAAAATACAGATATACTTAAGTACAAATAGCAGATCCGACATTATTCTTCGGGACCGTCGATTTGTGTGTGTACGTTTTTTTCATTACTATTCATAAACATATATAAACATATATTATATTTTTTCAGGTATACAGTTTTTCAAGTTTTTCGACTGCCACACTAGGCACCTGCCCGTATTATAGTAGTCGAAGTATGTATATATAATTATAAAATGTAATTACTGCTAGTTCGTTTTATTTTTTTTTATATGAATACCGTACAAAAGTCCCAACTGCTCCCGCCTGGAGCCAGTAAGACTATGGCATCCCCAATTGGGGCACGTTGCGAGGCTGAAGGTAGTGGAGAGGAGAAGGAGATAGGGAGAGGAAGGTGGGGAAGTACCTGGCTATTCAGATCTGGTCACCAAACACGGCTAATGCCATTTCAAGCAACGTTTCAATTCTGAATGGTGGTCTTACACCAGGGCGATACTGAGAGTATCTTCCAATCTTAATACCTATTCATATAATTATTTTCTCTATTTATTTAAGTTAATGTTCAATATCCAGATGGTTTTTTACGAGATTAGTGTATGATACTGAAACACGGTTTTTATATTAAAAAAAAAAAGATAAAGATAATATGAATGGTAGGTATATGGGTAAGTTTACGTGAAAATAATGTATTACAGTAAAATAGAAAGTTTTTTAAATTGCAGTTGGCGTAGAAATAATAATTATAAATTTACAATTCTTATCTTCCATAAATTAGCTTCATTTTTTCAACACTAATATTGTACACTTCCATAAATTAACTACATTTGTTCAACAATAATATTGTACACTTCCATAAATTAGCTACATTAGTTCCAACACTAATATTGAGAAGAGTACTGGCAAGAAACCTCCTTTTAGGCTTCTCTCGTTAGTTCTTCCGGATAATATTCACCCCTCAAGTTGAAAATATCGGTACTGAAATTGATATTCCAACTGAATTAAATGGATGATTCCCGGCAAAATTTTCAGCAAGGCACAGTTGTTAAAAGCTTTTAGTCAAAGGTCAGCAGGATCATAGGCCGTTGGTAATGGCCCATTACATTTGAAATCCTGCGGGAAATCATCGGACAAACAGGAAGTTTTTGATTTCAGAAAATACGTTTATTATCGATAAAAATAATATTTTTAACAATAATAATATAAATTCGTGCAAAGCCAACAAAGAAAACTAAGATTTAAGCTAAGTATACACGTACAATTATGCTCGATGGTTTGGCTCGATCGAACACGTTGAACCATGCTCGTCGTTGCGTCCACACGCTCAGGACTTTAGAGTGTTTACATGGAATGTATTATTACAGCTACTGTTTTCTAGATTGATGATTTTTGGTCAATTTATTAACGATATCAAAATAATTATTTATTTCAACCTGTCAGTAACCGAGTTGACATCGCGTTAGAGCGTCTTGTGTTTAATTCATCGACTGACTAAGTCCTCCTCCACGACACAAGCAACATTTTCCGCCTACTGTGGTGGTAGTAGGAGATTTTCAAATATTGCCAGGTTATTCGTAATTCGGAATGTTTGACTTTCTTTAAAAAAAATTAAAAATTCGTTGTTCGAAAACAATTTGTAAAGGACAAATTTCTTGCAAATTTTCACATAAAAAATACGAATTAACAAGAATAATTATTATAAAATAACTATTAAATACATTTGTTATCCCAGCTCCACAGCATATTTTAACATCTAATTCAAACATAGTCTTGTTTGCTAATTCTGTTGAGAAATTTTAAAGTTTTCTTGAAGTTTTTATTTGCGCAAACATAAACAAGGAGATTTTAATTTGTTTAAAAGATATTTTCTGTGTGTTTTGTTGCAAGGCCAGGGGAGTCTTTGCACGATTAAATGAAAATTCATAGCTAATTACGTAGCTAGAAAATAACTTAAAATCAGAACTAAAAATGCCATTTTACTTAGACTTAACTCCCTTCCTGATAAACAACCATTTAATATACATTAATGGATATATCAGTTGTGTAAAATTTTACCTACTAATTTCGTTTGTGACTTTATCTGAGGATCCCGTGCCTAGTAATCTAGAACTTTTGAATTTAAATGTCGTTTTCAAAATTTAAAGGGTTTGTTGCGGAATTCAGACAAGCCATAAAGTATCTACCTAAAATTAATATAATATTTTTAACAGAAAATTATTTTATTTACCATTTTCAAAATTGGAACTTATTTGGGTAGGATAAGACCATCCGTTATGTCTCAAGGGTCTGCGCAGGTATTTTATATTTATAAGAAAATTTGAATTCACATAACTAATAGGAAGAAAACTTTATACATTAGACATTAAATGAAACATTCGAATTTGAATTTGATTTCCAAAATTTCATTTAACACGGAGATAAAGATTTGAAAGGGATTAAAGTATACGATTTATAAAAATCCTTGTGTGTTTGAAGTCAATATTTATCGTCAAAATATTAAAAATCTGGTAAGGTCAGGCGTTTCCTGACAAACGAACCGAGCTGTGTAATATTACTAGTTCGTGGAAATTGCTATTGAAAATATTTTCTAGTTCCCAGATCTAGAAATGGAAATGTGATTGATTTGGCGAAAAGAGATTTCGCATTTTTCAAACACTCCCCCTTAAAAAGAAATTCAATATTTTTTGCTGATGTTCAGATAAAGTATTTTGACCTCTTTCCAAATTCACAATCGAGGAAAACTTCTGAACAATTTCTCTTCATATGAGATTCAATGAAGATTTATGTTTAAATTTTCCATTAGATTGTTTTGATATCAATTCAAGAGAATATTATATTAGTAGGTTTCCTCGAGCGGGAGTTATTCATACGGACGGTTTAATCATACCTTTATTTAATGAGAATTGTTATCGCTTTTATTTATTTCTACGCCAAATAAAGGCTTTTTCATAAAAGTGATTCTTCAAATAATATACGGTGTACACAGTATCTGTATTATACGATGGGAAATAATAACATTGAATGTAGATGTAATTTATAAAGTAGGGACAAACTAAGGAATCGCAATCCGAAGAACGTATGAAGCACTTGTTCGCAGTATCTTGGAATATAGCTCCATTATTTGGGCCCCTTCTGAGCAAAACCATATTCTCGAAATAGAAAAAGTACAAAAGAGATTCATGCGTTACCTATATATGAGGAATATATGTACTACCCTTTCCTGTATCCATCCTTATTCTTAGCAGGAATGCTCGATCTTAATACATTAGAAGCCCGCCGAAAAATATTTTTTGGAAAACATTTTTTTAAGATAATTTCTGGAACTATACATAATCCACCTATTTTGAAAGAAATTAACTTATATGTCCCAGACAAGTATACTCGTGGAAGGTCCCATACCCTTTTTTATGCTCCAAAAGCGAGGACTTCTGCCTATCAGAACGCGCCAGTCAACAGAGCGACTGAACTGCTCAACGAGTCTGCATTGAACATTGACATTTTTAACGTAACCTACAGGCAGTTTAACAATTATCTTTTGACGTATGTCACAAAGTAGTAAAACTGACCTTTTTATGTGTTTTGCTATACTTTTTGTCTATTTTGTAATCTTCTCCATAATGTATTGGTGAATAACCGTTTTACGGAGAACATGAAAAAATAAATAAATAAATAAATAAAATAAATAAATAAGTATGTAACATATCTGACGTGATACAATATTGATTTTATAAGAACGAGAGAATACACGTACAATGAGAATACATTGAAAAATAATAATATGAAAAATTCCCTAAAAATACTCATGTAAAATAAAAGACTTCGTTAGTAAGAGTTAATTAATTTCAACTTGTTATTTTGATTATAATGTTTTGTACCCGCGCTCATTCATGCTCGATGGTTTTACGCGCATTCTAACATGTCTCAACCTTTGTATCTTCTCGGTCAATTCTTTTTTGTTCCATATCGGGCTAACGGCTCGATGAGAAAAGACAGAAATTTATGATATTTATGCGACTTGGTGGAACTCTATATGGTGTCTTGAGTCCAGTTGCTCGAGCGTATGGACCTAATTACGAGATTGGTTCCAAGTCAACATGTTCGATCGAGCCAAACCATCGAGTATGAATATACGTGTTTACTTAGCTTAAAGGATTTGTTTTCTTTGTTTGCTTGTTATTACATGTATATTATTATTTTATGCTGTAAGATTCATCCGGTATGTGAGAGAGGTTTTAGGGTGGCACACCTGTTTCCGGCCATACAAGAGCGAGACAGGTGATCCCGCATATAAAAGGAGATGCAGGCCTCTCCTCACTCTCTTTTTCCAACCGCCAACACGTTAGTTAGGACGTATTTATAGCCATTACTTATAATAAATATCCATATCGCCAATACGCGCATTATTTATAAATAACCTCGCCTACACTCGAGTCTGTATTTAACAGTGGCGCAGCCTACGGTACACGATTCTGCACAATACGGCAGAAATATCGCGAAAAGAATCGACGCGCAAAAAAATTTGGCACAAAAATTTGGCAAAAATACGCGGTAACATTATTATTTCGGGTCGGTAAGAAAGGCCGGACCGAAATTATTCCAACACTTCACTGCAAGGAGTGAAGTGCAAGAAGACACTGGAGCCAGCCAGCTTTTCGGAAGGGGGAAGCACGGGAGGTCCAGCGTCAATCGACATCTCTGAGGGTCAAGGATCGGAGATCCAGGTCGCAGGAGTGATCTGGGGTAGCCATCGGTGTTACTGTGTGACGGGTCTGGAAGGAGCCATCAATTCACAGGGTCAAGGAGCAGTTTCCGGAGCAGGGTCCAGGGAGCAGACGGCAGAAGAAGAAGCCTCATTGGGAAGTTTTTGTTTTTTCTGTTTTCTTTCTCTCTATTTGGGTACCTTCTGGGCATTGGGAACATGGAGTCTCGAGGATTGGAGTCCTTCAGTTTGCGTGACGGGAACTGGGAGAACTTCAAGGTCCGCCTCGGACAATTTCTCCTCGTGAATGATGAAAAGTTTGCATCGGATGATAAAAAAAGGGCTATTTTCCTGAATGCATTGAAAGATGATTGTTTTTCCTTATTGGTTAATTTGTGCATTCCTAAAAAGGTAACAGATATTAAGTTAGAAGATTTGATATCTAAACTTGATGAGTATTGTTGTTCAACGAAATGTTTTTTTGAAGAGAGATCTAAGTTTTACAGTGCTAAACAAAGAAATGACGAATCAATCCGTGAGTTTGCAGTGCGGTTAAAGTCTCTTTCTACTAATTGCAAATTTGGGAATAGTTTATCAGTAAATTTAAGGGATTTCTTTGTTTTGGGTTGTAAACCAGGAAAGGTAAGGGAAAAATTATTTCTCGAGGGTGAATTACACTCGTTCGAAAAATGTTTACAAGTCGCCGAGTGCATTGACCTCGTAGCTTCAACTCAAGCGCAGTCCCGAGTTGATAATACGGTTTACGCTAATGTACAGCTCAAGGCCGGTCGACTCTCTTTTAATAATTCGCGTGTGAAAGACAGAGACGTGAAGCGTTTCGGGCATAGCAACAGGGCACGGTCACAGTCGCCAGCGAACGCTGTGAAACAAAATTGTACCGTTTGTGGTCACAATAATCACATCGCGACGGAATGTAGATATAAAAATTATTTATGTAAAATTTGCAGTACGAAGGGTCATCTCGCAAAACAGTGCAAGCGTTCCTCAACACGTAAGAGTGTGAATACTTTGTTGTCGGACACAAAGTTGGGTGAAGTTAATAGTGTCGAACCATTTTTTATTGAAGTTTCACTAGACGGGATCAAGAGTAAATTCATGGTAGATTCTGGAGCATCTTGTTGCGTAATTTCCAAGGAGTGTTATTTCAGTAAATTCAGTAGAATCAAGCTAGTGCACGAAGTCATTAGTCTACGGGGTTTTGACAATACGCTCGTGAAAGTGGTAGGTACAATTACGCCACAAGTGGAATTTAACGGTCAGTGTCACAATTTGAAATTTGTTGTTGTCACAAGTGCTTCGTTATCGATAGTGGGGCGTGATTTTATGAATCTTTTTAACGTCGGGATTAACGGAATCGTAAACAGTATAAAACAGAATACTTTGAAGCAGCGATTAGTAAAAAAATTCCCGGAAGTTTTTACGGATAAACTAGGAAAATTTAATAAGTACGAAGTGAATTTAACTTTAAAAGAGACCGCTATTCCGATATTTCGTAATCACAGAGTTATGCCGTTCGCTTTGAAAGAAAAAGTCGAAAGGGAGTTAGATAGTTTACTGTCAGACGGTATTATAGAACAAGTCCAGTTTAGTGAGTTTGCAAGTCCAATTGTTCCAGTAATTAAGAAAAACGGTAGTATTAGATTATGTGGTGATTATAAATCGACAGTGAATAATCAGTTATTAGTTGACAAATATCCATTACCTAGGATAGAGGAGCTATTAACGAAAGTAAATGGTGGGAAAGTTTTTGCAAAAATCGATCTTAAATCGGCGTATAGTCAATTTGTTTTAAAAAAGGAGTGTAGGCGTTTTACAACAATCAATACCCATTTAGGATTGTTTCAGTATAAGCGGTTAGTGTACGGGTTATCTCCCGCGCCAGCTATATTTGCAAAGGCAATGGCAAATTGTTTGTCAGGATTACAGAACATGACGTTTTATTTGGATGATATTATCGTGATAGGGGAAGACGAAGACGATTTAGAGAAAAACGTATGTGTCGTGTTAGAAAGGTTGAAACATTGTAATCTAACAGTGAATAGTGACAAGTGTGAATTCAATTTAAAAGTTATTGAGTTTTTAGGTTATAAAATAAGTGAACAAGGGATTCAACCGTGTGAACGGAATAAAGAAGCCATTTTAAATGCACCAGCACCTAGTGATTTAAATAATTTAAGAAGTTTATTAGGTATGATTAGTTATTATCGTAATTTTATTCCAAATATGGCAAATATATTGTCACCATTATACGAATTACTTAAAAAAGATGTTAAGTTTCAATGGGGTACGGAACAAGAAAATAGTTTTGCGATAATTAAAAGAATATTAACTTCGGATAGGATTTTAACGCATTTTGACGAAAATATACCTGTGAAACTTGTCACAGATGGTAGTTTTAATGGGGTAGCAGCAACATTACTTCATAGGTTTCAAAATGGCGTAGAAAGACCGATTGGGTTCGCAAGCAGAACTTTAACTAAAGCGGAAAAGAATTATTCTATTCTAGATATTGAAGCAACAGCAATTATTTTTGGAATTAAGAAGTTTTATCAATATTTGTACGGCAGAGAATTTATTTTAGCTGTGGATAATCAGCCGTTAGTGAGAATTTTAGGTGAAAATAAAGAAGTACCTAAGATTGCCGCGTCAAGGTTACAGAGATATGCTATTATGTTAGGTTCGTTTAATTTTAAAATTGAATATGTAAAATCGAAAAATAATTGTTCAGACTTTCTGAGCAGGTGTCCGATTGAAAAGGTTAGCTGTGAAGATGAGATAGAGTCTGATTACATTAATTATTTCGAGAATAATGGGTTTAATTTGTCTTTAGACGTGATAAAAAGCGAAACCGAAAAGGATGATGTGTTAGGTCAAGTAAAAAATTTTCTTATCGAAGGTTGGCCAGCATCAGTAAAAAAGGCACAAAGTGGTAACTTTATTAGGATTTTTTGGGAAAAAAGGTTAGAATTGTCTTTGATAAATGGGTGTGTTTTATATCAACATAGGGTTGTTGTACCTGAGTCTTTAAGACAAGAGGTTTTAAAGATGTTACATAGATCTCACTTAGGGGTTTTTAAGACTAAAGGTATTGCAAAAAGCTTTGTCTGGTGGCCAAAAATTAATCAAGATTTGGAGAAAATAACGGAAAATTGTAGAGATTGTTTAGAAATTAAACCAGAATCACAAAAGAGTTCTTTAGCAGTGTGGCCATATGAACCTGAAGTATGGTTCAGGGTACATATTGATCATGGTAGTTTGTATAACAAAAATTTTTTAGTGGTGGTAGACTCTTCTTCAAAGTGGATTGAGTGTCTGGAAGTAAACAGTCTGTCTTCAAAAGAAAATATCGAAATACTTCATAGATTATTTTCGCAATTTGGTTTTCCTGCAACTTTAGTTAGTGATAATGGTACGTGTTTTTGTTCTGAGGATTTTGAAAATTTTTGTAAGAAAAATGGGATAGAACATATCACTAGTCCAGTCAATCACCCTAGTAGCAACGGGCAAGCTGAAGCTACAGTAAAGGCTTGTAAAAATTTCCTTAAAAAAATTTGTAAACATAATGGATTTCCTTCAGATTATAAAGAAAAGTTAGGTAACTTTTTAGCAGACTATAGGAATACAGTTCACGCAACAACAGGATGTGAGCCATCTGTATTATTAATGGGTAGAAAAATTAGAACAGTATTTGACTCTCTGATTCCAAGGAAAATTGAGGATAGAACGGGTAGTTCAGGTTCTACTCGACGAAACAAAGTAATAAAAAAGGTTACTCAGAGCCAAAACAATCAGAAAAGACAATATAAGGGTAGAGTTAAATCAGGTTTTAATATAGGTCAGAAAGTAATGACTAGAGATTTCAGATCTCAGGGTAATAGGTTATGGGTCCCTGGGGTTATTGTGGATAAAAAAGGTAGTAAAATATATTTCATAAAAATTAACAAGTCTAATATGGTGTGGAAAAGACATTTAGACCAGCTAAAGGAATTACATGTTTCATGGCAGGAGGAAGATAACCAGGAATTCGCGTCTGACACGTTGGAATTGTCGACGGACGAATTAGATCTCTCCGGTATGTTACGTAATAGAAGTGTCTCTAATTCTGTTTCTCCATGTTTCAGGTCTAACCCATGGCAAGGAAGGCTTCGGCCCAGGTGACAGCACTTCGCAGTCGAAATGGACAGAAATGGACAGAAGGGAAACAGAAAGAACAAAAACAAATGTTTTGTTAATTTTAAATGTAATGTGTTAATTTTAAATATGAAATATAAAATATATTGTATGAAATATGTAGCTATAGGTATCACTTATGTAGCCAGGATTCTCCCGTTTAAGTAGGGGAGGATGTGAGAGAGGTTTTAGGGTGGCACACCTGTTTCCGGCCATACAAGAGCGAGACAGGTGATCCCGCATATAAAAGGAGATGCAGGCCTCTCCTCACTCTCTTTTTCCAACCGCCAACACGTTAGTTAGGACGTATTTATAGCCATTACTTATAATAAATATCCATATCGCCAATACGCGCATTATTTATAAATAACCTCGCCTACACTCGAGTCTGTATTTAACACGGTAACTAGAGTTTTTTGAATCCATCATTCGTCTTAACAATAAAACTTTTTTAATATTCATTTGTTTTCTCTTTGTCTTTCCAGGAATAAATATAATGGGGTCCAAACAACGATCCCTGCGGTGCGCCGCGTTCACTCTATTTTTGTTGGCTGTGTTCTGTGGGTCGTCTCTGGCCATCGGAGGTGCCAACAGTGCTGATGAGGAATGGATTCCAACGGTGGTGGAACTGGTGGAGATGGACTATCAGGATCAGTGCAACCTGAGGGCGGAAGCGGATTGGGCGCTACTCAATGGAAGGAAGAACGCTTTTGAGGAAAAGGTCAGTCAAAAACAAAATAATATCATGTTATTTCAAAACACTTGAAAATATTACGATAGGTGAACCACGCTTTTAATACCGCGAAAACCTAGGGCGTAATGAAAATCTTAAGATGGAGGCCTATAATAATGATAAGTGACTTATTTGTTTGCTTCCGTTTGACAAAGAGGGTTTATATAAACGTGCGCCATTCTGATGATTTGCAAACACGTGCTAATATAGTTAAAACGCGTTTTTTCCAAGTCTTCCATTTTTTGTTTTGAAATGAGAATATGCATAGTTCCTACCGGAATATCATTTATCCAGTTCCTACTTCTCCCTAACCACGACACCTTGCTGGAAACGCATAAACATTTGGAACAATAGCAAGAAATATATCAAATTCGAGTGCATTTGTATTTGAAAAACAGAAGAAGAATTGGGACTACCTTGGAACCAAGTTGTTAGTGTTTTTCGTGTAAGTAATCTCGTTTTTGTACTAAAAACTAGGCATTTGACCATCTCGAAAGTAAACAATATTGGTTTGTTCTTATTCATGTTGTGGCGATAATTACCTCGAGTCATTCCGGTGGGTCTAAATAACTATAATGCGATTTCTATTTGGTTGTTTACTCCATCGCAGAGGTACAGTGGTAAGACTGGTAAGTGATTGGATATCCTTTTTCCTTGCATCCATTGTTTTTCCTACATATATATTCATTTTTTAGATTTCAGTTATTCGTATGCAGTTTCAGATGCAACCCTCATGAAAAATCACTCCTCCTTTCGAGGTATAAGCGTGAAAGATTTTGCAAATTAACACTAGGATTGAGAGGTAAACCATTGCATGAACCCGACCCGTGAATACGACGAATCAAGTAATTTCCTAAACCCTAGGCAAAACGTGCTTAGCTGGATACCAACACATCATTCGCCGGGCGTATTGCGCTAATCGTCTTTTAATGACTTGGAAATTCTGCGGAGAAAAAAACTTTACTCTACTTTTTATTCCGTTTACGTTTCAGACAAGTTAGGAAGCCAGCTGTTTCGTAAGGTTTTGAAAATTCACAACATAATTTTTTGTACACACATGTCAGAAGTACGTCTCTAAGTCTTAGATACACGACATGATTACTGACGCATAATTCGAAAGTCTGCGTGAAAACGTGAGAATACGAATGATGATATAGCATTAAATATTTGCAAGTATAACGAAATGACGTGGCGTGGAAAGACATATTATTCTAAAGCCGAAAATAAATTCAGCATGGTGTAAACAACATACGAAATGTATTCAGCATTTATGTATATTTAGCATTTGTGAGTTACTACAAAATTGTCATAGTGGTAGATGCTCTCAGTATCGCTCTGGTGAAAAGCTGCTCAAAATAGCATTAGCCGTATGTTTAGTGACCAGATCTGAATAGCCATGTACTTCCCAGCCATCTTCTTATCCAACACCTTCCCCTGCTCACTCTCTTCGTCATTGCAACTTACCCGAAATGGTGATGTCATAGATCCACTGGCTTCGGACAGTTGTGACGGTGTGAGGTGAGTGATATTCTTTATATATAAAAAAATATTTATTTATTTATACGGGGTTTATACAGGTTGTTCACACACATGTGAGAACAACCCAGTTATAATAACTCAGATAATTATACAAATAAAGCAAAACAATACATATGCAATCAATTAGCCAAATAATACAATGATTAATTTTGGAGCAGTTAAAATAAAAATTAGATAAAATAAAACAAAAAACAGTTAGACATAGAAAATTATTAAAATTTAAAGTTCACTCAAATAACAATTAAAGAGAGGCAAGATAAGAGACATAATTAGAGACACAAATGATAGATACATAATAAATTAGCACATATTTTTCAGTAATCGCAGCGCATTTTTTTGAATCCATATGAATTATTATTGACAAAAATATCTACTTTATCACACTCTATCTTATTATACAGTCGACACATTTGGGTCAGAGGGCTGAAATAGGCGATATTGTTTTAAAACGTGTTCAGATGAAACATATTATGGCGTCTTAAACAATGGGAATTGGGAACATTTATATCAATGTTGCTAAGACACAATGAAGTATCAAGATGGCCGTGAATTATTCTATGTAAACCACGGACATATGAATATATCTGGACCTGCCCTAAGTGATAAAAACGTATTATTTCCCCCTCCACATGGCGCCGGCTGTAGCTCCTCCTTGGAACCGGCTCGCTCCATGGGGAGGGGATATAGCCTCGCTTGAATCTAAAATGTGTGACGTCATCATTCTTGCCGTGAACAGCGAGAAGCTGACATCCATACATTTAACGAAATAACGGCAGCTTGTGCTATACAATATATCTACCTATCAATATGCACATAGCGAATGTGGGCGGTACTCCAATGTGCTCGTCGCTGGTTACAGGGGTAAGTAAATTATGAAACATTTGTAAAAGTGTTTTAACTAAACACGACAACAAAATATTGATATGTGTATTGGCGCGAGTCTTTTTGGGGCGAGCATTTGGCCTTAGCAAATATGTTTTGAACGTGGCAAGCAATTCGCGCTCCCATGTAAAAAGGTCTATTCATTCAAAGCAGATTTTGCTTTTAAGAACTAAATGGTGATATTGTAATGCGAGATGCCTATATACTGTCAGATTGATTGTTCAACGAATGACAGTCATCTTTCCCCTCTCGCTCTCCATAGTTTGGTTTTACCCCTCATCTGTAACTGCTTGTCTATCCATTTGGATGTCTATGATGTAAACGTATTAGATCAGACAATTGCCTTCTGATTTTAAGTGTATTAATTTTGAAGTATTCAAGCCGCATGTCGTATGATCTAAGATGTTCATGTAATTGACATTTAAAAGATAACATTCTTAGAATTTTTAACTGATTTTACAATGTTTTCATACTTGCAGTAATGTGGATTCCAAATAGTGCTTCCATGTTCAAGTTTACTTCTAATTAAGGCCTTGTATATTTCGTATACCATTCATCCGATTGCGGTGGAACTATGGTGATTTGTTGTGCGCACGCCCGCGAAGGTTTCTGTATATAATGGCAAGCTTTGGTGTTACGAAATTATTTACATGGGGTAGAGGTGACGGAGGGGATGAGGGGCAGAGGAATGGATTGCAAAGGAGACGTAGTAGTAGCAAGGGATAGCAGGGAGTAAATTTGGAGAATCCATACTTCTCACACGGACAACCGTTGAAAAACCATCCGAATTTTCGTGTACGCACCAGCCGGAACAAAATTGTATCCAAAAGCACTTCAATAAACGTAATTAATTAATTTTACTATTTTTTTTGAGTGGCGTTGCAACGTATGCAGGGTACTCGCTAGTCACATAATAAAATAATTAAAAGGGTGATAAAGTGTTTTCTTATCTGATTATAAAATAATTGCATTATTTTTGATCGAAGATTTTGGTCGCATTTATAATAGATAATATTTAATAATTTTTATTCATAATATTTATGACGACTTATTTGGTAGTTTCGATAGCCTATTGTTTATTATCCTCTTCTAATACCTTTGAGTCTGATTAATAATTGTTTGCCAGAATATTATTTGTGACTAGGGATGCGACGATATATCGGAAAACCGATAATTATCGATATATCGACCCCCAAAAATATCGATATATCAATATCGAAAAACACAAAATATCGTATCAAAATATCGATAAACCCGCCCAAATTAAAAGACCCAGAAAATCGGGTAAAAAAAAAAGTAAGAAAAAAAACTGGCGGTGACGACGAGCTTACGTTATATCTTTCTGGACTCTCAAAGTAAACATTTTTGAAAATGGCAAGAGATGCAAGGTGTATATCCCAATCTTTTTAAAGTGGCAATAAGTCATCCACCAATTGTGGCAACAAATGTTCCTTCTGAACGTCTTTTTCAAAGGCAGGAGCCACTATAATTCAAAGCGGAAACCGGCTACAAGGAACTAGACTGTCAAGGTTACTATTTGTAAGTTCGATAGCTGGTACAAAATACTGGAATTATTTTTTTAAAATAAATTTATGAAAAAAAAACACATTTTAAATACCTATTTAAGTTCTGTGATTATTCAAATAGGTAAGTATAAAAAATATATATACATAATCGATAAACGTTTGATATAACTACAATTACATTGGATTTCTATAAGCTTTTAAAAAAAGACGAAATATCGGTATATCGGCCTTCTAGATCGATATATCGGCCTACTAGACCGATATATCGATATATCAATATCGACTTACTTCGATATATATCGATATCGATATTTTAAAAAACCTTGCATCCCTATTTGTGACTGTTGATTGGGTCATAACATAACTATGCTTTGCTTTGACCCTCAGATGTAATTGAGTATTGTTGTTGACTGTTAGTTTGTCTCCGTTCACAGGTTAATAGAGAACTCCAGTCCAATTTTTTTATTTTTTTTAATGAATAAAGACCTTCAAACTTAAATAACTGCATTTTTATTTTTATTTTTATAGTTAGTTTTAATAGTTAAAATAATTGTCAAAGTTTTAATTTTTCTAGACCATCAGAAAAGCACCATATCTATGGTGGATGATAATATGGTGATATAGTCTTCACTTCACCCACCAATAGTTTATTTACCTTCAAGTTGTCATATTGAATCAGTGATGTTATGTCGAGGGAAATTTCCCTATATCTAGGGGAGAAAAATATTTTTTAGGGATAAGGGAAATCAGGACAAAATCTAGGGAAATTTCGAACTCTGGCAAAATGTTTATTACGTATGACAATATTACTGGTATTATTTTATATATATATATAAAATACGTATACATATATATTTTTTGGAATTCCTATGAATCTTAATTATTGTTCATGTACTTACATGCAATGTTATTTTTAACACTGACAACTCAAAATGATATTATATGTATCTAAAAAGATAAATGGGACCTCTGAAAAAAAATTTGATTTATGTTTTAAGTTCTGTTTTTTCAGTGATTTTGGTTAATTTTTATTTTACAAAGTGTTTTTTTTTATTTTTTTTTATTTGGAATTCAGTTTCTAATTCAGTGGTGAGTGCATTCGTACTTTTAAATTATTACTTCACGTAGCAAAAAGTGTTTTATTTGGAAAAGCACAGAATTATTAGTATATTTACCAAGTTCCGATATCTTTCTAATTAATTAATCATATTAATTAACATATAACAGGATTAGTGTTACACAGTCAGGTAGCTAGCGTAAATGTGAAATTCTAGGGAAATTTCACTTTGAAATCTAGGGAAATAATTTTTTTGGGCAGAACATCCCTGTTTTAAGTGGTAAACAATATGGCGGAATCATGAGGCTATTGTGACATTTAGGTGATGTTTATGTGTGAGAAATCGTTTTTTATTCAAGATTAACTGCTTTTAATATTGAAAAACATTGGTAAAATGTCCACATTTAACCGCTACTGTTATTTTATTTAATCAAAGTGCAATATAAAAACAATAAATCTCTCATTGCAAATACATGTGACATCGTGTTTTGTGTTAGGCGTTACTTTGTAGGTACATTGTTTTATGTATAACAGAAACTGGTACTGGACACTGATCATGACGATTGTGTGTATAAAAAGCCCTCGATACTAAAAATAATTTGAAAATACGATCGATGTATCGTCAACCATCAGGTTGAAAAAAGGCAAAATTTATTCCAGATTTTCCACAAATATAGCCCTTTTCGTAAATTGTTGAGGGCCTAAATTATGTTTCAATAAACACAATAACTATTATTTATCTAAATCTCTATAAACAGTATGAAAATAAACCAAAAACACGAAATGTTGAATTGCTTAAGTGTCATTTCAAATGTCAATACTGGTCAATACAATACAATACACGCGATCACCAGGTGACAGCGTGACGCGTGACGTCACCATTCACCATTTCAGTAATGCCAACTTAACGCTGTGTTTTCAGGAAAGGTTTAAAAATGCACTTTTTAATATTTTTTTAAAAACTCTGCGTTTAATATTATGAAATAAAAGTTATATATTCAGAATCAGCGTTTATTGGTCTATATGAACATATTTTTTTAAAGCCATAATATTTTTCACTGGAGTTCCTTATTGTAAGGTGAGCCTTCAAATATAATACCATTGTCTAAGGTCCAAGGCGACATTCTGTTGCTGAAAATTGATTACGTACAAAATTTCTAACCATTAACGGTTTTTCAGGAAAAATCATTACATATTTTGCGAAATAATACAATATTTTATTACCTACTCGCCACGAAAACACGAAAATCTCCATTTTATGACAGAATTCATATTAACAAAGTCACTGGAAAAAGCCTTTGAATATTTCATGTTTTTCATTTGTTTAATAAAATAAAAAGATTTCGCATTATAGTGTTGAAACTAAATCTCCTGTTATATTCTCAGGTATCTTACTATCTTTTAGTTCTCATACCGCCTGATTTTTTTTCATTAACTCCTCTCAGAAGGCCCTGAAGAAAATACTTTCCCTCAGGGCCTGTGCCTTTTTTGGGGATTATGTGTGGAGGCTCTATTTGAGGTTAGGAAAAAGTGAACATGGGTCTGGAAGAGACTTTCTTTTAACAAAATATTGTAAGTGTATCTTAGACAATTTATGATGACCATCCTCACTTTTCTCTAAATTTTAGATTCGGGTTTATTTTATATAACAATTAAATATTCTTATTTTTATATAACAATAAAAGATTCGTGTGCCATACTATAGTTTAGTACGTAGCATTTTGGAAAGTGGGTAATATGGGTAATATGGGGACCAGTGGATTAACTTACTCTCAAATGACAGAGAAAGTACAAAAGAAGTTTCTGAGATATTTATATCTTAGAGACTTCGGATATTATCCCTGGTTATATCCATCAGCCTTTTTGTCCGGCATGCTGGGTATTAATAGCCTCGCCGAAAGAAGGAAAACTGCTTTGCTGACAACACCATTTAAAGTTCTAAACATAATATCTGTACTCCCGATATAATACAAAAAAATGAGTTTTATGTCCCCGACAACTTCACAAGAGCGCGCAGACACGGAACTTTTGTTGTTCCGAGATGCAGACCCTTAGTAATACCGCTCAGATAAATGATTCTATTACTAAATTACCTGTCCCCTGATATAGATATTTTTTAACTAAATATCCAACAATTATTAAATTACTTAATAAAATAAAATATATGAATATTATTGGTTGTGTAAAACTGTAAATGTGCATTTAAAATAAAAAAATTAAATAATTAAAAAAATAAAATTAAATAATAATTATGGAATATGATGTATCCCTCAAAAAAACTTCCCTGTAAAAAATATCAACTCGCACTGGATATTTTTTTCTTGGAGTATTTTCAATAGTACTTCACTATTTCCCATGGCTAAAAATTTTATTTTCACTAGTTAAATAAAAAAAAATCATACCGTCACAAAAACACAAAAAAGTATTATATTGAGTGTAAATAGGTACGTGATCAGAATTTAAATTCTGTAATTATTTATCTACTTCCTTTACATAACCTAAAATAATCGAGGAAAAAAATAACACTTGCGCACTCTACGGTGACAGAATAGGAACTGACGTAAATCAAAATGGCTGCCAAAAAGCGGCTTTGCCAGGAAAATTTCCTGTTTTGTATAAGCAGTTAAAATTTTGTTAAATAAACTAACTAAATAAATGAAGAAGTTTATAAACTTAATAAATTTATTTTATTTGTGGAAAAAATATACTATTTGAAGGTGGACATGATGAATTATCAGGAGACTGTAGTAGACAGTGGTCTTTGTCAGCACATACCCAAAAGACTAGCAAATTCTACTGATGTGTGTTGATCATTGTAAATTGTAACCTACATTTAAATTGGATGACTATTCACTAGTACACTGAGCTAAAGAAACTGTGTGAAACTTTCTTTTCGTTGCCCAAACCGATCCGACATTAATTGCTTCTGGGAAAAGCCGCAATATCAAGTTTTGACTCCATTCCAAAATTAATTAAAACTACTCGAGGCGATCCCGACTAGACTATTCCTCTTCAAGGTTCCTCGACGCAAGTCATCGACATTAACCGACATGACCTACTGAAAAATTCACAGCTTACGTCATGCCGTAAAAAACATGTTGATAACGTAGTAATGCTCGTAGCGCACTGGCAAAAAGTGGCGGTTTCGGACACCTGTTACAAATCGGAGCTCGAGTGCTTGCTTAGTTAAATTCGTAAAAAAAGATAAATATTTTTTTGTCTGCGGTGTTTTTGCTTTTGAGTTCATTGACGCGTATTTATATTAGCATTTTTACACCCACGCAAAATGGTACGAGTAAAAACTTTGGCGAAAGATTCTTTGGTTTGGAGAAGTTACATTCAAATTATGATATATTCGTTTGCTTCCCTATCATATAGAGAAATTATGTTTTTGACATAATAAGCCATCATCGTTTTAGAACCTTTCTATTTTAAGTTACCTGGTAACACCTCTCAAATTCTGGATGAGCGTAGTGAAATTTTAACATTGTTTTCTGTCTGGACCGCGCTAGTTTCTGCTGCTCATAAAGTCATTTTCTTCAATGTTGCAGACGTAGACCTTTGAAATATACAACTTGGTCGGCGGTTATAGGAACCATTTATTGGATAACACCTCCGTCATTGGTCACTCCAAATGATTCGCTGCATGTGGTGACTTAACCTTAGGGGGGTTCGTGTTAATAAGGAGAGGTTTGTCTAGGTCTTGACGACCGATTCTTTTCCCACTTACTGTGTGCCGGACCTGATCGGGAGAGAGTGGTTGAGGAAAACCTTTTGACTTCTCCAGCCGGACTCTCTCGACCTGGCATTGCACCTCAGTGGGAGAAATGGATTCTTAAGTCCGTCACTCCTGAACACATTGACCCCTAGATTCCTACACATACCTAATGCCTTTTTCCTTCCCAGAATTTCCTTTCCGTCCTTTCTCAAAGAAGACTGTCCACTTAAAATTCCCAAAGACGACTTAGGGAATTATTTTCCTCAGGGCTTACTGTGTGGAGATAATGTTAAAAAAACGTACCAAAAAATAAAACAAAGGCACCTTAGTATTTATCATATATTTTATAATTGTTTAATAACCAGATCTTGAAAACATTATTGAAATCTTTAGCGAAACGAAGGACAATATTATAGCAGCCATTCTCAAATCAAAATCATTTCTCTTATTATGTAAAGCAAAACTGCATTATAGTCTTCTAGAAATTCATATAACCACATTTTCGTTTAAAACTAATTAGCAGTACCTGTAGTCATTTCAAACTTCATTCATTTCAACTGAAGGTAACAATAACATCATTACTAAGCTAGTCCATTTTAGCCAATTCCTAGAATCCAACAATATGTACAAATAAAAGTAAAGTAGGTATATTATACTTGATGTTGAGAATTTTTCTAAGAATTCACCTTTATTTACTTATGATTATTCTGCATAAAAATGTGTATTTTGAACGAGCTCATATTCTTTTTTTTTTGTTGTAAAACATATTTGTATCCTATAACTAAATACTAGTTGTTATCACACATATGTACTTTGTTTAATGTACATTATTATCATTGTAATTACCCTCCTATGTACCACTGTGTATCATGTATCACCGGATTGTAATAGCCACTTTATGGCGTTGAAATAAATAAATGAATAAAATTCAAAAAGTAGTTTTTAATGGATTTAATTTAATTCAACTACCCAACACATCTAAATAAAGGAATATGATGTGTTTTTTTCTCAATATTTATGTTTTTAGTAACTAAAATTCACGGTCAATTATTATTGCCAATTGATTTCGGTTTTTCATTTCTAAATGATGGATCGTGTGAATATCCACCGAACAGCTTCTGTGAGCAATGATGAATAAAAAATGAACTATGGCAATTGATTATCAGATAATCCTCGATTTCATGCTCATTGTATCAATTTGTTGAAGGCGAAACATTTACCATTGACCTACAAGAAACAAGCTGGAACGAAATAACTTAAAATTTGTTATAGCTGTGAGTCATTAGATGTAAAATATAAGTCACTTCTGTTGGACGGTAGATAGTAGATTAGGTATATTAAATGTGGAGATATTTTCTCACTTTTTGTTTGATGGGTCATTAAACTTAACATATTAAAATAATATCCTTGGCGTGATTTTTAACAAATGTGTTTATCAAAAGTAAACAATTGATTTATTAAATTCTACAACAAATTTGTGTAGGTATACCTGTTCCCACCAGAATAAAGCTTGTAGATACACGTGCGGGATATCAAATATAAATATTTTTGAGCATGGCTATACAATAACATACAACGATCACAGATTTATTATTTTACCCGTCTATGATGATTGTACAACGAGTTGTATCGTGAGATAGGCCAAGACCACATATTTTATATCTTCGTGTGTTACAAACAAGTTTAAGGCCATCCAATAGTTCAGGAAAAAATCGAAATAGGAATTCACGCCCTTTATGGGAGGAGTTTAAAAATACTTGAGAAAAAGCTTTTGGAAAGGTTGGAAAAGGTATTTGAGATTTTTTTTTTACATGTTGATTTCGTAAAGGCCTGTAAAAAATATTAATTCCCTTTTTAAGGCATTGTTTATTGTAAGAAAACCGAAATTTAAAATTGATTTCACGAAACTAAGCGACCCGGAGTCACGCGACTGTCTCCCGCTCCGGCCGGGGCGTAACTGATACGAAATAGGTGTGCCCAGTGCATGGTTCTTGTGCCCATGCCATAATGCTGATTCCAGACTCACGGCGAGAAGTCTCGGCGAGAAGTTCTCACCGAGACTTCTCGCGAGAACAAGCACTTATCCACACTCTCATTTTTCTCACTCGTGATCTGTTTCCCATCCGGTGTGGACGACATTACAGACGATATTCAAAATGCTGCAGGTTTGGCTCTGTGCGATAAATTGCAACTCTTGTTGATTGTTCCACATTTTTAACACAAGGAAACAAAATTTTCGAAACAAAAACAAAAATATAACGCACGTCTACTCTCAACCGCTCACTGAGACAAAACGTGAGTGTAGTAGTCTTCTCGCTTCTCGCCCGAGAAATCCAGGGTCACTTCAAGAATCCAAATTCGTAGAGTGCGGGCCGTATTGATTGATGTCAAAAATAACAACGAGAAAATACATATTTTATTTTATTTTGTGAAGTTCGGGCGTAAATATCAATTTTTTTTTGCGATTATTATAAAAGAAACTAAATTTTCCACATTATACAATAAAACCAAATCCGAAAAGGGGTTTATAAATACGAAAGTTTGGACTTGAGAGTGTTTTTTATAGACCGTATACTTTATTTTTTTATAAGCTTATTAAAAGACTGATGATATTTTTAAGGACCAAGGTGTGTTCTACACGCAGTATTTAATTGAAGCATCTATAATACTTTTCAACCATCAAATTTTCAAAACAAAAACATATGATTTTTTATGATTTTGCATTATTTAGTATGGTTTTATCTTAATGCTTCATTTCCACCCCTTGCATTCCTACTCTTCATTATTCACAATAGGCCGTAGTAAGCTCGTAGAGGAGTGGAGCTGGCGACACGGTATCGCTCCTAAGTAGATAAGTACAAACATCACCCCTAACTATTACACATCTGCCCTGATGATAGACACTGCAACGCTGTCCGAAACGTTGGCTAAAGAGGGAGGTAGCGCAACACGGCATAATACCCCAAAAACTAATAACAAAAAAACATCTTTTAATTAAAAAAAACCTTACCCTTGCTAAGTCACCACTTACGGTGACCTTTAGCAAATGTGTTGGTTATCGTTGGCGGTGAAATTTAAAAATCGTATTAGTGGATTTAAAATCATGGTTTTTGTGCTCCATGAAGTCCTAAAGTTTAGCTACCGCTAGTCTAGAGGTTATACAATATTATATCTACATTACTACTTATCTATCACTGTTAGATTCTGCGTAGGAGTTCTTTGCAAAACGTTCACATCAAAATTCATGACTCGTACTGAGAATAAAGTAAATAAGTACTCGTTGACTAGAGTTTGGGCGGAACACAAACATAGAATGTTAAATCTAGTCAAGTATTGCTATTAGGAATTCATTAAAGCTTTTATGTATTGTTCTTGCCACCTCCGTATTTCGGTATCGTTTTGTAATTCACGATTTGATTATTGTTCATACTTTACGATTGATTATGTGTACCTAACCGTTGGCTGTCTTATGCATTTGCATATTTTGGTGATTGTTTTACTAGTATGGTAACTGTCGTGACACGTAGTACCAACTTGCTGACGATATTATATGACGAATGTATGCTAATAGTTCTTCGAATTATAATGTAATCGTTTTTTTAAGTATGCCATATCACTGGGTATAGAAAGTTGTGAAATGCACAGTAAATATTTTTTAAACCGGGCGTTTCGTTTGATAGATTCTCCTATATATAACTGAACTGCCTCAGTAACAATATATTATATTTGTTTAAAGATAAATTGAAGATGTCCACTGACTTGGTATAATTGTTTCCCTCCACTAGTATACTGGGCAAAGAGGAATACATATAGTAGTTAGTAGAACTTCTGCACTGAAATAAATCCTGACTTCTAGTATTACGTAGTTGTATCCGAAAGCTTATCAATTCAAGCAATACCGCATTATCAACTAAATCATTTAGAATTTTATATAGAAATACCGAGTCAGTAAATACTCTTCTGTCTAACAATTTGAGCATATTTTTCATATTATTTAACAGCGTGTTTTAGTACAACATAATATCTGGAATACCCGTTTTAAAATATTTAGAAAACGTAAGAATTTGTTTTGAATTCTCTCAACAGCTTGTACATGTATATTAAAATAATTTTAGAATACATGCTTCAAGTAGGTGTGCTATCCTTGTTCTACCGGTATTACAATGTAAGATGCTTCGAGGGACTACCGTCATTGATTCCTTTGGCACCGGTGCAATGTCGGGAAACACCCAAACGCGCGCCCAACATATGTACACGGTACACGGTCACATGATAACGGTTCGCTTCTACGACTCGTTCTTGAGTCCAACAGCTCGGCTGTGTAATGATTTGCCGGCCTCTGTGATTCCTCCCTTCTGCAACATGGATCTATTCAGGACCCATATAAATATCTATATAGGTCGCAGGCCAATCGTAAAATCATGCAGATTTCATGATAGATACGTACCATTTCATGATACGGTAGATCATGATGTGGCTAGGCGCATCATGATCTGCCTGATTTTACAACCGGCCTCCGACATACATATCTTTACATTATATAAAATGAAGTCGCTCACGCTGTTTTAAACTATGCAACGGATTTTCATGCCGTTTTCACCAATAGATAAGGTGATTTACGAGGAAGGTTTTTAGGTATATAATTTGTCAAGGTTTTGAGTAAATTGGTTGAAATATATAATATATCTGGCCAATCGGCAGCGGCAGCGGGCTGGCAAACGGGAGGTGTGGATTAGATTTGACAGTAGGCGTTGGTTATAAAAGATGGGTAATGGCGTGGCGTTGTGTTTCTTTAGCCACAGAAACGTGTGGCCGGGTCTGCTAGTATTTTTTTTTTTTTTTTTTTTTTTTACAGTGAATACCGCACAAGAATCTCAACTGCTCCCGTCTGGAGCCAGTGAGACTATGGCATCCCCAATTGGGGTATGTTGTGAGGCTGAAGGTAGCGGGGAGGGGAAGGAGGTGGGGAAGAGGAAGGTTGGGAAGTACCTGGCTATTCAGATCTGGTCACTAAACACGGCTAAAGCCATTTTCAAGCAACGTTTCAATTCTGAATGGTGGTCTTACACCAGGGCGATACTGATAGTATCTTCCACTCTGGAACATGCCGCAAATATACTATATATTATTTTAAAATGAATTAATTGTGAAATAACACAAATTAATCAAATAAAATTTATTTGCGCATGCCGGGTTCGAACCCGCGACCTCCGGAATGTGAGTCAAGAGTCTTAGCCACTGGACTACGGAGGTCGTCAGTATAGTATAATAAGGAAACCATTTTGTAAGCTGTTGATATCCCTCAAATAAAATAAATAGAGTGTATGTTAAATGTTATTTGACGCCTCATAAGAGATTGGCTGGCTATGACGTCATAATAATTTATTACTATTACATCTTCACCTTATAAGGTTTCGTTGTGAGGTGGGTTGAGCTAAGGGTTAGGGTTAGAGGGTGGGTGACACACAAAACGTGTTACTAAAAATCTCAATAACACGTTTTATGACAATGTGTCGGAAAAACGACTCGTTCTCATGCAACCGATGTCACTCATACTTACAATTAAATGATCAAAAGATTACCGAAAGAAAATGAACAAAAACGGAGTTGAATGTTTGAGATCGAAGACACGTCAAATGGGCTTATTAAAAAAAGAAGAATAATTTTATCGTTTTTTGTTCGACAATGAAACCAACGCAGTCCTCTTACCTTTACACAGCTCTTTCTAAAAAATCTAATTTATTTTAAAAATTATGTCAGATTATAATTAGTTTTGTTTATTTATTCCCTGAATAAAATCCGAAAAAGTATTTTGTAATTAAATGATAATGTTTAGCATGTATAAGCAGCACTCGTAATGTTACTTCAAATATTATTTAAAACCATTGTTTACATTATCTTCGGCTTATTTTTCATGTCTTTAGAAATTATTTTTTGTTGTTTTATCTTGACTGTTCAAAGTTTAATATCTGTATGTACCTCCTTAGCTTAAAGACATTTTGTCTGACACATTGTCACAGTTGTGTGACAAAGTAACAAACAATTTAATATTTAATTAAATGAATACTATATTAGCGAAACGCAATCGAAAATCTGGAGAATTGTGATATTGTGTATCCGATTCGGTCAATTTTAACTGTATCATACTTCGACTAAGAACTATCAAAATTCTTCTTCTTCTTCTTCTTCAATGGCGCTACAGCCCATATCGAGCTTTGGCCTCCTGCAACAGTCGCCTCCAACTCAAACTGTCCTCAGCGGCTGACTTCCAATTTGGTACCTGGAGAAGCTGTGCTGCATCCCCTCTTACTTCATCTTCCCACCTCAGTCTGGGTCTTCCCACTTTACTCTTTCCACCAGGGTGTCCAGTCAAAATTCTTTTTGGGACACGTGTATCCGGCATTCTCTGTACATGCCCAGCCCATCTCAGCCTGAGGAGTCTCATATGTGCTGAGATGCTAGGGGCCTTATACATAGCATACAATTCTGTATTGTGCGTATGTGCGGATGCGCCACTGTTCACCCTCTTTCACGGGTCCACATATTCTTCTCAGCAATTTTCTTTCAAAAGAATCCAGCATTTCAACCGTCTTTACCGTCTTTTCTCACATCCATATGCCAATACAGTTCTAACAATGGTCTTATATATGGTTAATCAAAATTGTCTCCATTTTTTTAACGCATAACGCACGGAAAGCCGAAGATCCTGGGTTCGAGTCCCAGAGGTGCAAATATCTTTTTTCTGATTTTTATGTCTCCAGATTTTCGATTTAGTTTTGCTATTATTGTCTTCATTTAATTAAATATTACAATTTGAGGTTTTACCCATAAAGTTAAAAATATTTTTTTTTATGTTATCTTAAAATGGAAGATAACCTCCGAGGCTTTGTCGTTGAAAACACTTGAGATTCAATAATACGACTTATTAGATTATTCTAGATTATATGCCATCGAATTATAATGAGAAATTTGATGACAAACCTTGACTTAAATTGTTATAAATAGAATTAACACTTAATACAATCTAAAACTAATGCCTCTCGAATCGTAACACATAACACACGTTTATCGAAATGATAAAAAGAATTTCCTCTTTATCAAAAAATGAACCATTTTTGTCTTTTCTAACAGAATATCAAGGTCTACATTAATTAAACAGGTCTACAACAAAAATGCTGTCTGGATGTTTTCAACTGATTTCTATGTATTTAGGTGTTCTGAAAACTAGAAAAATACTCAAAAAATTCCAGAACGTCAGGTTATTTTGCAAAACGGTGTACATATACATATAGATATAGGTAGTATATATGTACAATAGTGAGCTCTGGCAATAAACGTTTCAGTGCTAAACCGTTCATCCGATTGCGATGAAACTTTGGGGATTTGATGTTTGCATGCCCGCAATGATTTCTGCATACAATAGTGAGCTCGGGCATAATGAAATTATGAAATATTAATTAATTAAATAAAAATGAATCTTAAAAATGTATATACGCGCATAATTTTTGAACGACTGCACCAAATTGGATAATTCTTTTTTTTGTGTTCGTTATTGTCAAGACAAGGTTTGTATAAACAACTGGTGAGCTCTGGCATTATGAAATTTGTATAAAAAAATTGTTATAGATGGCACGCGAGCTGTGATGACTGAATGTACTGGGACTGAATGTATGGAATGCGGGAGGGGGGAGGGGAACTCGAGTAAGGGGGTTCGAGGGAGGGGGGAGGGGAACTAGGGATCGGGGAGGTTTAACCTGAATTTTTAGGGAATAACAAAGACCCTAACTACAAACAAATCGTTAAAAGCATTTCAAGCTTTAGGTTGCCTAATGAGTTTAAAAGAACATTTTCTTCATGACCACCACGACTGCTTTCCAGAAAATTTAGGATATGTGAGTGAAGAGCAAAATGAACGATTTCACCAAGATATTAAGGAGATGGAAAAAAGATACCAGGGAAGATGGAGCATCTCAATGATTGCAAACTACTGTTGGACACTTCAGAGAGGCCTTCCAGATGCTTCCTACAAGCGAAAATGTATCAAAAGGAGTCTCACTGGGAAAAAGAAATGTGTTTAGTGCTTACTAATCAATGTATTTTAGATAAAAAAAATAAGTTTTGTTAAGCAATTATAAATATTTTTATTTTTTTTAGTATTTTATCTTTTATTTTAAGATGATAACTTGTTTAACGTAGATACCTACATTGTCAGAAAACGTGACGTTCTGTGACAAAATGAAAGTCATTTTCGGATTCAGCACACCCAAAAACATAAGAATTACGCATCAAAACCAAAACAGCTCTCAACTTTTATTTTTTTGTAGACCTGTGTTATTTATCATTAGCATAATAACGACAGAAGTGTTTCGTAATTGATATAAAGTGTTTGTCTCAATTTTGGAAATTCTTTCACCTTTTATTAAATGTGTTAAAGTTAGGCAAAATACATTTATTTATTTCCAGTTACTCCAATCTTATCCCCGTTTATATTTTGTCTTGGTATTCGGTCGCTTGGAACAATTAAAAAAATAATCTGTTATTTTACTAATGATATTTTAATTTAAAGTGCTTCTTCGAATTAGCAACAACCGAAGAAATATCCAACGAATACTTAAAATTTGCCTACTCAGTTAAAAGTTTTCGATCGTTGAATGGTTGTTTTTAAGATTCGTTCTTGTGCCTAAGAATCCGCCTGTAACTTGTCGAATAATGTGTTTTCTCCAATGGGTCTCAAAATTTACTCAAAATGGGTCTCAAGACTAGGTACCTTCCTTCCTCTTTAAAAGACCCATCACCGCGCATTATCAAAGGTGATATAGGTCTTTTTTTATGTGAATGCGGTATTCACATAAAAAGGATCTCTGAATTTGGTAGGCCGCAACAGGAATCATTTATTGAATAACCATCACCTCTGCCATAGGTCACCCCAAGTGGTTAGCTATCTTTAGTGACTTAACAGAAGTGCCCGAGTTCATGGGGCGACGTTTTTTTAGGTGTTGGCGGCGGTTACGTCTGCGTGGCGGGCCCGATCGGGAGAGTATGCTTGAGGGAGACCTTTTGACCTCTCAACCCATCGCATTGCCTTGTACCGCAGTAAGAAGAATGGATTTTGATATTTTTAGGAAAGGAAAAAGAGGAAGTTCTGTGAAGGAAAGGGGTATTAGGGGTGGGTAGGAATCTGGGGGTCGGTGTGTCCAGGAGTGACGGACGTATGAATCCATCCCTCCTTCATTTCCTTAAAAATGCCTGCAAACTGCATTCACAAAAATGACACAGGCCCTGGGGGAAATTATTGTTCTCAGGGTTCTCTGCTTGCGTTTTATTGCCCATCCATTATCGTGCGTGTCTGCACACACTTTCTTTTTTATGTTATAATCGCATTTGGAGGACGCGTGCCTCGTACTGAACAAGGGTTTGGAAAGAGAATTGGCGGTACAAACCCGTGCACAATTGGATGCCGATTGCCTTCCTTTGAACACGGGTTTGGAAGGTGAAATAGCGTTACAAACCCGCATTGATTTCGAGGCATGATTGCCTCCTATTGAACACGGAAAATTAAATACGCTACCGGGAGCATCTCCTATCCTTATCCTATATTCCCCTTTCTCTAATCTCACCCTACTTATTAGTTTAAAATCGTATTAAAACTCTTATCTTATTAACCAACTTCAGCATTAGAATCTTTTTTTTCTTAAACTCATTTAACCTCATATGTAGGTAAATGGAAACATATATATATGTACCTACTCGTATATATATTTTAAAACTATATTTTATTTAAAAAATATATATCTTATATCCAAAATTTGGGCTGTTTTTTTCTTACATTTGTTTACGTAATATGACTGCTAAATTTCTAACTGCTGATGTAAGTAATAAACAAGTGAAATAAGCATTTTACTGGTGACCCCGATTCGCACAGTTCAAGGATTTCAAATGTCAAATTTCCAATAATTTAATCCCAGCTTACAATACGTTATCCAACACAACAGAGACCCCACTCGTACACTCGTTTCCTTCAAACAAATTAACATAACGTCACTTTGGTTGGACAGGGTTCTAACTTCACTTTACCTTGTTCTGATATACGAGTTGACAAAATTTGCAAAGACTTCTCCAGAATCTATTTACCGATTTCAGATTTTGTGGTTGAATTTAACGATTTTTAAAGGAACATATAGTATTTAATTGTAACGTATACTTACCATTTTAGAACATAACCAAACGTGCAGTAAAAACAGTTTTATAGGTATGCAACCAGCTAGGGTTTAATAATTCATTGTACAAGGTTCTAACTACATTTCCCTAATTCCATTGCGAGCTAGGGTCATCTTCTAATTAAATATATATTACTTAAAAACATGTTTAGCTAAAATACTTATTTTAAAGCAAGATTGAACCTCAAAATCTCAAAATCAGAAATTGGTATATGAAATACGAGAGATTTTCTGTGAAAACTTTGATACCTTAGAACATAATAAGGCGAATTTAGAACCTTTTTTATGTGAATACCTCACAAGAGTCCCAAATGCTGCCGTCTGGAGCTTGTAAGACTATGGCATCCCCAATAGGCATAGTTGTGAAGCGGAAGGTAAGTTAGGAGGGAGAAGGAGATGGGGAAGAGTGGGAAGTACCTGGCTATTCAGATCTAGTCACCAAACACGTCTAAAGCTATTTCAAGCAACGTTTCAATACTGAATGGTGGTCTTGCACCAGGTCGATACTGAGGGTATCTTCCTTAATGATTTTATTGTGAAAACACAAATCAATCAAATGAAAATGATCTGCGCACGTCAGGATTTAAACCAGCGATCTCCGGATCGCTAGTGAAAGCCTTGCCCGTCGACCACAGAGGCCGCTCAATTGAAGTGACGAACAACACTTCGCTTCTTAATAAGAATCAACTGTCAGACGTAAATGGCAATTGGTAAAGGTTCAAAGTAAAGTTAGAACCTTGTAAAATAAATAGAAGCTTTAAAAACTTGATGTTAGAACTTCGTCATATCTACGAAAATACAACACAGATTATTCTGAAAAATACTTTCGTTATAGAAACGAGCTAAAGAAGTGGTTTGGCACTCAAGGGTCAATTTTGAAAAAAAAATGTGTGTTAGAACCTTGTTCAAATAAGGTGACGATAATATACCATCGTACCTTTACCTACTATCTGCTATTACACAGGTAATTTTACCTCTATATACACGCATTGTCACTAATCTCGTGGCGCGTATTTATTTGTATGGTTTCCCAATCCACGTATTCAGATTCACCGGAAAGTCACCTGAGGTAGAATTATGAGGTAGAATTATTCTGTGAAGTCTTTTATTTACCATTGTATAGAAATACGTACCGTAATGCGGGGAGACTTAGTCATCGCGGATATCTGCGTAATTCTCGCCACCACTCAGAAATAACTCGTTTATTTTTTTTAATTTCGGGAAACAATTTGAAACGCGGTTATGGGTACCACCGCACCGGGAACCATTTATTGGATAACCGACACCTTTGCCATAGATCTCCCCAAGTGTTTCGGTAAATTTGGTGTATTAGCTGGGGTGTCCATGTTCATAAGGTGAGGTTTGTCAAGATCTTGACGATGAATGCGTTTGCCCGCCTATTGCACGGCGCGGCGGGCGGGTTGGATTGGTAGAGACTGGTTGATGGACACCTTCCCTAGACCTGTTCAGCCGGATTTTTCTCTCTTGAACCGCTGAGAGAGGGATGGATTCAAGCGTCTGTCACTCCTAGACACACTGACCACCAGATTCCTACCCACCCCCTTTTCCTTAGCAGAACATCCTCTCCCTAGACACGCCCTTCAAACAGCATCCCCAAAGTTGGCCTAGGCCCTGAGGGACTTTTTTTCCTTAGATCTGAGGGACTTTTTTTCCTTAGGGCTTCCTGTGTGGAGCTAAGTAAAAAAGCGTGTATCCAATAACGCTTCGAGTACACACATTGTAAAATTAGTTACTAGTTATATTCAGACATTTTGATGGTTAAATTGTTAGGCTATTTTTTTCGAATTTTTCACAGGATAAAATGTGAATAACAATATATTTTTTTAAATGCCTCAACGATTATGATGGTAACGGTTCATTTATATTGTAAAGACTACCATTTATGTACCTCCTATTGTCTCTGGTTCGACACAGGAATTTTCTAGTAAGACAAGCTTTCAAAAATCATTTATTGTTATTTTTACCAAGATATAGATAAACAAATGTTAATATTTTAAATTAGTATATGGTTGTAATAAGCGTATTTTCATACTATATTAAAGGTATATTAATGTCGTCCCACTCTGAAAAGTAACTTTGACCACCATGTTTTCAAAAAATTGCTTTAAATTTTCTGACACAAATGATTTCATAAAAAAGTTATTGATTTAATTTCAAAGTTAAAAATTGGGCAAAGTCACCCCATTTTGCATTATACATACTGAAGATCGTGACGCAATGTGGAAATTAAACATAAAATATGAAGCCCGTACCTAATTCATAGTCAAAGCAGAATAATGATTTCTGATAACACCAATATTTTTTGAAGTAAAACACAATGTGGGAAATTATTTTAGAATATAATTTTGACATCACTTGTGACGCCTTCCTCATTCATTAGCCAAGGAATCTAAAGCCGCGTCCAAATACGTGGCAAGCCTCTGCAAGCGTCCACAAGCCCCAGCGTCTGGTGCCGCGCGTGTGGCTTGGCTTGCGTAGGCTTGCAAGAGCTTGCGAGAGCTTGCCGCCGATCCGATCGAGGTCGGATATTTTGGCCACAAGCGGCAAGCGCTCGGTCGCGCTCAGTGGAACTTCGGAGCTGGTGGCGAATGCACGCCTTTTTTGCTCCGTGCGGTCTATGATAATATTACGAGACATATGAATATGAATGGCGTATGAGGCGAGCCTGACTTATTATTCTTATTAAAATGTTTAAGTACATAAATTTAATGCACTAACGTAATTTATTGCGACTGGATTTACCTAAAGAGTCAAAATAAATAAATAATAATTTATTGATGATTTATACAGTATTATTACAAAAAAAACATGATTTTTGTTAGAATAACTTTTTTTTATAATACAAGGCAATATTATATAAAGACAAGTGATCTTCGAGTTCGAACTTCTTTGGCACCGTTGTGATTTGAAACTCGATGAAACGAAAAAGTGGCACTAAAAAGAGACAAAAATCTATAGGATTTAGCCTGCAAGATAATGTCTCCTCTTTGTGCGGTGCTTCGTAGCTTCCCCACTCTTTTCTACCTTAGTTTTCTGAAGGTTTCACTTTTACCGCGTGTGAACTAGACATTGTATTTTTCTGTGTCTTGTTCTTTTTCATATTTTTATTAGTATTATCTTCTTCAATGGTTCAATGGTATTAAAAATATATTATCCCCTTGTCTTTTATTTCGCGTTAAAATAAAGGTGACCGGCCAACTCAGAAAGGTCACGATAAAAAAAATGATTAAGTTAGGTTAGGGTTACCAGCAATTTTAAAATTATTTTTTCATAGCTTTTAAAGATCTTTCTGAGGTGTTTCTCAGTTGGTTTCATTCTGAGTTGGCATGGAACCAAAATAAAAATAGATTAACGCAAACATAGTATAGCCTTAGAGTAACAATATATACTCTAAGGTAGACGTCCGCCGCGCTTGGATGCTCCGAACACACTGGCGCGCTCGCAAGTGTGTGGAAGCCAGCCATTCGTTTGTCAGAGCTTGCCTGAGCTTGCGGCAAGCTGCTTGTCGCAAGCATTTGGGCGTAGCATAACAGTATTACAGTTTTCTTAATTTAATCATAACATATCGATCGTCCAGTTGATTAGTCAGACATCTCCACAAAATAAAGTTGAATAATCAGTTATATGTAAAAGGTAATTGGTGCAATACTCAGATTACTCGTAAACACCACCAAAAACCCTCCACACAGCATCCTCAAAGATGACATAGATGACATTTTATAAAATAATTTCCCTCAGGGTCTCCTGTGTGGAGCTCATGTAAAAAAAATCAATTATAATGCAGAAAAACTAGAAATAAAATTTAAAAAATCAATTTTCTATAAAAAAACTCTCTTTTATAACTTTTGGAGGTTATTCCCATCAACGTAATATATAATTGAAGGAGAAGATAACAATAATAATAACGAAAATATGAAAGAGAACAAGACCCAGAAAACAGATTTAAAAGACAATAGTCGCAAATGGGACTCGAACCCAGACCTCTCGTCTAACCGGGACGTGCGCGTTAACCAATTTCTCTATTGCTACCTTCTGTCAAGCCGTCGTAATAGTCAACTCACATTTCAAATTTTAGAATTAACAACTAATTATTTTTTCCATATTATAGGCAACTACCCTTTTTATTGGAAACAATTATTCTAAGAATTGGTTTGTTATAAAAGAGAGTTCTTCTTATAAAAAATTGAATATTTATTTAGACTTTTATAAAAAGTCAATAGTTTCATATGAATAAACGGATACTTTTATCCGAGACGCTATCCAGGATACAAACCAATTCTTAGAATGATTGTTTTCAATAAAAAGGGTAAACTAGTAGGAAATTCAAAATTCTATACTAATAATATATCGGACCGTTATGTCTCCCGATATTTTCTAGCATATTTAATTCGTGTGTGTTAATAATATTTGATTTATAATGAGCACTCTTCAATTTGGGAGGCGGGTACGGATGCCGCCCCGGGAACCATTAATTGGATTACCAACACCTCTGCCATAGGTCATCCCAACTGGTTTGCTACTTAGCAAGGTTGCCCGGGTTCATGGGGTGAGGTTTGTCCGGATATTGGCGGCGGATGCGTCTGGCCACCAGCAGCATAGCAGGCCGGATCGGGAGAGAATGGTTGAGAATTTTGACTACTTTGACTTCTCCAGTCGTACTCTCTCGGAACATTGCCCTGAAGTGGGAGGGATATACGACATATATATAGGAAGGATATACATCCGTCACTACTGGACACACCGACCCCCATATTCCTATCCACTCCCAATACCCTTTTCCCTCCCAGAATTTCCTCTCCTTCCTTTTTTAAAAAGACCCTCCACACAGCATCCCCAAAAATGACATGGGCTCTGAGGGGAATTATTTTCCTCACCTGTATTTCAATGGAAGATGCTCCGAAGAACTTGCGTCATTGGTCCCCTAGGAACCGGTGGATGATCGGGAAACACGTCAAATGCGTGCCCAACATACCGTATGTACATATGTATACGGTTGACATTTGTCACATGAGAACAGGTCGCTTCTACGACTCGGTTGTGGAATGATTTGGTGGCCTCTGTGTTTCCTCCCTCCTACAACATGGGTCTCTTCAAGTCTGTTCACTCTTTCCTCTCATCAAAATACTGCATCTTGACATAGGCCCTGAGGGAAATTATTTTCCTCAGACCTTCCTGTGTTTTAAAAAAAATCAAGTTTTTACAACTGGAATTCAAATGAAAATTTCTATATTTAGGCATGGCCTAGAAATATTTATTTTCAATTCAGCTTCAATAACTATCACATAATTCTTTAAGAAGTTTTCGTGTTACTATTAGTTCTATGAAGCGTTTAGCCTACCTACTTACTTTCAGAATTTTAACATTAAGAAAAACTTTGTGTACCATTTTTCGTATAAAAACATGTTTTCGTGTTGATTTTCGTATGTGCATTTTGGACTTGAAGATCTTGAGTGTTCCTGAACCCGAGGAAATAGAATTTGATGAATATTCAATGCCATTCTGCGAAGGAAGCCAAATGTGATCTGCACTCTGTACATTCATTTTTCATCAAAAAACTTGTATCTCCATTCTATTCAATTTCCTATTGTGTGGGAAAGACGTATGTCGATAGTTCAATAAAACGGCATTTCTTCGCGGCTTCAATGAACCCTTTACGTCTTTGAGCGTTCTATTCGTATTGTGAATCAAATTTTATTGAAGTATTTTAAGAAAACTCTTTGGGAAAAAACTATTTATTTTGAATATTACGTAGAATGAGCTATGGTTATTTTATTTCTTGCGATTATTTTCTATTTTTCCTTTCTTGATAAATTATACAAGCTGTACAACAATCTAATAAAACATTTCAATCGATATATTATGAAATAATTTAAAACAACCAGCCGATAGAAAAATGTGTGAATACTAACATTGTACTTCTCGTGGAATAAAAACTATGTGCACTGTGCACTCCTTTTTCAGAATATCTTATACTTCTTGGTGTGCCCTATCAGGTCCCCCGGCGTTGGCGATTACTCTGGAAAATGTCTCTCTGTCTTTTGCTGCCCGGAATAACTCCTCCACACTTCTAATGCTAGTCTACTCTCGTAAATTTCGCAGCCAAGACATTTGTTTCCTACGAGGCCCTCGGCGACCTTCTATCTTGCCTTTTAATCCCAATTGGAGCAAACTTCTCCCCTCGAAGTATGTGACAAAGATATGAAATTTTCCTGACTTTCACCAATGTAAGCAGCTCTCTATCTGCTACTGCCCGCCTGAGAATTTGTGTATTGGTGATCATGTCGGTCCATGGGACCTTGAGCATTCTCCGGTAAGGCCACATTTCAATTAACAAAATAAAGTTAAACGTAAAAATTATCATAATGAACAGCTCTACAATTTGGGATGCGGGAAAGGGTACTTCCGCCACAGGAACCATGTATTGGATAACAACTCCTCTGTCATATGTCACCCCAAGCGATTCGCTACGTTTGGTGACTTAGCGGAGGTTTTCTGGGTTAATGGGGTGAGGTTTGTCCGGGTCTTGGCGGTGAATACATCTGCCCACCAGCTGGTCGGATCGGGAGAGACTGTTTGAGGGAGTACCTACTTTTTACCTCTCCAGCAGGATTCTCTCGATATATCACCGAGTACCGTAGTGGCAGGGATGATACATTAACCCCCAGATGCCTACTTACCCCTCCTTCCTTTTTCCTTCCCGGAACTTCCTCCCCTTCTTTTCATCATCCCAAAAGAAGACATAGGCCCCGAGGGAAATAGTTTTCCTCGGTACCTCCTGTGTGGAGCTAACGTAATAAAAATCATCATTCTAATATATGTTGTGTTTGTAAATACTTCAAAAAAATAAATACCAACTGTTTTTTTGCCACTAATTTTCTAATAAATATTTATTTGAACATTAAAGTAGAACAAAATATTAACTGTAAATCAGGCAATGTTCAGTGTTTTTAATATATTCTCTGCTTGCAAAATTGTTTCTTCTCCAAGCTGAAACTTTTTCCAAATAAAACTGAGTTTGTCTGAAGTGACCTGCCGGGTAAAAACGTTTTTTTGTAGGTATTTCTACATAAGTAGATTGAGCTTAGGTAGTAGGAAATAATATATATTATGAACAGCATCCTTGAGGTGAATTTTTGGCCAAAACAGCGCTATGATAATTACACAATATTACTATAAAGTTCGGTTCTACTGGTGAAATGTTCACAAAACACACTCACATTAATACAAAATGACGAGATTTGCTCAAATTAAATGCTGATATCACCTTTTTATTAAAGAAAAAACAAATAAAAATATTTTCTCTCCCGAAAATGTATCCATTACATTGAATAAAGATAATTAGAGAAAAAAACAGACAGACGAAGGTCGCTAAGTGATTGACGCACGTCAAACATACTTGAAATTCCAAACTTTGAACGGTTGGAATACAAAAAAAATACGGATTGCTATCATGATTTCAACTTCGTGAACCTTTTAAATCTCAATATATTAAAAAAATGTTTCTTTGTTTGTGCCTTGTGCGTTTCTAAACCATTCATCCGATTGCGATGAAACTTTGGTGATTCGATGTGCGCATGCCCGCGATAGTTTCTATATATAAAAGTGAGCTCTGGCGTTATTAAATTATTTCCTATAATTCATCCCATTGTGATGAAACTTTAATGAGTTGTCGTGCGCACTCCCTGAAGGTTTTTATATGTACCGGTGAGCTCTGCCCTTTACAATTTTTTTACATCATGTGGCGCGCTAGTAGATGAGGAAATTTGTGTATTTCAGGTAGTTTAGCGGCAGGGAGGGAAGACAGGAGAGGGAGAGGAACAGTGGCGGCCGCTGCCCTGAAAACGTGGTGGTTCACTGATAATCCGTAACTATGAGATAACGATTACTAAGCAACAATAGGTAAAAATGATCCCACTAATCTTATTAGGAGAGAAGATCTATTTTAAGCTGTTTTCGAAGTGCGAAAACTTCTACGTATCGCTTTTTAATTAAAATTTTTATTTTTCGGTACTAAGAAAATAAAAACACTAAATCTTAAATTTCAACCCAAAAAATTCTTTTTTTTACAATATTTAAAAATATTTCATAAAATAAAATAATTTGAAAGTAGTGTAAGAAGAATATACGATGCAAATGTGAATGGTAGAAGAAGTCGGGGTCGCCCGAGGAAGACATGGCACGAGCAAGTGAATCAGATACTTGAGTCGGGCCATGTCGAAAGTCGGAATAATAGAAGAGAATGTATGAGACGATGTATGAATGTGAGTGAGGCAAAGAGTGTGTGCCAAGACCGAGTTATTTGGCGGTCCGTCCTCTCTGCCTACCCCTGTGGAAACGGCGTGAGGGTTGGTGAGTTAGTTTTATATTTCATTTTAAGCAAGATACAAACAGTATTTATAAACAATGTATAAACAGCACGAGGGCAAAATTGTCAAAGTTACCTATGAAAAAATTTAATCAATAAAAAAGCAAATATATGTAAAATTTAGGTATTTGCTGTACCTTTTGATTAAAAATAGAAATTATTCAGTTTGGTTAAGTATTTTGGCCTTAAATCCAAATTTAAGTTTGTATGATAAAGGCCGTCGGGTGGCACACCGATATTGCTTAATTTTTCATACATATGGCCGGCGTTGCGCGCTGGCGATGTTTGGGATATTCGTTACAAAAACATAATTCGTTCCGCTTGCAATTGGCCTGCACACCGGACAGGGTAAATTCGCGCGGAACTTTGAGAATTTGCTCTCCCTGATTCATATTATATTGTGCATTATATTGGTAGGTGATATTTTTAATGAAATTCATAGATTTTATATTTTTCGGTAAGATATAATAAAGTAATTTTAGACGATATAATTTACCAGTGCTGCACACAAACACACTGTTCAAACAGCCGCCCTTGGAGAGGAATCCGGGAGGGGCGCAGGGAACGAACGACGGGGGAAGGTGGAAGGGGAATGTGAAAGGGGGGGTTGACGGGACGGGGGAACGGGAGAAGGAACGGGAACGAATGAGAAAGGACACGCAGAGAGAAACAGTTTCTTTATTTAAGTGGCATTTCAACGCATGCCGGGAACTCGCTGGTATATTATAAATATCACAATGTATGTATGTAAATTTCCATGCGCCTCCGTGTCTTCATTAGACGTAACACGTATAATATTTCTAACCGCACAATGTCCGTGCTGACTGACAGGCGTTAAATGTTACGGTCGGCATTAAAATTTATTTCGGTTTTAAAATTCCCCTCCTGGCTTCCCGTGGGAACAAATCACGCGTAACATTTCCTGGACGGAATGGCAGCGATGGTCAGGCGACCACGCTGTTTACCTCTATTCCTGTATACATGTATTCCTGTTTACTCTGTACTGTACAGGTAACTGGAATACCAGCTTACTGAGATAATCTCTGGGGAAGGTTACCTGTTGGAAGATTTAACGAACTCGCAAACCACCCACATGATGAAATGTAGAATTGGGCCAGTGTTATATCACAAGCGTAGGTGATGGTACTAACCTCAAATCTTACATATACATGTTCTGTGTATACTGTAGGTACTGATTTTAACTCGTTCAGCAAATTGTTTCAAAAATCGTAAACTGTAAACGTTAACGTAACCTCGTGTACATTTTTGTAGATTAATAAGTCGTATTTTTACGATAACTTTTTTTTTGTGTAATACTAGGTGAAACATCCAGAGTTGCACAGGCTTTATTCTGCTTCTTGTTTGGGAGGATAACTGTGAAAAAAAATCATCGATCTCAGATGTAAAATGTCGATTTAAAGAAAAAAACAAAGGGACTCTTCTTTATAGACAGGGACGTACTTGACTTACTTTAATTGGTGATTCCTTGCATTATTTTAAGTAAAAAAAAAAATTTGGTCGCCGGTGTCATTTTCATGCTTTTTTTTAAACATAAAACATTTAAAAAATCACTGGGTATTGGTCAATTATGGGTGGGAAGGGGGGTTACTTTGATCGGCTGAGTGACCAGTGAGACACAAGGAAGAACACATTTTGAAGAAAAAGCCAAAATTTCATTTACATTTTTACGTCAAATAATATCAGGAATCACTTGAGTAAGTCAAGTAGGTCCTTCAAATAGGTCAACCCTGTATATATATATATACATTTATATAGAGTGATTGATCCAGAATTTCACCTGAATTATAAAATAGGCATACCTTATAATGCCTTTTTATCTTTCTTCTGTTACTTGTTCCTTGAGTAAGTCAAGCAGGTCCTTCAAATAGGTCAACCCTGTATATATATATATATATATATATATATATACATATATATATATAGAGAGATTGATCCAGAATTTCTCCTGAATTATAAAATAGGCATACCTTATAATGCCTATTTATCTTTCTTTTGTTACTTGTTCTATGCACACTGTTTTGTGTGAAATGCTCCTACCAGAATATTTCCCTGTAATAGGTAGATACCTTTAATAGTAATGTTACAAAATTCTTAACATATTTAGCTTCTTGTACAGTCAATCTTAAATTTTTAAAAACCTACTGTTTACATGCATACTCTTTGTAGAATGTCTAACTTCAATTTATTGTGCGCGAAAGGAAAGTTTTGACTTAAATTCATATTAATGATGCTATAAATGTAAGAAAATTGTCTAAATCACATTGACGTAAATGTAGGACTAAATTATAAATAAAAAAGGAAACACCTGTATTGATGTGTGCATTATTCCTATCGGAAGAGTTATCTAGAGCACAACAAATTTGGGCAATATGCCTAGAATAATGTATTGTTTTATTGCTTACTGCACAGAAATTTTGCAAGACCATTGGAAATTGTGTAGTACGTAGTTTGCTAATCCTCTGACCCACTATCCCGAATTCATATTCCATTCGTACAGCATTTTATATTTCATTTTCACAGCTGTTAACACGCAATTGAATTATGCAATTGTAAAGTTGAATATTAAATAACGTGTGTAGATTTATTACGAAATTAATAATAGTAAAACCGGATTCAATTATTACGTTCATTGACTCGGTAAACGCTCAATGAAATTTTCGTAATATTATGTGAATAAAGCTTTTAATATAACCCACGCCTCGTAAATATTGCGAAGCAAATGCACATTAACATTATTTGCAATTATACTTGTGATTTCACTGCTTTTACAACCCGGCTTCGTTCGTGAATTGATTTCTTGACTTAACTTTCTAAATAAATTGTTAATATTTCACGTTCGCTTATAATATGTCTTTGTAATTAGACAGTCAAACAACTCATTTTGGTCTTGGAGTATATTTTGACAAACTTAATGAGTAAAACCTGAAATTATAATATTTAATATTTGAAAACAAAATGAACGACTCTTTAAGAAAAGAAAGATAATGTTGTAGTTCCTAGTCGACGTACGATGCAGTTAAATATCAGCAAAGGGGATAGGCTTGAATTAGCTCTTTTGGTTTTTAAAGAGTTTTATTAAATGTACATTTGTTACTTAAATTTAATTTTTCCGCGACCGGTTTCGATACAACCGTATCATTCACGAGCAGAATTAAAACTAAGCTAAACTAAAGCTCGTGAATGATACGGTTGTATCGAAACCGGTCGCGGAAAAATTAAATTTAAGTAACAAATGTACATTTAATAAAACTCTTTAAAAAACAAAATGTCTAGAAATTGTTACATAGTTAATGCCCAAGAAATACAAAAAATTGAATTAGCTCAATGGTAGAGCAAATCCCTGCAAAGCTGAGGTCTTGGTTTCAATTCCTAGATGCTACCGAATCTTTTTCCGATTATTCAAATTTTCGAGATTTGGAGAGTCGCTGATATTATCTTCAATGATGAAATAATAATGTATGTTTTCTTGTCTTAATTGACACTGCGAAATTAAAGTCATATTAACTCGATAGTATTAGTGAGACATTCAAACCACTGACAGATCTTTTGCTTTATGTTTAAGTACGTATATAAATATTTAAATGTTGTCATTCTAACAGTCGGTGTTATGCTGACATTGATTTGGTCAAAGTAAGTAAGCATTATTGATTAGTTCAAGTAGCACTAGAGGTTGTCGAAACCATTACTTATATAATCATCGGCTAGTTGATTGCATCGGTTCAGCAGGATGATTAACATAAAACCACCATTCTCACGTTTGAAGAGTGTTGACGAACTTCCATCGACTATTAAAATGGCAATGAATTAAGAACCACAGTGTTCCTCGATGATGTACTTTTAGGCCGCGATTATTGTTTATGACTGGCGCCAAAGTATCTATGTATGAAATATTAATGACTGAAAGCCAAATGTGGTACCTAACGGCATAATCGAGACTTGTTTGGTATGTATCGTGAAGAGAGTTATGTGTGGTCTTGTAGCAGAAGTTTCGAAGACCAAACTATCTTCATTTGACCGGAAAGAAAGGCAGTTAATATTATAGCCATGTTGATGTCTGGTTTAATCGACTGGCACGTGCGGATAAACAAAAGTTTTGACAGGAACGTCTACTACGTCATACCTGACAAGAGATTTATGAATTCAAATATTTTAAGTATTTGATTATATTAGTGTGATATGTTATGACAAGTAACTAAAAAATCAATTTAACTTGATCGCTAACGTTTAACTTAGCGTTGATTTAATTCTTATGTACGTGGTACAAACGAAAGTTACTATGGAACTATTTTACAACTGTTCGGTAAAAGTATTTTCATCTTCAAAAGATGCTTCTTAAATAAACACTTCAAAATTTTACGATATCAGAAAGACAATAGAATACAGATCAAAACTTAAGAAAGTCATTTTCTTGAAAAGATAAAATTGAATACCTTATTTAAGAGCTAGTCCATTGTATATTGATTGTCTCTAGGTCTGGTATATTATAAATATGTCATCTATTTGATACATTTTAATAAATTTGGATGATCTGTGTATTTTTATTTTCTTCGGAGCGTCCCGCAAGTCTGATCCCATTACGTGTAACTTTTTATAGGTTAGCTCCGTACAGGAGGATCTGAGGAAAATAATTTCAATCGCGGCATGCAATCTTGGGGGATGCTGTGTGGAGGGTATTTTGGAGGGGGAGGAGAGGAGGTTCTACGAAGGAAAAGGTAGCTATCCAGAGTTCAGTGTGTCTAGGAGTGACGTATGTATGAATCCATCCCTCCAATTGCGATGCAAGATGAGGGATCGAGAGAGTCCGGCTGGAGAGGTCAAAAGGCCTCCCTCAACCAGTCTCTCCACATCCGGACAAACCTCACCGCATGAACCCGGGCACCCCTGCTAAGTCACGGCGACCTGTGGCAGAGGTGTAGGTTAACCAATAAATGGTTCCCAAATATTCGCTTCCCAAATTGAAAACTATTATTACGTCACTTAACTATTTCTGCAGTTTTGATTCCAATTAAACGAATAAAGCATTTTTAAATAACTCTCTCAGATACTTGTGACATTTGTGCTGCTAAATGTATAAACACTCAAGGCGTTAACAGTCTGAAGTGTATAAGTACAGAGATTGCTATTACTCTAAGTTCTTTGGAGCAACAACACCAGATATGAGTCACCTATGTGGTGTGGTGGGATGAAGAATGAAGGAAGTGTGCGGTTTATTGCTTCCCAGCTCACTCACTCTCTACACTGTATTCTCTGCTATTCGCGAATCGCTATTCGTGCCCGTGGAAATTCAGTAATTCATTCTGGAAATTGCATTTGCACCCACGAGTGTGTAGTCATTTTTGTCCATTGTCTATTATCAGGGTCCGCAGTGTCTGGTTCGAGCGGTCTATTATGACCAATGGTTTATCGTGAGCATATATAATAATTATTTTCTTGTTCTCACTAGTTGGATCATATCATTTTGCCAGCATGTTTCTTGCTTGATTGCCAAAGCAATCAAAAGCTTAAGGGAATTAGACATTGAACATCTGCACATTATTAAAACGTTGCTCTTAAGGCGGTACACAATGCTAATAATTTTTGTACGCTCAAAACTCACATTTTAATCATTTGCGGCGAATCCGTAACTATAATAACTTTTTTATTTCCATGTCGCACAAGAAATGTGAGTTATTTATATATTAGATTAATAAAAACAGTACCTTACCATTTATATATTTTACGTACAACGATTTCAAAACTTTATAACCCGTTTTTCAACTATAAAGTTAGCGGTATGCACCAGATTTTATTTTTCTAAACGATGAATTAATAATTTCGGGAAGACAACATGGAGACACATTTTAAATATTTGTAGCACGTTCTTCAGAATTAATTAAAATGAACGCAGCCGAAAGGTCGAATCTCCAGGCCTGCTTGGGTGAATTCGACCGTTCGAACAATACGCCGTGGCGCGGCGTATAATTGTTTACACGCTTTCTTCACTTACGTCGTTAAGATTCCCACATTATTTGTCTTCTTCTTCTTTTCTTTGATACGGCAAATTCCGTAGTAGGTCCGTCCAGTGCACGGGTCGCGAGTAGCAATTTGTATATACGGTTTCTTTTCTTACGTCGTTAAGATTCTAAGTATATTTTAGGGTATATTGTCATCTTAATGGATCGTCGTTTTTAGGAGAAGCTGATATCGAATTCTACTACTGCAGAGTGTTGATAATACAAATTCTGGGATTTAATTAAACGCACTAATAAAAAAAAATCTCTGTGAAATACATGGCAATGGTAAAAAGGTTCTTAAATTATCTCTGTGTTGTGGGTATGTGACAGAAGATCCCTACACTTTTTTGTGAAAATGTATCTCAAATGAGGATTGATTAAAATGACAATATACCCTAAAATATACTTAGAATCTTAACGACGTAAGTAAAGAAACCGTATATACAAATTGCTACTCGCGACCCGTGCACTGGACGGACCTACTACGGAATTTGCCGTATCAAAGAAAAGAAGAAGAAGACAAATAATGTGGGAATCTTAACGACGTAAGTGAAGAAAGCGTGTAAACAATTATACGCCGCGCCACGGCGTATTGTTCGAACGGTCGAATTCACCCAAGCAGGCCTGGAGATTCGACCTTTCGGCTGCGTTCATTTTAATTAATTCTGAAGAACGTGCTACAAATATTTAAAATGTGTCTCCATGTTGTCCTCCCGAAATTATTAATTCATCGTCTAGAAAAATAAAATCTGGTGCTTACCGCTAACTTTGTAGTTGAAAAACGGGTTATAAAGTTTTGAAATCGTTGTACGTAAAATATATAAATGGTAAGGTACTGTTTTTATTAATCTAATATATAAAGAACTCACATTTCTTGTGCGACATGGAAATAAAAATGTTATTATAGTTACGGATTCGCCGCAAATGATTCAAATGTGAGTTTTGAGCGTACAAAAATTATTAGGATTGTGTACCGCCTTAAAATGTCATCAGTAACTAATAATAATTATTCCCCAAGAGGAACTTTGTAAAACCGCAAATAAATAGATCTCTAATTAATTTAATTTTTCATGTATTTTTTTTATTATTATCTACTTTGCATACCTCCATTTTAATTTAAAGTTTTTTTTTATGTTTTTAATAAAATACTATTATTCAATTTATAAAATACAGTTTATACATAAACCTGTGTAATTATTATAATGCGTGACAGCTGTTTCGCCTCCTGAAGGCATTATCAAACTGTGGTGAAGACATATTCAGATGATATATTTATATTATTTCTATACAGGGTGTTAATGGACGTACTTGACTTACTTTAACTATTCCTAGCGTGGAGACCAAAATTTCATTTACATTTTTTATTCCAGATGATATCAGGAATGGTTAAAGTAAGTGATGTACGTCCCTTAACACCCTGTATGTGTATAAGTACTTATAATAAACTTGTAATAGATCTTATAATAAGAGCTTACAATGAAAATCATATGAGTCGTTCAATTTATAAATCCGCTATATCAACTTTCACTGATCGGAGAAAACCGCAAAAAACTGTCATATCTCTAGCGTAAACAAAAAATTGAATTTTTTGTTTATGTAATGAATTGGAGTTATACATTCGAAAAGTGTTCCTTTTTCAATGTATGTCAAGAAAAATTTAAGTGACTAGCTGGTACCCGGCATGCGTTGCTATGCCATTTAATAAAGAAATTGTTTCTCAAAAATTTTCTACGTGTCCTTTCCCATTCGTCCCGTTCCCCTTCCCCTCTCGCGTTCCCACTCCGCTCCACCACATTTCCTCTCCCTATACCACTCCCCCTCCCTGATTCCTCTCCCCCGAACCCCCTACCCGAGTTCCCCTCCCCCCTTTCATACATTCGTTCCCGGCACATTCAGTTTTCAAACAGCTCGCGTGCGACCTATTGCAATTTTTAATACAAATTTCATAATGCCAGAACTCACCAACAGTTTTATACAAACCTTGTCCTGACAATAACGAATACAACAAAAAAAGAATTATCTAATTTGGTGCAGTCGTTCGGAAGTAATGCGCGTACATACATTTTGACGATTCATTTTTATTTATATAGAAGAAGATAGATTAGATAGATTTGGATAAATAAAATGGATATAGCGGATTTTGATTCTCACTTCGTGATTCGTATGGAATATAGAGGGTTTGGAAACTCAACTGACCTGAGGGGCGTGTTTATACACCCGCCATCTTGGCAAAATAACTGCTCGTGATTGGTTGAATTCCAATATAGCGGGTTTTGATAGTAACTTCTTGAATGATATGGCGGTATTTGTTTCTCACTCGCAGTTTTAACATGTTTTTTGGTCGTGATAAGGGAGATTTTAAAAACTCAATTTCAGCTTGTTCCTCACAAAAATGTGAACAAGATGTCATACTCAGATCATTTCGTCAAAAAAATCGGATATAGCGGGTTTTGAAATTATAGAACTCATATTGCTTTCATTTCCAAAGAGAAGAGAACTCACAATGAACATCAAATTTCTTTCATTTGCAATTTGATTTTCATTATAAGTATCTTTATGGAGAGTAAATGGCTTCACCACAGTCTCATAATGCCTTCAGAAGGCGAAATAGCTGTCACCCGTAATAATAATTACATAACAGAACCTCTGTATAAAAATAGTTCTAAATTGAATGATGATTTTACTGAATATATAAATGAAAAAAATACAAGCTTTGTCTCAACAGCAGGAAAACTCTTTGAGGAAGCTTTTATCTTGCAGTGGAACTACATCAATAAATTGGCGATGGTGACTTCGATATGTGATGTATTTGTGTACAGTGCCTAGAATGAAATGTATAGATCTTATTTCGGGAACGGCAAAGGAGTCCATAAAAGCCACGCTGCGAAATTTCGATTTTGCTACCAGATTTAATTCAACCAATTTAGGAAATTACCGTAGTTTGTTCTGTGAATTTTCGATTAGATTTCGAGGAATTATTGACTTCGCGCGGGTTTAAAATTTGCGCCAAGCCATTTCGGGCGATGATGGTCTCGGATTCAGCGACAGCAAATAATTGAATCTGCATTATTAATTTTCGCGCTAAACTGTTAATTTTACTCGGAAAATAAATTAAGTCGATACTCGATACTAGGAAGGCATTAGAAAGTGTTTGAGTAGAATCGTTAAATAGGCTCTGCCGGTGAATTAGAGATGTTGAAAATCTTTTACGGGATGGTATTACTACTTCCCGATTACGCTTTCATTTTTATTATTCCTTTCAGTTTTTGAAATGAAACTTCCTGAGCCCCGTTGGAGTGATTTGAAATTCGGATGAAACGGAAATGATGCACTACGGCACCTGCGAAGCATCAAACTGCGCTCAAGGCTCCTATTGGTTGAGACGTAGAACGGAAACGGCGATAGGTCTGCGCTCATTAGCCGCCTTGTTTTTTTACGAGTCGTCGGTATACAATGTGTAAATTCGTCTCATAGCGCAGCGGTATAGTGTATCGAAATCGAGGTTCGAATCCTACGAAATCCAAAAAAATAAAAATTTATATTGTAAAATGTTTAGTTATATATTTGATATGTAAAACACTGTTATTATTTTATTAAAGACTTTTTATTGAAGAGGTGTTTACACCATTGACATTGATTGACATTAGTTCCCAATAGACCACAGATGACAAACATTATAGAAGTAGTTGCTCACTAGTGATGTGCAACATACAATAGTGATGTGACATCGCCTTTCTTTATTTATACAATACAATACAATAAAATTTTAATTAAATTAACATTCCTATACCTATACCTATCCGGTGGTTTGACAACTCTACCATATCTGGTAATGTAAGGGTTGTTAATATTATTTTCTCCCACCTGTCTCTCATCTCCAGCTTTTGCCTCTTCAAGTGCCGGATTAGATTGCATGGACAGATGATAATTATTAACGTTTGCATTATATCTCAGTTTTAAGTGAATTCTATTTCGTCTGTACGTGTTACCATAATAATCTTGAATAATATTGGACCTATTACATTTTAATTTTTCTTTGACCATAGCTGGTAACCAAGTACCTTTGGGATTTTTCTTAAAGTATACATTATCTCCTGTTTGTAATATAGACATGGGTTTTGCATTCACATTATAATATTTGGAATTTTATCTAATCTTCAAACCACTTTAAAATAAACAGGCAAAAGAAAGCGACATCTAGCGATTTTCTAGTTTCACTTCTATCATGTGTGAATTACACACTCTATTTTTTTTTTTAATTTAAACATCGCAAAAAAGTCCCAACTGCTCCCGTTTGGAGCCAGAGAAACTATGGCATCCCCAATTTGGATATGTTATACGCGAGTCTGAAAATGTGGAGGAGGGGGAGGAAATGAGGAATAGGATGGTAAGAAAAGTACCTGGCTATTCGGATCTATTCACCAAACACGGCTAAAGCCATTTCAAGCAACGTTTCAAGTCCGAATGGTGATCTTACACCAGGGCAATACTGGATATTCAGATCTAGTCACCAAACATGGCTAAAGCCATTTCAAGCAACGTTTCAATTCCGAATGGTTGTCTTACACCAGGGCAATACTGAGAGTATATTATTTAAAATCATGTAGTTGTGAAATCACCCAAAATATTCAAAATTTATTGGTGCACGCCATTGAACCCGCGCCCTTCGGATTGCTATTTGAGAGCCTTGATCCTCGACGACGGAGACTGTTGTAAGTAGTGGATTTCATGAATTGAGAAATATAGTTTTTTAAAGATGTTTTAATATTCTTGTAAAAGCTCTCCAGCTTATGGCAGAAATAATGTGTGAGCTGAAAATATATTTAAATTATTGTTGATCGAAAATTCCGCACAGAAAGAGTTTTGCAAATTATCCGCAACCTAATCTCACTGTTTGAGAGTTTTTTTTCCTGTTTCAGGAGACAATTTTACTTTTTATAGCTATATTGTCTCAAGATCAATATCCAAAGGTTAACAACCCAACAAAAGGACACGAGATGAATGAACCTACAGAATGATTGTCATTTACATTGTCTGAAAGTTGTCAGAAGTCTGGAAGCCCAGGAAGCTGTCAAATTTCTATTTCTCAAAAGCTTTCAGAGCTTCTGCGTATCAATAAATTATCACAATATTCCACACCTATCAAAATTAAGTCAGACTTCCACGCGTACAATTTAAAGTTATTCATCGGAATCTATATTTATCAATACTTTTATAAGTATGGTAGCGAGTTCTCGGCATGCGTTGCAATGCCACTATTAGAGAAATTGTTTCTCCCTACGTGTCTTTTCCCATTCGGTCCGCTCGCATTCCGCCTCCCATTCCCCTCCCATGTCCCCTTCCCATCCACCATCCCCGCAATCCCTCTCCCTCTCCCGCGAACCCCCCCCCCCCCCCCCCCCCCCGCGATCCCCTCCTCTCTCCGGCGTTCAATATATTCACTCCACAATTTGGGAGGCGGGAATGGGTACCGCCGCCCCGGGAACCTCTATTGGATAACCAATACCTCTGCCGTAGGTCACCCCAAGTGGTTCGCTACGTTTGGTGATTTAGCAGGGGTGCCCGGGTTCATTGGGTGAGGTTTGTCTAGGTCTTGGAGGCGGATGACCAGGACATACTGAACCCCAGATTCCTACCCACCCCTTAAACCCTTTTCCTTCCCAGAACTCTCCTCTCCTTCCTCTCCTTAAAAAAAACCCTCCACACAACATCCCCAAAGATGATATAGGCCCTGAGGGAAATTATTTTCCTCCGGGCCTCCTGTGTGGAGCTCATGTAAAAAAAAATCATTCAGATTTTCAAACAGCTCGCATACCACCTATTGCAATTTCAATTTACAAATTTTCATTTTTCATATATTTCAATCATTCTTTGTGTCCGGGGTTAAAGTGCATTAACTTCGGGAGGTGATTCTACATGACAGTACAAGTAAAAAAGAAAAATTACGCTTACATCAGCCTTACATTCTTTGCGGATATCCACATTTCTCACACGATCATACATTGTTTTACCACACATACGTCTCTTTTTAGGGACCTCATTTCAACAGCATTCAGTTTACTTTCATCCTTCCTCTGCCAGTTCCATGCCTCACTGCCATACATCAGGGTAGGTACCACGACTCCATTATGGACTGCTAGCTTCGCTTCTTTTGACAGTTTTTTTATTGGCGCCAACGGCATTCAGTCCACCATTAATGGAGTTACCGGCATTCACCCTTCTTCCAATATCTCTATCAGCCTTCCCATCTCTCGTAAACATACTACCCAGATACACAAACGTACATAAAAATATATATTGATTTATATATGTATGTAAGATGTCGCAAGCCAATTATAAAATCGGTCAGATCATGATCGCCTCGCCACACCACGACTATTATGGTTACACCTACCCACCCCCATACGTTTTTCCTTCCCTGAACCTCCCCTTCTTCATTTCCTTGGAAGACCCTCCACACAGCATCCCTAAAGATGACATAGGCCCTGTAGAGCTAACTTAAAACAAAGATAATAAAGTTCTGCAGTCTTTAGTATCTTCAGTTAAAGCATTCAAGATTTGTCAAATAAAATATTGCACTGAACCCACAGTGAATCAGAATGAAGAATGCGCCTGTATTATTACCATGTGTATAAAAATAAAATATTTCAGCCGGATCTGCTAATAGCTAAACGGTATAATTGTTCGTGTTTCCGTCCGATTCGCGCCTCTTTTATCCCGCGTAAATATTTTGAAATTCGAATGCACCGACTTCCGTCCGTTTTAATTCATATCAGCGGGCGATTACCGTACTCCCTTCCCACCCCCCATATCCCGAGAGAACTTTCCCGCGCCACGTAATATCCGGCCGCAAGCGACATTCTAAATTCCTGGATTTCATCGTCGCGTCGGTTGAGGAAGTTTTTGATGATATTTTAGTGAATATACACTTTTATTACATATTATATTATGTAGCGTGAAATAAGGCCATTTGGAATTTACAAATTTTAGATGAGTTTAAATGCTCTCTTTACACAAACCTAACTCATTCAAATACTGCAGTTTTTTAGATTTGGTCGCTGTTTCTTTTTTGAACTGTTTTTTTTTATATGTATTTCTTCCTGAATGTTATTGAAGTCTTTTGAAACTGGTGGAGGTGTTATATATATGCTGAAGAGAAGTTCACACAGTTAAAGTGCTTCAATTAGAACAAAGTTACGTAAAGAGGAACTATTTTCCAGAGTACTAAATGTTTTTTTAAAATTAATTTAAATTAATTTTAATAATGTTATTATCAGGTTCTGAAAGTATTTTGGTATTTATTTTTGTTACTGCTGTTTCGGCTTACAAGCTCGTTATCAAAATGGGCTTGTAAGTAAGTAGCAAGGCCATTTTCCAAATAGCCTTGTAAGTCGAAACGGCTGTAACAAAAATAAATACTAAAATACTAGGACTTACTTGCAGAACTTGATAGAAAAAATTCAAGCGAAACTCAATCAAAAACCTGAAAACAGAAAAATCAGATAAAGATATTGGCATCTCTGGGACTCGAACCCAGGACCTCTCGCTTTCCGGGCAAACGCGCTAGGGTGTCAATATCCAATTCGGTCATTTTTAACTAGGTATATCATTCTCCGACTAAGAACCACCCACATTATCTTCATTTTTCTTAATGCATATTTATATTGGCTGCTATCTTTATGTATGATTGCAAGATTCAAACCCGAACTAAATGCTATCTACATAGTGTCTGGATAAATCTATATCCATTTTATTTAATATGCGACATCTATTGACTTTTTCTGCAAGTCTACGATAAATATTTTTGTTTTTAACTTTACGACTAAAACCTCAAATTGTAATATTTAATTAAATGAAGACAATTGAAGCAAAACTCAATCAAAAATCTGAAAACAGAAAAATCAGAAAAAGATATTGGCACCTCTGGGACTCGAACCCACGACCTCTCGAAAGCGAGAGGTCCTGGGTTTCTGTTTTCAGATTTTCGATTGAGTTTTGCTTATATTGTCTTCATTTAAATAAATATTACAATTTGAGGTTTTAGTCATAAAGTTAAAAATAAAAATATAAACTAAATTAATTGATCACAATTAGTCTGAACAAATGCTCCTGTGTTTTTTTTCAGGCTTTTGTGAAGCAGATTTCTTATTTTAATGATGTAAATACTTACCGTCTAACATTTTAGTGTTTGGCGTTTTATTAGATTATCAAACTCACATAACTTTAAATTATATCTTCTGTTCATGATAGGTCCTATAACAAATCCAAGGTTACAGAATATTACTTAAATCTTAAAGCATTACAAAATTTCCAATAGTTTTTACATAGGTATCTTTTATCAGAAGTCATTCAAATGATTTACTGCCACAGAATTTCCCTTCGTTGATATGTCAAATGATGTGAAAAAGATCAGAGATGACACTTTAAATTTTTCATCTGAAAGGACGTAAATTCATTTCGAGCTGAAATAAATCATTTCTTTACGAACATTGGAAAAATGGAAAGAACTCATATTTCAATAGTTTAATTGAAAATTTATATTTCAAAATCATTTATTGGCTGACAAGTTTAGGCACACAGTTCACAGGTTATTGTTTTAAAATGGAGCAATTACAAATAAAATTCATTAATATTGTTTACTGAAGTGCACGCTCATTCAGTAGAGTACCTGCGTTTATAATTTTGGTGTTTAACCAAATTGTTATAAGCTCTCTTAAAATTGTATTCCAGCATTACGTTCGTAGAATTATATAAGCCTGCTTAAAAGCTAAATTATTCCCAAACCTCGTTAAAGCTTACACTTCAGTTTAACGTACACATTTTAATAAATATTCTGCATACAATAATCGAACAGTTTTAATACGGTAGCGTTTGTATGATTGAATTTCAGAACCCGGCTTCGAGTGCATGTCTGACGCCACGGAATAATATCTGTGTTCGTGGAATTTCAAACAAAACTAACATTATAATTCGGTTTAGAATTCAAGAATTCGTCAAAAGATGTCGCCACTACCGTCAGCAAGTAATTCAGCATATATTTGTCCCGCAGCATAAAGAGAAATTAGAACATAAATACAGCACTAGATTTTTCCAAAATGTCATGCTTAGAAGATTCACCAAAAGCCCTTGGTTCGTCCGAAATAGCATTATTAATTCAGGCACGAAAATTCCTCCACTTAAAAAACACATAATAGATCTAGCCAAAACATTTTTCTCCAAACTTGCTTCAAATTCAAACCCAAGCATCTCATGTCTCGGGCAATCAAGTCCCGATGACAATCTCCTCCACCGCCTGCCCATTTCCATCCTTCATCAAACCTTGATACGCGGGCTATAATAAAATTTACCTTTGTTCTCTTATATAAAAGATAAATAAATATTTATGTATATTTATTATGGTATACATATTTGTTGTATATGAATACATACATGCATGGGTGTATGTAAAAATGTCTGTATTTGTGTGTTTATCTATACAAAATGTATACCACTCACAGATAAACAAACCATCAAAAAAAATTATTAATGTCCTTCATCTTGCCCAAGGTAGCCCGAACATCGGGCAAAAAAAAAAATCCATCAGGTGACATTACTACAGTTTGCGAGACAAACGGTTTAATTTCTCCCTGTAACTTGCCAAAAACCAATATATAATATAATACAGCACTAGATTCACGCGCAACGACGGGGTTATAGTTGCGATATTTAATAATAAGTACGGATACATCATAACGAAAATATTTAATTTATTACCTGACACTATAAAGTATAAAGCAATGTAATTCTATGAATAAGGTAAAATATATGGTGAAAAATTGGCTATCGGAAAAAAATATTTATATTGATTGTATGAAAAAATGTTGAATCTGTAGATATAAGATGTAAATTATAACTTTTAAAACTAAATATGTAACTTAACCATAAGCACCTGTTGACAAGTCAATTCAATTGGCTTAACAGGACTTGTTTGTTGATATGTATTGACTATTCTTTCAATAAAAATAAATAAAAAAGTCGCACGGCGACGTGCCCTCCTAAGTACTTCGAATGTGTGAATTTGAGTATATCTTCGGATATGTAAAGATTGACGGTAATACTTACTTTGTCCCGGTGACTAGATATCACTGGATGACAGTGGATCCGAGGAACGGGCTATTTTTGGAACCAGTTCCTATCGGATTTGTAAAATGGTGGAGCGGGTTTTTAACTGCTAGTATTATATTAACAACCAACATCACAACATCAGACAGGTAGTGGCCTGTTTAGTTCTGAAACAGTTTGAAAACTAAATTCATGTTCCCAAGTCCTTCATTCATTATCCCTTTGTCTTCCTCCTTTTACATACCTACATGGAACACAAACAATATCGCACAAAACTCTAAAATTACCTACTTGTTGTGTTGAAAAAATCGAAGTGACATCGGTCACATCTCGCAATTGAAAACTCGCAATTAATCGCAAAATTTACTAATTTATGATCTCAAAAGTGTCGGTATTCGTGACATATAGGTGTGCCGTTATTGTGGGAAGCTGCCAGCACCAGGATCGATCCGAAACAGCCGATGGAACCATCAAAGGTAGGGACTTATTCCTTCCATCGAAATTCCCGTGACTGAGTTTCAAAACGCAGTGAATTGTCTTGTATTAGCAATATTCAGATTTACAGTCCACACATCTCTCGTGTTGCGGCGTCGGTCGATCTTAAGTCATTCCCCCATTCTTAATATATAAAAATTAAAATTTCTTTGTTGGTCGCTTAAGCGTTTCTAAAGTATTCAACCAATAGCGATGAAACTTTGGTGGTTTGTTGTACGCGTGCCCGCGAAGGTTTCTGGTGAGCTCTGGCGTTTTAGGCTCTTTGTTGCTTTTGGCGCTCTCTTCATTTAATTAAATATTACAAATTGAAATTGCATCCCGCATTCATCTTGGTGAGGTTTATATATATACTGGTTAGCTCTGGCGTTGTGAAATTTGTATAAAAAATACCGCGGCGCACGAATTGTTTGAAAAACGTGTGAATTTCATATGGTTTAGCGCAGAGGTTCCCAAACTTATTTTTCTCGTAGACCCCTTTCAAAATTTTACTGATTTCGGTGGACCCCCTGCTGACATACATGTAGATAACTCAAAAAAATGTTGTTTTTTTTTATTTCCTAAATTGTTCTATTTAAGAATATGTTCCCAAAGTTTTAAATAAAAATTTTAATTCGTTCCGGTATTATGAGGGTGTTTGTGCCGAACCGCGTGGTAAACTAGAAAACGCATTTTTCTCAAGGAATTTGTGTACACTCTAGCTCGAAAAGTTTTTAACCAAATATTGCAGATACCTTATTTATATAATTACGCTCCCTGTGAACCGAATTTCGTAGTAATATCATTGTCAAAAGTATTTTTTAATTGCAAAAAAATCAAGGTTTCCTGTTTACACACCTGTAAAAAATTTAATTTCCATTTTTTTGGGAAAAGTTAGGTTTACATAGAAGAGACACATGTTCTTAAATTAAATTCAAAACCCTATTGATTTGAGATGAAAACTGTGGCCTCCAAAATGCACACAAAAGCTACGTCTGATGATGACGTTCGATGTAAGCAGCTGATGATTTTCATATTTTCCGAAGAAATGCTCCGAAAAATTCACAATATTTTCAATAAATGTATAAAATGACCTCAAAGTTTCAATAAATTATACACTTTTCTTCCATGCCAAAAAAAAATCATGAAAATCATTAAAAAACCTAGTCCTGTATTTCCCACCTTAACAGAATATGCAAGTTTTACAAAGTAACAGTCGCTGACCTTCTTAAAATACACTACTCAAAAAAATTAAGGGAGGTTTTAAAAAAAGGAAATTATTGCTAAATGTTAAGGCTATCTGATTCATAAGCCGACCTAACTGAAAAAAAAATTAGGATTGCATGAGAAACGTAGTGCTATCTATTAGGATTGCATGAGAACCATAGCTCCTAAAAAAATTGCCATAATTATGAAAATTATAATCTTAAAGCTTCAAAATGCTTTTTTAATGTCTCAATACGACCATTACAGCCTGTCAAAAATCACCAAAAAAAAGCTATTTTTTTAAATCCCTTAATTTTTTTAAGTAGTGTATTATCTGCCTACATTGATAGGTAAAGCCAAGCCAACATTTTTGTTCTTTACTATCGAAACCAGATAAATTTTCATGGACCCCCTCATTCAACTTGTGGACCCCCATTTTTTTATCACGCCAACGTAGACCCCCGTCGAGTCTCCCATGGACCCCTGGGGGTCCACCTGGACCACTTTGGGAATCACTGGTTTAGCGGAAGGGAGAGAAGGCGGGACGGGTAAAGGAGTTCGGGAGGGGGGTAGGGGAACGAAGGAGCGGGGTGGGGGGGAGAGGTTTTACAGGAGGGGGCATAGCAAAGATGACATGTTAGCGGTAGGGGATAATAGGAGGTAAATTTGGAAAATCCATGCTTCTCACACGGAGAGTTGTTTGTGGCCTGCTCACGCGTCGGAAAATGTTCCGACTTATTCATGTATGCACCAGACGGAAAAACAAAATATATTGTGTATTGAAAAGCACTTCAATAAATAGAATAAAACACATTTCTTTCTTTGAGTGCCAATGCATCCCGGGTATTCACTAGTATTATGATAAAAATGAAAAATCTTTTCCAATTGCTTTCATTTTTATCGAAACATGCAAAACCTCACCAACCAAAGACGTACTTTGGCCTCTTTGTGAAAACGGCCTTGGGCTATTTTGTACTTTAGTCTGAAAGCGGCTTAAGTAGCCAACAAACGAAGTGGCACTCTAGCCTCTAGGTTCTAGGAAGATACTTTACTTGCACAAATAATCTTAGTAATTAAACAAAGTGGTTCTCAAGTCAGTAGAATGGTACTTCCTTACATATTAAGTTATGTTCTTACACATAAATTAAATATTATAAGTGCGCAAAGTACAGACATTACGAATGTATTAGCCAATTTAATTCTTGATGGAAATCAGTCATGATAGTTTGAGATAGTAAAACTTAAATAAGAGAACATCTGCAAACCCCTTTTGACCCGAAGTATATTGATAGTGTTTTTATGCGGAATGAAGAAATAAAATCAAGTGAAGGTTTTGCAGACACGCTATTTTTCCCAAAAGGAACGAAATCCAAATAACTTGATAAAAAGTTTGTGAATTTCTTTAGAAAAAAATCGTGCGTGAATCGACTTTTACTTCTTCTTCTTCTTCTTCTGCCCTGTCCATTCAACGAACGTTGGCTATGCGGACTTTGTTTACTGCGGCCCGGAACAGCTCTACAGTAGACTGGCCAAACCCCTGTCTCAGGTTTTTCTGCCATGAGGTTCTCCTTCTTCCAGGGCCCCGTCTTCCGGCAATCTTTCCCTGCATTATGAGATGCAAGACCTCATACTTCTCTGGATGTCTCAACTCTCTCGACTTTTGCTGGTGAATATTTACGTGTTATATAGCAAATTCTTTCAATTGACAGGTGAGCGATCTCTACACTGCTACGCTATAATCCTTCATATTCATGATGGTTTCCCAATCTTCGGATTATTTAAGGAGTCCCATAAAAGACAACAATGCTTCAACTATAATTTTTTTACGTATTTGTAAAAAGCATTAACTTTGTGGCTCGCCATAATTTACAATATAAAACACATATAAATTTGTTGTAGACCACTTTTATTTTATACACACTCTACCGGTTTCGGAAGCACCCTTCCTTCGTCAGGAGCATATTAAAACTAAACTATGATACAGAATGTTGACAGATATACAAATCAGGTGTTTGAGTGAGAGGTAGGCAAAGGGGTGGGGGTAATTAGGGGATTTCCGGAAAGAACAGAGCGGTTAATTGGAAAAATATTTAGAATGGGACTGAAAGATAAGTTAATTTGGTTATTCAAAATACTAGCATTATTATTTAGGGATTTTCTGATTTCTAGTGCTTCTAAATTATCTAATTTTTTGCTTTTATTATTACGGTGAAGAATTTTAACCCCTGTGTCCTTATTAAGTCTCCCGCTCTGTTCTTTCCGGAAATCCCCTAATTACCCCCACCCCTTTGCCTACCTCTCACTCAAACACCTGATTTGTATATCTGTCAACATTCTGTATCATAGTTTAGTTTTAATATGCTCCTGACGAAGGAAGGGTGCTTCCGAAACCGGTAGAGTGTGTATAAAATAAAAGTGGTCTACAACAAATTTATATGTGTTTTATATTATAATTTTTTTAAACTCAAAATTTGTATATTTAGTCATAACGTGTCGTGGATTCAAATTCCAACGTACGCAATATATTTTGTTTTATTAATTTATGTGTTATTTAACAATGTAACCATTCCGACCCCTAAGCTTGTTTACACGACAATATAATAATAGCAGTCAAGTACAATGAGCTTGTTTTCAAGCTAACGCGTGTGTTCCCACAGAAATCGTTATTACTCCATTATTGTTGTAGTGACAACCCTAAAACAAAAAGATCCACATTAAATCAAGCTTCACTAGCTAAAAAAGGCTTATTTTGGAAAAACAGTTTTCACCCGCCAAGTCGCCTACGCGCCGTTAGACATGGTTATTTTTTTTTTTATTAAATATTCTTGTATGAAATGGTAAAAATTGAGATGACATAATTGTTTCTTTTAATACATTTGTATGATAGAATAAGTGCTTTTTTTATATAATACGTGATTTTAGTATCTACCGTTTTCACATAAAAACATCACGTGAGTTATTTTTAACATTTTTTTTTATGTTTACATTATAAATTTAAATGTTTACAGATGTTAATATTTATTTGTAATAATACAATTTTAAATCTTATTTCATAAGTTTTTAAAAACATTTTTTTAGTATTCGACTACATTCAGAAATATATCATTTATAGAGCTTTAATTGCGAAGCGGAAATAACACATTTTTTTATAAATCTGACAGTTCGCTTAAGACAAAAAAACTAGCACGATGGCAAAATAACCGAGTGGTGAAGAGTGTTTTTTAACAATTTATTATTAAAACTAATATAGCACCCTTGTAAAAGACCACCATTCTGAATCGAAACGTTGCTTTAATTAGGTTTAGCCGTGTTTTCAGATCACATCTTAATATTTCCATGTTCCTCTCTCCGATCTCCTCTCATCTCAACTATCTTCATCCTCACAACATACCTCAATTGGGAATGCCATTGTATCACTGGCTCTAGACTGTTGGAAGCAGTTGGAACTCTTGCGCCATGGACACAAAATGAAATATATGTTGGTAGAGTTATCTATGGAGTTTTTCATAAGTAACCAAATATTTTGTTCTACAAAAAGTTTCAAAAAATCAATATCTAGATTGTGTTTTTCACACAAAAACTAAGTGTATCACATTAAAAATGTGGATCGTTTTCCAAATTTAAAATAATCACAGTGAGAACAGATATACTATAACAGTGAGTTTAAAAACAAAATCTTGAAATTAGCATGACAAGTGAGTAATATTTGAATTTGAAACCATTTAAATTTGAATTTGAATTTGAATTCGAAGTCTGAAGACAAGTGTCATTTGAAGCCATAGACAAAAAGTTTATCAAAAATAAATTAATACTTTACTCTAGTCGACAATAGATGGCGGTAAATACACCAATTTAAAGAAATACTACCTACCGATATTCATTAACAGATGACAGTGGATATATAAAATAATTTATTTATTAAAGTTATTTGAATTTGAAAAATGGAAAAGGGAAATAAAACACCCAGAGTAAAAAATTCGGACCCGTTCACGAAATCTTTTATGACCCCAAGATCCCCAACTGAACAAGAGGACGATAATTTATCGTCTGATTCGGAAAATAATATAAATGATGACGAAGAAAAGTCTATATTGATAGAGACAAATCAAGTGAGTAACGCACTTACTAACTCGAGAATCATAATTAATTCCATGAAGACAACCCTCTCAGAAAGTAAAGGAAAAATTTCCATGGGCCAAAAAGAAAAAATTAATGAAGGAATGGATAATTTATTTAACATTATAGCTCATTTAGTGGCAGAAAATAATGAAATGAAGGGCGAATTAAAAATTCTCCGACCACTCACAAAAATAGTTACCCATAATTTTAATGAAATGAAAAAAATAATGCAGGAAAATAAATCGCTTTTCAATAATATGAACACAAAAAATGAAGAAATTAAAAAAGACATAAGAAAAATAATAGTACCTGAAACTTATGCGGAAAAGGTAAAAAAACATGAGCCGATTGTAATCATAAAACCAAAAAAGAAAAATCAAGAAAATATTGAAACAAAAAACGAAATTAAAGGAAATATTGATCCAGTAAACTTTGGAGTAACTGGAATGAGAAATTTTAAGGATGGAGGGGTAATAATGGAATTCAAAAATTCCACCGATATAAAAAAAATTCAGGATGAGGTGACTGGACTGATAGGAGACAAATATGATGTGAAAATCCCACAAGAAAAAAAACCATCTGTTAAAATTATTGGCTTAACTGAAAAATATTCTTTTGAAGAGATAGAAATAAAAATAAAACGACAAAATGAATTTATATTTGAAGAAAACGCCAAAATAAAAGTAACATTTGTAAAAGAAACAAAAAATATAAGAAATCAAACCGGCTACACCGTATATGCTGATGTTGATGGAAAGACATACAACAAGATGTTAAAGGAACAAAAAATAAATATCGGATGGGACCGATGCAGGGTCTTTGACAATTTAAATATCATGAGATGTTTTAAATGTAATGGTTTTAATCATAAGGCTGTAGATTGCAGAAACCTAAAATCTTGCCCAAAATGCGCCAAACATCACGATTTAAAAGTGTGCACCGATGAAAATATTCAGTGTGTAAATTGTATTATGACAAATAACAGATTAGGTTTAAAAATAAATAGTAGTCACTCAGCCATGAGCAGAGAATGCCCGATTTATAAACGAAAATTGGAAGCGAAAATGAGCAGGATCTCTTTTTTATAAAAAAAGTTTACGAGAAAAATGAAATAATATACCTAAATGTACAAAGCATCATTGCACATTACGAAGAGGTCCAAATACAATGTGACAGAAGATATTCAAGATAATGAAATAAAATTTGAAAATTATAATACCATCCGTTGTAACTCACATAGTCGACACACAGGAGGAGTGATGATTCTCTTAAGTAAGAAATACCCGTATGAAGTAATATCAAATCAGCAAATTGAAAAACTTTGTTGGATCTTAGCCATCACCATTAAAACAGGAAACAAGAAAGGTACATATACTGTTATTTATAGATCGCCAAACACAAGTAAGTGCGACTTTTTAACATATTTTCAAAAATGGTGCATGGAAAATTTACAAGACGAAAATGTACACATTATAGCTGGAGATTTTAATATAAATGTCAAAGCAAAGGCAGACATATACACAAAAAAATTGAAATATATTATTCAAGCTGCAGGGATGAAACAACTGGTTAAAGATTTTACACGAATTACCAAAACCTCGAAAACAGTGATTGATCTTGTAATCTCAAATAAATTCAACTTAAATATTAATATACTAGATAATCCTAAAATTACCGACCATAACATCATTCAGATTCTATTAAATGACAGAGAAAAATACAACTCCAGCAAAGAAACAAAAGTAATAACTTTTAAAAATTACAAAAAATATGATAAAGAAATTTTCATTCAGACCTTGGAGGCTATTAATTGGAATGAAATAAATCAAATGGAATATAACAAAAAAGCGGACCAGATGATATTAAACTTAAAAAAATCTATTGATGAAGTAGTCCCAGAACAGAAGATACATAAAATAAATAATAATAAGTGGTACACAAAAGAACTACGCAAAATGCAGCACGATAGAGATACATTTTACAAAAGAGCATGCCTTACTAATAATACTATGGATTGGGATAACTACAAAAAAGCGAGAAACGAATACTCCAAAGACATAAAAAGAACGCATAATGAGTACATAAAAAATAAAATTAACTCAGAAGAAGGGGATCCCAAAAAAATTTGGAAAAGCATAAAAGAATTAGTACATGGCGAAAACAAAGACGACATAAAAATTGTAAACTTCCCAAAAGAGATAAACGAAGAAAACATGGCTAATAGCTTTAATAAATATTTTATTGAAAGCATCACTCAAATCAACAAATTAATACCCAACATTGTTGCTAACCCCATAAATGAAAATAACGACTCAAACAAAGAATTATTGGTCTTCAGAAGAATAAATGCAGAATATTTATTTAAAGTCTTAAATGAAATTAAATCAAAGAATAGTTCAGATGGATTAACTATTAGTATAATAAGGGATGCTTTTCCAGTAATTGGATCTACACTATTAAATATTATTAATGAGACGATTGAAGAAGGAAAATTTCCACAGTCATGGAAACAATCTACCATTATACCGGTTCCGAAGGTTAAAAATACCAGAAAATGTGAAGAATTTCGACCAATCAACACCTTACCAAAATATGAGCAGATTCTTGAAGTGATAATAAAAGAACAAATTTTACAATACCTAGATAAACACAATATTCTATGCCAAGAGCAATCAGGATTCAGATCTAATAACTCGTGTGAAACAGCATTAAACGTAATTGTCGAAGAATGGAAGGAAGGAATGAATAGTAATAAATTTATCTTAGCAATATTTTTAGACTTTCAAAGGGCATTCGAAACTATAGATCGAGAAATCTTAATAAGAAAACTTAAAGAAATTGGTTTCTCATCTATAGCCATTAAATTAATAGAAGAGTATTTGAAAGACAGAAAACAGGTAACAAAAATAAATAATCAATTCTCAAAACCAATGGAAAATAAATTAGGAGTACCGCAGGGATCGGTCCTTAGACCCCTATTGTTCATACTCTATATTAATGACATGGTGAAAATATTTTCAAAATGCAAAGTACGACTTTTTGCCGATGATACACTTATATACTTAATTGGAGATAACTATGAAGAACTAATAAATATTTTAAATAATGAACTAGATGATGTATCAAGATGGCTAAAAATAAATAAGCTTAAATTAAATACAAAAAAAAACAAAATGTATGGTGATTGGATATAAGAAGACATCCAGTGAAAGCAAAATTAAAATTGATGGTGAAATTATTGAAAATGTTTCTGAAATGAAATACTTAGGAGTCATATTAGATTCCAAACTAAACTTCAATAGACATGCCGAATATACCCACAAGAAAATTGGCAAAAAGATATCTTTTTTGGGAAGAATTCGGCCTAAAATTTCCAGAAAAACCGCCATCACCATTTACAATTCAATTATTGCTCCACACTTCAACTACTGTTCAAGTATCCTTTTCCTTTGTAATGAAAGAGAACAGAATAAATTTCAAATTCTCCAAAACAGAGCAATGCGAATAATACTCCGAAGAAATAGATTTTCAAAAATAATTAAAATGTTAAAGGAACTTAATTGGTTAACAGTGAAACAAATACTGACCTTGAACACGTTGATATTTATTCACAAAATATTAAACAACATGTTACCAAAATACTTCACAAATAAAATCGTATACAATAAGGACATTCACAGACATTACACAAGGACTTGCAGGGAAATAAGATTAAACAAAAAGGACAAAACGAATACGCAAAACAGTCTGCTGTACAAAGGAATTAAGTTATATAACACACTACCAGAAACTCTTAAGTCCTCACCAATTGAAAAGTTCAAGATGGATTGTAGGAGCTACATAAAACAAAAACAAAAAATTTTGTGATTTAAAAAAATTTTGTGAATTTAAAATATTATAATAAAAAAAAAAAAACTGCAATATGAAATATTATAATCAATTAGAAATTTGTAAACTTAAATGTACAAATTACTAAAATAAAATTCAAATAAAAAAAAAAATAAAAAAAAGTTGATGGTTCAATTTTAAAAATAAAAACTTGATTCAGACGTCATGTATTTTTTGTAATAGACTTTGTCTCATAAATTATTAGCTCATAAATTATTCTTAGTCGTTTAAATATTTTTGTTTGTCCATAATCTGTTCGTTTTATATGCTGTAAGCTCACATTTCAAATTTAATCGAATCAACTCGTAAATATTTACCGGCTATTCCAAACAGTTTAGATTTTCCGGATTAGTTCTACCTCCACCGCCGGCAGAGGAAATTGCGTTTGGGTATATTTTATTTGACTTGGGTTTCGTTCATTCATACGCCACTGCTCTGCACACCGCACTGCAATGTTGCATTTTCTATCTATGATCGTATTAGAAGGCTGTTTAATTGCTGACACCGTGAGCTGGAAATTAGCGTTTACATATTTGTTAACACAAAATATGTTTTCCTGTAGTAAACACATATTTAATTTTGGAGGCAGGTGTGGCTACCGCCACCCCGGAAACCATTTATGGATAATCAACATCTCTGCCATAGGTCACCCCAAGTGGTTCACTACGTTTTGTGATGTATCAGGGCTGCCCTGGTTCGTGGGGTGAGGATTGACGGTGACTGTGTGAACGGCGGGCTGTATTTGAAGAGCCTGATTGAGGGAGACTCTCTAGCTCTAGAAGGAATCTGTCGATGCATTCATACGTCTGTCACTCCCGGACATACTGATCCACAGATTTCTACCCAACCCTTATTCCTTTTCCCTCCCTAGATCTTCCTCTCTTCAATTTTCTTTAAAAAAACGCTCCACACAGCATCCTCAAAAATGACATAGGCCCTGAAGGAAATTATTTTCCTCATCGCCTCCTGTATAGAGCCAATGTAAAAAAACGCAGAGTTTCAAGTGATTCTATTAATCTAATAATAAATTCATTTTCTATTCTCTGCCGGCTAAGTCCCTTATATTTGCACAAACAACGTTTTCTGCTTATAATTATGATATTAGGTATTCGTTGACTCGCTATACATGCTTTTATTTTTAAAAAATATTGTTTTGAGACCTGAAACCTAACAAGTTTTGCTGAAAACTGATAAATCTATTTTTGAAACAGAGGTCTTTGTACAAACGGATCTACGTACAAATGAATTATTTCGTCATTCACACACCTGTCTGCAGAGTATCACCTGATACACGTCTTTTGATATAAACAGTCACGGGTGTCCCCTCTAAACAGGAGATTTCAATCTTCAGGAGGATGCGGCTTGCGGTCGGTGAAGTAATACATCCCCCTGCACAATACGTGACAGATGATATACGTTTCAAAGTGATACCTATCACAGCTCCATTACGACATCCCTCTCTTTCTCATAAACGACACCAGGGTCAGAAAGAGAGGTTGCAAAGGAGATCTAGGCGGCAGAACCATGTGTGATTAAATAATATTTAGTCCTGGCAGAACACGAGGTAGAGTTATCAAGGTCACTGCTTCAAATTATGCAAATAATGATTTATGTATTTATGACTTATGAATAATGTATTGTTATTTTAATTTTATTTATGCTACAATGTATTTGAGATTCAGTGACAATCCTGATTTGGTTTAATAAAATTCCTTTTCCGTTTCGCGAAATTGATATATATATATATAAATAAATTTATGTAGAACAATTTTCTCGGTTTACCCGTGTAACGTAGTCCAGAAAAGGACTTTTTAACTCTGGAGGTTTCGGACAGATCTCACTGGCCATCTTCAGAGGCCTTATGTCTTGAGTTTTTATCTCAAACTGATAGCTTTCGCATGTCTGTTCGATCCAGAAGCTTTTTAGACTTTTTAAGGACTACGTGACGCGGGTAAACCGAGAAAATTGTTCTACGTCTTAGACTTGTGAAAACCTTAACCATATATATATATAATTTTACATTTCTTTCTTTTTTCTATATTGAAAAAAAACATGTACGTAAAGGACACTTGTGCATAATTATAAATAATTAATAATAACTAAATTAGTAAATAATTAAATTATGCATACATTATAAATAATTAAATATTTTTGCCTGAGCTTTAGTAAATAAGATAAAGTTTTTTGGCGATGATTTGTTGATTTGTGTCCCAAATTGGTCATTTCTAAATTAAATTTACGCCTATCAAAATGTTTGTCATTTGACTGTCCTAGAACGGGAGACCTTCCTAGTTGGACAGTCAAAGCTTCTTTGTACTGATGTATTCTCTATAACGTTTATTATTATTATTATTATTATAGAATATATGTGGTATACATATTAATTTCGTGGAAGAGTAATCATAAGTTAATTTATGTTAATTAAATAATTAGAAATCAAAAACTCGAGTGAAGTTCAAACGCGGTAGAAGTGAAACCTTCACACTAACTTTCACACAATCTCAACCAATAAGAAGAGCCTTGAAAAGTGAGCTCATAATCAAAGTAGCCATTTATTTTTTTATTTTTATTTATTTATTGTTTCTTTACACTGTAGGTAAAAATGTTTACAATACAATTTGTTACCTCACTAGGACAAGCCTGTGTTGAGATTAACAATAATTATACAAGTTAACAAAATAACACAAAATTATACAGATTTTGAAAGAACAATATTGTTGTATTTGCGGTAAGGTTTTTATTCTATCTCATTCTCTCGCAGGCTAAATCCTATAGATGTATGTATTTGTCTCTTTAGTGTGTTTCCGTTTCCTTGAGTTTAAAATCACAGCGGTGCTAAATAAGTTTCGCTCAAAAATTTGTTATTTATCGCCCTGAAAACAAATAGTTGTCTTTTATATTAATACTAACTGATACCTGACATGTGTTGCAATGCCATTCAAATAAATAAATTGTTTTCCCGGCATGTCCTTTCGCAAGTATTGCCGTTCCCCTCCCATGTCCCCTTTACCCTCCTGCGTTCCCCTTCCACCTTCCCCGCCTTCCCTCTCCCTCGTCACCACTCGTCACCCCTCCCGCAAACCCCACCTTCTTCTTTGCACTCCTCCTCCTGCCTGCTCTCCCTGCCGCTAAATACACACACTTTCAAACCACTCGCGCACCACCCACAGCAATTTTTTATTCAAATTTCATAACGCCAGAGCTTACCATTATATATAGAAACCTTTGCGGGCGTGCGTACATCAAATCACCAAAGTTTCATCTCAATCGGATGAACGGTATGGCAGCGTGTAAAATATGAACAAACGAACCAATATTGATTTTATATATATGGTACGTGAATTAAAAGGTTTTTTGGTCAAATATATGTTTGTTAAGTGTGTCCAATCATCCCGAAAGTTTACCAATAATTATTCTTTCAATTTGTGCTATTTTTATTATTTTAAAAAATTACGAGCTGAACCACCCTGATTTACTGGGTGGTTTTTTGAAATCTCAAAGAGACAGTAATCTTTCAAGTGTTTTGAATGTCAAGCTTGTAAAATTTTATCAATCTCGAAATAATACTGTAAGATTGTATAAAAAACAAAGGCACACCGAGACACTTATATTTTACAGACAAGCTGACCCGGCGAACTTCGTACCACCTCGGAATAAACTGACTGAATTAAATTCAGTTTTTTTATTAAGTTAAAAATTACACAGCGAAGCAATTATCGATGCGCAACTCTCCGTGTTTTGTTTTTATCAGTTTCAGAGATGGAGTTGTGTACGGATTTATATTTTTTGTGATTTCATTACTTTTTCACTTGCTTACGGGAATTGCGTTTCATTTTCTTATTATAATAATTATTGTATTTTTCCTTTGGAGGGGTGCGGGCAAACGTTCACCGTTTGTCTCATTTTCGACTGTTGACATTAATGGTGGGTTTCTTCATTTACCGAGAATGCTAATTGTGAAAGTAAACGGTCAAATGCATAGAAATTTTTAAATTTCGATCGTTTACTTTTACAATTAGCATTACATTTAGCATTCTCGGTAAATGAAGAAACCCACCCTAAGTGTGTAAAAAATAGGGACAGCATTATATGTTTAAGAACAAAAGTAAAACAATCAGCGCATTGACATTTGACGTTTTTGAATTTCTGGAATACACTCACTACTCAATATTATACTTATCACAATATTCCTGCAGCTCTTTCAAAATATGAGAATTCGTTCCATACAAGGAAAAGAATTTTCTTCATAATTACTTTTTTTCGTGAATTTTTCCGATATTTTAATAGTTATTCTGCTATTCGGGCCGGAGACTAATTCAACACACCAAAGATCATAATTATCGGTCCAACTGTTCTCGAGTTTTAACCCGACTTTGTTTTATATATTTAGATTGATAAATAATATATAGCTGATGTCCCCGGCGTTTCTGGACTTTGTGTGTTTTTCGAAATCTGATGTACACTAGAAAGTAAGTTTTTTTTCTTATTTTATACGTCAAGCGTGCAGAATTTTATCAAAAAATACTGTTTTACGGGTAGGAAATGAGGATGGGAGTGGTTTTGCAATATTTCATGTGCACAGAGACCTGCCCAGTATTTTGAACATCAAATGTGCAAAATCTCATCAACTTATCATTATTAAATACGATTCTCTCAGTAATTTACCTACTAAATTAAGAGCTCCTACTAAGAGCATCACTTAATTCTTACCTTTTTATATTTTTATGTTCAATGTATTTTTTACTTTTTATATCCTTTTTACATATTTATAGTTTAAAATTTCACCATCAACTAATTCATTTCCTACCTTTTTACCTTATATTTGTACTTTATACATTTTTACCTAATATTTTTTAGCTTTTACTTTTTACATTACACTTTACTGTTACATTATTTATGTTGTTGTAATATTCATATGTTAATTTAATTATTTTACTGGCACATGTTGTGCCGTGTATGTGGAAAATAATTTAATAAACTTCGGAATAAACTGTAGATTTGTCAGTCAATGAACTTTAATAGATTTATATGAATATTAGATTAGATTTATATACCTTAACACAGGCTTGTCTTAGTGAGGTTAAAAATAGAAATTTGAACAAAAGAAAAACGATAAACAATTTAAACAAAAACAAAAATATTATACATAAAAAAACATAGTAAACCATAAAGTGAACCATGTGCACTATAGGGAGCAGTAGTTGGTAAGCTCCCTAGTATAATTTAAAGCACTCTATTCGCGCCTATCTGATTTATACCCTGCTCGCAGTACTGGCATGTTTTGTAGTGGAGTAGTTAGTAGTTATGTGACGCCCTCGCGTGGGGTTGACGCTCTTCTTGTGTTTATTGTAGATTGTAGTTCCGCACTACCCCTATAATAATAATAGGTACAGCCTTCAGCCCTTGTCTGACGTCGGCCTTGACTCGTTTATCACCCTTGGACAACATTGAGGGTGTATTTCTAGTTTACTCATTTGGTTAACTGTCATTGTAGGGTTGTTTTTTTATAGCGTGTAACTAATTAGGTAACTAACCGACCGTCATGTAATTTTTCAATAGGTTCTATCTTTGTCTCTTAGCTCTGCCTTTATGTTGAGCTCTGACATGACCCAACTCAAGCATTTAATTCATTTCCTCATAGGTAGCTACCATTTCTCCACAAGGATAGGCATAGAAAATGGTATATCACCTGGTTTCGTCTTGGAAAGCACTTCTCGGTTCATTTACGTATTGTACTTTTTTATCTGAATGCCCTCCGAGTCCCAACTGCTACCAACTGTGAGTCAGGGATGCTATGGCATCCCCAATTGGGATATATTATGAGGCTGAAGGTATCAGGTAAGGGAAGGATTTAGGGGAAATAAAGGTGGGGAAGTGTATGGCTATTCAGATCTAGTCACCAAACAAGGCTAAATAGATTTCATGCATTTTTTCGATTCTGAATGGTGGGCTTTTACTAGGGCGATACTCAAAGTATCTACCACTCTGATGCATTGACTTATACAAACGGTAATATTATTTCAACTACACAACACAACTAGAGTACGTCTTATGTCTAGGTAACTTTAGAAAAACATATAATTTTCCAATTAATTATTTTTTTATACATTAACTCCACACAGGAGATTCGGATGAAAATTATTTACCTCAGGGCCTATGTCATCTTTGGGGGTGCTGTGTGGAGGGTTTCTTTTAAGAAGGAGAAGAAGATCTGGGAAATAAAAATAGGAATAAAATAAATGCACCCCTTTGAGACGATTTTTCACAAAAATTCGCTGTGCAAATCATCCAAATAAAAAATAAACGTTTCATGCTAGACCGTCGAAATATTGAATAATGTTTTGAATTGTCGTAATTTTTTAAGTCTTTAACATCAGATGTAGGATTATTTTTTCTATAAGTACCACTATAAATTATTTTTGGATTGTAACTTAGCATTCATTTCCCGTTTCTTCTTTGCATGCCCACGTGTCTCACATAAGTCGTGCTATTCTTATGATAAAGTACACGTGGAAACAGCCACATCTGTGTGTATGTTATGGTCTCTTGTCCTCGTAACAAACAACATCCCATCTCAACTACTTCCCCCCAACTTCCCATCTTAAACATATCATACGTCTTCATAGTATACAATATACTTATATATGTATATTGCGACGGTTATCTCCCTTTTTCTTTTTAGCATTATTATGATAATACAATCATGACTGAAAAGCGACCAGCTCTCCAAACTACAAACGTTAAGTATATTGTGACAGGAATCCCTCGCTTGAATTTGTATTCAGATGCTGTCTGTATTATGCAGCATTATTACTTATACTTTGCATATCAAAAGGCAAAAAATATGATGGAATATTAAATTCCAATGAAGTATGTTGTCAGATCTAGGTATGGGTCTAAATATGTTAGAAAGATCGAAGACTGTCCTTTGAGAATAGGAACTGAAATGCTATCGAACGCACTATTTTCATGTTCATACGTCATAATATTCAATATTTCAAATTTTATCTTTACGATGGAACATTGTTTAATTGAATTGTATAAAAAATACTTGTTGTTAATATTATTACTTATTTTTTACATTAGCTCCACACAGGAGGCACTGGGAAAAATTATTTCTGTCAGGGCCTGTAAAATCTTAGAGGATGCTTTTTGGAAGATCTTTTTAACTCTCCCGCAGCCAACTGGGGCCGAAGGTAGACCCCAAAATAACTATCCTTCTTATATCTACTTAAATACATGAAATATATTTTTAGTATTTTAGGTATTCCTGCGCAAAGGATTAATACATAATATGCCATTTAAAAAAAATGTGAAAAAATCGTTGATCGCAGGAAAAAATATTTTGTGAAATATAGGTAGGTAATATTCCCTGCAAAAACATAATAAACAAAAAGAAAAAGTGTTTTCTTTGGTTTAAAAGTTTAGAAAAAAAAATGGGGTCATCAGCCGACCCCCATGGTTACGGACGTCATGTTTGGCATCTTGGCCTGTCGAGAGTTAAGGAAAGGGAGGATAAGAAGTTCTGTGAAGTAAAATGGTATGAGTGGGGTAGGAACCTGTGGGTTAGTGTGTCCATGAGAGATGGATTGAATTGAATGAATTTGAATCCATCCCTCCAACTGTGGGTCAGGCGATGGGTCGGGAGAGTCTGGCTGAAGAAGTCAAAGGCTTTTGAATTAAGCATTCAATGTGGTAATATGAATGTTGGAATTAGAATTGAAATTAAAAAACAATGTGCAAAAGTTTTTTTTAATTTCAATTCTAATACAACGGAATTCCACCACGAATTAACAGTCCAAAAACTAGACTCATTGAATGTTGGATCATTTGTAAATGGTTCCAACTAAGCACATGGGAACGAGGAACGCAGAAACAACTCGTTCTTGTATTCATAAATATATTATTGATATCCATCAAAATTTAAATGTAAACCCTTGAAAAATTTCAGTTAATTACTTTTTGTAGATTTAAGTAAGAAGATACACTTTATCAGAATTGTTTATATCAGGTTTAATTAATTGTTTATATTGTGTATTTTTTATTACGGTTCCAAATTTCAATTTGTCGTTATTTTATTGGTCTATGACATACATATTATTATCACTGTCATTTATGAATTTTGTACAGACTGTTTATAACGCTAATAAATAAAATCTAAAATCTAAATCTAAATTCATAGATGGGCTCTGGAATGAGTTGCCGGTCTCTGTGTTTCCTTCCTCAATTTACACGAAATTGCCCTTAACGCAGCATCCCCAAAGATGACACAGGCATGATTTCACAAAATGGTTTCCCTTACTGTCTCCTGCGCGGAATTAATATTTAAAAAATAATAATAATATCGGCGAAGCCTCATAATGATTTATCAGGATAATTAACATCCTGGTTACTCCCAGTTTGAACACATCTTTTGGACAGAGAAATAATAAATTACATGCTATAAAATTATACAATGCTCTACCAGATCAAATCAAAAATATAAAGGAAATGAATATATTTAAAACAAAAGTAAAAATATGGCTGAGAGATCAAAGTGATAATAAAATTACAAACATCATGAAGACGATATAAAGACAATCCATAACCAAATACAAATATTTTAAAAAACTACAGGCCACCTCAGAACAGGAAATCCTAGTGAGGAGGTCTGTGAAAAAAAAATGAATCTAAACTTATTATATACATCAATACATACATGTACAAACCTTGTTATTGAAATTAATAATAAATAAATAAATAAAATAAATTAATCTGTACTTCAATGTAAATATAGTATTATGTTACTTCTATGTAACTAACTAACTAACTAACCATCACGCCGTTTCCCCACAGGGGTAGGCAGATAGGACGGACCGCCAAACAACTCGACATTGGCACACATTCACATTCATACATCGTCTCATACATGCTCTTCTATTATTCCGACTCTTCACATGGCCCGACTCAAGTATCTGATTCACTTGGTCGTGCCATGTCTTCCTCGGGCGTCCCCGACTTCTTCTTCCATTCACATTTGCGTCATATATTCTCCTTACACTCCTTTCCTCGTTCATTCGCTCTACATGCCCAAACCATCTGAACGTCCCTTAATCTTACTCATCACGCTTACAACAGCCTTGCATTCCTCGCGGATCTCCACATTTCTCACACGATCGTACAAGGTTTTATCACACATACGCCTCAGGGATCTCATTTCTACAGCATTCAGTCAACTTCTATGTAAATGTAGTATTATGTAGGTCTTCAAGAACGATGTTTAATATCATGAAAGAGTTAAAAAATACTGAGTAAGCAATTTATGTGGATCTACAACAGAGTAAAATGCTAAAAATATACCGAAAGTTACCTACATTGGTTTCCTGAAAATATTTTCAGTTCATAGAAATACATAAAAAAACTCATGTTATTTACATGATGTGGTCCTAAATAAACTGCAAAATTCTTTAATCTTTTTTTGCGAGATAAAAAAAAATATTATCATGTGGTAATAAATATCGGTGGCTAATATAAATTATTTTTTAGTATCCGCACCATATGAACAGTATGAGAATAATTTGCCTCGCCCAAAAATAACAGTCGAAATAATATGTTATTTCAATGTGTGCCCATTTTATAGTCGACAGATGTTTTTCGCTCATTCTTCCCATCAATTCATTTCGAAATAGCGATTCTTACAATCTCGGATCTAATTTGGTCCGGGTATAATTTCGTTGGATTTTTTTCACTTCTTAGGGCCTCCGCGTAACAACTGTTCGAAAGTTCTATCGATTGGGTAACCCACCAACGAGCCTCAAATTGTTTGAATGTAAAAAAGCTCTAAAAATGTTTAAAATAAAAATGTCAAAAGCACGCGAACGTTGTGTTCTAGCTTGACGAAATTTCTGCAGTTTTTGAGGCCTGGATTTTGCAGGTCAAACATAGTATTAAATACCGATTTCGTTCACAGCAAGAGCTACATAACTTTGGAATATTTAAAAAAAAAGTTTTTACATTCAGGTAGGTACCATATTGTAAGTTTTTCGATGTAATTGAATTCTTTGACATAAAATAAATATATTGATATAACAGCATATAAGAGTACCGATTCGTGAATTAAAATGTTGCGTGGAATGGATTTAGCCGTGTTGGTGACTAGATCTGACTAGCCAAGTACTTCTCCACCTTCCTTTTCACCATCTCTTCTATTTCCGCACAAAATACCCCACTTGAGGATGCTATAGTCTCACTGGTTCTAGACGGATGGGAGCAATTGGAATTAGTGATCAGTATTTTCACATTAAAAAATATAATCTGGTAGCAGCGATGCCAGTTAGTTAGATAAAATGGAACAATCACAATATTACACTAAGTAGGTACCTTTTTTATTTAATCATTAACAGATGATGTTTTTCATATTATCAATCTTAACATTATTAATAGCCTAGCGACTGTATAGTTGAAATTTAAGAATCCGGCTAAGAATACAACTAAGATGCCGCGCCTAACGCTAAACCGTTTTCGTACGCGGATTATGATTACAAATCCACTTTTGTAATTGAAGGTTCAATTAAAGCAATGCCTAAAGATGGCGCCACTTACAGCTAGCGCGAGGAGCATCGCCTGGCAGGCGTAAGTAGGTACTATTGGATTTGTAATTTCGTGAATATCTCCGGATATGGAGAGATTATTATTATTATTAAAATTATTACGCACCAGATTTAAATGTCCGGGTTAAATTTTCCCCACAGGAAAAACTAAACCCTTTCACACACTTCCCAAATGATCTCTAGCCAATCCACGCTATGCAATTGCACTATATAAGTATTATAAATACAAAACAATACAAGAACAACATGTCAACCTACCAGAGACCAAATGGGAGAAAAATTCACCGACTCCAGATATTTTCATATCAGAGGGTTCGGCTCTGTGGAACTCCTAATTGAACCTATAAATCCTACTTATCCCTCAATATAAATATTAAAAAAATCTTTTGTAATCCTACATGTATTTAAAATGGCAGATTTTTGCATTTTTATATATAAATTCTTTGACAAATCTAAATTATTAAATTATTTACGATAATATTATTATTATTGTTGAAACTGGCAGTTGTGAGTAATAATACCACTCGTCAATATATATTACCTACATATAACGTCATTGCCTGTCGCGGTTACTTGGTCCCGGTGACTAGCTATCACTGGATCCCAGTGGATCCGAGGAACCATATATTTTTTTGAAACCAGTTGCTATCGGATTTATAAAATGATCGCTAACACTCAAATTGGGCGAAGCCGAACCAAAAGCCGCCTGCAGGGCCTGGTTTTAATGCTAGTTATGTATGTATATGCATTACAATGGACTTTTACAAAACAATAAATAAGAACTGTGTTAATATATTTGTGTTAGAAAGCTGACAGATGGCAGTAGTAGGCCATAGATCAATTTAATTATAATTGAAACTCCCCCAAATGCTTTGATTAATTATATTTAATTTTCATTAGCTCGTATGAAGTAACCCGCCCTTCATCATTTTAGGCTTCTTGCCGTTTAACATCCTTGACCTATCTCCCATCTCTCCACGTCTCCCCCATCTCCACCTTCACCCTACTCCTCTCTTCATAGAGATGAGTGATGACCGCAGATCAGTGCGAGATAAAAGCACCAAACTGTGAGGATAATTGAATTAGAGCCACGCCAAACACTCCTCTCCGGGACTAATCAAGAATTATGGCGGTCTCTTTATCACCGTCATCGCAGCGGAGGCTGGAGAACTATGGACCAGGACCAGACAGTCATACAGAATACAGCAATCTACAACTTGGGGCATTAACACCACATGTAATGGACAGATACAATGTACTGAAAGTGTGATGAGCACCGTGGAAATGTTTTTTATAATTGAAATATATATTTCTTTATTGTTGAAGTAAAACTTCTTTGCGCACGCTCGACTTGGGGGGTAAGCTGGTGAATGAGTTACGAAAATTGGTGATTGTTACGAAAAGTGGTGATTATTACGAAAAATAACAATCACCGCGATTGTAATTGATGCGAACGGTGATCGATTGCTAGGCGAACGGTCGGGCCTTTATGCACGCTTGACTTGGGGAGTGATAAGGATAAGGATGGTCACCCCAAGGTCGTAGGTCACCCCGAGGTCATATACCCTCTATACCCTGTTCTATATAATAAATACCAATAATGCTTAAAAATACACAATTAAAATAATAAAGACGAAATGAAATCTCGGTCTGAGTGAGACACCGTGCGTGAGTACCTGTACATTATACATGTTATGCCGTTGGGCGCGAGTATACGAAGATTAAACACACAGCCATCTTCCAAGTATGTGCCAATTCAGTCTTACCAATTGGTCACCCCAAGGTCATATACCCTCTATACGCTACCATATACCCTCTTCTATATAATGAATACCAATAATGCTTAAAAATACACAATTACAATAATAAAGACGAGATGAAATCTCAGTCTGAGACACCGAGCTCGAGTACTTATACATTATACCTACATGTTATGCCGTTGGGCGCGGGTATACGAAGGTTAAACACACAGCCATCTTCCAAGTATGTGCCAATTCAGTCTTAATGAATTGCCTTAAAACTAAATGACTTTTTTCTTAAATAGCTTCATTATTAACGCAGAACGATTTCCAGGAAAATATATTTTTTTAAATAATTACATTTTAAAAAGTCCTTGAATAAGAAAAAACGTAGTTTTACTTATATCTTCAAGTATTTAAACACATTTTTAATTAAGGTAAGTCTTCTCCATAAAACATTTATAATTGATGAACACAGCGTAAGAATCTTTTTTATCACTTCTTGGTAGGAATTATTATTGGCTTCATTTCTTAGTATTCTTTCAATAATTATTACCTTCATTCATTTTCAATTTATCATTTGAAATCTCTTTCAACATTTCCATTGTTCTGGTGAGTAAATTTAATGAATTTCTTGGCCGCTGTGACAGTTTTTCTCAGTACCTATATACTATCTGTTAAAAAGAGTGAAGACTACTGCCATCTAGCGGCGTATTTTTGTAGCCTATTGTCAGTTAATATGGGATTTTACAGATTAGCGACGTAATTCGAAACTAAAGGTAAACACTAGACGGTAAAGTAGATCTCTGGTTTTTTATATCGTATAATGTGTTATGGTGACACGAAAGTGATGTTTATTTTGATTGTGTTAGAAAACTTATTATAAATAGTCTGCCTTTCTAGTTTAACTCTCTCTTAATTCGTGGATCTCCTATAAACAGCTAGCATTGTCTAGCAAGTGGTCAAAGTGACCAAATTTAGTGTTTTGTCGGGTCGGGACAAATTATTGTAGCAAATGTGCTTTGTGAATAAAACCAGGAATTCCTCCATTGAAACCAGATGTTTTTACTTGACGTCCTTCTGCTGAATTATCAATTTATAACATGGTCCTCCAGCCGCATCTACCTTACGATCGGATTAAGGCATTAAAAGGAAACAATAAAATGAACCAGCGAGCTATCCAAAAATCCAGAAAGATGAAAAGATGAAAACATGAAGAACAACGATCGACATCAATATAAGTATCACCTGCCCATTATTTCCTTCTATTTCGTGAATTCCTGTTCAAACAAGTGCTATTTTTTGTGTGTCAATGTACTTATTTAAAAACAAAAAAAACTAACTACCCGCAGTGTAAATGCAAGTCATGCGAATTATTTTAGGTTAATTGTTTTAGAAGATGATTATTGTAAGATTCTGTCATTGTTCATAGCTTGAATTGGTTACTACGGTTTTCTACGCGATTATTGCACAGAAATTATTTTTTAAGGAACATTTTTAGAATTTGTTGTGTTGAATTATTGTCAAACGTATAAAAAATGGATAATTTAAAATCGTTGATTAACAAACGCGGAGTGTTGAAAGGTAAACTCACGAGATTTGCGGATTCATTAAACGCATTATCAGTTAACGAAATTAAAATTCGCTATGCGAGAATTGAAAAAATAATTGATGATTTCGAAGAGGTCCAGGAACAAATCGAAAGTCTTCCGGATTCCAACGAAATTGATAATAATTTGCAAAGAGAGAATTTTGAAAATCAATATTATTCAACCTTGGCGACTGCTAAAGGAGCAATTCAGTCTGTAGAGACTCCCAAATTAGAAATCAAGTTACCCAACCTTCAGTTACGAGAATTTAACGGAGATCCCAAAAATTGGATTAATTTTCTAGAAACATTTAAGACATTAGTTCATAACAATACTGCCATAAGCAATGTACAGAAGTTTTATTATCTGCAATCCTGTTTAAAGGGGAATGCAGCAAAGATCATCGCCAATTTCGAGGTATCAGACCTGAATTATATATCGGCTTTTGAATTGTTGCAGCAGAGGTTTGCAAATTTGCGAACTACCGTACAAAGACACATCCAAGCTCTGTTTCAACTTAAAGAGATGAAACATGAGGATCCAGTAGCCATGCGTTATCTGATTGATGAAACTAATGTAAATTTGAAAGCGTTGCAAAATTTAGGCTTGAAAATCGAACAATGGGATGCTTTAATTATATACGTAATTTCTAATAAATTGGATGCAAGTTCTAGAAAGCATTGGGAACAAAACCCATTGCAGGATGAGCTACCTACATTACAGGAATTTCTTAAATGTTTGACCTCGCGTGCGCAAGTTTTGGAATTAATGTTAAATTCAGATTCGAAAAAAATTCCTACCTACCCGAAAGCAAGTGGTAGCAACAATAATCCCAAAAAGGAATCGGTATTTTTAGCTGCTACCCACAATAATTGTATTTGTTGTAATGACAAAAGGCATAAAATATATTTTTGTAAAAATTTTTTAAAATTAAATTCAGGAGAAAGAGCCAACGCAATAAGGAGGTACCGTGCCTGCTTCAAATGTTTGAGGTTAGGACATACGGCCCCATATTGCAAAATTAATTTAAAATGCAAGCATTGTGATAGCGAGAGCCACAATACGTTATTGCACAGGGAGATGCATCCGAGCGATGACTCCATGAATAAAGGTGAATATCACCCAGGAGGTGACTGCCAAATGGATGCTGAACGAGTTTCAGTATCAAACCATTCAGCTTTAGCGAAGGCTGAAAAAACAATTTTATTGTCGACTGCTATCATTGGGGTAGTAGGTCACAATAATAAAGTGCATGAGGCAAGAGTCCTAATTGACTCTGGAGCTCAAGCCAATTTTATGTGCGAAAAGTTCGCAATGAAGTTAAATTTGAGATGCGAAAATATAAACAAGCCTGTGTTAGGTATACACAACAATGTTACCCATATAAAGAAACGTGTTGCGATAAAAATGAAATCTCTGAGGACAAATTATAATCAAAATATCACTTGTCTAATATTGCAGGAAATAACCACAAACCTACCTCAAGCAACAGTGGCCAGAAAGGACTTTAAGCTGCCGCCGGGATTACAAATGGCGGACCCAAATTTCAACGTAGCGGCGCCTATTGATATCCTGTTAGGCGCTGAGAGCTTTTGGGATATACTACAAGATGATCGGCTGAGATTGGATACCGGACCTACTCTGCAGAGGACTGAATTAGGCTGGGTTATATCGGGCCCGATCAACATTCATCAGAAAAAAAGGCCAGTACCGCAATTTTGTAGTTTATCAATAAACACATTATCTAATCAGATAGAAAAATTTTGGAAAATGGAGGAGGTGAATCCTGCGAGATTTCAAAATCACGAGGAGAAGGCGTGTGAAGCGGATTTCGTCGCCACGCACTCTAGAGAGAGCGATGGTAGATACGTTGTAAGTCTGCCGCGCCGCCCATGTGTGAGTCAACTTGGTGACTCGTTAAACACAGCGGAAAAAAGATTTAAGCATTTAGAAAAGAGATTTTTAATAAATCCTGAATTGAAATTGCAATATGTACAATTTATGCAAGAATATGAGCAACTAGGTCATATGGAGTTATGTGATAAATGGAGAGGGGATGAGCAATCCTATTTTTTGCCGCATCACGCGGTCATAAAAGAAGCTAGCACCACGACGAAGGTGCGTGTAGTGTTTGATGGTTCGGCAAAGACGTCGACCGGAATATCCCTGAACGATGCTCTGATGGTGGGAGCTGTCATTCAAAAGGACTTATACAGCCATTTATTACGTTTCAGAATACATCGATACGTCATGACTGCGGACATCGAAAAAATGTACCGTCAAATCAACGTATGCGCAGAGGATCGCAGCCTTCAGAAGATTGTATGGCGCGAATCACAAGAAGAGGAACTCCGACATTACAAATTGAAGACCGTCACATATGGGCTGGGACCTTCCTCCTTCCTAGCAACGAGATGTCTTCGACAAATCGGTATGGATAACAAAGTTAATTTCCCAGTAGCAAGTCAAGTCATAGAAAATGATTTTTATATGGACGATCTATTGACTGGAGGGGATGACTTGGAAGTTTGTTTCCAGTTAAAGAAACAAATAAGTGATATCTTGCTGTCCGCAGGGATGACCCTGAGGAAGTGGAGATCAAATATTTTGGAATTGTCATCTGGGCGGAGCCAAGGTGAAATTGCCAAACAGGGCAATTGTGAGAAAATGATCACTGACAATTCCAAGAATGAAAAAATACTTGGATTAATTTGGAATAATGAATTAGATTACCTGTCATACGAAATTACAAAGCCGTCAGGTAAAACGGAGAGCAAGCGTCAAATATTATCGTGCATAGCTTCCACCTTTGATCCTTTAGGACTTTTAGGGCCCATCGTAGTGGTAGCTAAATTAATTATGCAAAAATTATGGCAGTCCAAGGCATCGTGGGATGACATACTACCTGATGAAATTTTACTACCTTGGAGGGCTTATCTAGACCAATTATCGCAACTAAATGTGTTAAAAATCCCGAGAGGAGTTATTAGCGGAACACCAAAGACTATACAATTGCACGGGTTCTGCGACGCCTCTCAGAAAGCTTTCGGAGCATGCGCCTACATCGTCTCAACAGATTCGGAAGGTAAGAGGCACGCACAGTTAGTTACCTCCAAGTCTAGAGTGGCACCATTAAAGTGTATATCACTACCCAAGTTAGAGTTGTGTAGTGCATTACTATTGGCCAAGCTAATAAAAAATATCAAGTTGACGCTAAGTATAGAGGAATCGGCCACCTATTACTGGTGCGATTCAACAATAGCGTTGTGCTGGTTGAGAGGACAACCAGCTCGTTGGAACACCTTCGTGGCAAACCGAGTCGCTGAGATACAGGAAATCAGCGATCCAACCCAGTGGCGGCACGTATCATCGTCAGAAAATGCTGCGGATATACTGTCCCGAGGTACCACAGCTGAAAGGTTAGTCAGCACTTCAATATGGTGGAAGGGGCCAAGCTGGTTGACGGAAGATGTCAGCACTTGGCCAGTATCCAAGATGTCATGTTTGGATCCCCCGGAAATAAAAAGTAAAAATGTACTACTGGTAACTGATACTCAAGAATGGGATATTTTCGAAAAATTCTCATCGCTAACCAAATTAAAAAGAGTAATCGCTCAAGGTTTAAGATTTATAAATAATTGTCGCAACCCTAAGGATAAAACGTATGGCAATTTAACTGTCTCCGAGCTGGAAGCAGCTTTAAAATGTCTACTGAAATCATCGCAAGAACGTTCCTTCAAAAGAGAATTGAAGGACCTAAAGAAGCATGGGTTAGTAAACAAAAACAGTAGATTGAAAGCTCTCAATCCCTGTTTAATGGATGGTTTAATTTGTGCAAGTGGACGATTGAAATTAGCTACTTATTTATCGCATCATCAAAGGCACCCTGTAATATTACCACCGTCACATAAGCTAACTGAACTTATTATACGTAATTATCATTATGAACATTTACATGCAGGTCCCCAAGCGCTGTTATCGGAAATACGCTTGAAATATTGGCCGATATTTGGGAGAAACACTGTTAAGCGTATCCTACATAAGTGTGTTGTATGTTTTAGATACCGACCTCAGGTTTGCCGGCAGATCATGGGAGACCTTCCAGTTGAGAGAATCACTCCCAGTCTACCGTTCTCTGTCACAGGTGTCGACTTTGCCGGACCGATAGACACGAAGGCTGGAGCGCTGAGAAAATCTCCGCTCATTAAATCGTATCTTTGCATATTTGTTTGTTTTTCTACCAAAGCGGTTCATTTGGAACTCGTAACAGATTTATCAAGCGATGCTTTTTTAAATTGTTTAAAGAGGTTCATTGCCCGTAGGGGTCAACCGGAAAAAATATTTTCTGACAATGCAACCACTTTCAGAGGAGCTTCTAATAAGCTCAAAGAACTATATGCCAGTCTAAGATTGAACAATGACAAAATCCATAGGTTTTTAGCTGATAAGGGAATATCTTGGAGTTTCATACCGCCTAGGGCGCCGAACCACGGGGGGCTGTGGGAGGCCGCCGTCAAGTCCACCAAGTTTCATTTATATCGAATTACTAAAAATAACCCATTGCAGTTTGAATTATTGTATACTTTGCTTTGTCAGATAGAGGCTTGTTTGAACTCCCGTCCCTTAACTTCCCTGTCTGATGACGTAGACGACCTTCTCCCTCTAACCCCCAACCATTTCCTCATGGGCAGGGATGCTTCGGTTATTCCCGAGTTGGATGTCCGCGAGCTCCCGGAGAACAGACTAAGCAAATATCAAAAATTAAACGCTCTAATTCAAAATTTCTGGTTCAGATGGAAACGAGATTACCTTGCTGAGCTGCAAAAACGGACCAAATGGCAGGCCAACAACCAAAAGGCCATAAAGAAGGACGATCTGGTAATCCTGATGGAAGACAATATGCCTCCTGCATTATGGAAGATGGCGCGCATATTATCTACTCATCCAGGCCCGGATGGAGTAGTGAGGGTAGTTACCCTCAAAACAGCACAAGGCACTTTTGTGAGACCCATCACAAAAATATGTTTGATGCCAATAGAATCAAACTTGGATCCAAATTTCCCGACCCGGCAAATCACTGACCTTCCCAAGGTCACAGCCTAACTGTAATTAGGGCTGAACCGATGCAACCAAACCACGTCAATAATTATGGAGCATCGGTATTGGTGTTGTTGACAACACTGTATCCAGCCTGAAGCCACTGGGGCTTCAAGTCAACAACCGCGAGATGATCATCCTCGCTGCAGATCCAATGGTACTATCTGCTTACCAGGGCACGGCCGCCCCTTGATTTATGATGATCTACCCAAATGATGACATACAGAAGTACATGCTGATGTACTTTTCTAAAATGATGACCACCCTGGACAAGATGGCCGAGTAGTCTACCCGGTGAAGTGTTCATTCGGTTTTTTGGCAGTGCCATGCCAGTGAAAGTTAATGAACTGATAATCAGTCAATAGCGAACTAACAATTTATTGCTATTTGTGAATTGGTGTTGGTTAAAAAATATAATTGAAGTGAAATTTCTCCATAGAAACAATGAGACATTATTGATTTGTCAATTTTACAAAATTATTATTAATGTTGTGATTTTATTATTTTATAATTTAATTTTTTGCACGATTTTTTAGAAATTTATAAATTTTTTAGGTTATTTTAATTGTTGGTTAGGTTCCCGGACCCTTCAAATTTAGATAGTTACACATCTTGTAAATTTTTAGTATATTGTGTGTAGATTTAGGAATTTGTAGTTTGATTTTTAATTTCAAAAAAACTTGTTGTTTTTTCTCATTCCCCGCCGGGCAGTATGTTAAAAAGAGTGAAGACTACTGCCATCTAGCGGCGTATTTTTGTAGCCTATTGTCAGTTAATATGGGATTTTACAGATTAGCGACGTAATTCGAAACTAAAGGTAAACACTAGACGGTAAAGTAGATCTCTGGTTTTTTATATCGTATAATGTGTTATGGTGACACGAAAGTGATGTTTATTTTGATTGTGTTAGAAAACTTATTATAAATAGTCTGCCTTTCTAGTTTAACTCTCTCTTAATTCGTGGATCTCCTATAAACAGCTAGCATTGTCTAGCAAGTGGTCAAAGTGACCAAATTTAGTGTTTTGTCGGGTCGGGACAAATTATTGTAGCAAATGTGCTTTGTGAATAAAACCAGGAATTCCTCCATTGAAACCAGATGTTTTTACTTGACGTCCTTCTGCTGAATTATCAATTTATAACACTATCTTTCTTCAATAAATTGAGTCTCCCGTGTCTTCTTTTATTCCTACTTTCCTATCACCATAACCATAATATTGGATGTCTTTTTCATCATAAAACAGTATTGGCCATAATACCATACAAAGGGGCATAATTTTCTCACTCCAACTGCAAGGTGATATTGCTTCTTTTGCAATATGAAGAAACTTATTAAAGAAATATTCTCCAGAAAATTCGAAATTGCGTTCCTCGCTGACGAATCACATTATCTTTGAATTATTCTGCAAACGTATCGCATTACTCGGCGGTGAATAAAATTGTCTTTGATTTAATTCCGTCGATCGAAAAAAAATACTCTGCTTTTTTTGCATTTTATTTTCGTGGAATTCCTCAGGGCATTAATTACGTTGGTGTCAATAAACGTCTGAGAAGTTTTTCGAAAGTTAGAAGTGAATCAAATCAAAGTTTAATGAAATCTTGGTATGGGATCCTAAAAGTCCTTTACTTTTTGAGTAGATAGTAGATTATTTTCTTTGTTGGGTCGATTATTCGAATTAAAATAATTTAAATATTAATGTTTATTTATTTATTCAGGGATGTGGAACAGTTTCATGAGTTGTGTAACCATGTTTTTATTCTTAGGATTTTCAATATAATTAAAAAATCTATGTGAATTGGCCCTGAAAGAAGGAGAACCTCATGACTGAAAAACCTGAGACAGTGGTTTGGCCAGTCTACCGTAGAGCTGTTCCGGGCCGCAGTAAACAAAGTCCGCATAGCCAACTATAGTCAACGTCCGTTGAACGGACAGGGCACAAGAAGATGACGAATGTGAATTGGAGTAGGGATCCTCAGCACTAAGGAACCAACTTGAGAAGAAGAAAAAATATATCGATCGTACAGATGATTAGTCAGACATCTCCAAATACTAAGTTTTGATATAATGAGGAAAACGATCGAATATTATGTACATGTGTCTGTGTTTTAAATATTAACTATGCTAAAAAATAACACCGGGAGGCATAACGATCCGGTAGGTACATTAGTATGACATTTAGAAATATCCTACTAGTGACCCAGAAATCATCAACATTTCGTATAATTTGCTACAAGTTTTTTTTTTCATTATAATTGATTTGGTGGTACACGCTTATGTATAACTCGAATTTCGATTCTGATGTCTATCTGGACGATCGATAAACATCAACATATTTTGACAGATCGTCAAACGTAATAATTTCGATTTTCTATGATGAGTGTTATTCCTGCGAGAAATTTGGTTCAATAAACTCAAATTTGCATTGAATTTAAGAGTTTTTCAAATTGGAGCTACTTTAGTGACGAATAATTCAAACGAGAGGTAAAGTAAGTACCCACTTATAATATAATATTCTCACCGAAAATTATTTTATTTGGTTTTTCCAAAATTATATAAAATACTAAAACTCAACATGATTTAATAGATAGGAATAATTTGGCCGTGAATGGTGCTAATACCGTATTCCAGGATTGATGAAATCTATAGAACCTCAATTGAGATCTGATTCCTGATAAAGAAATTCTCTGAAGTGTAAATCCTCATTTCCCATTCTTACAAATGTCGAAATCTGGTTATTAAAATTACTCATCCGTAAAAAACAAATATTTTTTCAGACAATCATTTCGAGCTTTTTTAAAAAGTTTCTGTTCAGAAGTCAATCCTTTAATTCAATTAGGTAGTATTACAATTCTATTATACCACAACATTTTATGTTTATTAGCGATAATGATTACGAAGCAAGATAATGTGTTATAAACACACAATCGTACTTAAATCTAAATAAGTGTTCTAATGATTGTTTGTATTATTTCTACTTCATTTAATCTGATGTCTAAAGATAACAACAAACAAAACAGTAGACACACATTCTCTTGGTTTGTCGCTCTCTGGAACTTATTTCCACTTAAGTTGGGGTACCACAAGCTCAACGCAGAACTCGTACATGTTTCAAAAGTTACTCACATTGATTTAAAAGCTCGATAGCTGTGCTCTCGTTGAATAATATCTTTCCATCCAATCTTAAGCCGCATGTCATGTTTAATTAAACATTTTCCTAGAGAGCAAACACTTTGTTGTGTGAAATTATAAGTAAAATAAAACAAAAAGTTTATTTAATTAAATGAACACAATATTAGTGAAACTCAATCGCAAATCTGGAAACAGAAAATCAGAAAAATATATTGGCACCTCTGGGACTCGAACCCATTATAGTCGGCTATCCGGGCCGCGACTCTACCAACTTAACTCAGGTGTCCTTATGCGATTCGGTTATTTTTAACTGTATCATACTTCGATTAAGAACTACCAACATAATCTTCATTTTATTTCTTTCCGCTAACATTGTCTTCATTTAATTAAATATTACAATTTGAGGATTTACTCTTACGTTAAAAAAAGAGTTTATTGTTATATATTGTTATAGGAGGCACTGCTGCATTCCAGGAGAAATACTGAATTGTAGCTGAGCAGTGACCTTTTCATCAATAGACTCAATGATTGTACCAGACGTATCAAGCCTGTACAAGACTGTAAAAAAAGGGTACCGGTTTCAGTACACGACCAGGATGAAATGTTTGAAATAATAATACTGACCTCCCGTGCACCCAGTGCCTGATGAGTTGAGGACACTGGATGTGCCTACTCCTCTGCCCAGTCCTGGTGCGTGGCGGTTGCCTGAAGTAGGGCCGGCTTTCTGTAGGAGACTGATGGCACCAGGAGCAAAACCTAGGCAGAGGTCGGCGGGGGAGGCAGCTGATGATAATAACTTTTCCCAGAAGGAAATAATAACACGAGTTTGACGTTGATGGAAGAACTGATTTATTAAGAGAAATGGCCGGGTTTATATACCCGATTTCCGTGACAAAACCTGTCACGTGGTACATTTTTGTGGTGGGAGGTTTTACCTAGCCCTTTACCTATATAAGGTGTGCCTTTCTGTGGGCCACCCATTTTGGCAAACACTTGCTTGAAAGTGGTCGTCTAAAATTGCTTTCTTAAATTAATTATACAGGTTAGGTTAATGTATTTACAATGTTTTCCTTAAAACTAGAGTGGTTCTACGGATATTCTCTATCCGTAGAATTTTTGTTTGCTGAGTTTGGGTTGATTTTAAGGAAGTTTGACTTTTTGTCGGTAGGTATTTGTTATTTAACAAAGTGTTTGAATAGTTACAAAGAAGTTAATATTTTTCCCAGGTCCCCCGTAAGCTTGGCTATCGAAACCTTTTGGTTCCGTCGCTTTACGAGGTCCTGGGATTTTTAAAATGGAGAAAAAGTGAAATGATGCTAAAGTCTCGAAAATCTGCTCAAGTGCTGATAGCGCTGGCAGTTTAAGAGTTACAATGTTTATTTATGGCTCTATGGATGCCCCGTAGGACTCTGCACTGAAACGTCTTAGTTTCAGCGTCCTACGGGGTGTTTAAACGAAGTTATATTAAAATATGGTGTATTTTTGACCAATATGACGGCCCTTAATAGGGACGCCCAAACTGGTTTTTTGGCTTTGTAGCCGGAGAAATAGCCCTGAAGGTGAAAAAATAATAAGTTTAGGATGTCTCCTGGTGGCAACTTGGTAACCAAGTTTTTACTTGTGTCACCAGGGCATCTGTGTATTAAGAAAAAGACATTTGAAATTGAAAAAATGTGTTTTGAAAAAGATCGTTGCTGGCGGCACGGTATTATTGAACTTCGTGGCCAGGACGAAAAAAGGCCCTAAAAAGGGCCATAAATTAAAATAGAGAGCAGCCCGCTTGGCGGAGCTGCCGCCTCCTGCAGTGCCATAACAGCAGAGCGGCAAGGGAGGGAAGGCAAATGGCCCTTCTTAGGGCCTCAGCCTAAGGCTGGAAATTAAGGCCCTCAAAGGGGTCTTAATTAAAAATAAAAGGAGGCTAGTCAGCCTGGTTGCCTTTGGAGGCGTAAATAAGCATAAATAAAGTATTAATTGTTAAAATTATTAAAATTATAGGATTCTAGAATGTCTCCCGGTGCAAACTTGGCACACAAGCTTTATTTGGTTGCACCGGGGCATTGTACATAGCAAAACATATAAAATTAAAAATTAAGAAATGAGGGAGAGCAACACGTCGGTTACAATGATAAAAGAACAAATTGTATAATACTCTAAAAAATCTATCGACGAATAAACGTTTTTATTATTATTATTTTAAAGGCAGATACCAAAGAATGTGGCCTTAAACCACTACTGAGGTTGGTAAATTAAGATTCCTTTGATATGTTAAGTGATTAATTTTGAATAATGATGGCCCTGGTATTGATTTCTATCATACTTCCAAGAAACTAGTCGAAAATTTTTATTTTAAAAACCTCATAGCCAGGAACAGATTTATGTGCTAAAACGAAGTTGCATTTTGTATGGAATAAAGCAGAATAACTTTGTTTATAATCATAATTTTATCGGGTTACACAATTATTGTCGAATTCAGTCATTAAAGCACAAGTTTCGATTCAAGTGAAAGCCGGTCTGCATTTAAAATATTGTTAAAACAATATACGAGACCACTGTTTTCTCGTATTTATTTAAAAGTTTTTTTTTTTTAATTTATGCAAACGTTTCTTAATTGGTTATGTCTATCACGATGGAAAGAAATCGCTTAGAGCGCAGTTCCCGAGAATTAAAATTCACAATTGTCTTGTTTTGTTTTTTATTGCAGAATAATTCAGAGTCTATAAAAGTTTTTCTCATTAGTGAGGCATCATCCATGACAGGAGTGACACAGGCTGTAGCCAGTTGTCACTATTGAGAAGCCATATAAAGGACAGAGCGGACCAGAAAAACAACACTGACTCATTTGTTAGCGACGGGGACAACTTTTCATACTTGTTACTAGGTACCTACCTAAAGGAGTAATTATAATCATTTTTCAATTAACACGGTTAATGATTGTGATGTAATTTGGCTTGCGTCTATGTCCCATAATAATCTTTACACGTCCAATAACCGTTATGATTTTCTTTTCACTCGCACAGGAGACCCCGTAGAGAATAGATGCTGTATGGGAGGTCTTTTTAGGAAAGGAAAGAGATGAAGTTCTGGGAAGGAAAGGGATATTAAGGGTGGGTAGGAATCTGGGGGTCAGTGAGTCCAGGAGTGGCGTGTGTATGAATCCATCCTTACCACTGTGGTGGAAGGCAATGTTCTGAGAGAGTACGGCTGGAGAAGTCAAAGGGACTCCCTCAACCGTCCTCTCCCGATTCGGCCTGCCATGCAACTGGTGGGAAGCCGCATCCGCCGCCAAGACCCGGACAAACCTATCCCCATGAACCCGGGCGCCCTTCTAAGTCACCAAACGTAGCAAACTACTTTGGGTGACCTATGGCAGAGGTGTTGATTATCCAATAAATGGTTCCCGGGGCGGCGGTACACATACCCGCGTCCTAAATTTGTTTGTACGTTTATTTAGTTCGCTGGTTAATTACGACTATTTTAAAATCCTTCCAACTTTACAATCTCAAAAAACACCAAAACAGGGAAAAGCCGAAATACCAAAAAAAGTTTATTGAACATTTTTTTATGGTTTGTGAGAACGAAACCCTTTTATCGGGAAAATCTAATCTTAACCTTTGTTTGTTTTCCATTATTCTTTCTTGTTCGGGTGATTTTCTAATATCCGGTATAAACTTTCGGTGTTTTTTTATAGATTTCTCAAAGTTTTTTTAAGTTCACCTTACATTTATTCAACTCGATTGTTTTTATAGAAGTCCATCACCAGAATAAAGGACAGGTTTACCTGTTTTTTTACAAACTAGTAGAATAGTTCAACGCACTAGATTGATTTAAAATTTAGATATTCTCAGTTCTTCTTTAGTTGGGAATGGAATTCTGATTTTAAGCTCTCATTTAGGTCTTGTAGAAATCATTGTCTCTCTTACTGTCGTGGTTAGAAATATGTTCTAAACGCTGTTACGAAGAAAAATACCATGCTTTATGTTGTGTATCTAAAAAGCTTCCGGCTTTTAGACATAGGTGGCGGTGATAAGAACTGTTAGTAGATTCCGCTAGATGGCAGGTAGCTTAGTACCTAGGTTGTCCAACAGAGGGACGTGGAGCTGAGAGAGGGTGATGTGTGTATCGCTCTCATTAGAACCAATTTAGCCAGCTCCAAGCTAGGTTGACTAACGAGGTCCATATTGTATACGCGAAATATTAATAAAACCAGATAAAAGATCAAGAATCTATTTATTCCCCAAAGTAATCTTCATACAAAGTGTTTGGAGAATCTGTTAGTGTAACTACAAAATTACGGAACACTACATTCAAATAGAAAAGTTAACCGCAAATAAATTAACGAAAAATTTTATGAAACCAAAGTTTCCGACCGCAATTGAAAAAAAATTTGCAAAATTTGAGAATTTTTAATTAATTATTTGTACATGAAACGACAAAAAAGGGAGTTAACAACAACGTTTATAATACATTTGCTTAATAAAATATGTTTTTTTTTTTTCGTTATCAGTAAATTTTGTTAGAAAAAACGTACGGTGAGCCATTTTATTTATTTTTAATATTTGCATTTATATATTTTACGTTAAAAAAAGTACATCTTTATTTCAAATAAATTTTGAAACCTAATTTCTTTGCCTTTCAAGAACATTTCTAAGTTTTCGGATGCAATCAGAAATATTCCATTTATTTCGTTATTTGGGTTTTATTGCAAAGCGAAAATATTTTGACTTTCCGACAAAATAGGCCCGATGCCTGAGGGGCTAAAATGCTTTGTTGCGTTTTTTTTTTTGTTTTTTTCTGTTATATTTTGTGCTGACTATAGCGGACATGTACATAGAAATTTCCTTTATTTTCCGGTATTTTCTTCGATGCTGTACAACAGTGGTTTTAGTCCTGTTCTCATTGAAATTCAAACAATAACTATGGTTTTGTTTCGTTCACCGCTATTCCTATTGCTTTTAACAATGGTTCAGTGTTTTAGCTGACTAAAATTTCTGCTTCTAGGGTCATTAAGACCTCTCCCACAAGGATTATGAATGGCCTAGAGTATAGAGAAGAAGCGACCGTTACAAAATCGTTCGACTGAAGCAAAAATGCAAAACAAAAACATTTCTTAATTAAATGAAAACAAATTACTTTGTAAACACCGTTTATATATTTAATCATAAATATCTACATGTTTCAAAACCAAAAGTTTCTTCGTCAGGATATTATGATTAACATTAATAAAAATAACAAAAGACAAATAATAACCACATGTAAAAAAAAAACATTACCGGGGGTAGTGATTAATTACTTAAAAGTATTATAAAAATAATTGTATAAATGAAATATAATAATTGTTTTGGTATATGTAAAAATTGCATTTATATCATATACATATACTAAAACTTTTAAATAAACAAAACAAAAATTCTTGATAGCAAAAATATTAATACAAATGCAAGTATTATTTTGAAAATAAATTTAAGAGATGGCTCTTTATCCTTATTTGTTTTTGGGGTGTTATGCCGTGTTGCGCTACCTCCTTCTTTAGCCAACGTTTCGGACATCGTTGCAGTGTCCATCATCAGGGCAGATCCGGTAGATGTCTACCGGATCTGTCGGATCTGCCCTGATGATGGATACTGCAACGATGTCCGAAACGTTGGCTAAAGAAGGAGGTAGCGCAACACGGCATAACACCCCAAAAACAAATAAGGAAAATGCTTTTGGCCGTGAAAATCTTAAAACTTATCTTAAGAGATGGCTATTTAAATTTTTATTTTAGTTATTAATAATTTTTAATTCATCGATAATTTATATTTCTCAATTTTTTAAGTTAGCGAATTGTAAACCCGTTGATTTTGTGTGTTAATTTGTTAACCCGTCTTGCATCAAAGCAAAAATAATTAGTTATTTATGTAACTGATATGTTTGTAAAATGATAAATATTTGTTGTACTAATATGCATCGTATGTATGTACTGTATGTTATTCTATATATATAATGTGTGTAAATGTTCGATACACTTGTATTATGTATGTAATAGCCCTATGTACGGGCGTTTAAATAATAAATAAATAAATAACCCTTTATTTATATCAAAAGAATGATTAGTTTCAAAAATGTGATTGGCAAATTCAGAATAATAATTATTATTTAAACACAGTAGATGCTCCTTAACTCTAGTATTCAAATTTGTATATAAAAAGTTACAATTTATAAACCCCAGAATTGTTTAAAAAAAATTACCCCTCCCCTTGTTATTTGAATTTGGTATTAGTATAAATTTGGGATGTTTTTAATTTGATTTATTATATCTTCTAAAAATACTATTTTTCTCGATTATTTTCATTGCGTACCATGTGTGGATAAACATTAGATCTAATAAACTTTTTCGTACAAGTTTTTTGTTGATAACCGTTATTGATTTCAATTTGTTTAATAATATTTAATTCTCTGTTAAAATTATTTAAAGACAAGGAAAAATTAATTAATCTACTAAGCAGGATTTAAAAAAATTGCATTTTTTTTGAAAATTTGTGGTTCGATGTTTTATGAATAAAAAAATCATCGAATTTTTTGGTGTAAGCCTAAATGACTTTCGGCCGTCAATACGCAATGTATAATTTTTAAAGCCTTTTAAATCAATCTTCAAGCTTTGACTCATAGTTAACGTACACATGTACTTTTATATAATATATTGTCAATGCTCTTCATATACAGGGTGTAACAGGACGTACCCGAGGGATTTTAACCAGCGATTCCTGAGCATATTTGGAGTAAAAAATGTAAATGAAATTTTGGTCTCCGGTGACTTTATTTGACAACTTTTTTTTTTTTTTTCAAATTTTTTTTCTTCAAAATTAAACAAAAAAAAATCCTCCGCATGTCGTCACTGGTCACTCAGCCGGGTGTCCGACGAACCCCTTATTCCGCCTCCAACTATTCAACAACTACCATTTTTTTATGTTTTTGTAGGAAAAAAACAAAAAAACATCCAAAATGTCACCGGAGACCAAAATTTCATTTACTTTTTTTACTCCATATGATATCAGGAATCGATGGTTAAAATCCCTCGGGTACGTTCTGTTACACCCTGTATATGTACTCTCCTTTCACTATCATCTCTGCATCTTATTCGTGTTATTGTTATATTGTAAATAATGGACTATTTGTCCGTAAATAAATATGTATCTTTGCGATAAATGTTAAATTAAAATTTATCGACAATAGAAATACTTAAATCCAAAAAACTTGAGCTACAATTTTTTCTAATTTCGAAAAACCTTTGGTTTTGAAACATGTAGATAGATTATTTTTATTAAATAAGTGGTGTTTCATAAAGAAATTTGTTTTCATTTAATTAAAATGACGCCCCAAAGTGATTTTGCAAAGATTGAAACAGAAAAAAATATTTCTTTCTGGAACATCTCTCAAATCTAAAATAACATGTTATAAGCACACCATGAGCGGGGTTACACCTACACGTGTATTATGATTCTAAAAATCTCGTAAGCTGAGTACCCCATTATTTATTTTATCGTGAATGTGTTTTCCCTTATTATTTATTCGTGTAGGTTTTCCTCGAAGTAAATTATCCAAAACGAGCAAAGCATTTCTCCAATTATTGTTTTCGCGGATAAACAAACGAGGCGAAGGTATGAATATCTACGAAGGTAGTCCCGAATATAATAGGTTTTTGATCACAATTTATATTCTCAGTAAAGGGGTAGCAAAATAACAAAATTTAGTGTGGTTGTTATTCTAGGAGAGACAAGTGATTGAAACCAGGTTCGATTAATTTTGCCCTTCGCTGAATTTTGTTTTGTTTGTTTTTTTTTTTTAATCATCTATCTTATATCTAGACTACTATTTGGTAAACAGCGTTACACATCCTTTTTATGTGAATATCAATATCAAGAGTCCCAACTGCGACCAACCGCCAGAAGCTAGTGAGACTATGGGCTATCATGGGCTATTATTATATATTACCAGATTTAAATGTCCGGGTTAAATTTTCCCCACATGAAAAACAATATAATAATATAATACATGTCAACCTACCAGAGACCAAATGGGAAAATAATTCACCGACTCCAGATATTTTCGTATCAGAGGGTTCGGCTCTGTGGAATTCCTAATTGAACCTATAAATCCTACTGATCCCTCAATATAAATATTTAATTTTTTTATCTTTATCATTATTATAATTATTATTTTATTATTATTACATAGTATAAAATGAAGTCGCTCAAAATGTATGTGCGCATAGATCTTTTAAACTACGCAACGGATTTTCATGCGGTTTTCACCAATAGATAGAGTGATTCAAGAGGAAGGTTTATCTGTATAATACAAACTTATTATGGTAGAGAAAAGCCGATAAATTCAAATATTCAATTCAGGCAGCGGGCAGCTGGCTAGCGGGTGGTGTGGATTTTATAATGGTTGGGTAATGGCGTTGTGTTTCTTTAGCCACAGCAACGTGTGGCCGGATCTGCGAGTTAAATATATAGGCCTCCGTCGTCGGGGGGTAAGGCCCTCGATCAGTAATCCGGAGGTCGAATTTGTAATATTTGACCAAGAATCATTTTATAATAATATGTGGTATATATGCGGCACGTTCCAGAATGTAAGATACTCTCAGTATCGCCCTGGTGTAAGACCACCATTCCGAATTGAAACGTTGCTTGAAATGGCTTTAGCTGCGTTTAACCAGATCTGAGTAGCTAGACACTTCTCCACTTTCCTCTTTCCCGTCTCCTTCCCTTTAGCACTACCTTCAGCCTCACAACACACCGCAATTGGGGATGCCATAGTTTCACTGGCTCCAGACGGCAGCAGCTGGGACTCTTGTGAGGTATTCATATAAAAGAAAACTGGAAATGGGAAAGAGATGGGGAAGAGGACACTGTGAGAGTGGTTAGTTATTAATAGAAAATTAAGAGAAAAATACATTTTTCTAAACATATTTCATTTATTATCTTACGATGAGAAAGATATACATGAGAAGAAAAAAGAATCTCTATCTTTCGACTCCTCGATGTTCTAGTTCCTCTGAATTTTTCTGCAAGAATTCTTCCCTTTTCTCTTGCTTTACTCTCGACTAAGCGACGGGAAGATCTTAACGGAGCGTAAAAGTCTGCAAACTATTAACCGAGTATTTCCAACTTTAATTGTCATAATGTTCTTAACTTTAATAGTCTGATCGTTAAAGCCACAATATTTCATTCGCTTTAGAAACAAAGAATCATTATTAGCACTAATTTTCATTCATTATCGTTTTAGAGCTGTATCGTAAATGACAAAATAAAATATGAAAAAAAAAACCTGCGCGTTCTTTCATGTCAAATCACGTTTCAATTGATTGTGTGTGGATTCTCGGAATGTGTTAAATATTTGCCATGTTTAAGAGGGAATTAAAAAAAACTGAGTATTAGAATTCTCGTTTGATTCTTTACCTTCAATATTTTTTCAAACTTGTTATGTCTCGTAATTTCCAGTAATGTGACATCTTAAGATGTGTTGGGTGTCTTCCAAATAAGTTATAAGTTCGGGTGATTACTAGTTGGTTTATTCAGTTATCGTAAATATTTACAATGAATATTAAACTAGATAGACGACTTTACTAGGCTAGGCTCTGAGTAGTTTTGTTGTTACCGCGAGCGGACTATAGAAGCCCGTCCAGTCTAAACGATGCCTTCGGCTATTATCATAATTGTTCATACATAAGACACGAACGCCGATAGATGGCACTCTTCTGATATCCTACTAAACTGCCATCTATTGGGATATTGATGAACTTCGTATTACAAACTAAGCTATCGACATCTATTGAAAGAAGCTGAAACTAATTAAATAAATCAATACACTGCAAAACTCTTTTAAAGATTTTTTTAATGTATGTTTAGGGACCTTGTAAAAACAATTTTTAGATAAAAAGAACACTTGTTTTTTTATCACCTGGTTAATCCTGGATTACAGTTTAAGTAGAACAAAGCAGCATTTTTACGTCTTTCACGTGAAACTAGCGCAGTAATTTAGGTACCTACCCGCCTAAAACCGACCAAAAACATTTCACAGAATTGACGCCCACTTGTCACAGCTTCAAGGTCGAACTGTAGAAACCGTCATTATGAATTTTACTATTTTAATTTGGTTTCACTCCTTTTAAAAACATAATAAAAAAAATATCAATGTTATGTATCTGCAAATGATATTGTATAAAAGTACACACGATATCGTTAAAATCTTACGAAGAATTTAATCCATCAATCAAAGCACATCTTGAGACTGTTTAATATTTTTTTTCATTTTCATTTTTAATGCTATTCGTTTTTAATTTAATTTATGTGTATTTTTGAATGTAGCTATTACTTTGTGGTTATCCATTATAGAAAAATGAAATAATTTAACTTTGTATAAACCACTTATTTGATGCGCAAATCCGACCGGTTTCGGAACAAACGTTCCTTCGTCAGGGAAAGCTTATACTAATTTGACAGTTTCGAACAATGTTTTATTATGGTAGGGGTGGAGCTGTTGCTAGATAATAATGTAGATTGGGTAGGTAGGTATTGTCTACACTAATACCTACCTACCCAATCTACATTATTATCTAGCAACAGCTCCACCCCTACCATAATAAAACATTGTTCGAAACTGTCAAATTAGTATAAGCTTTCCCTGACGAAGGAACGTTTGTTCCGAAACCGGTCGGATTTGCGCATCAAATAAGTGGTTTATACAAAGTTAAATTATTTCATTTTTCTAATTTATGTGTTGTTATTTACTTTTTCCTCGTCTTATTATTTGTCTTTCTTTTGTTATTTCGAAATATGAAATGCATATCATTGCGCTACCCCTGCATATATTCTGGTATAGTCTGCTTTCGCTTTAATTGTATTATTATTATAGCGAAAGTTTAGGTTGATCTTTTTTTACATTAGCTCCAAACAGGAGGCCCTGAGGAAAATAATTTCCCTCGGGGCCTATGTCATCTTTGGAGATGTTGTGTGGAGAGTTTTTTTTAAGAAAACGAAGGAGAGGAGAGTTCTGGGAAGGAAAAGGGTTTAAGGGGTTGGTAGGAATCTGGGGTTCAGTGTGTCCCGGTCATCCGCTGAATAAATATCTTTAGATATTTAAACATTTAAGTAGGAAGATATTTGTCAATATTATAAATATAAAGGAACATCATAAGAAAGCAGAACAATATATTGTAAGAAGTGGATTCTTGTGAAAATAAAGAAAACATTTCCCTTACAAAGAAGTGGAAAGTACATTATTTCCCTATCTATGGAGAGCAAAACTTCAATTGAAAAACGTGTCAAATTTGAAAATAAGCTCACCTCAAAAGTCAACATTTTCTTAGCTAAGTCAAACTTAGTTGTTGTAAAAGTTGTAACAGTAGTTGGTGAAAAACCGACCCGAATCTTTGTTTGAAGTAAAGTTTGTAGTAAGTATTTCACTTAGGTAATCCGTGTTTGATTTACACCGGGAGCTAGTAAGAGAAGCTAGCACCAGGTGGCAGAGTTACCTGAGACACTCTCTCCCAGAGGACAAAGGAACTTGGTTACATATTAAATTTTAAGTGTATTCAAATCGACTTTCAACCTTTTTCATACTTCTTTGTGCTTTTACTGTCTCATGAAATAGAAGGGTGAAAGCTGCTGTACTAAAATATCAATATTTGATAGGTTAGTGGCAAAGTAGAAATAACAACTTGTTAAAAATGATTTTAGAGAAGTGCATGGATTGAAAAAAAACAACATTATCATCCCGAGTTTCGTTTTTATTTTCAGTTTATTGTGTTGCCTAGGAAGTAAACAGTTAAACACATACTTATTATTTTAATCAGTTAATTCTGACATTGCATGCTGTAAAAAGTATGTTATATTTTGAATTAGTCGGAAGTACACTGGAATATGCTTCGCCAATTTGGAACCCGCAGTACAAAGTACACATAGATAGCATAGAACGTATTCAAAACAAATTTATTAAATATCTTACCTTCAAATTTAAAAAAAATGAAATTTTGGTCTCCGGTGACATTTTTGTTGTTTTTTTTTCAACGTAAAACCTAAAAAATCATTAGGTATTAGTCAGTTACGGTCGGAGTAAGAGTTAGGCGGTCACTCGGCTGAGTGACCAGTGACGATACGTGGAAGATTTTTTGTTTAGAGAAAGAAAAAAAAAAGAAAGAAGACACAAAAAAGTCACCAGAGACCAAAATTTCATGTACATTTTTTAATCTGCATAATGTAAGGATTTACTGGTTAAAGTAAGCCAACATATGTTCTTTAACACCCTGATAATTACTCTACGAAATAAACATAAGAACATCACGGTATTTTATTTTAGTTACAAGATTACTCGTTTATTTTTTGTTTATTTTTATCTTTTTTTACATTAACTTCACACACCCTAAGGACAATAATTTTCCTTGAGGCTATTTGAGGATGCTGTGTGGAGGGTGTTTTTAGGAGAGGAAGGAGTGAACATGAATCTTGGAGAGATCCATGTTGTAGGAAGGAGGTAACACAGAGGCGAGCATATCGTTCCACAGCCGAGTTCCACAGTTATAGAAACGATTCGTTCTTATATGAAAAATGTCAACTGTCTGTACGTATTAATGGATAGTAATTAATAATATTTTTGTTTTCTTTCTTCCAGGTGGGTTTCTTTGATTCTTCTCCCGGTTAACATTGATACACCCCTTAAAGGTAACATTATTTCGATTATTGTTCTATCTATTTGTTGGAATTTATTTCATGATAAGAATATGCTCAAAATTTTCTCGATATTATCTCTAAAGTTGGGTTGCCACTGCTCGGTTTAGAATATGGCTATAGATCATTATATAAATTTCTTGTTGGTAGTATTTATTCTGGGTCTTAATGCTATAAGTGCCTACGTAAAATTTGTGAATTGATCAAGGATGAAGATTTTCCATCGATTTCTTGACGTAAAAAACGTTGAAGTAATGTTTTGATTTCTTACGATAGTTTCATTACTTGAGAAGGACCTCTTTCTGGTACATAATTCAAATTTCCAAAAACTGACATAGACATTTCTAGCACTTACTCCCAGAATTAATCTTGTGGGTCGATTATAAACTGTTGTCTCCAGGTAACGTTATTTCGATTATTGTTCCATCTATATATATATTGATAATTATTTCGTGATAAGAATATTCTCAAAATTTTCTCGTTATTATCTTTAAAACTTATTTTAACCTACGCACTTAGTGTTGCTATTGCTCGGTTTAGAATATGGCTATCGATCATTATATAAATTTCTTGTTGAAGGTAGAATTAATTCTGGATCTTAATACTATAAGTGCCTACGTAAAATTTGTGAATTGGTCAAGGATGAAGATTTTCCATCGATTTCTTGACATTAAAAACGCCCAAGCAATATTTTGATTTCTTCCCATAGTTTCATTACTTTAGAACACCTGAAGTATATATACACTTCAAATAAAGGACCTCTTTCTGGTACGTAATTCAAATTTCCAAAAACTGACATAGACATTTCTAGCATTAACTCCCAGAATCAATCTTGTGGGTCGATTATAAACTGTTATTATTCTTACTACAATATAGGATACGAAAATTGTTTAGAAGGTATGATGTGGTTAAGATGGGGACAACAGTCATCATACGCGATTATTCACTATCACGCGGTCTTTCCTATTCATATTTGGTGTTCTCTTTCACACTTTCGCTTACATTTTACTATCTGAAACAGGATAATGATCTTTGAAACTTTTTCAATTGGTAATCTTCATCGTGACTTGTGTAATTTTATATGTTTGCATTGTGTTTTTCAATTAATACTAATCTACAAATAATCTGTTGAAATGAACAATACGTCCCACTGCATATCGCCTTGCGATGGGTCGAAAGAGTATGGATTTATATTGACCCCCAGATTCTTACCCATCCCTCATACCTTTTTCCTTTCCAGCACATAGTTCTTTCCTTTCTCTACAAAAGACCTTCCACACAGCATTCCCAAAGTAGACAAAGGCCCAAAGGGATTTTTTTCCTCAGGGCCTCCTGTGTGGAACTACTGTAAAAAATGTAAATTCTTTATTACGCAAACCGCGAAATGATACTTTGTATCCGTTATTGTTACGCTTCATAGGTACTAATGCAGGGTATTATGGGTCGTACTTTACTAACTTTAACCAGTGATTCCTGACGTTATTTGGAGTAAAAATGTAAACGAAATTTTGTTTCCCAGCGACATTTTTTAGGTTAATTTTTAAAATTTCATTCTCCAAAAACATTAAAAAAATAACAGTTGTTGGCGGGGTAAGAGATTGGGCATTTATTCGGCCGAGTGACCAGTGACGATATGCTGAAGAATTTTTTTTGTTTGGTTTTGAAGATAAAAATTGGAAAAAAAATCGAAAAAGAAATTACCGGAAACCAAAATTTCATTTACATTTTTTACACCAAATAATGTCAGGAATCACTGGTAAGTCAAGTACGTCCCTTAACACCCTGTATATGTATATAATATATCAAACTCATACGTACAGTTATTGATGTAAACACCACGACTTTGGATTGTTATTAAAATCTAATTAAACGTATCCTTTGAAGGATTATCGCTGAATTAATCGATTTTGAAACAATTCTGATGAATATTTTGGCACGGCTTTGGGAGGGCTCCGTGAAATCCACGCATCACTTTCAGATTATCATAAAGCTTAAAGTTGTGTGTTCAATTCGGATACCTTTAATCTCCATCACGCTCGGCGCGGCGTGTCCGTGAACTCTGCCGATACATTATTCATGGGGTCCAAATCATCGGCTCCTGCCCCCACTGCCCTGGGCGGCTCGGCCCGGCCGGGTTCAAACGGTACCCCCACACTGGATATTGGCTGGTTGAGTCGAGTTCAAGTTCATTGATTAAGATGTTGATTGAAACTGGGCGCTATTGTTTTTTAATCACGACGCGACGTGCGGGTGTGGGTGTGTATTTGAAAAAATGACGACTTGGTAAAACGTTTAGTGAAATTCAATATATAAAACCATTTAAGAGGGCATTACCAGAGAAAATCAGAAATATGTCATTTTCAAATCAGATTTTAGACGTATTGGCTCTTTTCCACAAAAAATTATAAATGGATTTCGAAAGATTGTTCTTTTATCTAGCATTCGCATGTAATAAATTTTGAGAATTTTTTTTAATTTTTAGTATAATAAGGTTATTCCATAGGTCGTTGGCAGATTTGTTAATTTTCAAAAAAGATTTTGTAATTTAGCACACCCATTTCAAATAATATAATCATGCAGAAAAATAAATCAATACATTATCTAGCAAACTCATGTTTTAGAATTTTAATTTTAGTTTCAATAAAATCATTAAAAAATATGTACGTACATGTGTTTCTTGACGAAAATTGGTCCATTTGTGTATTTATTTGCGCACTTACAAACTAATATATTTCAGATTTTTTTAACATTCTTATTATATTGAAAAATGATAAATGCTTATAATCAAAAAATAACTACAAAAAGTACATTATTTTAATAGTTTTATCATCACGCCTTTCAGCATTTTTGGATGAAGGTATAAATTAAAGCTAATTTGAATTGAAATAAATTCGATATTGAGTTTTAATTTAAAGCTGGTACGGAGAATAATTAATCTTTCTCGTTGTAACCGCCCTGCACGATCGTAAGAACAACTTTCGACGAAATGTGGAATTTCGTCCGCTGGCTGGTTAAACGCTCTTAATGTAAAATTTAATATCTGAATAGCTGTTCATTATCAGCCACGAAATTCTGTATCTTTTGTGGATACGGAAACGATTCCACACGTAATCGACTATCAAATTTGTGTGATTTTTCTATGGCTGTTAATTGCTTTTTCTGTGGATGACGTTGGCCGATGTCATGTTGGCTGATTTCATCTGTCGCACATTTTAGTTTAGATCGTTTCAAACACGAATTACTACAATTATACATGATTATTTATTCATTTATGTAATGTACGTTTTAAGTTGTGTACTGTGCTGATATGCAGGTAAAAGTTAACTATGATGCCTGCGCAATTGTCGGCGGTCTACGCCCTAATTAGAGTAGTTTGCATACAAAAATAATTTGTTCATTTCGTTGATTTTTTGAAGATGTGCATGTTTTTGTTAATAATATAATTTGAATACGGAAAGAATTCGTTCATTTAGTTTAACATTCGTTTGGTTTATTCGTTAATTATTCGTTCATTTAGTTTATTTGTTAATTGGTAAACGATATCGGCGACACCCGGAAGCGCAGTCCCGCCTACTGAAAAATGCAGATAACACATCTACTTATATTTCAATATCTTTGGTCATTATAAAATAATTAAGAAAACTGATTCCGAACTCCATATAATAGAGTGTTGACTGTTTCAATTAGTGTCTCATGAAATCAATAGATTCAAACATATTTGATCAATTCATTACAATATTACTATTAATATTTTTATTTATTTTATTTTATTTTTTATTATTATTGTACAACAGAATAATTCCAATTACAGTACAATTTAGTTACCCTATCAGCATTTAGGCAAGTGACTCTTCAATAATGTTTTTAAGGCATATAAAGAACAGTCACTTACATCCAAATGGTTTGCAATTTCATTTAACAGCACCACTCCCCTCGTCATGCTATGCTTTGCCAAGACGTCTGTTCTGCCGTTCGGTACTTTAAATAAGTCATGATGTCGATTTCGGCTGTAGTGGTCTGGTACATATAAATCATAGCATCCCAAGAGAAATGGGCTATTGATGAAATTGTTCCAAATTTTGAAAGACAGAATAGCAAGACTTGCTTTCCTTCTAATTTCTAGGCTCACAGAATCAGTTTCCTCAAGTAAGTCAATATGGTGCATGAACCTTGGATAGGTTCCATGCTTCCGCATATAAACATACCTGAGGAATTTCTTCTGGATTTGCTCTAACATATCAATGTACTTCTGGTGGTACGGTGTCCAAACATCACTCGCGTACTCCAGTTTGCTTCTCAGTATGCCATCGAATAACGCTAGCATAGCTTCTTGGTTATCAAATTGCTTACAAGTCCTGATGATGAATCCAAGAAGTTTGTAGCAAGACTGAGTGAGCTGCGATATATGGCAAGAGAATGTCAGTTCGGGATCAAAGACGACACCGAGATCTTTCACGGATTTTACACGTATATTATATTATATATGCATATTATATTTTATATGCATATTATCTCAGTCTCACATATTCGCTGCATAATGTATCAACGCATTGTGAGTGCACCGGTGCTTTAAAGGTAAGTGCGCCTTTGGTTAATGCATTATGCATAATTGGGGTCATCATTCCACACACTCTCCCAGCCTCCATTCGATGGACCATCTAATTTAATCGTTTAATTAACTAGGAATCGATCTTGTGACTCCAGACTTGAACCGCCTCATGGGAATAGCATCTTAATGTGTGCTCTGGTAGATATGAAATGTATTGCCTAAGGTCAGAGGTTGGGTGATTGGAGGCGAGAGTAGCGTGTTCGTGATGAACCGTTATAGCCGAGTCATTGTTCTGATCGAGTTCAATGAATAATTCTTATTTTCTGATATTGCGAGGATAAACGATATTTAAAAAAAAGTATTCAGTACGTACAGAAACCATAATACACGAAATTTTATTGACAGTCCAAAGTAAAAAGATTGTCTCACAATCATTATTAATATCTATATAAAGGTATATGTATATGTAAAGGTAAATATTTCTCTATTGAATCCACGCTCAAAACACACTTTAAAAAATTAAAACAAATTGTACTAGGTATATTACAGTTACTAATAAGTAATTCAGTAACCGGAATTGTAAAATATTGCATTTTAATGGTTATTTTGTTATCTTTAAAAACACGAAATGTCATTTCTCAAGGAACGCCATGTTGTTAATTACGACGGCAAACGTCTCGCGTGATTTTTCGTGTTTATGAAACAAAATAATGATTAATACGCATTATTTTATCGTTTCCGAAGATTGCAATTCGTACTTATTGTTGAACTTACAGAAAGTGATTTTTTAAAATGCGTATTTCATTGTCGTAATAAACATGGCGGTCCTTAAAAATGACATTTCGCGTTTTTAAAATCTCTCGTTTTCTCCTTCCTTCAATTCTTCATTCCTTCCTCTCCTCAAAAAGACCCTCCACACAGTATCTCAGATGACATAGGCCCTGAGGGAACTTATTTTCCTCAGGGCCTCCTGTGTGGAGTTAATGTACACAAAATAGTATTTTTAAGAAACGGGAGGAGTGGAAATTCTAAGAAGGAAAATGTATGAGGGGTGGGTAGGAATCTGTGGGCCAGTGTACCCAGGAGTGACGGACGTATGAACTCATCCCTCAAACTGCGGTGCGTTGGGATAGGTCGAGACAGCCCGGCTGAAGAGGTCAAAAGGCCTCCTTCCACCGCCTTCCTCTCTCGACCTGGCCCAGTACGCATAAAATCCGCCACCAAGACCGTCCTTGGCAAACCCCACCCCATGAACCCGGGGTCCCCTGCTAAGTCACCAAACGTAGCGAACCACTTGGGATAACTTATGGTAGAGGTGTTTTTTTATTTTTTTTTTTTTTTTATTACATACAATTTTTGAAAATACACTTTTATGTTTTTTTCTTGATTACCATACTAGGCTAATGCCCGTGTTAAGATAATCAGTGTTGATTATCCAATAAATGGATCCCGGGGCGACGCGTGGCGGTACCCATATCCGCCTCCCAAAATTGAAAAAATTTAGAGCCGTGTTTTTGGGACATTCATCCCATAGAAAGACCTTTAAGAGGGTATTACCAGAGAAAACCAGAAATATGTCATTTTTAAATCAGATTTTAGACGTATTGACTCATTTCCACAAAAAATTATAAATGGATTTCAGAAGATTGTTCTTTTACCTAGCATTCGCATGTTTTAAATTATACCACACCCATTTTAAATCATATAATCATTCAATAAAATAAATCAATATATTATCTGAGTATCGCATGTTTTAGAATTTTAATTTTAGTTTAAATAAAATCATTAAAAAATATATTATAAGTACATGTGTTTCTTGACGAAAATTGGTCCTTGTGTGTATTTATTTGCGCACTTACAAACTAATATATTTCAGATTTTTTTAACATTCTTATTTAACTTAGACATTATTGAAAAATGATAAATACTTATAATCAAAAAATAATTACAAAAAGTACCTACATTATTTTAATAGTTTTATCATCACGCCTTTCAGCATTTTTGGGTGTAGGTATAAATTAAAGCAAATTTGGAATGAAATAAAATCGACATTGAAAAATAATTTTAAAAAGCTGGTACGGAGAATAAATAATCTTTCTTATTGTAACCACCCTGCACGATCGTAAGAATAACTTTCGACGAAATGTGGATTTTCGGCCGCTGGCTGGTTAAACGCTCTTAAAATATAAATCTACATTAATTATTTGAGAAATAGTTTTGCTTAGATTAAATGGTCAAGTACCTGTGTCAAAAATTTAATTCAGGTCTTATCAAGGGTTGTAATAACAGATATTTGAGATGATAGGCCTATGTTTCTGAATAACGCAAAGATTTTTTATTGAAATAAAGTTGCTTAGCGTTCTTTTGCATATACAATATGTTATCCAAATGCAGCTTTTTTTTCCTTCAGCTTAATGCACACAAAACATATTAATATATTTTTTTAAAATATGAAAATATTTGTACGGGTATGAAAACATTGACTAAAAGCTTTTTGGCCGGAAAATGTCAATGGTTACCCATCAATCAATAAAGCCACATCAATGGTGGAACTCTATTGAATATCTGCATATTGAACAAAGCTTTTATTTTTACATGTAGTGCCTATGTCTATAGGTATATTGATGCATCATTTTGATGTTGAATACATTTCATTGAAGAAGAAGATAAAACTGATAAATCAGAACGAAAATATGAAAAAGAAAAAGGTAACGGTCGCAACTGGGACTCGAACCCAGGATCTCTCGTCTTACATGGACAAGCGCCACGAACCAGCCATTAATACCTCTTATTTATATATTAAACTAGCTTTTTCCCGCGGCTCTGCTCGCATGGTGTAAGGGAGGTTCCCACTCCGCCTCCTCCACCTCCCCCCTCCACCCTTCCCCCTCCCCTCACCATCTCTCCCTCCCTCCCGCTTTCCATACATTCAGTTTTCAAACCTCGCTTGCCACCAATAGCAATTTTTTATACAAATTTCATAAAGCCAGAGCTCATCGTAAGTTTTATAAAAACCTTGTCCTGACAATAACGAACACACAAAAAAAAATAATTATCCAATTTGGTGCATTCGTTCGAAAGTTATGAGCTTAGCAACACCTTCAGCGATTCATTTTTATATATAAGATTGAAGGATGTGACCTTAAAAGTGATTATATCAAGAGTTACTCTAATGAAATTAAATATTCATATATACTTTTAGCAAAGATCCAAGACAAAAATCACAATTTCAATTCTTTAGAAAGTTGTAATAATTTAAAAAAGTAACAGCCAAATTTACGAGATTTACAAAAATGACTTAAAAATAAAAGGTCCCAATGGTTGAGTTTTTTAATGCGCATTTCCCGGTTAGACGAGAGATCTTGGGTTGTGACCGTTACTTTTAAATTTTTCGTTGTCTTGTTCTTTTTCATATTTTCGTTTAGATTTATTAGTATTATCTTCTTCTTCACTAATATATTACATTGATGGGTACAACCTTCAAAAATTATTCTAATAAAAATTGATATATTTCATGCATATTCTTACCTTTTACATCGCTGTAATCTTTTCCACGTAAATTTACCCAACACGAATGAACAATTCAAATTGAAAAAAACCATACGTGGATTTCGGCGGTGACTTTATACTTCAAGGCTTAACTATAATACGTACAAATAATAATATACGACACTTCTACGTGACGGAATCCCAGGATGTGCAAACTAAACATAGGATAATCTACGTTTCTCTCTTACCTACGTGGTGGTATTACATTCAACTCACATAGAGTCATAATATAACCTACCAACAAGCTTTTCTGCTTGTTGCGCCCGAAGGTTTATGTATTCTTCTTTATAGTTGGTTTATTTAAGTACGTGTTTCTACGTTCTCGAGGGATCACATTTTATTTTTAAAAAGATTTCGAAAGCTTTAAATTTATGAGTCGCATGACGTAAATAGATTTGTTTTTAGTTTATTTTGTTTATTGTTTTTTACATGGTTTTATTGTTTACATTTGAATTTTTAACCTCACTAGAACAAGCCTGTTTTCAGTAAAATAATTTTATAACTTAATAAAATGACACAAAATAAAATATTGAGAGAACAATCTTTCTTATAAATAATGGGTGCCCACTAAGTTGAAGGAAACTAATAATACATTATTTTGAAGTAAAGAAGTAAGTGACCAAGTTTTGATATTGGATTTTAAATAATAATTTTGTTCTGAAAAGCTCTTAATTATAAGTGGAGCCTAATACAAAATAATTTCTTAATTAGCCTAATAAAAAAGAAGATTTAGTTTGAATTGCTACAAAGTTCAGACCATAGCCAATTCTAGTAGTACGAATTTGTTGTGTTCTTATTGTGTATTATTTAAAAATCTGCAAAGCGTTTGTGGGTTACATAGCTGTTTTACATTCATGACATTACATTCCTTTATTAGGTAAACAAGTTGGATATCTATTTTTTTTTCTTGAACATAACTTTAAGAATCAGTTTTTGGACAATGTTAAGTAGTTCTATATTAGTTTTTAGGCAGGATCCCCAGCACACCATATTATAAGAAAGTAAAGACTGAATTATTGCAAAATAACTATTATTTTTTTTATTGTCTAGTAAATGTCTGAGAACTTTGAAAATATAGGTAAGCCTCCTATTTACCAAAATTTCTACATGATCATTCCATCTCAAAAATCTATATTTTTTTACACCTAGGTATGTGATGGCGTCTACATTCTCTAAGAGGTTGCAGTTACATGTTTGCAAACAATTGTGATAATCAAGTTATGAGTGGTAGAAGGCTATATGAATTGCTAGAAGTGATATATTTGTATAATACTATTTACACCTCTTAAACCTCTATCACATATGTCAAAGACTTCATCACAAGTTTTACCCCCCATAATAAGGCAGTGTCATTACAAAACTAATAATGTTACCAGGAACATTCAGACTGCATAAATCGTTTATACAAATTAGAAACAATGTTGACCCAAGCACACTACCTTGTGGAACTCCAAAGAAGATTGAATTACTTTTACTTAATATTTTATTTATCTATACTCGATGTGTTCCATCACTAAGATAATATCTTAACCAACCCATTGCTGTATTATTAATACCTAAAGATAATATTTTTAAGGAGCGATTTGTGGAAAACAGCATTAAAAGCCTTTGATATGTCCAAAACCACCGATATGTTGCCAAAGTCCAGCATCCATTTATGTGTACAATTTGAAAAACGTTGTTTTATATTAATCATTGCGGCTTGTCCGCTTGACTAGTCTTCATACGTGATCCTACGCCACAAGGGACTAGAGGTCGCCTCTCTAGACTGGATCTCAAGATTGAGTCTGTATTTTGATCCGAGTCGGTATTGAGAATGATACAGTATTGAGATCGAGTCTGTTGTTAGATGTTGTCTGTTTTGGGATTCAGTTTGCATTAATTTAGTGTCTGTATTTAGATCGAGTTTGTAATAGATCGCGTCTGAGTTGAGATTGATAATGTTTATTATAATATTTATGAATGATATTAAGATTTAAATCAAGACAGTTTTGAAACCGTTTTAATTGAGAGTGGGTCTCTGAGATTGAGTCAGAATTAAAATCGAGTCTGAATATAAATTGATCTAATATTTAGAATAAGTCTGTATTTAGACTGCTTCGGTGTGTATTCAACTTTAGAATATGAGTATATTTAGATCCATAGTGAGATCGAGTCAATATTGAGATCGAGTCTATTTTGAGATCTACTCGTAGTTTACATTGATATCGCTTCTATATTGAGATCGAGTTTATATTGAGAGCAAGTCAATATTGAAATCGGGTCTATATTGCGATCGAGTCTATTTTGAGATCTAGTCTGGATTGATATCGATTCTATTTTGGGATCGAGTTTTTATACAGATTAAGTCAATATTGATATCGGGTTTATGTTGAGATCGAGTCCATATTGATATTGCTTCAATATTGATATCAAGTTTATATAAGTCGTGTTTATATTAAGATCGAGTATACATCCAGATCGCATCTACATTGAGATCGAGTCTGTGTTGAAATCAAGTAAATATTTAGATCGAGTCTATGTTGAGATCGAGTCTTTATTGAGATCGAGTCAGTAAGATCTAGTTATTTCTCATTGTCTAACTGATCTTCACCTCGCAGGAAATTAAACCGTTGTAGAAGACACCTCGACATTATTATCCCATCGCAACAATCTCCGGTGATCATCGATTGGTTATTATATGGGGAGGGTAGTTCAACGTCTTTTGCCTGCATACGGTTGGCCGTGATATGAGAAGAATAGGGTAGTTTACGAGAAGATATCAAAACTTTAACTGGAACACCCGGTAACACACCTTTCTCCACAGTTTTCTCGTTTCACAGAATGCCTGAACTTTGTACTGTGATTATTTATTTTTGGATGTACATACATACACAAACACATTGTAATATTTTTGAGTTAGGTCAGTTTTAGTCCTCTCACTGTAGTATTAGTGTACTTGTTGCGTTATTTTAAATTGTGCGTTTGTAAGAAATAGTTTATTTTGTTGATGAAATGGCTGCATTGTATTTCTAAAGTTATGGATTATACATTTTTATAGGGTCCAAGAAATGTATTATTTGAATTTGTTTTAAAACGGTTCTTTAATTCGGAGTTCGGATTAAATCTTGGTTAGTCCAATTTAAGTTGTCTATGGATTGAAATTTTACATTTTGTTGTAATTAATTTAATTTATAAAATTAAACAAAGTAATAAAGAATATAAAATAAATGGTTTCACTTAATAGACGCGTCATCATTTATATTTTGTCACTCTTTATATGTATGCGTAAACACACATTGGATTATTGAAGTGAAACTTCTATAGCCCCGTTGTGATTTGGAATTCGGATGAAACGGAAATGACGTTTAACAGTACCTGCAAAGCATCAAACTCCTATCAAGACTCCTATTGGTTGATATATAAAATGGAAATGACGCTAGGTCTGCGCTCATTGTCCGTTTTGATTATGACCTCACTTTTCAAGGTTCCTTTGTTCTTCATTGGTTGAGATTGTTTTGGTAAAGTTTCGCTTCTACAGCGTGATAACTGCACTCGTGTATTCGGATGGTGCACATGTTAAGCGAAACCGGTCGGTCTTCATGAAGTTCGTAGATATAAATAAAGTTATTATTTCAGTTTATGTCAAACCACAAAGTGACTGCTTAAACAAAATAAAAAAAAATAATTTGAAACGTTGTTTGAAATGGTTTTAGCCGTTTTCGGTGAACGGATTTCAATATCCAGATACTTCTCTAATCCCTACCTCTCTCCCCATCTCATTTCCTTCCCAACCACTATTCAGAATAGCCGTGTTTGGTGACCAGATATTAATAGTCCGGTACTTCCCCACCTTCCTCTTCTCCATCTGCTTCCCCTCCCAACTAACTCCAGCCTAACTACATACCTCGAGTGGAGATGCCGTAGTCTCACTGTCTCCAAAATACCGGAAAAAACCCCTAGACCATACAGAAACGGGCGATCCGTTTGATAGATTCCACTGTCTTAACAAACGGATTGCAATCTTTCGAGTACAGGGGTCAGGTGAGAATGCTGTCCCTGTTCTACTGGTATTTCAATGGAAAATGCTCTGAGGAACTAGCATCATTGATTCCTTCGGCACCGTCTAGAAACATGCTAAACACAACATTTGTATACAGTTGACATCGGTCACATGAGAACGGGTCGTTTCTGCGACTCGTTTTTGAGTTCAACAGCTCGGCTGTGGAACGATTTTCTGGCTGTGCTTCACAGAGGTCTCTCACGGGTCTCTTCAAGACCAAGGTTCACTCTTCCTTTTCCACAAAAAAATTTCTCCACACAGCATCACCATGTAGAAAATTTTTCAAAAGTTCTTGAGTTCAACAGCTCGGCTATGGAACGATTTTCTGGCTTCTGTATTTCTCCCTCCTTCCTTTCCAAAAAAAATTTCTCCTCGCATCCCCAAAAATGACGTAGGCTGAGAGGGAATTTTCCTGAAGGCATCCTATGTGGAGTGTGGAGAAAACACAGTTGAAAGCAGCAGGGACTCTGGTTTTATAATTTGTTTTGCAATTCGTATTTTAAAGTTAAAAGGACATTTCTCATTGGTTATACTGAAAATGAGATAATTATATTTTACCAGCGTCCAGGCTTAATATGAGAAGGGTTGAATAATAACTACATATACCTTAAAGTTTTCGTTGAAACCCGCCAACACGCCTTGTAAATAGCAATCTCGCTTTATCCACCTTTGATATTCATAAGTTCATTCTAAGAATCCGTCGGAACTAAAAGGTTACATATTATAAATAAATTCGATTTCTAAGTTCACAATTCCTATTTCAGATAAATAATGTATAAATTATGCTAATCTGTAACCTTACCCGCAATTTAAATTGTTTTTACTTACCTAATTGTTTGAATAACAAATGATTAGGCAATTCGTTTATTCGAGGCAATTCGGCAATTCTTGACCATAATTTTTGAGGTGAGAACGCCGCGTGCATAATTAAGTACTTTTGCTATATTTTCCGCAATTTATTCCACACTAGAAGCAGTTTCCATTTTGAAAAATACAATTAAATAATTATTTTTAATAAAAAAACTTTCTTTTTATAATTATAATTAAAAAACTTTGTTTTTACCACAATAAACTTTATTAAAAAGTCGACATGTTTCAAGAACGATGTTCTCTTCATCAGGACACATAATGTACTAAAAAAATGATCGAACATAGAAAGACAGGCGTGGGTAGAAATGGAAGTAGTGGGGGAGGAGAGGGGTGGAAAGGGGAGGTGCTTAGAAGATCAACAAGGGGGAGGGGGGGGGGAGAGGTGGAAAGGGGGGTGCTTAGAAGAACAAAGACAAAAATTACAATGGAAATATGTTTAAGATAGGGTTATTCACAAAATTAATTTGATAAAACCACTAACGTTAGTGTGTAAAATTTTAAAACCAGTATTTATATCAAATGAATGGTTAAATTCAATTAGATGGTTGGCAAATTCCGAATAATTATTGCTATTTAGATATCTCAAATGTTCCTTAATCCTCGTTTCAAAATTTCTGCAAGTTTTACCTACGTAAAAATGATTGCAGTCATTACAATTCAATTGGTAAACTCCGAATTTTTTCATTTTTTGGTCTTTGTCCTTGTTATTTAAAATATAGTTTTTTAATTTATTATTCAAATTTTTTAAAATTTTTTTTAAATTTTACACACTAACGTTAGTGGTTTTCACTTAGATCTTTTAGAAATTAGGAAAAATGTCAATAGAAATTTAAATATTATTAACAATCAAATTAATTTTGTGAATAACCCTATCTTAAACATATTTCCATTGTAATTTTTGTCTTTGTTCTTCTAAGCACCCCCCTTTCCACCTCTTCTCCCCCCCCCCCTCCCCCTTGTTGATCTTCTAAGCACCTCCCCTTTCCACCCCTCTCCACCCCCACTACTTCCATTTCTACCCACGCCTGTCTTTCTATATTCGATCATTTTTTTAGTACATTATGTGTCCTGATGAAGAGAACATCGTTCTTGAAACATGTCGACTTTTTAATAAAGTTTATTGTGGTAAAAACAAAGTTTTTTAATTATTACATTAATAAAATGGTGCCACAAAGTGAATTTGCCAAATTTGAAGAAATTATTTTTAACTTTTTAATTGCTGGAGGAAAACAATGATTTTATTTATTTTGTTTTTATTATATGTATTTACTCTTTTTTTGGCCAATGGGGCTTTTACATTTACTACATAGTGTGTAGTCTTTTTTACAAAAGGATTAGTAATGAACAGATAGGTTAATAATAGTAAAATGATATCAACAACAAACAGAAATTATCAAAATTAATACGTTGACATTATTCTTTTCTCATTGTATTATATTTTCTTCATTGTTTGTTACTCAACTTATAAATTATAATGTAAAAGCCCATCAGGGCGTGTAATAAATAAATAAATAATTTTTTTAAAGTATGTTTTAAACACAGAAATTGTTACATTAAAAATGTCGATGTTTTTTCTATATTTATTTGCTAAACTATTTAAGCGAGAAATTGGCGAATTTGACACATAATTTGTTCGTGAAAGGTGGCATTGAAATGAGTCCTTATACCTTGTGAGTCGAGTAGGTACTCTTAAATTGACTATACTCAAGACTTCGCAACGGTCGAGCTCCGAATTTATGTATGACGCGCATGAATATGTTTTTCGTGACAGAAGCCCTCTTTACCTTTAGACTACCACCGGATTAGTAGCTTAAATATAATACTGATAAACTCGAAGTCTACATTTATTGCTCCGGTACCGAAAACGATGCATATAACATTGTCTCGGCTACACTAATATAGTAGCGACAAAACATTTTTGGCCTATATTACAATAATTAAAACATTTTTTATCCATAGTTCTAATCAAACGCTTTAGGTTTCACGTGGTTATTTTACTTTGTTTTATAGTGCTTACATTATGTTAAATATTGAATTTATAAAAAGTTTTACTTGTCTGTAAATTGTGAATTCCAAAAGAGACTGAAAAAAACGTGAAAAATAAAGTATAAAAGTTAACTCTTGTAAAGTAGGCAACAAGTTCGCAGATTGCCTGTATGCGGAGATCGGGTCAAAGTTTCCTGTAAGGAAAATGTTAGACGTGAAGTTTTTCATAAACAACGTGTTATGCTAATAATCTTGTCCAATTTTTCTTAAATGCCTTTTAAGAATTTGTGAAAAAAAAATGTTTGGATTGTAAGAGCTTTCATTTAACCTATGTGATCGAAAAACAATAAAAAACAAGCGTCTTTTTAAAGGTTAAACGTTTTGTTTATGATATATACCGAATGTTTTAAAATAATTTGGAATGATGCGTTATATTTAACGTTAACCTCACTCAAATAAAAAGAGTGTCTGATTTAAAAAAAAATCATATTTTAACATTTTGTTTATGAAAATCACCCTCCGAAGTTACGCACGGGTAATGCGTAAACGGGTTATTTTCTCATATATTCACGTTTTTTTATGTATTTACCTTATATCATTGTTTGCGGATATCCCCGCAATTGAATAATACCCACATTACTCAAGTGTGATTTTTTTTAATCCAACACCCAAAGAACATAATATTTTTTCTACAAACGCAACACACTTCTTTTGTGGCACCATTGTAATTCAAAATTAATAAAATAATTTAATTTAAATTAATAAAATGATCCCACTAGTAAGTAAATTCTACTAAAGTGTGTTTTATTCAACGTTTAAGGAAAAAATGAATATTTTACTAACACATCTACACTACAAGGACAAACAACACAAATCTACAAATTTAAATACTTATTTTAGCCTGAAAAATAATATATTACATGAGAGAAAATTATGCAATGCCCTTCTAAATAAAATTTAAAATACCGTAGAGATGATACCGTTGACGGCCGGCGTGGTCGAGCGGTAAGGCTCTTGATTCGCAATCCGAAGTCGCGGGTTTGAATCCCGGCGTGGGCAAATAAATTTTATTTGTGTTATTTCACAATTAATTCATTAAAAATAATATATACTCGTACCTAGAATATTTGCGGCACGTTCCAGAGTGGAAGATTCTCTCAGTATCGTCCTGGTGTAAGACCACCATTCAGAATTGAAACGATGATTAAAATGGCTTTAGCCGTGTTTGGTGACCAGATCTGAATAGCCAGGTGCTTCCTCACCTTCCTCTCCCTCATCTCCTTCCCCTCCCTACTACCTCAAACCTCACAACATACCCTAATTGGGGATGCAATAATGTCACTGGCTCCAGACGGGAGCAGCTGGGACTCTTGTGACGTATTCATTTAAAAAAATATATAAGCCGGTTTAAAAAAAAATACAATATCTAAGTAAACATAACAGTATCAGTTTAAAACTAAGACAGAGAATGTTATGTGTGGTCGGTCTTGCTGTCTGGATGTGAAACATGAAAGACCTTGAAAGTAAATACCATGAACAGGTTAGAGGCTTTTGAAATGTGGCTTCACCGGAGAATAGAATTCTCAAGGTCCCATTGACCGACATGATCACCAAGACAGAAATTCTCAGGCGGGCTAGAGCAGATAGAGAACTGCTTACATTAATAAAAATCAGGAAAATTTCATATCTGGATCATATACTTCGGGGGGAGAAGTATCACTTGCTCCATTTAATATTGAGAGGCAAGATAGTGGGTCTGGTAGAAGACAAATGTCTTGGCCGCGAAACGTACGAGAGTGGACCGGCATTAGAAGGGTGGAGGAGCTCTACCGGGCAGCGCAAGACAGAAAGACATTTTCAAGAGTGATCGCCAACGTCGGGGGAACTGATAGGGCACACTAAGAAGAAGAAGAAGTAAACGTGAATATGAAGAAGTTATGAAAAAATATATACATGTAACCACCATAAGGCATTAACAAAACTGTCTCAACAACCTACAGTCCGCCTTTAAACAGAAATCATTAGTGAGAAAATTTGCGTATTTGACAATTCTAGTTATTTATTTTTTATTTTTTTTATTTATTAATTTTATTTTAGTAATTTGTACATTTAAGTTTACAAATTTCTAATTAATTATAATATTTCATATTGCAAACTAAATTTTATGTAGCTCCTACAATACGTCTTGAACTTTCCAATTGGTGTGGACTTCAAAGTCTCTGGTAGCTTGTTATACAACTTCATCCCCTTCTTTGCATGTTCTTGTGTTATGTCTGTGAATGTCCTTGTTGAATACAATTTTATTTGAAAAGTATTTTGGTAAAATGTTGTTAATTATTTTATGTATAAATATCATCGTATTCAAGGTCAGTATCTGTTTCACGGTTAGCCAATTCAGTTCCTTTAACATTTTGTTTACTTTTGAAAATCTATTCCGCCGTAATATTATTCTCATTGCCCTGTTTTGGAGAATTTGAAACTTATTTTGTTCTCGTTCGTTACATAGGAAAAGGATAGTTGAGCAATAGTTAAAATGTGGAGCAATAATCGAATTGTAGATAGTGATTGCAGTTTTACTAGATAGTTTTGGCCGAATTCTTCCCAAAAATATATTTTTTTCTCAATTTTCTTTTGTGTATATTCAGCATGCTTGTTGAATGTTAGTTTGGAGTCTAATATAACTCCTAAATATTTCATTTCAGTAACATTTTCAATAATTTCACCATCAATTTTAATTTTGCTTTCACTGGATGTCTTCTTGTATCCGATCACCATACATTTTGTTTTTTTTTTGTATTTAATTTAAGCTTATTAACTTTTAGCCATCTTGATACATTGTTTAGCTCATTATTTAAAATATTTATTAGTTCTTCATAGTTATCTCCATCTTATTCGTTATGTAGTATCTTCTTCGGTAATGGCAACCTTGTTATTATTAATAACTTATTTAATATTTAGATAGTAATGGTACTTCTGACATTGATTTAACAGTGGTTAGTGTACCTACTTTTTGATTAGGCTTAAGGTTCCTGGTTCTATTCTTAGCAAAACTCAAGTTCGTATCTTAAATTGGACTGGAAAGCGCCCACCCTGTTCGATTACAAACTTCATAATTATTATGTCTGGATTAGGGCTTCGGGGGGTTAGTAATAATAAACAAGGTAGGTGGGATGAAAATGTTAGATAATCTTTTATAATTTATAGTGTTTCAACAAAAATACGAAGGGAAAAGGGCATGGAAGCGGGTTTTGAAGGAGCCAGTCGAAAAGTGTGTAATATCCACATCAGGGCAGATATGGTCACTATAACGCTGAACCAAAATTTGGTTAAAGAAAGAGAAAGCAAACATAAAAAAACGTGTTTATTGTTCTAATAAAAATCTACATATTAGTACAAAAAAAATTACGTACATATATATCTATACCCATTCGGATAAAGGAAGGCCTGTGCCTGTGTTGCTAAAGTACATAATATCCCATCGAAGAAGAAGAAAACAATAATAATCTAAACGAAAATACGAAAGAGAGCAAGACACAGATAAACAGAAAACGGCAATGGTCACAACTGGGACTCGAACCCAGACCTCTCGTCTAACCTAGACGTGCGCGTTAACTAATTTCTCTATTGCCACCATCTGTCAAACCGTCATATTTGTCAATCTCGTTTTTCAAATTTTAGAATTAACTGTATTATCTTCCACTAATTCTTTTTCCATATATGACGATTTGACAGAAGGTGGCAAAGCAAAATTGGTTAACGCCCACGTCCCTGTTAGACGAGAGGTCTGGGTTCGAGTCCCAGCTGCGACCATTGTGTTTTTCTGTGTCTTGTTCTCTCTCATATTTTCGTTAAGATTTTATTATTGTTATCTTTTTCTTCGATTATATATTACTTTGATGGGAATAACCTTCAAAAGTTATAAAAAGAGAGTGTTTCTTATAACAAATTACATACCTAATATCCAATTTATAAGTGTGCGGCCCGCAGTGATACCTCACATTATGTGGTCCTTGACCAGAAAAGTGTGATGTGATAACCGCTGTTACAGTAAATTGGACAACACATTTTTGTAAATTTTACCCACACAAGCTTGTTTTTTTTTATCAAAATAAAATTGTCCTGCCATCTAAATAAAGCATAGTTGCTCTTAGTGTAAATTGTTGGAAAAAAATATTTGTTCGTGGGTTAAGATCATTAGGAGTCAGCTTTGTTCCGTCAGGAAGGATCCTCGCTGAAACCGGAAGTTTTATCAAATTAATGGCATTCTTTCCCCGAAGGGTCTCTGGTAAGTCCTTGTCAACATGCGGATGGGGTGCTAATGGGGCTGACTTTATTAATATGTAAAACACACCACGTGGGTCCCTCCTTGCCTCTTTTATTCCCTTGTGTTCACCGTGCATACTTCATAGGTCATCAATCATTGTTTCTGTTTGGCGAGGGTGGTCCTGAGTTGTATCAGTGACGTGAATAAGTATGACATTAAATTTATTAGTGTTATTTTTGTAAGGAATTTCAATGACATTATGTTTTCTTATAGATCAGCAAACATCTGTTACGAATAGGTACGATGTATATTTTTGCCTCTCTCCTGGCGTTCCCTCTTATCAAAGGTTAGTTAACAACATAGAAATATTTTTTCAGCAGAACTGCGTTCGTAGCAGTTGTTTCAAAGACATGAATAGCGGTGTCTTGAATTCTGCACAAGCCTTCTAAAATAGAGAGAGCCAGTGAGCCTATGGCATTCCCAATTGGGGTAAAATATGAGGCTGAAGGTAGTGGAGAGGGGAAAGAGATGGAGAAAAGGGAGGTTGCGAACTACTAGATATTCAGATCTGGTCACTGAACACAGTTCATGCCATTTCAAAGAACGCGCAAATTCTGGAGGGTGGTCTCGCATTACGGATTTCTACCGATTCATAGCATTTTTCTCTTGCACATTCTAAGTTTTTAAGATCCTAAAAAAACATATGTAGTTTTTTATTATATGAATTTCCCTACGCTCCGAAAATTATTAAAAATTCATTTTGTCTTGTTATGTACACGTTTTAGGTGTGAAAAAAACTACAGTGTGTAACAGTTTGAAATTATAATGCACACGTAATCACTCGATGAAGTAAGCACCCAATAATTAAGTTGGTTGCTACGTATCAATTCAAATTGAAATTTGAATTGATACGTAGCAACTAGTCCTAATTGAAAATTTTCTTTGAACGAATCGAATCCTGCATTTCTTTTGTTGCCCAAAACATACTACGAACAATAGAATCTTTCTTCGGGCAGTTCCAAGTAGGCAGCCAGAGGGTCCGGAAGTTTGTTTCAACGTGAGAAGGCACATAGTTTAGTGAGATCACCATTACCTGTGAGCTAAACTTCGGTTAGTTTTAAGTTTATTGATTTACCACTTGATATTTTGTTCTATTTGAACTGGCGCCCTTATAGTAATTTTAACATCTTGAGATCATTTTTAAAACACAACAAGATATCGATTCATTAATTAGTTTTTTTAACTATTTTATTTCTTTTTCTAAAGGCTAAACACGACCCTGAAGTATTAGAATATTATTTTGTTAGAGTCTCATGTTCTGATTTTATTATTTAATTGTTGCCACAACTCTTTTATTTATAGCTAATGTTTTATTAAGTATTGTACTTATTAATTTACGCAGTATTATATATATTTTTACCAGCATTACATTGACGCCCAAGTGTGGTGTATGTTTGTAAAGCATCACATTGGCGTCCACCGTGGTTAATTTTTATTTACTAAGCTTTACATTTATTTATTTATCATTACATTGGCGCCCAACGTGGGGTGTATATTACTCAGCTTTACATTGGCGTCCACCGTGGTTAATTTTTATTTACTAAGCTTTACATTTATTTATTTATCATTACATTGGCGCCCAACGTGGGGTGTATATTACTCAGCTTTACATTGGCGTCCATCGTGGTTAATTTTTTTTTTATTTAATAAGCTTTACTTTTATTTGTAAAGCATTACAAGTGTATATCTATAAATGCAACTTGGGCATTTGTCGAAAGATTTTTTCACTCTTTTGAGCGAGTCGTGTTTTATTAAACACTTTCACAATTTTCGCTTAATTGTTACAGTTTTTTAATACTTTATTGTTCCCTCTAACATTCGTATTTAGGTACATATCTCGCCCTTTCAAACTATATTCTTCTTCTTTTTGAACTGTTACTACGGAGCCTTAACCAGGGCGATGCTAATGGGCTTTTTTTACACGTTTTTTTTTTCATACCGATCGCCATTTTGAAAATACTGGGACTCACATAAAAAATCTTTACTTCATTGTTTACACTTTACATGACCATTTTTTGTCTAAGTACTTACAATTTCATACTTTCACATTAGAGAAGAATGAATATTTTGTGATGGTACTATTTCGTCAAAAAGGCAATATCTTCAACATAACTTCAATATCACAAATGATAATATCTGTAATTTGTCTTTGTCGTTGCCATAAACAAATGATCAAAATACGAGCGAAATTCACAATACTGAACTCTAATAACTGCACGTTCAAAATCTCTACATATTAAAAAATTAAAATTATTATAAGCAATAATTGTCAGCCTGAAACACTCATTTACATTGAAAAATCTTCCGAGAAAAGATACTTGCCGCCAACGGGACTTGAACCCGTGTCCTTCTGATTGCCGGTCGGATGCTCTGACCACTGAGCTATGGCGGCTTATCAAATACCCGCCAAATATTTCAATATATACTAGTGTTTCATTCAACAATTACTGCTTATTATATTTTTTCCACCTGAAAACAACCAACTTTATTTTTGCGAGAGAGACATTGTTAGTGTTAAATCCCTCGCTAGGTGTCGTCGAGACAAATTATGTCTGCATTTATTGGGGAAATACTTAAACTTGCCAAATATTAATTATTATTTTTTAATTTATAAACTAACGTTTAGACAAGATTTTTATGCATAGCACAAAGGGTAACAATTATTATAAGCAAAAATTGTCAGCCTGAAACACTCATTTACATTGAAAAATCTTCCGAGAAAAGATTTTTAATTAAGGTATTTAAGGTAAGGTAATTAAGGTATTTGATAAGCCGCCATAGCTCAGTGGTCAAGAGCAGCTGGCCGGCAATCAGAAGGACACGGGTTCAAGTCCCGTTGGCGGCAAGTATCTTTTCTCGGAAGATGTTTCAATGTAGATGAGTGTTTCAGGCTGATAATTATTGCTTATAATAATAGTTACCCGTTGTGCTATGCATAAAAATCTTGTCTAAACGTTAGTTTATAAATTAAAAAAATAATAATTAAAAAATTAAAGTCCTTCGCCGCGTCTAGGTCTGTCTGTATGTTTGTTCGCGATAAACTCAAAAACTACTAAACAGATTTTCATCCGGTTTTCACCAATAGATATAGTGATTCATGAGGAAGGTTTATGTATATATAAGTTGTGAAGGTTTTGTGTAAATTGGTTGAAATATGTATAATGGAGAATGTCTGTATGTGGTGGACGAGCGGGATGGCAAGCGGGAGGTGTGGATTTGATTTGTATGCAAAGAAGGTCACGGTCTACATTTGATTTCTTAAACTCTATGTAAAGCCCGGGCATCGCTGGGGATTTCAGCTAGTCAGTTATATGTTATTTTCAATTTGGGAGGCGGGAATGGGTACCGCCGCCCCGGGAACCTTTATTGGATAACCAACACCTCTGCCATAGGTCACCCCAAGTGGTTCGCTATGTTTGGTGATTTAGCAGGAGTGCCCGGGTTCATGGGGTGAGGTTTGTCTAGGTCTTGGAAGCGAATGACCAAGACACACTGAACCCCAGATTCCTACCCTCCCCTTAAACCTTTTTCCTTCCCAGAACTCTCCTCTCCTTCCTTTCCTTAAAAAAACCCTCCACACAGCATCCCCAAAGATGACATAGGCCCTGAGGGAAATTGTTTTACTCAGGGCCTCCTCTGTGGAGCTCACGTAAAAAAAAAAAAATATGTAACACATTGTGTTTGTAATACATTGTGTTTTGTATCAACATTTTTAAATAATATAAAACGAAATAAACTTGTTTTTCACGAAATTATGACGAGAGATATGTCAAAATAAAAAAAATATGACGAGAGATGTCAAATTATGTTTGCCATTTTAAACTGTACAAAAATCGATACCAAAATAGAACCTTTTTTCCTCCCGAGTCCATAGGACCAAAAAACGCATCGTTGGAAATGCGGATAAAAGTTGGTATGTAAAAGCTCAGGGAGAGTTCCGACGTCAGTCACTTTTAAATTGGATCGTTTTTCGGGGTTTAATACCACCAATACAGTCGATCCCGCTTCATTGATATACCCGCCAGTTTATCGGGACAGCCAAATATTTGTGCCAAAATCCAAGGAAAATAAACTATGTACTAATTAAAAGGTGTCTTAATAAAATGATTTTTGAGGATCGGGAAGTACGCGACGCGGATAAAGGGAGGGGATACGAGAGTTACGAGTTTCTTCGGCAGTAATTCGGTAGACTTTGGTAGACGCAAGATGTACTGTACGTATATTGAATATCGTACATATATGTCATATGATACATAAATATAAATATGACTATATTTCCTCATCGCCAAATTAAGTTTGGGTAACAGTTGAACTTAGTTCTATATGCAAACCCCGTATTACATAGAAGTACAGAATGTGAACTGAAAACTGAATACGTAGATCTCTGAGGCATATCTAAGCGCGGTAAAACCACTAACGACCGAATTACACTCGAGAAAATCGGAAAATACCGCCTCTGTAATTTTAATTTGAAATTCACATCAAACGTTGAATTAAAATATTGTAAATGCAAGGTCTGTTCGGCTATAGAACTGTAATATCACTTTTTCATTGACAGGTCAGTTTTAAAACAAATTTTTCAAAATATTTTACTACAGTTAAAACATTTTTTTTTTATTATAAGGGATGCTTTTTTTCTGATGTGACAATATTATCTTAAAAATCAAAACTAAATATTTAGTTATCGGACCATTGTTCGGTATGAGTAGACGCTCATTAGAGATTGAATTGATAAAAATATTATTTAATTATATGTATAAATAAACAAAAAATATACAAATCTTACAGTCTTCGGGTCAAAGGTTATCTTTAATTATTTGCGACAGAATTAATCATGCACGGTCTATTTTTAATGGTATAATATATTATGATAAACACAATATTTAAATTATGACTTTTGTTTTACATATTGGGCTATCTGAGGACCTGTATAAACACATGCCAAAAAATGAAGCCCCCTCCATAGGAAGTATGGAATGCATTGTTCTAGAATCATCGAAATCTTTCTTAATCTCTGTTTTTACAACGATAAATGTAATGATTTGTTATATACTGTCTCACTAGATCAATTACCATTAATGTTTTCGGTGTACAACCGGGGTTTATGCGGCCAATGACCTTGTTGACACAACGATATCCCTACTGTCCAAACTCAAGTCAGACGTATTCCCATAAATAATTTCTCCTGGACATAATAAATAACACGATAAAACAGCACTCATTTATTTCAATACTAGGGTAGTTCTCTGGTCTCGCACCCCTACCAAACTGGTGAAAAGATAAACATAAATCTAGTTGGGGGAGGAAAGTGAAAGAGATTGTCGGAAGATGTCGTTATGTTTGCAAAGTGAATGCTTGTGACGATTACTTCGAAATGATATTAACGACTTTGTGTTTTCAATGTGCAATGCATGACATATCTGTAATACATGGGGGAATAATAGTAGATATAATAAAGATTTTAAATCAATTAGTACCAGAGGCGGTTCGTGCTTTGAAGCTGGAGAGGCTGTGACTCTTCAAAAAAATAGATACGAAATGTGAAAAAACATACAAGATAGAAAGTATCCATACACATAACTATAATTTATCTTTAATTTCAATGTTACCAATATGTAAATTATACTAGTCTTAAAGTTATTTCAATTTAAATATTACGCATGAATATTTTCGTATTTCACTAGGACTTGTTGTCTTTATATTATGTAACTCATTACACCAGTGCGTACGTGGATTTCTGCTCGCCGCGCATAGCTAGCCAACGCAGTACAATAATATGCTAGTGAGGCAGAAATACGGCCCGCCCCCGAGAGCCGCCGATTTCACGTTGGCTGAGGGGAGTGGGGAAGTTGCATGGAATTGAAATGAATAGTAGACGTGGCGCGATCGCGCGTTGTTTAGTTTGAGGCGCGCCTCAAAGAACGGACACTTCCGAAGTAGAACCGATCATTTACTATTAGCTCTATCATTTTAAGTTTTGTTTGATTTTGTGATTATTTGTGGTATTACGCGGCTATTTTGATTAATTTAGTAGGGCGAATTTTCAGTTCACGGTCAGTCTTAGTTTTACATATTAATATTATAATTTGACGTAGGTAATACTTCCATTATTTTTTTTTCTAGATGTGTGTAGGTGTAGGCATATATAATGCTTACTTTAAAAAAATATGTGTGCCTCCCGCTTTTCAACCCCGCAAACCGCCACAGCAATCTGATTTCAAAATGCAAATCGTTAGGTCACCAGTCGCCATTAACCGAATTTTACCTAGTTCAAATTTACTGCTAAAGTTGACGAAATTTACCACAGATCAAAAAAATCAATAATTTCGAAGCTCTTGAAATAAAAAAGTCGTTTAAAATAAATAAAACAACCAACCAAAGCGCCCTTCAGGTGATTTTTCACAAAAACGGCGCTATACAAATTATCCAATTATTATTATTAATAATTTACTAAATAAATAATTTATCAAATAGCGCCATTTTAAACATATTACGTCACTTCTCCACACCTTCTTTTACCCTATCTCTCTTAGGTACTTCCCCCTCACCCCCCACCAAAGTTGATGTTCTCTCTCCCTCTTCTATTTTTCCTTTAAATACTCTGTAACTCTGTAATTTATTTAATACACTTTGTACACCCCTGACGAAGGTTCAGGTCAAACTGAAACCGGTTGGTTAAAGATATATAAGAAAGTGGTATTCAAACAAAGTTATTCTAATTTTATTATTACCAGCTGGTTCCCGGCTTGCGTTGCAATGCCATATTCAAAGAAACAATTGTTTCTCCCTGCATGTCCTTTCCCGTGCATCCCGTTCCCCTCCAGCATCCCCTTCCCCTCCCGCGTTCCGCTTCCACCTTCCCCGCCTACCCTCTCCCCTCTATACATTCAGTTTTCAAACAGCTCGCGTGCCACCTTTTTTCGCATCCCATCACAATTTTTTATCCTAATCTTTCACTTTTCACATATTACAAATGTTCACTTTTGTATATTATAAGAACAATCGATCTAATTTCGTACCCAACCTTTTTAAAATACCTGTAATTTAAAAATCCATAGACAATTCTTTCGTGACAAAAAAACAGCTGCCTGCTAAATTCACATTCATCAAACGTGCAAACTGTCAAACGTGCCAAGTTAAAATAGTCGTTAAGTTTTCTGTAGGTAATTATCAATTTTTCCTAAGTTCCTTTTTCGTAAGAATCTTCTACAAAGTACTAGAAAACTTTTTAAAAAAGATGAATGAAATAGATAACGTTCTGATGTTATGATTAAGAAACAGGGATTCCTTTTTAAATGAATACATAGTTGTGAATACCCACAAAGTGTTTGCTACGTGTGAAAATTTGATAATCCTATAATAAAAATATTGGGTTTTCACATTTTATTCAGTTAATACTATTATGACAACTGCCAATTCTGCTTTAAAAACATTCGAATAATTCATGCCGAAAAGCGACGAAAAAGCTTAAAATTATCCGCCCGTTTTAACCACTTTAAATCCATTTGTTGAGAGAATCCTATTAGTCCCTAGTTGGGTTTTATTGGGAACAACTGGGACTCGCGGAATTAGCGTCGTTGTCGTTACGTGCAGTGGCCGATTGACATTTATTTTTCTGTCCGTGGACCTGTTCGTTACTACGACGTTACGCCCGTTAGTAACGCCGCCGTCGTTAACCCGTTAGCCCGGCGGGATTGATTGCCGCGATTTGTTTTCATAATCAAGATAAAGTACTGCATCTTAGATTTACTTTGCAGCTGTCTTTTTAAAATGTAGTCAATCGACAATTTAAGGGCTTTATCTCTGTGTAATTATATTAATGCCCAGGTTTTCTTCAGCCGAGATAAACAAAAAAAGTGTGGCTATTACGACCGTAATTTATATGTAGAACATACGCACAGTGTATTAAGGGACGTAGTTGACTTAATTTGTCCAATGATTCCTGACATTATTTGGAATAAAAATATTAACGAAATTTTGGTCTCCGGTCATATTTTGAGTGATTTTTTTTTCCTTTTAAACAAAACAAACAAAAAAAAACTTCCATAATCCATAGGTCATCACTGGTCACTCAGCCAAGTAACCGTACAACCTCTAACACCGACCCTAACTTTCCAATACCCAGTATTTTTTATGTTTTTGGTTGAACAAAAATGTCACCGGAGACCAAAATTTCATTTACATCTTTACTCCAATTAACAATGTCAGGAATCACTGGTTAAAGGAAGTCAAATACGTTCCTTAATACCTTGTGTTTGAGCACGCTGCAATTTATAATTTTAAAAAGCTTAAATCCTTAATCTTTTCAATAATTCAATAAATAATTCATAGCCGAACTACATTGCCCACTCCCTACAACGATTTCACACTATGGGAAATCAGTACTTAGCGAATTTTGTTGATCTTGTAAAAAACTTATTCCAAAACTATTCCTAAACATATCTGTATTTTTGTAAACCTATGAAATTGCTGTATTTTTGTATTTTCATGTCTTGCGTGTTTTCTTATCTAATTTTATTTTTATTATTTCTTTATCTGTTTTATTCCTAAACATATCTTTTTTTCTGTAAACCTATGAAATCGCTGTATTTTTAAGACTTGTGTGCTTTTTTATCTAATTTTACTTTTATTATTTCTGTATCTGTTTAAAAATCATCTGTCATGAATTAATTGTACTACCAAACATGTAAAAAGCCCTTTGGGCGTTAAATAAATAAATAAAATAAAATAAATAAAAATTTGGCAAAGTTTCTTAACGATATATTTACTTCTAAAATACAGAAAACTGGACCAAGAGGGTTTACGATGCCGCATGCCGTAACAAAATTCACTAGATTTAAAACGTATCTTAACCGTGTAGTAAAAACTGAAACTAGAATTTCAAAGAAAATCGAGACTTTCCGGAAAAAGTTCCTAAACATTTCTTTAGATAATATCATGCAATATATATTGAAGCATTGCTTTTTTTACTCAAACTCTTAACTTATTTCTAGTCTTACTGCAATCTGAAATTGCAGCACATGCAGTTTACAAATGCAGGTCACGACACACGGAACGTTTTAATGGATTCTGTAATTAAGTGCCAGATTTTTCTCGTTCTAAAATGATTTATGTTTCAATTTCACATTGCTTCTGTTTCTGTTTAGAAAAAACAAACACTTTTCAAACCCTTTGTGCTGAAAAGTATTACATTCATTAGCTGTTTTTATGCTTGGGAATTATAATTTCAGAAGCCTTAAATTAATGCTGTTTATATTTCAATAGTTCAATTGATGTTTGAAATATTAATAAATACAGAAATTTTCAATGAATCTGAACACAATTCAGTATTGATTTGAAATAAGTAAAATTAGTTTGCATTGAAATGGCAAAATGACTAGTTTGGAATATTGAATATCATTTTTCCAGGAAACTACTCAAAAACAGAGGGGATGAATATATTCTCAGCTTTATATACTTATGTTTTTCGTCGTCAGTTTTATGGTTTTACACAACTTTTTATAAATAGCCGTATTTTGATGCCGATAGGGTTGCACTCACAAAGCTTCTGGTATCTAATATTTACTAGTAGATCTGTGAACTTTGAATGCGAAAAAGTATAGTTTCTAATTTTCTCTTATTAAATAAAAACCAAAAATTCCTAAGAAATCATGAAATTTGTAAGTGGGCGCTTAAATACATACCAACTTAATTAATAAACCCGACGATTCACACATTTTGTACTTCACACATTCACACATTCGGTGACTGTAGTGGAGCTGGCGACACGGTATCGCTTCTAAGTAAATAAGCACACATTTCACCACATCTACCGGATCTGGCCTTATGATGGACACCGCAACGCTGTCCGAAACGTTGGCTAAAGAAGGAGGTAGCGCAACACGGCATAACACCCCAAAAACAAATAAATGAAAAAACGGCGATTCACGTTTGAAAAAATCTTAAATAAATCAAAACGGCCATGAACCGGAACGTAAAAAAACATTTGTACATAGATGACATGTCATGGAGGACATGGACATGGTGGAGTTTTATTTATTTGCAAAAACAGTATAAAAAAAATACACCCAGCATTCCTGAGATAAATGCTTTTGGAAATAGCCAAAAGTAAAAATTCAACTCTCTCATGTAGAGTTATCGTAAAAATTTGTTTAGTATTTTCTCAACCACTAGTACATAGACAGTGTCCTCTAGCCCCCCTACCCAGATCCACTCTCGAGAATGCTACGCACTAAGCTAAAGCCTTACAACTGCAAGGAAACTCCCTCCGAAATTTAGATGCATAACAAGCCCAACAGCATTTAGGTCCGAATTAAAAACCTGCCTTTTTGGGATCTCATACCCTTAAATAAAAATACCTATCTGTGAGTATCATCAAATTTTACTTTAGTTTTCAAAATACGTTCATTACAGAACATATTATTATTTATTATTCTTTCTTTCTGGCGCTAATCTTAATCTAATTGTAAATATGTATGTTATTAAGTCACTTGCTTTAGGTCAGCATTTACATGTCGTCATAAGTCACTAGCTTTAAGTCTTAGATGTAAGTCACTAGTTATAATTGTAAATCTTAATTGTAAACCAGTAAAATAAGTCACTAGCTATAAGTCTTAGATGTAAGTCACTAGTTATAATTGTAAATCTTAGTTGTAAGCCAGTAATATTAATTCCTTTAAATACTTATTTGTACAGCGCCCTTGAGGCGATTTTTCACAAAAACGGCGCTTTATAAATTAGCCAAATATTATTATTATAATGGTCAATTCCTTTGAATGGTGTATGACAAAACGTAATATTTTTGTGGCTCAGATAAAACAGGACTTCGCTATGCTTAGTCAATTAAACAATGTGTACTTTTCTTAAGACGTACTAACTTCTTAAGACGTACTAACTAAAAAGGTAAGAAAATGTTTACTTGTCCCTTTCCTACATTACTCTTTTTCTACTGCTTTTACTTTTGTCATTACTTTATGGACGTAATTATGTTTGTTTACTTAAGTAGATATTTAATTTTGCTCCCGCTTTCAATTGTATTCAAGTTCACATTGAGCCCTGCAAAACTCCGTCTGCATAAATATTCATAAATAGTAGATTAGAACAAAGATGCTTTATTATATTTTATTTATAAAGCCGCAAAACATGTGTTTGCTTTCTACGAAAATACAACAATGTGATCTGTTGTTATCTAACAAATGAGATCATTAAAAAATTTTGTAAAATATAAAAACACGAAATACCCTTTTTTCAGGAAACAGTGACACATTTACGCTCTGACGTTACTGATAGCGTAGTAACATCGTAATCACATGACATAACGCAGAACATTGGGCCAAATAATATCAAAGCAGTACTTATACTAACAATATTACCCCGCATTAACGCTGAAAAGCGCTGCATACGCAAGCATCGTGAGCTATAAATTTAAATTGTGTGAAGGCGTACGATGTATAAGTCCCGCATTACCTCAGGAATGCGCCCTCATATTTTCACTTTTATAGCGACTCCAGATGAAGAAATATTTGGTTTTATAGGTTCTCCGCCCAGCGCACGTGGTCTCGCGCCGAGCTCCTACCCACCGGCAATTCTGGCACACGTGGACACGTGAAGTGCGCGACATACCTAATATTATTTTTATTTTATGGCTCCCGACGGTCATGGAAGTACAGAAGACTTTTTTCTTTATGGGTGGCGGCCGTAGACACTCTGTTGTGTTTATAATGTTATGACCGTCTGGATTATTTTATCAAACACGTCGTAGGCCCGATAGAACCGGAGACCAAAATTTCATTATCTTTTTTTACTCCAAATAATGTCAAGAATTAACACCCTGTATATGTATAATCTATCGTTTACTTTAACGCCTCGCAAAGATTTTGTCCTAGAGATTAACATATATGACAATTTGTTAGTTTTTTTTATTTATTTGCAGGTAGTCTAAGACTACCATTCCTACCAAGATAGGCATATTAAAACATGCTAGAAATATTATTCCTTGTAGTAAAAATATCCTGTTGGATAACTAAGAAAACATCAATCTTATTCCTTGTTGCTCATAAATATACAATACCTAATATATGTAAATGATTGTATGGTTTTCAAAGCCTCCGGAGTAATGTCCAGACAAGCCTTGTTATGTTTAGCTTAACTGTCTACTGAAAGCTTAATATTATTTTTAACTACTCTCTTGTTTTCTTGTTGTTGGTTATTTATCCCTGTTTTCATGTTTATTTTGTATATCGATTGGAAGAAACATTTATCAATGATGGAAAGTAGAAGCAATCAAGTGAATCAGATACCTGAGTCGCGCCATGTCAAAAGTCAGAATAATGGAGTATGTATGAGAGGATATACGAAAGTGAGTGAGGCAAAGAGTCTGTGCCAAGACCGAGTTGTTTGGCGGTCCGTCCTCTTTGCCTACCCATGCGGGGAAACGGCGTGATGGTTAGTTAGTTAGTTAGGAAAGTAGAAGAGCGTAGTAGGTAAACTTCTTCTTTCGGGCATGATATTATATCTTGTACCTCATATCTAGTATGTAGGTACAACTTTTCAGTTACTTTTCTGTACCTGTCCTCCAAAAAATAGAGTGTTAAAAGTCGTAGAGTCACGTGGGGTAACCGTACGCAGAGTGTAAGTGTTCGCAATGATGTTTCCGAGGTGGTCGTGCCTGTTTCGCGCCCGCACGTTCCTTAATTCAGTAGCGTTTTGGGTCGCATTGAAGCAGGATATGAGTACAGTGAATCCTAATTTGAAAATAAAAATTGGTAGGTAAATTACTGTTTTTCGTGCTTTTTCTTAAATTTTGTCATCTGCTATCGACATGTTTGCTTACCGATGTGTGCTATTGTGTAACCAACTGAGTCAGAGCGATGTGGTCTATGATAATTTTTGGTAAAATATTGTTAGTTACACGGGTGCAAAGCGATAATTCTATTAAAGATAACCACTAATCTGATTTGAACACTTCTCTACGGTATGCGAATACTTACCCCGCACGTGGGGTAAGTGTTCGTAATCGACATGCATGTAAACATTTTTATATAACTTTTTGATTTATGAACTACATAAGGTTTTTATGTTTGTTTGAGATGCCTTAATGATCAATCATATCAATAAACAAAAAAAATGAGCAAAATACCTAAAGCGTTTTAATACAAAAATCCCAATGTAAAAACTGCGTACGGTTACCCCACGTGACTCCACCTGATTTACTTTAATCAGTGACTTGGAGTTATTTAGAGTAAGTCATGTATGGTCACCGGTGACTTTTTTAAACTTTATCTCCACACAGGAGGTCATGAGGAAAAAATCCCTTTTGTTGCTGTGTGGAGGGTCTTTTTAGGGAAAGAAGGTGGTATTAGGGTTCGATGTAAAGTGTACAGTAATATCATTGAAGCGAAACAAGATACTTGATGTACCTATACATAATGTATGAACTTTTAATTATTATTACAACAGCGGAGAAAATTTAAATTTATTATACCTAAATTTTTATTGGAACCGAAGTTCTAAATTCAGCCAACAAAAATCTTGCATCCCTTTATCCCATGATATGCAAAAAAAATAAAAACTATCCAAAAAAAACAAACTACTAATTTACAAAACAACAATAAGACCTAAACTAACCTACGCAAGCCCTATCTGGGCCCACGCTTCAGAGACCCAAATGAAAAGACTACAAACATTTCAAAATAGAGCCATTCGTATAGCCCTGGGAGCTCCCAAATGGATGAGGGTTAATCAAATTCACCGTGACTCTGAAGTTCCCCTCCTTAAAGACCATATCTTAAGTCTCGCGGAAAAATTCTATGCGGGCATTCCCACCCACGAAAACGCGTCAATCAACTGCCTCACCCAGTATGATGAAAATATTAAAACACTTCATAAAAAACCTAAACAAATCCTTTGTAAGTCATAAACCTCCCCATATTGCAGCCATGTTCCCTTGCAAAAATTTTTTCACAAAAAACTAATTAATCTAACTTTCAACAACCATTATAAAATCATGATGAAAGAGAAAGGGGCCTTATTGGCCCGGAGCTCTGTATGCCATAAATTCAAAAAGTCAAAAAGTCAGTAACTTATATCTCCGTCTCAACTTCCGTTCGCCTCGCCCAATCACACTGTTCATAACGCTTTCGTCACGCATTCACCAGCTAACTCCCCAAGTCAAGCTTGCGTAAAGGCACGACCGTTCCCCTCGCCCGATCACACTTTTCATAACGCTCTCGTCACGCATTCACCAGCTTACTCCCCAAGTCAAGCGTGCGTAAAGAAGTTTTACTTCAACAATTCAAGAATTAGAACAAAACACAGCTAAATTAAAAACAAATTATAATCTTTTAGACTTTCAGAAAAAGTCAACAGGTGTCCACCAAGGTATTTATAGTTTCAAATATCTTTGGGTGTCCCGTATAAATAAAATCGGATAGGTATGTTTATCCGAGATATTATCCAGGTGGCCAATAAATTCGTTAAGTAACTTTGTAATTATTAAAAAAAGATGTCTGCCAAAAAAAATTCGAAAAATTATTTGAGGATAATCTATTGTTAATTCTGAATTTGAAATATGACATCGGCAGACAAAATATAGGTCTCACTGGCCGAGTTGATTAAGGCGCTGTAACCGGTAAGACGAGAGCTTTCGGATTCGAGTCCCAGTTGTGACCATTTTCTTTTAATTTTTCTGTGTCTTGTTCTGTTTTATTTTTATTTTTGGTTTAGGTTTATTAGTATTATCAATTTGGGAGGCGGATATGGTACCGTCGCTCCGAGAACCATTTATTGGATAACCAACACCTTCGTCATAGGTGATTCGCTAAGTTTAGTGATTTAGCATGGATGTTCGGGTTCAAGGAGTGAGGTTTGTATAGGTTTTGGCGGCGGATGAGTCTGCCTATTTTCCGTGTGGCAGGCCGGATCATCCTTATGACCTCTCCAGCTGGAATCTCTCGACCCACCCGCTTCTAACGCAGTTCAAGGGGTAGATTCATACGTACGATACTGGGCACACTGACCCCCAGATTCCTACCCACCCCTCATACCTTTTTTCTTCCCAGAACTTCCTCTCCTTCCTTTCCTTAAAAAGTCCCACCACACATTCCCTGAAATGACATAGGCCGTGTGAGAAATTATTTTTCTCCGGGCCTCCTGTGTGGAGTTAATGTAAAAAATCTTCTTCCACAATAATATAGCTATTACTTAATTCAGTTAATTATATCGCACATTGCACTTGTTCTTGCCTTTTATATGAAAAATTTAAATCTTTTTAATAATCAAGCACATGAAAAATCTACATTTATTTTTTAGACTATTTTCTGTTTTCAATAAAAATGTTGTCAATAAAACAATAGCTGTCTTAAAACTGTAATAAACTTCTGAAATAATACGTTTCGTTAAATACTTCATGTAGTTGTCACGCGATAAACACTAACATGGCTCTATTCTCGACTCAGTGGGATGGAAATAATACAGGTTATGACAGATACGTATAATGATACTAATTTAACGATAAAACACCTTTACAATTACACACCCCCACGAATACTTGACAACTCAACTAGCGTCATAATGGTTTTAGATAAAACATCTTCAAAGCATATCCATGTAAATAAAATATCACAGGTATTTATTTAACGCTTCTCGTAGAAATCGGTGTGTTTCCCTTACTATCATGGTTAGAAATATGAAGAAGAAAAAAATACCACGCTTCCTATTCAAATCTATAAGGTAACCACAAAAGAAGTAAAATGTGCACCTTTATTAAACCAAAGTTTCGGATCAGAATTTGAAAAAAATTCTGAAACTTTCGGATTTTTTTATTAATTATTTTTATATGGAACGACAAAAAAGTGAGGAGACGGAAACGTTTTTAATATACAATATATTTTTTCATATTAGTAATTTTAGGTAGAAAAAACACAATTTGAGCCATTTTTAAAACCCCTCCCCCCCTCCATTCCCGTTATATTCATTTTTCAAACGGAAACACGTGCAGTTTCGCATTTATAATATTAGTATAGACATTTATAATACTAACTAGCTGATCCGGCGAACTTCGTACCGCCTCAGAATCAAAAACTGTTGTCAACTTATTAGCTGAATTGATCTAAATTGTTTCTCCCTGCGTATACCATACCTTGATCTAAATTGTTTCTCCCTGCGTATCCTTTCCCCTCTCGCGTTCCCTCTCCCTCTCCCCACTCCACTTCTCCCCTTCCCCCGTCCCGCTAACCCCCCTTCCTGAGTTCCTTCCCCCCCCTCCCCCCTCCCTCCTCCCCCTCCCCCCCTCCCCCCTCCCACGGTTCACAGTTTAATATGACTCCAGATACGAATATCTACAGCCTGTATGTCTGACGAATATCTACAGCGCATATGTTTAACTAATATCTACGAACTTTAGAGTGTTGATTAATATCTACAGAGCGTAGGTTGAACTAATATCTACAGAGCGTAGGTTGGACTAATCAGCTAAATGTGCCCAATAATCCGATATTAGGGATTTTTACATACATACTTACATAAATTAAGTTTTTTAAACTGTATACGCAATATTACGTTATTCCAATATGCTATACATAATTGCAAATCCAACCTCTGCCAGTGCTGTAGATATTCGTCAACACTTTGGTTCTCATAGATATTAATCAACAGTTTGAGCTGTAGATATTCGTCAACACTTAGATTCTCATAGATATTAGTTCGATTTTTTCAGTTTTTGGAATTCCTGTAGATATTAGTAGACGCCTCCTTTAATATTATACCCCTTACAATATTGCTGCAGTTCTTTCAAAATAGGAGAATTCGTTCCATACAAAATGTATGGGGAAAATAATTTTCTTCGGAGTGGAACACCCTTTACTTTTAGGGGTATGAAAAATAAATGTTGGTCGATTCTCAGACCTACCAGATAAGCACACAAAATTTCATCAAAATTGGTCCAGCCGTTTCGGAGGAGTATGGTAACAAACACCGTGACACGAGAATTTTATATATTAGATATATTAGTATTTTATACAAATTTGAATTTTTACTATCAAAAGGATCTCCATAGTAACCTAAACAAAAAACAAAATGACAGCGCACGTCAAACAATTACTTAGCAACGCTTAGCTTTTCGTCTGGACAATAAACGTGTAATAAATAGTTTCATAACGCCAGAGCTTATTGTGAAAGAAAGTTCATTCATGAAAGAGTAACAAACATCCATTCATCCATACAAACTTTCGCCTTTATAATATTAATAGGAACTATAGGAAGGATGCTATCGTAAATTGACTTTTTTGTCGTTTTATAAAAACATTCCCAAAGTTTTATAACGAATTTTTGTGTTCATAATGATTAATGATGTACATTTTAAATTTGCTGTGGTTAATTTTTAGATTGGAAAGTTTTCTCTTTTTAACACCGTTTAGGTTTTAGTTTATATTTCTAACCATTATAATAAGGGAGCCATAACGATTTCGGAATGATGTTCCGAAAAGCGAGGAGTTAAACATAAGTGGAGCCGGATACAAATATTTTTTTTGACTGAAGGACGATTTAGTTTGGTTTGGTATTCTTTGTATATCCACAATATCAAATTCTTAGATTATATTATCTGTTAAAATAAATTCACCCCTTATTGTATTAAATACGCTAGTTCCAGAATTCCAAGCGTAAACTAATGATATTTCCTGAGAGGCAAACAAACGAAGTCATTGTTAGCATAATATGCTTTGCATTGTTGTTTCCTACCAGACAGTATGTCGCATGTTAGTTGTTCATTACCATACAATAGTCGTATGACATAAATATTACTCATATTGTGTCATGTCATTCGACAAGACCTGCATTGGAGAGCAGTCTAAACATTGCAATGGTTCAAGTAACAAGTTGTATCTACTATTGTCGTAAGATTGATGGCAAACAATCTGTAACAAGCCTTCAAGAATAATGGTAATAATTCGGTAATGATTCACTTCGTAAAACTTATGTAGGTAATGCATTTAGACGTACCCATTCTACGACGTTTAGTTTAGATATAACTGTTAAAGTGTGAAAATTTCTTTTTGTTTAGAAAATTAACAAGTTGTTAATGTGTTTACTTATGGTGGTACAATGGAACGAAAAAACTTACATTGATTGGCTAATGCAGGCCTAGTCGTTTCGCAGAAATTCACGTGTGACAAATTCATCAAATGGCAATCAAGCGCCATTTTATTTATTTTTTACTTTGACCGCCGCGGCATTCCGAATTTCTACCGTTTTATAACATGTTTCTCTTGAACACATTTAAAAAAAAAATGTTATTTTTTAAGATAATATCCTACATTTGCTGCGCCGAATTATATGAAATTCCCTAGAGAGAAAAGAAATCGCAAATTATGTTCGGAATATTATTACAAACACATTTTTTTATGTTATTTTACAAGTTATATGTACGAAAAAATTCACAGTGTTTATTTAAATGCTATTTAAGACATTTCTCACGAGATTTTAGCTCTATTTTAAGCAAGTCTAGTTTTATTAAATATTTTTATATTTTTAGATCAAATATTTATTATCGTTTTTTTTTTATATAAGGGCGCTACCTCTTCCATTCGTATTTACATATCTCCCATTGACGGCCGGCATAGTCCAGCGGTAAGGCTCTTGACTCGCACTCCGAAGGTCGCGGGATCGAATCCCGGCATGCCATATAAATTTTATTTGATTAATTTGTGTTATTTCACAATTTATTCATTTAAAATAATATATAGTATATTTGCGGCACGTTCCAGAGTGGAAGATACTCTCAATATCGCCCTGGTGTAAGGTCACCATTCAGAATTGAAACGTTGCTTGAAATGGCTTTAGCCGTGTTTGGTGTCCAGATCTGAATGGCCAGGTACTTACCCCTCTTCCTCGTCCCTATCTCCTTCCCCTCCTTACTACCTTCAGCCTCACAACTTACCCCAATTGGGGAAGCCATAGTCTTTCTAGCAAATTGTAATAAGTTGACAAATTTAACAATACGATAGTTGTTCTCTTCTGCTAATCACAATTTATTCAAAGCTGCAATAAACTTAGAATCGGCATATAACGGGACCTCAATTTGGCGGGTATGGGTACCGCTGCCCCGGGAACCATTTATTGAATAACCAACACTTCTGCCATAGGTCACCCGAAATCGTTCGCTTTAGTGACTTAGTAAGTAGGGGTGACCGGGTTTATGGGATGGATTTTCCGGGTCTTGGCGGCGGGTGCGTCTGCCCGGCCTGATCGGGAGAGAATTGAGGAAGTCCCTTTGACTTCTCCAGCCGTACTCTCTCGGAATAACGCCTTGCAGCACAGTTGGAGGGATGGATTCATTCGTTCGTCACTCCTGGACACACTGTCCCCCAGATTTCTACCCATCCCTAGTACCCTTTTCCTTCCCATAACTTACTCTCCTTCAGTTTCCTAAAAAGACCCTTCACACGGCATCCCCAAAGATGACATAGGCCATAGGTGGGGAATTATAATTCTCATGAATTATAGGATGTGTGTGGATCTAATTTGAACTGCCAAAAAAAACAAAATAGCGCTGAAATTCCATTTGATTACAATGTTCCACTTGAATTTCTGTGAAATAACCCATCATTAATCTATTAATAGGTTCGTTCTAATCTCATACATTATAAATCAATTATCAAATACACTAATTTAAATTTTATTGGAAACCATTCATTAACTGTTGGTGGCAATTACGGGTTAATTTTTGATTATCACTGAATAGATAATGCACAATAGATATTATTTAATACTAGCGACTGACCGAAAGTTCGGTTTCGGTTTCGGCAAGTTTCGGCAAAAAAAATCTAGTTTCGGTTTTAGCAGATTTTCTGCCGAACCTTCGGCAGCACCGAAACTCTGCAAAAGATCTCAATAATTGGTAAATTTAGTCTTAAGAATGTTGTGATTGTAAACGCAATTTAAATTAAAATACTCAATTAATGAGGTCCTTCCTTTATAATGTACATAAGTGTTGATTTTATTGACAAATTTTTGTCCCAGGAAGTAGTTAAAATGTTTGTTAATTTTTAGGAATACAAAAAATAAAGATTTTTTTCACACACTTTAATCATTGCTTTTTTTTATTTTATTAAACACACGTTAACTGTTTGTATTAGTGTAAAAAAATAAGCCAAATTTCAGTAAACAACAAATTTTTGACATGTCTAAAAAAGTTTCGGTTTCGGTTTCGGCCGAAACTGAGACAGCTACCGAAGATTCGGTTTCGGTTTCGGTAGAAAGTCCTGTACCGGTCGGACACTACTTAATACCATTTAGAAAGCGAACTGTCTTTTTTATACCTGCGTGGCATCGTATATAGCCACCCCATTTAATTTTAAGATGAAACACAGTTTTGTATTGGCGCCAGAATTTTGGATGACGAAACACGTCCATATAACGTTTCTTGCATTCCTTTTTGTTCCATGCTTTTCGTGGTTAAAATTTATTTTAAAAACATCTAAAAGACAACAGCTAGAAACGCTCTGAATATATCTTTAATTATACTGGAAACCCGTCGTTTAATTCTGCGGGTTTCTGACAAATAATGTCGACCTGAAAAAATGTGTAAATTTGGATATGAAACGAGTTTAACAAAGTGGTTTGTTTTGAATTTAGACTCTTGAGTTGTGATTTCCATAATTTTACCATATTTTTACAGCTAATCCAAGTGCGATGAGTTCCGAAACTTATAAGGTTATCTCTCTCTCTCTCAGGTTATGTGGGTCCTAGCGATCCGTAATGTAGGAAGGTTCTGCTTTTTTTGTTCCAGAATAAAAAAAGAACAAGAATGTTTGGGAATAAACGAAAACAGGTTTCTACTTGTGAGGTTAAATTGGTTTCAGTAATAAAAGAGTTCATTTCCAAAACAACCAAAGCCCAGTATAATTTTATAAAGAACATAACAATGTTGCCCTTTTGAGGGGCCGGGTTTCACATCCCCAAAAACATAACAGATTCTGAAACATAACAGATTCATAACAGATTTGACAGGAATATAATTAAGCAGAAAGAAATATCGTACCTGCGGACCATGGATCTTTATCTAATTCTACACTGACACGAACTCTTAATTTACTTGAATATAGCGCGTTGATGAACCGCGGGCCATATTCTCTCGCAATCTCCAGGATGGGAACCAGGAAAGACCCCCAGGAAGGCCAGAGAATGAGGACTCCCCGCTAGGGAGTAGTATCCAAGATCAGCACCAGTGCTCCGGTTGAGCCCACCGGATGAAACACGATTTCCGTCAGCACACCTCATCAGGAAATGAACGCCGAGTGACCATCCGTCACAAATATGAGCAGCAATAACCGTACCAGGTCATAAGGACTCTCCCTCGCAAAGCTTTTCAATATGCCAGTCGCGATTATGTAGGTAATTTACAATACCGTTATTTCGCGGATAAATATCGGTCCCAATGGCGGCGACCAATCACATTAGAAACAGCGTTCCGATCACATCAGAAAGAAGCGTTTGCAAAATGTACATCGCCCGGCTCGCGATTAAAATCGTTTAAAACAATTTGTAACGAAGAGATTATCCCATTTTTAAAATCCAAAACTATCACTAAAGTGACAAGTCGAATCAACACCGGCTTCCCGTACGGTGCGGATTCAAAAAGTAAAAACCAGAGAGAAAAAAAAGTGTTGCCAATCCATTCCGTGCTGTTCAAATTATCAGGTTAGTGGTCAGGTAAATAATTATATCACAAATTGATAATTATTTACGTGACAATTCCCCCCTTCTCACGAAAATGTTTGGCCCCAAACATGAAATCCATGGTTCCGATGTAAAAAAAAATAAAAAAATAAAGGTACACTAACTAACTAGAAGATAGGTCCATCAGGTATCTAGAAATTTTACAACAAGTAACCATTAGCAATCATAAACAATAAATCATATAAATCTAGATAGATTGAAAGAACAATGAGAATAGGATGGTACGAGAATAAGGAGTCTACAACACCTTCAGCAACGATGGAGCTGGGTGCTGGCATTACTGGCTGAAGTCCAGACCTGTTATTCTCATGACATCCTAACATCGGGAACATCTTAAAAATAAAGAACACAATCAATGAAAAGAAAAAAAATTATGCACAAAGCATCACTTTTCCTTCAGCAGGAAATTTTGCCATTAAAAAAGAGGCTTCACTTTAGGGTGGTCAACCATCCCTCACTTCACTGAATTTAGGCTATTTATTAATAGCGAAAAGGTAACTATTCTATCTACCTAGGTCCAACAGGTCTAATAGGTTAACATAGAATTTTATTCAACAAAATACAGAACAGACATTAAACCTAGAATGAGGAATATCTTTCAGATATATTTAACTTAGTTTAATTAAGTTTAAAAAAAAGATTTATAACAATGTAGAACCATAAGTATATGAGTAGTACTTGTGTATTAATGAATTAGTTAGACCAAGATTGCAAAACTTGTCTACTAAAAGTGGTTAGATTAGGGTTTACATTTTTTTAGAAATACCTATCCGTACAGGTGGTTACAATAGGGTTTACATAATAAGAAATACCTATGTTTCAAAATTAAAAAATTAGATCAGGTTTTACAATACCAAAGATATACCTGTCTACAAGTGGTAACAATGAGTATCAGTAGGAACACAAAGACAAGCGAAACAGAATCTAGAATGTTTAGCTGAATGCATAGGGATTACAATTTAACAAAAAAAACCTAGCTAATAGTAGTGAACCACTATGAAAAAATATATAGAGTACAAGCCATTTTAATAACTAAAACAGTGTACATAGTTTGCACAAGAAAAAGACTGAGATCACACCGTAGACGGAGATCCTTCAAAATATTACTTCAAAAGTAAGCAAAAGGCAAAATTTCTTGAACAGACAATATGTATTGGTGATCGAATATATTGTGATAATCGACACTATCTAAATTGGTGATCAATCAAAACATTTGAATGACACTAGGTACAAAATTGTGTAGAGAAACACTGGTGTTTCAGCAGTGAGACTAATATAAATATTTTACTTATGACTATAAGCTATACAAAAATACGCTCTCCTGTGCTAGAGGTAGAGTATTATATATTCCATGCTGGAATTACTTAATAGGAAAGTACGCCGAAGCAGTACTACCTTTGTTAGAAAGACATAATAATGTTGTTAATAAACTATGACTTAATATTATTCACTTTAAGGAAAGCTAAACCAAACTTAATTGTAACAAATACTAGCTAAATATAATCTATTTATTATATAATAAAATCTATTTATGAAAATATACACATTTTGTATACCAGAAAGTTGCTCAAATCTCTGCTACACAAAGAACTACACTTAAGAATATATTTTGTTCTCTAGTTCCTTGGAGGATCTTTGGTTATAAGGCATGTCGGAGGGACGACAAAATGGAAAGAAAGCTCCACTGAACCAGAGAAAAAATGGATTTAGATTTAAAAGTAGGGAACATTACAAAATATCCGTTAACTGACGGAGTAGAGATGCGATACCAATGTGTGTGCGTGTGTGCATTGCAGTGAAAATACTGACAGAAATAATATAGACAGAGTGTCTACTAAAAAAACGAGAAATACTCATATCCAATCTAATTATATATATCACTTGAGAGAAAAAAAAAAAAATAAGTCATGTGAAGGAGAGAGAAAAAAAAAATAATGACTTAAGGTTTGGGCGCCACTGATCATCAGATCAGATTCTAGTTGAACGAGGGTAAATAACCATTTATCATCAATAAACTAGAATATTGCGTTTACTCCGACCACATGCTTTGGAGGTACCAAACTCCAAGACACATAACCTGAACAAACACATAAAGAAACAAATGAAATGGAGTGGAAGGTTGGTAGTCTTACACACCACGACATTGGCTTCCTATAATGTACTTAAAGTAATAATTAGTCTAAACGAACGATATCCTTGACGTGAAAATTTCCTACTATTTTTCCTTTCATATCTGCCAAAGTATAAATTAAATCAGAGACTTTACCCTTTATGACATTGCGAACAAATCTAGGTGCCAATTTATGAGAGAAATAATCTGGTCCACTGGATTGAACAAAATTTTTCCTCCAAATGACGTCTCCAACATCATAAATAACCGACTTACGACGCAAGTTGTAGTGTTGGGCATTCTTTTTAAAAGCTTGCAGTAATGCATTAGAAACTTGCTCATAAATTGGAGCTAACTCTTCCAATTTTTTAGCAAATTCACTTCTAGATTGTTCTAGGGTAGTGTCTGCGACACCAGAAGAAATATTTATTTCATGAAATTTTCCGTCAATGATTTGTTCTCTTCCGTGCATGAGGAAAAAAGGCGTGAAACCTGTTGCGAAATTAACCGTATTATTCAAGGCTGACTGAATCTGAGGCAGAAATCTGGACCAATTACGATGGTCAGACTCGGTCAAGATAGACAAGGCAGTCCCGATAGTTTGGTTATACCGCTCAACTACATTGTTTTGCGGGGTGTAATAAGCGTTATAAAAAGGCATGGGAACATTATAATCTGATAACAATTGTTTAAATTCTTTTGAGACAAATTGTTTCCCGTTATCACATATAAAAGTTTGCGGAACACCGTGTACCAAGAAAATATATTGTTCTACATTTTTAACAATGCTTTTAGCAGTAGCATTTCTGAGCGGAAAAATCCAAGTATATTTCGAAAAAACGTCAACAACCGATAAAATGTACATAAATCCCGCGTAACTACGTGGAAGAGGACCAACAAGGTCGATAGACAACATTTGCATCGGTCTGTTGACTAATTTTGGATTCGTAGAAATGCCAGCCGGCGCAGATGTATTTATTTTATGTGCCTTGCACGTTTTACATTTATTAACAAACTTTTTGACATCATTATACATACCCGGCCAAAAATAACGGAGTTGAACTTTCTTATATGTTCTGAATACACCTGGGTGGCAAGAGCTAATAGACTCGTGTTCTTTACTTAAAATAGCGTTACGGTCCTTAAAAGGAACTACCAGCTTCCAAGCTGTATCCTCCTGTAGAGCGAAACGGGACTTAGAGTGACGAAATAAACAATTATCCTTAATTTGAAAATTATTAAAACGTTGAGGATTATTTTTACAATTAGTAAATAAGTTATTGTACCAATTATCCGTGCTAGTAGGAAGGTTGTCAATGGCTCCAATAGTTAAATCGTCTTTACGCGAAAGAGCGTCGGGTACAGTATTAAATTTACCCTTCCTGTGGACTACGTCAAAAGAAAATTGAGAAAGGCGGGTAGACCAACGTGCAAGTCTGCCTGTCGGATTTGATAAAGACACTAGCCATTGCAAACTGGAGTGGTCAGTTACTACTGTGAAGTGAACTCCCTCTATGTAGGGCCTGAAGTGATTCACCGAATCTAACACCGCTAAGAGTTCGCGCTCCGTCACGCCGTAGTTTCGCTCGTGAATGTTCAGACACCTAGAAAAAAAAGAAACCGGGTGTTCTTCTCCTTCAAAGACCTGTGTGAGCACGCCGCCTATCCCAACGTTGCTCGCGTCACAGTGTATGGTAAATGGAAGTGAAAAATCAGGACAATTGATAACCGGCGCGGAAGTTAATGCCTTTTTTAATTTTTTAAAAGAGTCTTCAGCCTCTGAAGACCAAGAAAAATTACTCACCCCCTTTCTTGAGCCAGTGAGTCTTGTTAAAGGGGCCGCTATTGTGGAAAAATTCTTGATGAAACGTCTATAATATCCACAAAGTCCAATAAATGCTTTTAACTGTTTAGAATTCTTAGGAGTGGGGTAAGTTCGAATAGACTCTAGCTTGACTGGATCTGTGCGAAGACCCTTTGCATCAACAATATAACCCAGATACTTCAACTCGTCCTTACAAAACTCACATTTTTTGAGATTAATTGTTAAACCTGCTTCTTTAATACGTGTGAAAACTTTATTTAACAATTCTAAATGTGACTCAAAATCTTCTGAAATAATAATTAAATCATCCAGGTAGCAGAAAACGTTTTCATCGAACTCTGGACCAAAAAGAGCATCAACAAGACGCTGTAATTCACTAGGTGCATTTTTCAGACCAAATGGCATCCTAACAAATTCAAAAAGTCCATGACCTGGTACAACAAAAGCCGTTTTAGAACAAGAGTCCTTATGTAAAGGTATCTGCCAAAAACTTTTCGATAAATCAATAGAGGTTATAAAGCGTGCACCACGTAGCTTGTCTAAAATGCGCGAAATATACGGCAAGGGGTACGAATCCCTTGTCGTGACGCTGTTAAGTTTCCTAGAGTCCAAGCAGAACCTTGCAGAACCATCCTTCTTAGGCACGATCAAAACCGGATTCGACCAAGCCGAACGCGAACGGCGAACAACACCTAAATCTAACATTTCCTTAAGTTGTGATTCAAGTTGTTGCTGACGAGTTTGAGACAAAGGGTAATACCGTTGCTTAATGGGATCTCCTGTTGTATTAATTTTATGCTGCACTAAATGAGTACGACCCAGTCCACATTTTTCAAACGAAATTGACTTAAATTTATCAATTACATTATTTAGCCTATGATTGTCTTGAGGGGACAGTAGGGAAGCTGATGTGATCTTGCGAATTTCACTTAAAGTATTCTCAACATCACGTCCACTGTTGGCCTTTGAAAACAATTGAGGAGCGATGTCAAATTGTTTCCAAAAGTCGACTCCCAAAACAATCACGGGAGAAAGAGACGGAATTACAAAAAAAATTATATATTTCTTAATACTATTAAAAGTAACTAGTACCCGCATAGTACCAATTACATCTTGATGTTTACCATCCGCGGTGGTAACGTAAGAATCAAGCTTATCTAACTTAAAACCTAAACTTAAGAAAAACCTATACAGTGAACCACCAAAACAACTCACACTAGCTCCGCTATCCAAAAGAGCTGAAAAAACTAAATTGTTAATTGCAATATTAACATGAGGTCTAATATCTTGACCGCTGGTCATCATCGGCATGAATGCGTCCATGTCATGGTCGATGGGACTGGTACTCGAGTTTGAAACTATCGGTGGTCTCCTAGCATCCTCGCTAGCAGAATGTGGGGGACCCCCGTCTAGTTTTTTGAATTATGTCGTTCAGGATTAGCTTGTCGCTTGGTATGATTCTTCTGAGAATCAAACTTCCATTTTCTACAAAACGGCTTGGAATGACCTTTTATATTACAATAAGCGCAAAGTAATTTATTTCTATAAAATTGTGCAGAAGGTGAAGAAGAAGAAGAAGAGGAAGAAGGTGCAGCATTATTATTCAACGGAACGGATGACGGTTTATTCTTGTCTTTGACCGAATTTGCTTCATCGTCGGAAATAGCTAAACTTTTTTCAAATCGCTTACAAACACTAATTAAGGAATTTAAATTTTTATCCTCAAAATAAGCAATAACAAGAGCATATTTCGGCAATAGGCTATTGCACACTAAATCCACAATTTGTTCTTCCGGAAGTTGAACGTTTAATCTTAAATTAGCTAATTGCACGTCTTCAACATAATCAACTACGCTTTGATTATACTTCTGTTTCATAGAGAAGAGAGCTTTTAAAGCTTCGGTTTGGTTAGCGATTGGATCAAAACGAGATAAAATTAGTTTTTTCAGTTCTAGCCAAGTTAAATTATCTTTATAAATGGTACGATACCATAGCAATGCTCTTCCCTCCAAAAGGTCAGCAAACGAAGTGACAACAAGCGGCAACTCAATATGACGACACCTAGATAACTCCTCCACACGTTGTATAAAGTCACGGATGTCTGAAGATCCGTTAAACTTAACACCCCAGCTATGTACGGAAGGATTTGTAGTTATATTCTGATAATAATTATTAGTTATGATGGTATTTGTATTAGGACTTTCATCACTGCTTGTTTCTTGTTGAGAAGAAGTACCACTAGATTGTTTAAGGTTCCTGTTGTAAATTCGCGCTTGCTCTCTCATGGCGGACAAAGTGGGTTCTGGAGTAATATTAACGTCAGAAAGCATTTGAATCATTTCCTCTTTTGAGGCCCCGTTGATGTTAGACAACGACATTTTGTCAAATGGAATTTATTTATGTAAAAAAAACGAAGAAAAAATTCCAAATGATTCCATATAAAATAGTTAATATTTATGAGATAAACCGAATAACACTATATTAAGTCTGGAAAATTGTTTATAAAGTTATTACGATAACATAATCGAAGTATAATAATGATCGTTTGACATCTGACACATGTCAACAAAAATCGCTATCAGCTGATCTGTAATAACAACTGACATAACCATAGACAAACTTGCCAGCCTACAAAAATGTCCCAAAAATATTATCCGAAAAAAAAAAGAACGAAGCTGTTCTAGTAGGAATATTTATGTTTACGTTACACAAAATTTGAGAGCGAACGAAGCTCAACCGGAAACCAATACAATTTAAAGCAAAGCAAAAAAATGACATAATAATATGCACAAAATTTCAAACTACCGCGAAATATTTCATATAATCCATTATAACGCATCTACACACACACACTGGTACCATTATAACAGTATGAAGATATTAATGAATAATACATATCCAACCTTGAAAATTCGGAAAAAGAAGCAGAAACTTAAAACATAACAGACCGTTAGAATATACGGGCACCAAAAGCAGAATATTCAACTTAAAACGTTGGGAGCGCCAAATATAAGGTTATCTCTCTCTCTCTCAGGTTATGTGGGTCCTAGCGATCCGTAATGTAGGAAGGTTCTGCTTTTTTTGTTCCAGAATAAAAAAAGAACAAGAATGTTTGGGAATAAACGAAAACAGGTTTCTACTTGTGAGGTTAAATTGGTTTCAGTAATAAAAGAGTTCATTTCCAAAACAACCAAAGCCCAGTATAATTTTATAAAGAACATAACAATGTTGCCCTTTTGAGGGGCCGGGTTTCACATCCCCAAAAACATAACAGATTCTGAAACATAACAGATTCATAACAGATTTGACAGGAATATAATTAAGCAGAAAGAAATATCGTACCTGCGGACCATGGATCTTTATCTAATTCTACACTGACACGAACTCTTAATTTACTTGAATATAGCGCGTTGATGAACCGCGGGCCATATTCTCTCGCAATCTCCAGGATGGGAACCAGGAAAGACCCCCAGGAAGGCCAGAGAATGAGGACTCCCCGCTAGGGAGTAGTATCCAAGATCAGCACCAGTGCTCCGGTTGAGCCCACCGGATGAAACACGATTTCCGTCAGCACACCTCATCAGGAAATGAACGCCGAGTGACCATCCGTCACAAATATGAGCAGCAATAACCGTACCAGGTCATAAGGACTCTCCCTCGCAAAGCTTTTCAATATGCCAGTCGCGATTATGTAGGTAATTTACAATACCGTTATTTCGCGGATAAATATCGGTCCCAATGGCGGCGACCAATCACATTAGAAACAGCGTTCCGATCACATCAGAAAGAAGCGTTTGCAAAATGTACATCGCCCGGCTCGCGATTAAAATCGTTTAAAACAATTTGTAACGAAGAGATTATCCCATTTTTAAAATCCAAAACTATCACTAAAGTGACAAGTCGAATCAACACCGGCTTCCCGTACGGTGCGGATTCAAAAAGTAAAAACCAGAGAGAAAAAAAAGTGTTGCCAATCCATTCCGTGCTGTTCAAATTATCAGGTTAGTGGTCAGGTAAATAATTATATCACAAATTGATAATTATTTACGTGACAAACTTTTCAACATTTCCCACAAAAAGTATTCCGATATTAAGAGGGAAATTTTCCGTCGAAATTAATAAAATTTTAAATTCAAATATTATGTTACGGCGGAGAATCTCATGTGAACTGCGAGAGTAGATGGGCTATTGATAGAAGATGGAAAAAACTGATTTCCATATATATTAGAAAATAAAACAAAAATGTTTTCGTGAACATGAGATGGGTGGAATTTTTGGGAAGTCGTATGCTAAACGAGTTGCGTATTAATGAGTATTGAATCGCCAAAAACACATGATTTTTGTGGAAGGGTCCTATCCAAACGTGTATGAGTAAAAGACGGAAAATAATATAAACTGATGACTTTCGTGGAAGGGAGGTAAACGGGGTTTGTAGAAGGTCCACTTCTCCTTGCAAAATTTGACAACGGAATCCATGCCTCTTTTTGATTTAAAAATAAAAGCGAAGACATTTTTTGAAAGGTCCGAGAAGATATTTGAGTGTTGTTTTTCACAGGTTGATTTCGTAAAAGTCTGTAAAAAGCATTAACTCTTTTCTTATTCATTGTTTATTTTAATAACAAGGAAAATTAAAATCGATTTCACGGAACCAAGCGACGCAGAGCCTATGGACGTCCATTCGCACTCGCAGGAGGGGCATGGCATAACTGATACAAAATGCACCTAGTCTTTATGCGAACGGCATAAGTTTTAATTCGCAATTCCAAATTCGTTGAATTTATTTTTTCTGATCGCGGTCGAGAACTTTGGTTTTGTGAAGGTGAACTTTTTAATTATTTTATGGTGAACTTTTAGATCTATATATTATAAAGCGCGGTGTCTGCTAATACCATTTCGAAAACACTTATTTATAATCATGATAGTACGGGAGATACATCTATTTCTAAGAGACCTATACGAGTTCACCCCAAGAAGAAGACCTATACGAGAACACCCCAAAAACAAATAACGAAAAAACGCCTATACGAGTTGTTCCGAAAAGCAAAAAAAATGTTCAGAGGGGTTAGTATGGGATATCTTCTAACTATCAGGAACATGCAAGCAATACTTTGGGTATAAAAATCGTTCGCTAACAAATATTTTCCTTTTTATTTTTATTTTAACTTTATGAGTAAAACCTCAAATTGTAATATTTAATTAAACGAAGACACTATAAGCGAAAGTCAGTCGAAAATCTGAGAACAGAAAAATCAGAAAAAGATATTGACACCGCTGGGACTTGAACCCAGGACCTCTTGCTAGAGGTCCTGGGTTCAAGTCCCAGCGGTGTCAATATCTTTTTCTGATTTTTCTGTTCTCAGATTTTCGACTGACTTTCGCTTATAGTGTCTTCGTTTAATTAAATATTAAAATATTTTCCTGTTCGTTAGAATTAGAATGTAAAATATGTACGATTGGGATAATGAATGTGTTTTTGCAATGTTAAATAAAAGGTTGTTATATAAAGTTAATAGAGCCGCCCTATGAAAAGGGTTCTCCGGAACTGGTGAAGTTGTTTAACCTCGTGATTTATATTTATTAGTTGACCCTTCCTTTCAACGCAGAAGCTGCTGGCAATAGCTGGTCGTGATGTCCCTTTTTCTTACCTCTGATTCCAGCCCGAAATTTTAATATGATTAGACAAAATGGAAGTGGAAAGTTAAGTCATTGAATTTCAACGATAATGTGTATTAATAAATTAAGATATTTTTAGAAACACTTTGGGTGACAACACCGTATTTCATTTAATCCTGGCGAATGCCCGGCACGCGTTTCAATGCTACTAAAAAAAGAAACTATTGTATTTTGTTGTGTTTTAATTATGTTTATTGAAGTGCTTTTGGGTTCACAATATTTTTTTTTGTTTTTTCGTCTGGCGCATACACGAAAAAATCAGAAGGTTTTTCGACGGCGGTGTAGGCCACATACAGCTATCCCTAATCCCACCGGTTCTGTACAATTGGGAATATTTTACGGCGTTCATAAAGAACCATACTTAATGAATTTATTCTTTCGGTACCACGTCCTTCTGAAATTTGGTTGCGAAAATGGATTTTTTCAGCAAAAGAAAATATGTGAATTATCCAATTCGGTTCAGTTCCTGTGCCAAACAATTTCCTTAGTCCGATCACTCGTTTTCCTTCAACCTTTCCTATCATAACAAGATGAAAACATTTCTTTCGGATGCCAAGAGAGATACTCAGCTTTTATCTCGGTGATTGCAGAAAGGAGTTTCTTTTGATGGACTTACGAGAATCACATCGTCACTGGCTATGATATGTTTGGTGCAGCATGTTATTTATAAAATCAGAAATGACTCAATACTCGGAAAAATAATTCTTACGCCATTCCATTGGGTTATTTTCCTCTAATAACATTTTGTCAAATACTTGCGAAAACCCGGTATGCGTTTCCATGGCACTCAAAGAAAGAAATTGTTTATCCTTGCGTGTCCTTTCCCAAGTATTCCCGTTCCCGCTCCCTCACCCCTCCAGGATTCCCCTCCCCCTCCGTCCTCCTCTCCCAGCCTCTAAACTACATGGAATTCACACACTTTTTAAACAACTCGCGCGCCACTTATTGTTATTTTTTAATTCAAATTTCATAATGCCAGAGCCCATCACTATATAGAAACCTTCACGGGCGTACGCTCGACAACTCACTAAAGTTTCATCGCAATCGGATTAATGGTATGGGAATAAGGGACAAACAAGTATATTTATTGTTATGAAGTGGTGTTAACTCTTATTTAAAGTTATTATTTTTCTAACACCTCTTCACAACAAGAACCATTGTTGTTTTAATTTTCGTAAAGTGATTAAGAATACGGGCAGGCAACACAGAGACGGCCGGGAATCTATGGTTTCCGGCTCCGGTTTTTGGTTTTTCACGCTGGAATCGTTTCACCGACGGGCAATCGTTGAAATGTTGGCACAGTCAATTAATTATAATTTACATTAAACCCAGACGGGTGAACGTATAGGAAATGTAAGAATAGTATTTCCACAATGATGGGTGAAGTTTCAACCGAATAAATATAAAGTTTAATCGAGTGTTGTAAATTAAATGACCGCAAAGGTCCGCGCGTGCAATGAAAAATTAAATAATTTACTACCGCAAATCGTTGCCATCGCGCGATGTTGTGAAACCGCGCATGCTGCCAAGGAAGTATAATACTCCCGGGGCGCTATCCAGGCCTTATTTTACATACGGGAGTTGTATTAACATAACAACGCGCTCTGGACTGCATCAGCCAAGGCCATCCGCCCGTGGAGCTCCCACATTGTCATGGATGGGAACTCAATGCGCTGAGATCAGCCACCCTGTGCTGGAGACGCTGGACCCGTCTCCAGGGCACCCTTTCCGGACGGAGATCCTGATGGTTCCAGCTGGGTCTGACGAGATCGGATCCTCACCGGTTTGATGGAGGCTTCCCGCTCACACACGCCCGCACACGGATATATAAATGTTAGTTAGCTTAGATAGAATTTAAACCATCGACCGATCCCTGGGGGTAAGTTTAATTTAAACATATTTGTAATACTGTTAATATGATCAATATATACTACGCTATATTTTTCTGAACATCATCTTTCAATTAACACCCGAACCATCATATCATGCATTCCATTGTGCCCACGCTCAGAGATTGTGTCATGCTCTCTTACATCCAGAACATTACTCGGGAACCGAGTATTGGCGCGCAGGATTCTGCAAAGTTCCGGATGGTACATTATTTGAACCCCACACAAACTGTGTTAATATTTGGCAAATAGTCCACATAAGAAACTACCTAGCAAGCAACTTAACATTATGTAAAACAAGCTGGTCCCGGCATGCGTTGTTATGCCATTTAATAAAGAAATTTTTTCTCCCTGAGTGTCCTTTCCCATTCGTCCCGTTCCCCTTCCGCCTCCCCTTTTTTTCTCCCATTCCCATTCCCACTCCGTCACCTCCACCTTCTCCCTCCTCACTCCCCTCCCCCCCCCCTCCTTCCACCGTCCCGCGAACTCTCCTCCCGAGTTCCCCTCCCCCCTCCCAGGTCCCACTCCCCCCTCCCAGGTTCCAATCCCCCTCCCTGGTTCCCTTCCCCCATCTCTCCCTTGCTCCCGCTTTCGATAGCAATAGCCGCTTCCTCGCGTGCCACCAATAGCAATTTTTTTAAAACAAATTTCATAATGCCAGAGCTCACCAGAAAATTTATAAAAACCTTATACTGACAATAACGAACACACAAAAAGAATTATCCAATTTGGTGCAGTCGTTCGAAAGTTATGCGCTTAGCAACAAGTTCAGCGATTCATTTTTATATATTATGTAATAGATACGCTAAACACGCACAATCGCTAATTGAATTTGAGCAGCCGTCGAAACAATCACTGTAAGGCAATTGAAATATTTATTTTTTAAAACTGAACAGGAACCAAACGGGATTATGACGAATGCACAATATCATACTTACAATTAAAGATAAAAATTGCAAGCAAAGCACTTAATTGCGTTTTAAACCCATCACCATAGGTTTTTTTTGACACACCGAGATCTATACGTTAAAAAAAAACCTTTTGGATAATTGACATTTATCGATGTCTTCACCTTCTGATATGACATTAATATTATCTCTTATAAAATAGTATTAACATCGGATCTCTGCTTTGGTACCTTTGACCAACCGATATAGAAATCTCATTACTTCTAGAGTTTGTTTTCCTTTATAAGCGTATAAAGGAGCCTTATCTCGAAGTAAGCTTTCATAGCAATATTAAAGCTCTCGCTGTTTGTCAGGAGGCAATAAATTCAGAATATTTTTTATTTTATTTTTACTAAAGCTTTTAACACGGCGCGGGTCACACCGTGCTGTTGGCAGTTTCTCGCTGTATTTCCACAAAATAACTTGGCCTTTATTCAAACCGTTTATTATTGTACGGACCCTAAAGAATTCCCGTCACAGTTCACGATCAGAAAAAATCTAAAGAAACTCCAAATAAATTCCCAGACCACAAAAATACACCGCTTTTTACATTTTAAGATTCATTTTACGCATTGTGTTTGTTTTACGAGCTTTGACGAGCTTTCCAACGTTGATCGGCGAGGATTATGTACGAGTACTATTGTGCTGTTGTGTATTGGGATATAAGTAGTAAAGTTCCCCGTTCGTTTGATGGTGTCGCTGAAGCCTAACATTTCAGGGTTTGTATGAATTGAAATTGCCTGCCGGCTTCATTTCGAAAATCTCATTCATGGAAAACGACACGCAAACAACTCAACTGAGACATCTTCAAAACCTCGCCTCAAATTTGAGTGATTTCAGAGAACGTTTCAAAGAAAAAGCTTTCTGGTTGCGTGAAATTGCGTGTTTTAAAACTTATTTTTTGAGTAAATTTGTTTTTTTCACATTAAGTCCGTATCTCGAAAATTATACCACTCATGGCCTATATCATCATTGGAGGTGCTGTGTGGAGGGTCTTGAGAGGAAAGGAAAGAAAAGAAGTTCAAGGAAGGAAAAAGGTATGATGGATGGTTAAGAATCTCTGGTCTGTGTGTCCAGAAGTGATGGAAGTATGAATCTAGCCCTCCCATTGCAGTGCAAGGCGATGTTCCGAGAGAGTCTTGTTGGAGAGGTCGAAAGGTGTCTCTCAACAGCAGATGCGACAGACTCAAGGCTCGTAAAAATAGAATTGCCTTAAATGAATCTTAAAATGTAAAAAGCGGGGTTTTGTTATTTGGACATTCGGACAAATCTCACCCCAAGTACCCATGCACCCCTGCTAAATCACCAAACTTCTCACCGCCTTGGGTGCCTTTTTTTATTGTTTTTATTTCTTACTAAAACAATCCCGATGAGTTACAGAACTCTTTTTAGGAAAGGACGAACATACATTTCATGGGTGGAGGAAATAGTTTTTACATAGAAATTTAGATTTTTAAAATTTAAGTTTTACATACAATATAGACGAAAAATAAAAGACGGGTTGAGTAGAACAAAGAGCAATGGAAAACAATTAAAGAAAAAAGGAAATGGAAAAGAAAAGAAGAGAAAAAGAAACAAGATGAATGAACATGACAAGAAAATGACATAGTTTCATTCTTAAACGTACTTAAACAATATTCTTTTAAAGCATTACTCTGAATTTTTTATTTTGCTGGATTCCCTTGTACATATCTAGTAGCGAATTATATAGTGTGTAGGCTACATATTTCAGAGATTTTATCCCATATTTTGTAGTGTGTGTTTGAGGTATGCGGATTTTATTGCTATTTCGAGTATTGTGAGTGTGGATGTCTTGATTGTAAAGTGGCTTGATGGTAGTGTGAGTTGATTGTTGGGTAATTTGTAGGATGGTGCTTGTGATTTCACGATTAGGAAGGACTGTGATTGGAAGAATACCGGAAACGGACTTATGACAGAGGTGTTGGTTATCCAATAAATGGCTCCCAGGACGACGATACACATACTCACCTTCCAAATTAATAAACGTAATATTTTTTTAATATTTTGCGTAATGAATTCAAGATTTTGGCACAGATTAATAATCCCTTTCAATAATATCCGTTATTACAAGAATGCAAATATCTCTTCGTCTTTCACTTGGGTAATTCCAACATAAAGTCAGTATTAATCCACTTTTAAAGTTCCTCGATCTTCCTAATTCCCTTCTCCAGTTGTGATAACTTCTCCTGGGGGGTGATTTCCTCCCAGCTACCACCCCCACCCACTCCCTCCCAACCCTGTCCGCGATAACAACGACCAGGAGAGTAGAGAAGCGCAGGAGACGTATTAATCTCTTCCTAAATGTATAAAGCAGTTGAGTTTAGTAATTTATTAAGACAATTTGTCTGCGATGATAAACGTCGGCGAGCTGAGACTGTGAGATGGTGCAGACAGAATTATGAATAAAGCAATGTACTTTAAAGGCGTTTTGTGTGAATGCTAAAAGTTTCAATGAAATACGAGTCCTATTAATTCATGCCATCCAAAACGTAGCGCTGTTCTGGACTAAATTACGAATTAAATAGATCGTCTCCAAAACTACCTGGATAATATCATTTAAAACAGTTTAACCCAGTTTTCATATTTTGGCAAATAACTGAATGGTTCATTAAATTTCAAATTGAATGACAACTACCCCAGACAGAACTTCAACAAACCTACCTCGATATTATTAAATAACTACCTTACTTACCATCACAGCATCTTGGCGTACATACATTAATTGCTTCATTTACAATCATACAACCCTACACTTCTGTTATTTCAACTCTTAACATGACAGGAATGTCTTGATTTTTTTTTTCTTTCACTTGGTGGTACATGGTCTTTTTCAGGCAACCCCGACTTCTTCTAGATTCACTGTCGCGTCGCAAATTCTCTTTACACTCCTTTCTTCGTTCATTCACTTTACATTTTTAAACGACTTCAAAAAGGACTTCTTTTTTATGTTTGTTACCTCAGAACTTTCGACTGGGTGAACCGATATTAATGATTCTTTTTTTATTTGAAAGCTGGTGCTTTTCCTGTGGTCCCATTTCCATTTGGTCCAGTTCTGTCAATGGCATCCATGAGAAAACCATATAAGGCTTAAATTTGTATTAAGTATGTGCGCAACAAATGGACGAATAACTCAATATCACGCCAACCGATTTCGATGATTCTTTTTTGTTGGAAAGGATGTACCTACTTCGAGGGTAGTTTGATGAGAGTTTGGTTAGGTTCTGACTATGAGATCCACGACAAAGTAACGGAACTCTTCAATTCTTAGGAGCAAATTAACGATACTCGGCCGAATCTTTTATACGCTGCCCGGATCTTTGAATCACCTACCGTAACGCCGTTATGGTCAAGTAATGTTTGTCTCAAATGAACAGCACGTTTAGTAGGTCTACCCATATTCAGATAAATTAGTTAGTGTACTTCAGATTCAATAAAATTCAAAAAATAAACAAAAATTTTGACAAAACAAAAAACGACTTTAAAAATATGCACTAAAAAGTAAAAAAATAATTTCGTATTCTTCTACAACTTAATAGTCAACTTACTTTTTCTACTCATCAATATGTAGGTAAGACTGTTATTTTTGGACTCGGTCCGGCGTGATCATTTGATAGCTCCCCTCCCGCCGCGGCCCCGCTCAAGCCTCGTCAAGTCGCGCGTGCGACACAAGCACATCTCCCCAATAACTATGTATGTAGTTACAAACCTACCTTGGCTGACACCGACTCCAAAAATAACAATCGTACCTACATATTGATGAGTAGAAAAAGTAAGTTGATTATTAAGTTGTAGAAGAATACGAAATTATTTTTTTACTTTTTAGTGCATTTTTTGAAGTCGTTTTTTTTGTTGTGTTTAAAATTTTATTTTTGACGAGCATTTTTAAAATTTGACATTTTCCACAGTTGGGTATTTAGACACGTCCCCGTAACCATCCTTGGATATCAATTTCGAGATCGCAGGTTCAAATCGCGGCGTGCGCAAGTAATTTTTATTTGTTCAAATGAAGCAGATACTACGATGTGACATTATAATTTAAAATAAAACCATAACTTTTTAAACAACACTTTATTTATTTATTGAAAAATAAGAATTACATAAAAAAACATGTGCTGCATATCTCGCCAGGGCATTCCTGTATCGAGATATGCACTTTTACAGTGAAATTTAAGAAAAAACATACATATAAACTTAATAAAAATATAATCATAAACCTACAGACATGGATTATTAATAATTATAGCTGGGCAGTATGCTCATCGTTGGCAACAATAACATTATACTTTAAACTAAAAATACAAGGTACCTGTTACTTGTGACTTACCAGATGCATTCATAGGGTGACCATACCACAGTAGCATTTAATTATTAACAAACAAAAAAAAATATCATATTTTATGCCGACGGGTTTCGCTACAACCGTAGCTTTTTCAGGGCAGTACAATACTCTACTAAAGTTAAGTTACATGTGTTAGAAATAAAATTTTATTTTTTTAATACGTGTTATTTTACAATTTATTTATTTAATGTAAGAGTACTATTTAGGCACGTTCCAGAATGGTAGATGCTTTCAGTATCGCCCTGGTAAAAGTCAGGTCAGTCAATTTTACGTAATCGAAATTTAGAATGAAATATTTTCCACTTCCCCCAATGCAAATAGTTGTCTTTTAATGTAATTAAGGTGAATCAAAAGATTTAAAAAAAAAAGTGCGTATTAACCATTGCCAGCGATCTCAAAAATTTACCATAATTTTATTGTAATACATTCTCTATGGTTTTAACACAACATGTAGGTACCTACGCCTCAGGGGTCTCATTTCTACTGCATTCAGTCTATTTTAATCCTTCCTCTTCCAGCTCCATCTCTCGTCAGGTTTGGTATCAGTAATCTAGTTCTCACAAGGAAACCGGTTGCATGAAATTCATCGCTTCTGTATTATAAATAATGAATTCCGTTCACCGTTTCACACAGTTGAACGTGATGTTTCTTCAATCCACGTTTCCTCAGTTGTTTAATTTTGCAAAAGCTCTCAATGAAAGCGGAAAGGGTTTAAACACATACCACTTCACTTGTAGATTAACGGCTGGTAATTATTATTAACGTTATAATAAATAATGACTGGTTTTGATCCTGTGGATAAAACACAATAATAATTCCCCGTGTTTAATTCACAGAAGCATCGCAAATTCACATAGCACGTGCGTTGTACCTGTTAAGTTCATGCATGAATTCAATTTATTATCCAAAAATACGGTTGGATTCAACGGATCGTAATAAATTAACATGATAATAATGCTAGGTTTAAATTTCATTAAAGTCTTGTTTATCATATGATTTATTAACTCGGACCAAGGCTTGCAATACAATGTTAGAGCAGGGGTTCCCATCCTTTTGGGTCGCGATCCCATTTTATAAAAGCCGTGACCGTGACTCCTGCGTTTTCAATTTTTAATAAACTCATTTATATTATATTAACGTAAGTAATGCGGTGCTTGACATTGTATCCCTTTAAAAAGCTTCGAAATTCGAAGTTGAGTTGTCACTAAAACCATCCTTATTTCATTATCAACAATCAATTTGTTTCAGGTTTTATAATATTGGGTCCTTACAAATGAAATTGGCGTTTTGCCGTACTGGCAATTTTGATCTCAAATATCTTCTCTTTGGTTAGAAATTCCAAATTCAGATTTATACAGCTATTTACTCATGTATTTGTGTTTCGAAAATTATAATTCATTTGTTTTTTCCTTAATTGTTTTTTTTTCTTTGCGTCACTTAGTTTACAAAATGGAAAACTTGAATTATCGCGTTATTTACGAGTACGAATTCCACCGTGGCACCAGTGCTGCAGAAACGGCTCGAAGGATTAATGATGTGTATGGCGACGGTGCCGCATAAGAAAACACAGTGCGTTTTTGGTTGCAACGTTTTCGTTCTGGAAATTTTGACCTGCAGAACAAGCCCCGTGGACGGCCGGAGACCGAAGTTGATAATGAAGAATTGAAGGCTATTGTGGAAGCGGATCCATCGCAAACCACGTCCGAGTTAGCTGCAGGCTGCGGTGTTAGTGATAAAACTATTTTAATCTACTTGAAGCAAATTGGGAAGGTGAAAAAGCTTGAAAGGTGGGTACCTCACGAATTGAGTGAAGTAAATCAACAAACGCGCATTAGAACGCTACACCACACACTGCACAACAGACGGCTACCAAATTAGAGGAGCTTCAATTAGAAAGTCTAAGACATCCAACGTACTCTCCGGACCTTGCCCCAACAGATTACCATTTTTTTCGAAATTTGGATAACTTCTTGCAAGGGAAAAAATTCAATTCCGATAGGGCAGTCCAAACCGCCTTCAAAGATTTTATTGATTCCCGTCCGAATGGTTTTTTTAGTAAAGGGATCGATGAACTACCTAAGAGATGGCAAAATTGCATAGATAGCAATGGTACATACTTTGATTAAATAAATATATTATATTTTTAAAAAATCGACTTTATGTTCCTCCCATACAAAACGTCAATTTCATATGTAAGGTAAGGACCTAATAGTTTAGAAAAACTGTATTTTTATATAGAAGATGATAAATGGAAGTTACGTATTCTACGACTTAAGCCAACGATGTATGAGTTTTACTGTGTATTTTGATAAACATGAATAATTTATTTAATTTAATTATAACTCTTGCATTTATGATAAATTTTACCTGTACGTGTTTAAGTACATAACTGGGGAGGTACAAGTTTGGCGCGCGCTTTCTTTTTATTGGTTGTCGAGTATTCTATATCCCTCTCAAAAAGCCACGCCCCTTCCGATTTCGAATATTTCAAGGAATGGTGCATCGCCTTACTAAGGTTTGAAAATCCACTCCCTCAGAGATATTAGTAAAACTCAAAAGGCTAGAATGGTAACTTTTGGATATTTCTGATACATAGCGGACCATAATTGAGACAGTTTTTTTAAATGTGATGTGTTATGAGCTGAGGAAACGTTAGACTAAAATTGAATATTATTTCTTTAGAAAACCCCAAATGGGGTCGTGACTCGTTCGTCGGAAATCTACGTGTTAGAGAGCGGAAATTAATGTTATCGATGCATAATTAGTGTTGCTGTTCCAAATGCAGTGTCGCTAAGATGTTTCGGGTTTACAATCTTCAGTGGGAGGCGGCCTTAGTAATGCGCTATTCTCTTAAATAATAGCGTGGTCTATGTAACGTAACGTATATATATTATGATATATCAGATGTATAACATAAGCTCAACTGGTAGAGAAATACGGTACTAGCTGAACCACCCAGCGTTGCCCAGGCTCTTTATTCTGCTTTAAGCGGGTGGAAAAAGTGGATAGGGTAGTTTTTGAGAATGGATTTTGGAAATGAATGGTGACCTTTCTCATGTTTTGAAGGCAAACGTGCAGAATTTCATCAATTTCGGAAAAAACTTTAGATTTGATTAAAAACGAGTCCATACCGGATCACTTATCTATATAATGATATATAGACATTAATAAATAATTTATAGCCAATGTCCTTGGCGTTGCCCAGGTTTTGTGCAGAGTTTTTCGAGATATGATGAAGACAGTAATTTTCCTCTTCTTTTGAACATCAAGTTTCATCTAATACTGCTTTAAGTGGTGGGAAATGGGGGTGCGAGTGGTTTGTTTATGTAGACAGTGACCTCTCCATTGTTTTGAAGGTCAAGTTTGCAAAATTTCATCCACCTCGGAAAAAAACTGTACATTTTTACACCAATCAAATTCGATCCGCCCGCCAGAGACAATGAATTAGATTACGTAAAACTCATATTGAACTCTTAAAGAGATTACCAAAAACAATCACTTTCAACTACCATTTTTTTCAGATCTTGTTTTGTGATATACTCAAACCCGTGATATGGCATTGTTACATAAAATTGATATCTCAAGATGTATTTTGTAGCGGTAAGAACCGCTAAGACACTATATTGCTCAATGGATTCGACCAGTGTGGTTGGCAGCATTACAAGCCATCTGTATTCCGAGGTTGGCGCCCATGCTTCGCAATAGTTCGAGAGCGCCGCGGGCACATAAGTACTTCAGTTTGGTTCCAGGCGACTTGTGAGACGGCCGACGGCATGTGGATCCTGACAGAAACTCGACGGGCAGAAGATCTCACAGATTCACAGACCTCATGGGAATTATCAATCACGTATCGTTATTATATTTTCATTGGTTTTCTCATACATAATTTAACAGACTATTTGTCGTTTAATAGTTCTAGGGCAATTTTAATAAACGACTGGCGCCTACCATCTTTCAATCTTAGAAGCAACTTATGATACAATATGCACTGTTTTCTTGGAGCAGTCACCATACCCTGAAGATAATCATTTAATTTATTTAGAGTCTCTTTTGTTGATCAAACTTTGTATTTATGATTAAATATTATATTCCCTATATAGCCTTTAATTTCATTTAGTATTGATTACCATATTCACATGTCTTACCTACCCTGAGCTTAGCATTACCTTACTACAAGATTTAACTTTCATAACCTCAAATATTCCATTCTGACAGTTAAGATGTCGATGCACACATTTAAATACGACGAGGTTAACCAAATACGTTTAATTACGTTATATTTTGGCACAAACCTGACGTATAACGTTTCAGTGGCGCCCAACGTGGGGCTCGAACCCACGACCCTGAGATTAAGAGTCTCATGCTCTACCGACTGAGCTAGCCGGGCGGGAAAATTTTCATCACCTACACAGAACCTCACTTAATGACTTTCTTCTGCTCCAGTTTGGATTATTAATCATAAACGCAAATCAAGATCCAATTAGTGCGGCGATGTACGCAGACGGAGGAATGGTCTGATTTCGGCGTTTTTTTTCCATCTCTACCTTGGGCCAACTTGGGTCATCAGTTATTGAATGCATCAGAATTGGAGAGAAGCTGCATAGATTGATGCGTCTTTCTGTTCATCGCATTATGTCATAGCTTCAGTATTACAGTACGGTGGTCACCGCTTCCTCCATGAAGTACATTATATGGATTGGGAGTACTTCTATCACCAGGATCCTTCCGGCTAACAATCATTATATTTTGGCGTCTTCCAAGACTAACATTTACGACCAAGGCTCACATAGTATGCAGTTCTCTTCAGGAAGTGACACATGGACCTCATGATTTCCAGGAGGAAATATTTTCTCTTTGGTGGAGGGGTAATGTAGCGGTAAGAACCGCTAAGACACTATATTGCTCAATGGATTCGACCAGTGTGGTTGGCAGCATTACAAGCCATCTGTATTCCGAGGTTGGCGCCCATGCTTCGCAATAGTTCGAGAGCGCCGCGGGCACATAAGTACTTCAGTTTGGTTCCAGGCGACTTGTGAGACGGCCGACGGCATGTGGATCCTGACAGAAACTCGACGGGCAGAAGATCTCACAGATTCACAGACCTCATGGGAATTATCAATCACGTATCGTTATTATATTTTCATTGGTTTTCTCATACATAATTTAACAGACTATTTGTCGTTTAATAGTTCTAGGGCAATTTTAATAAACGACTGGCGCCTACCATCTTTCAATCTTAGAAGCAACTTATGATACAATATGCACTGTTTTCTTGGAGCAGTCACCATACCCTGAAGATAATCATTTAATTTATTTAGAGTCTCTTTTGTTGATCAAACTTTGTATTTATGATTAAATATTATATTCCCTATATAGCCTTTAATTTCATTTAGTATTGATTACCATATTCACATGTCTTACCTACCCTGAGCTTAGCATTACCTTACTACAAGATTTAACTTTCATAACCTCAAATATTCCATTCTGACAGTTAAGATGTCGATGCACACATTTAAATACGACGAAGTTAAACCAAATACGTTTAATTACGTTATATTTTGGCACAAACCTGACGTATAACGTTTCAATTTCTAGGCACAGTGAGCACTGTTCGATTGTCCTTACAATTTCTTAATTTTTCACTATTTTGTCATTGTTTTTTTTTTTTCAAAGACGTTGGTAATTGAGATCATTACAAAATATCAAAATCAACAATAAAACCTTCAAAAGTCACAATGTTCAATGTTTTTTCATATTATATTACAATACTCCTAATAATCGAAATGAAGCTCAAAATAAAGCAACATGGCTACAAAATTTTAGCAGAAAGTTATTTTTTATAATTATTAAGATATTTACGTAAAAGCGATAAACAAATAAAATATTTTTGTTTATTTATTTATTAACGCCCTTTTTCGGGGCTTTTACATATGAATAGTAAGAAATACACAGAATTTATTGTACATAACTGAACTGCCTTTGTAACAATATTTTATATTTGTTTAAAGATAAATTGAAGATGTCCACTGACTTGGTATAATTGTTTCCCTCCATTAGTATTCTGGGCAAAGAGGAATACATATGGTAGTTAGTTCCAGAATTACTGCACTGAAATAAATCCTGACTTCTAGTATTACGTATTGGAATCCGGAAGCTTATCAATTCGAGCAATATCGGACTGTCAAATAAATCATTTAGAATTTCATACAGAAATACCAAGTCAGTGAAAGTTCTTCTGTCTGCCAATTTGAGCATATTCATATCATTCAAAATAGTATTGTAGTTCAACATAATTGCTGGAATACCCATTTTAAAATTAAGAAAACGTAAGAATTTGTTTTGTATTCTTTCAACAGCTTGTACATGTATATTGTAATATGGGTTCCAGACGGGAGAATTGTATTCAAGTTGACTTCTAACATATGCAAAATATAACAGTTTTATACACTTAATATTGTTAAAATTTCTAGTTAGCCTAGTTATAAATCCCAACATTTTTAAGGCCTTATTAGAGATTTCTGTTATGTGGTTAACAAATGAAAGATTAGATTGAAAAGTGATGCCCAAGTCTTTAATTTATGTTAATGTCTCCAGAGTATTGTTATCAATGTTGTAATTGAAGATCACTGGATTTTATATTATTTTTTCCAATATTTAGTTACAAACAAACGTGGAATGAAGAATGTATAGTACCTAATTACATTATGATATTCAAACTAACGGAGATGTTACAATTATAAATGCAGAACAATGTCACAACAAAACAGTTTGAAGCTTTATTTTTGATTTGATAAAGTTAATTGATTTGAATTATAGTGAAATTATAAATCATCTACTACGGCCTTTTATAAAGGGTTCTTGAATGAATTAATTGAATTTCGGAATAAGCCAATGTTGTGATGTTTACTTATTTCATTGTTCAATCTTGATGTTCTTAGCATGAAATTATAATATCCTGTGTTATTTAGGAATATGTCTGTCCAAAGCAAATCAAAATGTAAATAAATAACGCATGCCGCAGGATTCTTCCTGCCTTTATACAATTCCCAGTTTCTTTAACCGTCAAAAACATCCGCTAATATAGATTTCCTCTATTTCGTATTTATCTTCCGTTCAAACTATAAACATTTTCAAAAAGCTTCCGCATATCTGCCAAAACATCGCGTCAGGCATGTGAAATGCACACGGTAACAATACTGACGAATTGAAGAACTGCCACGGTTATAAATACCTCGTTCCTCTAACAGAATGCAAGATGCAAGTAACATCTGGGTCACGTCTATTCCTGTCACTATGGTTCTGTAACTGTTCCTAGCAGATTATGAGGATTAGGCGGATCATGAATTACGGCGCAGGACGGTGAATTTGATATATTATTGGGACAATTCATCATTGATCCTGTTTGAAGTTAATATTTGACGCTGAGCTGGATTTAAAGCGAAATCTTCGGAGCTGGCTGTTATCAGAAAAGTTATTAATTGGAAATATTGACGCTTAACTTCTCAAAGGTATTATTTTAACTATAATAATAATAATAGGTAGATTACTTCTTCAATAATCGCAAATTATTTTTGTGTTGTCTTTTTTAAACAAATCACTTTGAATACATCATCATTACTCTTGGCTTTACAACCCCTGGTGGGTCTTGGCCTCCTCAAGAGTCTTTCTCCACTCATCACGGTTTTGTGCCAGCTCTGTCCAGTTTACAATCTCCAAGGTGGATATATCTTTGAGGACGTTGTCGCTCCATCTTAAACTTAGTCTTTCCAGGTTCCTTCGCCCTGTCGGTCTTCGGGGACCGACAGGGACCGACAGGGTTCAGCAGGGACTTCGGTGCTTGATGCTCGGTCATTCTCTCTACGTGACCCAGCCATCAAAGTCTTCCCAGTTATATAAATTTTGTGACGTTTATTTCCTTAAACAGAGTATATAGCTCATTGTTATAACGTCAGCGCCAAAATCCATTTTCGGAGACCAGTCCGAAGATACGCCTCAAAATTTTCCTTTCAAAAACATCTAGTGCTCGCTGATTCCTCTAAGTTAGTACCCAAGTCTCAGCTGCGTGTGTGAGTACTGGTCTGATAAGTGTTTTATACACTAATATCTTTGTGTTTCTGGACAGCAGTCTGGATTTTATTTGGTTTTGTAGACGGTAATAAATGCGATTTGCGTTCACTTTGTATACACCACTTATTTTATCAAAATGTTACATGTTTCGAAACAAATACTTTCTTCGTCAGGATATAATGAAAATTTACAGGAAAAACAATAGTTAGTATAGTCAATTGAGTACCTATAGACAAAAAAAAACATTACAAAGAGTGTGTTTTAATTAGTTCAAGTCATCAAAAATCCAATTAAATATCCAAATGATAGTCAATTTCATTTTAATCACTATTTATCACTTTCAACAGGAAAGAGTTTAACGATTGTCAGGATATTCATAAACACCGGAAAATTTAGAAAAAAGTGGATACCTATAAACTTATAAGTAAGTTTAATAAAATTGTTTTATATTACGTAAGTACGTACCGTTAAAGTACCTACCTATTATACTTTACGTATCTTTTGTTCTTGTTGTCAGTTCGCTTTCTTTTTTCCTGAAATAAGTTTTCGATTTTTCTGACAACGGTTTAACATGGCAGATATGATTTGCGATTTTCAAGGCCATAAATAGTATTCGAAGTAGTTTTAGACAGCGTTACGGTGACCATCATCAGGGCAGATTGTAATCTTTGACTTCTGATCTAATCTTTGATCTCTTTGATGAGTAATCTCTGATTACACATCTGCACTGATGATGGACAGTGTAATGCTGTCCGAACCGTTGGCTAAAGAAGAGAGTAGCGCAACACGGCATAATAACCTGAAAATAAATCCTGATAAAGACTATAACAATTTTCAGGGTTGTAAAGAAATTATAAAACTAAATTATATGCTTCTTCATGCTTTGACTTTTTACTTTTTACATTTTATATTGTCATTGCTATTCATTTATATGTGCTCTCCCTTCACTGTCATCTCTGCTTTTTTTGTTCGTGTTATTATTATGTTTTAATGGACTATCGTCCGTAAATTAATACATAAAACGATCAAAAAAAGGCAAACAAAAAAATCCAAAATAAATTTGGGACTTAAAATAAAGTGTAACTTACGACTATTAAGCACTTTAATTAGTACTTGAGTACTTCAGTCATCAATTCAGAAGTCAAATCGCTGTAAATATGTTTTTTCTAATGTGAAAGCTATCATTTTTTTTAATAATTTAAAACCAATCAGCAATATTTTAACTCTTTCATTCGATTCACACGTTCGTTAATTGTGAAACGAAACTATACATGTTTTAAACGTTAGCGTTTAAAAGACATACTGTAGTTTGCATAACACTGTTATTAAACATCGTACCAAACCTCGACGTGCTTTCAATAAAACCAGTTTTCAACTTTCAACACTTGCAAAATCGATAAAACACGCCATTAAAATGATGAAGCGTTGCTCAGCAGAAGTAAAGGACCCCACGCAATATTGCCATTTGGCAACTACTTGTTTATTCTGGTTCTCTAATAAGGTTATTTCACAGAATGAATCTAAAGTTAACCTTTCCCGTGTTACTCTTCCACTCTCCTTGATTTCCGGTCTGAGGAAATTACCATAATTGTTGAATAGTTTTCATTTATCATGGCAGCCTTTCTCGCTAACCCGACATCTTCTATTATTATTGTCCACGTCTATGTTTAAAGTTACCCGTTCCTCTATTTTCCATTTGAACGTAATAATAATATATAATATTATTTTGTGTGCCGGTGAATTGAAAGGATTTAGAACGAAAATTATCCGTAAATTTTCTACGTTATTTCTTATACTAAACAATGTTTTTATTTCGTAGACAACGTCTAACCCGTACGATCAGAAATTTTTTTTTCAAGTAGGTACATTTGTTTTTGATGGTGTTGATTTTGGAATTATTTGTTTATTAATCTTTTATTAATTTACAAACTATTAGATACATACATCTTTAACTTTGAACATAAGTAAAGATTGTGGCGGACATGTTTTTTTTAATTAAACATTTGTTTAATTGCTTTATTTTGCAGTATTTGCATTATTCAACAGTAATTAAATTAAGTGTGGTTTTATAGTAACTGTACTGTATATTTTTTGACATTTTTCACTATTTACTTTGTTTTTTTTCGTTAACTCCACACAGGAGGCCTTGAGGAAAATAATTCCCCTCGAGGTTTTTGTTATCTTTGGGGACGCTGTATAGAGGGTGAGGGAGCTGACCGTATCGGTAGAGTCGGGACGAGATAAATGAAAGGCGTGCAGTCGATGTGTGAGTCAGTCTTTATTATGGCTACGTAGCGGAGGTCGATGCGGAGCGGAGTGACGATGGTGCTGCTGCGTGATGACGAGTGAAGAAGGTCAGGACACTACGGCGGAGAAGATCACAGGTCTTCAGGAAGCCGGCGTGTTGCTCTACACCGTGGCGGTGTAGACGTGACCTTGATCCAGGCGGTTGACCGTCGTCGTGTTGACGAAGTATGGCGGCTGTGTGTCCAGTGGGTCGGAGCACACACGTGACGCAGGAAGGAACCTTGAGAGGCGATGAGGATGCTGGCGCGTTGCCAGGTGCTGGTTGCTGCTCGTTGCAGGATGCTGGATGATGGCGCGTTGCCGGTTGTGGTTTCTGCTCGTTGCAGAATGTTGATTGCCATCTCATGTCGAGATGGTAGTTGGAGAAGTTCCTCTAAGGTGCTGGAATGTTCCTGGGTCACGCTGGATAAATTGTTCACTGCTAACTGCGCGGGCCCGTGCCGGGCGCAGTTACTGCACTGCTCGGACTGCGTTCCTTTATCGATGAATGGAAAGTAAGTACTGACTGGCTCCGAGCAAGCGAGCGCGGCTTATATACCCGTGGCAAGTAATTAGTCTCGCGTTAGGTAATGCGGTGAATTCACGCAAAGGTGAGAAATCGCTTGAACTTTCTGCGGGCACTTGTTTGGTACAGCCAGACGTTCTAGCTCTTTCGCGTAGGTGGCGGATTATTTACGATGCGCCAGTTATTACTACGCTAAGGTAGGTATGCGTATCTTCCAGCGTATTCTGTGGACGTCAGTGGCGCAGCGGTAAACTTCGCAGAACAGGTTAAATGACCGCCACAAGGGTCTTTTTATGAAAGGAAGGAGAGGAAGTTCTGGGAAGGAAAAAGGTATGAAGGGTAGGTATGAATCAGAAGGTCAGAAGTCGAGTAGTGACGTATGTAGTAGTAGGATGAATGAATCTATCCCTCCGGTGATAGACTGCAGGATGTTCAACGTTCTGTGGCAAGGCAATGTTCCGAGAGGGTCCAGCTGAATCCAAAAGATCTCCCTCAAACGGTCTCTCCCTAACTGGCCTGCCACGCATCTGCCGTCAAAATCCGGACAAACCTCGCTCCATGAACCATGATAATAGTTCTGAATCTGCTAAGAAATTACGTATTTTAGTTGTACCTGTTTGCATTTTTGAGAAGATCGCTTTGAGTCTGTAATGACACCCAAATATTTAATATACCTTTGGATCCTCGTGTGTATTTTTTTGCCTACAGTCATGTATTTTATCTTGGTATTTGATTTTAATATATTTATGATCATTGGATTCACGGAGAAAATGGATAACGCCCAAATAGATAGAGGAATATATCTGGAACACCTCAGGAAGAAAAATTGTACGATTTAATTAATCAAATTTTGGGTTGGGTCATGTCAAGAGTCAGTTTAATAGAAGAGTACGTGTGAGACAAATAAGCCAGGAGTGTGTGCCAAAACAAAGTTACGCGTTCCATCCTCTCTTCTGTGAATAAAATAAAGTTATATTTAACATGATCTTTGCATTGTTTTCATAAAAATGATGATGAAGATGGGTATTATTATTGCCCCGAAATTTAAAGAAGGCGGCGGGGACTAGTTGAAACAAAATAACGAGTGTATAAACTGTAATGCCATTTGGTTGAAAGTAATAACCTCTCTTGTATAATCCCCTTTTTATCCCCGATCATATCCGTGACATTTGGCCCCGCTTTGTAACATTATACGGGTCTCGTTGGGTTCGGGGCAACTTTACACGTGGCGGATTTGCAATGCGAGTTGTTTCAATCCTATTTTGGGAGTTACGCTCTTACAAAATACTCACAAAATAAACGTTTCAGAATATATAACAAGAACAACTGTGGAATAAATAAATACCTTGATATGTTGTCGGTTTAATGTTTTGAAGTGAAACTTCTTTAGCCCCATTAGTGATTTGAAATTCGGATGAAACGAAAATGCGTCACAACTCAGTTCTACACAAATGCTCGGTTGTAATATAATGCGGTAAATTCGCACTTTGGCGCGGGCTCACGATAGCGCAATGGGCAAGGCGCCTGACAAGTCTCAGCGGTCAGAAAACAAACATCAAGCGAACGGATTTTCGAATTCTACGAAATAAAAAAAAAATAAAAAAAAATTGTGAAATCAATATCCAATATTCGAACCACTTTAAAATAAACAGACAAGAGAAAAGAAAGCGACATCTAGTGACTTTCTAGTTTCACTTCTACCGGCATATGAATTACACACTTTTTTAAGAACATTTCAAATTGTTTAACGAACATTATGAATAATAGTGGATAGATATAGATACCCTACCCAAGGGTGTTTAACATAATATTTTTTTTAAAGTAATGTTAAAAAACAAAGTTGTTTGATGTTGCACATTTTAGCCGCAAACTAAGATGTTTTTAGAACTGAATAAAGAGAAAAAATAACCTTTCAAATTTTAATACCTGCAACAATTTCTTAAAATATATCTTTCCAATTTGGTTGGGTGGCGTGATTGGATACCGCCGCCCCGGGAATATTTTTAAATGTTGTGTCGTGGTGAATGTTAATAAACACGGTTATATTTGCAAACTTATTTACTGAACTTGATGAGCTCACCTTCAGTTTACAAATGGCAAATGACAGGAAGCGTACCACAGACCACGAGGTAGAAAAGTGCAAAGACTATGAATACAATATGAGCATAAACAATAATACCAACACTTATTTACTGGATAACCAACACCTCTGCCATAGGTCACTTCGAGTACGCTACGTTTGGTTAATTAGCGTGCCCGGGTGATTGGGATGATTTTTGTCTAGGTCTTGGCGGCGGATGATCTATACATACTGAAAATCAGATTTCATCCCACCGTCATACCTTTTTCCTTCCCTGTATTTCTTTTCCTTCCTTACCTTAAAAAAATCTTCCACACAACATCCCCGAAGATGACACAGGCCCTGAGAGAAATTATTTTTCTCGGAGCCTCCTGTGTGGAACTAATGTAAAAAAATATATAATCTTACCTATTCATCACACTATTTCCCCGCAGAAATAAACAAAAATCGTGGAATACCACACCATCTTTTGATAAGCGCACTTGTTGCATTGTTCACATGCATTTGTCGTCTTATACACATTACGCACTCTTCTGTTGGTACAACACTTCACATAACCAGACCCCGATATCACGTTCAATTTATCTGGCTGTATTTTCCTTGGTGTTCCTCACTCTCTTGCCATACAAAATTTTAAAAAATACCATTACAGTTCTTTGCAAGTCTAGTCAACCTAAAAAACTAAAAGGTATCGTAAAAAATCATAATGTATCCATAATACAGAAAAGGAAAAGTAACCTATGAATAAAAGTGATTTGTAAACTAGAAAAGATACAAAGGTAAAATTACCCCTATTATGTTCGGCCTAACAATGGGGTGCGTTTTAAATTCAATTTATTGAACAAAAGGCGAAATAAAAGAGGTTATTATATTAAATGGATGAGTTTTGCCATGGATCACAAGTTTGACGAAATTGAAAATTAATAATAAATGTCACGGATGCGTTTTACCCAGGTCTACCCCACCTTTGGCACGAATAATATAGGCAGGTGGGGAATGTCTTAGAATATTGTAATATGATTTTAGGAACCTTTCAAGAAATTTTTATCTTAATTATTTATTCAACTTTATTAATAGCATTACGTTGGTGACGTATCGTGCCTGTCTCACTAGGAAATCCTGAGTTGAGAGCGTCCGCAGTCCGTGACAGAAGCAGTTTACAACTAAAATAATAACACAATATTATATGATGGCGAGGGATACGGCTCTCGACTAGCACTCCGAAGATTGCGGGTTCAAATCGCGGTGCTCACAAGTTAATTTTATTTATTTTTAATTTTAACTTAACGAGTTAAACCTCAAATTGTAATTTAATTTGCTGAAGTCCCCGGCGATGCCCAGGCTTTACAAAGAGTTTTAGAAGTCTTACGTAGACAGTGACCTTCTTCTTGTTTTGAAGATCACATGTGTAAAATTTCATCAACCTAGGCATAAAACTGCAGATTTTCATACAAAACAATTCCCTCTGCCAGTCCGCTCGTTCACCACAATATATTATTATATTTCAACCAATTTACACAAAACCTAGACAAATTATATATCTAAACCTTTCTCATGAATCACTCTATCTATTGAAGAAAACTGCATGAAAATCAGTTTAGCAGCTTTTGAGTTTACCGCGAACAGACAGACTTTTATAATATGTAGAGATGTGGAGATGAATACAATATTAGCGAAACTCAATCGAAAATCTGAAACAGAAAAATCAGAAAAAGATATCGGCACATCTGGGACTCGAACCCAGGACCTTCGGCTTTCCGGGCCGCGTATTTACAATCCCTAACGCGTTTCAGTCGCTTTAAATTTTCAATATCTAAATTTAAATATTTAGAAATAAAATTATTAATTTCTAATATACACATTGGAAAGATTATTTTATCTAGATTTAAGAACAATTTTTGTTTTTTTTTTTTTCAAAGTGATAAAAAATTATTAATATAGAGGTGTATTTACAATATATGGGAATAATATTAAAAGTTAAATGTTTAGAATTTAAATTATTAATTTCTAATATACACACCAGAAAGATTATTTTATCTAGATTTTAGAACAATTTTTGTTTTTGCAATGTGATAAAAAATAACCAATATAGAGGTATATTTAAAATGGAAATTGTCGTTACCGCGACTGAATCGGTATAGGTTTTGTAAATACACTTCCGGCCGCGACTCTTCTGACTGAGCTATTGTGTCCCTATCCGTATCGGTCATTTTTAACTGTAGCATATTTCGACTAAAAACTACCAACATTATCTTCATTTTCTTAACGCATATTTTATTGGCTACTATTATGATTGATATCTAGATAGTTTCTTGGATTTTTATTTTTTACCCATTTTAATTTTTTTATATTAAAATAAATATTCACCCTAGACTTGCAGAAAAGTCAATTGATGTCGCAAATTAAAATTAAAAATAGATAAAAGAAATATGAAAGATACTTTATAGATAGCATTTAATTTCAATTTCAGTGCCGGCAACCCGGGCGTTTATTTATTATTAGTTATGTACAACATGATTTTTTTTCCTTACCCTCCTCACTAGACAAAGAGTCTGTTCTGAGGCTGGTAACTAACAATTTCTAATTACATAAAAACAAATAAGTGGTAAAAACATAAAAAAAAGAAAAATATATATTATAGTAAAAATAATAATAATAAAATACGAGGAAAATCAGAATTTAAAAACAGAGTAGAAAATAGAAAATATATAATATTAGATATTAAGAATATTACTTATCTCTCTTCTTTCTTTGACATTCAACCAGTTCAAAAATCTTTTGAAAACCCAATTCAAATTATTAGATGCGACGTAGGTCTTTGTTTGGGCTACAAACTTATTGAATATATATGGTGCCAAGTAAGATTCATGTTTTTTTGCAAAATTTGATTTGATATATGGTACTTGTAATTGATTGTGTGTGTTTGCTCTTGTGTATTGCGAGTGAGTTATGAAGTGTGGTGATATTTTAATGCAGTTTTTGTGGATGATCTTCTTTATGTATAGTTTATTTATGTCTAATAGGTTATTGTTGATCATTATCTGTTCTGTCGGATGTTGATAAGGCTTTCTAAACATAATTCTGATTATTGTTTTATGATTAATTTTAAGTGATTTGAGGTGAGTCTCTGCTGCTGCTCCCCATACTGAAATACCATACATTAGAATACTTTGACAGAGTGCATAATATATATTTTTTAGCTGAGGTAGTGACATAATGTTTCGAATTGTTTTGAAGATGTAAGAGAGTTTCCGTATTTTTTTTGTAATTAGGTTAATTTGGAGATCCCATTTTAAGTTATTGTCAACAGTTAAACCGAGATATTTAATATTTTGCGCATAGTCAATTTTGTCACAAACACAGCGTGCGTTAGTTAATGAGGTAACTGTGCAGGGGTGAAGATGTAGTTGTGGGCGACTATCTGGCTGACCAGCTAATGTTTTACTGAAAGTTAAGTATTTTGTTTTAGAAATATTTAGTGTCAGTAGATTATTTATTAGCCATTTATTTACTTCAGTCATCCCTGCTTCCGTGTTTTTGAAGACGTTTTCCCATGATTGGGCTTTGAATAAAATTACAGTGTCATCTGCATAACTGATAACTTTGTACTCTATGTTCTCTAGGCTTATCTCAGTTAGACTGTTAATGTAGATGAGAAACAGTATGGGACCTAAAACGCTGCCTTGGGGTACTCCATACCTGTTGCCTACTTTGTCACTTTCTTGATTATTGATTTTTACAATTTGTTGTCTATTTTCAATGTAGCTGATGAACCATTTTAGTGGTGGACCTGTTATGCCAATGTTTTTGAGTTTTTGTTGGAGTAATTTGTGTGAGATGGTATCGAAAGCTTTTGCTAGGTCTAAGAACACTCCTAACACCTTTGAACCGCCATCTAGGTTTTTCACTATGTATGTGGTTAGTTCCGATAAGGCGTCTTCTGTTCCCATTTTCGCTCGAAACCCGAATTGACGGGTGGAGATCAGTTTGTGTTTGTCAAGGTATGCGAGCAGTCTTTTTTTCATAGTTTTTTCTAGTAGTTTCGATAGCGAATTTAGGAGAGTGATTGGTCTGTAATTTAAGATCAGCGTTTTGTCTCCCGATTTATGTATTGGAGTAATACAACCTATTTTTAGATGATCGGGGACAAAGCCGAGGCTGAAACTTTGGTTGAAAATATGTTGAAGTGGTATAAGTATATGTTCTCGGAGACTAATCAGTATATGATTGGAGAGGTTATCTGGGCCCACAGCGCAATTTGGTTTGAGAGAAATAATTAAATCCGATATTTCCTTTGTACTTATTTTGTGAGCATAAAACGAATGATTTGGTTGCATGGTAGAGGATAGTTTGGTTAAAGAGTCTTCTGTTGTGCCGTTTTTTAAAAGAATTTTTTCAGCCAAGTTAGATCCAACTTTTGCAAATTGGGAGTTAATAAAATTAGCTGTTTTACCAGGTTCATTTTTTGTAAGGGTTTTGTTTCCATTTATTAACAGTACTTTGATCTTCGAGTCTTTTTTCGTATTGGAGAAAGTAATATCTTTGACGATTTTCCAGATTTTTTTGGGGTCATTTTTGGCGGATTTTATTTCTTTTTTGTAGTACTTGTATTTGGCTTGTTTGATTAATTTATTACAAAGGTTTCTATATAGCAGGTAATTATTTTTTAGTTTGTCATCATATGGGTTTTTGCGTACTTGCATGTGCATTGTGTCTCTTTTATGAATGCTGTTTACTAATCCTTTCGTGATCCAGGGTGTTATTTTTTTTTCTTTATGTGAGTAGTTTTTCGGGGTATTTTTTGTTGTATGTTTAGCAATATAGGTTCCAACTGTGGTCATAAATGTGTTCAGCGCGTTGTTTGGATCGGGTTCATTTATTACATTTGACCAAGATTCATTATGTATGTCCTCTATTAGGGACTTAAAATTGATTTTGTCTTGTGCGGAGTTGTTTTTTTCATCTTTTTGTTTCTTGTTAAGATGTATGCTTAGTGTAGTAGTGAAATGATCTGTGACCGTTGATCGAATAATGGATGAAGATGTTTTTTTCCTAGTTTTAACAAAAATATGGTCAATACAGGATTCAGAGTTTGACGTAATTCTTGTTGGTGAGTTGATTGTCGAATTTAATCCATAGTGAGTAAGTAGACTTAAGTATTCTGTGGTTATTGGTTGCCCGTTTAGTAAGTTAATATTCATATCCCCTGCAATAATTAATTGTTGTGTTTTTTTATTTTTATCGAGAAGTTTATTTAAGGAGTTGAAGAAAGGTGAGAGATTGGTATAGCAAGGGGGCCTGTAGACGGCAAATATGGAGATGTCTGGTCCGAGGGAGATTTGGATACAGTTTGCTTCGATTAGGTTGATTTCTGTTATTGATGAGTTTAGTGAATCTTTGGCAAAGATTACTATACCGTCATTTTGATTTAGATGATTTGTGGAATGGAGAGTTGTATAGTCCTTTAAGTTTAGGTTTGTGTACGAGTCATCTAACCAGCATTCAGTCAAGATAATAATGTCGAAGCTTATGTTTATTTCGTTTAGGAGGATCGAGAAATTATCGAAGTTCTTTCGAATACTTCTAATGTTTTGGGATATTATGTTTAAGTTGTGTTTTTCTGTGAACAGAAAATTACAATCTGTCGCTTTGTCAAAAGTGTGTTCTGAGTTGTTAAATGTTTCTGTATCAATATTAAGTTGAGTGATCATGTTGCGGTTGCGAAGATACATAAGTTGATCCATACAAAGTTCACACATTTTGCTAGTGGTGGTAAATTAGGAGTAATATAGGAGTAAAAATTGAGAGTAAAATTATTTAGTTCGAGATGAATCTTGTAATCCTACATAAAGATAGCAGCCAATAAATGACCGTATCGGGTAGGGACACATTAGCTCAGTTGGTAAAATCGTGGTCTGGCAAGCCGAAGGTCCTGGGTTCGAGTCCCAGATGTGCCCATATATTTTTTCTGATTTTTCTGTTTCCAGATTTTCGATTGAATTTCGCTAATATTTTTTTCATTTAATTAAATTTTATTTTATTCAAATTTTATTTCTATCAAACCACAAATTATTGATTTTAAAAAGTACTTTTATATACGCGACACATTTCAGAGTGGAAGATACTCTCAGTATCGCCCTGGTGGAAGACCACCATTCAGAATTAAAACGTTGCTTGAAATGTCTTTAGCCGTGTTTGGTGACCGGATTCTGAATAGCCAGACACTTCCCTCTTCCTCTTATCCTTCTCCTCACCACTACCTTTTAAAGTTTCTCCAATTATTGTATTTTTTAAATTTGACTAAATATCGTTAAATGTTGACTGAGGGGTTTTTTCTTCAAGCACAATAAAATATTTTTGTGGTCTCTAATTTTTGAACTAGGTTTAAATACATCTAAGAGTGGCGAGCGAATTGTATTTTTTTGTTTGTTTATCAAACCAGCCTTCAGATTATTAGATTTTTTGTTAATTTCCAACTGCTCTAAAAGATAGAGTTTGCGGCCTTTATTTTGCATGTGTAATGGAGTTGGCTTATTATTATCATAGCTTTTTATATAGCTTTTTCTGGGAGATGTTTGGCAAATTATGGCCGTATTCCTCTTCATATTTTGTAGTTCTTTCCTAGACTTACTTCGAAATGTCTCCCTTATAACCAGCCCTTCTTTTAGGGGTAGATGTGTGGTCTGTGCATGCAGCTAGAAGCTTCCCCGCCTCGTGAAATAATAACCAGATCATCCCCTGGCACCCCCTCACCCCGCACCCCCACCCCTGCCCCAGTGGAATATAAATAAGGCAGTTGATAATGGTACACTTTGTTCGTATTCCGCATGATAAATGATACAAAAGACAGAATAAAAACCAGGGCTCTATGAATCTTATAAACTTATTCAGAACATACAATTTCGTAAAAGAATATCATACATCTGGTATATGACTGCGGACTGTTTTATAATTTTGTGTGATGAAGTGTTGCAAAAATATGAGTTATGAAGATATGATTTGAAATTTTCACGGCCAAAAGTATTATTGTGGTTTATTTTTGGAGTATTATGCCGTGTTGCGCTACCTCCATCTTTAGCCAACGATTCGGACAGTCCATTATCAGGGCAGTGGAGGTTATCCATCACTTACCCGCCCTGGTATAAGTAACAGATGGTTACTTCTTCAAGGCTCTCACAAGATTCTAATTTTTTTTGTTAAACCAAGCTGCATTTGTTTATTTTGAACGAATCTAGACCTCCAGTGTCCCTGCATACGTTGTTAGAAAGCAGTATGCAAGTGCTTAACAGGAAAATAAAACATAATACAAAAAATCAGGTTAGTAATACAAGCAAAAATAATATTTAAAGCAAAATAAAACTAGTTCAAGAAGCTCATGAGGCAGCATTGCATCATTTGAAAAACCCTGGAAGCACCTGTATAAATAGATAGAGAACATACGATAAACAAACATAACATAACATACCATTATCAGGGCAGTAAAAATCCCACACTGTAAAGGACACTGTATTGGTATATATAACACATCTGCCCGGATGATGGACACTGTAGTGGTGTCCGAAACGTTGGCCAAAGAAAGAGGTGATTTTGAACGTTATTTTCATTATTAGACAAAACATCACCTTTGTTGGATAGGGTTCTAACTTCACCTTATAACCAGAGGCGGCTCTAGGGGTCCAGACGTGGAAGGTCATTTAAGAAAATGATATTTTGATACAATATCAAATTAAATACGATAATATTCATTTGTAATTACCTCACGAGTTTTAGAGTCAAATTACATTTAATATTGGTAAAATATTTCTTGAGACAAGCCTACAATATGCAAAATCAACCTACGTTTATCAAACCATCTCTTTCAGGCGCATAATATTCATCATGCTTTCTCTCGCTCACGGCCATGACCCAAACTGTCTTCAGAATCCGAAAATATTTCTTCTAAGCGGTATAGTGCCATCTCGTTTATTGTATGGCGCGTAAAGAGACAGAAGACGTGATATTGGGTCATTTGAAAATTTGACCGAACCAAACATAATGCGTGGGAAACGAAGCTTGTATTTAATAAGAATAATATCGTTATTTTGATTAGCATAATATTTCACAATGTATTACTGTCGTCTTATAATTTTGGGAAGTTTTTGACCAATTGACCTGAAGGAAGAACCGCCGCTGCTTGCAACGATACTTTGACGGGACTAAAAATTTAGTTTTGTGAAAACGCTCCTCTAATCTTGTTCCAAATATTCATATTGAAAGCGAACGTCATTTTTTTTTCCATTTTAAATGTTATTAAATTCCACATCAGAGAATCTCAAATTGCAATACTAACTGCAAAACCAAAGCAAAGTTTCAATTTGCTGCATAAAAACAAATAGTGTTATTATGATATGTGAACAGGCAGTGTTTACTTTAGGTCTTAAAATATAAAATATCCTGTAACTTTTAATCAGTAAGCCAATCATTTTCAGCCACGGTCTGGCATTGTGTTCATAACCGCTATTTTTTGCAGCAAAAAAAAAGAGGAAAAGAGAGTTTGCGGCTGTTGTTCTGCAATATCATATCTGGCATTTCACAATGGCCATATTGTGGCTTCGCAGACTAAAGGTACAGTACCAAGTGCCATGGGGTATACAGGGTGAACAGCACGTACCGGAAGGATTTTACCTAGCGATTCTTGAGCATATTTGGAAGAAAAAAACATGCATTTCATTTAGTTATCCGATTATACTTTTTGTTATTTTTTAATCACACGTCGCCACTGATCACACTCCTAAACGTTGCGTTGGGATCACGTGATACACGCGCTGTTTCATGTGTTGCCGTGCTGCTGAAACGAGTTGGAATGCTTATCACTTGACGCGCTTGGCTATACTCGACTACTCAGTTGCGACGTGTGGTGGAAAAATATTTTTAATTGAAAAAAAATGTCATTGGACTGCAAAATGACTAAATTTTTTAACCCAAATATCGATCGTCCAGTTGATTAGTCAGATATCAGTTGTAAGTAAAAGTGGACCCTATATCTGGTACAATACTCAAATTACTCATGAACACCAGTATCAATTATAACGCAGAAAACTTCTAGTGAATTAAATAAAATATTGATGTTTTCTGGGTCACTAGTAAGATATTTCAAAATGTCTTATTAACGTCTTAAAAATGTCTTATGTAACGGACCGTTATGCCCCGACGTGTTATTTTATAGGAACACAACGCCATCTACTAGTTAGTTATCCAACCTTTTAACTCACACTGCCATCTGTTAATTTGCATACAAATCAAATCCACACCGCCGTCCGCTCGTCCACCACATACAGACGTTCCTTTAATTATATATTTCAACCAATTTACTCAAAACCGTGACCAATTATATACTTAAACCTTCCTCATGAATCACTCTATCTATTGGTGAAAACCGCATGAAAATCCGTTTAGTAGTTTTTGAGTTTATCGCGAACTCAAATCAGCTGGATGATCGATGTGCTCAGTTAAAATCCTTCGGATCGTGCTGTTACACCCTGTATAGTATAGTACTGTTGGATGTAGTTATATATGTACAGGGCTATCCGGTTTCAACAGCGCAAAGGAAATGGAGATTAGTTAGTATGAGCGCTTAATACCATTTATTTTTATTTTTTGTCATATTGTTAATTATAAAGACGCCTAGGGGTGGAGGGGGGGGGGGGGAGCCTGTCTAACAAGCTGAATAATTTCCTTTGATGCAATACTTCCGCAAAAAAAATTCTAAACTTTTCTATGATTTTGCATTTCATTTATGAATAATCTGACGGCCGACATAGTCCAGCGGTAAGGATCTTGACTAGCACTCCGAAGGTCGCGGGACCGAATCCCGGCGTGGCAAATAAATTTTATTTGATTAATTTGTGTTATTTCACAATTTATTCATTTAAAATAATATATAGTATATTTGCGGCACGTTCCAGAGTGGAAAATACTCTCAGTATCGCCCTGGTGTAAGACCACCATTCAGAATTGAAACGTTGCTTGAAATGGCTTTAGCCGTGTTTGGTGACCAGATCTGAATAGCCAGGTACTATCCCCACCTTCCTCTTCACTATCTTCTTCCCCTCCCCACTACCTTCAGCCTCACAACATACCCCAATTGGGGATGACATAGTCCCACTGGCTCCAGACGGGAGCAGTTGGGACTCTTGTGCGGTATTTATGTAAAAAAAAAAACTTGCTTTCTTGACTGTTTTTTGCTGTTGTGCTAATGGGTATTTCAAAGCTACACTTTGATTTACATGACTTTGCGAACTGAAATGGCTGCAATGTCCAAGAATTTTTAAAATTAACGAAAAAATTCTTGTTTTTTTTTTTCCAAAATAATAAAGTTCATACATAGTTAACGTGTTTTTGGTGTGTAAAAGGTAAACAAAAAATATATATTTAATTTTTTTTATTTTGGGCTTTTACATTTTGGTAGTACAAATAATTCATGACAGATTATTTTTAAACATATACAGAAATAATAAAAAAAAAATTGATAAAAAAGCACACAAGTCATAAAAATACAAAAATTTAGCGATTTCATAGGTTTTCAGAAAAAACAGAGAGGTTTAGGAATAATTTTGGAATAAGTTTTTCACAATATCAACAAATTTCGCCAAGTTTATGCTAAATATGTCAATATCACCTAAGTACTGATTTCCCATAGTGTGAAATCGTTGTATCGGAGAGTGGGCAATGTAGTTCCGCTTATGAATGCTACAGTAGAATAGTGTATTTTATCGTGTAGTTACTTTTTTTTTTTTTTTTTTTTTTTTTTTTACATTAACTCCACACAGGAGGCCCTGAGGAAAATAATTTCCCTCAGGGCCTATGTCATCTGGGATGCTGTGTGGAGGGTCTTTTTGAGGAGAGGAAGGAATGAACATTGGTCTTGAAGAGACCCATGTTGTAGGAAGGAGGAAACACAGAGGCCGGCAAATCATTCCACAGCCGAGCTGTTGAACACAAGAACGAGTCGAAGAAACGACCCGTTCTCATGTGACAAATGTCAACCGTGTACAAATGTTGGGCACGCGTTTGGCGTGTTTCCCGACTATGCACCGGTGCCGAAGGGATCAATGATGCTAGTTCCTCGGAGCATCTTCCATTGTAATACCGGTAGAACAAGGATAGCATTCCCACCCGACGCCTGTGCTCTAAAGATTGCAATCCGTCTGTTAAGATGGGAGAATCTATCAAACGGACCGCCCGTTTCTGCACAGAGTCGAGGGTATTTTTCAGGTATTTTGGAGCTCCAGACCAGAGATGGCTGCCAAATTCAACCGTGGGGCGTACTTGTGATTTGTACAAGGTTAGCAGTTGTGTACTATTAAAGTATCTGCGGGCCCTGTACAGTACGCCCAGTTTTTGGGAGGCTAGCTTTACTCTGGCTTCAATGGAGCCCCCATACCTGAGCTGGTCACTTAGGGTTACACCAAGCATATCAATGGAGGGCCTGTTCGGAAGATTGCTTCCGTTGAAAGAGACTAGATTTTCATTTCGATCCCTTTTGGACGTAATCAGACAAGATTGGGTCTTTGAAACATTAAATTCAACGAGATTATTTTTACCCCAAGAGAAAACACTCTCGAGGTAGCCGTCCATTCTTTGCTTCAAAGCCCTACGAGCTGTTGGAGTTTGTGAGCCCTTTGGGGGCTTGTCAAACAAAAAGCTATCATGAACTGTACTGTCATCCGCATAACAGTGAATTGGTGCACATGACAAAAGGTCGTTGATGTGCAACAAAAACAAAGTTGGAGACAGAACCGATCCCTGCGGGACGCCAGCATTTATCGAGTGTGAGGAAGAGGTGAAACCATCGACTACCGTCTGAATCGACCTCCCCCTCAAGAAGTCGGCAATCCACGTACACAAGGATGCGGGAAGTCCGTAAGAAAGCAGTTTGTTGACAAGTCCTCGGTGCCAAACCCGGTCAAAGGCCTTGGAGATGTCCAGTGCAACCGTTTGGGTCTCACCGAAACGTTCCAGGCATCGCCCCCAAACATGCGTCACATACGCGAGAAGATCACCGCACGAGCGGTTCCGCCGGAATCCGTATTGACGGTCGTTGATAATTTTGTTCTTCTCGAGGTATGTGAGCAGTTTGTCGTTGATCACACGTTCCATCACCTTAGACAGAACTGATGTGATCGCTATGGGGCGGTAGTTGGCCGGGTTGGAGCGGTCACCCTTCTTTGGAATAGGATGGATAACCGCTTTTTTCCAACCAGAGGGCACAGAGCCAGTCTTCAGGGACAGTTTAAAAAGCTTCGTCAAAATTGGAGCTAATTCTGCAGCGCACCTCTGCAATACCAGGGCAGGTATTCCGTCGGGCCCACTAGCTTTATTAACATCAAGCCCTCGTAAAACATGGAGTACTTCCCGATGCCGGATCCTCAGCTTTTTCATATGAAAACCGCAGTGAGGAACCGACGTCGGGACAGCACCTTGGTCATCGAGGGTTGAGTTATCCGCAAACATTTTACCTAGTAAGTTAGCCTTTTCGGTGGCGGTGTTTGCTAGTGAGCCGTCAGGTCTGGTAAGAGGTGGCAGACTGGATTTGCAGAAATTGCGACCTATTGAGCCCGCAAGTGACCAGAATTGCCTGCTGCCATGCGGGCATGCAGTCAGCTTTCTGCTGATCTGCTGGTCGTGCTCGAATTTTGACCTATTTATGATTTTCTTGGTTTCCTTTGCCATTTTGTTGTAAGCTGATCTGTCTTCGGATGTTCTAGATGTGTTGTAGGCTCGGTAAGCCGCGTTTTTTCGTCGCACTGCTTCAGCGCATTGTCGACTGAACCACGGCTTTGAGCCTACACCAGTTTCCTTAACAGTAGATTTGATGAAGCCATCCATCGCGGATGTGATGACTTCACCAATTTCCTGGGCACATCTTGAGGGATCCGAAGTCCGAAAACAGACAGCTGACCACGGAAAAGCATTAAAATGTGCCCGCAGACCGAACCAATCTGCTGACCTATAGTGCCACACTTTTCTCTTCAGCCTCTCGTTTGGTGGTCTGAAGTTTACAGGGATTGATGTCGTCACCAGGCAGTGGTCGGACGATCCTAAAGGCGCTGTGACTTCAATCCTGTAACCATGTGGCACAGTAGTTAAAAATAGGTCTAACAGATTGGAACGGTGAGTCTGGACATCAGGAACCCTTGTAGGCTCCTGAACCATTTGCTCCAATCCGTAGCAAAGGGCAAAGGATTCCGCTTGGCGTCCAGCCGAGTCTGTTGATCCTGAGAACTTCAACCAAGGTTCGTTATGAACATTGAAGTCCCCCAGGACCACAAACTCTGCCGTAGGGTAGCGGGGCAAGAGGTCATCAATAGTGTCGCTTAAGTGTTTGAAGAGCTCGGACGTGTCTGATTCACTCAGGTTCGGTGAGCGGTATAAACACGCGTAGAATCTTACCGTACTGGCAAGATTGACGCGTACCCACATTACGTCGAATCTGGAGTTTTCCAGATTCAACAGTCGCACACAGTTGACGTCAGCTCGACTATAGAGACAGACACCTCCTTTAGGTCTGAACTTGCCTGCGAGGGTGAAGCCCGGGCAGTCCAGATAGGAGGTGTCTACAGGCTCAGCTATCTGAGTTTCAGACAGGAAGAGTAGGTTTGGGCGTTGAGAAAAAAGGTGGTGGTGGACAGAGTTTAAATTGGTGTGCAGGCCGCGAATGTTGGTGTAATTCACCAACAGTTTTGGCCCGCACCGGGGACGCCTACGTCTCGCCGCTGTAATGACGTTAATTATTTTAGGTTGCAAGTTCATGATTTTAATTTTTCGTTTTTTGTTTTTTTGATATGAGAGGAAGGAAGGTCTGGGAGGGAAAAGGTATAAGGGGTGGGTAGGATGCTGGGGTTCAGAGTTTCCAGGAGTGACGGACGTATGTATCCAACCCACCCACTGCGGTGCAAGGCGATGGGCAGGGAGAGTCCGGCTGGAGAGGTCGCCCAATGCGCCCCAAACGCTACTGCTGGGTCCCCTCCGGTCACGAACCGGCACAACAGCAGCGGCGGGGTTTTTGCACTCGTTGATGGGGCAGCCCACCCTCAGTCGTGAGCCTGAGGGTCGGGCCCCTGTACTACCGAGCGGCCCGGACAGCGGTAACCGGTTGTAAAGGGTCTCCCTCAACCAGCATCTCCCAATCCGGCCCGCCACGCAGAAGGTGGGCCGACGCACCCGCCATCAAGACCTGGACAAACATTACCCCAAGAACCCGGGCACCCCTGCTAAGTCACCAAACGTAGCGAACCACTTGGGGTGACCTGTGGCAGAGGTGTTGGTCATCCAATAAATGGTTCCCAGGGCGGCGGTACCCATACCCGCCTACCAAATTAAAAACTGTCGGTATTCGTAAGTTTATGAGTTGCAGTAGTTCGCAACAGTCAAATTTAGAGTTAAGTATTTTGAATAAAAATGTTAAGTCGTTTATTTTACGTCTGTCTTCTAGTGTGTGTAATTTTAAAATATTTAATAATAAATTATATTTCTAGTCTTGTAGTGGGATATTTAATTTAAAATTTATAAAACGCAGAAATTTTTTTTGTATTCGTTCAATGTTATTAATGTGAATTTTGTAAGATGGAGACCAAACTACCGAGTTATATTCCATTAGGCTTCTAACTAGAGATACATATAATAATTTAATGACTTGATATGAAGCCTAGTGTTTTCATACCTTTGTTTACAATTTGGTGGATATGATTGGCGAAACTTAGTTTTTCATCCAAAATAATTCCAAGATCTCTCATCTCTCATTTATAATGTGATCTTAGATGGCGATTATTTAATTATTTTAGGAAAAAAAAACACTTAACGCGTCCATAAACTAACGCAAATCTTTCAACAAAACTTACAAATACAATATTGAATCGGCGATTCAATCCAATATCGTATTTGTTAGCTTTTCTTGAAAGAATTGGGATTTTATGCGAACAACTCTATTTATTCATATCCACATTGCGTGTACGGACGCAAACAAACAATTAATCATCTTAATATTTTACAGCATAACTTGTAAAGAGGGTTTTTTTTCTCAAAACAATTAAATTTCCGCCATCTACGAATGAGCAGATTATGAAGTAAACTTACAATAATTATTATTATAAGTTTACTCTTAAGACAAAAACTGTGATAAAAAGTTAGCATGATGTTTAGTGTTTTGTTTTGTTTATACATGTAGTTTCAGCTTCCTTCAATAGGTGTCGATAGCATCGTTACTAATACGAAGTTTTGCTGCATCCCAATAGATGGCAAAATGTTATCAGAAGAGTACCCTCTATCGTTTTAAGTACAAACGGTTACGATGATTGCCGAAGGTATCGGCAAGTTGGGCGGGTACCTCCAGTCCGTCAGCGGGTGACAGAACTATTTAGAGTCTAGTCTAATAAGGACAACTGTCCAGTTTAATATTCATTGTAACGTCAAATTTATTTGGAAGATACTCAACACATCTCAAGTTGCATTAATATTGGAAACTAAGAGATTCATCAATATGATAATACTAGAAAATATCAGTCTTCTACCCTTGCCCACTTTTTTCAGCATTACAATTAATATTTATCAAAAGGAGATCCAACTGTACCATTCGCTTCGAGTATATTTGGGATTAATAATTATTATTTTAGCAAAAATGGCAGAAACTAATAAATAAATTGACGTAGGGCATCATTCAGGGGCAGATATTGCTTGATAATAGCGGAGGCACAAAATTTTCACTTACTCTGCAAACTTGCAATTTATTTTCCCGGGTCAAAATTATACATACAAGGAGTCGCAGTTGGCTTCGTTTTTCTGACCAGTAAAACTAGTGCGATCCTACCGCTGTTAGCTCCGTTGCAGCCTCTCACCCTTTCTCATAAGCAAGTTGTGTAACAGAAAGAGAGGTTACACGTTACAACGGAGCTCTCAGTGGAACTCCCATATTTTAGCTGATACTAGGAATTCATACTGTTTGCACAAATGCTGCCCTCTGGCCGCGCAAACATTGATGATACCACTGAAGAGAAGAAACTATAGAAGCGTGCCCTTATTCCCCGAGTAAGGGCAATTTTTCCTTACTTCTGGTGAAAATGTCCCACCATTATCAAATATTGTAATATGTATTGAAAGAGTTTCTATCGGATGCCGACAGATGCCAGCAGGAAAAGTACTTTTATTGATTGCCGATAGAAGTGTCCGGGTAGGCCGTAACTGTCGATAGTGGTTCTCATCAGCCTACCGCTCAGATTCAATTAGCCGCTAGTATAGACAGGTCGTGTGACTTGTAGTATAATTGTTGTAAATACGTAAACTCATAATAAACCAGTTTGTATCAAGGACCTATTGTTATTGAAAAGTACCCCCACAGAACTAATAGATAGTATTTGAATGTGAATAATGCAAAACATTACAAATATTGAAATTCTTTCTGGAGCAGAGAAACAATAAATTAGGAGCCAAAAGGTGTTATGCCATTGGCGATATCAATAATTTACCTTGAAATCGGTATAGATCGCACTTCCATGAATTTGTTGTTCAGTGGATGGAATTCACTATGTAGTAAAGCATTCGTGACGCGATGGACACTGCTACTGATTACTGATATTAATTCTCCGTGGCGGTGTTTGGGTTAACCATAGACAAACTGCAGTACGGAAGCCCATGTCTCTGGCAACCACAGAAAATTCAACATTGAATCTATTTGCATTGGTGTTAACCATAGACACATTGCAGCACAGACGCCCATGTCTCTGGGATTCCCACAGAAAAAAATCCAATATGGAAACTCTCTAAACCAGGGGTGGGAAACTATTTTATGCTGCCGATGGTCATTTCTAAATTTGTGCATAAACTCGCGGGACGGACATGCAGTTAATGTAATTTCACACTAGCACCACGCACATAATACATTTTCTATTTTTTCTTACAAAGAATGATAAATTACGGCGGACAAATAGTATGAAGAGTCCAGAACACGATACCAGATTTCTTTGGATCGTCGACGTATTCAAACTTTTTTTTTCGAATCGTCAAATCGATATAGTATAAAACATTTTTTATCATTGGGAACTTATATCGTCAATTTTGAAAATAATTTTTAATATTTAATTTATTTATTTATTGTTTCTTTACACTGTAGGTAAAAATGTTTACAATACAATTTGTTACCTCACTAGGACAAGCCTGTGTTGAGGTTAACAATAATTATACAAGTTAACAAAATAACACAAAATTATACAGATTTTGAAAGAACAATATTGTTGTATTTCTTACAGATTATGGGTACCTACTAAATTGATGGCGCTAGGTAGTACATTAATGTAGACTTTTAGGGTGACCATAGTTTTGAGATCTGATTTAAAATAAAATACTATAAATATTAAACCGTATTTTACCAATTTCAAACATAATTTACAACAGGTTATCATTTTTACCGCGTTTTTGCCTATGACGTTATATAAATAGACTCGCCATAGTCTCACATACTCGCAAAATAATGTGGCAAGTAAGCAACACTCTTTTGTTTTCAGCGGTTTTCAGTAATTACTTAATTCAAAAGTTATTCATGTATTAAAAAGATATGCTACATCCACACCGAAGCCAAACTTCCAACTCAAACTTCCAACGCAAGAACTACCCTTCTACACAATCGTCCGAAAGTTTGAAGTTGGCCTCAGTGTGGCCGTACCATAAGACAATCAAATAATGTGTTTTTCTATGACGCACAAAATAGTCGGACGGGGAACATGAAAATTAATTGTATTGCTTATAATAATCAGTAATTTGTGAGTACATATAAATGAAATGTTATTTCTTCACTTTTACTACACTGTTTGCAGTGTTTGGAAACATTTTCTCATCACGCAGGAGGGCATTTTGGCGCTTTTTAAATGCAATTTTCCTACTGGTAAGACACCAAACTGTTACTCGACGAGTGACAGTTTAGAACTTAAGTACTAGAAATCGAGACCAGTGCAATTGTCTTGCTTTTGACTTCCCACTTTGAGATTTCTACCCCGCGTCTACAGTATATAACGTCTTTGGTTTTTGCTATGTTTCACTATAATGTCTTATACAATATTTTATTGTATTCAACGTTCTTTCACCGTATTTTATTATTTTAATAGCGATTTACAATACTACTTATCAACCAGTTGAACAATATTTTTGTTCATTTGGAAAATATGTTTGTAGACTACTTGTGCGGCACAGTCGTGTTGCTTGTAAGTATGTACGAAGTACGAAGGTCGTTACAGATTGATCCGGCCCTTTTAAGACTCGGCATCCTGATTTTCTACCAATTAATAACATACTTTCTATGAACACTGTTTTTAAGCTCTTAAAAAAATATATGTTATTCTTGAAGATAATATCTATACATTTGCCACGCCGAAACGGTAGATAATTATACGAAATTCCCTCGATAGAAATAAATCAAAAATTATGCTTCAAAATTATTAGAAATACGTTTTGTTCTGTTATTTTACAAGTTACATTTATGAAAAAATTTAAAGCGTTTCTTTAAATGCTACTTATACATTTGTCAAGAGATTTTTGCTCTGTTTCAAACGAGTCGTGTTTTATTAATGATTTCCACAATTTTCGCTAATTATTATCGTTTTTAATATTAGCGCGCCTCCTTCTAACATTCGTATTTGCGAGTCTCACCGTCTTCTTCTATTGAACGCTTACTATCAGGCCTTAATAATGACGTGCTAATGCACACATAATTGCTGCGATTTGCATTCGTTAGTGAAGTGAACGCGTTGACACCCGATAAGTCAATAATAACTCAAGTTACAATCAAAGATTGATTCCCAACCGGCGGTAAATTTATGCAAAGCGACATTATGCAAAGCTAATATCCCTATTAAATATTTACTTGACGTGACGCGCGCGGCTAATTTATTTAATTACATAAATTTAACTGTTTACTATTCTAATTCATCGTTTTGCATGAACACAGTTACCAAACACATATTTAAAAAAATCGATTTGGAGTTGTGCATCAACCGCCCCGTAAAATTTCTCCCTACTACTCAATTTATTATTTGTTTTGGTTGTTTTACGGATGAGTTCAAAATATTCAACTCTGGGTAAATATTTCGATTGAAACATAAACAGCCAAAGGTAAACATATCATAAAATTTATATATTGGTTTATTTACCTTTGATTTAACGTTCGTTTATCTGTTGTTTATTGCAGTATTTAAAATAATATTTCCAAAACTATTACCTTAAAACATTTTTAAATATTCTCATACGAGACGAGGTTGATTTGATTCAGTACTTTTCTTTAGCACACATATTAATATTCTGTTTTATAAAATGGTAGATAACAATGTGATCTTTTTTCACGTTATCTTCACAAAAAAATCCTTCAGGACATGTGTCATCTTTGGGGATGCTGCAAAGGGTAGTTTTATGGAAAGGAATGAGAGGAAGTTCTGGGAAGGAAAAAGGTGTGCGGGGTGGGTAGGAACCTGGGAGTTAATGTGTCGAGGAGTGACGAACAAGGCGATGGGTTGAGAGAGTCCGGCTGGAGTGGTCAAAATGTCTCCCTCAACCAGTCTCGCTGCAATCACGCAGTAGGTGGGCAAACACATCCGCCGCCAATGTCCCACGAACCCGGGCACCCCTGCTAAGCCACCAAATGTAGCGAATCATTTTTTTAACATTAACTCCTCGCAGAAAATAATATCCGTCAGGGCCTATGTCATCTTTGGGGATGCTGCGTGCAGGGTATTTTTGTGGAAAGGAAGAAGTGAACCTGGGGTGTTTTTCCTTGGAAGGAAACACCGAGGTCGGCAAATCGTTCCATCAGTCGGCAATCGTTGATCAACTCAAGAACGGGTCGTAGAAACGACCCGTTCTCATGTGACAAATATCAACTTGGGCAATCGGAATGTTGGTTAAGCCTCGATTATATTAAGCGAGTTTACAAGTTACAAGCCGGCGTATTCACTATCTTCTAGTAAACTTCTTCAGTGTAAAATCTGCTAGTTATATGATTATACTGAGCGAGTTTACTAGAAAATAGGGATACGCCGGCTAGTAGCTTGTAAACTCGCTCAATCTAATCGAGGCTTTACAAAAATAATCACTGATTTTTCGATTACGACATATGAATATTACTAGACCTGAACATAAAGGTGAGGGGTAGACAACAACTACAGCGGGGCTCAGTGCGGGAAGATGACTTTGGAGATTGTGTGATTCGTCGATAACTCAATATGACAGTATATAGGCATCTCGCATTATAATATCACCATTTAGTTCTCAAAAGTAAACTCTGCTTTTGAATGAATAGACCTTTTGGATTAGTGTTGGGTAGGACACGATATCAGGATGAGTTTGTATGAGGTACTCAAATATTGAAATGAGGTATTGAGGTGTCCCACCTCATTTGAGGTGAGGTGTTACAAAATATTTTCGCTTACGAGGGGCTGGTTTTTTTCCTTCAGCTTGATTTTCTTGGTTCAGAGGTGTTGGTTTTCTAATGAATACCGGGGTGGCGGTACCCTACCCGCCTTCCGTGTCTATTATTTTTGTAATACGAAAAATGGATATAAAAAAGGCCTACCCCCTCCCCACCTTCACCACCTCTGATCCCCTCCCTGCACCCCCCCCCCCTCTTCCCCCCCCCCCCCTGCACCCCCATCTTATCCCTCCCACTCTCCACTCTTGTGCTCATAAATTATTGTTTTGTGTATTCACATAACAATAATTTACAATAAAAAAAAATTTCAAAAAAATATTTTTTTTGGAGCAGTTGGTACTCTTGTGCGGTATTCACTTAACAATAATTTAGAATAAAAAATAAAAATTTCGGAGCAGTTGGGACGCTTCTGCGGTATTCACAATATATGAATTGGCTTACCCCATCACCACCTCACGGTTCTAATACAAAAATGTCATAGAATATACAAACACTTCACGCCTCACCACCTCATACATTTGTCCCAAACTATGCGTGACATGACAATACATGTAGTTTAATACATCAACCACCTCACACCTCACCTCATATTTGTCCCATACGTGACAACGTGCGGGACAAATAACGTACGGACATGATATGTAGTCCAATACACCAACTACCTCACACCTCACCTCATATTTGTCCCGTACACGACATGAATGTAGTCCATGTAACAAACAAACCACCTCACACCTCATGTTTGTCCCTTTTTCATAATTGTCCCCCCTTCATATTTGTAGTAATACAAAGAAAAAGAGTTGGTACAAATACATATTGTGAGGTGGGGGGACATTTTACGTGTTTGTATGGGACATTTGAGGTGCCTCTTGTATGAGGTACTCAACACTATTTTGGATGGGAGCGTGAATTTCTCGCCGCGTAATGAACAAATTTGCGAAGTCTAAATACGGCAAAGTAAAGTTCGCCTATTTTCAGACTCCAATATTTTGTAGCCGTATTTAGTTAGGACACTTTTACAAATTTTTCATAATTTACTTACCCCTGTAAACATCAACGAGCACACGCCATGTATCTCGAGTGATAGTATATATTTACATGTTTTCAAAACACAAACCATGTTATTTCGTAAAATGCACCGATGAGCGCTCGACTCTGGGTCGCAGAAGAATGATGACGTCACATTTTTTAGATTCACGCGAATCCATACTCAATCCCAGCCGGTTCAATGGAACCGGTATGGAAAGGGGGTAATAATAAGCTTTTATCACTTAGGGCAGGTCTTGTAATATTCATATGTCAACCACCAGTCATGGTTTCACATTTTCGATGGCCAGTTTCCATAACTTAGCAATATCGTCTTACTATAAAAACAATAGTCCTTCTTCACCCTTCTCAAACATTCCTCTTCTTCCACTATGAAATAACAAGGCGATGCATTTATGATATTTTTATCGACTCTTTCCCAAGAAGTTCAACAGACGCGTTATCTTTCTTATTTCTTTGCTGCACGTAAAGTTTATATAGTGGCCATTTCGTTTCATTTTGGGTCGTAAAAATCGGTTGCTCGTATATGACCGAACAATACGCTCTTTATTCTAATTTAAAATAATATACTCGTAAAATGTTTATGCGAAAAGTTGCAGTTCGTTTTGAAGTGAAAGTTTGGTGCATTATTAAACACTTTATTTTGGTTTGTTTATGTGATTATAAAGATCAGACCTTGTGATAAAATACTTTTATAAGATCTAGTATGCTAAGTTTATCGTTAGGTATTTATAATTCAATCAAGAAAAAAATGGCTTTAAAAAATCTATTGAAATCTTTATAACGATTATTATAAGCTGTAATAGAAAGTATGACATACTCGTATATCATGAAAGCTATGATAGAAAGTGAGGCCTATATCATGAAAGCTGTAGTAGAAAGTATGACGTATATCTACCTTTGGAATAACAAGGTTCCATCTGTTATATATATATAATGAACTCTAAAGTAACTCACTATAATATATATCCTACTAGCTGGTTCCCGGCATGCGTTGCTATGCCATTTAATAAAGAAATTGTTTCTCCCTGCGTGTCCTTTCCCATTCGTCCCCTTCCCTTCCGCCTCCCCTTCTTCTCCCACGTCCCCTTCCCCTCTCGCGTTCCCACTCCGCCTACCCTCCCCTTCCCGCATTCCATACATTCAGTTCCGGTACATTCAATTTTCAAACAGCTCGCGTGCCACCAATAGCAACTTTTTGATACAAATTTCATAATGCCAGAGCTCAACAGTAGTTTTATACAAACCTTGTCCTGCCAATAACGAACACACACAAAAAAGAATTAGCCAATTCATTTTTAATTTTCAAAGCGATTCATTTTTATTTATATAGATAGATAGATAGATTATATAGATAGAAGAAAGATAGAAGATAGATAGATTATCACAGGACGTTATACCGCGATGGATGGAACAAAATGAAGATGGATAATTGCAAAAGTTCGATATTGTGAAAACCACGATAAAAAGTACCTATGGCCATATATCATGAAAACTATAATAGAAAAAAAAATCTTAAAGTTTTGGATATACTATAGGTATATTACACGTACGCACAGGTCACAAAAATCCCGACATTTTTTATGATTTTAGAGGAAATTTTAACACACAGTGTGATTAAAAAAATAAATATGACGGATTATAAAATAAAAATCAGATGTCCATAAAAAACTTTTGTTGTATTGTAAATCAGCGGTAAATTAATGTTACAACTTTGTAAGACATTTTATTTTTAAAAATAATAATAATAATAATAGCCCTTATTCAGACAGTAAATTAGATTACATTATTTATAATCATATTATGACATTTATCATGCATCGACTCCCTGTCTGTATGTCACTAGTTGACAAAGGCCTCCCCCAACTGTCGCCATTTCTGTCTATCATTAGCAACTCTTGACCATGTACCATTTTATTTTTTACTTACGTTTAATCAATATTGCAATGTATTAGAATTTCAGGGAAACCGACCCCTAATATTGACGGCCCCAGATCGCCTTAGGTTGCCTAGCCTAAATACGGGCATGTGCAAAGTGCGTACACACTCCGCAGGCTATTTCGAATAGAATTGAATCTAATTTGATGTTTCCCTGTTCCAGGTGGACGCTGACAAAGCCTTCGGCGATTTCGCCAAGACTCAAGCCAACGAGGTGAAGACCTATGGACAGAGCGAGGAAGTCAAGGATGAGCTGCTGAAGAGGAAACTGGAGCTACTCTCCTCACCAGGAGACACGCTGCTCGACACCGATCAGTGGAATAGCGTAAGTATTAGAAAACATAAATTTTTAACACAATTCAATAAAAAAATCTGTGTCTCCTAGAGATTTTACCAGCATTTATCCAAGAAAAATCAAATAATCTAAGAATTAGTGCCACGGCCGATCCAATTACTTCTACAGATGTGATTTTGTCTTTCCTGAAGCATCACGATTTTGTATATTGCCGGTTTTACACGCGGACCGATGATATCTTCGACCGTCTCTTCGTACCAGAACTTTGGGAGTCAAATGTAGATAAATTTTTGGTAGATCGACATCCACGTTGGGATCAGCACCAAGCCGCCTTACTCCCCACATTTACAAGCTTTCTTATGTTTTTCGAACTTTTAGAAAAATCCTTACTCCTACAACACTTAAAACAGTATGCTACACTTTCTGCCAATGCCCATTAGCATTCTATATCTTCTTTTGGGGTGGCTGTGCTCAAACTATTTTTGATCCTCTACCAAAAGCACAAAAATGGTTATTCGTGTTATCAACAAGTGACCAACAATATATTCGTCCATTCGACTCTTCATCGAGTATAATGTGTGAAAGTTGCGTATAACTCCATATAAAATTTATGCTAACACATTTCTTTTTCAAATAAAACAAAAACAAAAACACTCGTACAACAAAATCACACCACAAAAACTGTAATGACCGACCCATACTTCAATGTACCTAAACTACCTACTACCTTACCACAAAGACAATAAGTCATCTATCCAGCTCCTAAAATCTTCAACCTTCTCCCTGATAGCTTAAGGTGATTCTTGAAAGAATTCATAATCTGCTCTTTCATAGATGGAGCAACTAACTATTTAAAGAAAAAAACACCTGTTGCAAGTTACTTCAAAATATTAAGAAGAATTATTGTTTGCGCCCGTACATACTTAAATAGTTGAACTCAAATCATTCAAGAAAGGCTTACAAATAATACAACATTGTATCGGTGGTTCAATCCAATCCTGTATTTGCGAGTATATTAATTTTTATTATTGTGACTGTAAATGGAGTTATACGAATTATGTCATTGAAGAAGAAATAAAAAATAAAATAAATTTATGTTTGCATTAGGTGTAATTTGCGAGCAGTAAAGACAGGCAGTCCTTAAATTGGAATCCCTTCATGTACCAAACTTACTGATTGGAGTGGCCTGTGCGATTTCAAAAAGAAAAGAGAAATTTGTTTAAATTCCCAGATTCTATTTACCTACCTACGCCTGCCTGACAAAAGTTTTTCAAAAAGGGGGATGACTTCTAACTTCTAAAAGACGTTTCGAAAAATATACACTTGAAACAGTTGAAAAGATTCCCCTTGCAATACTCCCCTTGGACAAGGTTGGGGTTAATTTCTTCGAGGGACGCAAATTATTAATTTGTCGCTCTGTGATCATGGGCTAGCAACCCCCGCCCTTACTAAAAAGAACTGCAGCGAGGGAAGGCAATTTTAAAAATAGTTACACTCATTAGAATGTCAAACGATCTGTAAACTGAAACATTATGCTGATTGAAGATGCTTCATTTGCATTCGAAACGGAAATAAAAGTTGATTACTAAACAAATTGAAAAACATGAAAAAATCAAATGAATTTGATTGAGGGGAGTTTTTGTACTAAGGATAAAGAACAGTCGACAATAATAATGGTGGTGTATAATAGGGCGCTACAATCGTTCAAATTACTTTAAGATACTTTTCGAATGGAGGTGATTCCACCTCATAATTTGGGTATTAAATTAATTTTCTAACTTATTATTTTTTTAAGTTTTGTAAATGAGATAATTACTTTGGAAGTGGTTTTTGTACCTTTGAAAGTCACATGTCAATGTAGCCATTTGTTAAAATAATAATCAAGGGGAAGAGAGGTGCACAGTGCACACTTTAAAAAAATAAAAATGAATGAAGACTGAGAAATGCCATTTCCCCTGTCAAATGTCAACCTGTCAAATTTGGGTGGTTCTTACAATCAAACTGACACCTACTCAAGTTTGTAACACTTTGTAAGACTTGAATTTGAAATTAAAAAATTAAATAAGTAAACAAAGAAATAAGATAGGTAAGTAATTTGAAAAAGGGGTGATATTTTTTACATTTTCTCCACACAGAAGTTCCTGGGGGAAAAAACCCTTCAGGTCCTACTACATCTTTGGGGTTGCATGGTGGAGATTATTTTTAGGGAAAGGAAGAAGAGGAAATTCTGGAGAGGAAAAAGATATGAGGGGTGTGTAGGAATCTGGGGATCAATGTGTTCAGAAGAGACGAATTCCATCCCACCCACTGCGGTGCAATGGGTCGAGAGAGACCGGCTGGAGAGGTCAAAAGGTCTCCCTCAACCAGTCTCTCCCGATCCGGCCCGCCACGCAGTAGGTGGACAAAAGTATCCGCCGCGAAGACCCTGGCAAACCTCACCCCATAAACCCGGGCATCCCTGCAGTCATCAAACGTAGCGAACCATTTGGGGCGTTGCAGGGGTGTTGGTTATTCAATAAATGGTTCCCGGGGCGGCAATACTCATACCCGCCTCCCAAATTAAACTATAAATATGTTTGTTATTATTATGACATCAAAAATTAAAAATAATATAAACTTTATTTACGGCACGTTCCAGAGTAGAAGATACTCTCAGAATCGCCTTAAAAAAGACAGCCATTTGCCACCGCGAAACGTCTTTAGCCGTTTTGGTGATCAGTTATGAAGAATTAGGTGCTTCCCTACCTTGCTCTTCCCCATCTCCTCCCCTTCCCCTATATCTTCAGCCACGCAACATATGCCAATTATTGGGGATGCCATAGTCTCACTGACTCCGGTTGGAACTCTTGTGCGGTATTTACATTAAAAAATCCAGGAATAAAATGCCAGCAACATAAGGGCTACACCGTGAATGAATTTTTAATGAATGCAGCATCCAACCCAGCATGAATTTTTCAGGTGACTTACGAAGAATTTTTTTTACCTGTGAAAAATCCAGCACATTATCTGACCCTCGTGGGATTTGCCTCGTTAGATCAAAAAGAGTTTTGATAATATGTGTCCACCCACGTATTGTTGGTTACAAATAAATGGTCTAATATGAATCTGTTCTCCTTTTCAGTTGATGTCCTATTCTGATGAAGCAGTAAACGATTTGTACAACACAAATAACATTGACTGTCGATCGGACCCGCCTCAGAGCTGTTCATATTCCGGTAAAAATTAGATTTTTTTACATGCATGATTCCTATATTCCATGTTTATTTAACCTTTTGAAGATTAGTTCGCTAACTTGTTCCCTTTTTGGAACAACTCAAATAGGTTTCATGGAAATCGTTGTATCTCCCTTACTGTCATGGTGAAAAATATGATCTAAACAATGTAAGAAAGAGAAAACACCATGCTTTATATTATAATATAAAAGTTTACAACAAAGGTTTTAAAATTTATACCACTAAAAATATTATAAATATTAAATTTCCGTCGACAGTTTGAAAAAAAATAATAATATTTTGTGATTTTTTATTAATTATTTTTGTATAAAAGTACAAAAAAATGGGGTAATACTAACATTTATAAAACGTTCGTCTAATAAATGAGTGCATGCTTTTATTTTTTTTTTCGTTATCAGTAATTTTTAAACCTAGTATATTTAAACCTTGAGGTGAGCCATTTTTATTTTTTTTTGGTTTGCATTCTAAATTTTTGTATTTCAAAATTGGTGTCTTTATTTCTAATTCTACAATTTGAAAGCTTATTTTATCACCTTACAAAATTAGTTTTTAGTTTTCAGATATATTCTGAAATATGTATTCCATTTATTTGGATTTTTGCAAAGCGGAAATACTCTGACCATCTGGCAGGACATGAGACCCGAAGGGTTAACAGAAGGATTTTAATCCTCGTCAGGTGGGAATGCTATGTTTCTTCTGCCAGTATTCAAAAGGGAGATGCTCCGAAGACATATTATTTATGTTTGTTTTTAAAGTTTATTTAGATTTAATTGACTGTGGTGTACATTGGTTTGTAGATTAGATAAGTATATAAAGTTAAAAACCAAAAATAATATACATATAAACAGTAGGTAATATTTAACGAATAGAAATGTATAGGTACTTATAAGTTCAGGTTTCTTATAACCCGCCTCACTAGGCTAGCCTGTGTTGAGGCTTGAGGCAGCAATTTTGAAAATTAATTTATAATACCTATGAACCTACTAGTTCTAAAATACATTCACTCTATACTTTGGTTGCATTGATAACTTCAAATTTGTGTAAATGCACACCGGTAAAGTTTCTATCATTATTTTTGATCAAATCTTTTACGCAATCTTTGAAATAGTTTTGCTAATCACATTTTTTAATATGTGTGGAAGACTGTTGTAAATTTTAAAATGTTTATATAAAGAAAAAACATGTTCGCTTTTCTTACTCTCGAAACTACCGACCATAAAATTATAAGTGCACTTATGTCCTGCAGTTCCACGGTTAAACTCGTAAAAACTTTAAATACTGGTAAAATGCAGCGTTTTCTATTAAATTTTAGATATTCTAGCGAGATAATGATTTTTGTTTCGAAGGGTTTTAAAAAGTAAACAGACAGAGGTAGTAAGAGGTGACTAGCCGAAACACTTGATGATAATCGTTGCTATTATTCCGCTCTGCCGTGCACTAATGCTGGCCTGCGCTTCCTTCCCTTCTTTTCTTCTTTCTCCCTTTACATCTCCTGCTCTCCTGTTCCCCGTTATCAGGGCCGCTGAGGGCTATAGCTCCCCACGAACCATATAAATGCTGCCCAAAGTTAAAAATAGTCTGCTAATAAATATGTACAGTACCTACCTCATATAATAAGCACTTCATACATGATGCATGAGTAAGCCAGCTGTCGTAAGCTTTTTCAAAATCAGGCAATAGTGTACACGTGAAGCTTAAATAAGAAAAGAACCTGTGTATAAAGAAGTTCCAATGTAAAGAAATGATGTTAAATGTGAATTCGTTTTACAATGAGCGACAAATTCTTCAATCATTTTTATAACTAGACTTATGCGTTATAGTTAGGCTTTTACAATCATGTATTTACATGAATCATGCTTTTATATCAATTTGGGAGGCGGGAATGGGTACCGCCGCCCCGGGAACCTTTATTGGATAACCAACACCTCTGCCATAGGTCACCCCAAATGGTTCACTACGTTTGGTGATTTAGCAGAGGCGCCCGGGTTCATGGGGTGAGGTTTGTCTAGGTCTTGGAAGCGGATGACCAGGACATACTGAACCCCAGATTCCTACCCACCCCTTAAACCCTTTTCCTTCCTTTCCTTAAAAAATCCTCCGCATAGCATCCCCGAGATGACATAGGCCCTGAGGGAAATGATTTTCCCCAGGGCCTCCTGGGTGGAGCTTATGTAAAAAAAAAATGTGATAAAAATAATAATTTTGTGGAAAAATCTACAAATATCTATATATTTATTTATTTATTTAAACGCCCGTAGGGCTTTTACATAGAATGCAGTATGCGTTTTTTTTTACATTACAGTGAAAATAATTAGTTTACAAAATACAGGTAACACAATATATGTTAAAAACAAAATATAGATTACATAAAATATAAGCGTTAACTAAATACAGGTACCATAAAATATAAGAAACAAAATATAGTCCATAAAATATAGGAGTTGGCATAAAGTAGGTAATTTTTAAAATTGTTGTTCACATTAGTTTATGGGATAGGTAGAAATACATATTTGGCACATATGGCCTTTGAAGTTTGCTAAGTTCAAATTATTGTCAAATACATCCATATTGTTTAAGTATTTGTTATTAAGACTACGTAAACGTTGTATTGGAGAATGCAAATCATAGTTGGAATGAGATGTACGTATATAAAATGTTAATGTTTATCTAGTTGTTCGTGTAGGTGCATGTAGATTAATTAATTGCAGGAGTTCACAACAGTCGAATTTAGAGTTTAATAATTTTAATAAAAATGTTAGGTCGCTTATTTTTCGTCTGTTTTCTAAAGTTGGAATATTTAAGCGACGGGTTATTAAAATTTACGAAACGTGGAAATTTTATGTAAATATATGAGCGATAAATTCTTCAATCATTTTTATAACTAGACTTATGCGTTATGGTTAGGCTTTTACAATCATGTGATAAAAATAATAATTTTGTGGGACAATATGCAAGTATATACATAGATCCCATATTATTATGTGCTAAGTTATTATAGCTATGTTATTATAGCTTTCTTATAACTATATCCCGTGCAGTTGAACACATCTATTAGAATGCTGCAATCTAGATAAAAGCGGGTATCTAAATGGTTCAGTCCTCATGTCTCCGCATCGAAGATTTCCACGTTTGATTTGGCAACTGCAACTAATTACTCGAAAGTTACTTTAGTTTAGAAGTTGTTTGATTGAATAAAAACCAACAGGAAGAGTTCTAAAATGGATGTTCACCGTATTGCATTGTTTTCGGATCTTCTTAATCGTAATTAGATCCTAACTGGTAGTTACATAACCCAACTCACCAATCTTTAGATTATTGCTAGCAAGGTAACTTAACACACGGTGTGGCATCTTAGGTTAATACTAGCAACTTAACCTAACTTAAAAACTAAATAATATTTTTGGTAAAACTTCGCATTCAATTTTGTATTCGTACCTCTATATTAGTGTGATGTAGAGTAATTAAGTATTTCATATGGAAAGAATACGATAGATGGCGGTAAGCATGTAGCTTGCACCATAGCTCGCCAGATGGCATTGGCGTACAAGAAGCAGTCTCAGAGATATACTTTGCGAGCTCCCGTGGCAAGGCTCCAGAGATTTACCTACCCCCAAATAGTAAACAGACGTAGCTAACCAGCTAGGTTATTCCAGTAAATAAACACTTTTATATTCAAAGAACCTTATTTAATAATTACTATCTGCCGAGGAAAGGGCAGACATAACAATTGGCGCAGCCGTATAAGTATAATTGTGTGAAAGTTACGCGTGCGAATAACAATTGGTGCTGGACACGGAGGACTAAGTCACTGCTGGAGTGACTTGCAGTTTTGGCAAGGAATCGGAAGAGATTCTGCTCGAGATTAAGGAGCATTTGGTTCCGTGGCTACGGGCTGAATAAGAAGATTTTTGTTTTAGGAACAGAAGTGAAATACCGCAAGGAGGCGATCTGGTTGTGGATCATTGGATTAATAGTTTCAAGGACGAATCTGTGGATCATTGGATTAATCAATTAATCAGAAGACAAGGATAAAACCCAGAGGGAGACCAGAAGAGTTCCTGAGATAAGTATTTTTGATTCTTTGAGAGGGATTATTTGTTATTGTTTTCTTGTTGATTTTTCTTTGCCGATTTATTTGTTGGGAGTTATGGAATCGGGTAGAATACCACCGTTTTGCCATCTCTCCGGAGACTGGGGGTTGTTTCGACTTCGGATAGAGCAATTTTTCGTGATCCATGATGACAAAGCGTCTGTGGAGAAAAAACGGGCTTTTTTATTGAATCTCCTAGAATCTGAAACGTTGACCTTACTAATTAATCTGTGTTTTCCAAGTAAAGTAACGGACTTATCTTTTGATAAACTTTTAGCGCTTCTCGACAAACATTGTAACAAAAATCGTTCAGTTTTTAAAGAACGGGAGAATTTTTTTTTTAGCAAGGCAACAACAAGGCGAGACGATAAAAGATTTCGCGGTTAGACTTCGTTCTTTAGCAACGTATTGTCAATTCGAAGCGAGGCTTGAAAAAAACCTCATAGACATGTTTGCAATCGGGTTGTTACCGGGACGCGCGAAGGAGAAAATTTTCGTAGAAGGGCAAACGTTGTCGTTTAATGAAATAGAAGGACTTGCAGTTAGTATGTCAACTTTGGATAGTGCTAATACAGTAAAATCAGAAGTAAACCTAGTAAAAAAACGCGTTACTAGCGATGGGTTCAAGCGAGATCAGCGTAGGGAACGATCGATGAGCCCCAAGGGTAGTTTTAACACGAAACCAGCTTATAGGTTAGGATCAAATTCAGGTACGAATTTTAGATCACCCGTGGGTAGTGTTAAAATACAGTGTTTTATTTGCAAAAGGAATGATCATCTATCGTTTGATTGTAAATTTCGTAATGCGAAATGTTTTAAATGTAAGGGCGTTGGGCATTTACAGAAATTCTGCAAGAATAATCCTATAAATCCCATTTTTGAAAATCACAGGGATAGTAAAGTTTTAGTTGCGTCAATTAGTCCGATTACTGCTGAAATTGAAATTAATAACAAGAAGTTTACGGCAATGATTGATTCCGGTTCATCTTTATGTGTGATGCCGGAGGGTATTTTTAAACGACATTTTAGTTCAATCATTTTGTCACAAGACAAGCGGATTATTTCAGGTTATGGAAATAATCGTTTAAAAGTCGTAGGAAAGGCGATTTTTGATGTGAAATTTAAGGGTAGGAACAAAAATATTAATTTTATTGTAGTAATAAAAGGAACAGAATTAATTGTGGGAAGAGATTTTATGGAATGTTTCGATCTTGGGATAACTTCTCAGGAGACAATTAATTTAGTGACGCCGCAAATGAGGAATGGAGAAAAGTTTATTCACGGATTTCCGGAAGTTTTATCTGACTAGTTGGGTAAATTTAAAAAAAAAAAAAATTAGGTTTTTTTTGTTGTATTTTTTTTTCTTGTGTTTTGTAAATTTTTAGGTGTCTTTTATAGTGAATAAAGACGCGGGTCCAAATTTTTTTTTCAATGCTAGGCCGATCCTATTAACAATAAAAGTAAGTTGAGTCTGAATTAAAGTCAATAGTAAAAGACGGAATAAATTCTTCGATTAATTAGTGGGGAGTTTGCTTCCCCGAGAGTACCATTAAGTAGGAGGAAGGGTGATATCATTTTGATATTAGAGTTGTTTGTACATGGCGTTACTTAACAACTTCACCGATCATATTTGTTTGTAGAATTTGTTTGTACATGACGATACTTACAAGCTACCCGATCTCGTTCGTATTAGAATTTGTAGTACATGGCGTTACTCACAAATTATGCGTTCATTTTTTTATTTTATTTTGGAAATTTTAGCTTTTTGTACATGGCGTTACTTAAGTGATAATTTCAAAATACCCGTAGCTTACGTTGGTACATGGCGATACCTTCGAGCTTTAGCTATAGGATTGGGGTTGAACAAATTTTTTCGGTTTGGTACGGAAGAGAATGACATTATGGGTAGACATTTTGTCATTGATGAGGATTTTAGGGGAACACAAAAATATTCCAGTTTTGGCGGCTAACAGATTGCAGCGTTATGGCATTATATTAGCCAGATTTGCGTATAAGGTAGAATTTGTTAAGTCATGTCATAATCATGCGGATTTTCTATCTCGGCTTCCGGTAGAAAATTCTCAAGAAGAATTTGAAGATGATTATGGATCAGATTTTGTGTGTTATGTAGATAAATGCGAGCACATAGATATCAAGCTCATTTCCACAGCTATAGAGACAGACACGGTTATTCAGGAAGTTTTAACGTGTTTGCGTAAGGGCTGGCCAAAACGCGTTGGTCGAGATGATGTACTGTGGAGATTCTGGGTTAAGAGAAACGAAATGTCCATAGTCAAGGATTGCCTTTTCTGGCAACATAGAATTGTCATTCCGAATTCCTTACAAGAACATGTGCTAGAGTTATTACACAGATCTCATTTAGGAATAGTTAAAATGAAGGGCCTAGCAAAAGCTTATTTTTGGTGGCCATCACTGAACAATGACATTGAAAAAATGGTTCTAAAATGTGATGATTGCGCGGCTATGAGGCCGGCACCTTCTAAGAGTCATTTGTCAGTGTGGCCGAACCCTGGGGCAACTTGGAGTAGGGTGCATGTAGACTACTGCGGACCGGTAGCAGGAAAAATGTTTCTTGTAATTTGTGACGCTTTTTCCAAGTGGATCGATTGCTTAGAGGTTCCAAGGGCGGATTCGTTTAACACGATTAAGGAATTGAGAAGAATTTTCTCTAATTTTGGTAACCCTGATTGCATAGTTTCGGATAATGGAACAGCATTTTCTAGTGTAGAGTTTAAAGAATTTCTTAAAGAGAATAACATAGAATTTTTAAATTCACCGGTAAAATTCCCTCAGTGTAATGGACAAGCTGAAAATTCAGTTAGAACGGTAAAAAATTTTTTAAAAAAAATTATGGTTAGGAATAATTTTCCAGTAAATTATGTAAGTAGATTATGTGATTTTTTATCTGATTATCGAAATTCGCCACATTGCACAACGGGATTAGAACCGGCAGTCTTGATGTTTGGTAGGAGACTGAAATCAACTTTCAGTAGTTTAATTCCTAAAACCACTCAGGAAGATGTGTCAGAATAGAGAAAAATAGCTAACGATAATATAAAAAGGAGTCAAGATAATCAAATAAGGAATTATGGGGGCGTAAAAATTAGGAATTTACATGTTGGTCAAAAGTGTCTGGTCAAGGACTTCCGTCAGGTGAATAAAGTTGGTTGGGTTAGAGGTATTGTAGAAAGGAAAGTGGGTAAAAAAGTTTATATCGTTAGGATCTGTGGTACTCCGTTGACTTGGAAGAGACATATTGATCAGTTAAAGAGTTTATCTGTGAGATGGGAAGAGGAGAGTGAAGATAATAACCCACCCACCGCGTCTGAGGTCACGAAATGCGCTTCAGACGAGTTGGGGACCTCAGCTTTGTTGAAGGGGCTAACGTGGAGTTCTCTTGATTTCAGATTACCAGCGGATGATCGAGAGCAAACTACTCAACTAAGACCTTGGGAAGGAAGGCTCCGTTCAAGGCGTTCATAAAGGTCCCTCCCAGAGAAACAGAAATATTTAAGTTGAAATATTTAAAATCATGTCTATGTTTGGTTGAATTTAGAGTATAAAATCATGTATAAATGAAATATTTAAAATCCTATTTTTTTTGTCAAATTGTATAACTTCTTTGAAAAGAACATGTCTTGTATTTATTGTAGCCAGGGCTTGAGGTTAGGTGGGGGAGGGTGTGATGTAGAGTAATTAAGTATTTCATATGGAAAGAATACGATAGATGGCGGTAAGCATGTAGCTTGCACCATAGCTCGCCAGATGGCATTGGCGTACAAGAAGCAGTCTCAGAGATATACTTTGCGAGCTCCCGTGGCAAGGCTCCAGAGATTTACCTACCCCCAAATAGTAAACAGACGTAGCTAACCAGCTAGGTTATTCCAGTAAATAAACACTTTTATATTCAAAGAACCTTATTTAATAATTACTATCTCCCGAGGAAAGGGCAGACATAACAATTAGATTTTATTATCAGTCATAAAGAACAAATCGAGTGGTTGTTGATGCATAGTCAAATTGAAGAGGCTTCCCCTTGGTTCGGCCGCCCGGTGCGCCGCACACATTGTAAATGCACATAAGGGATTTGCCTCTGCCGGTTCTTTTTAACACAAGTTGCAGGCTTCAATTATTGTCGGCTTTTATTTCTTCTGCTGTGTTTTGCGTACAAACTCCCCTCGGCAATTTGGTGGAAATGTAGTTTCATGATTATTCGAGCCATCAACGGTATAATGAATGCTTTAAAAGCGTCTCGTCTCTGTCACTGTCCAAAGAAGATAGAATATTTACCAGTTTGTACGGAAATAGACGAGAATCACAAAAGCAGCAATATTTAGCATTTCTCACGGCTTTGCTTCATAAGTTTTAATTTCGGAAGGTTCTCGAAATAGCTTCCAATTTTGATTTGTCTACATATAAAAAAATAATGTTTCTTTGTTTGTTCCTCATTACTTCCTATCTTATACTTCCGATTGCGATGAAATTTTGTTGAGTTCTTCTGCGCGTGCTCGCAAAGTTTTCTATATACAATGGTGAGCTCTGTCGATATGTAATTTGTATACAAATTTGCAACCGGTGGCGAGCGAATTTTAAGAATGTTTGAATTTCATGTAGTTTAGCGGAGGAAGGGGGGAAGGTGGAGAAAGTGGAAGGGGAACGCGGGACGGCGGGGAAGGGAACGCGGGAGGGCAACGGGGACGCGTAGGAAAGGACACGCAGGGGAGGGGTGACAAAGGGGTGGGGTACGAGGGAGGGCTCTAGAGGGAGGGATTGCAAAGGAGACATAGTAGCGGTGGGGGATAGCAGGAGGGTAAATTTGGAAAATCCATACTTTTCAAACGAACCTACTGATTTATTCATTTCAGATGGAGAAACAAAAAATATATATTTTGTACGCAAAATGAATAAAATAGAAAAGATTTAAAAACAAACAGTTTCTTTCTTTAATGGCATTACATGCCGGGGACTCGTTAGTTTATTTTATAAACTTCTAATGACTTTTCCAGATTATTACCTAATCCACTAATAAAAATTTGTAGTAGATATCTACAAGTAAATCGCCTGAAAGAAATGCTTGCTTGTGTACTGTATCGTAGGTCTACTGAAGGGTAACAGGGGACTGCAGGCTGGTGTTCCAAACAAATTCTAATCAGGTTAGAAGCTAGCTCTCGATACTATCGTTGTATACAAATACGTTAAAACGTATGCTCTTTAAAATGGTTTAACTGTATAGTCAAGTAAGTAAGTTGATAAAGTAACCCATTCTTACAGCGAATAGAGAAAAACTTCAGAAAAACTTTAGAAGTAGCTACGATTCTATAGCATTTCTAGACCATCATCACGGTAATTACACGTCATATTGATGTTTTCTTGGATGAAAACCAGAAACATTGAATAAAGTATGACGTATAGAACCAGCTAATTTTGCATTTTCTATTTTAAATCAATTTGTTCTTTTTGGTGCAATTTTCGTCCACTGTGGAACGACTTTTATACAAAACTTAAATTTGGACTTGACGCCAAAAAATTTGACCAAACTGAATAATTCTTTTTTAAATTATATAATACTAGCTGGTTCCCGGCTTACGTTGCAATGCCACATTCAAAGAAATAAATTGTTTCTCCCTGCATGTCCTTTCCCGTGCGTCCCTGTTTCCCTCCCGCATCCCCTTCCCCTCCTGTGTTCATCTTCCACCTTCCCCGCCTATCCTCTCCCCTCTCCCGCTCCGCCGCCCGCCAAACCGCGTTCCATATATTCAGTCTCAGTACATTCAGTTTTCAAACAGCTCGCGTGCCACCTATCACAATTTTTTTTTTTAATTTTGATTTTTCATATATTACAAATATTTATTTTCGCATATTATAAGAACAATCAATCTAATTTGGTGCCTAACCTATTTAAAACCTGGGACCTATTTAAAATATCTATAATTTATAAAAAAACCATTGAAAATTTTTTGTTACAAAAAAAACAGCTACCTATTAAATTCACATTCATCATAATTTGGGAGGCGGGAATGGGTACCGCCGCCCCGGGAACCTTTATTAGATAACCAACACCTCTGCCGTAGGTCACCCCAAGTGGTTCGCTACGTTTGGTGATTTAGCAGGGGTGCCCGGATTCAAGGGGTGAGGTTTGTCTAGGTCTTGGAGGCGGATGACCAGGACATACTGAACCCCCATCCTACCCACCCCTTAAACCTTTTCCTTCCCAGAACTCTCCTCTCCTTCCTTTCCTTAAAAAAACCTCTCAGTCCTGACAAGCCAATTCAATTGGCTTAGCAGGACTTGTTTGTTGATTTTAATATGTATTATCTATTCTTTCAATAAAAAATAAATAAACAAAAGTATCCAATTTTCTGCGCAATTTTCTTAATTTTTCTTTCCGCAAGAACCTTACAAAATATTAGAAAACTTAAAAAAAAGATAAATGAAATAAATAAAGTCGTTCTGAAGTTATGGTGTGACCAAGGTAAACAGGAATTCATTTTTAAATTCATGATTTTAGAGGCCTCTTTGACATTTTAAAAATTATTTTAGTAGTCGTTGCAATGTGTGCAACTTGCTGCGTAAATATAATGAAATATATGTTTTTGAAATTAATATGTTTGGCAGGGAATACTTTTTTCATAAAAAATATCAATAACTCACAAATAATTGCCAAAATTACCTACAAAATCGTAAAAAATCGAATTCCTTAACTTCAATACAAATAAACAAAGTTGCACATATCCGTACAAGATATTATATTACCTACATCTTTTGATTTACAAAATATGTTTTTCAGTTTGGTTGGTTATTTTGACATCAAATCCAAATTTACGTTTTGTATGAAAAAGCCCGCTCAACTGTTCCTCATAATATAATTAATAACTTAATAATAATTCGAAATCCAAAAATATTACAAAAACCCGTTTAAACCAAATTGTCTTTATGCTGGTGTTCCAAAAGGATGCAACTTGGGTCCACTAATAAAATAAAACTTTTGATTAATAAATATCTCTTTATTTCCAGAATTTCTACGAGTGTTGGCTACTTCCAGGGATCGCCATCTCCTAGCTTCAGCCCAGGCCTCGTGGGAAATAAACTTACCCGATGAGAAGAAATACGCTGCAGAGATCCTTCCACTGCTGAGAAATGCATCAAAAGCCAACGGTAAATTAAATTTAATTTCTCATTTGATTTATATATCAGTACGTACTGGATTAATTTGTTGATACTAAAATGGTTATGAATTCACATCAAAAGTTTTCAATTAATCACAAGCACAAACGTTGCATTAATATTACAAGCTCTTGCATTAATTCATTGAAAATATTTTAATAATCTATTTTAGTGCAAGCTTTTCAGTCAATACATAAGTTGTACCACTGACCTTTGAATGTATTATGTATGGGCTGTATGGTAGTATATTTTGAAAACGTGTGTAAACGTGTTTCTTATATATTTGATAATATCTATTGTTATTCATTTAATAAAAAAATAGATTATTTATAAACAAAATATGCTGCGTAATCATTATTAAGCGTGACAGCTGATTTGTCTTATGAAGGTATTACCAAACTGAAAATTGAAATGGAGTTATACTATAGATAATTTGAGTTCTACTAATTAAACAAAATTGACTAAATATTAAGTGATATGTATTAAATGTTGGATTTTGGCCATTGCGTTCCGCTTTCCACCAATATTTCGGATATTTTTGCATAATTTGCACTATGCATAATTTGGACAGTTTCCATTTGAAGGTGGAACGCAACTTTGATAAAAAAAATAACAAATAATTCAAGACTATAATATAAGTACATTTACCCAATATCAAAACTGTGACTACTCCAAAACTTTGTTTTTTTTTTCAACATCGTTATTAACTTGAAAATGAATCATTTTAGGTAACAAGAATGTGGAAGAGTACTGGGAGATGTTGGCAGAGTATCCTGGAGGGTACAGCAAGGTGCAGGAGCTGTGGGAGGAGGTGGAACCCCTCTACACTAAACTGCACAAATACATCACCCTCAAGCTGCAACAGAACAATGGATCTATCAGGGACGATGGGTCCATTCCTTCGCATTGGTTGGGTTAGTACCACAATTAAACACTATAATTTCGGTTGTTTGCAAGTGACAATCTAAAATTCTAAAATATGAAATTCTTATATTTTCAGTACATAGATATATAATATTATAGTAGTATTGTTGAAGCAGGATTGAAACTATGTTGGCAGATTTATTAATATTATCTTCTTCTTCAACGATTACCTACTACATTTTATAATAATATAACCTTCAAAAGTTATTAAAAAACTTAGGCTGAATTTAGGCTCCCACACGCTCACCGTCAGCGCTCATAGATCAGCGCGTAGTTCGTCAGCGCTGAGGCTCAGCGTGACTCGTTTCAGTATCGTACTGACCGCCTTACGCACCTTTCTGTACAGACGAAGGCCAAAATGCGGAGTGTATAAGTTATTGCTGCTGTGTACTACCTATCCCAAAAAAATAAAAACGATTCGCCATGACTGTACACGCTGACGACGTCCGCTCCGCTCGATACTAGAACACTCACTGAAAGCAGAGGCGCTCGTGCGATCGTCAGCGCCGACAGCTACGCGGCGCCGACGCGCGACGCGTACGGCCGCGTAGCCATCAGCGCTGACCACCTTGCGCGCTGATAGCTACGCGGTTTTCAAAAACGCTTCCTAGAAGTTCATATATCTCGACCATCAGCGCCGACGGTCCGCGTGCGGTCGGCGTAAGACTAAATTCAGCCTTAATCCAATCAAATTGTTAATTCTAGACTTGTAGTTTGGTGTGCCATATAAATAAAAATCGGACATGATTATCCAAGACACTATATAGGTTACAAATAAATTCATTAGAACTTCGTAATCATCGTTCAAAAAGATAGTAGCCCAAAATATGGGATAAATTTTCTTGAAAAATTTTTTATATTTCTGAATTTGAAATAAAAGATCGACAAAAATTACAAAAAAAAAGTTAGGTGGCTCAATCCACAAGGCTCAATGGCAGAGAGGATTGAGGCATTGTCCTGGAAAGACAGAGATCCTGGGTTCGATTCCCAGTTGCAACCGTTACCTTTTTATTTTCTGTGTCTTTTTCTGTTTCAAAGTTTGTTTAGATTTATCAGTATTATCTTCTTATTCATTGCTTAATATTATATTGATGGATATAACATTCAAAAGTTATCCCAATAAAATTTAAAATTAAATATTTTCAAATTGACACCTTGGTTATTATGTACATCCGTCTCTAGTTCAAAATAAAAGCGTGTTCGACACGCGTTTCCACACATATGTATTATTGGGCGGGGAGATAAACACAGTTCAGGAGGTAACGCTAGGGTTAAGAGAAAAGTTTTGTTGAAGGTTAGATTAATAATAATTATATCAGATAACAATAATAATAAATAAATACATGTATTTATCATAAATATATCAAATAAATACATTTTCATTTTACGTTACTGCCATCTATGAAATGTTGGTTAAACTAACTATGAATCAGGTGAAATGAATTGTTTAAGTATACAATTGTGATGTTTTTTTGCAGGATCTCTGTTTGGCGATGATTGGTCTAACATCATCGACCTTGCTCTACCGGCACACAATGTCTACGAGGAGATTAACAAGAATCTTAAACTAAAGGTAAACACAATTCATATTTTTTAAACAATTCATAAAAGAGAAAACTTTACTTTAGTCACCATTGAACAATAATTCAGGCCTTCCTTCAGCAAAATCTAAAAAATAAGCCTTTAAAACTTATTTAATAGATTGATTGCTTTGCTACAAATAGCTAAAAACCCCCAATATTTATTTACATTAATATACACCTATATGAGCTTTATAAACATTTAATACACAAAATAATTTTGAGGAACATTATTTTTTAAGTAAAATATGCTAATCAAAATATGTAGAACTCATACAGAAGCTGTTTTTGTGTAGGTATTATGCCAACATTCATTATTTTTATTATTATAACCAGTTTGTAACTATGTATATTCCGTGCTGTTGAACACATCTACTTCTTCTGGGGAAATATTGCTAACTGCATGCAATCTAGGTTCAAGCGAGGGTCTAAATGACTCCTCATATTGTAAGTACAATTAAAAAGAATTTTAAATCGAGTAGTTCTTGTTGGTATACTTTATAAATCAGCTGAGCAATTCTATATCTTTTGTGGGATCATTATTAGATAACGGACGTGATCTGCTGTCAGATTTTTGTGATTTTTATGGCTGTTATTTGCTTTTTATATGTACAACATACATTAAATGAATAAATAATCACGCGTACTTGCAGGAATTCGTGTTTAAACAATCTAAACTAAAATAATATATGTGACAGTAAATTTGTAAAAATCACACAAATCTGACAGGAGATAACGTCCGTTATCTAATAACGATCCTGGCAGGGCTGTCAAACATACCATTAACGATTTTAAAAATTTAATTATTTGGCATTGATGTTAATTCACTTTACATTTTTGATTCTCATTAGTGAAAAAATATCAAAACTATCAATTAGATAAGAAACATCAGCACAACAAACTACTTTCTATAACTTATTTATTTGATTTTATTCATAATTTCAGTCCATCGGTGGAAGAAATGCCTTCAAAAGCGCCAGCTTACTTCTGCAGCGGCTGGGCTTGGAAGACTTGAAAGAGACATTTTGGAGGGACTCTGCCTTCGACAAGTCCTGCCCCACTCGACTGATAGATTACTGCGGAAACGGGATAGTGCAAGTGTTCACCTGCAACAACATCAGCTTGCAACTGCTGCTGGATGCACATGAAGCCGTCATGCGCGCCAAGCATGCAGAGAGCAAAGTGCGCTTCCGTTCTAATAGCTTCATTATCCGAGAAGCGAACCGTTATTCCGGTAGGTTTATTTGATTTTTGGTTTGAGTTCTTGCTATTATTTGATTTTTGGTTTGATTATTTGCTATTTTTTCTATATTAGTGCGTAACTCACTAAAATTCTGAAAAGTACCTGTGGCAATGAACTCCTTTTTTTGAGACTAGCGGTTAAATTAAGACCATGATGGTCTTAATTCAAAGCTTTTAAATTCCGCCACTATCATTGTATAAGTGTTGTTTTACGGTGGGCAATAATTAAATAATTTATTAACCCCTCCGCAACTTAAGCAGATATATGCGTTTAAAATACGACAGTAGTCAAGTACAATAAACGTGTTTATACGTCAGCGCGTGTGTCTCCATAGAAATCGTTCTAACTCCGTTATTGTTTTAGTTACATCCCTAAAACAAAAAGTAAAAGGTCGATAGTAGATCAAGCTGTACATCCCTATTCAAGTTGTCCATAGAAATACATAACAAGAATTGCTGTCAGTCGCGTAGTTGACATAAATATTTACCCGCCCAAATTTTTTACCGGCGGCTGGACCTCGCTCGACATTTTAAATTTTTATTAAATATTTTTATATGAAATGATAAAAAAGTGAGATGACAAAAGTGTTTATTGCACATTTATACAATAGAATAAGGGGGTTTCTCACCATCCTCCCAATAGTTTATCCATACACATAACGAATATTAATAAAAAAACAAATAAATACTAGCAACAGGTAAAAACTTTGGCTAATTTATACTATATGCAGGGCTGGGCAGTATTTGAAATACTTGTAATTGAAATACGTATTTGAAATACAAATACGTATTTTGTATTTGTATTTCAATTACTTCCTAAAAATGTATTTTGTAATTGGTATTTCAATTACCTGGGGCTGAGGTATTTTGTAATTTGTATTTCAAATACTTATGGCTTCAAAATACATTTTCAAATACATTTAGCGATCTTAATAATGGTAGTGAAAAATAAACTGACATAGATAATACGTAGACTAAAAATGCTAGAATCCAGAGCTATATGTTATGTATGTTAATATTTAGAGTTGGCAACACGTCCTGTGCTATAATAGCACTGTTATTGTACATTTTCTATCATATTTGTATCATATTATATAATGCTTGTCATTGCTTTGTATTGTACTTTTTTGTGTCATAGTATTAGATCAAGCACTATAGGAATAATTTGACTGAATACTAGATTATTTTTAAGTTAATTACAGTAGAGCGCACTTGAAGTGAAATAACTAGTGTCCAACCGAAACAGGATTTTCTACCGAAAACGAAACCGAATATTCGATATCTGTCTCAGTTTCGACCGAAACCGAAACCGATACTTTTTTAAACATGTTAAAAATCTATTGTTTACAGAAATTTGGCTTATTTTTTACACTTATATTCACTATAAAGTAAGGACCTCATAAATTGAGTATTATAATGTTAATTGCGTTTACAATCACAACATTTTTTTACATTAACTCCACATGAGAGGCCCTGAGGAAAATAATTTCCTTCAGGGCGTATGTCATCTTTGAAGATGCTGTATGGGGGGTCTTTTTGGGGAGAGGAAGGAGTAAATGGTCTTGAAGAGACCCATGTTGTAGGAGGGAGGAAACATAGAGGCCGGCAAAACGTTCCACAGCCGAGCTGTTGAACTCAAGAATGAGTCATAGAAACGACCCGTTCTCATGTGACTAATGTCAACCGTGTACGTATGTTGGGCGCATGTTTGGCATGTTTCCCGACTACGCACTGGTGCCGAGGGGATCAATGGCGCTATTTCCTCAGAGTATCTTCCATTGTATTACCGGTAGAACAAGGACAGATTCCCACTTGACGCCTATGCTCTAAAGATCGCAATCCGTTTGTGTTAGGAGAATCTATCAATTGGACCACCGGTTTCTGCACAGAGTCGAGGGTTTTTTTTAAGGTATTTTGGGGCTTCAGACCAGAGGTGGCTGCCAAATTCAATAGTGGGGCGCAGTTGCGATTTGTACAGTGTTAGCAGTTGTGTACCTACTATTAAAGTATCTGCGGGTCCTGTACAGTACGCCCAGTTTCTGAGAGTCTAAAACTCTGGCTTCGATGGAGCCCCCATATCTGAGCTGGTCACTTAGAGTTACTGCCTCCATTCATGGAGATACTTACAAGATACTTGATCTTCGTGCGCGTATCATTCGTACCGATCGTAAGTACCCCCCGTATGATTTTGCTGGTGCCCGTTCACGGCGCAACGCGGTGGCTGTCGGTTTCCAATCAGTATCACGATACCGACAGTGCTGATCGCACGCGACGCGTCGCATCATTTGTATCTGATACTTATTCATTTGACGTTTGACAGAAATGACGTCGCAACATGAAAGTAATGTTAGTTATGTTCTGGAAGTGGAAAAAATGCATGTTTACATAACTATACTTTACCAGAATACGTAACAAAGGATTTAGTGGAGATGGCATGGATTGATTTTGGAAAAAAAGTCATATGACATCGCTTGACAGCGTGTTAACTCCACGGCTGCACGTGAAAAATGATCAAGTTCAGTATATTTCGGATAGCGCCATGTACGGAGACTAGCATTAAAAAGTAGTACATCAGCAGGGTACTTGTGGTTTCGTCACAATCACGTAGATTGTAAGTATCTTCATGAACGTAGGGCCTTACACCAAGCACATCAAAGGAGGGACTGTTTGGAAGATTGCTTCCGTTGAAGGAGACTAGATTTTAATTTTTATTTACACTTGTTAAATGAAATAAATAAAAATAATTGAAGTTTGTGATCACATAAACTCACAATACAAGCACGCCGGAACAGCCGGCGAACTCAGTTGATGATGGTGGATGACACACGAGCCACGAACTCACCCGAAGTCAGTCAAACGGCACGCGATAATTCACGAATGCATAGTTTCGGTGCGGCCGAAGGTTCGACAGATTTTCTGTCGAAACCGAAACTGATGCCGAAGATAGATTTTTTTTACCGAACCTTGCCGAAACCGAAACCGAACCTTCGGTCGGTCACTAGAAATAACACAAAACTGCGCTATATAAAATTTTACAAGTGAAGCGGAGATGAGATGTGTCTTTTGAGCAATATGAATGGTCAATTTTTGCACGTCTCTATTTCACTCTGCTCGTATTATTTCTTCTATGGAAACGCACCCTTAGATAAGGGCATTTACGACAATTTATTGCAACCAAAGGTTCTACCAAAACCAAATGTATTTTGTATTTTGTAATTTGTATTTTGTATTTGAAAGAAAAAAATGGTTAAAATACAGTATTTTGTATTTTGTATTTCAAATACACGACTTGAAAGTATTTTGTATTTTGTATTTTAAATACATGCGAAAAAGTATTTTGTAATTTGTATTTCAATTACAGCGAAGCATGTATTTTGCCCAGCCCTGACTATATGTAGCCATTGTTCATAGGTTTAAGTACCGAATAGTAAACTCAGACTTTTAAAATAAATAAATCCTGTAGAATTAATCCAAAATATTCATTATGTGTATGGATAAGCTATTGAGAGGATGGTGAAAAACCCCCTAAGTATTGTTGTTTACATAATCTGTGATTTTAGTACCGTTTTCACATAAAAAACATCACGTTAGTCATTATTACCTATTTTTAATGTTTGCGTTCTAAATTTTAATATTTACAAATGTTAATATTTATTTGTAATATAATAATTTGAAAGCTTATTTTGTAACCTTTCTAAAACAGATTTTACTATTCGGCTACGTTCAGAAATGTTTCATTTATAGAGCTTTAATTGTGAAGCGGTAATAACAAAAAGTTTTCATAAAATGTCATTTCGTTTGAGACATCTTAAGGGCTTAAATGGCGATTTTCGGAGGGGTTAAACCGGCAGTATGATGTAACACAGTCATTTGAAATTATGTAAGCCTAAAAAGAAAACTATCAGGCCTTTAAAAACTGCTTTATCGTTCAAAATCTCCTACTTACAAACTCCCTTTCGGTCATGGTTTTATAATGTGGAAAATTAAATTCTTTAGACAATGATTATAAAACATTTAAATGTCTGCATCTGAACTTTGCCAAATAATATAAAACAAGTATTTTGGCGATATTTTTTTCGTGAATGCTTTAAAATAGGTAGCTGGTGTTAAACGGGAATTTAAACCTTATCGCCATCTACCTAAGGAGTTTTTGCTAGCGGCCTGATCCTGAATTTTACTCGATGGTGCATCATCTTTATAGCTGGAGAAACATAAATAACGAATTTTTTCAACATGGTTTTTTTTTCTTATAAGTATTTTCGAAGTCGGTCATAAAGAAATCGAAAAACAGGAGCTTATGGAAATTACTGACTGTTTTTATATATTTTTTTGGAAAAGTTTGATTGCCCATGCATATAAATATTTTTCAGGTATATTTTTAGCAAATTATTAAACATTTGAAAACAAAGTAAAATTATACATACAGCGATCCAACTTATTGTTAATTTCTAACAAATATGTTCTTGAAATTGGGTATAAGTATGTCAATAGAAAATAATAATAATTTATCATATTACTTATCAATATCATACCGGCTGGCCCCTGATCTAAAACTATTCTTGTCTTATAAACATTTCTAACAATTTTTGAAATCTCTTTTCCAGCCCTGGATGTTGCCCTAACAGAACTTGGCTCCCTGCTGGCCGTAGACGCCCACCAGCTAGACTCGGAGGGAGTTCTCTCCCTGAAGGCGTCCCAGTCAGCCAAGAATCCGGGACAAAAGGTCGCCTTGCAGCTGCTTACAGCTATGCGAGACCTACCAAGGTAAGGCTCAGTTGAGTTGGTTAACGCAACAAAGGCCCAACCCACAATACAGTCCAAATTGACTTAAATGCACGTCATATTCATAGCTCTTCTTTAACTATAAATGCAACTGTTTGAACACGAAAAAGTTAATTGTTGAGTTTACATATTTTCATTTCATTGATTTTGCAACACCAGTCCGTTGATATGTCATCGTCAATGTCATTGCTCGTTGTAATTGCTCGCTAGGGTATGCACCATTGTGCAATTTGGTGACCTGACAGTTGATCCCCCAACAGTTGGCCCCCAGAAATTATAAATGTCATAATTTTACGTAAATTACTTACTAATTTCATATCTAAAATCGATTCGATATATATATCGCCACTGTATATAAATATGCAGGGGGATCAACAGTCATGAAATTGGACGATTTACTCCAAGACAACGAATATAATTACAATAAATGTTTTACGAATGGTAGGAAAATGTGATCCAATTTTGAACCGCTATCAATCGCAGAAAAATAAAAGTGGTCCATTTTTCAATCACAATCACTCCAGTGGTTATGGAAATGTAACGTACGTTATAGTGTACGCATTCACTGATGGTGTCAATTTAATTATTTTAGGTTTTAAACACTGTTTGCTAGTTATGCTTTAATATTATGTTGAATTAATTGTTCGCAGTAGATTAAATAGTTTTGTCTATAAACAAAACTAAATCTTTAAAGAAAGGCTAACAAATCGAATTTTGTATCGGTGACTCAATCCAATATTGTATTTGTTGCCGTTCATGAAAGATTTAAGTTTGTTCATGGACGAAACTATTTATTCATATAAAATATGTACAGGCACAAACAATTAATTCACCTTAAAATTTTAAAGCATTACTTGCAAAAAGTGTCCGGTCAGCAACGTAAGCAGATATATGCATTAAAATGACGATAGCAGTCAAGTACAATGCGTGTTTATACGACAATGCGTGTGTCTCCATAGAAATCGTTGTAACTCCGTTATTGTTTTAGTGAAATCCCTAAAACAAAAATTAAAAGGTCGATAGTGGATCAAGCTGTACATCCCTATCAAATTGTCCATAGGAATACATAAAAAGAATATTCTGTCAGTCGCGCAGTTGACACATATTTTTACCCGCCAAATTGCCTACGGGCCGCTCGACATTTTTAATTTTTATTAAATCTTTTTATATGAAATGATAAAAAGGTGAGGTGACAAAAGTGTTTATTATACATTTATACAATAGAATAAGTATTGTTGTTTACATAATCTGTGATTTTAGTACCGTTTTCACATAAAAACATCACATGAGTCATTTTTACATTTTTTTAATGTTTGCATTCTAAATTTTAATATTTACAAATGTTAATGTGATGACCGTGGCCGGTTATCTACATTACCACCTGGACTCCGTTGTATGGATCCAGATCTTCTTGGGATGGTGATCTCCGTACAGGGTGAGGTTGCCAATAATAATAGTGGGTAGACTATTTATGTTTATTCCGAGATTGTGTACAGGTGTGCTTCGTAGGAAGCGTAAATGCAAAGAGGACGGTAGACAGCAATCACACCCTTTTATACGTTCCTCATGCTGTCTCACTCATACACGCATGTCTCTTTCATACCGCAAGACATACGTTCACCACAGTTAATATTATTTGTAATATAACAATTTGAAAGCTTATTTTGTAACCTTTCTAAAACAGTTTTTACTATTCGGCTACGTTCAGAAATGTTTCATTTATAGAGCTTTAATTGTGAAGCGGTAATAACACAAAGTTTTCACAAAACTGGCATTTCGTTTGAGACATTAAAAGTGAATATTCGCGATTTTCGGAGGGGTTAAAACCTAAAATAAATTGGTGCCATCTGTGAATATGTTACCGTTAACTTTAATTTTCAATCCTTCATAACTCAGTTTGAAGTTTTTGGGGTTAGGTTTTTGTTGCACTAACAGCTCATTTTATTTCTGCTATCTACAATAAATTACAGGCATCTAAGCTGACTTATCCTTGTTGACTTACAGGCAATTATTGTCTAAAACAGTTCATACATAAATAATTTGATGATGACATTTAGTTTTTCTGTGAAATTCTGTTAGTCAGAGTTTTAAATGATATATTATTAAATAATATAAATAGATTACCCTTCGCCATGTTACTGTGTCAGGGCTCTTCCATTGTATCGCATAACTTAATGGTTTTTTCCCTACAGTATTATCACTGATTTCCCAGTATGCCAACATAAGTCAGAAGAGCTTGAAGTATCCCAAGTTCAACAACTGATATCTCGAAAATTATCTCTTAGCAGTTAGTTTTTTCCCATGGTAACATTACAAAATGTAGTTTATTAAGTCGTTAATCATGTTATCTTTTTCAGACTAGCTTACTACCTGACTGCTGACAAGTGGAGGCTAAAGCTTCTGGAATCTGATGGACCTATCACCGTAGGACCCTCGTGGGCTTATGCTAGAAGAAACATCTCCAAAGTATCTCCTACAGAAAAGGGCTATCTGGGAGATGTGAAGATCTTATCCAATAAACCTTACATCGGGTAAGAATTTTTTTTTATATGAATACTGCACAAGAGTCCCAACTGCTCCCGTCTGAAGCCAGTGATACTATGGCATCCCCAATTGGGGTATGTTGTGAGGCTGAAGGTAGTGGGAAGGTAAAGGAGATAGAGAAGAGGAAGGTGGGGAATTACCTGGCTATTCAGATCTGGTCGCCAAACATGGCTAATGCCATTTCAAGCAACGTTTCAATTCTGAATGGTGGTCTTACACCAGAGCGATTCTGAAGAGTATCTTCCTCTCTAAATATAGCACTTTCGCTCAATTATTGAGATTAATCATTGCGACAGTGCTACCTACGTATAGTGCATTATTTTTTTTATATTTCATATTTCACTTTTTTTTTTAAATATTTTAGATATGAAATTGTTCATTCTCTTTTTATTTATTACTAGTGAGTTTCTGGCATGCATTGCAATTGAAATAAAAAAATCTTTCTTCCTGCGTGTCCCTTCCCATTCGTCCTTGTCCCTCTTCCGCCTCCCTTTACCCTCCCACGTCTCCTTCCTCTCCTGCGTTCCCATCCCACCTCCCGCATACTTCTTCCACCTTCCCTGCCTTCCCCCCTCCTTCGACCCCCCTCCTACGAACTCCAGTAGCGGTTCTTCACAGGGGGACAATGGGAACAGTCCCCACCAATTACACTCAAAACCTAATAAAGGAAATAACAGTCGATGCTTTGTCTTCACCAAAATGAATGAATTCTTTAAACATAAAAGTAATTAATATTTGCAGAAAGAAAATAAAAAAATTTATTCCGAATAATTTTAAATAAGACCCTACGCGCGTACAGCGAACAATGTACGGCGCATAAGAACAGCGGGTCTATTTCTCAGATTCTCAGTGCGCTGCGCACTTGGGGGATAATCCGAACTATCTCCATACTTTCCTTTTGTTGGTTCACGATTGTATGCAACGGCGCATGCGCACTCGTACGTGAATTCAAATACACGCGGGGACAATTCTTTGGATCCCCTCTGAACCATTTGTTTGCGCAGTTATGGGCGGGAATCGCTCGCGTTCAAATTAAGTTCGATAACAATCTTGCAAGATAAAGCTTTATTTTTATTATACTTATTGTAAATTGGTATATATCTATAGACATTTTATATAATTTTGTATTTATATATCCGACTAGCATGATTAGACCATCAAAATTTTTTTTGCGAATTATATTACGTTCTACGGTTGGTGAGATTACGGTACAGTACGTAACATACGTCGATCCCCACCACTAAAGAAGAGCTCGAGCCGCCACTGACGAACTCCCTTTCTTCGTTCCCTTCCCTCACTCCCGGATTCCCCTCGCCTCCAAGTCGCTAAACTATATGCACTCATTTTTCGGACAACTCGCCCGCCACCAATTGGAATTTTTTTATACGAATTTTATAACCGCACAGCCCACCAGTATATATTATATAGAAACTAGTGCGGGCATGCGGACATCAAATCACCAAAGTTTCATCGCAATCGGTTGAATGGTTTAGGAACGCGTAAGGGACAAAAAAAGAGACGTTAATTTTTATATATTAAGATTATTATTATTACTAGCTGTCCCCGACGTTACCCGGGATTTATACAAAGTTTTTAGAAATCTAATGTAGATAGTGATCTTCTTCTTGTTTTGAAGGTTAAGTGTGCAAAATTTCATCTCAAACTGTAGATTTATATAAAAATCGCCACCCGCCCGGTGTCCGCCAAGCGGCAGCCTACCTACTCACCAGCCACAGACACTCTTTACATAAATAGTAATTTATGATTAGTATGTAATTTTTTTTCTCTTTTTTGCAGCAATTTCCTTGGCGTTGTCCTTAAATATCAAGTGCTGGACGCTTTGACCGAGGAACTCTTCGATCCTGATGCGGATATTGTGAAGCATATTTCAGAAGGAACTCCAAAGATCAGGTAACCCTTCCTGAAACTTATTTTCTTATAAATTTACCGTCATTCTATTCCAAAACGCAAAAATTGTTATTATTATTATCAATTCTCTAACTGAATGTTGTTTCTAGGGACATGATGGCTAAAGGATTCGCCCAGGAGTGGTCCACAATCATCAAAGACTCTCTGAGCATCAGGGACGTCAGGTCCGACTCTCTTCTAGAATACTACCAACCCCTCAGCGAATTCTTGAATACCCAGCTCGGAGACACACCCAAACAGGAAGACGACCTCAATGAGGAATATTATGTCCAAACAGACGAGAAAAATCCAGATACGGACGAATACGATTTTTCAGACAATTCCGAAAGTGAAAAAGAAAATGTTGGCTCTACTCCGGAGCCAGAAATTGCTACAGAAAAGGCAGAAACTATTGAAGAGGAGCCAGAAGAAGAAAGTAATGATTTGACTCACCCTGGTGAAGGAGAAGAAGAGAAAGATCAAGACAATCCTTTTTTGGTAGCGAAAGGCTCCAACGAGGCCAGTCCAGCTGCTTCTTCCAGTGATACATTAGGCAGACAAGGGGGTCCACAGACTGCCGAAGTACCCTTAACTTCAAAGATGCCGTATGCGTACATCGGTCTTGGAATCTTGGTTCTTATCATCGTCATCTTGGCCGTGGTGGTCGGCAGGAAGAGGTACAAGCACAAGAAGGAGCTGGAACGAGAAAGGCGCGACGGAACGGCCTGAGAGTTCTATGTCTGAGTGAAGTGCTCAAATTGGTGAAGAACTAAGACTTCCGACATAGAAAGTAAAGTGCGGTTATGTTTAAGGTGAAAGTGATCTGGTGGAGTGAGCATAAGGTTGTCAAGGGACTACGTAATATTGACCGATGTATTCATGTCCTGGATGGCATTTACAAAATTATCACTAGTTTTGTCTATTTTTAACTGTCTTGGCTCTTATTATTGGCCATCTCTGAAATACTTTCTTGTCTTGGATAGAAATTTTGCTTCCGATAAAGCGTGCGAATTTGGTAAATTTATAGTATCAATTTACCATTAATTTGTATTATGTTCTTCTAGTAAATAATTAATTTGATTGATTTTAAACATAACAACAGGCAGATTCGCTTAAAAAGTGGCCTAATTAATTGTTTTAAGTACCAAATCTTCTACACACCTTATTTCCTTCTATAATACAATAATTGATCAGGGTTGCCACAAACATCGACAAATTACCTTCTAGCGAAGCTATGGGAACGCTGAACCCAAAAAGTACCTTATTAATTTTGTTTATCTTTATGCAAACTTTGATAATATTTTTTGATGGTTGTATGAATCATTTTTAATATATGTAGGTGGATGCTTGAAGTTTTTTTTGTGTTATTAATTAATGTAGATTTTCGAAACTAACAGAACAATTTAACAAATAATAATTCTTTTTGAATTTATCATTAGCGATTATAGTAATTGAATTTCAAACAGAGGCCAAATATAGGGAATGATATTTTATTTCTAAGTTTTAACACTACTCGTAGGTTCACGATAAGATTAATTTTTTTAAAAACATAACCGATTTTTATTTCATCTCTCATAATTCTTGTAGTTTTTGATAATGAATTACATTTAATAAATTTAATGCGAGGTCTTTTAACATTACTCAAAAAATAAACATCTTTTAAAAACTTTTTTGGGTTTACTTTTTTTCCACTTTTTGTTAATATTTTTAATCTTAGTTTCTCTAACAAGAATTTTGTGAAATTAACAATTATCGTGATTTATTAAATAAGTGAAGTAAGAGCTAAAATATTAATATTGTGTACAGGAAATAAACTCTTGTAGGTTAAAAAATGAATGATTTTTTAAATAAATTATTGTATGCAGGAAAATGTCAAATATATAAGTATGTGTCCAAAAAATGTTTAAATAATATTGAATGTGTGCTTTTTTTTAATTATTACTAAAACAATTTAAGTATACATTTCGACAGGTTGAATTTGTTATGTGCTTGATTTGTACATTTATAGTTTTCTCTCTTGTAGTAGATATTTATTTGTGTGAACAAATAGGTTTTATTTTAATTCATCCGAGTTATCAATAAGTAGGTACCTGTATGCATATTGTGTGATGACCGGAATAACATAAAAATGATAAATTTTTAATGAAATTGTACAAAGGTTTTTTTTTTGTATCTATTATTCAGAAAAAAAAACTGACAGTTTTTTTTCTTCGGCATTTCGAATTTTCGTTTTTCTAGTGCATTTATCATTTTTTTGTGATTTTCACTGTGGTTTTCAATCCCTATTATTCGGCACAGATTCACTCCTTCACGTAACCCAATAATAACAAATTAATTCTGTGAACTTAATGCATTTTTCCCGAAAAATAGGTTTTGGTTGCTTCACTTCAATCTGGTATTTTCATACCAATTAAATCTCTCCATAGATTTTTTTTCCCTAAAAAATTTTAAATTAGAAAAATGAAATAAGAATTAGAAAAAAGAATCATATTGATGAAAAAGTAACATCACACCCCTGTTAGATAGGTACTCATTCTTAATGTATGTTTTATATTAGGCCTAACACAAAACTCACCATCAAAAAAAGATTAAAAAAAAAACTTTTTAATCCAAGGTTCATGCTTGTACTTTTTAATATTATAATATCGATGTTACCAAAATAACATAAAATTACTTAAATATGTTTACATTATATTGTAATGTAAATAGTTTTATGGTAGGTAGAGTTATTGTGACATTAAGGCGGCTTTTTTTTTAATTATTAGTGTTTTAATTTTACAGGTAATATTTTCAGTGAAGATCATTTTGTAAAACAGTTATATTTTTTAAAAAGTTATTGTTTTGTAATATTTGTACTTCTAGTAGATATTAATTTATTTAGTTGGTAAAATATCTGTGTTTTGGATAATATAATAAAAAATATGCATTTTTCATTGAATTTATATTATTTATCTGCCTACTATTATTATTACATTTTTATTTTTTATATTAACCCCACACAGGAGGCCCTGAGGAAAATAATTTCTCTCAGGCCCTATGTCATCTTAGGGGATGCTGTGTGGAGGGTCTTTATAAGTAAAGGAAGGAGAGGTAGCCCTGAGAAGGAAAAAGGTATGAGGGGTGGGTGGGAATCTAGCAGTCATTGTGTTTAGACAGGTTTACGTGTATCTTCTGCGTTAACTAAATTGGCGTTACATTACATCATCAGAACTTAAACTTTTTCCCCTATTATGTATGATGCATGCGGTGACCGGACAACTCAGAATCATGCAACTTCAATACCTCCTTTGAAAAATCATTAAAAGTGCTGAAAAAAAGGGTTAAATAGGTTATGTTAGGTTAGGATATGCTTTTCATAACTTTTAATGACTTTTCAAAGGGATATTGAAGTTGCATGATTCTGAATTGTCATGGAACCATTTCATGGGTTAAATTTAACACTGATTAACCTGCGTTAGGCTGACGCCAAAAATACAAATTAACCCGCCAGGTAAAAATTGGTCCGTCCTGGGGGAGGGGTGGCTAGAGAATTGTGCACTTGGGGGGTGACACTCGGTCGGGTGTCACCCCCCGATCCTATCGGGTGGAACCCAGGGCGGGTATCCCCCCCACACCCTCCCCTCGCTACTCCTCTGGTGACGGACGTATACATCCATTCCTCCCGCAGTGGTGCAAGATGATGGTGCGAGAGAGACCAGCTGGATAGGTCAAAGGGTCTACGCAAACCGGTCTCTTCCGATCTGGCTTACCACGCAGCTAGTGGGCAGGCGCATCCGTTGCTAAGACCTTAACACATCTCACCCGATGAACCCAGGCACCCCTACAAAATTAACAAACGTAGTGAACCAGTTGAGGTTACCTATGGCAGAGGTGTTGTTATCCAATAAATGGTTCCCGTGGTGGTAGTACCCAAATTGAGGCAGGTACGGGTAGCCATAATCCCACATTCTTGCTTTTTAAAATTTTGTATGGTAAAAGCCAAGGGACACTCAGGGGAGCTTCCTTATATGTAATGATGAGAGGCACACACGCCACAAATATAAATAATTCTATTTATTTTAAAATAAACTCTATTTATTTGAATAAACTCAAACGCATCTGAATTGAAGGAAGTGTTCTGAGACATCTGCGTATGGGCCGGTCTATTAATCTTTACATAGTACAAAATGAAGTCGCTCCCGCTGTCTGCGCACTTAGATCTTTTAAACTACGCAACGAATTTTAATGCACCAATAGACAGAGTGATTCATGGAGGATGATAGGTTTTCACCAATGGACAGAGTGATTCATGGAGGATGATAGGTTTTCACCAATAGACAGAGTGATTCATGGAGGATGATAGGTTTTCACCAATACACAGAGTGATTCATGGAGGATGATAGGTTTTCACCAATAGACAGAGTGATTCATGGAGGATGATAGGTTTTCACCAATGGACAGAGTGATTCATGGAGGATGATAGGTTTTCACCAATAGACAGAGTGATTCATGGAGGATGATAGGTTTTCACCAATGGACAGAGTGATTCATGGAGGATGATAGGTTTTCACCAATGGACAGAGTGATTCATGGAGGATGATAGGTTTTCACCAATGGACAGAGTGATTCATGGAGGATGATAGGTTTTCACCAATAGACAGAGTGATTCATGGAGGATGATAGGTTTGACGGGCGGTAAGGATTTGATTTAACAGATGGCGTTGGTTGTAATGGTTGGGTAATGGCGTGGCGTTGTGTTTCGTTAGCCACGGCAATAATAAAAATGTTAAAAAGCTCAAAACCTTTATTCGTATTATGGCCATATATTGTTTTACCACATATTATACTCCTCAGGATACCTTTCTTTGGTGGATGTAAAATATTACACAATCATACCAAGAGTGCATTTTTTTTTTAATGAAGAGGTTTTTAAAATACAGCTATTTACATTTCTATTTTGTTTTCTTGAATTAATGCAAAACTTGAAATCGAAAATTAACTCACTTGCCAATCTCAGATCAAGCGAAACTTTTTTTATTTTTTTTTACAATAACTCCACCCAGGAGGCCCTGAGGAAAATAATTTCCCTCAGGGCCTATGTCATCTGGGATGCTGTGTGGAGGGTCTTTTGAGGAGAGGAAGGAATGAACATTGGTCTTGAAGAGACCCATGTTGTAGGAAGGAGGAAACACAGAGTCCAGCAAATCATTCCACAGCCGAGCTGTTGAACACAAGAACGAGTCGAAGAAACGACCCGTTCTCATGTGACAAATGTCAACTATGTACAAATGTTGGGCACACGTTTGGCGTGTTTCCCGACTATGCACCGGTGCCGAAGGGATCAATGATGCTAGTTCCTCGGAGCTTCTTCCATTGAAATACCGGTAGAACATGGATAGCATTCCCACCCGACGCCTGTGCTCTAAAGATTGCAATCTGTCTGTTAAGATGGGAGAATCTATCAAACGGACCGCCCGTTTCTGCACAGAGTCGGAATGTTTTTCAGGTATTTTGGAGCTCCAGACCAGAGGTGGCTGCCAAATTCAACCGTTGGGCGCACTTGTGATTTGTACAGGGTTAGCAGTTGTGTACTGTTAAAGTATCTGCGGACCCTGTACAGTACGCCCAGTTTTTGGAAGGCTAACTTTACTCTGGCTTCGATGGAGCCCCCATACCTGAGCTGGTCACTTAGGGTTACACCAAGCATATCAATGGAGGGCCTGTTCGGAAGATTGCTTCCGTTGAAAGAGACTAGATTTTCATTTCGATTTCTTTTAGACGTAATCAGACATGATTGGGTCTTTGAAACATTAAATTCAACGAGATTATTTTCACCCCAAGAGAAAACACTTTTGAGGTAACCGTCGATGCATACTATCTTCTATGATATTTTGGTGGCACTCACGCATACACACACGTATTTCTCTGAAGTTGGCTACTCGCCGGCCCGAGAGATGGCCCGAAAATTTTTAAAAAATGTGTACAAAAAAATATTTTTCAAAATCAAAAATATTATTTTAATAAATATTGTTTTTAGACGCCTAAAACATATACACAATGATTCTGCAATGTAAGTAACTCCAATGCTGTGAGGATTGCGTAAATCACATTTCTAGGCGTACTTCCAAAAATTGTTACCCCTTCAAGCTCTTGTGATCCTGGTAGATTTTCAATAATTTTGTATGCAGTTAAATTACTCTCAAATAGAAATCGCATTTCTTTTTTGTATCATCATTTAGAATCGTTCGGTTATTATGTGCTCCTGGGTACCTAGCATGGTCGATTGATATAGGTTTTATCGAAAATGTCGGTAACTTGTCATCGTTCCCGAGCACGACTGCAGGCCGCTAACGAATAAATAACAGTTCTCGACAAATAAATTAAGTACCCTTAGTCGTTGTGAACTGTTGTTTGTTCGTTAGCGGCCTGCAGTCGTGCTCGGGAGCGATGACAAGTTACCGACATTTTCGATAAAACCTATATCGATCGACCATGCTAGGTACCCAGGTATGTATACTCAAGAGTTGTGAGGATTTCATAGATGAGATTTCTAGGCGTACATCAAAAAGTTTTACCTCTTCATGTTCTTGTGCTCCTGGTAGATTTTCCATAATTTTGTATGTAGGTGAGTAATCGCATTGCTATTTTCATTTAGAATTAGTTTACCTCTTCAGTTATTGTGTGCTCCTTATGTATACTCAAGAGTTGTGAGGATTTCATAGATGAGATTTCTAGGCGTACATCAAAAAGTTTTACCTCTTCATGTTCTTGTGCTCCTGGTAGATTTTCCATAATTTTGTATGTAGGTGAGTAATCGCATTGCTATTTTCATTTAGAATTAGTTTACCTGTTCAGTTATTGTGTGCTCCTTATGTATACTCAAGAGTTGTGAGGATTTCATAGATGAGATTTCTAGGCGTACATCAAAAAGTTTTACCTCTTCATGTTCTTGTGCTCCTGGTAGATTTTCCATAATTTTGTATGTAGGAGTTAAATCGCATTGCTATTTTCATTTAGAATTGGTTTACCTCTTCAGTTATTGTGCGCTCCTGGTGTGCATACTCAAGAATTGTGAGGATTTCATAAATGACGTTTCTAGGCGTATATCAAAATAATTGTTACCTCTTCATGTTTGTGTTCCAGGTTTTCCATAATTTTGTATGTACTTGCTTTTTTATCATCATTTAGAATTCGTTTACCTCTTCTGTTATTATGTGCTCCTGAGACATAAACGTCGGAGCACAAATCACAAAGCCCGTTGAGAACAATTAAATTAAAACTGCCAATTTGGGGTATGTTGAGTTTGAAGGTAGTGGGAAAGTAAATGGGTTGGGAATAGGAAGGTGGCGAAGTACCTATATAAATTTTCAGATCTGGTAGCCAAACACGGCTAAAGCCATTTTAAAAATCTGAATGGTGATCTGATCTTTTACCAGGGCGACGCGACGCTGAGAATATCTTCCACCCTGACTTTTTTTTACATTAGGCCTTTCAAATATCACAAAAGCAAAATGGCACTTTTTTTTTCTTTTTTACATGAGCTCCACACAGGAGCATCTTTGGGGATGCTATGTGGAGGGTCTTTTTGGAAGGAAAGAGGTATTAGTGGTAGGTAGGAATCTGGGGGTCAAAAGGTCCAGGAGTGACGGACGTATGAATCCATCCCTCCCGCTGCGGTACAAGGTACAAGGCAATATTCCGAGAGAGTACGTCTGTTGAAGTCAAAGGGACTCCCTCAACTACTCTACCGATCCGATGCACGCCATGCAGCTGGTGAGCAGACGCATCCGCCGCGTTGTTTCTACTCCCAGTATCGCCCTGGTGAAATACCACCATTCAGTATTGAAACGTTGCTAGAAATGACTTCAGCCGTGTACAATAACTCAGCCCCGGATCTTCGTTTTTTTTTAGGCGGGGAAAAAACTGAAAAATGCCGCCCCCGCCCACTTAGGTATCTATATTTATTTTAACCTTGCTGGGAGGGGGGGGGGGGGGGGTGGGCCATATTCGAATCAAAGAACTGGTTTTACTGTAAATAATTAAGAAATTTAATTATAGCTACACCCAGAACATTCTAATGGTTTTCCTTAAATTCTGGCTGCATATAGTCTGCAACCAGAATTTTAAAACTGCACTTTGAACACGAGAATGGTTTCCATCAAAATGCTTCAGCAGATGAAATCACAACTAAAGCTGAAATAAAAGGCTGTTTTACTTCTCAGTCATATGATGGCTGCCATCGTGTAATAAACAAATCATGACACGCATAACGACGTAAAAATTTTAAGTAAGTTTGAATAATGACGAATTGACGACGTAAGTGATTGCACGTATTAAATTGAGTTTAAAAAATAAATATAGTAACTTAAAAAGCATAAGATAGTTATATAAAATACTTACCCAGAAAAGCGATCGATGAACTGTGATAGATTTATTGATGCGACACTAATGACATCAGTATTGTACCTTAGGTTGATCAACAAGTACTAAAGAGTAAAAATAAACAACACACTTTTGACACATTTTTAAAACAAAACACTGTCGTGGAGAGAGATCGACGAGGGAGTTTTCGAATATAGCTTCATCTCTTTCACACGCACGGTAACCAGAGCAGACGCGTGCTGCCGCGATCTGTGGTTCCTGCGGGCGAGCGGGTCTGGTGCGTATTTTGAACTATGCCTACGCGCCTCGCGAATAATAAATGTTCGTGCAGCACGTCTCACTCAGGGCTCTGGGTATCAGTCGAGTTAATATGGCCGTGAAATTTCTCTACTTGTACTATTATTTATTCCGTGGTCAAAGTTGAGTTTGGCCGCCCTCTGAACTCTGCAACTCTGGGCATGGGCCCCGGCTTGCCCCCCATTAGATCCGGGGCTGCAATAACTCCACACAGGAGGCCTCGAAGAAAATAATTCCCCTTAGGGCGTTAGGGCCTATGTAATCTTTGGGGATCCTGTGTGGAGGGTCTTTTTAGGAAAGGAAGGAGAGGATGTTCTGGGAGAGAAAAAGATATGAGGGGTGGATTGGAATCTGGGAGTCGATGTGTCCAGGAGTGACGAACGAATGATTCCATCCCTAACACTGCGGTGCAACATGATGTTCCGAGAGAGCCCTTCTGGAGAAGTCAAAAGGTCCCTCAACTAGTCTCTACCGATATGGCCTGCCACGCAATTGGTGGGTAGACGCATCTGCCGCCAAGACCCGGACAGAGCTCACCCATGAACCCGGGTACCAAAAGACCCACCTGGGGTGTCCCATGAAGAGGTTATCCAATAAATGATTCCCGGGGCGGGGTACCCATACCGCCTCCAAAATCGTAGTTACCTGATCTCAATAACTAGGTACTTCCCACCTTCCTTGCCCCATCTCCTTCCTCTCCCATTACCCTCAGCCTCACCAAATACGTACCCCAATCGGAGATGCCATAGTCACACTGGCTCCAAACGGTTGAGAAGCAAATGGGATACTCTTATACAGTACAAACATAAAGAGAATTACACCAAGCTTGGGCTTCCAGCCTTCCAGGTCAGAGTCAAGGAGCATAACGTTAGACCTCGGTGGTCATCGCATACCAATTTTATGTAGAACCTGCCTCAAAACAGACATCTTGTCGTATTGAGCCGGACAGCTCACATACAAGTATCAAATTGAAATTCAATAAACGCTAAGGTTGCGGGCAATGATTTGAAATGGACCCCCTAAAGGTTGGAATATATAAATAGGTCATAGAACCAAGCAGGACCATGATTTCAATAAACTACCGGTATAGCGTGACATAAAAACGTACGAGCACCTTGTCGCATAACACGCACGATGCCCATAACATAATGACATTGGCATTGTTGGTCACTTATCGGTTTCATTGTTTGTATACCCAGTATTGGTAAGCTAGTGTTCACTGAGATTTATACAGATTATATTTATCTTTGAAGGAACCACTAGACCACCTCAATACTCAGTCGGTCACCAAAGTTCGCCAAAATATAGCTTGCCATGTTCAAGGAGTATATATAAATCAATGGTCGTTAGTGCTGTGAGGCAGGGGGGGCATTGTCTCCCCAAAAATAGAGTAGAAAAGGGGAAAAAGATACAACATATCCATACGTCCAATCATAGTAAAAATTTTATTTAAATTTGACCTATTTGTATTTTTTTTTTTTTTACATGAGCTCCACACAAGAGGTCCTGAGGAAAATAATTTCCCTTAGGGCCTATGTCATCTTTGGGGATGCTGTGTGGAGGGTTTTTTAAGGAAAGGAAGGAGAGGAGAGTTCTGGGAAGGAAGAGGGTTTAAGGGGTGGGTAGGAATATGGGGTTCAGTGTGTCCAGGTCATCCGCCTCCAAGACCTAGACAAACCTCACCCCATGGACCCAGGCACCCCTGCTAAATCACCAAACGTAGCGAACCACTTAGGGTGACCTGTGGCAGAGGTGTTGGTTATCCAATAAAGGTTCCCGGGGCGGCGGTACCCATTCCCGCCTCCCAAATTGGTATATTGTTTTTAAAGACACTTCATTTTAAATATGACCCATCAACTGGTTGTCTTTGTATTATTTGCAATTATACACAACGCAGTACAATAATTCGCTAGTGAGGCGGAGACAGAGCCCGCCTCCGACAGTAGCTCGATTTCATGTAGGCGGAGGGAAGTGGGTGGAATCGAAATGGGAGGTAGCGACCTCTATGTACTTTTTAGTAAGCCTTCTTTGTTATTCTTTCGAAATATGGAATGTTTTGCAATGCACTTCTCCTGCATACGTTTCGGAATAAACTGTTATTATTACAGCATGCGAGATAAGTATGTTTAGACCCTAAGTGGTATCAGATTACTTACCGATTCTTTTTAAAACATCAGAAGTTTACGCCATTGAAGACCAAAACAATAAAGACGCAAAACATCACAATATATCACAGTATTTAGATACATTAAGGCGGGTCATTTAAAAAAATATATTTTTAAATTCTAAGAGCGATAAATGGGTGCCAAATGGGTTCAAATCGATGTGTTTAAATTTTTTTAAATTTCTCATACGATTTTTTCCTCCGGATTCACTTCAAAGTTTGGAAAATTTTCATTTTTTGGGTTATTTCTAGTGTATATAAAAGTTACCATGAATCCTTTAAACCATACTATTTTGTAATTTTCCATAGCCAATGTAGTACATAATATTTACGAAATCATTTACAAAAAGTCCCAAGATTGAGTCTCGGAAAATAATGCCGAAATTTGAGAGTAAGAAGGATTTGGCTAGTATTCGAATACACTGCCAAGAGATAATTTGAATTATATTTATATATTTTTTTAAATATAAATCAAAATATTCCCTCTATTTCGTGTTTTATTGAAAAATAACTCATTTTTAATAGATTATCGAACATTTTTTAAAGATTTAACAAGGGTGGGTTTTTCTCTATCGTGTGAAATTACAAAGTCAAGTAAATTATTGGCGAACATCACTTTGATTTGATTACGAGAGTTTAAACAAAATAGCAACATTTTTTAATGCAAATTTTCATCATAATGTATGATATTTTTTTACATTTATTTTCGTTCGTTCATCGCTTTTCACGCGATCTGGCGTCTGGTTACACATTTTTAGTCCTCTATACTTATAGGTACATTAGTAGTTAATATGTGGCTCTGTTTTTTAATGTCTAATCGTATATATAAAAATTCCTGCTGCCGTTCCTGACTCCAGATTCCTATCCACCCCTCATACCTTCATATATATACTACCCTCCACACAGCATCCTCAAAGATGACATATGTGGAGCTAAGGTAAAAAAATCCAAACTTTTGAGTTATTATTATTCTTGCGATTATTTTTTGTAATTTTTGATTTATTTGTTGTGTACTTGGCCTTTTACGGAATCGTATATACAGGGTGTCAAGGGACGTACTTGACTTACTTTAACCAGTGATTCCTGACATTATTTGGAGTAAAAAATGTGAATGAAATTTTGGTCTCCGGTGAAATTTTTGATGTTTTATTTTTTATTTTTTCTACAAAAACGTAAAAAAATGGTAGATATTGGACAGTTGGAGGCAGGGTTAGGGGTTGGTCGGTTAGTCGGCTGAGTGACCAGTGATGACATGCGGAAGAACAAAAAAATTGTTTGAATTTGAAACAAAATTTAAAAAAATAAATGAAAAAAAGTAATCCAAAAAGTCACCGGAGACCAAAATTTCATCTACATTTTTTACTCCAAATAATGTCAGGAATCACTCGTTAAAGTAAGTAAAGTACTTCCCTTAACACCCTGTACATTTTAAATAAAAAATACAAAAAAGTTTATTATTTACAGAAGGCAAACTCAGTTCGCCCCTGGGTTAGGTGAATTTGTATGGCAATTATTAATATAATAATAAAACACGCGAGTTGCACTTGTTGAGTAAGAACAAATCAACCAAATGGTTCCTTTATAATAAAACTCTGAAATGCGCAAGCAGTATTTAAATAAAACTTTTTAAGATTATATTTCACTTTATCAAAAAATCATTATTTTTATCTTTTCGCTATGGCAATCCTATTAAAATAAAATATTTTCGTAATCTCAAGAAATCATAAATAGTTTTGATTATATGTGAATGCACGATTAAAGCATGTGAGTAGAGGAAAATATATATTAAAGATTTTTTATAAGGCAGAGAAGGAACATTGTGGCAAAATATAATATTTACCTAAAAAAAGTTATATTGGTATTAATTTTTTTAAATAAAAAAAAAAAATAAAAAATTATTGTACAACAGAATAATTCCAATTACAGTTCAATTTAGTTACCCTGTCAGCATTTAGGCAGGTGACCCTTCAATAATATTTTTTAGGCATATAAAGAACAGTCATTTACATCCAAATGGTTTGCAATTTTATTTAATAGTACGATTTCCCTCGTCATGCTATGCTTTGCCTTGTTCTGCCGCTCGGAACTTTAAATAAGTCATGATGTCGACTTCGGCTGTAGTGGTCTGGTATATATAAATTGTTATTTAGACTTTAGTGTGTAAGCGTGTTATGGGATCTTGTAGATCTTAAATGATAGACGCGTGGTCGATATGAACATTTATTTGCACTATATAAGTTATAAGCTACGTGCTAGCTAACGGAGCTGTCTGTAGGTAAGGAGAGCGAGCAGGAACATTAATCACCTTTTATACTCTCGTTCTGCCGTCACACTCTTGCATATTTAAAAAGGCAGGCGTGCCACTAAAACCATTCTCACATAAACCATAGCATCGCAAGAGAAATGGGCTATCCATGAAATTGTTCCAAATTTTGAAAGACAGAATAGAACTTGCTTTCCGCCTAGTTTCTAGACTCACAGAATCAGTTTCCTCGAGTAAGTCAATATGGTGCATGAAATTTGGATAACATTTTGTTAAGAAGCAAACAATGTGACAAAACTAGTTACGAAAGGAATATAAATGTTTGTTTATTTCAGCTGAACAGAGCACTGAGTGCAATACCTTGTTTTATAAAAGCATAAGTACATCTAAATAAATTACATGATATGAAATTGAATATAAAATAAAATGGTGACTTGAGGAAAATTATCCTTCCGTGGTGTATGGGGCCCACCCTGCCGCTGGGCGACCTGGACAAAGAGTTTTCCGATCTCCGGTAGCGCTGACTCTTCCCGGATACTCTGTGGCGCATCGAAACAGCGAACCCATGCTCCCTTTCCTCTGCGAACATCTACGAGGTGCTGCATCGCCAAAGGAAGCCTAACAGCGCCCTGTATGCGTGGATATAATGTACTCGGAGTGCGTTCATGAGAACTTTTGTATACCTAGTCGAGAGTTCGCTAGTATAAAAGCTCACGCAGCTTGTCTGGAATATATGCTTGTGTAGAGAGCTTTTATCTAACCAATTTATTCTGTCAGAACAAATTTTGCATGATGATAAATGTAGGAAGGCATTTCCTGGCAATTAATATATCCAGAGTAATTTTCCGATTAATTATTAAAAAAAATATTCTAAATTAAACCCCATTCTAACAAAGATTTAAAATTATGCATATACACTTTTCTGTTGTGATTATAATGTTGTTATTGGAAGATATTTTAAATATATTTAAAAATGTTTTACTAAAACGTCAGGTTAAACGTATTTTTTTCCTTGTTTATCGGTTTTATAATTTAGGCAGTCAGCGAATAAGTGGCGTAACACACATTTTTTTCTAAATTGAGTTAATCGGAAGTTTATCCAAATACAAGGTGACAGGTAAACCAAAAATATTATTTCACTGTTTATTTTTTATTTTTTTTATTCTTGAACATAAACTTTACAGATGATTACATTGGTTTACATAGATAATAAGTTTAGTAACAAGAAAAAAAATGATAATGATCCGTAACTGTATGTAAATAGGTAAGTAGTAGTATTTTGTGAACACCTCACTAGGCGAACCTGTGCTGAGGTGTTCCCATGTTTGGGAATAAGTGCTATTCTGTCGACATAAGTAGAAACACCGTTTCTCCTTGATATTGCCAAGAAGGGAACGGTGATTTGCAACATTTACTTAAAACTTTAAATGCAACTAGGTGAAGAGTTTTTCGAATTAAGACTTAGACGGTATTTTGAAATTTTATTTTGACTCTTGTTTTGTAGGTCAAGTGTGCAAAATTTAATCAATCACGAAATTAAACTTTAGATTTGTGTAAAAATCAAATATACTCAGCCCGCACGCCGATTACCACAATCTTCTATAATTAATACAGACCATACTTTTCACAAGAATACAGGGGTGCAAGTCTTACATAAAGATGAAATAGACTTGCGCCTTAATAACTTGGAGGTGTTAGAAATTATTACGTCAAATATAAATAATAATGGTTTTATTTAAAATCAACAAAGGTAATTATCCACAATTCAAATTTTAAAGTTTTTCTCTTCTGCCAGGAACAGCTTTAAAAAGAGAAATATGACCAGAGTTTCTAATTTGCTAGGTTGCCAATTTCTTTTTTTTGCTATCGCATAATAGGTATGTGAGACCTGCGTGTGCGCTATATACCCATAGACAAGTGGGCACAAGGTCCAGCCTTCGATCGGAAACTGTGGATAAGCAGTCTTATCAGAACATCAGCAGTAGTCGAGATCTAGTGGAACCCGGAGCCTGAAATTCTTTCGCACGCAGTTCGTATCGACACTTTCCCCAATGCAGATTAGTGCTGTTTATATGTTTTAACTGGATTAACTCCTAACTGAACACCATGAAGGTAAGTGAGCTGTCTAACTAAAAGTAATTATAAAAATCTTTTTAGTACGAAATATTTTAGAACCTTATTCAAGTTATGATTAAACCTAGAACTTGACACAATTACAGTAAGTTATGAGGGCAGACAGGGAAGATTGTGATACACACATTCTTAAACATTAATAAAAGCCTTTGAAATATGCACCTCCTTACTTTATTTAATACGACCTATTCGTAATCAAATGTTATTTTATTCGTGTTTAGTATTTACAAGTTAACCGTTCATAGGATAACTAATACCTCTGCCGTAGGTCACCCCAAGTAGTTGGCTACATTTGGTGACTTGGCAGGGGTGTTCGGGTACATGGGGTGAGGTTTGTCAATGTCTCGTTGGCGGATGCGTCTGCCCTTCAGCTGCGCTGGGGAAGGCCGGTTGAGGGAGACCCGTTGACCCGTAGCAGTGGGAGGGATGGATTTATTACACTCCTGATATGATTTTAGATTTTCACGGCCAAAAGTATTTTTGTTATTTGTTTTTGAGGTGTTATGCCATGTCGCGCTACCTCATCCTTTAGCCAACATTTCGGACTTTTGGCTCATCCTTTAGCCATATATACCTCATACCAAAAATACTTTTAGCCGTGAAAATCTAAAATCATGTCAGGAGTGTAATAAATCCATCCCTCCATCTTGACACATCTGCCCTGATGATGGACACTGTAACGCTGTCCGAAACGTTGGCTAAAGGAGGAAGTAGCGCAACATGGCATAACACCCCAAAAACAAATAATAAAAATCATTACACTCCTGGACACACTGACCCTCAGATTCCTCCCCATCCCTCATACCTTTTTCCTTCCTTCCTCTAAAAAGACTCTCCATAGAGCATTCCCAAAGATGACGTAGGTCCTGAGAAGAAATTATTTGCCTCAGGATCTTTTGGATGGAGTTAATTTTAAAAGGTGAAGAGATCTAAATAGCCGGGAAGAATCCAGCCATCCTCTTTCTCTCTTATACTTTAGCCTAAAATATACCCCATTTGGTGATGTCCTGACGGCCTCCGTGATCAAGGGGTAAGGCTGTCTGGTTCGAAAGTGCCAAAGTAAATTTAATTTATTAATGAGTTTGTGTTCTTTCACAATTAATATATTAAACCTAATATACGAGTATAGTATATTTGCGGCGCGTTACAGAATAGTAGATACTCTCAGTTTCACCCAGTTGAAAGATCATACCATTCAAAACTGAAACACTGTTTGAAATTGTTTTAGCCATATTTTGTGAACAAATCTGAATGACCAGGTACTTTCCACCTTCCTCCCGTCCATCTACTCCCCCACCCCTGTTCTCATCTCAGCTTCACAACATACCCCAATTGGGGATGCCACAGTTTCATTGGATCCAGACGGATGGGAGTTGTTGTGACTCTTGTGAGAATTGGGGATACCATGGGGATGATACTGGTCATTTGGGAATATTGGGTTACAAAAACATGGTTACTTTTGAATAATTTAATAAAACAATAATTTTACAATTTGGGGTGCGAGAATGGGTACCACCACCTCGGAAACCATTTATTGGATAACCAATACCTCTGCCATAGGTCACCCCAAGTGATTAGCTACTTTTGGTGACTTAACAGAGATGTCTGGATTCGTGGTGTGGGGTTTGTCAAGGTTTTGGCAGCGGATGACCTGCACACACTGAACACCAGATTGCTACCAACCCCTTATACTTCTTTCCTTCCCATAACTTTCTCTCCTTCCTTTCCTTTAAAATGCCCTCAACACAGCATCCCCAAAGACGATACAGTCCGTGAAGGAAATCATTTTCCTCAGGGCCTCCTGTATGGAGCTAATGTAAAAAAGATAAAATATTTAATTATCGTCATGTTACCGGCCTCGTTGTTTTCTATAAATACTTTTTCCCGCTGACATATATGGAGAGGATGGAATGCCATACCATGACGCGACTTGATATCATTTGATTTTCACAATTCTATTTAATAAATACATTTTTCCAAACCGCCGAACCGGGAACCATTTATTGGATAACCAATAAATATGCCGTAGGTCACCCCAAGTGGTTTGCTACATTTGGTGTCTTAGCAGTGGTACCAGGTTACGGGATGTGGTTTGTCTAGGTCTTGGTGGCGGATGCGTTTGCCCACCTTCTGCGTGGCGAGCCGGATCGGTAGAGACTGGTTAAGTGAGACCTTTTGACCTCTCCAGCCGGACTCTTAACCCGTTGCACGGCAGTGGGCGGGACGAATTCGTACGTTCGTAACTCCTGGACCCATCGACCCCAGATTCCTACCAACCCCTCACAGATTTTTCCTTCCTCGAACTTCATCCCTTTCCTTTCTCTAAAAAGACCCCCCACACAGCAACCCCAAAGATGATATACCTCCTGAGGGAGTTTTGTTTCCTCGGGGCCTCCTGGTGGAGCTTTTTTATATATATAGTGATACCTCACACAAGAGTTTCAGCTGCTCCCGTCTGGAGCCAGTGAGACTATGGCATCTCCAATTGGGGTATGTTGTGAGGCTGAAGGTAGTAGGGAGGGGAAGGAGATAGGGAAGAGGAAGGTAGGGAAGTACCTGGCTATACAGATCTGGTCACCAAACACGGCTAAAATGCCATTTCAAGCAACGTTTCAATTCTGAATGGTGGTCTTACACCAGGGCGATACTGAGAGTATCTTCCACTCTGGAACGTGCCGCAAATGTACTATATATTGTTTTAAATTAATAAATTGTGAAATAACACAAATTAATCAAATAAAATTTCTTTGCCACGCCGGGATTCGATCCCGCGACCTTCGGAATGCTTGTCAAGAGCCTTACCCCTGGACTACGCCGGCCGGAGCTAATATAAAAAAGAACCAATCTTTATAAAATGAACGTGTGCAGTTAAGTGTAGGTAGGCAGTTAACGCAGTAAGTGTGAAACCTTCAGAAAACTAAAGTAGACAGGAGTTGGGAGGCTACGAAGCACCGCACAAAGGAGAGACCGATTATATTATCTCATTCTCTAGTAGGCTAAATCCCATAGATGTATGTGTTTGTCACTTTCTAGTGTCGCTTTTTCGTTTCATCGAGTTTCAAATCACAACGGTGCTAAATAAGTTTTCACTTCAAAAAAGTTTTACATTGCCTTTTATCAATTATAAATATTTTATATTTAACAGCAACTAATAAATTAGGTAATAAGGAACAATATTACCCGTTCAATTTTTTTTTTTCATATTTCACAAATATCTGAAATGCTTCTGATATGAACAAAAAATCCAAAATCATAATATCACCGTACTGAAAGGTTATTCCTTACCTATATTAACATGGTTAAAAACGATTATAGGTAAATACCTACCTACCTATAATCTTTACGTATGATTAGACATCAATTTACTGTTATTTGTAAGTCGTTGTCTGTAGCCTCCAACCGTCTCCCATTGTAGAACATGATATAGAGATTGAATCAAACATGAAATTTAGAAAAATATTTATCAACTTGTTGAACAATAACATAATGGAAAATAAGAAATACTTACTCAATTATTATATAAGAAATAATGCCAAACAAAGAAGTGTACCCTTGTCTCGGTTTTTCATGATAACAGTTCTTTAAAATTATAAAAAAATATTGTTATATTTCTAAGTTTTTGACTAGCTTACCAATGATTGTTTTGACGGAAAGATTCTAATGTACTTACATATATATGTATGAATATAACAATTGAAATTTGCACGACAACCTGAGTAAGTCATAAAACTAAACAATAAACAAGCGAATATTTACCTTGCTCTCGTTCAACATTATTTTCTATTGTCAACCAAAAAAGTGTAGGTATTGTTTAAATAAATCCACATTCAAACCCAAGTTTACCATATCCGTCAATAATTTCTGCGTTTTCATTCGACACGTAAAATTGTTGTTATTAGTAGAAATACGAAGACTACCATCAGGATTCTTTCTAATTCGGTTCCACGGCTTTTTATAAAAAGCAATAATTTGTATTTTTGTTCTTTTCAGTTATTCTATCAACTAAGTTTTCTCCTTATCTTATCAATTCAATTCTCTACAATTCTCTCCCAACCTACTTTGAAATGGAGAAGAATTCAAAAGCCAATAGAAACGACAACGACTGGTTACGAGAATCCGACAACCACCAGGATGATATACAAAAGCATGAGACCTCGCGTAGCATATTTGCCACCTGAAAGTCCTTCAACTACCGATTCACTGGTCGACGAAACCTCACCAGCTGACGATAATGGAATTCCTGACCCAACGAATCTAGAAGATGACCCAGAACGCAAGAAAGATTTGGATACTGCAGGTATCGGAGAGGCTGAAGTTATCGGAGAGGCTGAAGCCAACAACCCAGAACTTAAATTTGGAACAGACCCATCAAATCTAGAAGGTAATGCACAAACCTACGAAGCTTCGGTTAACGAAACTCAATTTACAGAAATCACTAATCCAAATCCCAAACTTGTAACTGATCTACCAAAATTAGAAGACGAAACAGAAGGCAACGAAGCTTCGCTTAATGAAACCCAACCTGTTGAAATTATTAACCCAAATCCCAAACTTGGAACTGTTCTACCAAAATTATTAGGTGATACAGAAAGTAACGAATCTCCGATTAATGAAGTTGCTCTGTCACCCAATCTAGAAGTTGACACAGAAAACAACAAAGCTTTGATATCACCTGCCATGCCATTTGTATCGGTTGCACCAACTAACCAAAGAGGAGATTTCGTTCTTCAGGAAACAGATTATCTTACCAAGAATTCGTTGCTTTCACTCATTAGAAGCAGCGGAGGGCTTGAAAAAATTGTGAAAGAATACAACGAAGACGTAAGCAATCAATGCGTTTTAGCTGAAGAAGCAAGTTTTACTCAGAAGCTGGATGTATTCAACAAAGCTAAAATGAACACGGTGGTAAGTTTTTTTTATTGACAGAAAACATTTATTTTTTCTTTATTCAATGTCTCACAATAATAATAATATTTATATGATTTTGTGAAAAATCAACTCAATAGCGCCGTATTATATAAGGAGTGTCTTGTTTTTTCGGGTGCTATCGACTCCCATTAATTGTAAATAATAACAATGTATATCATATAACGTTTTTACTTAATGTTTTTCGTCAAATGATTTGGATATTAGAAAGCATCATGGGTTTTGCTAATACTTTCATGAATTTCTGGAATGAATTTTCTTTCTTTGGCTTCATCGAAGCCAGAGTTAACTTAGCCTCTCAAAAACTGGGCGTACTGTACAGGGCCCACAGGTACTTTAATAGTATACAACTGCTAACCCTGTACAAATCACAAGTGCGCCCTACGGTTTAATTTGGTAGCCACCTCTGGTCTGCAACAGTCTGCAGGTCTGTGCAGAAACGGGCAGTCCGTCTGACAGATTCTCCTAATTTAACAGACGGATTGCAATCTTTGGAGCACAGGCGTCGGGTGGGAATGCTATCCATGTTCTACCGGTATTTCAATGGAAGATGCTCCGAGGAACTAGCGTCATTGATCCCTGTGTATAGTCGGGAAACACGCCAAACGCGTGCCCAACATATATGCACAGTTGGCATTGATCACATGAGAACGGGTAGAACGATTTGCCGGCCATTGTGTTTCCTCCTTCCTACAACACGGGTCTTTCCAAGACCAATGTTCATTCCTTCCTCTCTTCAAAAAGACCCTCCACACAGCATCTCAGATGACATAGGCCCTGAGGGAAATTATTTTCATCGGGGCCTCCTGTGTGGAGTTAATGTAAAATATATATATATTTTTTTTTAATTATTTTATAGATATCTTGAAAGTGCAATTTTTATGTTTTTTTTACTACCATACGTTGCCCGTTTTAATTAAATCACTTATTAAAAAAAATATATTAAAAGGGGGTCCATTTGAAAGCTCTGGGGAAACCCTATATTTGAGAATGCTGCGAATACGAAAGTTCTATAGCATAACCTATTTATTACTGATAATTCCAATAACAAAGATTTTTATTTATTTATTTACTTATTCACACCTCGAAGTCTTATAACCGAGCAATGTTGGATTGACAATAATCATGCATTATTTTGATTAATTAGATACGTTCAAAATCAGGCCACGCCGATGTGAAGGCTATGTACTGGAAAAAGTTGAAGAACCAACCAAACGTGGGACAATCTCCTCTTGTTGACAGAATGATTCGGGAAATAGTTGACCTAGTTGGTCCTGCATGCCTTCCTACTACAGAATCACAAGAAGTAAGTATACGCGTTTGAACAATCATATATCTGGCATAAGTTTATGCACTATTTTTATTGATATAATACCGAATGAAATGGTGAGACTTTGATGTCGCAACCCGTATCCAAGTGTTGTACGATACACATATTATTAAAACAAACCGATTCCTGGATTACAGTTTGTGAATATAATCTATTAGAGGTGCATTTTTAGGTTTTTAGTGCCGTTCATAGATGTGCTTGAAAAATTGTTTTTTTTTTCAATGTTTCTGACTTTCACCCTTTAAGGGTGTTTCAATTCAATTTGTGGAGAGAGGAAAGGTGAATTTATATATTCATTTTCTTCAAATGGTAAAATTTCAAAATTAGATAGAAGATTGGAGTCAAGTTCAGACATAGAAGAGATGATATGTTTTGATAGAATAGAGAATATTTGTTTAGCGAGGGACAACCAAAACATACGTGATATAAAGTTCATACTTCAGGACCACAAAATTTATAATCTGGGGAATCAAGGACTTGAATTTTAAAAATGTGAGATGGAACCAAATAATGTCCAATTCTCCTTCGAAAATGGGGGTAATGTTGAAACTACGGTTTTGATTGGACAGTATTTTGTATTGAGGCATAGCAGGCTCCCTTGGATTAACCAGTTTTATGCCAATATTCTGCCCAAACATTGCGAAACCTATCTTTGAGGATGGAGAAAGTGTCAGATAGAGGAATGTGGTTTACGAGGCTAACAACAGGATAAAATCTGTGCCCGATAAGTTACGGATGCAAGTCCAAAAAGGCAAATGTTCAGGAGAGCCAAAAACCATTTTTTCTGTAACTATGGTCTCTTAACTTCTTCGGATATCCATGCTGATAGTTAAAAAAAGGTAATTATTAAATAATTCGATTTGTTTTAAAAACGAGCAAATAAAACGAAGTATTTTATACGTAAAGCCTTAGTAACGTATAATTTGAGTTAATACTACATAACACGTAGTATTTGAGTCATAATACTCAAATGCAACTAAATCATAAAGATGCAAGTCTATGTACATCCTTCTGCTTCTAAGATAGTTGTTGCATCAAAGGAAGTTCCTATTTTTCTTCATGATAGGACCTGTATCTTTCTGCCACTGATAAACATGATAATTTACTTCAAGTCTGCATCAAAAACTCATTTCTTCAAATTTTGGACTGGCATCGGTATGCTTCTCGGGTACAGAAATAATAAAGGAAAAGAATTGGACCATTTCGATGAAATAATGTCATTGAACAAATTATTGACAGTACGGGCCGGGAAAAGCAAAATTGTTTTCAGCTTTTTTACTTCATACAGGTTGATCATATTAACTACATCATTACAATTTTCTTTTCAATTTACAAGAAAAAGTTTTTATTTATAAAAATGATAATACGTTTGGATTCAAGATGGACCACAGCAATCTAATTTGAAGCATATTATCAAAAAATGTTACTTGTTAGTAATTACTTCTCGTATTTGAGTTTTTGTCTATTTATTGCAGTTTGAAATCGCAAAGAGCGCTCTTGAAAGAGGGTTCAGAAAGCGTACAATAAAAGTTCATCAGTCAAATGGAAGCAGTATATTGGATAAGGAACTGCACGCAGACGGTGAGTAAAAAATATTTTAGTATTTACCCAAGTCACCGCCTTATTTTTATGAAAATAGAAAAGAATGCGAATGCATTAATCACTTCATAACTCTCTCTCTCTGGTTTCAAGGGATTAGTTTGCAGCAATTTTCATGTTTTGCTGGTTCTTGGAATGCCACTTGGATCTTTAATGCGGTAGTTTCCTGTTTCTTTCCACATCCTATGCCGTTGACCTCGAAAGTTCTTCCACCTTTGGAGATTATTTACTTCTCAGGGACAAGAGGGTGCCCTAGACAACAGACGCCTGGTAGGGCGAAAATTAGTGGTCAGCTTATTCCGGCTAACGCTCGGTCCCTGTCTATATTTGCCGACACGAGGTCGTTGCTCACTCCCCACCACGAGAAGGAAATAGATCAGGATTTTCCTTTCCTCAAAATTATAACTGAAAGGTTCATATTAATACTTGTAAAACCCACAATTTTGGCGGCAGTATGTGTACGCTACTATTTATTGACCGGATAAAAAACACCCCTGCCATAGGTCACCCCAAGTATTTCGCTACGTTTGTCAGCAGGGGTGCCCGGGTTCATGGGGTGATGTTTATCTAGGTCTTGGCGGCGGATGCGTTTGCATGGCGGGGGATAGGAAGAGACTGGTTGAGGGAGTCCATTTGATCTCTCCAGCCAGGTTCTCTCGACCCATCGCCTTGCACCGCAGTGGGAGGAATGAATTCATACGTCACTCCTGGATACACAGACCCCCAGATTCCTACCGACTCCTCTTTACTACTCTTATACTTTTTTCCTTCCCTGAACTTCCTCTTCCTTCTTTCCCTGAAAAGACTCTCCACACAGCAAACCCCAAAGATGATATAGACCTAGAGGAAAATAGTTTTTCTGCTAATGTAAAAAAGTAAAGGAGCTAATGTAAAAAAAAAGCCATACTAAAGAATGAGATCTTTATCCACGTTATCGCAGTCTTTTTTATGGAAATACTTTATCCCTGATTTCGGAAAATATTGATGGTCAAGAGAATGGGTATGGGAAAGAAGCCATGAAAGAGGAAGGTCACGAAATACGTGAATATTTATATCAGGTCATTTAACTCGACAAACGCCATTTTTATCAACGTGACCATTACGAAAGAACTTACTGACAATCAGAAAACTGTATGAATATATTATATAAGTACCTATTTATCTAAAAATTGACATATACAGGGTGTTAAGGGACGTACTTGACTTACTTTAACCAGTGATTCCTGACATTATTTGGAGTAAAAAATGTCAATGAAATTCTGGTCTCCGGTGACATTTTTGATGTTTTTTTTTTTCTACAAAAACATAAAAAATGGTAGTTGTTGAACAGTTGGAGGAGGGGTAAGGGGTTCGTCGGACACCAGGCTGAGTGACCAGTGACGATATGCGGAAGAATTTTTTTTTGTTTGATTTTAAAGAAAAAAAATTTAAAAAAAAAAAAAAGTTGTCAAAAAAAGTCACCGGGAACCAAAAGCTCATTTACATTTTTTACTCCAAATAATGTCAGGAATCACTGGTTAAAGTAAGTCAAGTACGTCCCTTAACACCCTGTATATACATACACCAAAATGTATGAAAAAGTCACTAGTACACGAACACTACACAAGATAGCACCAAAAATTATAATATACGAATACATTAAAGACTGAAAGCGGTAAAAGAAACTTAGACCATTAGGGTGTAAGTACGCACATATGCAATCTTTTTTGAAATTTCATGTAATTAGCACATTATAATCTTTAAATTTCTAGAAGGAATATAAATATTAAAATAGAAATAGGAATTTTAATATATATGAAAAATAAATATTTATTTATTTACCGCCGATTGGTATGTTATATACTCTTACATAGATTCATTTTTTTTCTACAGAACATAAGGACATAATAATATAAAAAAACGTAATGGGAGTTACATAATAAAAACTGATGCAGTTAAAGTTTATTGTGTGTCTGAATGTTTTCACAATTCTTTTACAACATCCCAGCCTTCTTTTCCTATCCGACACCCCGATAGCCGAGCCTCCGGACGCCTCCCATCAGGACTGCCCAGGCTTCATCCTTGTAGGCAAGTTCGGACCCTTAGAAGATATCTGTTTCCATAGCCGAGCTGACGTAAACTGTGTGCGAGTGTTGAATCTGGAATACCCAAGATCCGACGTAATGTGGGTGTGTGTCAGCTTTGTTATGGCAAGACGAAGTTTTGTCTGTACCTGCTCATTGGCGAATCGGACACACCGAGCTATTCAAACATTTGAGCGAAACTATTGATGATCTCTTGCCCCCCTACCCTTCGGCCGACTACAAACTCAGTTGGTTGAATTCTGGGGGACTCATGTGTGTTCATGACGAAGCCAAGATCTACCCCAACCGAAGACAGAATTATTGAACAAGAGTCAAAAGGCTGCGCTATCAAGATAGCGCAGCCTGTGAACAAACGGCAAGCGTTTGTTCACAACGTGATGGACAGAACTTCCAGGATATTGAGAAAAGAAAGCATCAAGAGTGTCTTCGTAACCACGACAAAAATATAAGAAAAAACCTTAATTCCGCAGGGCCTGAGCCAAACGGCGCCTGGTGCAAGTAAAATTTTGGCGCCATTGTCAAAACCAGTTTACGCACCAAAATTTTCGGAAAACTTTTTTAACTTAAAAAAAAAACAAAAATAAAGCAAAACGATTTTTGATGTGTTTAAATTTTATTAAAATTTCTTTCCAAAACATACCAAATTCTGAAATTGCAATATTTTAAGAGCGTTTAACCAGCCAGCGGCCGAAAATTCACATTACGTCAAAAGTTGTTCTTACGATCGTGCAGGGCGGTTACAATGAGAAAGATTAATTATTCTCCGTACTAGCTTTTTAAAACTATAACTCAACATCGATTTTAATTTGCTTTAATTTATACCTACATCCAAAAATGCTGAAAGGCGTGATGATAAAACAATTAAAATAATCTACTTTTTATAATTATTTTTTGATTATAAGTATTTATCATTTTTCAATATTGTCTAAGTTAAATAAGAATGTTAAAAAAACCTGAAATAAATTCACAAACGGACCAGTTTTCGTCAAGAAACACGTGTACGTCTATATTTTTTTACGATTTTATTTAAACTAAAATTAAAATTCTAGAACATGCGATACCCAGATAATGTATTGATTTATTTTACTGCGTGACCAAAATCCTAAGCAAACTGCCGCTCATTTGTACCAAGCGTGACATTTTCAAGACCCCCCCCCCCCCGAAGAGGTCACGTAGTATGGGTACGTTCCCTAAGGTATAACCTTATTAAACTAAAAATAAACATTTTTTCTCAAAATTTAAAACATGCGAATGCTAGATAAAAGAATAATCTTTCGAAATAAATTTATAATTTTTCTGTGGAAAAGAGTCAATACTTCTAAAGTCTGATTTAAAAATGACAAATTTCTGGTTTTCTCTGGTTATACCCTCTTAAGCTATTTTCCACGTGGATCCCGGCTTTTAACATTGGTGACGTTTTGCTAATTCGACGATAAAATCTTTATTTGTGTACCATTTATAAACAATTTAAAACATGCAAGGCTTAATTTTTTTAGATACATCGTATTACGTCGCACCTGGGTAATATTATACAAAATTTCATCATTATAAACGAATCGGTTTTAGCAGATTATCCTTATGAAATATCTAAATAAAGGTATACTAAAAAACCATAAATTATTATCTTTGTTGTAATTGCAGAGTAAGCCACGACTTATATATAATATTTAAATGATAGGATGTGTTTATTTGTGCCTACGCTTATAATATTTCAAATCCCTGCAAATAAAATAGTGTTTGATAAACAATGACAAAATTATTAATTGTTTTTGTGCTTAATTCATATGAAAAAGATGTATGTAAAACTTTGTAAATAATATGCATATCGAAGAAAAGGTAAAAAAATTGTCGTGGTACCTACTACAAAATATTAATTTAACTTTTTTTATGATAAGGAACTCCAGTCCAATTTTTAAATATTTTTTATTGAATAATGGCTTTTTAACTTAAATAACTGCATATTTACTTTTAGTTAGTTTTAATACTTAAAATAATTGTCAAAGTTTTAATTTTTCAAGATCCCCCGAAAACCACCGTACGTATGGTGAATCGTGTGACGTCATCACTCACCAAAAGTTTGTTTTATTTTCAACAGGTGTTGTCATTTTGTATGACTGTAAAACTATTCAATAAGTAAAAACATTATTTAGGTGGAATTATTTATTTATTTTATTTTACGCACCAGATTTAAATGTCCGGGTTAAATTTTCCCCACAGGAAAAACTACACCCTTTCACACACTTCCCAAAAGATCATCTAGTGAATCCACGCTATGCAATTGCACTACATAAGTATTATGAACACAAAACAATACAAGAACAACATGTCAACCTACCAGAGACCAAATGGGAAAATAATTCACCGACTCCAGATATTTTCATATCAGAGGGTTCAGCTCTGTGGAATTCCTAATTGAATCTATAAATCCTACTGATACTTCAATATAAATATTTAAAAAATCTTTTGTAATCCTACATGTATTTAAAATGACCGAATTTTGCATTTTTATATATAAATTCTTTGACAAATCTAATATGCCTAAATTTTGAATGAGAGACCTAGGTATAATGCCAATAGCATTTATTTATTTATTATATTATTATATCGTTCAATATTATTACGGAAGAGTGGTATATAAATTGTTTGAAATAATTATTTTTTTAGCTTTACGAATTGAAATCAATATTAATGGAAACCGAAGCATCGAACTAATAATAGTAGGGAGCCCAAGCGGGGATTTTGTGATTTACTCCGGCGCGACATTATAATTAAGGGGGGCACCCTGTTATGAACTACCACCATATATGAACCTTTAATATAGGGGGGGTGCGTCTAGGACAACCGATCAAATTAGTAAAAAAAAATCGATCCCCAAAAATACTCGAGCGTGTCAGATAAGGTAAAGTGAGTTAATTGCATGCAGAGAAGCAAATATTTCAATAATCTAACGATTTGAATATACAATGACATAAAAAAATTGGCAAGTCACAAGTTGCAAAAAAATGGTTACGTGGATATACTCGAGCGCGGTTAATTTTTTTTATTTTGAAGGAAATCGTGTAAGGATCACGGAAATAAAATAATCTGACGATTTCCATAAGCCGAAGTAGCTAAAATTATCACTAAAGTGTGGTGCGTGCAGCTGCTGAGAACTTTGCAATTCGAGAGTCGTCACTGAGATGCCACCAACAAATTTCGGATGGAAAAATGTGGATGGAAAGTTGAAAATTACTTGGTTCGTTGGCAATCAACTACCAGACGCATATCAAGATATTGTCGCAACACCTGACACTCCAGGATAGAGGATGCTCCAGATTCAGGTATATTTTCTTGTTAATACGTTAATAATATCATGAAATAAATAAGGTTGTTAAGTATCATAACTATTTCTGATTACAGATACGTAAGATGAAGGTGACCAAATCGATTCGAACTTGCAATACGAAGATGATTTCACTGACGATGACGACGGTTAAAAAACTCATTCTTAACCTTTTTTCACTAATCGATTGTCTTACAAATACACAATAAAATTTTATGTATATGTACTTTTTTATTATTATATATTATGTTTTGTTCATTGTAATTCTATTCAGTAATAAAAAAAAATTAAAGATTTAAACTGTCAGATTAAGAAAAACCCTCCACATAATTGTCAGAAAGAAAGGACAACCGTCTGTCGTCTGTATAAAAATATGACGCGCCCGAGTATTTCAAGGTCACGATTTTTTTTACACTTTTGGTTACGTCCAAATCGTCAGTCTTTTGAATATGACATGTTTTAGGGTTCACTTAAAATTGCTACTGAATATCTGACTAGCTCGAATATTTTTTTTTTCAATTTTCTACCTCTTCATACGGCCACCCCCACCAAGCAAGTCGTCAGATTAATATATCTCCGTTACCAGAAACACGTAGAGCGTATGCAAATTTGGAACCCGCAATACAAATCATATGTGGAAAATCTAGAACGTGTTCAAAATCGATAATCGATTCTACGATACTAGATTTCCGCAGCTACCGCATACATCTAAATCACCAAGATTTAGCCGCGTACTTCAATATACTATCATTAGAAGTTCGAAGAAGCTCGGCCGATGTACTTTTCCTTCAAAAAATTGCCAGATCCGTTGTAGATTGCCCAGAACTCTTAGAACGAATACAGATAAGAGTTCCTAATAGACGAACCAGATCAGACACGATTCTTAACCTCCCTCGGTGCAACACAAATTCTAAGCAGAACGCTTTCATCTATCGTGCATCCAACACTTTCAACACACACTATACACAATTTGACATTTTTAACTCTGCACCACACTCCTTAAAATCACACAGACGCTCTCTCGATACTCTACAATAACAATAACTATAGACACCCTCTAATACAACCACCACTCTATGAACTTTCTTTTTTTCTTTTTTTTTTCTCTTTTAATTTTTGTCACGCATATTTTTACTAATATACCTCAACTTAACCGATCCTTCCCCCTCCATCCCCCCATCCTTCCCCCTCCATCCCCCCATCCTCCCCCTCCCTATTCCTACCTAAATAACTCGGATCTTAAAATGTAATTTTTCATTTGTAAATTTTTTTTGGAATAACTACACTTGTATACAATACCTATGTGGAAACCTGTAAATGGTTCAATTATTGTAACTCAATTACTATATGCTGTTATTAATGTAAACTGTTGGTATCCCAAATAAATAAAATAACATAAAATAAAAATACGCTATTATTAATTATTATTAATATCTGAATATATCATTGTGACTATTTTTTTCCACATTTTTCAAAATTTACACTCGCTCCCCCACCAGTGAAAGGGCACACATCATATAAACTTTTTTTTCGTTTTAGCATCTAATCTTCGCAATCCAATAGGTCCCCACAACGCTCGAGTAACTTACCCATTTAGCCTCTTGGGCTCCCCTACTATAAGATCGCGCAATCATCTGTTCGACTCCCGCCATTCTGAAATTCGGAGTTCGAAGGAATGGCCCTGGAACTAGCATTACAATTTTTTTTTTGTACAGTAGTTTTTGAATATTTTCAATAGTAGAGATAAACTAATAAGAGATACCCCTATTTTTGAAACTGAATTATTTAGGCCTAAAATGTTTCAATAAACACAACAACTAAATCTTTATAAACAGTATGTAAATAAACGAATAACACGAAATGTTGTTAATACGAATACGATGGCTTGTGTCGTAAATTCCCAAACAATAAGATTAAAATTACGGTGAGCAGTGACGTCACCCCTAAACAATTTAATAATACCAACTTATACTTGGTAACAAATAATATGTTGTTGATAATGTGATAAAAATTGAAAGATTATCAACATACAAACATTATTTAATTAAAGCTGTTTGTCAGCGCTTCTCAGTTGGATTATAATCTAATATACTTTGAATGTTTATATTTTCCATCAATGTTTATTTCTGGAATTATTAAATTCATTACTACGTACTTTACGTAGTAATTTTTTAGTTCATAATATCTTGTACATAATCGTGTATTTGAGGTTTTCTTTTACCTCATGTTTGTATTTATAATAGACTAGCTGGGTTACCCGGCTTCGCTCAGGACAACATTCGAGAGTGTTCTGAAATGTTTCACATTGATGTTCTCGAATCCCTATTCCCGAACTTTCCACAATTTTCCAGAATGTTCCGGGATGTTCTGGAACGTTGTGGAATGGTCTGAAATACTCTGACTGGGTTTCCGGCTTCGCTCAAGGAGTTGATGTGAGATTGAATTGACGTTCGAATCCACGACGGATCTTGCTTTATATACCCCATATGGGTAGCCCCATAAAAAAAATTCAAATGTTCCAGATCATTCCACAACATTTAGGAGTGTTCTGGAATGTTCCACAATGATCTGGGATATTCCGGTATATTCCTAAATATATTCCGGAGTGTGTTGGAATGCTCAAGAATACTCTGGAATGTTATGAACTGTTGGAAATTTCAAGGGGCAAGACTTCCAGCCCTTATATCTTTAAAAGCACACCCTTCTGGTAAAACCTCTAACTTTCTTCATGTATGTGGGATAGAGGGCTATCACACAATATAACTCCTGTTATCATACCAGGACTCGTCTTTGAGTTTTAGCGGCATGCACATTGAACACTTTTTTAATAATTTATATTGAAGATAAAGATTATCCAAACTTTCCAAAAGCTTCTAGAAATTCTATCCGCCACTCATTTCTGAAGCTTCTAGAAATTTCTCCTTCCGTAACATCCTAGAGCATTAGGGAGGCTTCCAGAACTATCTAGAACCTTCTAGAATCACCAACACACTCCATCGCTCCTTTCAAAACTTTCTAGAGCTTTATCGAGCCTTCTAGAACTTTTAGGAACCTTCTGGACTCAACGACATACTCCGCCACTCCTTCCAAAATTTTCTATAGCTCTATCGATCCTTTTAGATCTTTTCGGAACCTTCTATATTCACCGACATACTCCGCCACTCCTTTCAGAACTTTGTACAGCCCTATCGAACCTTCTAGGACTTCCTACAGCTTTATGGAACCTTCTAGACTTTTTCGGGACCTTCTAGACACACCGACACACTCTTCCACTCCTATCAGAACTTTCTACAGCTTTACGGAACCTTCCCCATTCGCCACACCGTACGTTCTCTTCCACTCTTATCAGAACTTTCTACAGCTTTACGGAACCTTCTAGAACTTCTACATTTTATCGAACCTTTTAGAACATTCCGGAAACTTCCAAACCCACCGACATATTCCACCATTCCTTTCAGAACTTTGTACATTTTTATCGAACCTTCTAGAACTTTCCGGAACCTTCTAGACTCACCATCATACTCCACCACACCTTCCAGAACTTACTACAGCTTTATGGAATCTTCTAGAATTTTTCGGGACCTTCTAGATACACCGACACACTCCTCGACTCCTATTAGAACTTTCTACAGCTTTACGGAACCTTCTAGAACTTCTACAGTTTTATCGAACCTTCTAGAACATTCCGGAAATTTCCAAACCCACCGACATATTTCACCATTCCTTTTAGAACTTTGAACCTTTTTAACGAACCTTCTAGAACTTTCCGGAACCTTCTAGACTCACCGACATACTCCGCCACACCTTCCAGAACTTCCTACAGCTTTATGGAATCTTCTAGAATTCTTCGGGACCTTCTAGACACACCGACACACTCCTCCACTCCTATTAGAACTTTCTACAGCTTTACGGAACTTTCTAGAACATTCCGGAAACTTCCAAACCCACCGACATATTCCACCATTCCTTCCAGAATTTTTTTACAACTTTATCGAACCTTCTAAAACTTCCTACAGTTTTGTGGAATCTTCATGAATTTTCCGGAACCTTCTACACACAATCACACACTCCTCCACCCCTTCTAGAATTTTCTACAGCTTTATCAAACCTTCTAGAACTTTCTACGGCTTTATCAAACCTGTATTCCGGAACCTTCTAGACTCAACGACATACTCCGCCACACCTTCCAGAACTTTGTAAATTCCTATCGAATCGTCTAGAACTTCCTACAGCTTTATGGAACCTTCTAGAATTTTTCAGAACCTTCTAGACACACCGACACACTCTTCCACTCCTATCAAAATTTTCTACAGCTTTACGGAACCTTTTAGAACTTTCTACAGCTTTATCAAACCTTCTAGAACTTTCCGGAACCATCTAGACTCACCGACATACTCCGCCACTACTTCTTGAACTTTGTACAGCCCTGTAGAACCTTCTAGAACTTTCACAGCATTATGGAACCTTCTGGAATTTTCTGGAACCTTCTAGACTCACCGACACACTCCTCCTTTCCTTTCAGAACTTTGTATAGCTCTATCGAACCTTCTGGAACTTTCTCCATACACAATTTTCTAAGCATTTGTGAACCATCAGATCCTTCTAGACTCACAGACTTACTCCGCCACTCCTTCCAGAACTTTGCACGTCTTTATCGAACTTTCTAGAATTTCTAACAGCTCTGTGGAATCTTCTATACACACCGACATACTCCTCCACTCCTTTCAGAACTTTCTACAGCTTTATCGAACCTTCTTGAAACTTCCAGAACCTTCTAGACTCGCTGACATACTCCTCCATTTCTTCCAGAACATTCCAGAGTCTTATCGAATTTTCTGGAAGTTTCCGGAATCTTCCAGTCTCTTCTTGAAGTTTCTAGAGTCTTCTTAGAACTTTCAGCCCTTATATCTTCAAAAGCAAGCCCTTTAGGTAAAAACGAATACCTTTATTCCCTAGGGGGGATAGAGATCTACCATACCATATAACTATCTTGATCGTACCGGCATTCGTTTCGGAGTTTTTGCGTTCCGCACGTTTTTTTGGACTTTCTTTTATAATATATATTGATTACTATTTTTATTTTATACTGTCACTTCAATATGTGCTTTTTAATTTTTTGCCATATTAATATATATGTTTTCTTAACTATGTATATTCTTTATCCATTTCAAATAACTGCAATTTCTATGTAAAAGTCGTTAATCGGTGTTAATTCAAAATAAATAAATAACTTGAGGGTGTGTTTTAATGACACGATTAAAAATGGACTTTTTAATATTTTTTTTTAAACTTTGCGTTTAATATTATTTAATGTAATTTATTGAATTTAATAAAACTTCAGAATAAGCGTTTATTGGTCAATATGAACATATTTTTTTAAAGCCTTAATATTTTTCACTGGAGTTCCTCATTGTCATAGCTTTTTCTGTTCGTATATTAAGGGATAATTTTATTCCCTTATCTATATAGTGATGCTGTGCTATTGTAGTTTGTACGAGTGGTAGGTAGTCCACCAACAGTATTATATCTGATGCTAATATTTAATGGTAGTTTATTACTTTTATTAATGAAATCTTTAATCCGAGGTATTGTATTTTTTCTTTACTACTTATGTGTATGCGATTTGAGTCACAGTGTGTACTTTCACAAGACAATTTCTTTCGTAAACTTTAATGTTTATATTTATAATTGAAGTATTCTCTGTTCGGCTAAAAGTAGAAAATTAGTTTTTCCTACGTTTAGCGATGATAAGTTTTCGTCAAACCATAGTTTATGATATTTTTTCATCCGCATACAATATAATGTTTCCAGTTACTATGAGTTCAAAAGTTCGCTAACGTATAACATGAATAGTACAGGGCCTAATACAGTTCCCTGTGGAATTCCAAAATCAATTTTTTCTATTACCTTTTTTCTAGTTCGTTGTTTACCTCCACTTGCTGTAGTGGAATTCCAAAATCTATTTTTTCTATTACCTTTTTTTTTAGTTTGTTGCTTACCTCCACTTGCTATAACCTTTGACAGAGATAACTTGGGTGCGCAAATTAATTTAAAATCCATTCACTTTGCGGTGCGTTTCATCAATATAAGTAATAATTATTCACTGAAACTGCTTAAATGCTTTGTGAAGATAGGGGTTCAGGGAAGATGCCAAAAACTTACCGCTGGTTCTTCATCAAAATGTCCTTTATAACACTTAAACAGTTCACACAAGAACCGTAAAAATATTTCAACTCACACGCGTATCAGCGGGCGAAAAACGGTCCGATATATGCACGATGATGATTCAACAATGCGGCAGTGGTAGAATGTTTTCGGCGGTTTATTCACTTGTAAATCACAGGGTGGGCAAAACAATCTAATAACCACGATGGATTCACACGTGGTACGGGCCAAACAATACACACTTGCGTGTGGCGGGAAACAAAATAATAATAGGTACTCGTGGTGCGAAAATACGTTGCTCGGACAGCGGCGGATCAAAATACAATAAAAATATAGCGGCGATAAATTCACTTGGCCCCAGCCTTGGTAACAATATTATTTAGAAGGTTTTGGCGAAAGGAGCGGAATATAAAAGTGTCGGAAACTTGATAAATTGAGCTATGGAAATCGATAAATCAAATATCAATTGGCGCAACCATAACTCTTTTATCTTTGCGACTTATTCCTATACTAGCTGACCCGGAAAACTTTGTTCCGCCTCAGAATCAATAACTAGTGTGTTAGCTTATTAACTGAATTAAATTCAGTTTTTTTTTATTAAATTAAAAATTACAAAATGAAGCAATTATCGATGAGTAACTGACCGTGTTTTCAGAGATGACGTTATGTACGGATTAATATTTTTTGTGATTTTCTTACTTTTCCAATTACTTACGGGATTTACGTTTCATTTTGTTCATACGTGTAAGGGATATTTATTATAATTATTGTATGTTTCCTTTGGAGGGGTGCAGACATACGTTCACCGTTTATCTCATTTTCGACTATTGAAACTTAGTGTGAAAGAAAAAGAGGCAGCATTTATGTTCAAGAACAAAAGCAAAACAATCAGCGACTTGACATTTGATGTTTATTTAATTTTTGGAATATACTCACTATTCAATATTATATTTATCACAATATTGCCGCAGCTCTTTAGATGGGAATTCGTTCCATACAAAATGTTCGAGGAAAATAATTAACTTCATAATTTTTTTTCCTGATTTTTTCCGATGTTTTAATAGCTGTTCTGCTATTCGGGGCGGAGAAAAATCTAATCAAAGTTCATAAAAATCGGTCCAGCCGTTCTTGAGTTATAAATGGTGTAACTAACCCGATTTTGTTTTATATATTAAGATTAAGTTATTTCGAATGTGAAACATTATCTGGAATAAACTATTTTTATTATTATCAAGAGGGCTTTTAAAAACATAATTTATAAAAAAATTGTAACTATCATAAGTACTTAATAGGCAGCAAGTCATGCAAATGTTGGTAATTATTTCAAGATAAGTGTAATATGAAATTGTAACTAATAAACTAGAGGTGGGCAGAGAGGAGAGAGCGCCAAACAACTCTGTCTCGGCATACACACCTTACTTCATTCACATTCCTACACTTCGTACTTCGTACACACTCTTCTGTTATTCAGACTCTTTAAATGGCCCGACTGAATGGTCATGCCATGTCTTCCTCGGGCATTCCCGATTTATACCATTCATATTATACTCCTTTCTTAGTTCATCATCGCTCTACGTCTACGTGCGCAAAGTGCATTTTTATTATATACTTATTAGCTGGTTCTCAGCATGCGTTGCAATGCCATTCAAAGAAATAAATTGATTCTCCCTGCGTGTCCTTTCCCGTGCGTCCCCGTTCCCTCCCACCTTCCCCGCCTTCCCCCTCCCTCGTCTCTTCCATCTCCGCATCCCCACCTCCCCCGTTCCCCTTCCCCCTGCTTTATCTCCCTGCCACTAAAATATATGAAATAAACACATTTTCATTTATACAAATTACATAACGCCAGAGCTTACCATTATGTATATGTATACCATATTTTTATTATTATACAACGTGTCCGGAAACTCGTAGTACAAGCGGGAAACTGGTGAATCTACATCGCCTAGAGAACCCAAAAAACTTATTTTTTTCGATCTGAGCATTTGGATTTTAATATTATTTTTGTTCTATTTTTCCATTTTTCCGGCAACTAAAGGGTTAAAAAAAATTTTGAGTCCGGTTTACCCTTCGATGCATTTTATAAGACATTACACAGCTGAAATCAACCCCCTAGAGAAAATTTTTTTCAAATTTAACCAAAAAAATTCCAACTTCGAACCCGATTTACTCGAAAACGAAAGCTCAAATCAAAAAAGTGATATCATAAATCAACTCCGAATGTGATGTACATTTACCAGTTTCCCGCTTGTACTACGAGTTTCCGGACACCGTGTATATTACCATAGCGTATATGTTATTCTGATGTTGGAGCTATATTATTGTAAAGTTTCATTGAAATCCATTCAGTAGTTTTTGCGTGAAAGAGTAAGAAACACACATTCAATTCAATTTATTCATTTTTAAAACATAATAAAATTAAAATTTCAAAGCGTTTTAAAAGAGGGATATATTCAGATTCAAATAGATTAAATTTATAAATTTATACATCAACTAGCTGGTACCCGTCGTACGTTGCTATGCCATTTAATAAAGAAATTTTTTCTCCCTGCGTGTCCTTTCCCATTCGTCCCGTTCCCCTTCCGCCTCCCCTCCCCTCCCCGCGTCCCCTTTCCCTCTCGCTTTCCCACTCCACCACCCCCACCTTCCCTCTCCCCACTCCACTCCCCCCTCCCTCTCCCGAGTTCCCCTCCCACCTACCTAAGGTCATCTCCCCCCCACCCCCCATCCGCATTCCATTCATTCATTCCCGGTACATTCAGTTTTCGAACAGCTCACGTGCCACATATTGCATTTTTTTATACAAATTTCATAATGCCAAAGCTCACCAGTAGTTTTATACAAACCTTGTCCTGACAATAACGAACACAAAAAAAAAAAAATCAAATTTGGTGCCGTCGTTTGGAAGTTATGCGCGCACATTTCGGCGATTCATTTTTATTTATATAGATAGATAGAAGATAGATAGATGAAGCACAATCAGACTAACAGCAACAAGGCTTGTCGTTTGAATTGTGCTTCATTGATGTTAAACATATCGATATTCGAAGTGATTCTATTTAATAACAAGACAGCTCTCCCTACTGGCATGACCATTAGCAAGTTTGTTCTGCAGTCTGGGAGATAAAACAGTCTATGTTGTCGGTGACGGAGATAACCACCGGAAACGTAGAAACTAATGCTCTCCATGATAGCCGAGTTTTTTAACCTTCCACGAATCAGTCTGAAGAAATGTGTTACAATGAGCACATCCTTTCTGACCCGTAGATGGTTCATACCAAGCAGGCCCAAGAGAAAGTGGATAGTGTAGAACCACGGGTAGTAGCCATACTCCCTCAGGTAAAGAAATCTCGGAAATTTCTTCTGAACCCTCTCCAACATGAGGGAATGCTTCACTTGGTGTTGGCTCCAAGCCTACTCCTAACCGAAGCATTGTATAGTACTGTGAAAACCCGGGTGTCTCTGAAGTTTCTCGCAGTTCGTAGGACAAAACCCAACATTCTCAGTGAAGATCGTCATTACGATATGAGCATGAAAAGTTAACCTACTATCAAACAAAATACCAAGATCTTTTATAGTGGAGACACGTTTTAAATTTAGAGTCCTCTCCTCATAGTATACCGGTAAAACCGTAGGTATGATACGCTCTAGTGAAAGAAAGGATGAAACATTTAGAGATATTAAATTCAATCCGATTCCGTTTACTCCAGTCAACAATTCTATCATATATCCACATACCTACATCCATTCAAACTTTCGCGTTTATAATATTAGTAAAATTTACGTTTAAAAAGTGAAATAATGTGAACCTATGATATTTCTTTTAAATTAATAAGCATAATTCTTTTATGAAAACATAATATTTCATAAAAACTATAAGGACGGGTTGTACCACAGAATTTGAACCGTACATTAAATTACAAAGTTAAAAGTCAACTTCTGTGAAAATTCTAATCAAGTTTTGTTATTATTTCACCATGGACCAGTTATTTCACAGTACTTGGATGACAATCGGTATTTAAATATTGAATATCTTAGTTTGAAATTTGATGACTTGTTCAAATTCTGTAAAACAACTCATCCTTAATAAATCAAGTAGATGAGATGCTGTAACCAATAACCATTGCTTAGCGACCAAAGTATTCCAATCAGTGTTATTTAAATTTCAGATGTGGATAAGATCCTGGCTATGGAAAACAGGACATCGTATCAACAGAAACTTTACTACTGGACGAAGTGGCATTTGGCTACGGACAACCAAAGCCAGGAGAATTTTGCAATCTATGCCCACACCCTTAACAAGGCTGCCAAACTGCAGGGTCTCAGGAACGGAGGAGAGATGATGAACAGGGTCTTCCACGACCCTTGGTTGAACCAAACAGTTGCCAGACTTTGGGATCAAGTAAAGCCAACGATTAGGATCCTGAAGGCATTTGTTATAAAGAATTTGAAGGAACTTTACGGAAAAGATTACAAATACATGGGAAGACACATACCTGCACATTTGATTGGTAATTTTCACAACTCAATAAAATTATTATCTAAGATTGGTTAGATTATTAGGTCATAATGGGCTTTACAAAAAACTGTAAGCCTCATAAGGACAAAGAAAGTCGCCGTTAGAAAGACATATAATTGTTCTTCTCGGTTTGTCTCAAATATGTTTACTTAATTCCACGAATGAAGTCCTATAACATTATCAAAGTGTGTGATTAAATTCGGCGGAATTTTTTCCGTTGACAACTGTAAGGTGCAAGTTAAAAAATTATTTATAATTTTATTGTATAAACAGCATAATAGGTAAAATGATAGATTTTTAACTAATTCCGTAACGAAAAAAGAATGTATTTTCTCAAGATTATGAAAATTTCGAGTCAAAAGTATTGTGTCGGTTAGATTTTGACCTGAAGGGATTCAAATATGGTAAGATTTTAAGCGGTTCCTATAACAAGATCTTTCACCACCCGTTTTTTTAAAGTTTCACTTATTCTTCGATTTTTTTCCTTTTTTTTAACTTCTGCATTGGCTCCACACAGGAGGCCACGAGGAAAAACAAATCCCTCAGGGCCTATATCATTTTTTGAGATGCTATGTGGAGAATCTTTTTAGGAAAATAAAGGAAAGGAATTTCTAGGAAGGAAAAAGGTAGGAGGGGTGGTTAGGAATTTGGGGTGTGTTCAGGATTGACGGAAGTATGAATCCATCTCTCCCACTGCGGTTCAATGCGAGGGTCGAGATAGTCTAGCTGGAGAGTTCAAAAGGTCTCCATCAGCCAGTCTTTTCCGATCTGGTCCGCAGTAGGTGCAACGCGATGAGTGGAGACAGTCCGGCTGGAGAGTTCTAAAGTCTGCAAATACTTTATAGTCCAGGCAACGAAGACCAAAAAATACCTAATAGGGGAAATAACTCATGTAGAAGCCAATTTTGGCACAGTTGTAGGGGAAGGTGTCCTTAACAAAATACTAAAAGTAGTGGGGGGTGGGGGTGGAGCTAAGGGGGGGGGAGGGTCTAAAGGTCCTTTTTTTAGTTTTTCATTAATAACTCGAAAACTACTGCCTCTAGCGAAAAAGTGTTGAGGTACTAAATTATCTACATAAAATTATCTACAAAAAAGGTTCTATAAACTTTTTGGTAGGATCAATGTTTGTGTACTAAATTAATAGTACACAACTGCTGACCCTGTACAAATAGCAAAAGCACCCCACTGTTTGGTAGCCATCTCCGGTCTGGAGTTCCAAGATACCTGAAAAACCCTTGACTCTGTGCAGAAACAAGCAGCCCGTTTGATAGATTCCACTATCTTAATTAGCGGATTGCAATCTTCAGAGAACAGGCGTCAGATAGGTATGTTGTCCTCGTTTAACCGGTATTACAATGGAATGAGCTATGATACACAAGCGTCATTGATCTCTTCAGCACCGGTGCATAGTCAGGAAATACGCATAACGTGCGCCCAACACATGTACACGGTTGACATTTGTCGCGTGAGAACCGTTCGCCTCTACAACAGCTCGGCTGTGGAACGATTTGTCGTCCTATGTGTTTCCTCTCTCCTACAACATAGTCTCTTCAAGACCCTTGTTCACAGCTTCATATCCTCAAAAAAGACCCTCTACACAGCATCGCTATAGATGACGTAGGCCCTGAGGGAAATTGTTTTTCTCAGGACCTCCTGTGTGAAGTTAAGAGGAATATAAACGCTAGAAATATTTCGAACCTCATGCCTGCAAAATTTAAAAATCGAGCGTCTTATTTGCACGAGGCAAGTAAACGAAAAAGTGGTTTTGATTTATTTTGTGCATAATTTTATAAGAACGAAAAAAGTTAGAACATGGAAAACCTCAAAAATAGTCTTAGCCATAAAGGGGTATTTAAAAAAAAATGTTTCTTGTATTACTTCATAGTTAAGTCATGAAAAAACATTTTTTTTGGTGGTTTACGCTTATATTTTTTGTTACGTAAATAATTATTTTATTGTAATTCCAATACAAAGAAAAGCTAGTAAAAGCTTCGATTTATCCGTAGCCCATTTTTTGATGTTCATACTGTAAGCCGATTCGTCGCGTCGTAAAGATTAATCAAAATAGTATCTAAATAGGATTTCACGTATAACTTCATCGTAAAAATACATAAATAAACAATTTTTCGGGTTTTTCATAACCAATGAATGTGTGACTTCCACAAAACAAATAATAAAACATCATAAAAACATTATTTTTAGGAAGCCTTCAGGGAAATAATTGGGAGTCCCTTTACCCAACGGTGAAGCCATACCCCTGTTTGGAAGACAAACCGGACTTGGCGGAAGCGGACATCTACAACGTCACCTACTACGTCTATTGCCAGAACTCCAAGAAGTTGACTGACTCCATGAAGATCCCCAGGAATCCCAAGTTCTGCGAGTCACTGATCTATCCGAATGCTAAATCTGGGAACGTCGATTGCCGTCCAAGGGGATACGATTTCTGTAAAGGAAATACTTACGCGTGAGTTATAAATATTACAATAAATATGCTACCTTGGTGACCACGTCGTGTAACTTTTATACATAACTAAAAATGATATATATATTTTTTAATGAGTGCTTATCTTGGTGACCATGTCGTGTAACTTTTATACTTAAGTAAAAAAATGAGTGACTTCGTATTCTCTCAGAATTTCCTCGCTTTGGTATTTTTTTTATTTTTTTTACATTAACTCCACACAGGAGGCCCTGGGGAAAATAACTTCCCTCAGGGCCTATGTCATCTTTGAAGATGCTGTGTGGAGGATCTTTTTGAGGAAAGGAAGGAGTGAACACGGGTCTTGAAGAGACCTATGTTGTAGGAGGGAGGTAACACAGAGGCCGGCAAATAGTTCCACAGCCGAGCCGTTGAACTCAAGAACGAGTCATAGAAACGACCCGTTCTCATGTGACTAATGTCAACCGTGTACAAATGTTGGGCGCGTGTTTGGCGTGTTTCCCGACTATGCACCGGTGCCGAGGGGATCAATGACGCTAGTTCCTCGGAGCATCTTCCATTGTAATACCGGTAGAACAAGGACAGTATTCCCACCTGACGCCTTTGCTCTAAAGATTGCAGTTCGTCTGTTAAGATGGGAGAATCTATCAAACGGACCGCCCCTTTCTGCACGAAGTCAAGGTTTTTTTTTTGGTATTTTGGAGCTCCAGACCAGAGTTGGCTGCCAAATTCAACTGTGGGGCGCATTTGCGATTTGTACAGGGTTAGCAGTTGTGTACTATTAAAGTATCTGCGGGCCCTGTCCAGTACGCCCGGTAGCTAGCTACTTACACAATCGTCGTCAGTATGTTGGTTACGGAAACCTTTACGAATACGAAACCAACTCTGGGATTCCCCAGGAATCGAACCTATGATCCCTCCTCTTTTCTTTATTAATTAATGATATAGGCAAGACCATTAACCTCTCAAAATATCTGCTCTTCGATTATGATATCAAACTTTTCAGAGCAAAAAGTCAAGTGCATTTCAAGTGAAGTCAAGTTAATCAAGATCATTCTTCTGCAGAATGACCTTGATTCTCTAGTCAAATGGTCGGAAATGGACAACTTACATTTCAGCATCTAGAAATGCAATCTCGTCATATTTATTCAAAGATATATAAAAATATGTTAACACGCAAAAATGAGATTGGAGAACTTGGTGGGGTTTTAGAAGGAAGTCTCTCTTTCCAATCCCATATCGATCGTCCAGTTGATGAGTCTGACATCTTCAAATATTAAGTTTTGAGATAACGAACAAAGCAATATTCTAATACTCACCATAAATCAAGTATTATTTATAAATTATTTATAATAACTTTAACTTTATTAACTTCAATAAAAATACAAGAAATAAAACGAATCTAGCAATTTTGTATCATTTCAGCCTTCAGTCATATCTTCTGCGTGCGGAGTAGATGTCCCTGAATTTCCGAGAAAAAATAAAAGTTTTTGTGTATGAATGTTTACATTTTACGATTTTATTCTTGCTCGGATACCTTACCTACTTTGGCAAACAGCCAAATTTGCTTCAGTCACCAGTTACACGAGAACGGGTCGTTTCTACGACTCGTTCTTGAGTTCAACAGCTCGGCTGTGGAACGATTTGCCGACTTCTGTGTTTACTCCCTCCTACAACACATCCTTTCCTCAAAAAGACCCTCCACACAGCATCTTCAAAGATGACATAGGCCCTGAGGGAAATTATTTTCCTCAGGGCCTCTTGTGTGGAGTTAATGTAAAAAAAACACACACACCTCTCTCGACAACCTGGGTATTACAAGAATTTTTTTGCATACAATATATAAAAATTGTATACATATGTATAAAAAAATGTACATGTACATTTTTTTTCAATAAATGCTCCTTTTTGTGTGAACTAGGAACTAAACTTTTTTCTGTTTAACAGTCTATCAATCGTCGGATTCGAAGTTTAATTTTTCACCTTGAACGTTACCTATTAGTTTGTCATCAGGGAAGCACTCCACGTATTACATTTTTCTTACGCATAATACATAATGTGACATTTCAAGATGAGATATTGTTTTTCAGTTTAATAATTTGCTGTGCAAGTGACATTGGAAGAATTAGTTCATAATATTGCAGGCGGTCAAAATGACAACTTTCGTTTTTTTTAATATTAGTTTATTAGGGAAACAATCAGTTAACAAATTTCATTAAAATAATTACAAGTTTCATGGTTGCATATACAATATATAAAATTCATATTATATATACAACTTAGATTATTAAAGAAATTATAAAGTGGATTCGGTAGAAAAAGAGAGTTAAAAAAGAAAGAAAAAACATATTAAAGTATACAGGATAGCCAGAGTGAAATAAAACTATGAAAAAGGAAAACATGTTTACGTCATAGGATAATGTCCAAACATATACATATAAATACCACATCTACCGGATCTGCCGGATCTGCCCTGATGATGGATACTGCAACGATGTCCGAAACGTTGGCTAAAGAAGGAGGTAGCGCAACACGGCATAACACCCCAAAAACAAATAACGAAAATATATAAATACGATTGAAAAAAGAAAAACAACATAATGAGTATTAGAAAATAACTCACAGCAGGGGTAGAAGATTCGAAATTGAGTGTTTTCATTTCTGAATTGAAAACTCCTTTACCACCGTTGTGATTTGAAACTCGATGAAACGAAAATTAACGACACTAAAAAGAGGCAAATACATACATGTATAGAATTTAGCCTGCGAGAGAATGAGATAGTATAGTCGGTCTCCTCTTTGTGCGGTGCTTCGTAGCCTATCAGTCTCCTCTTTATGCGGTGCTTCGTAGCCTTCCCACTCTTGTCTACTTTAGTTTTCTGAAAGTTTCACTTCTACCGTGTGTGAATTGCACACTCTGATTTTTTCTAACATACCTACATTTTTTAGTAAGTTAACCGATGGACAAATGGAAAATATTAGCGTCTGAAAAGATGTTATTGTATTTTGTGCACGTCCTTCTGAGAAATGAATGTTATGTGTATATAGTTTTTGGGTGTGGAATATGAAACAGTTGGTTTGATCGTGTATTTCGTATTGGAATGCGGAAATTAATGTTTTCTAAAAGACAGTTGTTGTTTTACAACCACATATCCAAATTCACCTCTGATTATTTACTTTTCAGAGTGCCAGTGTGTGCAAGTGAAAAGAAATACGAACGCGATGCTCACTTGGAGTTGGAAAAAATGTTTTATGCCGCAGAATACAACAAACAGCCATTTGTCTTGAGGAAGTCTCCACATCCAGGTAAAGTGATTTTAAAAATTAGTGATAGTTTGACATGATTTAACTTACTGATGGTTTGATGTTAGATGATTTAACGTAGTGATAGTTTGATATTAGATAATTTAATTTAGTGATTGTTTGATATTAGATGATTTAACTTAGTGATAGTTTGATATGAGATGATTTAACCTAGTGATAATTTGATATTAACTTAGTGATAGTTTGACATTAGATGATTTAACTTAGTGATAGTTTGATATTAGATGATTTAACGTAGTGATAGTTTAATATTATATGATTTAACTTAGTGATAGTTTGACATTAGATGATTTAACTTAGTGATAGTTTGATATTAGATGATTTAACGTAGTGATAGTTTAATATTTGATGATTTAACTGAGTGATAGTTTGATATTAGATGATTTAACTTGGTGGTAGTTGATATTTGATGATTTAACTTGGTGGTAGTTTGATATTAGATGATTTAACTTAGTGATATTGATTTTATTGTCTCAAACCGAGTAACCTTTTTTTAAATTAGCACGTTCGTTGCTCCATATTTTGGGGTTGCTGTGTGGAGGGTCATTTTAGGAAAAGGAGGAGAGGAAGTTCTGATAAGGAAAGGGGTATTAAGGATGGATATGAATCTGGGGGTCAGTGTGTCCAGGAGTGACAGACGTATGAATCCATCCCTCCCACTGCGGTGCAAGGCGATGTTTCGAGAGAATATGGCTGAAGATGTCAAAGGGACTCCCTCAACCACTCTCTCCCGATCCGGCCTGCCATGCAGCTAGTGGGCAGCAGGGGCGTGCACAGAAATTTTAGTGAGCTAGAGGGCTAAGACTGGAAAATACAACATTATTGATGGTGTTGTAGCTGAAAATGATTTTTATTTTTTTTCGAAATTTCGATTTTTTGTATGAAGATTTTTATCTAGGGTAGGCATACCTACAGATATGCCTACCCTGAATAAAAAATCTTCATACAAAAAATCGAAATTTCGAAAAAAAATTAAAATCATTTTCAGCTACAACAACATCAATAATGTTGTATTTTCCAGTCTTAGCCCTCTAGCTCACTAAAATTTCTGTGCACGCCCCTGGTGGGCAGACGCTTCTGCAGCCAAGACCCGGAGAAACCTCACCGCATGAACCCGGGCACCCCTGCTAAGTCACCAAACGTAACGAACCACTTGGATTGACCTGTGGCAGAGGTGTTGGTTATCCAATAACTGGTTCCTGGGGTGACAGTAACCATACCCGCCTCCCAAATTGTTACTTACAATACCAGACATTTGAGATGTGAGAGGGACAATATTTCCTTAATACTACCACTGCATCATGAGATGACTCTAACACTAACAACCTTCTCTTCTTTGCTGAAATGAACCGTACTAACACTTCTATAGTAGTTTATTGGTGCGAACCTTATTTAGTAAGTTTTTTTTTAACAATAGGTTCACACAGGAGGCCCTGAGGAAAAATATATCTTGGGGCCTGACTTCTTTGGGGGTGATGTGTGAAAGGTCTTTTGAGGGAAAGCTAGGAGAGGAAGTTCTGGAAAGGAAAAGGGTATAAGGGATGGGTAGGAATCCAGGAGTTAATATGTTAAGGAGTGATGGACGTATGAATTCATTCCTCCCATTGCGGTGGAAGGCGATGGCTTGAGAGAGTTCGGTTTGGAGGGGTCTAGGTTAGGACTCCCTCAACCAGTCTCTCCCGAATAGGTGGATAAACGTATCCGCCACCAAACCTCACCCTACAATCGGGCACACCTCCTAAGTCTCCAAACGTAGCCAACCACTTGGGGTAACCAATAGCAGGGGTGATATTCTATAAATGGTCCCTGAGGCGGCGGTAGCCGTATCCCCAACTCAAATTTTAATTTTTTTATTGACAAATTATGGAAAGATTTATGAGATTTACTGTACTCTGTAGAAGCTTAGAAAAGTGACCCATTTCCTCAGTGTAATTAACGTAATTTTATTAATCTGTAAAATCAGTGAATCACCTGGTTAGGGCGGTTATGATTTTGTTTTTCAATTTTTTTTTCTTTTGTGTCTCAAATTCCCATTATTAATTTTAAAACAATTGCTCATAGGTACGAAATATGAATGTAATTATTTTCTGAAATGAAAATCATTCACCAAGTTACGGCTATTCTATCACCAAATTACTTTATATCACTAAATTACCTCGTATCTCAGTTTTGACCTGCATTTTAATTAGCAAAAATATCCCGTATCCCAACACATGTTTTTTATTTCTCTAATATATTTGAGAAATAAAATTCTTTGGATTTCTCACGTCATTTACAGAAAGAAAATTCGTTGAAATTTTGTAATTTTTTTTTCGTAAAACTTTAGTATAAGCACCTCTGTACATACCCAGTACCTCTGTTTGCCCTGTGATTTCAGGGTTGGAACATGCAATCGCACTCTTGTTCGCTTCGCAGACTGAGAAACTTAACCTGGGAGAAGGTCAAACTGGTGAAGAAGAAGAAATGAATCTTTTGATGTTGGAAGCGCTGAGGATCTTGCCGCAACTGCCTTACGCTCTTTCGCTGGAGAAGTTTCGCGAAGACGTGACCTCTGGTGAAATTGCACAAAGCAACTGGAACAAGCACTGGTGGAAACTCAGGTGAAGAATTGGTTCCGTTTATTTTTTTATTGGAAACATTTACAAAGGAGTTGGCTAATTAATATGTTAGGAAGGTTTAAAATTCAGTCAAACCATTTTTGAAGTGAAACTTCCTCAGCAACGTTTTGATTTGAAACTCGGATGAAACAGAAATGACGAATTATAGTACCTACGAAGCGTCAAATTGCGCTCTCACTTTTCAAGGATCCTATTGGTTGAAGGACAATCGTTTTGGTGAAGTTTCGCTTCTACCGCGTGTGAACTGCACTCGATTTTTTTGTAAATTTAATAAATACAGTTTTACAAGACATTTGTAAATAGATATATATTACATTAAAACAACTTTTATTTTTACGGGTTGAACTTTTATTAATTTAAAAATGTTTTTCTTGGTTTTAGGGCTGAATACGAGGGAATAGAACCGGAGTATCATCACGGAGTGAGGGGAGAATTCGATCCAGCTGCCAATTATGATATCAATCTTGTCAACTATCAATATAAGTGAGTGTTTTATATATATTTATTTATCTTTATAGATAGATACAAAAGAAAGTACAAATTACATATTAGGAAGCTTTTCCTGTCCAACTAGGAAAGTTTCCCGTTCCAGGACAGACAAATTGACAGGTTTAGTTCATATTATTTATTTTTTAAATTTTATTTATTAACCGAAACAAACAATACATTAGATACTTTGGTTAAAAAAAATTACAATGAATAAGTATATTACATGGTGGGTACCTATTATGTGTTTCGTTGTAGTGTCTTATTTATGGTATGCGCATTAAGTAATTACCGGGTGATGTATGAAATGAGAAGGTGTGTGTGTGTGTGTGTGTGTGTGTAAAGTATGGGTGTGTGTATGTATGTATGCGCATTGAACAAATTATATTATTGACACGATGCTCTTTTTAAATTTGTGCAGTGAATCGGAGAGAATGTCGATGTTAGAATTTAGACCAATAATTTTGAACATATTATGAAGAGCACGATTGATTGGCGAATTAGATGCTGCATTTGTCTTGTAATTAAGCGTGTGGACTAGTTCTGTATGGAGTGTACGTCTTAATGATATGTTAAAATTAACTAGTTAAAGAAGTTCGGTATTGTTGAATTTGAAGGTAAGATATTTTATAAACTTGTTTAGAATATGTTCTAAGCTATCTATGTAAACTTTGTTTTGCGGGTTCCAAATTGGCGAAGCATATTCCAGTGCACTTCTGACTAATGCAAAATATAACATTATTACTGTACGCGGGTTATTGAACACTTTACTTATGCGAAGAGCAAAACCAAGCATTTTATATGACCTGTGAACGATTAAGTCGATGTGCTTATTAAATATAAGTTTGCTATCAAGGTAAACACCAAGATCTTTACATTCTGTTTTCGAGATTTTTTTATTCATTACATAATTATATAACAAAAAAATAGAAAAAGTAACCTGATAGCCTACATTATATGGATTTACAATGGATGAGATAAGTAGGTAACTTAGAAGTATTGAAAAGTGTAAATCAGGTACCTGATAACAAGTTGGAGGAATTACAATAAGATTTACAACATAAAGAGATGAAGTTATGTGTTTAGAAGTGTGAACTTATAATACATAGTTTACAATGTAAAATATAATTTATGTATGGAGTACCTAATACCTACATATGTTTTTTTATTTATTTATTATTTATTTTGTAACTACAATGTGTAATAAATTATGTGCAAACATGATTGCGTTTATATTTGCAAACATCAGCGTGAGCCGAAACACATAATTATGGGACAAGAATTTGTTCTTGCTTTGGCAAGGCGTTTGGTGCAGTTTACGCAGCTTTCCACAAACAAAATCTCTTATCTTAACAAAAATAATGCTAAACATTTTGTTGTTCTCTCTGACTCGGCTCACAACAAAAACCTAAATCCTTCCATCTTCTCGATTGATTGTTGATTGATGATTACTTGGAATCAATCCTGGATTTGTCAATAGGGCGTATAGGCCGCGGTCTAGGGGCGGCAGCCTACAAGTGAGTGATTATGATAGGTGACAACTTCTAAGAAGAAGGAAGGGACGGCGCAAATGAAGTGGCGTATACTTATGAAAAGTGTAAATCCGCCTCTGCTTGGAATACTTTGTTTGATGTTCTGATAGTGTCCTTACAAAGTTCTGGTAACTGTATAATAAATACTTAGAGGGTTAATGTATCAAACATCACCAAATTCCATAAAATAGTCAACCTATCGGAGGGTCATCATCGTGAATCAATTAGCAATTCGAAATTTTGGATAATATTTATCACCCTTCCCACACTTTTCACATGAAAATAAAAGGGACAGAAATTATCAGAATGTAGAACGTTTGCGATATATGTATAATCATGTCCCAGTATTAAACTGCAACAAATCCAAATCCGTTGTTATGAGATAATCAATATTTTGTTATGCATCCGGCAGATCCGGTACCGATCACATCTACCGGATGTCAATATACTGCGACGATGTCCGAAACGTTGGCTAAAGAAGGAGGTAGCGCAACACGGCATAACACCCCAAAAACAAATAACGAAATTTTTTACATCTGTTTAAATTAAAACTATTATTACAAAAACTATTAGTAATTTTATGAGAAAATGCGAATAAAAGTAATAAAAATATAGGTTAGTCATGGACATATGAATATATCTGGATGTCTATGAGGTTAGTTAATAAACGATTCAAAGAATTGATATGGCAAAAACATATTTCTAAACAATGAGTAAAGTTATGAGGTGGTACTAGAGTATTAGTATTTTTAATATTTGTCGTAGTTTTCTTCCGATTATATTATCATATTTATAGGGGTAATTTATTAAATAATTATTCAAATGCAAACCCTTATTTCTAGAACAATTTCGTCAATTAGATATTTTCTAAATAAGTTTTTTGACTCTTAAGGAGTCTTCTCAATTTGGGAAGCGAGTGTGTATACCACTGCCCCTTGTTAACCAACACCTCTGCTATAGGTCACCCCCTGTTGTTCTCTACGTTTGGTGACTTAGCAGGGGTACCCGGGTTCGTGGGGGTGAGGTTTATCTGGGTCTTGGCGGTGGATGCGTCTGCCCACCTGCTGCGTAGCGGGCCGCATCGAGAGAGACTGGTTGAAGGAGGCCTTCTGACCACACACTGACCCCCAGATTCCTGTACCCACTCGTACTTTTTTCCTTTCTAGAACATCCTCCTTCATTTCCCTTAAAAGGCCCTCCACACAACATCTCCTAAGATAACATAGGCCCTGATGGAAATTATTTTCCTTAGGGCCTCCTGTGTGCAACTAATGTAAAAAAAAGAAAAGTGAAACATTTTTATTCATTTTGTTGCTGTTTAAAACTGGGAGTAACCCTTTTTGGCGAATCTTTTTGTATCCATTACATATATTTTAATGGTTTTACGGACTTATTTCCGTTTAATACCGGGCCATCGATAATACCTGTAGAAATTGAGAATTGTGCATTCTTTCTAAAACGTATTATTGTGTCGAATAAAAATGGTTGATTTATAATCACTGTTGGGCAACTTTCCTCATTTTCGGAAATTCACGTTTCATTAGACATTATTTCTCAAATTATGGCGGCACTATCGTGTAGCTCTGACTTTCACCTAAAACGAGTGGCTTGGTAGCTGCTTCAGTGCAATATTTGCGACCGTTTCAGATGGAAGAACTCTCATAAGTTCCAATACATTTATCCCTAGAATATGATAATAATATATTTTTTCTTTTGTTCATTTTGTACAACAGATTTTTTATCCAATTACTGTACAATTTTCTCATTTTGACAGTCTTAACACCTAGGAAGATGATTATTATTCAAAAAAATCTTAAGGCTATCTAAAGAAGAGTTATATATATCTAGTGTTTCCGATATTTCGTTCAACAGCACCATTCCTCTTGTCATGCTATGCTGTGCTAGAACATCTGTTCTGCCGTATGGTATTTTGAACAAGTCGTGTCGACGACTACGGCTGAAATTTTCAGGCACGTATAAGCCATAACATTCCAAGAGGAATGGGCTGTCAATACGATTATGGATTATGTTAAAACTAAGAATTGCAAGATTTGCATTACGTCTAGTTTCCAAGCTAAATCTATCCGTTGCCTCAAGTAATTCCATATGGTGCATGAATCTCGGGTACGATCCATTTATCCGCATATAGACATACCTAAGGAACTTTTTCTGAATTAGTTCTAGCATATTAATATATTTAGCTTGGTGCGGAGTCCACACACCACTAGCATACTCCAGCTTACTTCTTATGACTCCACCGAACATGGCTATCATTGCATCTGGGTCATAAAATTGCTTACATATTCTGATGATGAAACCCAGGAGTTTGTAGCACGCTGGAGTGAGCCGTGATATATGATCCGAGAATGTCAGTTTGGGATCAAAGACGATACCGAGATCTTTAAAGCTATTGACTCGGCATAATGTTTTCCCTTTAATGTTGTATTCAAAAACTATGGGTTTCTGGGAGCGGGTATATGTCATAGTTACACATTTTTTTATATTGAATTCTAATTTGTTTTTTACTGACCATTCTGCAATAGCATCAAGGTCAGATTGCATTTTTAAGCAGTCATAGTAACAGATTATTTCCATCAAAAGTTTGAGGTCATCTGCAAATAGAAGACATTTGTAATATTTTACACAAACCTGGATGTCATCTATAAGTATAAGGAACAGCAAAGGACCAAGGTTTGAACCTTGGGGAATACCTGATAACGCCGGGAATTGTTTAGATTCATGTCCATTTATTATTACATATTGACTTCTGGCTTTTAAATAGGACGCGAAGAATATAAGTGTTTGTTGATCGAAACCAAGTTTGTACATTTTGAGTAATAAAATATCATGATCAACTCGATCAAAAGCTTTGGCAAAATCCGTATACACTACATCTGTTTGGTGTCTCGAGTCCAGTCCGACGGCCACCAATCGCGAAAATGTTAACAAATTTGAAACCGTGGATTTTCTTGGCATGAAACCGTGTTGGTTTTCTCCTAGAAATGGCATAATTTGGTGATGTAATTTCTTGTAAATAATCATTTCAAATATTTTTGGTATGGTTGACAGTACAGCTACTGGTCTGTAATTCCTTATATCAGACTTGTCTCCAGCCTTGAAAATTGGGCTTACACGCGTGAGTTTCCAGGAATGAGGGAAACAACCAGTCGATATGCTAAGATTAAATATATAGCTCAGCGGTTGACAAATGGTTTTTGACTATGATCTTGAATATATATGATCTCACTGGGGAATGTATTCACTTCAATGCAGCAACTGCCCATTTTTTTATATCGGTTAAACAGCGCGCAACATAAACACCCGTGTCAAAGAACATATTAGATGTTTACACAGCTCTGGATTTTCAAAATTTGCAAACCACTTGATCGAAAACGATCATAAATTTGACAAAAACGCTGGCGCCAAACTTATTCATAAAAACAACATCGGTATAAGGTTGGATAATTTAGAGGCACTTGAACTTAGGAAAGCCATAAACACTAATAGTAAGATAGTAAATAACCAACTTAATTTAAATAAAAGTCCCGTTCCCTATTGATAAAGAACACGTCCGTTCCCTTCCCAATTCTCCATCTATGCCTCCTTCTTCCTTCTCCACTTGACGAGTTCAGCCCATCTTTGGTAAATTATATATTATAACACAAATGTCCTAATGTTAGTAGAGTATTATACTTCCCTGACGAAGCTACGGTTGTAGCGAAACCCGGTCGGCATAAAGTATAAAAATAAAAGTGGTGTTTACAAAGTTATTGTTTTATTTTAAATTAACAATTTTTTTCATTTAATTTCAGTCGTTTCCTCGGAATTATAATGTACTACCAACTGCTCCAAAGCTCATGCGCAGGTTCTGTAACAAAACAATGTAAGGACAGAGGCACCAGGGCGGGGATCCAGAAACCTTTGCATCAATGCAGCCTATTAGGCAAGGCTGATTTTGGAGCCAAAATCAGGTAAGTTTTGAATCAAAATGTTTTATTGATATATGTACCACGTACGGAACCAAATTGTAGCCTTCTTGGTTCACCTACTAACGATCCGTTTTGCAGAGACTGCACGCATTCATGCAAGCAGTGTTTTAAATCAGATGGTGGGTAAGGCGTTAAAGGGCATTGTAAGATTTGCAGATAGTAAATAAATAATTAAAATAAAGTAATTTTCACATCATGGGTACGTACCTACTTTATCACTTGTATAAATTCTTCAAATGATCAGTTACATTTTGAAAAAACACTTAAATTTAAAGCAAATTTGAGTTCATTGAACACAGGAATAACTAACGCACCCGCAGACATCGAAATTAGTTCGTTTATTGTATTTTTTTATTGTTTATTAGTGTTATCTTCTTCTTCAATGATATATTACATTTATGTGTAGGTACACATAACTTCCGAGAGTTATTCTAATAAAAATTGAATATCTATTTAGACTTTTAGAAAAAGGTCAATAGGTGTCCCATATAAATGAAATCGGATATCAAATGTTTATCCAAGACACTATCTAGGTTACAAACCAATTTTTTGTACGTTGTGATCATTTAAAAACGTAGCCATCAGAAGTATGGGAAAAAAAATAGTCGAAGATGATTTAATTAATATTTTTAATAAGATTTAAGATTAATTAAGATTTAAGTAATATTTCATTATTTTGAAAAATGAATTAAATATTACGAGATTGACAAAATTAATAATAAGAGGTCTCAATGGCCGAGTTGGTTAAGGCGCTTGCGTCCCAGTAAGATAAAAGATCCTGGATTCGAGTCCCAGTTGCGACTGATACATTTTTTTTATTACGATAATTATTTTTAGGGGCTCAACTGTCACGGAATCAATAATTCGATTAAAAACTGGTTACTACCTCCTTCCTTCTTGTATTCATGATATAGTGTCAATTCTTTATAATAATAATATTCGTAAGATTATTAGTACGTGATTAGCTTGATTTTATTCGTCTTTTTAGACCATATTATTTTACCTGTCCACGCCTCCACTGTGCCATCTCAATGCCCCCTAGTTTTATATAGGTCTTTTACTGCCCCTCTGAAAGTTTTAAATACCCACAAATAGTTGAGAACCTATGGTTTAGATTTATTAGTAATATCTTCTTCTTCAATAGTATGTTTGTTTGCAGGTAAAGTTTCCGTTTTACTGTTTTCAGGGCCGCGCAGGCTCTGGGGAGTTCAGAAGATTGGCAAGTCATCTGGAGGAACTTGACGGGGACTAACGAAATAAACGCAAGAGCTTTGAACGAGTATTTCAAACCTGCCACGGATTACATGTTTAACCAGACAAACGACATTACATCCTATTGGTGGGCGATACTCCTCGGGATTATCATCGTCATCGCTATCATCATCATAGTCGTGGTCTATATCATCATGAAAAGAAGGAAAAACAAGAAGAATAAAGTGGCGGAACTAGCGGCCAGAGATAATCCTGTACCGATAGAGGAGGGACAAGTTAGAGATGAAGGAACCTACAATGCCTTAGAGTCCATGGATTTGGGAGAAACTTCCGCTAAATGACTTATTGCCCTTATAATATGCTTACTCATATGGATGTTAGCATAAAACAACATTATTTGCATTTAATCAAGTTCATTGAAATATACACATATTTGCAGGGTGTCAACCGACGTAGGTACTTGACTTGCTTTAACCAGTGATTCCTGACATTATTTGTAGCAAAAAATGAAATTTTCTTCTCTGGTGAAACAAAACAAAAAAATCATCTTCCACATTTTATCACTGGTCACTCAGCCAAGAAACCGCCCAACCCCTCATCCCGATCCTACCTGTTAAATACCTGCTGATTTTTTTTAAAGTTTTGAGTTGAAAAAAATATATTTAAAAAAAAGTCACCGGAGACTTCATTTTCTTTCACATTTTGACTCCAAATAATGTCAGGAATCACTGGTTAAAATAAGTCATAAGTTCCTTAACACCCTGTATACTTTAAGAGGTCAGTGAAATCACTATGTTCGATTAATCATTGTTACGAATCAGTTTTTTATTCGTAATTGTAAATTATAAACAATTATTTTATCACTAAGATTATATCTGACATTTGTTTCCTTCGATAAAATTCTTCTTCTCTCTCATAAAATTATTCACAAAATAAATAAAAAAAAAACTCTTGTGCTTACTCGGCCATTTCTAGACTCGTCTAGAAATGGCCGATTTAATCTAGAACACTAAGAAAAGATATATCTATTTTTGGCTCGAATATTCCTCTTAAAATAAATAGTGATGGCAAAATCTTAAATGAAGACAAATTTCGTAAATACAGTTTGGAATTTGAATAAAGCCCGATTGGACAAATATTTGATTCACGAAACACGTCAGTGCACGTCTTGTGTTCTTCTTTAGTCTAGTCTATGATTGAAATAAATTCCATGTATTTCTAACTAGGTAATCTTGGAACCTAGATAGTATATTATGTATATTTCATTGTGTAAATAAAGACAATATCAGTTCATGTAAGTTATTATTTTATAAGTTAAAATAAATTTTAATTATTTATCATGCTCAAGAAATAAATCAATGTTAATTTTTTTGCCACATATCTGAGAAATAGGAAACATATTGTTTGCATCGACGGTTTTCTCTGCATTCTCTGGAGTACCACAGGGGTCAAACCTAGGACCTCTACTATTTTTAATTTTATTCAATAATGCGTCAAAAATTCCACTTGCCTGCTTTGTGCTGATGACCTGATATTACTTAAGAGGATTTGTGATAGGCAAGATTGTGTTAAATTACAAATAGATTTAGATTCATTTTCTTGATAGACAATGTCTATGTTGAGCGAAAGAAATAGACAATCCGCGATAAATTTAATAAAGCACATGGAAAACTGCCCATAAGTAATACAACTGATTCAAGTGTCACAAATTGCACACAACACTAGCTTTTAAGTTATAGACTTATTATAACATTTACTTGTTTATTTGTTTAATTATCATACCCACCATTTTTAAACAATTTTCACAATTTCTTTAACCGATTAATTTTAATAAACAATAAAGATAATTTTATATACCATGTGCGTTCATGATTAATACTTTCAAATTCAAATACCTTCAAATTAGTCAAAAGAAAAAACGCCCCTGAAATCTACTAAATTTAGGCTACCCAAAAATTGACCATTTTTCAGAATTTTGTTAATTTATTTTATTTTTTTAAACGCCATAGAATGGCTTTTACATTCAAGTGATAGGTACATGATATTATAAGTATATAGTGGTACACAGGAGATTAACAATAATAACCAAATAATAATGAATATTTAACAAAGTATGTGTGATAAAAGCAAGTATTTAGGTATAGGATACTATTACGTGTTACTAAACTATTGTCACTATACTAAAAAAATAATATCTACGTTATAAATAACAGAGAGCATCATATTTAAATAGGATTATTTAGAATAAAAAATGAACAAAGGGGATTTGAAAAAAATCTTAAAGGTCATAAAAGTTGACAACAGTATTTAAAGACCCTAAATAGAGTGAATTTGTATTGAGTTTATTGTTACCTTCAAAGTTATCTTTGTTTGGAATTACTAAACAGGTATTGCTTATTAGCTAACTGTTTCAGGGCTGTCAGTTAAAGATTAAATGATAGGTTTAAAAGCTACCTCTCTTCAGTCTGATAGTAAAGGTATCTGAAGTAAGTAATTGAGAATCTATAGTAAAAAAATATATATGTAATTTCTCGCCCGGTTGAGCTTTAACATGTTATTTTTTTATTTATTTTATTTTTATTTATTTTATTTTATTTTATTTTATTTTGCAGAAACAAACAGTACATTATTACATAATGGGAAATATTTACAAAGTTAAAGAATTAATACAATAATTGGTACCAATGACATGTCGCTGTTATATACTTATATTTTTGTGTGATAATTAATACATTATACCTAAATTAATTTATTGAAAGAGAGGGGTGTGGGAGAGTGTTTGTATGTGTGTAAATGAGCGTGTGTGTGTGTGTGTGGATGTGTGTGTTATGTGTGCGAATTCAGTGTGCTAAAAATGTTTTTCTTGAATAGAGGGAGGGAATCAAAAAATATATCGGTATTTGAGGTTTTTTGAATAGAGTTGAAACTTTGAAGGATGCGGGAAATGGGGGAGTTGGCTGCAGCGTTCGTATTATTACTGGTTGTATAAAAAAGGTTGGTGTGGCGGGTTCTTTTAGATGGGATGTTAAAATTTATTTGGGATAGGAGTTCTGGGCAGTCTATTTCGTTATGTATAATTTTATGGAGAAATGTCATGTCAGCTACCGTTCGCCTGGATTTCAGGGATTGGAGAGTGCAGATGTAATTATTGTTGTATTTGTAACCGAGATACTTAATAAATTTATTTTGTATGCGCTCTATATTATTGACGTATTGGGTGTATTTGGGATTCCAGACAGGCGATGCAAATTCCAGTGTACTTCTGACTAGTGAGGAGTAAAGCATTACTAGAGTATGTGGATTTCTAAATAATTTACTCAGACGTAGTATAAAACCCAACATTTTATAAGATCTATCAGTGATTGAATCAATGTGCGTTTTAAATATAAGTTTACTATCTAAATAGACTCCAAGGTCCTTACATTCATTTTTTGAGATCACGGGTTCATCGCAGAGTGAATATGAAAAGTTAATTTGATGCTTGTTTCTAGTAAAGGACATAGTGTGGCATTTAGAAACATTGAGGTCTAAATAATTAGCTGTGCAATAGTTGCAGAGCCTATCTAAGTCACTTTGTAGCTCTTTACAGTCCGATAGAGAGCGAACCGTTTTGTAAATTTTCATATCATCTGCAAACAATAAAAATTTAGAGTATTGGAAACATGAGCCTATATCGTTTAAGTATATATTAAAGAAGAGCGGACCAAGGTGGGAACCCTGAGGGACACCCGAGGTTACGTTGATTATTTTAGATAAAACTCCATTTATTGAGATAACTTGACTACGATTGCTAATGTATGATTTAATCCATCTAAACAAGTCACCGTGTATTCCAAGACGAGTGAGTTTATTTAACAGAATTGAGTGGATAACGCGGTCGAAGGCCTTTGAGAAGTCGGTGTACATAGCATCGACCTGCACCCTTTCGTCCATATTGCTCTGCAAATAGTTGACAAATAGGGCAAGGTTAGATGTTGTAGACCGATTTTTCATGAATCCGTGTTGGTTCTGTGAAATTGTGGTAGTGATAGTCGGGTAAAGTTGGTCGTAAACGATTTTTTCAAGAATTTTACTTAAGATGGGAAGTTGAGAGATAGGTCTGTAGTTTGTTACGTCATGTTTGTCACCCTTTTTAAAAATGGGGGTTATTACGGCAGACTTCCACTTATGAGGAAACGTACCTTCACTTAATGATTTTTTGAAAATTGCACTGACCGGAGGAGTGATATATTTACTACAGTTACGTATGAAGATACCAGGCAAACTATCTAAACCAGGTCCTTTGTTAATGTCAATGGATGATAGATATTTGTAGGTAATGTCGTCGTTGATTGTGATTGAGGATATAGCTATGTTATTCAGCGGATCAGGTTCATGAATATCAGATGCTAAATTTTGGGTCTGATCAGTGAAGACGGTAGAAAAATAGTCAGCAAATAGATCGGTAATCTCCTTACTATTGTGTGCGATTCTCGAGCCATATGTTAGGTGTTCGGGTATGGAAGGAGATTTTCTTTGCGTTTTGACAAAGCTCCATATTTTTTTTACATTATTTTGAATAGCATGTTCTAAGTGTGAAATATAATTGTGGTATGTGAGAGTAGCTATTTTCTTTTGTCGTTTTCGGAGCAGTGAAAAAGTTTGGTAATCTAGTGGGTTCTTGTGGCGTTTCCAGGCTCGAAAGAATTTGAGCTTTTCTTTTGTAATATTGATAAGAGCCGATGAGTACCACGTTGGGAATATGTTTGTTTTCAGAATTTTCTTTGGAACAAAGTTATCAATTAAGGCGTCAATGATTAAGTAAAAGCTGTTAACCGCCGTGTTGACGTCTTGTGCGTTTAAGACAGAAGACCAGTCAGTTTTTGACAGAGCGTCGTTGACTAGGTCATAGTTGACTTTATTGAATAATTTGATCGTTTGGGGCTGGGAAGTAGTAGTAGGGGCGTGAAAATTAAGTTCGACTAATAGGGATATGTGATGTGTGTCCTCCTGAACCAGAGGGGAGTCGGCAGGAGAGACGCAGACTGTGGTGTTACAGAGCACTAGGTCAAGTGTTCTACCGTGCCTATTTGGAATGTGGTTGTATTGTTTTAAATCCGAATAAGATAGGCAGTTAAGGAGGGTGGTGGAGCAAAGGTCAGTACCGCGGAGATGATGTGTGGTGTTCCAGCTGATATTAGGCATGTTGTAGTCTCCAATTAAAAGGAAGATATCATTAGGATAGTTTGTGGTTAGATCGGATATTCTGGACGTATGACTGTTGAGAAGAGATAATCGCTGAGTGTTTGATAGCTTTGGACCGACTCCGGGTAAGTACAAACAACAGATGTGAATATTAAATATACAACGTTTTGGGTCTCTTAGTACTATTGAAATCCAAATGTCCTCAGCTTCCGAGCTCCATGACTCGTGTGAATGTACAGTAAATTTTTTTTTAATACCAATTGCGACACCACCTCCTTTGGTTTTACCCGTGAGGGGCGTGTCTCTGTCTTTTCTGTAAACATTGTACCTGGAGTCGAAGAGCTCGTTATCAGATATACTGTCTACTAACCAAGTTTCAGTAATTAAAATTATATCGAATTCATTTATCAGAACATTGTGATAAAACTCGTTCGTTTTAGAACAAAGGCCACGTGCATTTTGGTAGAAAATTATTATTTTTTCAGACATTGGAGAATGAAGTAAATTACCGATTTATTATTGTCTGCCACAAGTCCACTGGAATGTGCATTCGGCGAGTGTATCGCTGGATAATGATAATATACTGAATGAGCAAGTGTGTAGGTATGGTTGTTGAACATTTTAGCTGTTGATACCGATAGAATGAATGTGTTGTTATGATGTGTTGTGTGCGCTGGAGTAAAGGGTAGGTAATTATGATTTAAAGAAACATAAGTGAAGTGGATAGGATGGGTAGAAGTTTTTATAGTTATACCAGGTTTGATAGTTGCGCAGGGGAAGATATCAGGATTGCAGGAGAGGTTTCGTTCTTTCTTAGGTATATCTTGGAGTTTCGCACCCATAAAAAACTAAAGTTGTTAGCGATTTTAAACTCTTTCGCGGACCGTAATAAATATTTATTTTTTCTTGTGAGATGGTCGTTAATAAATATTTTTCCTCCAACTAAACCTATACTACTGCAGTTGAGTCCCTTCTTCTTTTTGATGGCAGCAATCAATTCGTCCTTCAATTTCTTGCTAGCAAATTTGGCCACAATGTTTCGGGGGCGGGGGTCACGGGGGGTAACAGGTCCAGGACCATCGGGTAGAGGATGTTGGCGTATTTTCACCCTGCTGGCGTAAAGAATATCTTCTCTGTTTATTGTATATCCCACGTTAGTTGCAACTTTCAAAATGATGTCAGCATGGTCCTCGTTGGTTTTTTCTGGGATTCCGAAGATTTCAATATTATTTTCGAGCAGCTGTTGGTCGTGGTTACTATTCCTTATGTCGAGGTGATTTACAATTTTCTTGAGATCAGCAATCTCGCCTTCAAGCCTAACTGACTTTGTTTTTTCTTCTTTTAGATGAAGGTCCATAGTTTTTAGTTTTCCTTCGTAATCGTCGATTTTTTTTGACATAAAATCTATTGTCTTTATGAGGTCTCGGATTTCAGATTTAAATGACATTTGAAAGCTGTCGAATTTTAGATCGATATGCTTTAATAATTCAGAGTCATCAGATTGCAACTTCTTAGGAGGCATTTCAAATTGTTAAAATATTTTAGAAGTTGTTTACGTTATCACGGCCAATAGGAGTGGGCGATGACAACAATAAGCCAATGACAAGGCTGCGAGAAGAAATGGCGGCGATTACAACCAATCACAGCTGTCAAAACGAGGATGACAAGTAAATACGCAGGAGTCACTGATATAAGGTTAGAAATTGTGATTTTGTGTTTGAATTTAAAGCAAGTTATTCTGCACAGAGAACGTGGATAACAGTTTCACTTATGGATTCCACTAAGTTCTATTCGTTTTACTGGAACTGGATTGAGATGATATAGAAATGAACAGTTTTAACGGTTAACACAAGAAGCGTAATATGAACAGGTAAATGTATTATACTAGATACGAAATTACGAATGATTATTATTACAAAGAACAAAGAACATCTAAGTAAGCACAACAAAATCAAAACAAAATCAAAAACAAAATCAAAAACAAAATAAAAGACAAAATCAAAAACAACATCTAAAGCAAAAACAAAGTAAACAACGAAATAACATCGAAACTAAATACTCCACCATGCAAGATGGGAAAATGTAATACTAGGAAAATTACAATACATTGGTAAGATCTCGTAAGTCGATGCTGAGCAACGTAGTTTGTTTAGTAAATTAAATTAAATTTGATGTTCTTCTTTTCAATATAAATTGGGTAATGACTTGTTTATATTTGGTGAATGGTGTGTTGAATATATCAACAACATCTTTATAGTCATTACCCAAATTTTGTATACGGCGAACGGGGGTATACAATTGTGAATCTGTGTTGGAGTTATCACAATAGAATGATAATCACAATAGATATTGCCTCACAGATATTGGTTTGCGAGGTATATGTAAAGAAATCAAGTAGGTATATAGTTCAGGGCTATCAATTATTGAATTTATTATTTTATATAAACATGTTAGGTCATTAACTATTCTACGTTCAGATAATTTTAATAAATTGAGTTGACATAGTAGATAATCATAGTTGACACATTCCCTTGTAATACCCATTCTAAAATTAATAAATCTTAAGAATTTATTTTGAATTCTTTCTATCGTGAGTGAATGACTAGCGTAACTAGGTGCCCATACTGTCGAGTTGTACTCAATTTGACTCCAAACCAATGACATGTACAAATTTTTATAGGTTTGAATATTTTTAAATTGACTGCAAGTTCTTATTACAGAGCCCAACATTTTCAAAGCTTTATTAGATGTAATTTCAATGTGGTTTATAAAATTCAGTTTTTGATCAAAGTTTACAACCAAATCATTCATTTCTGTTACAGCTGTTAGAATTAGATCATTGATGGAGTATTCATAAATTATTGGATTTTTTATTCTATGAAATCTCTTAATTAGAAATTTGCTTATATTTAGTTGTAGATAGTTCTCTTGGCACCAAATAAAAAGTTCAAACAAGTTATTTGACAATGTTTAACAATGTCATTGATATTTCTTATAGCTTTAAATATTTTCATATCGTCCGCAAACATTAAAATTTGTACTTCGTTGAAAATAGAAAGAACATCGTTCACAAATATCAAAAATAAAATTGGACCCAAATGTGATCCTTGGGGAACACCGCTGGTAGCAATAAATTTATGTTAAACCACATGTACCCTGCTATTCCAAATTTATGTAGCTTTTTTAACAGTAGGTCATGATTAACTCTGTCGAATGCTTTGCTGAAATCAGTATAGATTGAATCAACTTATAACTTCTTCGACATGGATTCGGATATAAAGTTTTGGTAAATTAAAAGATTGGACAAAGTAGATTCTCCAGAAGTGAAACCATGTTGGTTAGGTGAAATTACTGGTTTGGTACAGTGAATGATTTTATTTAAAATAAGTTTCTCAAACAATTTTGGAATAGTTGATAAAAGGCAGATCGGTCTGTAATTGCTCACCTCATTTTTGTCTCCTTTTTTAAATATCGGGGTGAGGAAACTGTATTTCCATTTTTCAGGAAAGTGTCCTTTTTGTAACGTTGTGAGAGTCGTTGGCTATTTTTCTTTCATAGCACATATTGGAGGGTATGCTGGAAATATCAAAATTTTTCAAAGACTTTTTGTAATTCCAAAATTGTTTTATGTTTCCTTTAATTGACATTTCTACCTTATTTAATATTTACTCAATATAATTTGGAAGGGATCTCTCTTCTTTAAATTTTTTATGTAAAACTTTTTTTTAGCTATTAATTGGATTAATTCCTTGTTAAACCATTTTGGATGCTTTGATTCTTTGAATTTAATTAAAGGTATACAGTCTATGATAATGCATTTATTTTATGATAAAATGATTCTATATTATGGATCATATCGTTTTCCTTGTGAAACGACCAATCTACCTTGCTAAACTAGGACTTGCGAGTTTATTACTTTTTTTGCATTGTTTGGAATAATTACTGACAGTGGGGGTGATGGTTATCTATGGGAAGGATAGACTCTAATGCTTTTCTAACTATTATGTCCTCTTCATTTTAAAAAACAAGATCTAGGAGGCAATTACCCCGAATTATGTACATTATTAAATTGGATGAGTTTCAGAAATATTGACATATCAATGATTTCTTTTCGCACAATGTTACTGATTGGTAATTAGTGCAGTTGAAATCACAATTTGGAAGGTTGTAATCTCCAAAAATTATGAATTTATGTTTTTAATGTTTTGATTTTAAAAGTTCGATATCTTCGAAATGATTTTTATATGTAGATAAATTAGCTGCCGGAGGAATGTACACGCAACCAATGATGTAATTTTGATTTTTATAGTTTACCATAATGAAAATTTGTTCGACACCACAATATTTGGTTTTTAACATTTTTGAAGACATTTTATTGGAGACTGCTATAAGGACTCCTCCACCTCTAGAACTGGTCTTGATATTTCTGTCAAGCCGATCAATATAATGATAGGGTAAACCAAGCTCCGCTGTGTGGATTGAAGGTTCTAGCCAGGTTTCCGTAAGAGCGATGACATCATGTGAAATAATTGGGGCGTTTATCCTAAATTCGTTCAGCTTTGTCCTTAATCCTCTGACGATCTGGTAGTAACACATGATATGTTTTGGTTTTTTGGATTAGTATTTAAAGTAGTAGGTTTATTATTTTTGTATTTGATTGTGAGTCCTGTTTCACTGTTTTGAGCTTTTGGTCTAGGGTTAGTCGTAGATCGACGAGATAGTTCCTTTCGGCTGGAGTTTGGTCGGAACAAATTTTAATAACAGGGTATGTTATGTTGTCCGTTATGTCGTTTTGTTGTCAGTTATGTTGTTTTTTTCCTCAATCATATGTCTATGGCTTAGGTGGGATTGTCAAGTATAACTTTTAGAGGTCTGTTTTTTCCTTTTTTTTGATCCCCAGACGAAAGGTCGTAATGTTGGCTTGTGTGATGGTTGAGTTAAGAATTGTTAGTGTAGTTGATATTCTCGTCGTATCATCAGTAATTTTGTCGATTTGGGAACAGGCTGAGCTTTCAGGAAAGTTGAATATAATTAAGTTTTTCGACCGTTTTTTCCTCTCCTCGAGCTCATCGCATATTGTTAAGTTTGATGAATTTGAGGATTGATGAATTGTGATGAGTTTGGTTCTATCACTTTTGAGGAGACCGTATGTTCGTAGGACTTAACCTGTCCCTCAAGGATTGCAACAACAGTTAAACATGGTGCCAGAGAGGTTTGAAAGTTAGTTGAGTAATTTAGTCATCTGATCTTTAGTTAGTTTCAACCCTGGATCAGTAATGCTAGTGTATAATGCACTTATTTCTTACTTCGCCTTATGTATGTACGAAAGTACATCGGTGGCCTCATCTTAATAGTTTGATTTTTATTTATTACTTTATAAGGTATAGTGGACATAGTGGTGTCAACCCTGTATCTGAGTTGTCTATGATGTTGTTTGACGTTTGTAAATATGTGTCTATTGCACTCAGCTGACAGTTTAGTTAAATTGTAAAGATTTTCAGTTAAATTGTAAAGATTTTTAGGTAAATTGTAAATATTTACCGGTTGGCAGCTGCCACTTTAATACTTACACAATGTTACTTTTGATTTTGGTAAAGTATTCGTACCTAAAAATCACTAAAGAGGCTCCTTAGATCAATGAATACTTTTAAATTTTGTAAAAAAATATGTGACCACTGTGACACTTGTATTATTGTTGAATTATTCGCAACACGGCATAATACCCCAAAAATAAATCAATAAATAATACGAATGCAGAAAAAAAAAATTTAACAAAATATTTTTCTGCAGAACCGGTTACGTTCGTTACCGGTTCCTTTTAGAATTTTTATCAAAAATATCTAAAACAATTTCTAAAAATTGTATGCATCCAAAAAACAGATTCGGATTTTAGTAGAGATGGTGATTGACATTGTGGTGACTGCATTTTGGCTGATACAAAATATTTAGTAGGAACCGGTGTGTTTTCCACAGATTCCCTTATTTCGCTGACCACCACAAGAAAAGCTGGAAACCAAAGTTTTCCCAAATCCAATGAACCTTTCCGCCATTAAGAACCGATTTCAAAATGAACTGGATAAGAAACCGGTTCCACATCGGTCTCCAGAACCTGTGCCCGCAGTGATAGACAATTTCAGATAAATATCAACCGCATCTAACAAAAAACACCTTCTGGCAATATGGGAAATTCTTAAAAACAAATAAAAAATATGTATCATTGGCCATGAAAACAAAATTTTACAAGAAAAATTTTACAATTTTTTCCACTTAAAATTAAAAATAGCTACTCCTAAATGTATTTGCAACCCAGGAAGCATTGAAAGCCACTAATAATATGTTTATCAGCAGGGTTAATTGCTTCTCCATACAAAGTGCGGGTTACCCTTCACATTACACAGATTGCAAATCTATACATTGCCGCTCATTCATTGTCATTCAACAATCAATTACGATACCTATATTATATAATATAATATGTATATTTATCTAAATTACATTGAATTTCACGGGTTTGATTCGGATTTCCCCGGCTCTAGCTAATAAAAAACAGTAATCTAGTGCACTGCACATATTTAATTTTCCAACCATTTTGTGTATTTTTGTTAGTCCAAGCAGGAGGCCATGAGGTTTCCTTCAAGGTCAATTTTAGGATCCTGAGCTCTTTTTCAAATCAATTTGTGTAATGTTATGATTGGGTTTTGCAATAATAATGCAAAATACTCTTTTTAAAGAGTGAAAGCGTAGAAGTCGGGAAGTGATCACAACGCGTCATAAAAACTACCTGGTGACATGACGTGAAAAGTGTTAACCAAATAATATTTGTTGATGTTGGATACGCGTTTGACGTTTATCAGTTGTGCACCGGTATACACATGATCAGTGACGCTAGTTTTTTTAATCGCTGGATTCTGTCGTATGCATTACAATGATTACTATTTTAAATATATGAAACAATGTTACAATAAAAACACATATAAATTTGTTGTAGACCACTTTAATTTTATAAACACTCAGCCCTTCAGAAACATCCATCCTTCGTCAGGAGAATATTACAACAGTTACTATAAAAAGACATATAAATTTGTTGTAGACCACTTAAATTTTATAAACACTCTACCTACCCTTCAGACGCATCCAACAGTTATAATATTCTCCTGACGAAGAAAGGGTGCTTCTGAAGGGTAGAGTGTTTATAAAATTAAGTTGTTAGTGGTCTACAACAAATTTATATGTGTTTTTATTGTAAATTATGGCGAGACACAAAGTTAATGCTTTTTAAAAATATGAAACAATGTTACTTTGTTTGAACCACTTGTATATTTGTTTAAAGCCGACCGATTTCTATTTAATTTACTTTTGAGTGTAGCTATAATAATAATAATAAGTTATTTATTTCAGCCGAACAGAGCGGTGGGTGCAATACTCTGTCTGCCATAAAAAGTATACATTACATAAAATGGATTATTAAGGAGGCCAAGGCTCGAAATGGGCTGTAGCGCCATTGAAGAAGAGAGACATAAAATGGATTTACACACTATATGAAAAAGAAAAAATAAAATAATATAAAAATATTTAAAAACAAAAAAACTATAACTTTTTGGTTATCCATTATAGATAAACGAAACAATATTACTTTGTTACAACTATATGTTTGTTTTTAATACAAATATGCAATTGGTTCAAACAAAGTAACATGGTTTCATTTATCTATTTTATTTATTCAACTAAAAATAGATTCATTTCATGTGATCTAATGTAAAGTTTGGTACATTTTTACATTTTAATTTGCACTTGAATATTTATCTTTGATATATGCAGGTATTTTATGCGTATTACATTCATAATTTTTGCATTTTTCTTTAAATGTGGGTAATCTGGATATATTTTCAATTTCACTTGGAACTAAGCTACACATTTGGATGTCTTTACACAGTCTAATGTTTTCTATCAGTATTGACGGGTGTAGAAATCTTTGTTGTGATATTGTTTGTTCCTAAAATAAGTTGGTAGCAAAAAGTTAAAAATGCTATAGATAGAAATTTAAACGTTTTAGAACATTCTTTGGTCAACACTTATGTATTTCTTAAAGACACTTCAAAATTTAATTTTTTCACGTATTCAAGGGCTCAATATCGCAGGGTCATCAAAGGGCCTAGAGTTATCAACCTCAAAATGTACTCTGATTATTGTTGAAAAGAAAAAAATGCTCTCTCTCTCTCTCTTGTTCTGTGATAATATTATAGAATAAATATGAAGACAAAAGTCCATCAAATCACTTCGATTGCTAATTCTGAACGTTTTGGTTTGAAATACACTCATTTTTGAAGCAACTCGCGCGCCACCTATTGCACAAATTTCATAACGCCAAAGCTAACCAGTTTATGTAGAAAACTTATTTTTACATTAACTCCACACAGGAGGCCCTGAGGAAAATAGTCCTATGTTATCTGAGATGCTGTGTGGACGGTCTCTTTGAAGAGAGGAAGGAATGAACATTGGTCTTGAACATTGTCTTCATGTTGTAGGAAGGAGGAAACACAAAGTCCGGCAAATCTTTCCACAGCCGAGCTGTTAAACACAAGAACGAGTCGAGAAGCGAATCGTTCTCATGTGACCAATGTCCACCGTTTACATGTGTTGGGCACGCATTTGGCGTGTTTCCCGACTACGCACCGGTGCCGAAGGGATCAATGACGCTAGTTCCTCGGAGCATCTTCCATTGAAATACCGGTAGAACAAGGATAGCATTCCCACCCGACGCCTGTGCTCTAAAGATTGCTATACTTTTGATAAATTAGGAGAATCTATCATACGGATCTTTGCGGGCGTGCATACAATAATTCACCAAATTTTCATCGCAATCGGATGAATAGCATAGTAATTTTATAACGCCAGAGCTCACTATTATATATAGAAACCATTGCAGGCATGCGGACATCAAATCCTCAAAGTTTCATCGCACGAATGGTTTAGGAAAGCATAAGGGACAAACAAAGAAACATTCATTTTTATATATTTCTTCTTCTTCTTGTGCCCTGTCCGTTCAACGGACGTTGGCTATCATGTTGGCTATGCGGACTTTGTTTACTGCGGCTCGGAACAGCTCCACGGTAGACTGGCCAAACCACTGTCTCAGGTTTTTCAGCCATGAGGTTCTCCTTCTTCCAGGGCCCCGTCTTCCGGCAATCTTTCCCTGCATTATGAGATGCAGGATCTCATACTTCTCTGGATGTCTCATCACATGTCCAAGATATTGAAGTTTTCGGATTTTTATAGTTTTAACTACTTCTTCCTTTTCTTTATTCATCCGAACCATGACATCTTCGTTTGTAACCCTGTCCATCCAGCTTATTTTAAGTATTCTTCTGTAGATCCACATCTCGAATGCCTCAAGTCGCCTAATTAGTTCTTCAGTAAGCGTCCATGCTTCCATTCCGTAAAATAATATCGAAAACACGTAGCATCTGGCCATTCGCATTCGTAATACAAGGTTGAGATCATGACTGCAGAACATTTTTTTCATGCGGATAAAGGTTGCACGAGCTTGCTCAATGCGGCATTTGATTTCAACTGAAGGATCCAATCTATCATTTACATTGCAGCCCAAGTATACAATTTATATATTTAGATATTCCATTTGTAATATTTTATATAAACTATTATCATTTTATTTAAATTATTTATTTACCCTAATTAATTTAAAGACAATATTATTTTTTCTTACCAAAATCCCCATTCCAATATCCACGGTGGACAAGACTCCTCCACTCCTCGCAGTTTTGTACTGCGTGGAGAGCCGAGAGCACTGACGTATTTACACCAGTGATACTTTGTCAATCCAGAACATTGGTGACCTTCCTCACGTATTCACGTGCGTACGTTAATTTTCTAGTAAAGAAAATCCACACATACCGTAGGATAATTACTACAACCAGATAACTCGAAATCAGATTTTTCGAGCACACAAAACCACACTTATAAAACCTGATGTGCTTGGTCTAAGGGCACTAAGCGATACTCTAAGTACTTATCATTTTATTTGCTTACATAATCTTTTTTAAGTTCATGCCAGTGTTTTTTTTTAAATATAATAAGAGAGTTGTGAAATCTTCTTGTAAATAAATAGAAACTGCTCAAATTAATGTTTTCTTTAGCTTCATTGTCACAAGTGAATCGCGAGACAAAATAACTCCTTGACCTTTTCTTTGAGTGCGCTTATGTCAAACTGCAAATATGTCTATGCGTGTTTACATTATAATAATATCAGATTTATTGGATATTTATACGTTCATGATATTAACAACTGAAAAAACAAAACTTACTCTAGCGATCTTATAAAACGCCCACTACATCATCGTCATCGTCGGAAGTTGATTCAGACAAAGTGATCGCTTTCTACGAAAATATTATCGTAACATCTCTTTACTGTGCACCAGAATGTATGACGATTATTGATTGTATGACGAAGAAACAAACAACTCAATTCTCCAATTCAGGCAGCAAACAATAACCGTCGAATCGTTTGAAATGCGATTTTTCGAACCTCAATTTTTCGAAAACATATTTTTCGAACATCAGTTGCTCGAAACACTAGTTTTTCGAATTGAAATAAGTATGTATACAGTACGTACAAGAGTATTTTATTATAAGATGGACAATATCAACTAACCTAACCTAACCTAACAGTATCTCGTTAGTCATAAGCAAGTGAAATATATATTTTAAAAGTTGATTAACAAATTCGAAAAATATGTCTTTCGGCCAATTATTGCTGTTCGGAAAATTAGTCTTTCGAAAAACTGAAATTCGAACAATTGATTTCGAAAAATTGAATTCGAAAAACATATCTGTTCCCGACAAAACCTTATCTAGTGTGTTGTATCCTAACTTAAAATAGTTTTAGGGGCTCTTTTTGAAGGAAAGACATCGTATATTTTTACGGTTGTTTAGTTTTGGCTGCAATCAAAGATATTAAAATATAGAGATGTGCTGTCCGCAGGTTTTACTGGGTGGGACTGTGCTTCCGGGTGTCGCCAATATTGTTAACCAATTAACGAATAAACTAATAAACTAAAGGAACATGTTCTAATAAACTAATAAAACTATAAACTATAAACTAATAAACTAAATGAACGAATTCTTTCCGTATTCAAACAATATCGTTAACCAATACTACTGCACACCTTAAAAAAACCAACTAAATGAACAAATTCTTTCAGTATGCAAACTATTCCCATTAGTTTGTATTCCGCCGACAGTTGGGCGGATACCATAGCATATCTCTTTTGCATTTCAAAATCTTTAGTTGTAATTTATATTTTTAGTAAGCGTAAGCAGCTGCTTTGTGATCAACAATAACGTTTTGGCAGAGGGCAGATTCTTTCGCTAACTTCAACAACAAAGACTTCGTCAAGAATTTTAGGCTTACCAAACCCTCAGCATGTCGGCTGGTAGATATTGTGTCTCCGTTTATAACAACCTAACACCCCCATCGCACTCTTGGTGAGGGAAGAGTTCGTACAAAAATGATTTAGAAAACGTTATTAAAATTATCTTGCCAATTCATTTGTTGCAACATCGTCTTGCAGGTGTTAGAAGCATTACATTTCTTTTCAACGAGCGGTTACCAGCTGTTTTTGGTTTTGAGTAATATACCTGCCGGACATTTTGAAGAATGGCGGTAGGACATGATGCGGTGACTTTGACTTCAAATTCTCACAGCAGAAACGTCCAAACATAGACAAAATTCACTGCCAATAAAATCACCTCTTCAACCCTTCGACATTAAAGAATACGTGTAAATGAAACATTCGACAAAGTTCCTCGAATCGACGCGTAATTTTTCATTCGTAAATTGCGCATAACGAATTACTGTTGATCGCTATTGGAGAATTGAGGTCCATACGACGCGATGAACTCTGCTTTGACCAAAATAACGACTAACAATAATCTGCTGAAAGTCTACTTACAACGCAACGTATAGAAGTGAATTTAACGTTCCAACTTTACACCGCCAGAATTGCGTATGGAATGTCTCATGGAGAGAATTACACCTACTAACTTACACAACATCAAAAAATCTGTTTTTTAATAGGTTTATGTTTTGAACAAAACGAACATGTTGTCATTTTTACGTAAACTGAAAAATTGTGCATTTAAATTTTTTTTTTAAATTTTATTTAATGACAATATAAGATAAAGAAAAATTACAAGATAAGTAAAAAAGTACACAGTAAAGTGGTTTGTTCACAGTCCTCCTCACAAGGTATTCCTGTTCCGAGGCGGAATGTATGTTGTTGTACGGGTGTTTATTTTTATTTCCTTGTACACAAAATGTATTCGGCAATATAAAAATGCAATGAAATGAAACTCGAGAAACTTGGTGTAGTTGGTCCTGCTCTTAATCTATTCAAATCATATCTTAGCAACAGAAAGCAATTCGTAAGCATTAACAATCAAAATAGTAAGCACCTTCCAATAAACTATGGAGTTCCGCAAGGATCCATACTAGGGCCACTACTGTTCCAAATTTATATCAATGATATTTCGCAATTAGAATTAAACGGTGAAATTTTCTTATATGCAGATGATACTGCAATATTCTACTGGGGTAAAGATCTAAACATACTACTAAAAAATGCACAAAGTGACCTAGAAAGAATTTGCGGTTGGCTTCAATCAAATATCCTAACAATGAATATAAAAAAAACAGGATACATGATTTTAAGTTCAAACCGTAAAATAATTCCTCCACATGTACCATTAAAAATTGAAAATAACGATTTGCAAATCCTGAAACAGGAAAAATATCTTGGGCTGTGCATCGATAAGCATTTAACTTTTAAACAACACATTCAAAATGTAAAAGATAAAATCACACCCTTAATTAGCGTTTTTAGCCGGTTATCATATCTATTTACCTATATATCTATTTACCAATTACCGACTTACCAATTAGATTAAAAAAAAAGTTTATACTATAGTCTCGTACACTCACACCTAAATTACCTGATTGAAATCTGGGGAAATGCGTATGAAACATACATCAATGAATTACAGGTAATTCAAAATAAGATAATCAAAAAACTATTTCACTACGAATCCAAAACATCCACAAAAAAAATATATTTAGAAACAAAACTGCTAACATTAAGAAAACTATACGAGTACAATATATGTGTCCTTATATACAAAATAAATAATAAACTCATACATACAAACACAGAATTCATTAAAACGTCCCAAGTACACAAACATTTTACACGACAACACGATAACATACGTTTAAACACCATTCATACTAACTACGGTAAGCAATCAATTAGTTACGAGGGGGGCAATTTATATAATTGCCTTCCAGATGATATCAAAAACGAAAAAAGTGTGTGCAAATTCAAAAAAAAATTGTTCATGTTTATTCACAAAAAACAAAGTAGTGATAGTGAATAATATTGTATGGTAATATAATATCATGTAAATGTTAGTATTGCAATCTAATGTAATCTAAGCTTATGAAATGTAAAAACCATGTAATGTAAAAACTACGTAATACAATGTAAAAAGTACATAACTCAATATTCTAGTTAAGTAAGTGAAAATGTTATTTTCTTTTTTACTGGAATAAAAACTTATGAAAAAAAAATGATTATTGTCAATAAAAAACAGCGAAAATAGCTTACGGTGCTGTATTGACTGAAATAAAACGCAGTTAGATTATGTTAGGTTTTTTTAACGTGTGTAATTCAAGTAGGTGTAATTCTCTCCATGTGTAATTTCATATGAGACCAATTCCATTCTTCATTCAAAAACAAATAACGAAAATTCCATTCTTGCCTAATTCTGGCAGTGTAGGTAATATTGGGAGATACATGAAGAAGATGGAGAGATATAGAAATACGAATGTTAGAGAGAGCGCGCTTTTGTTAAAAACAATAATCATATTTAAGCGAAAATGTTTAATAAAGCACGACTCGTTTACAATAGAACAAAAATATCGTAGGTGGATTAGACAGATGGAAAAATAGATCGTACGTTTGAATTAAATAAACGGAATTTGTGAAAAAATGGCGACAAAATAGAAACTTGGAAAACGTTAAATGCACTCAATGCGCGCCCTGAAATTTTTAGAGAGTTGTTGCTAGCGCGTAGTTATTATCCCGTATTAAGGGCATTTTTTAAATGAAATCTTTGAAGTAAATTTTAATACTATCTTAATATTCTCACGCGGCGCCTCTTCGGAGGTTTTTTGCAAATTTTCGAACGAATGATCCAGCGCTGTAGGTATAGTACCTATTTATGTACGCATCCGCACACATTAATGCACGGTGTTTATATGTAATTGTACAAAGATAGGGTAGGCCTTCATGTATTGTGCCATTAGCACTGATCAGATAATCCCAAGAACTATTAACTGCGTCGATATGATAGAAAACTGATGTCATCGATTTTTATAAGACTTTTCGACCCCTAAGCCCCTGACTGACAACAGTGTTTATCACTTTCAGCATAGCATTTTCAATTTGGGAGGCGGGTATGGGTACCGCCGTCTCAGGAACCATTTATTGGATAACCAACACCCCTGCCACATGTCACGCCAAGTGGTTCGCTATGTTTGGTGACTCTGCAGGGGTGCTCGGGTTCGTGAGGTGAGATTTGTCCAGGTCATGGTGGCGGATACGTTTGCCCAACCACTGCGTGGCGGGCTGGATCAGAGGAAACCTTTTGACCTCTCCAGCCGGACTCTCCCGACCCATCGCCTTGCACCGCAGTATGAGGAATAGATTCATACGTCCGTCACTCCTGGGCATACTTACTCCAAGTTTTCTATCCACTCCTCACACCTTTTTCCTTCCCATATCTTCTTCTCCTTCCTTTCCCTTAAAAACCCTCCACACAGCATCCTCAAAGATGACATAGGCCCTGAAGGGAAATTTTTTCTTCGGGGCCTCCTGTGTGGGGCTAATGAAAAAAAAAATGCCCTGATGAAAGACCACCAATCAGAAACTTAATGGTTTTAGGTACTTTATAAACTTCCTCTTTCCCATCTTCTTCCCCTCCCCACTCCCTTTGGCCTCACTGTATTCTGACCGAATCCGGACAGTTGGGAAATCATTATATGGAATTACAAATTAGTCGAAACTTTTCTGTTTCTGACCATCTTTCTTAATACCTACGTCTAATTTTACTATTTTCAGTATTGCTTTTGAAAATAATCAAAAACCACACATTCCTAAACGGTTCCAACAGGCATCAACGTCATTGTGACGTAGACACCGTTAGTGTCTGGTAAGGCGGTTGCTGAACCGCGTGACGACAACAACGCAGTATAAAAAAAAAAACGAACAAGTCATTTTGGTGGCAACACAAAAGTGACACATTTTTAATCGTCGTACAAATTTATTCGTTAATATGAAAATGCCAAAATTATAGTGATTTTTAAGTCAATAAAAATAAATTAAAAAACATTCAAAATGCCCTATCGTGCGTTTTTCATTTAAAAACGAACCGACCAGCAAAATAAGATTTTTTATTTTATTTTATTTATTTATTTAATATTTGTATGTTTTTACAATAATAGAGAACTCCAGTCCATTTTTTCATTTTTTTAATGAATCCATTTTTTATTTTTTTAATAAATAATAACCTTCTAACTTAAATAACTGCATTTTTATTTTTATTTTTAGAGTTAGTTTTAATACTTAAAATAATGGTCAAAGTTTTAATTTTTCAAGATCCCCCAAAAACCACCGTATGTATGGTGAATTGTGTGACGTCATCATTCCTGAAAAGTTACCATATGATCGGGCAATCAGCTGATCAACTGCCGCCATTTTGAATTTCGTTGTTCGAAGTATTCTCGCTAGAAGTAGCATTACTATTTTTTTTGTGCAGTAGTTTTTGAATATTTTCAATAATAGAGATAAACTAATAAACTAATAAGAGATACTTTTGTTTTGGAAACATTATTTAGGCATAAATAATGTTTCAATAAACACAAAAACTAAATCTCTACAAACAGTATGTAAATAAACGAATAAATTAATATGATGGCTCGTGTGACACCTACATTCCCATACAATGCCTTTACGGTGACGTCACAACATCACGAACAGTGACGTCACCACTAAACATTTCAATAATGCCAACTTGACGGTGTGCCACAAGGTTCCGCAGTAAGTCCCTTCCTTCCTTTCGTTGTGTGCTGTGCAGTGGTCTTTCATACATTTCAAACAAACATCTGAAAACACATACAAGGTCCTTCGACATCCGCATCCTCACAACACATATTTTTTTAAAGCCATAATATTTTTCACTGAATTTCCTTATTATACATTTATTTATTTACATGTTAAACATAGTAGTATCTAGTAATAATTTAGATTTTAATCCCTCAGGCTTCGAACCTATTTTGTCGGAAGGTCAAAATTTTTCCGCTTTGTAAGAAAATCCAAATAAATGGAATATTTCTGAAAGCATACAAACAACTAAAACTGTTTTTGAAAAGTGCTAAAATAAGCTGTCAAATTTTATAATTAGAAATAATTACATTAAAAATTTTAAATGCAAACTTTAAAAAGTATTAAAAATGGCTCACCTTTCGTTTTTCTAATTAAAATTACTGATAATTAAAAAATATATATATACACCCATGTTTTATTACGAAAATGTATTAGAAACATTATGGGGTGAGGTTTGTCTAGGTCTTGGAGGCGGATGACCAAGACACACTGAACCCCAGATTCCTACCAAACCCTTTTCCTTCCCAGAACTCTCCTCTACAGCATCCCTAAAGATGACATAGGCCCTGAGGGAAAATATTTTCCTCAGGGCCTCCTGTGTGGGCGCCCATGTAAAAAAAAATGATCAACTCACTTTTACATAATTTCACTAGCAGACAACACACGTTGCTGTGGCTAACGAAACTTTTATAACCAACGCCATCTGTTAAATAAAAATCCAAACGTTTGTCAGCACGCTGCCCGCTGCCCGCTGCCGCTTGGCCAGAGATATATTATGTATTTCTAATTTACACAAAACCTTGACAAATTATATACCTAAAAACCTTCCTCATGAATCACTCTATCTATTGGTGAAAACCGTATGAAAATCCGTTGCGTAGTTTAAAATATCTAAGCGCACATACAGCGTGAGTGACTTCATTTTATACGTAAAAGGTGTTAAAATAATTAACAAAAAATTCTTTAAGTTTTATTTTTCACATTGCTCTCCGAAACTTTGGTTTCATAAAGGTGTACATTTTAATTATTTTTTGGTTAACTTTTTGATTTTACTAAAAAGCATGGTGTTTTCTCTTTCTAATGTCGTTTAGATCATATGTCCAACCATGATAGTAAGAGAGACACAATGATTTCTATGAGACTTTTATGAGTTGTTCCGTAAAGCGAAGAAATTAACAAAAGGGGCTAAAAATGTTTGGTCGATTTCACAAGTGTGGGAAAATTGATCTTACTGAGACAAGCCAATAACAAACTTCTTTCGTTTGGTCTATTCAGTGACCATACCAACACACGTGTCGCTAATAAGAGCACGTCTGAGCACAGAATTAAACAGCATCTAGCAAGGTACCTGCCTATATACAGTATAGAGTACTGAGTAAGTACCCAGTTTAGTGCAGCGCGAAGATTTAAGAATCGCCCCACCGTTGACAAATTACCAGTTATACGTAGACCGCCAGGCGGGTTGAACGGGCATATCAACAGCGGAACGCGGGAAAGCGGAAAAACTAATCGCTAAAATATTCAAATTTAGAATTTAGTCGCTGTTCGATTGTTTTGGAATTCTTTAACGAATTCAAATTGTTATGTTTGTTTATTAGAACATTTATTTATCTCTCGTCGAATTCGAACTTTGAATTAATCTGTTTTATTAACATTAATTGCAAATTTTTATGAGCCACAAAATGCCAGTTAAAATTTTTTTGTGATACTATCTGAACTTGGACAGTGAATTGGAATTGTGGAGTTTATAAATTTGAAGAGAAGCGTGGGGTAAGTTTTGATATTTTTTTATTATATTAGTTAGGTATATTATAACAAACGGAAAAGAAAAAATAGGAATAAATACTACACTTTTTAAGTAATAATAATGATTAATTAATAAGTTCTATCGTGCAATTTTCCTGAAAAAATCACCTCAAGGAAGCAATAATTCTTACTGAATTTTATGGTTATAAATAAATGGGCACTTTATATCTAGGGGTGCGGGTTTGATACCCTTCTAGCGAAAAATATACAATTAAATACATTTTCATTTGTTGAATGATCTTGCCAGAGCGTATTACCACATTATCATAATTTAAGCAAACATTAAATTAAATAAATGATTTTAGAAAAATGTGATAAAATGTCTTCCAAATTTTGATAAGATGATCGTTTTCTAAAATTTTGAAAATAATTTTGAAATAATTAAATAGTCAAAAATATTAACAATAAATTTAAACCAAAAAAAATTATCATAAAAAATATTATTTTAATTAAACTAAAAATAAAATCTTAGTAAAAATAGCCACTGTTGCTTTGTTTATTTTAAAAACGTAGGTAGGTACCTGAAATAAAAAAAAAGTTAATAATGTTTCTGTTTTTGATACTGACAATTTATGGTGGAATTGCATTCTTATGAAATATTGAAATAATTTAGAACTATTATCCACTATTTTTATATTTTTACCGTTATCGGTGTCAGCCTATCACGGTCATCTTCAGACTGGTACAATTTGTCATTTTACACGGTAATTGTACATTGGTAACGGTAAAAAAAGTAAATAATAAAGGTTTTAAATTATTTCAATATACATCATGATTAATAAATAATATTAATTTATAAAATCACTGGCAAATAGATTTGATCTTGAATAAGTCAGGTACGTCTCTTAGGTCATACATATGTCTGGTAATGTTATATTATCGTGAAAATAAGCTTGTGGGTCCGAGTGGTTAAAATAAAACTTACTCAATTAAAATTGCGGTGACCGGAGAGTTGATCCCCTGACAGTTAATTTTATTATAAAATTTTAATTTTTGTGCATAATTTACCAATTTCAAACCTAAAATGGACTACAAAAATACCTTTAGGTACTTAAATAATTCTGTATGGGTATCAAATGAATTTATTTACAGTGTCAATTTTTATTTATTTATTTATTATTTATTGAAAAATTTTAATACGATACATTTAAAAGATTCATACAAAAATGAAAAGTATATAAAAAAAGCTTATCTAATACAATAAATGTATGAACAAAAAAATCCCACAAAGGCAATGCCTGTGCGTGGGTATGATATTGATTTTTAATTTTATTTCTATGGTGAAGATTTTAAGTATATATATAAATTAATAAATTAAGTATAATAAATAGTAACTGAATAGCATTTGTGAAAGTTTTACAAGTGCAATATTAAACGTCAAAAAAAGCAAACATTATAATATATGTACTCTATAAAGCTAATGATAGATATAATTAATGGTTTTTTAAAACTTACAAGAAAAAATATCCATTTCAGTAATTATTTGTACTTATATGCTGGTTTATACACTATATCATAGACCAGTTTTATAATTTTATTAGTTGGTGTTACGTCTTCTCTGCATACCCTTTCGGGGACACTTAGACAGCTTATACATAAATATCACGGGGAGCCAACTGTCGGCTGATCAACTGTTAAGGAATCGTCTATTTTAGTTCATTTAGTTTAATCCTTTTTAATCAAAAATATTGAAATACATAAAAATATCTCTTGTTTTGAGTTGAAAAAAACATAAAGTGTGTTACCGGAGTCCAAAATTTAACTTATGTTTTTACTGAAAATAATTACTGGAATCACTAGTTAAAGTAAGTCAAGTACGTCCCTTAACACCCTGTATAAGCTGTCATACAATATAAAAATAAACATTTTCCGTTTGTTTTTTTAAAAGTTTAGTCGTATGTTTCACTATTATTTTATGCAAGCGTGTGTTGTATTATTCATTGCAAATAACACCATTGTTTGACGTTAGGCGTAATGATTGGAAAATTAGTATGTTTCTGCAAGGGATTTCAAAACATTGGCCGGTTCAGTGGAAACATCGATTCCGCTATATCTGGCGTAATGAATAATTAAATTGTAAGGAGAGAAATCGTTAAGCAGCAAATTTCATGGTGAAAAATTCTAACTACTTGATTAGTGATGGTAGAAACGTAAAGTAATGATCGAATTACGAATTACGTTCTGAATTAATCACTTGTCGGAAACGGACAATAATAAACTGAACACATACCCAAAGAAAGTGAAATTTTTGTTTGTTGATATTTCGTCATTTTAGCTTATGCGTTTTTTAGGATATTTAAAAATACTAATTTCAGTTATTATTATTTATTTGATATAATATCTTACATTTAAAATACAATTCAGCAATGTCGGCTTCGCCGGGTAGCTCACCTGTGCTGAGGCCTCCATTTTACAAAACAAAAATTTATTCATAATGCATTAAAAATAATATAAAAATAATGCTGCATAAAAAAAGTAAGCTACAATTAAACTAAAAATAAATATTTATAATTAAGGTAAAATTATAGGTAAAAGTTACGTGTATGTGTTTTATTCTTTTTATGTTATGAGATTTTGGTAATATTGTCTTTTTTGTTCTTTAACCCATTTTTTTTTGTTTTGAGTATGATTTTTTTTTTTCTATTTTATTTTCAAGGGTAAGAGTGTTGAATGCTTTTATAGCATGATATTTATAGTGCCTTTGTCCAAAGCTTGTATTCACTGTCGGAGTTTTTATGTTATTTTTGTACGATTGTCTAACTGGTCTGTTAGTGATATTTTGAGATTGTTGAAAATTATTATTTTCGAAAATATAGTTTTAACGTACAATTGGCGTATATCTAGTACGTCACAACTGTTGAATATTTGGTCTGTATCAATTAGTCTATGTTTTCTAAGTATTACCTTTAAGATCGTTTTCTGCACGATTTCTAAGTGATCGATAGCTGAGTTTGTTGCTCCTCCCCAGACAATTATTCCATATTCTATTATTGATTGACAAAGTGCAAAATATATTGTTTTCTTTTATATATGTTCCTTATGTTTAGCAAAATGTGTATTGTTTTGAGGAGTTTATTTGTGATTTTTGTTTGATATGATGTGTCCATCTCGTAACTCCGGTTCAACGAACTCTAGAACGTTTGCTTTGAATTTATGTTTCATTTTCAAAATATGAGCTCCTTTGCGTTCCCTCCCTATGTCTTTATCGTCGCCCATCCCTCCGTCACCCCTCCCCTGAGTGTCCTTTCCTATGCATTCTCGTTCCTAGACATGGCATTCTTATCAAATCCTGACTAATAATATAAATGCGAAAGTGTGTTACTTCGTTTGTCCTTCTTTCACCTCGCAACGGAGCGAGTAATCGACATGATTTTTTGCATCCTGGGAAGTGACATAAGCCATCCACTTTTTATCCCGGAAAAACATTACATTCGCATGGGAATTATTTTTGTAATTTTTTCCTATTGACACGCGAGCGAAGCCGCGGGTAAAAGCTAGAATTTTATAAATTCTTCCATTTTTATAAATTTCAATCCAATTCATTTTTTAATTAATTAATTTTTAATTTCAATCCAATATTAAATTTCATTCCAATTTTACAAATTTCATAAATCCAAATCCTGTAATTATCTCTACACATAAAAATTAATGTTTCGATACCATTCATCGAATTGCGATGAAACTTTGGTAATTTGTTATGTGGATACCCGCGAAGGTTTCTACATATAATGGTGAGCTCTTGTGTTGCGAAATTATTCCCCATACCATCCATCGATAGCGATTAAACGATTTGTTGCGAAGGTTTCTGTTATAATGGTGAGCTCTGGCGTTATGATTTTTGTATTAAAAAAATACAAATGGTGGCGCTAGAGTTGTTTGAAAAAAGGTGTACATTTCATATAGTTTAGGTGTAGGGATGGAAGGCGGGTGAGTGGAATGGCAAAGTTGGTAATAAAAACCACGTGATTTTTCCGTGATACAATTGTCTCTTATTCGAATGAATTTTAACGTATCTTCCCAAGTAAATGCATTAATCATGTAACATGTACTTATTAAAAAATAAATAAATTTAAACTTATTTGTTTCGAATTCGAAGGTTTTAAAATATTACTTTAATCGATTATTTTTATATTTTCGATTATTTTCACTCTTGAGAACCCGTGTAACTAACTACCTACACTTTCATTTGTATATATTTTTTTCTGTAACAAACCTAGTTTTTCCAATTTTGATGTCTATAATAATTTACTTGTAGAAGAACAAAATATTGACTTCGAAAAAAAAAACAAATTAAATTTATTATTACAAGTGTCACCCCGGTTAAAAATAATGTAGATTCCACCAGCGATAACGCCGTCAGATTTAACAGGTATATCTTTACTTTAATCGCGAACAATAACCAAAGAAACTGAATAATAGTACCTTAAAAATTTAAAATAAGCAATAGTCTTGTTAATTTCTCCGAGTGCACTAAAGTAAATGAACATTGGAATATGGAATAACAGGATGGGGCTCAGAAGCATCAAAACATGTAAAATAACTGAAGATAACTCAGAATTGCATCATAAAGACAATACTAAAAATGTCCCCATAAGGACTTGAAATTTTTAAACAGTTTGATGTTCCATGTATACAAAAAATCTATGCCAAAAAATTCTGGTTCATCACCTCAAAAAAGACACAGAGGTATACACCTCACATACTCATAAAACCAGAGCCAAACAACCAGACATACTAAATGTACCAAATTGTAACTCTACTTATGCCAAAAAAGCTCTGAATTTTTAGCAGTAAAGGTATATAAAAAAAACTCCCACATAGTACAAAAAATTAAAACTAAATATAACTACATTGAGGACAATAAATCTTGGCTTAAGTTACTAACGGAAAAAGAAATTACTGGTTAGTACATTAAAAACATCGCTATGAAAGTATCTGGAAAACCTTAACCAAACCATGAAGTTGTAGGTACCATAGAAGTCGCTGAAAACTTATTCAAAACATAGTCCCCCTCAGCACAGGATCTCCTAGTGAGGATGACTAAGAATAAAATCTTCATCTATTTTATACAAATTGAACATTTACCTGCTATAATAATGTAAAAATGAAAATATAGTAACTAAATAAAAAAAAGCATTAATTTAAAATAAAAAAATGTTACCGCAGTCGGTTAATTTATCCATTATTTTTAGCGGGGATACGATAAAAATGTTAGGTTATGTCAACGTCCATAACACGTAGATTAGGGCAAAAATGTTAATTAAAAAAATGTCATAGCTCGTGATTCAAATATAAAATCATTAATAGTTTAATCATTATGTGATGATAACAAAGAAGAGACGCTACGGCGGGTAGCCTTCAAATAATAACGGTCGTACACGAGTTTGTGAAATAATTGTTAGCGATTTCTTAGCATTTCAGTCAGTCGAATTATGGGAAAATGAATTAAATATTTTATATTTTAAATATATGGCAAAAATAAAATGTGGGAGAGCGTAAATTGGTGTGAAGATCGAAGTTAATCGAATTTAATAAAGTTATTATTAATTTCCGCAACTATTTTAGTTTTTAATGATTTTGATTTCGTGAATAAATTAATGCAAATTTTGGAAGTGGCGATTAACCCACTTCCCGACTTCCGATCGAGCTGAATTTTGGCAGATATACTCGTTGTCGATGATTATTTGATTAAATTATTTCAACTTTTGGTGGTCAAGAGATGGCGCTACTAGGTCGTGCCGTTCGATGGGTAAACTGTTTCAATACATAATAAAAAATATATGTATTACAGTAAAATAAAAAACTTAATTTTTACAGGTTGATTTTTTTGAGCTATTTCGGCGTTCAAAGCCATTTTTTGATAATGATTGACTTTGCGGAAATTAATAAAAACATTATTAAATTTAATTTGATGAAATATGAAAAAAAATCTGACTATTCAGAACTAGTTACTAAAAATAGCTCTTTAATTTAAAAAGGCTGTATTTCACCAGAGTGGTAATCAAAGTGCATTTTACACCAGAAATTCTGTTTAGTTCATTTAACGGTAGATTCGGGTAACCCAAGTTTTTCTTCCAACAGTTATTATTGTAGAGAGAACCCGGCCTTCGGGAGGGGAAATTATACCTCTTAAAAGTTGTATCCATTTGTCAACAAGTTGTTTGTCCTTGGCGATTAATGAAACAATATTAACCCCCCTGGCTAATTTGTTCGCTTTTGGGAACTCTCTTATAGATCTCAAAAATATCTCCCTTACTAACATAGCGAGAATTATGATCTAAAGGGTGTCAAAAAGAGTTTCAACTCTAAAAGTAAACCATAATGCAAAGTTACCAACCGCAATTTTAAAAAGATTATTGGAACTTTGGGAATTTTTTAATTATTATTTTTACATGAAACAAGAAAATAGTGTGTTCACCATAACGTACATTTGTCTAATAAAATATGTGTGTGTATTTTTTATTTTCGTTCTGAGTTTAGAAAAACATAAGGTCAGCCACTTTCTTAACATTTTATGTTTGCATTAAAAAACTTTATATTTGAAAAATTTATTTCAATTACACATTTTAGTTTTTGGATGCGTTCATAAATATACATTTATTTGGATTTTAGTGTAAAACGGAAATATTATGACCATCTGACAAAATATGTCCGAGGTCTGAGGGGATAAATTACAAAACTGGAAGAAAATTATAATTCGTCCAGGAACGTGACTAAATTGCGCGATAATCCCGTCTAAACGAATTGTCGCCCACACGCGCCCTTGAGGTGATTTTACATAATTCGGTATACACTCGTAAATTATCCACTTATATATAAGGTCCACTACGCCTAAGTTTTGGTCACTTAGTATTTTCAATTATAATAATAATGATTATTATATAAATTTATTATAATTATAAAAATTATTTCGAGCGATTTTGCTTAATGCCGTATGATACCATGATACGCATCAAACATTTCGTATTTATGTAGAAACGCTATGCAGAAAATTTTTAAGTATGCTAGGATTTGTGCAAAGCGAATCTAGGCATTTTTGCAGCTCGTTTGCGATTCGTGTGCTATACTAGTTTAGATCGGAGCATTTTGGAAAGCGGCTCAATAATATGGGAACCAGTGGATTTAAATCACTCTCTAATTGTAGAGAATTGTTTCTGAGATATTTAAATCTTGAAGACTTCGGATATTATCCCTCAGCCTTTCTGTCCGTATTGGGTATTTAATCGCCTCATCGATAGAAGGAAAACTGCTTTGCTGACAACACCATATAATCTAAACGGTAATATCTGTATTCCCGATATTATACAAGAATTAGAGTTTTATGTTCCCGACAACTTCACAAGAGCGCGCAGGCACAGAACTTTTGTTATTTCGAGATGCAAAACTAACCTTCCATTGGTAATGCCGCTCGGAAAAAACTATTTGGTTACTAAATTACTTGTCCCCTGACATACATATTTTTCCATATTGAATTGAATATTCAAATTTTAAAAAATGTTATTATTACTTCATATAATGTATGTTTATTATTGGTTATGTGTACTGTAAATGTACTGTAAATGTGCATTTAAAATAAAATAAATAAACCTTGAAGAAAAATTGCCTAACCTCAATGATTATGTATTAGGAATTTATGATTTAATATGAAATTGCTTCCATAACCTTCCCCTGTCGATCATTTCCGAATTTGAATAAGTGAGAGGATCTTGCGGGTGAAATGATGATGATGACGTTTAAACAATAAATAAAAACGTTATTCTTGTTTAGAATCTATTCGTTGTCTCACCTTGGTTGCACGTAACTTTTTAAGTGTATGCTTATAGTTCATATCATAATTAACATCTAGGTAATAGACAGTGGCGTACCTTATTCTATTACAAAAGAAATCTGTAGTTAAGTTAGGATATGAATAAATATGCATTGATATTTTAAAAAATTTAAATATACAGGGTGTCCGGGGGTAAAGTGCATTAACTTCTGGAGGTGATTCTACATGATGGTAGGAGTAAAAAAGATTAACAACTTTTTCCGAAATTCCAACATTTTTTTCCCATACAAAAAGACGTACCTACAAAAAAATTTCGGAAAAAGTTGTTAATCTTTTTTACTCCTACCATCATGTAGAATCACCTCCCGAAGTTAATGGACTTTACCCCCGAACACCCTGTATTTTTTATTCTTTATTGATATTTTTTATGCTTTATTTCATTATTTTATTTCATTACTTATTTCATTAGTATACAAACTAATATGCACAAGTTAATATTTCATTTTATAAAACTATACTTTTATAATAAGCATAACATCCCTTTATAAAATTATTTCTTCAGACTTTCAGACATTTTATCACACATCTTTAGTCCTCTATACATTAGGCAGTTCTGTGACTCTGATTTTCTCGTATGCGGCAATCTAACTCTATTTATATTCATGGTTTCGTAACTACGTATAACTCTACTAGCTGACCCGGAAAACGTTGTTCTGCCATATAAATTGTTTGTATGTGTGGATGAAAGTTCGATGAGGCGGACGTAGCGCCATCTGTCATTCAACAACATAAATAATTTCGTTCTGTTCGAAATACGAACGACGGTTAAATTTGTTCGTACTAAAATAGTAAAATCGCGATTAAAAAATGGGCGGGTCGGGGTAGGAGGGTGAAATTTTGGGGTTATAGGTATTTTTTGTGCCAAAAAGAAATACAAAAAAAAAAATTGTCAATTTTTTTTTTTTCTGGATAGGGACACCTAGCGATATGAAATATACTTAACGACCTATTCTCATGCCTACCAAGTATACATTAAAAATTTCATAAAAATCGGTCGAGCCATTTCGGAGAAGTGCGATCACAAATACCACAAACACCGACACGAGATTTTTATGTATACAGATTAAAAATAATTTCATTATTTAAGATTTTGATTTTGCATAAATTTTGTACAAAATGTAACACATTAAAAGCAGTCTCTTTTTATTGAAACCCAATCCAGCTCCTCTCTCATTTGATTAACCAATGAATACTTGCCTTTACTCAGTACCTATCTCAGCTCCATTCTATATAACTTCTAGTTTGTTCAAGTTTCCTTCATTATAATCTAATTGTGGAGTAACTATAGTTTTAATAAGTAAAATTTTCAAAATTTTAAGCAACCCCCGACACAAAAGGAGAGCTGATGGATGACCTTGGACCACCTGAACAGATTTTCATAAATTGTAGCTAAGAACCATCTCGATCATGCCAGCTTTCAAATAAAAAAAATCGCATCATAATTGGTCCATTCGTTTAGTTTAGGAGCTGCTATGCCACAGACAGACACACAGAAAGTCAAACTTATAACACCGCTCCTTGCGTTAGGGGTTAAAAATTAGTTCGGTAGTTTTTCCAATTAGTTTATTTCTTAGTCTTCTAAGAAAATTGGTTTTTTGAAGTGAATACTTCTTTAGCACCGTTGTGATTTGAAACTCGATGAAACGAAAAATAGTGACACTAAGGGACAAACACATAAATCTAAAGGATTTAGCCTGCGGGAGAATGAGTTAGACCAATCGGTCTCCTCTTTGTGTGGCGTTTTGTAGCCTCCCACTATCTATTTTAGTTTTCTGAAGGTTTTACTTCAGGGCACACTTGTATTTTTTTGATACCCTGTTTAGAACACATTTGAAATTTTCTGTGAAAGTTAGTTTTGAATCCAATATTACACCATTTATATTAGTCTTCCGCTGATTGTTGTGGTCAACAGAATAAGTCAACCACAAGATCTTAGAAACATGTCGCATTTTTTTTATTATCATTTAATTTATCTTTACGATTCGTAGTTTTTCCTAGGGTAGGTCTTAATGGACTGCACGCTACTGGTAACAGTCTTTATTCATTATTTACAGTATCATTTAAATATACACGAGATCACATGGCGTCTAACTGTTGCACTGAGATGATTTTATGTAACACCGTGCGGTTCGTTAATCACTATACAAATAAAATATTTAATTTCTTCTTCAATCTTTGCAAATAATAATAAACAAGCCTTTTACACTAATAATAAATTTAAAAAAATGTACATTAAATAACAAGGACAAGGGCGATTTTTTAAACAAATCAGGGGTTTACACATTAATTTTTAATGATTGTAATTTTTTTATAGGGAAGACTTCTAGAAATTTTAATACTAGAGTTAAGGAACATCTAAGGTGTATAAATGATAATAATTATTCTAAATTTGCCAACAATTTTACACAAACGCAACGGGTTTACAATTAGATAAATTAGAAATTAGAATGTGACAATATTCAATTAAATATTATTAATTTTTTTTTTTTAAATGGCCATCTCTTAAATTTATTTTCATATTAATACATACATTTATAATAATTTATTTTTGTTACTTAGACATCGTCGCCTTAGTTCGTATTTGTCCAACAGATCATTAGAAAATTTAACAGGAGGAGAAGGTTTTCTTTCATTATTTCAATAAAACATTATGGTAGATGAAAGATAAAGCCATTTCCGGAAAGGTAAAGGTCTCATTAGTTTAAATAATTCTTAGTTAAGAGATTGATTAGCTATCATTTTTACACCTTATTTTAAAGTTTAAAGTGGAGATTGGACAAAAACTAAAATAATCTGTTGGACAAATAAAAACTGAGGCGACGACATCTTGATTATTGAAGTGAAACTTCTTTAGCCTCGTTGTGATTTGAAATTCGGATGAAACGGAAGTGCGTCACTAAAATATATTATTTGGTGGGTCCTCGTTTCTAATATAATGCGATAAATTCACGGCTCCGCGCGAGGCTCCGATAGCGCAGCGGTAAGCCTCCGATAGCGCAGAGACATCCAGCGAACGGAGGTTCGAATCCTACCAAATCCAAAAAGAAACATTTTTATCTTTGTAAAATCAAATCATATCCAATCTTCAAACCACTTTAAAATAAACAGGCAAAAGAAAAGAAAGCTATATCTAGCGACTTTCTAGTTACATTTCTAAAGTTTTTGATATATAAATGCAATTTCTACATATTTTAAAATATTTTTATATTTCATTTAATATGATTGCTTTTTATGATAATTTTACACTCTCTACAATGTTTTAGTCTGTAGTTCTTATTTGTTTTTTGTTATTTGTATTAATGCCAATCTTATTATCCTGACGAAGAAACCATTTTATTTAAATATAAAAATGATAATTTTTCACAACAATAAATTGTATTCAAAAGTAACAAACTGCTCAAGACTAGATTTGTATCGCTTTTGTTCTTACATACGTGTAGCCAATCAAACTGCATACCCAAATCGTTTATCGCCAAAACACAGAACAATTTTCATAGTTGTATATGGTTATAACTTGTATTTACAATTTTTTGCACGATGCCTACATGAACATTCTGAATTTTTTTTATTCTCGATGTCGATAATTGTTATATTTACTTTAGTAAAAGTGTTAACTAGATGTTAAGTACACGCGAGATTCGATAAGGTGTTAAAAGAAAAACAATAAATTAAAAACACCACAAAGCAGAACAGGTGTTCTAGGACTTGATACGCATGACAAAATGAATGGTGCTATTGAATGAAATTTCAAACACAACAGATATTCTGAGTTTGGGAGGCGGGTATGGTTACCACCGCCCCGTTAACCATTTATTGGTTACCCGAGACCCTGTCATAGGCCATCCCATGTGATTCGCTACGTTTGGTGATTTAGCCTGGATTCTCTCCAGTCGGACTCTATCGACCCATATAGGCTTGCAACACAATGGGAGGGATGTATTCATACGTCTGTTACTTCTGGACACATTAACCCCAAGACTCCTCCCTACCCACCTCTCATACCTTATTTCTTTCCAGAGCTTCCTCTCCTTCCTTTCCCTAAAAAGACCCTTCACACAGCAGATGACATAGGCTGTGAAGGATTTTTTTTTGTTTTGTTTGAGGAAAAAATCCCACAGGCCTATGTCATGCCGTGTGGAGGGTCTTTTAAAGGAAAGGAAGGAGAGGAAATTCTGGGAAGGAAAAAGGTATGAGGGGTGGGTAGGAATCTGGGGATCAGTGGGTCCAGGAGAGACGGACGTACGAATTCATCCCTCTCACTGCGGTGCACGACGAAGTGTCGAAAGAGTCCAGCTGTAGAAGTCTAGGTTAGGTCTCCCTCAACCAGTCTGTCCAGATCCGGCCCATCATGCAACCATCTCCTAAATTTGTTTTCACTAATGCCTAATTAGTAACCGTCTTCCATCACTCATTGTTACAATTTTATCTACGTTTACCACGTAATTTTAGTTTTAGTTTAGATGGGTTCCTAATTTGTGTCCTCATATAGGAATCATCGGTTCCTTTACATGTTGATATTATTATATTTATACATGAAAATGATTGTTTCTTTGATACGTTTTTAGATTTTCACGGCCAAAAGTATTTTCGTTATTTGTTTATGGGGTGTTATGCCGTGTTGCGCTACTTCCTTCTTTAGCCAAAGTTTCGGACAGCGTTGCAGTGTTCATCATCAGGGCAGATCCTGCAGATCCGTAGATGTGTCAGATGACATCTACCGGATCTGCCCTGATAATAGACACTGCAACGCCCTCCGAAACGTTGGCTAAAGACGGAGGTAGCGCAGCACCCCAAAAACAAATACTTAACCAAAATATTGTTTCTTTTTTGACCTATATGCGTTCCTATACCATTCATCAGATTACTTTTAAACGTTGGTGATTTGTTGTGCGCACGCCCGCGAAGGTTTCTCTATATATAAAGGTGAGCTCTGGCATTATGAAACTATTTCCTTTATCGATGAAACTATTTTATCCGATTGCGATGAAACGATTGTGATTTTTGGTGGAGTGGACGAAAGAAGGGCAGAGGGGGGGATTGCAAAGGAGAGAGAGTGGCGGTAGGGGATAGCAAGGGTAAAATTAGGAATTTCATGCTTCTCACACAGACAATACTGGCTATAACAAAGTCATTGGCTATTGTTTGTGTAATCAACTAATCACGATCACATAACATATCATGATCTCAAACAAGTACATAAACAAAATTCTAACGGTTATTTGTGTGACACATTTATTGGAAAACGTGACAGAACCGTTCTCCAGTCACAACTTTACGTGATATTATATGGATATAAAATAAATCATGAAATGCAAAAGAATTCTATTGTGTTGAAATTTTGCATAACTCATCGACCATCGTCATCGACCCACTGTCTCGTTAACAGTAAGGAATCGACAAAAACCTGAGACTCTGTGCAGAAAAGTTCCACAATTGTTGCGCTGTAAATCGAAGAGAACTTGACTTTTCTATGCAGGTTTTTCCGGAATCAACGACGGACTTTCTAGGAAATTATAAAAATCACAAAGTAAATGCGTAATTGGTAAAATATAGTTAATAGTATCGAAAATTTTCCGAACAAGTACTAATAACTTGATTAAGAAAAAACCAAACGATTTGTCAAATGAGATTATGTAAATAAAATAAACGATAAGACGACTTCCTTGGCAGAGCAACAAGGTTCTTTATTCATGGTCCATGGTCGCTGGTTCAAAACCTGGCGACGTTTGGCAAATTTTGCGATACAATTAATAAATAATTTATTACATTTACCACGGGTATTTGACGGCTTGAGTGGTTACTTTGTTTAAGAGCTTAGGTTCGCGACAAGCAATTCGAAGGTCGCGGGTTCAAATCCCGGTGTGCACAAGTAAATTTTATTTGATTTAATTGTGTTATTTCACAATTTAATCAGTTAAAATAATATAAGGTATATTAGCGGCACGTTCCAGAGTGGAAGACACTTTCAGTATCGCCCTGGTGTAAGACCATCATTCAGAATTGAAACGTTAATTTAAATGGCTTTAGCCGCATTTGGTGACCAGATCTGAATAGCCAGTTACTTCCTTACCTTCCTCTCCTTCCTTTCGTCACCACTTCAGCCTCACAACATACTCCAATTGTGGATGCCATAGTCCTACTGGCTCCTGGCGGTGGGAGCACTTGGACATTTATGCGGTATTCATGTTTTAAAAAAATGTTAAAATTATTAAAAAATTTTCATTCGGGCTCGTGTTATTCATACTTTTTTCTTCTGCCTTTTGTATAAGCTTTATTAATAACTAGCAGACCCGGCCACACGTTGCTGTGACTGACGAAACACAATGCCACGCCATTGCCCAACCTTTACAACCAACGCCATCTGTTGAATCAAACCACACCGCCCCCTTGCCAGCCCGCTCCCTTTATTTATACATTTCAACCAATTTACACAAAACTTTGACAAATTATATACCTAAAAGTCTGCCTCGTGAATCATTCTATCCATTGGTGCAAACCGCATGAAAATCCGTTGCGTAGTTTAAAAGATTTACGCGCACAGACCGCGGGAGCGACTTCATTTTATACTATGTAAAGATAAAGATACCAACTGTTAAAATGATCCTATTATATTAAAAGCTATAAAAAAATAACGGCGATATTTATCGTTTCATTGACCTGTACATAAAAAATACAATAATAAAATTGTTTTATATTTCGTAATCGATCAACAATAATACTTGAGAGATATTAAAGTTTTATAAAATGAACAAATTTAGGCCATGACGTGAACATAATGATATGAAAACATGCTGCCTGATTTAATAAGGTTGCAAATTCGAAGTAGGTACCACTTCCTGTAATTTACTAAAATCATCTGGTTCCGCACAGGGCTGGAATTACGACTATTTGAGCCCGGTAGGAAACTAGTAGGTAATAGCGATAAATCTGTAGTACCTACACCGGACGGGTCGCCAGGGAGATCGAAGACGAGGAGGTTTATATATGGCCGTCTTCGTTTTCTATTGTTCCTGCGCTCGCAGTATATGTGAGAGACAAGACTCACAAGACGTCCCTTCAATATTGTTATATGTAATCATACGAATACAATCGCCAACAGTGGCAGGATATTTTTTGAAATGAAACTTCTTTAGCCCCGCTGTGACTTGGATTTTGGATGAAACGGAAATGACGATTAATGCACCCGAGACGCGTCAACTGCGCTCATTGGCCGCTTTGATTATGATGTCACGTTTAAAGGCTCCTATTGGTTGAGATATGAAACGTAAATCACGCGAGGTCTGCGCTCATTGGTGGTTTTGATTATGACCTCACTTTTCAAGTATTGGTTGAGATTGTTTTGGTAAAGTTTCGCTTCTACCGCGTGCTAACTGCACTCGATTTTTTTAAAATTAGTAACCCAACAATTAATAATTTTGGTAGAAACTAAGGAGTGCCAGTTGAAGACATTCAAATTTCTAATCTAAATAATTAATAAATGGGACCGCTACAAACATACATCACTTGATTTGATATTTTCACGGCCAAAAGTATTAAAGTGATTTATTTTTGGGGTTCAAATTAGTCAAATAATGCGCCCTTGAAATCTTCTAAATTTAGGCTACCCAAATCATGATCATTTTTGAAATAATCATGAAATGGTTATGATTTAAGATTTTCACGGCAAAAGTTTTATAGTGATTTATTTTTGGGGTGTAATGCCATGTCGTGCTACCTCATTGTTTAGCCAACGTTTCGATTACAAAAAGACTAAAGAAGGGGGAGTGCAACACGGCATTTATACTCTTCTTCTCACTCTTCTTTTCTCTGATTACGTCCTAAGTACATTCGTGCATAATATTCTAACCTAAGATACCTAAATTAGCAAAATAATTAAAACAGCACCATTATATTTCGGATAAAAGCGTATGAATCGTTTTCAACAATATTCGTTATAATTTTCGTTATTTGTTTTTGGGGTGTTATGCCGTGTTGCGCTACCTCTTTCTTTAGCCAACACTGTCCGAAACGTCGGCTAAAGAAGGAGGTAGCACAACACGACATAACATCCCAAAAACAAATAACGAAAATACTTTTGGCCGTGAAAATCTAAAAACGTATCATTCGTTATAATTTTCATTTTCATTTATTTAAGAAAAATATTATTTAATTTCTTTTTAAAGATATTTCTGAACAATTTCTGCTTGGTATCTAATTGATTATTGCGCGAGACAGCTGTTTCGCCTTTCAAAGGCAATATAAAAATAAAGATATTATAAAACATTCCACATAATTAAACTAAAAAACTAATAAATTTTTTGTAATGTTCAAAATTCGTGTTTCGTTATTAAAAAAAATACGTTAATTTTTGTACAATTTTAAAATCTTATTTGCGAAGTGTTTACTTTATGAACAGGTAACATTTAGATACTCTTAGACGTGTCCCTTGTATGATTTTAATCGACAGGTGGCTTTGATAAATACATATAACAAACGTGAGAAGTTAAAGCTTCTTTACATCGATGACTAAAATTTACATGAAAATTTGGTGTTTTTTGCAACAAAAATTGTTGCTATCCGTACAACTAATTACTCCAATTCTGGCATTAACGCAGAACAAAATTTCATAATGCATCGCTTCCACAGATTAGGTAATGACTATTCTGAGATCGAAAATATCGGTAGTCCGTCCTCATATAAAAGATGCATAAAACCAAATTTGTCTGCGAGTACCAAGCAACCATAATGTATCATGTTACCATAATATAACCTACCAGTTCTTGCACAATGTAAAATTTATCGTATCGCACCACCATAATCATAATCATAACCAATGCGCTGAAGCAGTGCGACGAAAAAACGCGGCTTACCGAGCCTACAACACATCTAGAACATCCGAAGACAGAACAGCTTACAACAAAATGGCAAAGGAAACCAAGAGAATCATAAATAGGTCAAAAATCGAGCACGACCAGCAGATCAGCAGAAAGCTGACTGCATGCCCGCATGGCAGCAGGCAATTCTGGTCACTTGCGGGCTCAATAGGTCGCAATTTCTGCAAATCCAGTCTGCCACCCCTTACCAGACCTGACGGCTCACTAGCAAACACCGCCACCGAAAAGGCTAACTTACTAGGTAAAATGTTTGCGGATAACTCAACCCTCGATGACCAAGGTGCTGTCCCGACGTCGGTTCCTCACTGCGGTTTTCATATGAAAAAGCTGAGGATCCGGCATCGGGAAGTACTCCATGTTTTACGAGGGCTTGATGTTAATAAAGCTAGTGGGCCCGACGGAATACCTGCCCTGGTATTGCAGAGGTGCGCTGCAGAATTAGCTCCAATTTTGACGAAGCTTTTTAAACTGTCCCTGAAGACTGGCTCTGTGCCCTCTGGTTGGAAAAAAGCGGTTATCCATCCTATTCCGAAGAAGGGTGACCGCTCCAACCCGGCCAACTACCGCTCCATAGCGATCACATCAGTTCTGTCTAAGGTGATGGAACGTGTGATCAACGACAAACTGCTCACATACCTCGAGAAGAACAAAATTATCAACGACCGTCAATACGGATTCCGGCAGAACCGCTCGTGCGGTGATCTTCTCGCGTATGTGACGCATGTTTGGGGGCGATGCCTGGAACGTTTCGGTGAGACCCAAACGGTTGCACTGGACATCTCCAAGGCCTTTGACCGGGTTTGGCACCGAGGACTTGTCAACAAACTGCTTTCTTACGGACTTCCCGCATCCTTGTGTACGTGGATTGCCGACTTCTTGAGGGGGAGGTCGATTCAGACGGTAGTCGATGGTTTCACCTCTTCCTCACACTCGATAAATGCTGGCGTCCCGCAGGGATCGGTTCTGTCTCCAACTTTGTTTTTGTTGCACATCAACGACCTTTTGTCATGTGCACCAATTCACTGTTATGCGGATGACAATACAGTTCATGATAGCTTTTTGTTTGACAAGCCCCCAAAGGGCTCACAAACTCCAACAGCTCGTAGGGCTTTGAAGCAAAGAATGGACGGCTACCTCGAGAGTGTTTTCTCTTGGGGTAAAAATAATCTCGTTGAATTTAATGTTTCAAAGACCCAATCTTGTCTGATTACGTCCAAAAGGGATCGAAATGAAAATCTAGTCTCTTTCAACGGAAGCAATCTTCCGAACAGGCCCTCCATTGATATGCTTGGTGTAACCCTAAGTGACCAGCTCAGGTATGGGGGCTCCATTGAAGCCAGAGTAAAGCTAGCCTCCCAAAAACTGGGCGTGCTGTACAGGGCCCGCAGATACTTTAATAGTACACAACTGCTAACCTTGTACAAATCACAAGTACGCCCCACGGTTGAATTTGGCAGCCATCTCTGGTCTGGAGCTCCAAAATACCTGAAAAATACCCTCGACTCTGTGCAGAAACGGGCGGTCCGTTTGATAGATTCTCCCATCTTAACAGACGGATTGCAATCTTTAGAGCACAGGCGTCGGGTGGGAATGCTATCCTTGTTCTACCGGTATTACAATGGAAGATGCTCCGAGGAACTAGCATCATTGATCCCTTCGGCACCGGTGCATAGTCGGGAAACACGCCAAACGCGTGCCCAACATTTGTACACGGTTGACATTTGTCACATGAGAACGGGTCGTTTCTTCGACTCGTTCTTGTGTTCAACAGCTCGGCTGTGGAATGATTTGCCGGCCTCTGTGTTTCCTCCTTCCTACAACATGGGTCTCTTCAAGACCAATGTTCATTCCTTCCTCTCCTCAAAAAGACCCTCCACACAGCATCCCAGATGACATAGGCCCTGAGGGAAATTATTTTCCTCAGGGCCTCCTGTGTGGAGTTAATGTAAAAAAAAAAAAAAAAAATAATCCATTATACCTACCTGTATAACTATATATCTTTACAGAGTATAAAGCAAAGTCGCTCCCGCTGTCTGCGCGCTTAGATCTTTTAAACAACGCAACGGATTTTCATGTTGTTTTCATCAATAGATGCAGTGATTCAAGGTTTATACATATTTATCAAGGTTTTGTGTAAATTGGTTGAAATATATAATATATAAAGGGAGCGGGCTGGATTTGATATGTATGACTAACTAACTGACTAACCATCACACCGTTTCCCCGCAGGGGTAGGCAGAGAGGACCGACCGCCAAACAACTCGGTCTTGGCACACACTCCTTAATAATAATAATAATAATAATATTTGGCTAATTTATATAGCGCCGTTTCTGTGAAAAATCACCTCAAGGGCGCTGTACAAATAAGTATTTAAAGGAATTAATATTACTGGCTTACGACTAAGATTTACAATTTTAACTAGTGACTTACATCTAAGACATATAGCTAGAGACTTATTATACTGGCTTACAATTAAGATTTAAGACTTATAGCTAGAGACTTATTTTACTGGCTTAAAATTAAGATTTACAATTATAACTACTGACTTACATCTAAGACTTATAGCTAGTGACTTAAGACTAAGACATTTAAATGCTAACCTAAAGCAAGTGACTTAATAACATACAATTAGATTAAGATTAGCGCCAGAAGAAGTAAGAAGATAGAATAATACATAATATGTTTTGTAATGAGCGCACTTTGAAAACAAAAGTAAAATTTTATGATACTCTCAGATAGATATTTTTATTTAAGGGTATGAGAGCCCAAAAAGGTAGGTTTTTAATTTGGACCTAAATTCTGTTGGGCTTGTTATGCATCTAAGTTTCGGAGGGAGTTTATTCCAAGCCTTCGGCCCAGATACTCCGAAAGCGCGATCTCCAAATTTAGTATTTGGCTTGCGTTTAGGTTCCATTAGTTTGCCTACTCCTTGCCTCCGGGCGTCCCCGACTTTTTCTTCCATTCACATTTGCTTCATATATTCTCCTTACACTCCTTTCCTCGTTCATTCCCTCTACATGCCCAAACCATCTGAGCGTCCCTTTCTTAATCTTACTCATTACGCTTACATCGTACATGGTTTTACCACACATACGCTTCAGGGATCTCATTTCTACAGCATTCAGTCTACTTGCATCCTTCCTCTGCCAGTTCCATGCCTCACTGCCATATATCATGGTAGGTACCAGCACTCCATTATGGACGGCTAACTTCACTTCTTTGGACAGTTTTTTTGTTGGCGCCAACGGCGTTCAGTCCTCCATTAATAGAGTTGCCAGCATTTACCCTCCTTTTGATATCTCTGTCAGCCCTTCCATCTCTCGTAAACATACTTCCCAAGCACACAAACTCATCCACTTGCTCCAAATACTCATCACTCACAACTATGTTGCACATTATTTTCATACTCTCTCTTTCAAATACCATGACTTTAGACTTACTTACATTCATCATCTAACAATAGACTGACTCTACCGTTCTACTATAATAACACACATACATTATCACATTATTTCTCACCAATCAGTCGATTACACATTTTGGGAAATGAGTATGCTAACATCGGCGACATTTATTTCTTAAAATTAGCGCAATATAAACATGCACTCAAAAATTATTTTTCCATAATGTAACTTTATATACGCAATATGGACATGTTGAAATGAAATGATGATATTTCTCATTGTTCTTTTTTGTTATTTTTTGTTGTGATACATAAAATAATTGTATGTTATTTTTAAGTTTAAAACTACTATTATGTAATGATATTATTTTTCTTACTTTTGTACTCTATTATATGTTTATTTATAAAAGGCAGTATAGCCGTTTATGTATTTAAAATAAAATAAAATAAAAAAATAACAAATCATTAACTCATTCTTCATACATACTTCGTTCATCCTAGATACTGTAGATCTTCCATACTGTTAGAAATCTGCAGCGCATCATCAGCATACAGCAGGCAACAAATTTCCAGATTACTCAATTTCGCGTCCAATCCCATCTCTTTCAAGTCTTGCGTACAATTATCCACGTGTAGATTGAATAACCACGGTGACATTACGCAGTCTTGTTAAAGCCAGCCTTGGTTTGTGATGTCAAACCACCCCGTAAAATCGCCGTTCACTCTAATACATGCAACGCTTCCCTCATACAGAGACCCAATTGCCTGTATGAGATTCGTACTCACTCCATACTTGGACAACACCTTCCATAGCTTTTTCCTGTCAACTCGGTCGTATGCTTTTGTAGATCTACAAAGGCACAGAAAAGTTTCTATTTTTATGCAAGAAACCTCTCGGTAAGCATACGCAATGAGAAGATCTGGTCCATGCACCCCTTCCACTTTTGAAAGCTCCTTGCACATCCCATATTTTATCCTTTGTGATTTGTATGCAAATTAACATATGGCGTTGGTTATAAGGGTTGGGTAATGGCGTTGTCAGTAGATGGCATTGTGTTTCGTTAGCTACAGCAACGTGTGGCCGGGTCTTCTAGTATCTTACATACAATTCTCTTTTACATTTTTTAAATTATGTGCATTTTTGTTTCGTACTACGGCATTACTTTATTCCTTTTTATATTTTTATATTCAATACATTTTGCACTTTTTATAATTTTTTAGATTTTTTAAAATTTTTTGCATTTCACCTATAACTAATTTAATTCATACATTTTTTACTGGATACTTTCGACTTATTACTTTTTACCATTTACTTTAACTTTTTACTCTACACTTAAGCTGTTACATTCTTCATGTTTTTTGTACTAACATATATGTTAATTTAATTACATTAACGGCACATGTTGTTCCGTCTACATGGAACTAAATAAATAATGCCTTTTATGGTAGTGTCACGTTCGATCTACACCTATCCTAAGTCCGGAGCTGGTTTAACGTAGATTTAGTAGGGCAAAAGTGAAACGCAGAACAGCTGTCAATCAAAGTATATTTGGTTTCGTTTGACATTTAGTCAAATGGTTTGACACAAAGCGAATTATTTGCTTCGGTAGATAAAGTATGGCACTAAAGAATGGCAGCCGCGTATTCTGACTGATTTATTTATTATCTTTTAAAACTACAATATCACTGTCTGTTGGTTTTTTTGCGCCTTGTTAAAAATCCAACCTTTTTTATTGCACCTTTCGTTTCATAAATAATATAAATGCACGATTTTTTGGATGTCATTACATAACTTCATGTGTTACGTGAGTTAATGTTTTTTTAACACAATGTAAAAAATTGCATTGGCCGGAGAAACGTGGTAAATTTATTACGTAAAAGGGGAGTTTGCTTGCATCAAATGTCGTAAAACTGTTTGTAATTTTTTTGTCGTTATTTATGGCGGAGGCCTAACGGGAAAAAACCATAAAGATAGTCCAAATAACATACGTTTTTCACGTTGACTCTTCATAAACATTAAGTTTTATTATTTAAGCTATGATCCAAATTTTTAAACCTCAATAATATCTGTACCGATATGTAATTTATATTACTCCACTGTACACTTACATATTTATATTATATAAAAAAATATATCTCATTTTGCATGCAAATGGCAGATGAAACCTTGTCCCAAGAAAACGATAGGTCGACCAACAGTTCACGAAAGAATTTCACCCGAAGTAAGGAAAAACTGACATTACACTTGCTCCGGTGTTTCTCTTTAGTATCTATTACAAAGATATAAAAAACACAATATCTTTGATCTACTCTATACACACACTCCCTCCACACAGCATCTTAAAAGATCTGAGGGTAATTATTTTCCACACGGCCTAAGTGGAGTTAATTGACATCGATGTTCAAATGCATTATTCGACCAAATCGAAAATACGCTTCTGCTGTTTGGGCCCAATACCAGCAAAAAATAGTGTCCGACCGAAACAGGACTTTCCACCGAAACCGAATCTTCGGTGTCTGTCTCAGTTTCGGCCGAAGCCGAAACCGAAACCGAAACTTTTTTAGACATTATTTTTTATACTTATTCAGATAGCATGTGTATAAATAAAAATTTGAAAAAAAGATTATTGAAGAAAGTATGTGAAACAAATTATGATACTTCTATAAAACAAACAAAATTTATAAAAAAATTAGAAAACATAAATACTACTTCTTGGAACAAAAATTTGTCAATAATCAACATTTACATTACTTCGATCGGTCACTAGGAAAAATACATAGAATTACTAGAAATTACTCGCGATTTATACATGGATTTGTTTACTTTGAGAATTTGGGCTCTTATAGTAACAGTATTTAAAATAATAAACTATTTTATTGACAGCCCATAACTTCTAAAATGCTATAAATTGTTCATACCGAAAAACTACCGCCAGGATCGACACCACGACTATATTCCCCATGGCAGAACGGAAATTCTGGACCAGCATAGCGTAACAAGAGGTATGGTGCTGCTAAATGATATCTTTAGATCTATTGACATTTTCAACATTGACCTTGAAGGTTTCAAGAGTCACTTTTAGGAAGAATTCAAAAATATATCGGTGTTAAATTTTTCATTTACAACTTAGTAATATGCAGACTTCGGGTACCGTACCGTTTTGCTGATGGTGTTTTAACCGATGCAATGTTGACCAATACTTCTCTTGCCTTAATACGGAAATGCAGGTTATGACAATAGAATAATTACCCCGCACTTTGCATGATTCCTACCAGCAAACTAATTACTTGGTGTGCAATATGCATGTATGGTCACTATGTTATGTGCAGCGTTGCAGAACAATTTCCTGCAAATTGTCGTAGTTCCAAAAGGAGTCACCAACTAATATTGAGGAGACGGTCTTTTATCCTAACCTAACCTTACCTCACCCAACCTAACCAAACCCTAACCTAACCTAAGACTAACCTAACCCCCAACCTAACCATAAATTTATACAAAAAAGGCATAATATACATACTTTTATCAGAGTCTCAAAATTCTTTCAGTGAGAGCAATTCTGTGGTACGAAATTATATTTCAGCACATAAATAACCCTTTATATAATTATAACAGGCTGGAACACAACCATAATATTCGTTTTAACTTTAATGAAGGACATTGTACCTAAGCATATAAATAAATATGGACAAAGAACGTTAAATTACATAATTCCCAGTTGTTTAAATATGATACCTGCTAAAATTAAAAACTGTGCCCAAAACAAACCATTGGTGAATTTATTAAAGACTTGGCTTACTAAAAGAATTAGTTTGTATTAGCTTCCAATAACATATTCTAAAGACTTTAAAATTGTAATTTATGTTATCTTCATTTTTCTTTTCTCTATATTTCTGTAAAATTTTTAATTTTTATTTTATATAATTGTAAAAATGTTACCGGTGTCGCGAAACTGCGACTCCACTGCAAATTGGCGATAATTGCCGCAGAGCAAAGCCTATGCAGCCCTCGAAGGACCAGTCCCGATACTACGTAAACGCTAAGTTATATGGGACGACTAAATAGCATACACTCGTAAACCTGATGGATAGTCAGTCGATAGTTCAGATCTGGGCTTTTGGAAAATTAGATAAGCCCAGACTGGAATAAGGAAAATAGGACTCACCGTTGCAGATGGGGCCTCGCTGATCTCCAGTTTGTGGTGTACACTTCTCACTGTTTAATTTAAAATTCGCAATATTCTTATAACAAGAGGTTACGATACATGCGCCCTGTCTGAGATATTTTGTACTGGGCAGAAAAGCACACTGTCACCTCTCCAAAGTTGAGTTCTTTCTTGCAACAATTTTTATGGTGACATTTAGGAAGGAAAGATTAGGTAGGTGGGATAAATTCAGGATTTTGACATATATACATACATATATACACCAAGTCTGCGAATGCAATACCCAATCAATCCCATATAAAAATGCGCGAACAGTTACTATTAACTCACTATAAGATCTTTAATGTAAAGAACCCTTTAAAGTGTGTAAAAAAAAACTTAACCTAGCACATTAAAAAATAATTGGTAAGTTTTTTTTATGTACGCCACTCCAGCATTTGGAAATAAGCGTTGCATGAAATAGTTATATAACGTTGATAGCTAGACCCTTTCAGCGTTCCTCTTCCCCATCTCTTTCGTATTCACGTATTTTTATTTATTACTAGAGAATACCCGGCGTGCGTTGCAATACCACATAAAGAAAGAAAATGTTTCTCCTGTGTTTTGTGTCTTTTCCCATGCGTCCCCGTTTCCCGCTCGTATCCCGCATCCCCTTCCATTTCCTTCCACCTTCCACCTTCCCCATCTCCCCCCTACCCACTTCTCCACGTCCCTCTATACCTCCCCCTCCCGCGGTCCCCTTCCCTTCCCTCCCATCCGCTTAACTATATGAATACACACATTTTTCAAAAAATTCGCGCTCCACATAAACTGTAAATATTTAATACAAATCTCATAACGCCAGAGCTTACTATCACAAAATAAAAACCGAATTAATTAGTGCGGACGTGCGCACAACAATGAACGGTACATGAACGCATAAGGACAATCAAAAGAAACGGATCTGCCGGATCTGCCCTGATGATGGACACTGCAACGATGTCCGAAACGTTGGCTAAAGAAGGAGGTAGCGCAACACGGCATAACACCCCAAAAACAAATAACGAAAATCAAAAGAAACATTCATTTTTACAAATAAAGACAAGTGCTCTAAAATTTGCTTAATTACCGCTAAATCAACAGCGATAGTTCTCAAACAAATAATAAAGCTGTAAAATTTATATTAAAACATTCTGCGCTACTTTTGCAACTACAATAGAATACAAAATATTGTTTGTTTAGACAAGGTATTATAAAATACGAGTACTTTTTTATTTATTAGACAGGTATTTCCTACTATTGACTATTGATAATAATTATGAGTTAGGAAGAGGTACTCGCCTGTCGTGTGATTACGGAGTATTTCACATAACTATTAGGTTGACAGCTGGTAGGTTAAATTATCATAGAGGAATGCAACACGGTGCGTGGCTAAAACCATTTTATCGATAGAGTTTCGCGTAAAACAATTATTTTTAAATTAAAGCTAGTGTAACTAATTAAAGTTGAAGCTAGTGTAACCTATTTTAATTTACATTCAGGGTTCCAATACAAGACAAAAATTGCTTTTAATAAACCCTCTATATTTTAGGGCGACCGATCAACTCAGAATGAAACCAACTTGGCAGCCACCTCTGGTCTGGAGCTCCAAAATACCTGAAAAATACCCTCGACTCTGTGCAGAAACGGGCGGTCCGTTTGATAGATTCTCCCATCTTAACAGACGGATTGCAATCTTTAGAGCACAGGCGTCGGGTGGAAATGCTATCCTTGTTCTACCGGTATTACAATGGAAGATGCTCCGAGGAACTAGCATCATTGATCCCTTCAGCACCGGTGCATAGTCGGGAAACACTCCAAACGCGTGCCCAACATTTGTACACAGTTGACATTTGTCACATGAGAACAGGTCGTTTCTTCGACTCGTTCTTGTGTTCAACAGCTCGGCTGTGGAATTATTTGCCGGCCTCTGTGTTTCCTCCTTCCTACAACATGGGTCTCTTCAAGACCAATGTTCATTCCTTCCTCTCCTCAAAAAGACCCTCCACACAGTATCCCAGATGACATAGGCCCTGAGGGAAATTATTTTCCTCAGGGCCTCCTATGTGGAGTTAATGTCAAAAAAAAAAACCCAGAAGCACCTCAGAAAGGTTATTAAGAGTATAATTAAAAAAATATAAAAATTTGTTAAATAGGTAAAGTTAGGTTAGGGTTACCGGCTATTTTAAAATAATTTTTTCATAGGTTTTAAAGACCTTTCTGAGGTGTTTCTGAGTTGGTTTCATTCCGAGTTGGCATGGAACCATATTCTAGCACGACTGACGGTTGTCTAAGCCTAGATTGAGAAGAGAAACCTTATGAGAAGGATATCACAATTAATGTTAGTCAATTCAGAGGAACCTGCTTTCCCTTTCTCACACAAATTAATGAACATTGATCGATTGAAAATAATTGGAATTTGCCTAGTTTCATCTCATATTTTTAAATATCAAAATTTTCTAATCTAGATATGGGGAGCTTCCGATCACATATTTATGGTTATTCCTGTCAAAACAAATATCCTCTTTTATAAAAAGCCTTGTCTAGATTTGCCTCTCCGCCATTTAAATTCTATCTTTTTTAAAACTAAACTAACTCCGATTTCCCAATTTGATTGAAAAATAGGCTCAGTTTTTTTTAAGTAAAACTTCTTTACGCACGCTTGACTTGGGGAGTAAGCTGGTGAATGCGTGACGAAAGGTGTGATCGGGCGAGGCGAACGGAATTTGAGAGGGAGATATAAGTTAGTGAAGTTTTACTTCTTCGTGTGGCCTAAAGCACACTCGTTTTTTTAACATCTCCGTAGAGAAGGTCCTGATTTTTTTTTCCCTCAAGGCCTATGTCATCTTTGGGGATGCTGTGTGGGAGTATTTTTAGGGAAAGAGTGAGGGAAGTTCTGCGAAGAAAAAAAGTATAAGGGGTGGTTAGGAATCTGGGGTCAATGTGTTTAGGAGTAACGAACGTGTGAACCCATCTTCCACTACGGTGTAAGACGATGGGGAGAGAGAGTCCGGCTGGAGATGCAAAAAGGTCTGCATCAACCAGTCTCTCCCGATCTGCCCTGTCACGCCGGAGGTGGGCAAACACATTCACCGCCAAGATCTAGATAAATCTCACCCCATGGATCCAGACACCACTGCTAAGTCACCAAACGGAGCAAACCACTTGGAGTGTCCTATGTCAGGGGTGTTGGTTAGCCAACAAATGGTTCCTGGAGCGGCTGCACCCATCTCAAAAAATTAAATTTATTTATTCCCATTTATTTTCCACATCCATTGAAACGATGGCGAAAAAAATCCTCAAAAGATGAGCGCCAGAAACATTTTTTATAAATATCTTTGCTAGTGTATGTTTAACATGAATTAAATGCAATAATACCTACTGACATAATTTACAAGCATACAACAACGTATTTATAACGCTCCAATTTTCCACTTATACGGCCGATATAATGATTTATAAAATGTAAATAAATACTAACTGATTCCATGTAAATTGCTTTTAAAAAAATGGGTACATATCTACCTACATGTTATCACGACTTCGTGCAATGAAAATAATTGATGCATGAATATATATTTATATCATGCTAATATTATTCTCTTGGTCGGTGGGCCTAGTCAGAGACAAACTTGGCAGACGAGAATGGAAAAACCTTAGGCACAAAGTTGACGTCGTAGGCATGAGAACGAGTTATTTTTCTGAATATTAAGTATGTCTAATATTTTAATAATGTTATGTATTAGGAACTAGCCACCGGTATTCATCTTTTTTACGGTATTTTGTTCTTTAAGATCCAAATTAATAAATGCAGTCCTTTTGCAACTTCCTTATGACTGTGTGTCGACCGGTTTAGTACCTACCCCTTTTACCGTGTGTGCATACGGGGGTGACCCAACAATTCATCCAGCGACAATTGACCCGCCGACAGTCGATCCGCCGGACAGCTGACCCGCCGAACAGTTGATCCCCTAACAGATTATTCATGCAAACGTAAGTAAGTATGCAAAGAGGATATACGGCCGTACAACCAAAGCTGACATAATTATATCTGCAGGCATCTTGAGTGAAAATTCGCTACACAAATATTTTTACTAACAATAATTCCGGCTCCCCGAAGGAGCATGCGGTGACGCTATACGGCCGAGTAACAAAATACGACATACTTATATGTGCAGTCCGCTTAGCAAAAAAAAAACGTTAAAGGTCCCAACTTGCATATAATATAATTTTTTTTATCTGAATACCACACAAGATTCTCAACTGCTCCCAACCGTCTGCAGCTAGTGAGACTATGGCATACCCAATTTTGGTATGTTGTGAGACTGGGGAGGGGAAGGTGATGTGGAAAATATACCTGGCTGTTCAGATCTAGTCACCAAACACGGCTAAAGCCATTTTAAGTAACGTTTCAATTCTGAATAACGTTGTTACACCAGGGCGACAATGTGGGAGCTCTTGTAACAAATCACAAAAAATGAAAGTGAAACGATGAAAGAATGTCAAGACAAATATTTTTGGCATTTTTTTAAAATGAAATAAAATAAACACAATATTTTTCCTCGATCCTCGGCAACATCTAAAAATGTCCTCAAAATCTCAATTCGATGTCACCATAAAACAACAACCTCAGAATAAAATTATGCCAGTAAATATTTTAAATTCTTAGTACTAGAAGTAAGTGACTCTGACCTCCAAAGGACAAATATAACAATGACAGTTCAACATGCAATATGTCCGGAAGAAGACACTTTGGCGGAAACCAAGAGTCAATGGGTAACCTTAGAAGACCGCATCAAGTAAACAATAACAGCACGTCAAACGTGAGAAGAATACTGAAGAGTCTGATGGTTGTAACAATTGAGAGTTCGTGACATTTGTGAATCGGTACTCGTGCCATATTTTCACTGTATGGTAATACAATGTTTTTTTGTGATAAAGCATGTGTTATTTCGTTGATAAAAAATATTAAGAATCAACTCATTTTTATAGGGTGGAGAATAAGATGATAGTCCATGTAGTTTTCGCATGTTTTAAATAAATCTGTTATTATATCAGTTAAGTAGGTAAATGACAAACTGTATTAAATATTTCGGTTATGGCGGTTAAGTAGATGAACTAATGTATTAAATTAATGCGCAAGCTATGTCAATTAAATAGATAAATTAAATATATCGGTTATATCAGTTATGTACAGGTATATAATTGACAAACTGTATTAATTATAATAATAATAATAATCTTTATTCCAGGATGTGGAGAGGATAGAGCAATCCCACACGTCCCATATAGTTATACATATTTATATATTTACACAGTAAAGAAATAAGAACATAAATAAAATAAAAAATAATACTAATAAAACTTAATAATAACAAAAATAAATATAATAAACACAATTAAATAACTTTGTTTCAATTCCACTTTATATTTTTTTTAATCCAACCGGTTTCGGTTCGTACTGAACCTTCCTCAGGGGTGAATAAAAATATATTGAACATAATACAGAAAAACATGGTATTTATAAGTAAAATTAGAAGAGGGAGACAGAATATCAACTTAGGTGGGGGCGATGAGGGAGGTGTCTAAGAGGGAGGGGTGAACGTGGGTGGGGGTAATGGAAATATTTTAAAAATCGGGGTGTTAGACAAATCTAATTGTTTATTAAGTAAATTGGTTTTATTTATTTTTAATGACTTTTTTATTTCAAGGGCTTCAAGATTATTAAGGCGTAACCCTATCCCATTTCTATACAAAAATAAATAATCAATTATTATGCAGGGCGTGATCTATCTTGAGTGCGCTCGGGCCCATCGCTCACTCATGAGTGGAGCTTGGTGCTGGAAGGCTGCGGTCACCAACGTGTTGTCGAAGGCCATTAGCCGCATCCTGGCTCCAGTGACCCGGTGTCTCATCAGACTGGCGAATCCTAATTGGATTAACTATGGAGTAACCTAACATGGAGTCCTAATTCTGTGAACATTGTTGAAGCGCTGCTATACCTTCTGAATCCAAATACCTATAGTATTAAATACCTATATCGGTAATGTCAGTTAAGTAGGTAAATGAAAAACTGTATTAAATATATCGGTAAATCGGTTATGTAGTTAAGTAGGGAAAAGGTAAACTCTATTAAATTAGGAGTATAGGTTAAGTCAGCTGAATAGATAAATGACAAACTGTATTAAATATATCGGTAAATCGGTTATGTAGTTAAGTAGGTACATGATAAACTCTATTAAATTAGGAGTATAGGTTAAGTCAGCTGAATAGATAAATGACAAACTGTATTAAATATATCGGTAAATCGGTTATGTAGTTAAGTAGGTACATGATAAACTCTATTAAATTAGGAGTATAGGTTAAGTCAGCTGAATAGATAAATGACAAACTGTATTAAATATATCGGTAAATCGGTTATGTAGTTAAGTAGGTACATGATAAACTCTATTAAATTAGGAGTATAGGTTAAGTCAGCTGAATAGATAAATGACAAACTGTATTAAATATATCGGTAAATCGGTTATGTAGTTAAGTAGGTACATGATAAACTCTATTAAATTAGGAGTATAGGTTAAGTCAGCTGAATAGATAAATGACAAACTGTATTAAATATATCGGTAAATCGGTTATGTAGTTAAGTAGGTACATGATAAACTCTATTAAATTAGGAGTAAAGGTTAAGTCAGCTGAATAGATAAATGACAAACTGTATTAAATATATCGGTAAATCGGTTATGTAGTTAAGTAGGTACATGATAAACTCTATTAAATTAGGAGTATAGGTTAAGTCAGCTGAATAGATAAATGACAAACTGTATTAAATAAATCGGCTATGTTGGTTAAGTAGGTAAAAGAGAAGTGTTCTGTATATCGATTATGTCAGTTAAATACTAACAACATATACGAAATATGTCGGTTACATCACTTAAGTGGGTAAATAACAAAGTGTATTAAATACATCGGTTACGTGAGTTAATTAGGTAAATGACAAAGTTTATTAAATATATCGGTTATTTCAATTAAGTTAGACAACAACAAATTGTAATAAATATATCGGTAATGAAAGTTAAATAAGTAAATTAACGAACTGTAAATTGTACTATTGTTATTTACAGCAGAAAGTGTTGGAAATTTATGTCTCTCTGTTTTTTCAGCGTTAAGAGATCGGACGTTGTAAATTGTAAAGCATTGGAACCATTAAATGGAAAATACTGATAATTATTGTAAAAACTGAGTAAAGCCCCAAAGGTAGAGGGGGGGTGGGGGGGTTACTGTACACTAGTTGCAGTAAGTTCAAGCATAATAGACTCGATAATCGAAATGATAATCGTTTCGTTAAATAACTTTTGCAGGGTTCCATTCACAAACAATGGAGTCGATACATCTATTGATGTCTTAAATAATTTTTATTTTATCTTATTTTATATTTTATCCAATTATTGCAAAAACGTCTTGAGCAAACGCTTGCCATGATATGCCAAAATTATAGAACCTGAAAATGTGAGATAAACGGTGAAATCTATGAGGATTCGTTGACTTTAAACCGCGGTAAGCAGGTCATAAGCGGCATACATTAATTACGTGAGCAGTTTTTCTTCCAATCTAGAACCCCCCCTTGGTGAGATAAATTTGGGCCACTTCGTATATTCTTTTCAAGTAACGTGTGATTTTGCTGGACCTCCCTCCCCTTTTGAGCTGTGTATACCTACCCCCATAAGTTTATGTATTGTTATTTTGATGAATGATATTAATTAAATCGAATGGCCAAATAGAAAACCCAACACCCACCGCTCGAAGGGTTAATATATTCATGGTTTGCAGCGTGATCGAACCCGCAAACATTCGATCAACATGCGTCGACCACCGCGCTTTGGAGGTCGTATTATTTTCGCCTTTGGCATGTAAGGAAAGAAAACGTAGCACATCTTCTGTTCTAAGAATTTCGTCCATGGAAAAACCAATGGCGAAAACACGGATTATCTTGTGTCAGTGCTATTATATCAGCATTAGTGATGGGAATAATGGGATTGGTATAGTTGCTTGGGCACGTTCTATTTTGTATATTTATAAATTGGACATCATTCAAAAACCGAAAGCAATTTTCCCTTTCCTCCTACTTTTTAAGTACCTTTTAAGGAAACACTTCCAAAAATACATATTTTTTGTAAGCTTTTATTTAAAGACATTGAGCATTTCTCTCTCTTTTCTATGTGTAAAATAATTTTCTTATGCATATATTTTTTCGCCTATTTAAACCAAAATGATTTATTAATGTTTATTTATCTGCTTTACAAGACAATCCTTTAAGAGGGTATAAGAAGAGAAAATCAGAAATACGTCATTTTTAAATCAAATTTCAGACGCGTATTGACTCTTTTCCACAAAGCTCGTTATTTTATCTAGTAAACGCATGTTTTAAATTTTGAGAAAAAATGTTTATTTTTAGTATAATAAAGTTATACCATAGGTCGTTGGCAGATTTGTTAAATTTTCAAATGAAATATCTAATTTTACAAGACATATTTCATACCATGTAATCATAGATAGGCAGAGAAGAGCAATATCAGTTAGAGCGGGTATGCTGTCAAGACGTTTTTACTCCTGCAGCCCCAAAGTAAAAAGAATACTGTTCAACGCTTTCTGTACCTCGTTGTACACATCAGAACTGTGGGTTGACTACACTGCAACCCAATGGCATAAGTTAAAGGTTGCTTACGCTTATCGTCAACTTTTCCGCCTACCGAGATACTGCAGTGCTACGGAAATGTTCCTGGAGGGACAAGTTCATACTTTCCGTGCACTTCTCCGCCACCGCATGGGAAGTTTATGGCGCAGACTGCGCCATTCGAAGAATGCGATCATCACCGCCATGACTGCCTGGATGGAATCTCCCCTGATGACCCTCTGGAGACGGGAGACGATGAAATACCCTCCGTAAACGGCTATTTACATTCATTTTAGTGTTTACATACATAATTTTTTTTTCTCTGTTTCATTTTTCATGCTTATTCGTTTATTTAATTTAATTTATGTGTTGTTATTTACTTTTTACCTTATCTTATTATTTATCTTTTTTTGTTATTTTACATTATGGAATGTATTGCATTGCACTTCCCCTGCATACATTCTGGAATAAACTTATATTTATGCACCAGATTTAAATGTCCGGGTTAAATTTTCCCCCAAAAAAAAAAGGAAAAAAAGAAGGAAAAACTAAACCCTTTCACACACTTCCCCAAATGATCATCTAGTCAACCCACGCTATGCAATTGCACTATATAAGTATTATAAATACAAGAACAACATGTCAACCTACTAGAGACCAAATGGGAATATAATTCACCGACTCCAGATATTTTCATATCAGAAGGTTCGGCTCTGTGGCATTTCTAATTGAACCTATAAATCCTACCGATCCCTCAATATAAATATTTAAAAAATCCTTTGTAATCCTAAAATTATTATTATTATTATTATTATAGATTATTACTGTTAATCAATACGTTATCTAGTAAACGCATGTTTCAAAATTTTAATTTTAGATCAAATAAAATCATTTAAAAAAATATCCGAACACTTAGTTATGACGAAAATTTCTCTATTTTCTATCTATTTACGGTCTTACAAATTAATACATTTAAGATTTTTTACGTTCTTATTTTGCTTAGACATTATTGAAAAATGATAAATACTTATGATCAAAAAATAATTACAAAAAGTACATAATTTTAATATTTTTATCATCACGCCTTTCAGCATTTTTGGATGTGGGTATAAATTAAAGCAAATTTGGAATGAAATAAAATCGTTATAATACGATATTGAGTTATAATTTTAAAAAGCTGGTACGGAGAATAATTAATATTTCACATTGGAACCGCCCTGTACGATCGTAAGAACATCTTTCGACGAAATGTGAATTTTCGGCCGCTGGCTGGTTAAAGGCTCTTAAAAATATGTTTTGCATTTCTTGGGTATTAACTATATAAAAATTTCTAAACATTTTGTTTTGAGGTATTTTACTGTTCATGTACGAGTATATTTGTTACTTAAATTAATTAACAAAGTTAATTAATTAATTTAAATTAATTAAAAAAGTAACAAATGTATATGAAAAGTAAAACTCTTCAAAACAAAATGCCTAAAGAAATAGTTAGGGTGCAGGTGAATTCACTAGTTATTTTTTTATAAAGTATTGTTAATTACTATCTATATCTGTGTTTTCTCCTGATTAAATATATATTTTCTCATATACAAAAAAAAAGTCATCTGAAAAATTGAAATACGAAGATACATAATATCGATATGTTTGCAAATATCAAAAATATTCCATCACTAATCATCATTATTGTTATCATTATCACTAAGAACTTAAGTTCCTATTCACGCATAGTGGAAAAACACTGCCATGATTCACAGGGCATTTGTGTTTTATCAATAACATATTCAATGCATTTAATATTCAAAACATGACCATCGACAAGGAACTACTGCGCTTTGGGGCTGAACAGGTACCTTGACTTAAAATAAATTAATTGCCCATTAAACCATTACGAACCGAATTCTAAGAAAATGGACTACGTCAAACAATTATTTGGTAAAGGCATTCCGATAATAGCCCCATTGTAACTCGTGACATCTCGTTTTTTGTATAAACGACACACGTGACTGAATGAGCGCTTTTATTATTTTTAGACGATCCACGTTTACGGTACCGTGACGGCAAAAAAGGCCATAAACATACGTTCCTTATCGCTATTATGCTGCAGCTCTTTCTTACACATTAAATAATAGTGATATAAAATATGAGACATACAAAATACGTGTGTCTGTTTCCTCCAAAGTACTTCTCTTTTCCTCTGGAGGAAACAGATATATCTCATTACGGCTCAGCTACGACGACAGCAGTTGCGTTTGTTTTCTTTATACGTGAGGGGAATGTATGATAATGATTGTATGTTTCCTTTGGGGGGTGCAGACATACTTTCACTATTTGTCTCATTTTCCACTCTTGTTATTTAGTGTGTAAGAAAGAGATGCAGCATTGTATGTTTAAGAATAAAAGCAAAACCATCAGCGCATTGATATTTGACGTTTTTGAATTTATGGAATTCACTCACACTTTAATAATATCCTTGTGATTATATTCCATACTTTCAAAATTATCGTCTTGGCTAGTAGTATTTATTGTAGAAGGTAGTACGAAGACGTCACAGTGTGGTATGTGAGAGAGATGCAAGAAAATTATGACATTTTCCTTTGGAGGAAACAGACCTACGTACATCTTTTGAAAGAGCTGCAGCATTATTGTGTTATGGAACGTATGCTTTTTTCCAAATTACAACATCGAATAGCGGTTGTTATAAACACAATATATATAATATTTATTTTCTTCTTCTCTTTTCCTCTGGAGGAAACAGATATATCTCATTACGGCTCAGCTACGACGACAGCAGTTGCGTTTGTTTTCTTTATACGTGAGGGGAATGTATGATAATGATTGTATGTTTCCTTTGGGGGGTGCAGACATACTTTCACTATTTGTCTCATTTTCCACTCTTGTTATTTAGTGTGTAAGAAAGAGATGCAGCATTGTATGTTTAAGAATAAAAGCAAAACCATCAGCGCATTGATATTTGACGTTTTTGAATTTATGGAATTCACTCACACTTTAATAATATCCTTGTGATTATATTCCATACTTTCAAAATTATCGTCTTGGCTAGTAGTATTTATTGTAGAAGGTAGTACGAAGACGTCACAGTGTGGTATGTGAGAGAGATGCAAGAAAATTATGACATTTTCCTTTGGAGGAAACAGACCTACGTACATCTTTTGAAAGAGCTGCAGCATTATTGTGTTATGGAACGTATGCTTTTTTCCAAAGTACAACATCGAATAGCGGTTGTTATAAACACAATATATATAATATTTATTTTCTCCATGATTTATAATATCCATAAATCATTATAAGAAGAGACCGTATTTTACAAATATTAACGAACGTGCGTTGAAATGTGCAATAAGGCAACTCTATTTACATAACTAAAACGCAATGAAAATGTTTGCATATTAATATCTCTCTTATTGGGGATATCTTATTGAAGCTTATAAACCTCATTGTAATATTATTTAATCATTAACGAATATAACATCAACATCTCTCAACGAGACGCATACAATAAAAAAGTAACGGTCGCAACTACGACGATCAAATTGATAACTTGACAATATCTGATGATATTATATCCCAAGCACGGTTGCGCTGTTGTCAGCCGAACCGATATTGACAGGAAATAAATATTAAATCTTTATACAATGACTGCACTGGCGGATCTGTCAATGAATTTTCATTCCTAAATGTACGCTACGTAAAAAATAAAAATACTAATAAATCGACAATTTCCAACTGAAAAACTAACTTTAACATACATTTAATATACTGTTCGACATAAAACGGGAGATAATTAATTAATGCGGTTCGTAGTCATATTTGAACCACTTTCGTTTCACCGAGATAGAACGGAATAAATTGATCACGTCTCAGATGTATTGCGTATACGATTGGTAATAATTAATTAATTTATTTATTTATAAACAGAAACAAACAGTAGGTACATTAGTTACATAAGTGAAAAAATTACAATTAATAAGTAGGTATATTTCATGGTGGGTACATATTATGTGTTTCATTGTAGTGTCTTATTTATGGTATGCGTATTAAGTAATTACCGGGTGATGTGTGTAGTGAGAATGTGTGTGTGTGTGTATGTGAGTATGTGTGTATGTATGTATGTATGCGTATTGAACAATTTATATTATTGACATGATGCTCTTTTTAAATTTGGGCAGTGAATCGGAGAAAATGTCGATGTTTGAATTTAGACCAATATTATTGAACATATGCAAAGCACGATTGATTGGCGAATTAGTTGCTGCATTTGTCTTGTAATTGATTAATTTAATTCTAAGAGTTTCGTTAATTCACTTCCATTCATTAATAAGCCAGTTAGTTTGCATAACGAACGACATTATTCAAAAAGTTATGTATATTGACAGCTTATCTGCGCGCTTAAATCGGCGGATTTTGTCAACCGTCTGTCGGAATTATACTCGTTTGATGACCGTGCTTGCAAATATCTCTGTAGTAGATTAAGATTTGGTCAATATATTGATGTAGGGTTTTATTGCTTGAACGTGCTGGAACTCCTGCGTCCGCGTCCCCCCGTTACCACCGTTACCTTTATACATAAGTTCTAATTCTCTTTGTTTCATATTTTTATTGAGAGTTGTTGATGTTATCTTTATCAAAGATTACATATTATTATTTCTATAATTTTTTTTCAAAGAGATCAGTCTAGGAATAGGTTTATCACGTAGTAAATATTTTGTTTGTACTATTTTATATGGTTTGTATCATTGTCACCAAAAAACACAAACCTAGCTTGGTGGGATTTGTTGCACGTGGAATCACCTCCGATATTGATGTCCTTTCTAAGCCTCACTGAGAAACAGCCTTTTGTCTTGTTTGCTCCTGTTTATAGTTTTTTTTTGCGAGAAGGGGATACCAAGTTAATGTAAATAATATTATGATAATACAAAATTTGAAAAGTTTTCCAGTGATTTATTTTTAATATAAAAAAATTTTTAACAAAACAAAACAACCACTCCAAAAAATGCACTAAAAATTAAAAAAATAGTTTCGTATTCTTATACAACTTAATAATCAACTTACTTTTTCTACTCATCAATATGTAGGTACGATTGTTATTTTTGGAGTCGGTGTCAGCCAAGGTAGGTTTGTAACTACATACATAGTCATAGGTGAGATGTGCTTGTGTCACACGCGCGACTTTACGAGGTGAGAGGTGAGAGCGGGCCGCGGCGGAGGGGAGCTATCAAGGGAACACGCCGGGCCGGGTACCTTGGCTGACACCGACTCCAAAAATAACAATCGTACCTACATATTGATGAGTAGAAAAAGTAAGTTGATTATTAAGTTGTATAAGAATACGAAACTATTTTTTTTAATTTTTAGTGCATTTTTTGAAGTGTTTTTTGTTTTGTTAAAAAAAAAATATTTTTGGATTTTTAGTGAATCTGAAGTACACTAACTAATTCGATTAAGATTCGGCCCAGTATCGTTAATTTGCTCGTAAGAATTGGAGAGTTTTGTCATGGATTCCATAATCAGAACCTAACCAAACTCTCATCACACTACCCTTGAAGTACATCCTTTCCAATAAAAAAAGAATCATCAAAATCGGTTGGCGTGATATTGAGCTATTCGTCCATTTGTCGCGCACATGCTTGATGCCAATTTAAGACTTTTATGATTTTCTCATGGATTCCATTGTCAGAACGGAACCAAATTAAAATGCGACCACACAGGAAGCACCAGCTTTCAAATAAAAAAAGAACCATCAATATCGGTTCACCCAGTCTAAAGTTCTGAGGTAACAAATATAAAAAAAATATATAAAAAAAAATAAAAAAATAAAAATACAGTCGAATTGAGAACCTCCTACTTTTCGAAGTCGTTTAAAAATGATTTTTTACAATAAAGATTTTTAATGCAGTCGAATAACAAGTTTTAAAATGCTATTTAAAAGCAATGCATCTATATAAATACTGTATTCCGGTTAACTCTGGTTGTGATGCCTGTAATTGTCACCATAAATAGATAATATTTTTTACCAGCGAGGTATTTCTAAATCGTTATGCAGTTATGCACTTAATAACATTAATATATCTATCTATGTATGTACAATGTACATACATAAATAACGAGTGTCTGCGGATGGGTGAAATTGATTTTTAAACAGGTTTATTCTGTGATTGATGAAATTTGGCAAACTTAACCTCCAAAACAGGAGGGAGGTCACTGTCTAAAAACCACCCCATCTCCCATACCCTCCCCTCAAAGGAGAATTTAAAAACTTCGTAATGAAATTTTGAACACTTGACGTTCAAAATAAGAGGAAAAATAATGACTACATCTTATAAAAAAAATTATTTAAAAAAAAAATCATGTTTTATGATGCTATTTTACGTTAACATTCAGTATGTTTTTCATTTTTTTTTCTTTTAAAATTATTTTATTTTATTCTTTAAACGAAATAATTGTTCACATTTTATGTGATATGGCAGACTGGGATTGCGCTATCCTCCCGGTCCTGCTGGATTAAAAACTTTAATAAAAGAAAATTAGAAAAAGGGAATTAGCTCGAGCAACGCCGGGAACTACAAACAGCTAGTGCATTAGTAATAATGAAACACTTTTAACAACTGTTTTTATTGAGACCTATAATAATGATAATGATCATCATCCATGATAATTCCAAAACACATAGTAAAAATTATTGTATCCAAAACTGCACAATATTAAAAACAACAAACACAATCAAATATTTAGGAGTCATTATCGATAAAAATTTGAAATGGAAGGAACAAATTTGTCAAGTTGTAAAAAAAATTAGAAAATTAATTTATATATTTTTAAGAATCAGAAATTTTTATCTGTAAAAAACTTATATCTAATATATTACGCTTTGGTTCAATCAACTTTACAATATTCTATCATTAGCTGGGGATCCGCATACAAAACTAATCTTTCCCCAATTGAAGTTGTGCGGAGTCTAATAAATAAAATCATATTAAAAAAACCTTCTGACTACCCAACGGATCAATTATTTAAGGAATTCCAAGTACCATCTTTCAAAGATCTATACAATAGAAATGCATTGATTCAAACTATAAAAGAAAAAGAAAAATATCAATTTATAACTGAAAACCGTACTAGACATAAATATATTTTCTCATGCCCAAAATTAAACACTTCCTTTGCACAAAATTATTATACTTATCAAGGAAGACTTATTTTCAACCGATTACCGGATGAAATTAGAAAAATTAATGATAAAATCCAATTACTAAACACTGTTAAAAAATATTTTAAAGATAATATAAAAAAAAAAAACTAAAAAAAAGTTTCCGACTAATCTAATCTCAAGAACAACTACTTATAACTCAGTTTCCAAGTGATACTTCTGTTCTTCAAATAAGTTAAATTTTGTATTGTTTTTATCAACTATTTACATATCACCGAACTTACAACTTATTGTTTTTTACATTCACATTGTAATTTAAGAACTTAAATATAGCATTAAAAATGTACACTACTCTTCCAGACACAAGCTAATGCTTCCATGGAAGAGTGGTATTAACGTATTTTAAAATGAACATGTACGCAAATTACTGCATTATCTAAATGTATATTATATTTTATATGCTAAAATAAATAAAAAAAATAAAAAATATATATATATATATATATTTGTCCTAGAACGGGAGACCTTCCTAGTAGGACATTGAAGTACCCACCCTGTCCCGCCCCGGTATAGGCGACTTATGGTCGCCCCTTCGGAGCTCTCGCAAGAATCAAATTTTTTTGAATAAACGACTCTACATTTAATTAAACGAATCTAGACCTTCAATGTCCCTACATACTTGGTTAGGTGGCGGAAATGTAGGATCGCCTACAGTCTATGCTGTAATGGTCAAAAACTAATACTACTGGTGAGTAAACAGAAAATGAAGAAAAACAAAAGAATTATGATACAATAAACGGAGGGAGACCACACACTCCAAGACTGCAGGAATCTGCGTATAAAGAAAAGAAATAAGTTTAGTAAATAAAGCATATAACATTTAATAAGGTAAAAAAAGTGATAACCGTCATGACCATCGTGTGCCCGGCAGTCCCCCGGACAGTCAAAGTAGGACAGTCAAAGCTTCCTTATACTGAATGCATTTTATAACAAATAAAATAAATAAATAAATAAAATAAAAATTTCGATGATTTGTTTAGCGCCGTTTTTGTTAAAAAAATCACCTTAAGGGCGTTGTTCAAACATATAATATATTTCTACAATCTTACTTCCAACAACAAACCATTATAACAACTTATGGTTAAAAATTGCATCGACCGGTTCATCAATCACTGATACGAAACTTTAAGTACAATTGTAAACAAAATCCTCGTAAGATGTGGCAAATAATAAATGAAATAACTAGTACTAAATCTACCAACGCCACATCAATTGACGAGCTGAATATAAACAATGTCCCCAGGAAATACGCTGAGAATCCTGACGAAATTCTTGAATATGTCAATAACTTCTTCATAAATATAGGATCTAATTTAGCAAAACAAGCTACGCAATGTGATGGAGCAGTACAAACAAATGAATCTCCTGAGCAAGGAAAAAAGCTCGAGTTTAAACAAATCACAGCTGATGAAATCAAAAATACAATTTCTTCTCTAAAATCAAATGTATCTTCCGGGGAAGACTTAATAACAACAAATGCAATAAAATTTCTCTGTAAAGAACTTATCGTACCTCTAACATATCTAGTAAACATGGCTATAACTGAAAGCGTATTCCCCACAGCTCTCAAAAAAGCTATTGTAATACCAATATATAAACAAGGATGTAAAAGTGACATAAACAACTATCGACCAATAAGCCTACTCAATACATTTTCCAAAATATTGGAGAGAATATTAAAAAAACAACTCCTTTCCTACTTAGAAGAAAATAAAATATTATCAGAAACACAGTACGGATTTAGGGAGAATCTAAGTACTGGTGACGCCATAGAAACTATTACAGATATGATTATAAAAAGTTTAGACAGAGGAGAAAAAACACTGGCAATCTTCATAGACTTACAAAAGGCATTTGATACAATAGATCACAAAATCCTTTTTGCAAAACTTTCAAAAATTGGTATGTCAAATAGAACTCTAAACTTATTAAAAAGCTATATGATGGAGCGTACACAGAGCGTTCAAATTAACAAGAAAAAAAGCAAACCTCTCCTCATCAACCATGGAGTACCGCAAGGAAGCGTACTAGGACCGATATTATTTCTAATATACATAAATGATATCGGTAGCCTAGGAACGAGAGGAAAAATCATAAGCTTTGCTGACGATACAGTAATTGTATTCAACGAAAAAGACTGGAGAAGTACCTACAAAGAAGCGGAACATGGACTTGGTCTACTGCAAAACTGGCTTAAGAGAAATTCCCTTACACTTAATGTCAATAAAACAAAATATCTGACATTTTCTATAACAGCCAGAGGACAGCCAGATGATGACTTTAATCTCAAATTACATACATGCCAAGAAAACAATCAAAATCAAGGCTTATCATGTCACTGTCCTACCATAGCACACTCCAAAAGTATCAAATATCTTGGTATTGAAATTGATGATAATCTCCGATGGAACGCACACATTGAAGTAATCACAAAAAAACTCACCAGGTACATTTACTTCTTTAGAGCCATCCGTAACATCCTCAACATAAACGACATTAAGAAAGTGTACTACGCTTTATGTCAATCACAAATAGAATACGGGATAACTGGATGGGGGTCTGCTTTGAGCACTCACACAGAGCGACTCAATATAGCCCAAAAAGGAGTACTGAAGACAATACTGAAAGTTCCGCTTAGAACTCCGACGGAAGAAATATTTAATAACTTTCAAGTCTTCAATGTACAGAAACTTTATTCAAAAAATATTTTATTTAAACTGAAAAAAAACATATATGTATACTCCACAGCCCAACATAAATACTCAACCAGGTCAGTAAGCAATAACATCCTGGTTACTCCCAGTTTGAACACATCTTTTGGACAGAGAAATAATAAATTCCATGCTATAAAATTATACAATGCTCTACCAGATCAAATCAAAAATATAAAGAAATTTAATATATTTAAAACAAAAGTAAAAATATGGCTGAGAGATCAAAGTGATAATAAAATTACAAACATCATGAAGACGATATAAAGACAATCCATAACCAAATACAAATATTTTAAAAAACTACAGGCCACCTCAGAACAGGAAATCCTAGTGAGGAGGTCTGTGAAAAAAAAAAAATGAATCCATACTTATTATATACATCTACATACATGTACAAACCTTGTTATTGAAATTAAAAAAAAAAAAAAAAAAAAAAAAAATGAACCATTGACCAATGAACACGATATTGCGTAAAAATGTAAAAATCAAACGTTTCAGTACTCAATGGCTCCTTCAACCTCTCCTGTGCCGGAACCGCGCGGTCGGAACAAATTTTCGAAAAAAAAAAATTAATGCGATTTTAACCCTTAACGTATAAAGAAACTGTATGAAGGAAAAGGTCAGAATCGCTTGGGCCATTCTGTTCTCGACGTAACAGTTACCCGAAATATACCTAGCCACACGGAATAATTTGTAATAAATTATCTATGGGATCTGGGCGTCACTTTTTCCCGCGATTTGAAAAGTCAGAGCATGGTAGGTCACAAAAACATTGAAAAATCTATTAATTTATCAAATAAGTCTCTAAATAAATCCACAAAATATTACTTCAAAGAGATGCTTTCCGTAATTTCCGAGTTTTCATACGAAATATGGCAAGGCACGTGACAATGGTGAAACATGGCAAGCAGAATGAAAAATAAACGTACCTGGTATATGTTTACAAAATTTCCATAAATGAGCGTATGCAAATTTTGCGTACAGGTGTTTACAATTAGATTAAATCGTCTTTGACTTTGATTATTTGTGTAATTAAAAACAGTATTTAAATCTAATTGTTTCATTGCTATTTAAATGAAACGGTGTCGCAAAGCACTTTGCATGGTATTCTTGGATCTGAACGGGAGTTACGTATATTGAATATTTACTTAATTATCTACTATAAAAAGATTTGATAGTTTGTTTGTTTGCATTGTATAGGCTCCGAAACTACTGAACCGATTTGAAAAATTCTTTCACCATTAGAAAGCTACATTATCAGCGAGCAATATAGGATATACATAATGGTAAGCTCTGGCGTTATGAAATCTACTATATATTATAATCTAATATATAAAATTCTCGTGTCACGGTGTTTGTTACCATACTCCTCCGAAACGGCTGGACCAATTTTGATGAAATTTTGTGTGCTTATCTGGTAGGTCTGAGAATCGACCAACATCTATTTTTCATACCCCTAAAAGTAAAGGGTGTTCCACTCCGAAGAAAATTATTTTCCCCATACATTTTGTATGGAACGAATTCTCCTATTTTAAAAGAACTGCAGCAATATTGTAAGGGGTATAATATTGAACTGTGAACCAGGGGAGGGGGGAGGGAGGGGGGGGGGGGAAAGGAACTCAGGAAGGGGGGTTAGCGGGACGGGGGAAGGGGAGAAGTGGAGTGGGGAGAGGGAGAGGGAACGCGAGAGGGGAAAGGATACGCAGGGAGAAACAATTTAGATCAATTCAGCTAATAAGTTGACAACAGTTTTTGATTCTGAGGCGGTACGAAGTTCGCCGGATCAGCTAGTAATAATATAATTCTATGAAGTGGAAAGATTTGATTGTTTGTTTGCATTGAACAGGCTCCGAATCTAATGAAAGAATTTGAAAAATTCTTTCACTAATAGAAAGTTACATTATCAAAGAGTAACATAGACTGTTGTATAATGGTAAGCTCTGGCGTTACGAAATTTTTATAAATGAAAATGAAAATAAATGAAAATTTCATATATTTTAACGGAAGGGAGGAAAGGCAGGGGAAGGTGGGGTTTGCGGAGAGGGTAGACACGAGGGAGGAGGAAGGTGGGGAAGGTGGAAGGGAACGGGGATGCACGGGAAAGGACATGCAGGGAGAATAAATTTATTTCTTTGAATAACGCATACCGGGTACCAGCTAGTTAATTATATTCCCAAATCAATATTACATCTAGTTTCTGTTGTAGTTAAAAATACCACACAATTAATATTTTAGATAAATCGAATAGGTCGAACATCAGCCATTAAAAAATCAGGTTGCCAAGAATATCACAACAGTATCTACCATGCAATTTAAATATCTGGAAAAATATGATTTAATTTAATGTCTTATTTGTAAATACAACACTTAAGTACTTACCAGAAGATCAGATATTGATGGAAGTGAATCTGTTAAGAACCATTATTATCTCGGGTAAGTAGTTAATCCGGGTTCCGATTAGCAGTTGATGCCAAAATTTTGATTGATTCTTTTTTTCGTACAACTTTTTTTAACCTGCTCAAATCGTTTTCAACTCCATTTTGAAACATGTTTGGAAACTAGTATAAGAACAAACTTGTCCGGTAAGTACGTATTCGAAATTTGATTATGGTTTAAATATTAAACGTGTACAATTGGAGCAGAAATACTGAAAAAAAAAACAAATTAGAAAATTACTAGCAAATTTCTGACAGTAGACAATCTTGCTCCTCCACTTATTCATGGCGTTTTTGACATTGATTTGAGGCCAGCTGTTTACACGTGTAAAATAAATTTGATCAAGTTATGCATTCCGCAAAATGATTTTATGGATTAATTGATCGTATTAAAACAGGTTTAATTAATAACTTTTACTGAAGAGCAAAAGATTTTTATCAAACAATAGCATCGGTGAAGTTAATGTTCAACTGTTCAGCAATGACATAATTAGTTCCACGTTAATTATACTTAGTTGAATAAATACATTATGGAGCTGTCACGGAGTGTGATGCTCTGATAGTTTTAATGAAATAAAATAGTCCACAATGAAAATGGTTGGATATGTAATTAATTATCTAGGTTATTAGTTGTTGTTTCAGGTTTCTTTCGTGGCTTGGATTTGATAGAGCAAGGATGAATTAGACTTAATGCATTGACCCCTCATCCTTGACCTATTTTGTCAGGTGATCAAAATATTTCAGCTTTGCAGTAAAATCAAAATAAATTGAATATTTCTTAACATGGTTATTTCCTTTTGGGGTATTATGCCGTGTTGCGCTACCTCCTCCTTTAGCCAACGTTTCGGACAGCGTTACAGTGTCCATCATCAGGGCAGATGTCCATCATCACACATCTGCCCTGATGATGGATACTGTAACGCTGTCCGAAACGTTGGCTAAAGGAGGAGGTAGCGCAACACGGCATAATACCCCAAAAGGAAATAACCATAAAATTTTTGGCCGTGAAAATCTAAAATCATATCTATTTCTTAACATATCCGAAAACTAGAAAACTGTTTTTGAAAGGTGATAAAACACGCTTTACAATTTTATAAATCGAAAAGACAAAAAAGAATCTGTTTTGGTCTCCTGTAACTTTTTTTGATGGTCTTTTTTTAATATATTTTTTTAACCCAACTAATATTAATTTTTGGGGATCGCTGGCAACGGTTAATATGCACTTTTTAAAAAAAAAAAACCTTTTGATTCACCTTAATTACATTAAAAGGCAACTATTTGCATTGGGGAAGTGGAAAATATTTCATTCTAAATTTCATTACGTAAAATTAAAATTAGCTTTCGTATTGTGAGATTGTACGCCAGAATCACAAACCATGTTACACAAACCTAGCGTAGCCGCTAAACTACTTGAAAACTGGGATGTTTTTCTTGCCTTGACGCGAGTAGGCGTTATAAAGGGGCACTTTCTTTTGTATCACAAACCATGTTACACAAAAATATTTTCCACTTCCCCCAATGCAAATAGTTATCTTTTAATGTAATTAAGGTGAATCAAAAGATTTTTTCAAAAAAAAGTGCGTATTAACCGTTGCCAGCGATCCCCAAAAGTTACCAAAAATTCTTCCATGTGTCATCACTGGACGCTCAGCCGAATAATCGCTCAACCCTCACCCCGACCCTAATCCAATACCTACTGATTTTTTTATGATTTACGTTAAAAAAAATGTAACCGGAGGCTACAACTGCGTCACTTAACAGAAAACTCGGTCGCCGAGAAATTTGAAAAATAGTTATTTTACCAAATTGTTGCTGTCAATAACGCTCTTACTCCTCCGAACACTGGGCGAAGGAGACAACTGCACCACAGGCTGATAATACCTAAATAAAATGATCAAAATCGAGGTTTCGTATTGTAGTCTCTATTCAAACTATATTAGAAGAAAATACTCTATGGCAAAAAAAAAACATTGTCTATAGTTTATATACTGAACGTCTGCTGATTGCGTTCAAAACAGCCAATATTAACGATTTTTGGAGGGTCCTAAACTTCTAGAAGTTATAAATTATCAAAAATAGCAAAACTTACCTACACGCTCTAGTGGTCGATATCTATATTATATTAAAAACATATTTGCAGTAGTGTCAAAATCCAGAGAGGAAATTGAGGAATACGTTTGTATGGACAAAACGCCGCCCTATAATCGCACGTAATATGTTCCTTCCAGGAAGTTACACACTCATCCGGGTATTATTCTATACCGGGCTTAACGTTTTCTATTTTTTACGACATATAATTTATCATCACCCTGATCACAGTGCTCACACTTATCATGTCTACATACATTATAAAATGACACCGTTGCATAAGAAAAATCATGAAAAAATCTCATTACCTTTTTTTACATACCACATTAAAAGCAAATGTTGCAATCGTTTATTCTCGTACTCGCACGCAAACGTGTAATGGTTATTATTATTAGTGGGCACGGAATTGCATTTCGATTGTATACACTATAGTTCAAAGCACAGATAATCGACGTAATAATATTATTTTACGATTGCAGTCAATGAAACTTTTGCGGTTAGAAATAATAGATGCGCGCGAAATGGCAAGTGAACAAGTATTGCCCATTAGCTCTCACCGGCAAGTATTGCATTGGGATAAATCAGTAGAGGCTTTATGGCAACATCATCAGATCTGTTGATTACTTTTGGTTTCATCTTGATTACCACAATGGGCACGATAGCATTAACGTCTTCTAAATTAACTTATTAAATTTCAAGTAATTTTATTTTGTTAGTACTTTTTTGTATTGAGACCTGATTTCAAGGGTTTATTTTTAATTGTAATGCAACCGATCTTATAATACTAATTAATATTTTTTATTGTTTTTATTTCTTCCTAGAGGAACATACAATTCATGGTTGGGAGGAAATAGTTACACTTTTACATAGGAATTTAGATATTAAAAATATAAGTTTCACATACAATATACTCGTAGATGAAAAATAAAAGACAGGTTGAGTAGAACAAACAACGAAAAAAAACAAATAAAGAAAAAGGAACAAGGTTATACAAATATGGATGATCACAACTAAATAAAAAAGAGAAAAAGAAACAAGACAACAAGACAAGAACATGACAAGAAAATTACGTAGTTTCATCCTTAAACGTGCTTAAAAAATATTCTTTAAAGCATTTCTCTGAATTTTTTTTTTGCTGGATTGTACATATCTGTAAGTGAATTACATAGTGCATAGGTAACAAGGTTCAGAGATTTTATCCCATATTTTGTGGTGTGTGTTTGAGGTATGCGGATTTTATTGCTATTTCGAGCATTGTGAGTGTGGATGCCTTGATTGTAAAGTGGCTTGATGTTAGTGTGAGTTGATTGTTGAGTAATTTTGTAGGATGGTGCTTGTGATGTCGTTTTTAAGAAGGACTGTGATTGGAAGAATGCCGAAAACTGAATAGATGTCTCTGACATGGGTGTCCCACGCAAGTCCAAAAACATTTCTGAGAACTCGGTTTTGAACCACCTGCAGATCAGCTATCAATTTCTTTGAGGCAAATCCCCAGATACAGCAGAGATAAGAAAGATGTGAACGTACTCGTACCATGGCGTAGTACACTGTTGTTTGTAAAGGAATGGGTAGTAATCCTTGGAGTCTATATAGGACATAGGACATAGGACACCAGTTATGGGGGTAATTTTCTCCTTTACATAATTTATGTGGAGATCCCACGAGAGTTGGGAATCTACGTTCAGGCCCAAATATTTTATGCTCATTTTCTCTTCGATGCAGTTATCACCAACTTTGATATTGAGACTGAAGTTTTTCTTGTTACCAAAAAGTATATAATGAGTTTTTTTTACGTTAAGAGTTAGTTTGTTTATTCTCAATCAGCTTGTGAGTTTAGAAACATCAGCATTCATTTCCGTTTCAAGCACCGCTAGGTTCAGTTTATTATAAAAAATTACTGTATCGTCCGCATAAAGTTGTAGAGTTCCTTTAATACCCCACTTTGTTTTGTCATTCACATTGATTAGAAGTAATATTTGTATATCGCACTTTTGTGTTATTTCACTTCGAGTACTATTTACGATACGGTTTTCACTCACGTCTGAACAATATGATAAAACTCTTTGCCCTTTGCTAAATCACGATTTTAGATTAATCTTTACTACGAATCGGTTTACATTAAAAAAAAACGAATAATGTGTTTGGGAAAAATTGAAGCTTTTCGTTTCGCTTGAAAAAAATTAAAACAAAAATGTTAATTACTTTTTAAAAGTATAAGCGTAAACTACAAAAATAATATTTTTCTATTTGAAATGTGTGAACGCATATAAAAAACAAGTTTTAAGGCTAAAATTATCTGTGACAGTTTCCGTTGATCAAATTTTTTTTCTTTCTTACAAAATTATTCACAAAATGAATAAAAACCACTTTTGCTCTTAAAATCGTGATCTCTAGAATCCGTTTACCGAGCAATTTTTATGCCTACTACCTACATATATGTGGCGATAGAAGGCACACTAAGAATAAACATGTTTTTGGCTTGTGCCTTCGTCTTAACATATTAATTTCGGTTGTCGGTGAATGAGTGCATTCGTGATTCGAAATTGTATTTCTGCACACTGTGTAAAATTATTCAAGTTCAATGAACTTTTAATTTTCTGCCCTTCCCTAAAAAGCCCTCCACACAATATCTCCAAGCTGGGATTTTTGTGGGGAGTTTCTTTTGTGAGGCTATTGTTAAAAAAATCCCGATAATAGAGAACTCCAGTCCAATTTTTATTTTTTTTTATGCATAATGACCTTCTAATTTAAATAACTGCATATTTATTTTTATTTTTATAGTTAGTTTTAATAGTTAAAATAATTGTCAAAGTTTTAATTTTTCAAGATCCCCGAAAACCACCGGTGAATCGTGTAACGTCATCGCTCTTGAAAAATTACTATAGGATCGGGCAATCAGCTGATCAACTGCCGCCATTTTGAATTTCGTTGTTCGAAGTATTCTCCCCAAAAGTTTCCCTATTCTCCCTATTTTTTTGTGCAGTAGTTTTTGAATATTTTCAATAATAGAGATACCTTTATTTTTGAAAAATTATTTAGGCCTAAGTAATATTTCAATAAACACAACAACTAAGTCTCTATAAACAGTATGTAAATAAACGAATAAATTAATACGATGGCTTGTGTCATATCATATATTCCCATACAATGACTTTACGGCGACGTCACGACACGTCGAACAGTGACGTCACCACTAAAATTTCAATAATGCCAACTTGACGGCGTGTTTTTACGACCCGATGCAAAATAGACTTTTTAATAATTTTTTGAAAACTCTACGTTTAATATTTTTCACTGGAGTTTCTTATTTTCAGGGGTCTGCGCTAGTTATAAACAAATAGACAGAAGTATTCTTATTTTAAACGTAAGGTGACACATCGCATTAATACAAATTAAAATATTAATTATGGCAGGCAAGATAAGACGATTCCATTGTCAGGTTACCTTGACCGAGCTTCGACAGATTTAATATCGCCTTGATTCGGCGGCCTTGCTCGGGCAAAAACGTGCAAGTTTTCTGGGTCGATTTGAACATTCAAAGCAAAATTTTATTTTAATGCTTGTCACTTCAGATGGAAGACGCACATAACCGCCGGATAAAAATATTTACATTGACGTTTGTTATTACTTTGACAGGTTCATTGTTATTTAAATGTATGCTAAATAAGACCATACATAAACCGGTTAAATAACTGCGTTAATCCATCGGTAATATATTTCATTCAATCATATTAATGTCGTCCTCAGTAAATTAATATGTTCATAATTTACGTGCAGTGTTTATTAAATATTATTGCATAATATGCATACATATCGTTTGCGGAAATTTGATAAGCTATGAAGAAAAATAAATCCAAAAAAGAGATAAATATGTCATTTTTCTCGTTTTTTCTTCTCTTTCAATCTGAGCCTTTTAAGATGGGCGTTTAAAGAGGATTTTTATCTTTAAAATTAAAAATAAATTGAATACGTACTGTCAAGTATTCTGAAAGATCTACTCAATGTTATCTTTACATTGTATAAAGCAAAGTCGCTCCCGCTGTCTGTACGCTTAAATCTTTTAAACTACGTAACGGATTTTCATGCGGTTTTCACCAATAGATTACAATAGAGTGATTATTATTATTACAATAATAATACTCTATTAGTATTATTATTACAATAATAATACCAATAGAGTGATTCATGAGGAAGTTTTCGGTAGGTTTTGTGTAAATTGGTTGAAATATATAATATATAAAGGGAACGGGCTGGCAAGCGGGCAGCGGGCAGCGTGCAGGCAAGCGGGCGGTGTGAATTTGATATGTATGCAAATTAACGGATGGCGTTAGTTAAAAAGATTTAGTAATGGTGTTGTAAGTAGATGGTGTTGTTTTGTTAGCCACAGCATCGTGTGGCCGGATCTGCTACTATTATAACAAGAGAGAAATGATTTTTTGAAGAAAACCAAAACTCTCTTTTCTCTCTCCTGAAGAATTAACATATGGTCATTTACAGCATTTCAAATTTCCGTGATCAATATCTACTTATTCCGTGTTACTCGTAATCATGTTGAGGCCGGCTGCACACGTCCGATCCGACTATCTGATCGGAAATAAAATAGGCCAAGCTCTTCTATCGCCCGACAATCGGAATGGACGGCCGGCGTGGCCTATCTTATTACGGATCCGACAGTCGGCATGGACGTTTGCGGGCTTTCTCAAAGAATGTATGGCACGAAGACCTTCCGGTAGTCTGATCAGACTATCAGAACCGACTATCGAATGGAAAAATCGGATGTAAAAATCGGATGTGTGCGGCCGGCCTTAAATGTAACAGTACAAGGAATGAGTATTACAAATACTTTTACCAAGATTACACGAAGTTAGTTATAGATATGCAGATGTGGCGGATCTATTTAACTGCACGGAAGGTATGTGCAAGAAGGCTACGCTATCAAATCTTTTCAATAAATATTAATTTAATCTAAGTCCACCTTTGACCAATTAAAGATTTTGGTCGAATGAGTCTACTTATATATTATAATTTGTGTGTACTTGTATCTCTTACTTTTATTTATTTTATACTCGCTGATGCCAATTTACAATCAAATATACTCGCTGATGCCATTTTACAATCAAACCACCATTAGTTGTTATTCTTTTTTTAAATAATTTCTCATATTGTTTTATGCTTTTAACTGTAACATGTGATCATTGTGTGAGATAGATTTATACCGTGAATAATAAATAAATAAATCTAAAAAAATATAAAAGGCAACGGTTGCAGTTGGAAATTGAACCCAGTGTCTGTCTTACAGGAACTTCACTCCCATCAAAAACATAAAAATTTGGATAAAAAATAATGATAGAGCATTTACCGGTGCACTCACCCAAATTCGAAATTAGTAATGAACCAATGCTGTTATTATTACCAAAGTTATTGTTATTGTTAATGCAACCAATTTATTATGTGATTACATTCTAATATAAGTGTAGGTATGTCCACAGCATTATAAATTGATGTAAAATAACTGCCTCAACACAGGCTAGCCTAGTGAGGCAGGTTACGAGAAACCTAAATGTATAATTACAAATCTCTACTCTCTAAGTACCTACTGTTTATATGTATATTGTTTTTTGTTATTAACTTTTGTACTAATGTTACTTTTAAAATATTGTAAGGTGTACTTTTTTCTTGTAGTTATAAATCTTCAAATTTTTGTTTAATAAAGATATATTATTATTATTATTATTATTATTGAGCCACTGAGACCCTGTTCTTTTCGGTAATGTTTATGAATTGAGAATTACTAGTAATATCTTTAATTAAATCACGTATATTTTTAACTATAATTTCATTAAATCAAATAACAACATTTCGACCAATAAACTATAAAAGAGTATAAAAAACAATCCACTAACAATTTATCGTTAGTATTATTCGAATCTACACAACAAGTTACAAACATTTCAGATAAGACTTAAATAATTAGAAAAAAAAATCTTACGTGTTTCAATTAATTTAATATTTAAATAATAATTAATACTTACTATGAATCGAGTTACATACAACAACATATTGATTAATTTCACTTTATGGCAGAAATTTAAAACTTACTTGAAGGTTTTTTGTTTATGTCTATCATTTGAGAGATATCTCGAATCTGCCTGAAGGATTTATTTAATAAAAACAGAATCGTTAGTACAACCACCAACCGTTTAGCTATGCACGACCTACACAAAGCAAAAAACATTATATTACAAATAAGAATACCGTATCGTCCATTTCACAAGGATAACTAACTATTGAATGTTTATAAATTCCTCATTTTAGCATTTGTCATACATACAAAAGTGTGACAGAATTCAAAGAATATTAAAGAATAACCTTCCGTTTTATTATTGTCTCATCTGTTCTCGAAACATTTTCAAAGTACGTCTTCAGAAAAATATAATTCAAGATCGTTTATTGTGACACTGAACAAAACATAAAAGTTTTTAAATAGGTACCCATAAAGTGTTTTGTTGTGGAATGTCTAAGTTTGTTGTGGAACGTCCAATAGAAATTTGGTAACCGGACAACTCGGAATGAATCATCTCAACACCTCATTTGAAAAATCATTAAAAGTGACGACAAAAATTCCTTAAATAGGTAACGTTAAGAGGGAATAGCCAGAAAAAAACGGAAATATGTCATTTTTAAATCATATTTTAGACGTATTGACTCTTTTCCACAAAAAATATAAATTTATTTCGAAAGATTGTTCTTTTATCTAGTAAAGGCATGTTTTAAATTTTGAGAAAAAATGTTTATTTTTAGTATAAGGTCGATCATGGTCAATTTTCAAACAAAATTTTGTATTATACAACACACATTTCAAATCATATAAACTTGCAGTAAAATAAATCAATAAATTATATGAGAAAGCTAAGTTTCAGAATTTTAATTTTAGTTTAAATAAAATCATTAAAAAAAGATCCGCGTTCGTGTTTTGTGACGAAAATATTTCAGTTTGTCTATTTATTTACGGTCTTATAAACTAATATATTTAAGATATTTTTTGCATTCTTATTTTGCTTAGACATTATTGAAAAATTAAAAATACCTTTGATCAAAAAATAATTACAAAAAGTAGATAATTTTAACACGCCTTTCAGCATTTTTGGATGTAGGTATAAATTCAAGCAAATTTTGAATGAAATAAAATCGATATTGAGTTATAATTTTAAAAAGCTGGTACGGAGAAAAATTAATCTTTTCCATTGAAACCGCCCTGTACGATTGTAAGAACATATTTCGATGAAATTTTGATTCTCGGTCGCTGGCTGGTTAAAGGCACTTAAATTAATGTTAAACCAGCATAAAACCTGAAAATTTAAGCCTCGACGAAATAAAATTTGCACGTCTGTCTGAAATGTCTATGTCAATGAAAATATTTTCAGCTCGAGACAGTTGCTAAAAAAAAGCTAACCTTTTTGTTTTCCGCGGCAAAAATAGAAACAGGGAGCATCTAAAAAATTTTCTTCGACTTCTTGAAGTTAAAGTTTAACGTAAATGTCATTCAGCTTCCGATGCCATTTTCAACGTGGAGCTATGGAACTTTGAGGTGCTGGCTGACCAGACTGTCAAAATTTCAAAAGAATTTTCAATATGTAATACTGCATGTTTCTACCCAATAATATATTATTCAATTGATTACTGTATTGTCACTATGAGTGACAAACAATGCAAGGGAATCATGCAAGTCTCCCCAATTCCCAAATTATAATCTATTTTCGTCGACCTATCACCAGTGCATATATCTAAATATACCCGTATTGCAAAACAATCCAGTTCAAGCTCTGCTGGATGATATTTAAGTCAATTAACGGAATGGCTCCGGCTTGCTTATCAGAACTGCATATTCCTGATAATTGCAATTCTCGGCAGTCAACTTTTAGTTTAGCGACGTCATCAGCTATAGGAAGGTTGAAGGAATCATACCATATTATACTAAGTTCGGTGATCGTGCTTTCAAAGTGTCAGGACCTAAAGCCTGGAATAAACTGCTGAATTAGAGCATAGTCTAAAGTCCATCATTTAAAAATCATGTACGCAAATGGTACAGATGCAAACCTAATTTACATAACTCAGCTAGCCGGTTAGCATCTACTCAGTCATTTGCAGAATACATTATTTTATGCTCTAATGCGCAAATACGTTAATCTACTACTATACTCCTACAAAAACCTGAAACTGGATTAAATTCGCGACAGTCCGCGATGTTATAAATAACTAAATATGTAAATGAAAAGAATTATATCGGTAATTATGTTTATGTTAATATGTTTCCGTGAGTATCTGAGGTGATTTCCACAAAAACAGCGCTATACAAATTATTCACTCATTATAATTATTACCATATAAAAGCTATTTTAAAACATAGGATATTTCCCCATCTGTTAACATTTTCGAAGGGAAACAAAACAGTAAAGAAACGTGGTAAGCTTCTAGGAAAAATAAAGAATAATTATGTCATTGTAATGTTCATACCTTGAAAAACACATGTGACAGTCATTTCAATTTAATTAATTTTGCGATAATCAACACGCAAATACATCTTTTTAATTCAATGTCATTGCTTATAGAGTACTCATCTAAATGTTACATAAACCATCATAAACACAGCCTTCGAATCTTTAGATACGGAAATACTTTGATAAACTTTAATATTTTTTCTGCTTGTGCATTCGTAGAAGTGAGTCCATGACCTGATTACAGTTTATAAAAACATGTCTATAACAAGTCTACAAAACTGAGAATCTTCAGCAACCATTAATCATAGCATGATTGACTAGATACAGGATTGCATAACCCACATCGTTTGGTGGGCCAAACTAATATTGCAAAGATTAGGTGGCCATTCGGGGAAGGGGGAAATAGCGGATATTACCGTTAATTTTTACCGGTTATTCGGTGTCCAAAATTACTATTATTGGGAAACCATAACCTTCAATAGAAGTCATGAATTAAAGGGTCTTCCCCAATAAGGACTTCCGAACTTTGACAGTCGACAGCGGCCATATTTTTGAAGCGACATCTGTCAAATTGGTTGTCAATTATTCAATCGATCACCATGGACGGTTATAGCGTTCAACAACACGTTCAAATGAAAAAAATTGTTTAAAATTTAATTAATGGTCTAATTGTTTAATGATAAAATCTCACGCGGAGGTGATGTGAACTGGCCACTGAGATCATGCGATTGGACCCCGTTAGACATTTTCTTGTAGGGTTTTCTTAAGTCGCAGGTCAATTCGAATAAGCCACAAACCACAGCGGCCCTCAAAGTCAATATAACTCATGCTTTCGGTCAAATTCAACCTGATTTATGCGCCAAAGTCATGGAAAATTGGACATTTCGGATGCGCGCTACCCAGAGAAGCTGCGGCGGACATTTGAACCATGTTATATTCCATACATACTGGCGTCGATATGCCTTTCAAACGAATATCAAATTTTGATGATATCTCACACACACTTTGTTTTATTTCAATTTAAAGATAGGAAGCACTAAATGAAAGGCTCTTATGTATATCCTTTGCACACACCCCCCACTTATTAAAATCAGATCAATTGGAAAACTGGTTGGAATTGGTTGCAAAAATAAATTCCTGGTGCGACCATGCGCCTGGGACTTTTCAAGCAATAAATCAAAACCCTCGAGAGTCCGAGGTCTAATAACAAGAAAGTTCTAATTTAACATAACATAATATAAATTTAATAAATTTACGAGAACGCTTTTTCTTCTTTTTCGTAAGAATACCAAAATGCAAAAGATACGAGTAGAAAGCTGAAAACTTCATTTTGGGCTGTAAAAAATCTTCAATTGGCCGCAGGTTGGGCAAGCCTGGAATAGAATCTGGTTGTTTTAGAACTGATTATTTAAATTCAATTCATACGGTTGTTGGACGTGAATTAACAACCATTTCAGCAACATCTAATTTGGACTGACTACCTTTGCAACATTCGCTACGTTTTTTGTTGATTTTAATGAAGCTCGTCATATTGTAATGATTTTTTTATCAGATCAGGAAGAAATTTGTTTAATGTATGCATCCGTGAAATATCAGAGCGTATGGATTAAAAAAAATATATATTTATAAAAAAGCGAGGTTGAGAATAATGACATATTATTTCGTTTGACCTTAGCTTTGAAAAATAAACATTCTATACCACGTCAATTAGGCAAACAATGGAGCTCAATTAATTCAAACATATCTTTATTGGTGCACCATACTCGTATTTATACCGATATGAGCACCATTTTGAGAAAATGGAAACTGAAAATATTTTTTTTTTGATGAAAACAATTTAAGGTTTAGTGGTTGGAAATAGTGGCCGCCTGAAAGTAGATTTTCAGCCGAAACCATAACCGATTTTCGGCTTCTGTTCTAGTTTCCGCCGAAACCGAAGTCGAACATTATTTTTAAACGACTTCGAAAAGGAGGAGGTTCTCAATTCGACTGTTTTTTTTTATGTTTGTTACCTCAGAACTTTCGACTGGGTGAACCGATATTGATGATTCTTTTTTTATTTGAAAGCTAGTGCTTCCCGTGTGGTCCCATTTTAATTTGGGCCAGTTCTGACAATGGCATCCATGAGAAAATTATAGAAGTCTTAAATTTGCATCAAGTATGTGCGCGACAAATGGACGAATAACTCAATATCACGCCAACCGATTTCGATCATTGTTTTTTTATTGGAAAGGATGTACTTCAAGGGTAGTTTGATGAGAGTTTGGTTAGGTTATGGTTATGGGATCCATGACAAAGTAATGGAACTCTCCAATTCTTAAGAGCAAATTTACGATACTCGGTCGAATCTTAATCGAATTAGGTACTTCAGATTTACTAAAAATCAAAAAAATAAACAAAAATTTTAACAAAACAAAAAACGACTTCAAAAAATGCACTAAAAAGTAAAAAAATAATTTCGTATTCTTCTACAACTTAATAATGAACTTACTTTTACTACTCATCAATATATAGGTACGATTGTTATTTTTGGAGTCGGTGTCAGCCAAGGTACCGGCCCGGCGTGTTTACAAGTCGCGCGTGCGACACAAGCACATCTCTCCTATAACTATGTACAAACCGACCTTGGCTGACACCGACTCTAAAAATAACAATCGTACCTACATATTGATGAGTAGTAAAAGTAAGTTCATTATTAAGTTGTAGAAGAATACGAAATTATTTTTTACTTTATAGTGCATTTTTTTAAGTCGTTTTTTTGTTTTGTTAAAATTTTTGTTTATTTAAAGTACTCTATACCCCGTAACTATTTTATTATTATACTTGGTAGAGTTCATTAATAAAGTTAAAGAGTTAAGTAAAATGTGCAATGCGTGGCTGAGTTGGCATCCTACGTTTGGGTCCTATCCAGGCGTCCAGTGTTCGATTCCTCGGCTGGCTAAGCCTCCATCACGACACGAGCAACAATTTCCGCTTTCTGTGGTAATAGTAGGAGATTTTAAAATACTGTCAGGTTATTTGTAACCCGTAAAATAACTTTCTTTAAAAAAAAAATACCAATTTAAGGAGTAAATTGACTTGCTTTTAAAGCTTTGTAGTTCGTTGTTGTGTAATGACTAGAACCACAAATTTACGGCCATTAAAAACATAATAAAAATCAAAATTTTGCATAATGCACAAATCATTACATAGTATAAAATGAAGTCGCTCAAAATGTATGTGCGCATAGATCTTTTAAACTACGCAACGGATTTTCATGCAGTTTTCACCAATAGATAGAGTGATTCAAGAGGAAGGTTTATATGTATAATACATGCTTATTATAGTAGATAAAAGCCGAGAAATTCAAATATTCAATTCAGGCAGCGGGCAGCGGCTGGTGTGGATTTTATAAAGGTTGGGTAATGACGTTGTGTTTCGTTAGTCACAGCAACGTGTGGCCGGGTCTGCTAGTATAATATATATCAGTATCTACATATAATAAAAATCAGTAGGTACAATAAATACTTTTCATGTTTGTTCGCAGTTACATCATCGTTGACATTTGCAGAAACGATTTCAACAAGTGTATAATTTATCTTTGTACTTCTGTTAAAGAGGCTTTTACATAGACATTTGTATATTTTATACGATATATTCATAAGCCTAAACGAGAAAGAAAGACAGAATTTTTTATAATGTCATCAGTCATCAACCAACGTTCTTTTGCAGATTTAAGGTTTAATAATTTCACTATATAAATCAGCTCTATTCGATGAGAAAGACTTATTTTTTCTATATTTCTTGGGCATTAACTATGTAACAATTTCTAGACATTTTGTTTTGAAGAGTTTTAATTTTCAATGTACATACATACGTTGTTAGTGTAATTTTAAATTTTTTGTGATTGGTTTCGACACCTCCGTGTCATTCACGAGCAAACTTAAAACTAACTTAAAATTCTATACAAGTACAAAAATTAATTAGGTGGGGGTAGTGGGAGGGGTGATTTTGGGGAAGGGGGAGAACAGTGGGAGGAGTCATTTATTTTATTTTTATTTTACGGAGACTGTATAAATTAATTAACAGATCTGTAAATTGGTACCGCCCATTTTCATCCTCCGATAACATAACCCCGCCAAAATAATCTCCGTCAAAATATCCCTAGACATAATATCCCACGGACAAAATATATCTCCACTACGCTGATTTCTTTTTTTTGGTTAGGCTAAGTTAGGTTAGGTTAGGATTTAGTAGATATTTTGTGGGAGATGTTTTTTCCGTAGGATATTTTGTCATGGATGAAAAGTAGCGAAACCCTGCAAATTAAAAGGAACAAATTTTTATTTTTATCGATTTATTTTTTTATATTCTTTATGTATTTTTAAATATGGTTGGAAGAAATTGTCACCTGGCGATAAGCCATCTTCTCATTCGCGTGTAGGTAGCTAAAAATTTATACTATATACGCATATTAAGTGCTAATAAAGAAAATATTATGAATTTCAATTTTAATATATAACATGGTTTTAACAGTATTTTTAGGAAAACAGTTCGTTCCTATGTTACAGTAGCAACATATTCACAAATCACCTACAGTGGGTAGATCTTTTATTACGATAAGATATACGAAAGATAAAACCATTTTTGATCCATTGTCTAGTCCAGATGTCCATTTTGACTAATATGCCTGCTTGCAATTCACGTTTATATCTCCATCAAATCAAATTAACGAGTAATTTGAAACGTGCCACCGACAACCTTCTAAATGCGAGATTAAAAAAAAAACAAATCACTTGTGCATGAATTGTTGTTAAACGTATGCACGAAAAAAGGATACATCCATCTATCTAAAGATTTACAACAACCTTCACAATAAACTTTGAGTGAAAATTCTATGTTATGCAATCTCAGTTTTAGTAAAGAAACAAACTACCTACCACCACTTACAACTTAATCTTGGTGTTAAGAGGATGAAGAAACTTCAATTCACTTCTGGTGTAAATGTCCTGTCCTAGTGGGAACTAGGCTCAGATACTTGGGGAGACACACTGTAGAACCAGAAGACTTAGTCACATATTCAATGACAACTCTGGTGAACTCTATTAAAGGAACTGGGTTATTGTAAAAGGATTGAGGTAAAATGGGAGATAGCACAACGGACCTATGGCCAAAGAGCTCACGGGAACTAATCGTAAACCGTCTCCGCGAAGAATAAAAAAAAATTATAACCTTGGTAGAAATGCCCACTTTAGTTCCAAGTGAATAACTTTCTACAATTTTAGTTTCACTGTATAGATATACCTGTATACACTGTATAGCTTACCCAATAACAAGTAGGTACTTGTCAAGATAGGTATATAATAACATACCTAACATACCCTTTTTTAAACCGATTTGTACATGATTCATCAATAAATAAAACAGATTTTAAAAAATGTAAAACAACAGAAATGTACTGTTGTTACGTTGTGTAGATCTTTAATGTAAATACCTTTTACATAACTTGGCTTTAATAACGAGATCCCTGAGGCGTTTGTGCGATAAAACTATGTATGAAAAACGTGTCAGAAACGTGGAAATTCGCAAAGAACGAAAGGCTGGTGTAAGCCTAATGAGCAAGACTAAGAAAGGGACCGTCAGATGATTTGGGCATGTAGAACGAATGAATGGAGAAAGGAGTATAAGGAGAATACACGACGCAATTGTCAACGGTAGAAGAATTCGGGAAGCCCGAGGAAGACAGCACGATCAAGTGAATCAGGTACTTGAGTTGGGCCATATCAAGAGTTAGAATAATAGAGAGTATGTATGAATGTGAAAGAGGCAAAGAATGTGTGCCAAGACCGAGTTATCTGGCGATCCGTCCTCTCTGCTTACCCCTGCGGGGAAAAGTATGACGATTAGTTAATTAGTTACTTACTCAAGTACCTAAACATGAATATGAGAAAAGTATTTAAATTGCCATTTTCAAAACTGGAAATGATTTGTCGAGAGTTCAACGTATAAGTGACTTTTCACGATTTTTCTCTTTTGTCGGTCGACATTAATTGATTTTCATTTTCGTATTGTTATTGTTATTTTTAAGTGCTTTGGTTTACGTCCTCCGTAAAATCAGCAAATTGCTAATTACGATTATGAGACGTGGATGAAGTCCATGAATATCATTTGACGGCCAATGATGAATAAATTCATGATGATTTTTTTGTGAACAGTGATTTTAGACCTACATAATTCCACGTAAATAAATTACACAAGCTCCAAAAATTCAAAAATATTTTTTTATTGATTAAGTTACATATGTATTTTGTTTACATAATGACCACTATAAGATTATTTTTACTCCAATGTAAAACATGTGTCGCTATAAAAATCAATCAAAAATCCCACATCGTCAATAACAATAACGATTTTAATTAAGAATGGACATGACAACAATAAAATTAGGTCATTAACAATTCATATTAGTTGTAAGGCATAACCCAAACAATATCAAAGTAAGCTGCAAACACAAGGTAATTAAACCTACTGGAAATAACCAAAATGATTAGAAATTCGACAGTCAAAGACGACTTAGTAACAAATTAATGTAAGAAAACCCATATAATTTAATAAAATCTTTGTAAGCCACTCCACTCCCCACTACTCCACATGTTATGTATATAAACCGTAGATTAAGAATAATTTTTACCAGTCTGGAGATGGCTTTAACATGCTGAAACTGTGTACGGTCGAATAAATTAAAGAGGAAATAAGTTTCATATTTGTTTTATAATATTATTATAATAGAATTCCACCATGAATCAAAAATATAAACATGCATAATTCCTATGAAAAAAGTATAAAAATTGAGACATGCCTCGTCAAGATTATCTATTTTAGATGAACACGATGATTTATGTTCTGAACACAATGAATGAATAGTTAAGATGTCACAGACAAAAGGGCATAGTTAAGTATTCAGCCACAGTTATAGAATTATCATTAAACTTACTGGTAATCTGAAATAAGTGTTATGACTACGTTTGCTTACGTATTTCCACAATAAATGATTTTACTGTGACGACGTAAATACTTATTTCACATTCAGATAATTGCGCTTTACATGATTACGCCATGTTTAACTGCATAACATGCAAATCCATGTTCTGTGATAGAATTTTGTGATTGAACTTAAATTATTTAATGTTTACTTAACACCTCAGGTTAAACTGATAGCTTTTCTGAATAACTCATATAGATCTTATAGAAATCGTTGTGTTTCCCTTAGGATTATGATTAGGAATGTGCTCTACGCAGTGATAGAAAGAGAAAACACGACGCTTTATATCTAAAAGTTGACCATAAAATAATTAAAAAGTACACCTTTACAAAACCAAAATTTCCGACCGCAATTTGAAAATTAAAATGAAACTTTGAGAATTTTTATTAATTATTTTTAAATGAAATGACAGAAAAGTGAGTTGACGATAACGTTTATAATAAATTTGTCTGATAAAATATGTTCGTGATTTTATTTTTTTATTATAATTAATTTTAGTTATCATTTTAAATATTTTTTTATGTTTGCATTCAAATCTTTATACTTCAAAAATTATATGTTAATTTCGAATTATATTTTGAATGCATTAGCATTTAGTTTTCGGGTGGATTCAGAATTATTCCTTTTAATTGGATTTTATTGAAAAGCGGAAATATTTTAACCCTCTGACAAAATAGGCCGGAGGGGTTAAATGAAAAACATTTGGCCGGTACCCACAACTATTATTTATATCCTCAGAGTGTCGAAAACAAGCAATAACTTGTGTTGCGAGTAACATATACATTACAAATATGGATAATGTTTACAACATTTCATTAGAAAGCAATAGAAAGTACAGATTAACAGGAAATGGTTCAACGGAAGTTTACGATGCGGTAAAAGACTAGTCAGTAAAAGATACAATGAATCTGCTTCGTCAAAGTGTGTTGTTTTTACACCATTTTTTGCATTAAATAATATAAGAAAAGTATGTTTACTGTACGGGTTTTTGATAAAGCCTTCGGCGAGATCGACTTGTAGGTCTCTACCCCAGAAAGAGTTGACTTTCTGTATTCGTAATAACTTGTTATTCAATTCGATTATTATTTTTTTTCAATTTTTATAAAAAAAACTCTCTTTTTATAACTTTGAAGTTCCCATAAATGTAATAAATATATCATTGAAGAAAATTAAAAATGTAAAATATGAGATTGACAAATGTGACGGTTTGACTGGTTTGACAGAAGGTGGCAATTGGGGTCTGGGTTCGAGTCCCAGTTGCGACCATTAACTTTTTCTATTTTTCTGTGCCTTGTTCACTTTCATATTTTCGTTTCGATTATTATTGTTATCGTCTTCTTCAATGAAATATTTTTTTTATGTATAAGAAAAATGTTCATTTTAAAACGTTTTAATTTTTTGTTTATAAATAATTTAATTATATATACCTATCGTCCAGTTGATAAGTCAGACATCTACAAATACAAGGGATAGTGAGGTAAGTAACATTCGAATGTCTACCGTAAATCAAATATTATCTACACGTGTCTGTGTTTGACACATTAAATATGCTATAAAATAACATCGCGAAGCATAACGGTCTGGTACATTAGAAAGACACTTTGAAATATCCTACTAGACAACTTCAACATTTTGATTAATTCAAAATAAGTTTTTGTGCATTATAATTGATTTGGAGTTTATGAGTAATCTGAGTATTGTAACAGATAGCGGGTACACTTTTACGTATAACTGCAAACTCAACGAAAATTTCCATTTTTCAAAAATGTCTGACTAATCAACTGGACGATCGATATATGTATATATATGTGGAAGAGGTAGAAAATATGTTTTGAATGTAAGTGTCAACTACACTAGCAGCAAAAAAGAATGGCCGTTTAAAAGTAGCTTTATTAATGTTGAATATAAATATAAATCTATCTATGGTGCTATCCTGGATTATAAGCTTTTTGGAAAATAGACCACAACAAGTAAAATTATTAAATGAACTAAGTGATTCCGAAAGTAGTAACTTCTCAATACCACAAGGCACAGTTCTAGGACCACTTTTGTTCATATTATATGTAAATGATATATTTGAAGTTGCTAAATACGGGGAAATTATCTCATATGCAGACGACACAGTGCTTTTTCTAAAAGCAAACACATGGTTAGAACTGACTAAAAAGGCTAACATAGACATAAATGAATTAAAAACATGGTTTGACAATAACCTACTAACATTAAACTCTAAAAAAACACATTACATACCATTTTTCACAAAAAAACCAAACACGCCGTATGAAATAAACATAAGGATCCATTCTGCACCACACACTCAACAACACCACTGTAACTTATTGTGTACTAATATTGAAATGAAAACTTCAACCAAATATCTAGGAATCACTATTGACCAATGTCTAAAATGGATACCGCATATAACCATTCTTAAAAACAGAGTACGAAAATTGACATATATTTTTAGCTGTTTGAGACACAATCTAAGTAAAGAACTACTGAGAATGACGTACTTCGCATTCTGTCAATCCATAATCCAATATGGTATAATAGGATGGGGTGGCGCCTATAAAACTCACACACAATCTCTCTACATTGCGCAAAAACTAATAATAAAAATAATATTAAAAAAATCATTTCTATATCCATCTGAACTCATATTCAAAGAATTTAAAGTCAGAAAATTAAATACTCTCTTCCTGTATCATTCAACCTTACAAGTTTACAAAGAGGATATCCTAAACAAAACCATACCTTTCAAAAATACAGTAAATCTCGGGCAAAAATACATGTTACCAATTCCCATTTGTAAAAAAACTTTGGGTCAACAAAACTACAAATACTTGGGAACAAATTTCTTTAATAAATTACCAGAAAATATAAGATCCCTTATGGACAGTTTCAAAAATTTCAAAACACAATTAAAAAAATATACTGAAAACCTTAACTAAAAAAAAATAAATAATAAATAAAAATTTAAAAAAATGTACACATATATACACATAAGTTTCTCTTATTCTTTATGTAAACTAAATTTCAAAAAAATAAAATCAAAATAACCTAACAAATAATACTTCCTTCCGTATACACAAGCATCTGCTTATTATGGGAGAATATTTAAAAAAAATATGTATATTTGTATTTAATAATTGTATTAAGTTTTATTTTTTATATACTTTCATTATATTTATGTATCTATTGTATGTACTGTACCAAAAAAAAATTTTTCAATAAAAAAATGCATATAATACGCTCAAACATATTCATGGGCGTATTCCAAAATACTACATAGACATTCTAAGATAAATCAATAATAAAGACATAACGTATGACGTATGCATCCATCAAATTAAGATTACAATGCAGAAATAAAAAATAACTTTATATACTAGCTTTTTCCCGCGGCTTCGCTCGCATGGTGTAGGGAGGGGTTCCCACTCCGCCTCCTCCACCTCCCCCCTCCCCCCGCCCCCCTCCCCCCTTCCCCACCAAACCTCCGAAAATAACCTTTTTATTTATTTTAACCCATAGGTTCTCAAAGAGGGCGATAACGTCTCCTTAGTTTCAGAATTTCGGGGGGCGGTAGAAGACCAGTAGAAAATTTGGGGGCGTTTCAGACTTTCAGGGGGGCAATAGGAAACCCAGATAAACCCATCCCACCCCATCCCATCCTATTATGCCCGTCCGTTGTGATAAATATAATCGTCACGACAATTGCTGTTTCAGATTCACAAGTTAGGGGGGGCTAGAAAAAAATATTCTCAAAGTGGGCGGTGGGTGAAAAAAGGTTAAGAATCAAGGTTTTAACTGAACATAATTAATTTATTTTTATATAAAGAAGAGTGCATAGATTTAATTTTTACACCAATCTATAATTTTATTTCGAGATTGTGGAAATTTTGCATTCGTGACCTTAAAAACAAGATGTAGGTTCACTTTCTCCGTGAGATTTGGAACTCATAATTAAATAAAATCTCGTGGCGGTTAATTCCGAACTTTTGAATGATTAAACACCGCCCTTGAGCTGATTTTTCATGAAAACGGCGCTAAACAAATCATCCAATAATTATTTTTAATGGTAAATTTAACATTTATTTATTCAGTAACCAGCCCTCGTAGCCATTGTATATCCAATTAAATTACTTCATGGTAAAGAGTAAATTAAACATGTATATATAATCAGTAATTAAATTGGTAGTTTAACGGTCATGAGCATCGTCTCGTTAGCTCAAACACGAAAATGCATATTATATAACCCGGTGTCCAATCAAAGTACATGGTCAAATAAAATACAAGTCAACAACAATCCATCTTCCTAAGTACCGTGTAAAAATAATGAGGTAAATTTTTCGCAACATATTTCCAATTAGATTCACGTGTCAGATATCCATTGTATATCCATATACGTTGTCAGATTATAACACGGTATTATGGAGCATTTAGGAATACAAAACAAATATAATCTACATCAAATTGAGAAAAATACAGACCGTTTTGTTAATATTTGAGAAAAATTACCCATGCCATTTATCTCGAAAACCCGAATAGGAACAATAGTTTTATAAATAGACCGGTCAATGGCTTAGTTGGCGTCGCATTTGAATCCCATGCGGGCGTTCCGTATTCGATTTCTCGGCTGGCTAAGTCCTCCATCACGGCACATTTTCGCTTACTGTGGTGGTAGCAGGAGATTTAATTTTTGTCTGGTTATTCGTGACCCGGAATGTTTGTCTTTCTTAAAAAAAAAATCAACTCTTTTCATTTGATTTTTTAATAAAACATACTTTGTTATTATGTGAATAGAATAGGGTATTTTCACTTTTTTTTTTTTTTCACTGAAAAAATTCAGAAAAAAATACGATTATGAAGGTATTTTTATTTTATTTTCATGTTGATGATTTAATTTTCTATGCCGATTTAAATTATGCCATTTTCGATTTATCACCAAAATGACACGTACGTTTTTATTCGTGAATTCGGCGGCGTTGACGTCACGCAGGTCAACGTTGGCGACAGTCGTCTGACCAGCAAGTGGCGTTTTCTGTGTCATAATAACTTTGCAGACAGTTGGAACCGTTTCGGAATGTACTGTATTTTAAATTAATTATTATGAAAGAAAATATTAAAATTATTCGTTTGTTACATTACACATTACAATGTTCAGAATCAGAAAAAAAAACTTTAAATCTTCCACACATTTTTAACGGTATTCATTGTTTGTGAAAATATCTCATTCATTTATCTAAGCCTACGAATCTTTCTTTATGGTAAGAAAGAATTAACCAATAAGCTAAATTGGCTAAAGCACATTCAAGTATTCCATAATATTAATTAATATATGAAATAATAATTATAAACGAAGAGTTTCTTGTGTGTCCGGGCGTTGAGTTCATTCACCTTGTGGAATTTGATTAACAAATTTTATTATTAAGTTTTATGTAAACTATGTTTACTTTAATTCCAATTATATTCACAAAAGTAAATTCTGTTTTCGCACATACACACCTGTGCATAAAATTTACATAGTCATTGTCATTTAAGCAAATCGTTTTAATAGTGTTGTCTTACCATTGTCAGACTTAGAACTTCCCAAAAATATTGTTATAAAACACACAGATTATTATAATATACCGTTTAGCACCTGCCTCGATTTGCACGAGATTTACGTTGCTGAAAAACAGTACCACCTAAGTAAATCGAACATTCACAAATGAAGGGTACACATAAAAATAATTAAATTGGAAACAAATAAAAAATAAATACAATTAATTTATTCAACAATTCGTCTAGGAAATAAAACATGCTTATTCTTGATAAATATAAATTTAAGAGAAGATCATACTTATTAAAAAACAGAAGATAATTAACCCATTTTTTTCACTATAAAACGTTTTTATTTAACGATGATTTTTTTTACATTGCATCAACCCTCTCGAACACGAATTATGAAATATGATTAAATAAACATAACTAAAAAAAATGTAAGGATTCTTCTTGTATTTATATGGAAAGAGACGTTTTAAAATTGGTCAGGCATTATCAGACAGTTTGATAATGCCTTCAGAAGGCGAAACAGCTGTCACGCGTAATAATAATTACACAGCAGAACTTGTTTAAAAATAAACTGTTTTTATTAATTTAATAATAATATTATTGATTAAATAAAAAAAATAAAAAATACATACTTGCGTACGCCAGGATTTGTCTCAAAGCAACGTGAACAAGATTACTGTAAATATATCGAGTCAATGTTACATTGGATTACGTTGCCAGAGAAAAAAAAGGCAAATAATTTTCTCAATTTGTTTTTGGGGTATTATGCCGTGTTGCGCTGCCTCCTTCTTTAGCCAACGTGTCGCACAGCGTTATAGTGTCCATCATCAGAGCAGATGTGGTACAGATAATGATGGAAACTGTAACGCTGTCCGAAACGTTGGCTAAAGAAGGAGGTAGCGCAACACGGCATAACACCCCAAAAACAAATAACGAAAATACTTTTGACCGTGAAAATCGAATAACGTCTAGGCATTTTCTTAATTTATTTAGTTCCCGTTAGTTTAGCGGCCGAACTCACACAACCCGCAGGTGCCTGATGCTTGTATATGTTCAATTTATGAGGCAGGTATGGGTACCGCCGCCTGGGAACTATTTATTGGATAACCAACACCTTTTTTATATGAATACCTCAGAAGAGTCTCAGCTGAGACTATGGCATCCCAATTGGGGTTTGTTATGAGGCTGAAGGTAGTGGGGAGGGGAAGGAGGTGGGAAAGAGGAAGGTGGGGAAGTGCCTGGCTATTCAGATCTGGTCACCAAACACGGCTAAAGCCATTTCAAGTAACGTTTCAATTCTGAATGGTGGCCTTACACCAGGGCGATACTGAGAGTATCTTCCACTCTGGAACGTGCCGCAAATATACTATATATTATTATAAATGAATGAATTGTGAAATAACACAAATTAATCAAATAAAAATTATTTGCCCACGCCGGGATTCGATCCCGCGATCGTCGGATTACAAGTCAAAAGCCTTACCGCCAGACCACGCTTCTACCATAAGTCAGTAGTAAAGTGGTTCAACACGTTTGGTGAGTTAGAAGGGATGCCCGTATTCATGGGGTGATGTTTGTCTGAGTCGTGGTGGATGATTTTTCTGTCCAGCAGCTGTGTGGCAGGCCGGATCGGGAGAGACTGGTTGAGAGAAACCTTGTGACCTCTCAAACAGAACTCAACTTGGAATATCGCGGTGCACCGCGGTGGGAGGGATGGATTCGTGTCACTCCTGAACCCACTAACCCCCAGATTCCTACCCATCCCTCATACCTTATCCTACCCAAAACTTACTTTCCTTCCTTCCCTTTAAAAGACCCTCCATACAGCATCTCCGAAAATGACATAGGCCCTGAGAGAAAATATTTTCCTCAGAGCTTCCTAAATGGAGCTGTTGTAAAAAAACATCACTTTGCAATTTTTCGATGGTGGTGAAAAATATGTAAAAAAAGATTTACCGATTTTTTTCAATGAACTGTTTACACCTTTTCAGAACAATATCACCCCTTGATAGCCATCTGATTCAGAAAAATCTTCATCGCCGAAATCATCGAGAAGAGCAAGCAAAAATTAGATTTTCATCGAAATCTCAATCCTTACGTATTCGGTTGAATATAATAATACACATGTTGAAACAAACAGTTATACATATTTTATTAAAAAAATTATTTTTTACCTGATTGCATGAAATAGCGAAGTTTCCACTGTAATGATTATTTAGAATATAATTAAAAACAACATACCCTCGAATATTTTTCAATTCAGAAACTGTTTTTGTATTTAATTCGTCGAAATCCATTTTTGTTTTAATTAATGTAAATTAAATTTAATTATGGTATTATCAAGTTCTGCACGTATGTAATTTTAATTAATAAGAAAGGGAACTTATTTATTTCTCATTTCTCGGTATGTTCAAAAGACGTAAGCAATATTATAACACATTTAAATAAGTCAATAGATGTCACGTCATTATTAAAAAAATAAGAAAACCTTAGCATTTCACCTAGGGAAAACAGATTTCAAAGTACCCCACAGAATAGAGAACCGATTGTCACAATTATTTTCTCAGTAAATCGGTTTAACCGGTAATAAATCATTTTAGATGCTGTACAAATCGAAATTGGTCAGGGCTAAATAGAATCACATGAATAAGTCGTCTCAACGTAGCTAAAGTTTGAAAATGGTCTTGAACGCCGGAACAGCTGTCACAATAATATTAAAAAAAACTAAGTACTGACAGAACTTATCTAATAATAACGTCATATTTTTTTCTATTGTAGGTATATCAAAATACTATAAACTAAATTAGTTTACATACAGAACCCACTGCAGATTATTGGTTGATGAATGGCATCTCTTGCAACATACACATGTATAGACGTCACACGGGGTCGAATAGTTTTTTCAAAGATATCAATAGGTATAAAAGTTTCACGACAATTCAGAATCAATTTAAGAGGCGGGTACCCGTACCACCGCCCCGAGAACCATATATTGGATAACCAACACCTCTGCCATAGGTCACTCCAAATGGTTCGCTGCGTTTGGCGCCTTAATAGGGGTGCCCGAGTTAATGGGGTGAGGTTTGTCGGGGTCTTGGCGGCGGATGCATATGACCACCAGCTGCATGGTAGGCTGGATGGGGAGAGAATGGTTAAGGGAGACCTTGTGACCTCTTAAGCAGAACTCTTTAGGAACATCGCCTTGCTCTGCAGTGGGAGGGATGGATTCACGTCACTCCTGAATCCACTGACCCCCAGATTCCTACACACCCCTAAAACCTTTTTCCTTTCCAGAACTTCCTCTCCGTCGTTTCCTAAAAAGACCCTCCACACAGCATCCCCTTAACACAGCATCTCCAAAGGACCTGAGGGGAATTATTTTCCTCAGGGATTCCTGTGTGGAGCTAATGTTATTAAAAAAAAATGAAACTTCAAAACACCTTTGAAGTCATTAAAAGTTATGAAAAAAAAAATGAAAAATAGCCCATAAACCTAACCTATTTAACCATTATTTTCAGCACTTTTAATGATTTTTCAAAGGAGGTATTGAAATTGCTTGATTCTGAGTTGTCCGGTCGCGTATTTACAACCCCTAACGCGTTTCAGTCGCTTTAAATTTTCAATATCAAAATTTAAATATTTAGAAATAAAATTATTAATTTCTAATATACACATTGGGAAGATTATTTTATCTAGATTTTAGAACATTTTTTTGTTTTTGCAAAGTGATAAAAAATTATCAATACAGAAGTGTATTTACAATATATGGGAATAATATTAAAATTTAAATATTTAGAAATAAAATTATTAATTTCTAATATACACATGAGAAAGATTATTTTATCTAGATTTTAGAACAATTTTTGTTTGTGCAATGTGATAAAAAATAACCAATATAGAGGTATATTTAAAATGTAAATTGTCGTTACCGCGACTGAATCGGTCTAGGTTTTGTAAATACGCTGTCCGGTCACCCAATATAAAATGGAAAAAAAATGTTCTGACAGTTTCACGTATAAGATGCACAAGCAGAGCACATAAATAAATTTTCGCATATTTACGTTTTGTAAAGGTACCTTTTCCATACTTTAACGTATCTTGTACAAAGGAGTTTAAATTTTATTTCCAAAATCTTTCGCAATGAAATTTAAAACCAACGATATTTTACCGACATCTTAAAGAATGGATACCTACCAACTGACATGACAAGAACAATAATAACTCCCATTCTCAAATCAAAATCGTTGGACTCTACCTCCCAGGGTAGCTACAGACCGATTTCAATTGCCACCACCATCGCACGATTATTCGAACGTCTACTACTAAACCAGATCGGTCCCAGCTTGGAAACTAAGGACAACCAAATGGGCTTCAAAAAGCAAATGTCTACCGATACTGCTATATTTACTGTGAAAAGAACCCTGGAATACTACAGGAATAAAAAGACCACCACGTATGCATGTTTTCTAGATCTGAGCAAGGCCTTCGACAGGGTTTCTCACTCTCTACTATGGGATAAACTCAGGGAAAGAGGCATATCACCGGCGGTGATACATATCCTCGACTTGTGGCTTAGACAGCAGGAGAACTTAGTAAGGTGGAAAGATGGACTCTCCGAACCTTTCCTCCTGAAGAGCGGCGTTAGACAGGGAGGATGCATGTCCCCGATATTGTTCAACCTGTACATGGACGAACTCACCGACAGGCTAAACAATGCAGGGGTAGGCTGCCAAATTGGAGGACAGTTTCTGAACAACATCAGTTATGCGGACGACATGGTATTGATGGCACCATCCATAAGGGGCCTACGAATTCTTTTAAAGATCTGCGAAGAGTTTGCTGAAGAAACAAACATGCAATACAACCCCACTAAAACGGCTCTACTGGTCGTAAGATATGGACAAGGACCAAAAAATATTCCTCCAGCTACCCTGAATGGTGTGAACCTGCAGGTGACTGAAGGAACTAAATACCTTGGACACATAATCACCAGTAATCTGATGGACGATGACGACATCGATAGGCAAAGAAGAGCTCTCAGTGTAAAAGCAAACATGCTCAGTAGAAGATTCCGCCTTTGCAGTACTGCTGTAAAAAGGACGCTCTTCCTTTCCTTCTGCGCAACACTGTATACGTCTGAACTCTGGGCAAACTACAAGAAGAGTAGTATAGAAAGACTTCGGGTTCAGTATAACAACGCCTTCCGCATAATGTTTGGTCTCCCCAGATATTGCAGCGCATCCCGGATGTTCACGGAGGGGCGAGTTCCTGGCTTTGCAGCCCTTATTAGATCCAGGGTGGCAGGAATGAGGGAAAGGATAAGCAGCTCTGGAAACATCCTCGTCATGGAAGCCCGCATCAGTCCATCATCCAGTATTGATGCACAATGGAGAAAAATACTGGCTCCTTACGTGCACACAGAATCCTGAAAGCTTAATATTATTATTTCTTTTGTTTTCCATTTACTACTATTACCTTATTATCTTTTTTTGTTTCGTGTACATTCATATCCAACTTCTTTTTCTTTTTTTTCCTTTCAAATACTTTGTACATGTATGTTTATATTATACCCTTATGGAATGTGTGGGATTGCACTCTCCTCCCCACATACTGGAATAAACACTTATTTATTTATTATTATTTATTTATTTTACAACGCAACACGGCGTAACACCCCAAAAACAAATAACGAAAATACTTTTGACCGTGAAAATCTAAAAACGTATCCGATATTTTAAATGTTCACGGACGAATATAGTGATTTATTTATTTCGCCGTGTTGTGCTACCTCCTTCTTTAAGCAAGAAAATATCAATGGAATTATTTATTAACTTAACTTGCTAAATATGACTAATATTAGCGCTTCATATGAGTATCTCGTGAGCTAAAAGGTTCGAGGTTTCGGAGTTCGAAGTATTGGTGTAAATTACGTAATTTTAAAGGTGACAATCATTACACATTTACAAATATTACACTGGTTTAGCGGTGTTTGTGCCCATTTTCACACTTTAATTCTACACAATCGTAGTTTAAATCAATAAATTCAACCAGCAATATTATCAGTGTCAATCAGGAAGTATATCCGACGTGATAATGATACGGCAGGAACTGGAGATACGTGCCAACTTACCATTTTATTCAATAGGTTAAAAAATAGCAAAAAAATTGTCAAACATAACAGAGTCATTTTTAACGTAATGATAAATAACCGAGCGTTTATTGCATTGAAATGATTTATTGCTATGGCAATAAAAATTAATCGCAAGTTAATAAAAATCATAATCACCGTATTTCACGTCACTTCTATTATTCTGACTCTTGACATGGCCCGACTCAAGTGGTTGGTTTACATGAACCAGCGATGACTTTGTAGGGATTCCCCGACTTCTTCTACCGTTCACATATTATGCTCAAACCACCTAAGCCAAGATTTTTCAAATCACGTGTTAGGTCGGTGAACACCGTGTCTAATCGAATAGAATTATTTCAAAAAAATAAGTTAATGTTGGAGATATTTTTCTAACGAATTTAATTTTGAAAATAAAGAAGCACAGTTCAATAGTCTCTACGGTTCCATGTCAACTCAGAATCAAGTCAACTCAACACCACTTTTAAAAGTCATTAAAAACTATGAAAAAAATAATTTTAAAATAACCCATTAGAGATGAAACGGATATCCGGTATCTGGCCTATCCGCCCTAAATTTACTATCCGGCCGGATAATAACTCGATATCCGGCCGGATACCGGATATTCAAAAACTACGACAATTTCCTATAATAAAATGCAATACATTAATCTTTGTGAGGTAAATATCAATAAAATGGCTTATAATTATGACGGTTTTTAATTAAAGTCGAAAAAGTTACAAAAAAGCCATAAGGCCTTCCAAAAAATAAAATTTTGTTCTGAGATATTTTCACTTTAATGATAAATACATAAATAGTAAAGATCTAAACTAAAAACTTTTAGAAAAAACTTACAAAACCTCGCAGAGTAGCGAAAACTTAAATCACACACTCTCACGCGATCACTCACGAATACTCACGATGGCAACCGAAACCGCTGGAATTGATCTGATCGCGTTTGCCGCACCTGTGCGGCGCTAAACTCATCACGACATGCAACGAGACAATGGGCCGAATATCCGGCTGCCGGATATCCGGTCATCCGGCCTCGCAGCTCGCCGAATATCCGGTATCCGGCCAAATAATTATCCGTTACATCTCTATAACCCATAACCCTAAACTATCCCTAATCTAACCCTAACCAAACTCTTACAAATTTTTTTCACCATTTTTAAGACTTTTCAAAGGAGGTTCTGAATTGATTTTATTCTGAGTTGTCCGGCCACCAAGCTCTACATGTATATAATAAAATACACAAAGGTATGTTAAGGATTCAAGGGACCTCCGTAGTCCAGTGGCTAAGACTCTTGACTCACATTCCGGAGGTCGCGGGTTCGAACCCGGCATGCGCAAATAAATTTTAATTGATTAATTTGTGTTATTTCACAATTAATTCATTTAAAATATTATATTAATATTTGCGGCATGTTCCAGAGTGGAAGATACTATTAGTATCGCCCTGGTGTAAGACCACCATTAAGAATTGAAACGTTGCTTGAAAATGGCTTTAGCCGTGTTTAGTGACCAGATCTGAATAGCCAGGTACTTCCCAACCTTCCTCTTCCCCACCTCCTTCCCCTCCCCACTACCTTCAGCCTCACAACATACCCCAATTGGGGATGCCATAGTCTCACTGGCTCCAGTCGGGAGCAGTTGAGATTCTTGTGCGGTATTCACTGTAAAAAAAAAAAAAATAAGTAAGTACATTTTTAATTTCGTCCAAGAATTTTCACGTTTCTTAAAACATCCCGACAGCAGCTTGCAACCCACGTTTCACCAGCTCCACTATTTTCCATAAACTTTCCTCCGAACACGAGTCGCACTTTATGCTTGTGTCGGAAAAAAACTGAAAATTTTTCGTGTCTTGAAATTCAGGGCTCGCGCGTTTAATATATCAAGTAAACATTTTTAAGACCATCATCTGCTCGTGGAGAAACTGAAAAAAAAAACAGTTGGCGACGCAATCGCTATCCACACGAAAGGAACTTGTGAATTTTATTGGTGGTCCGCACACAGGCAACTTGTTAAAGACCAGTTGTCAAGGGCGACGCGGTGACTAGCAGTGCCGCTAGCAAGACAACCTGCCGTCGCGTTTCAGTTGCCTTATTGACAGGTTACCATGGCAACCAGTCAACAAGGCAACTGAAACGCGTGACTAGTAGTGCTGATCGCCGCTGCCATCGCGTTTCAGTTGCCTTATTGACAGGTTGCCATGGTAGCGGCACGGCTAGTCATCGCGTCGCTCTTGACAACTAGTCTTTAACAAGTTGCCTGGGTGCGGACCGCCAATGAAATTTACAAGTTCCTTTCCTGTGGATAGCGTTTGCGTCGCCAACCGTTTTTTTTTCAGTTTCTCGTGGCAACCAGTCTACAAGGCAACTGAAATGCGTGACTAGCAGGGCTGATCGCCGCGGCCGTCGCGTTTCAGTTGCTTTATTGACGTCAAGTTTTCGAGTAATTTGCGATATATCGCATCAGAAATAGGTCGATTTTGTTCAGGAGGTTGACAAATCGAGCTGTGCCGTGAATTGAGTTGCCAACCAGTTTTCGGTTTCTCCATGAGCGAAGGATCTTACTCGTACTATTAAGTTCTTCTTCCATATTATATAGACAAGTTATATTTCAAAGATTCAAATTCTCAGAAGTTATACAATTATTTAAAAAAATACAATTGATCATTTATATCAGTGAATCAATAATGACGTTTGATTTACATTGTGTAGCGGTAACCTTTTTGCTTATGGATTTTGAGGAAATGGGTTTTAAACATTAACATCACCATGTCCCACGCCATGCCCAAATCATCTAAGAGCCTCTTTCTTAATCTTAATCATTACATCAGCCTAGCATGCTTTGCGAATCTCATTCTCATACCATCAAACATGATTTAGCACGATTATGTCTTAGGGATCTCATTTATTCAGCTGACTTTCATTCTTTCTTCTACCAGTTTCATGCCTCACTGCCATACTTCAGGGCTCCAGCACTCCAATGTGAACTGCTAGCTTCGCTTCTTTGGACAATTTTTTGTTAGAGCAAACCGCGTTCAACAAATTCTGTCTTTATAGGTCAACATGAGTAATTTAGCAATAAACGTCATTGCCATCATGAGCCATAATATTGTTTTTTTTCTGTTTTCTAAGGTGATGAACAAGAAAAACATTTTTCTCAAACTCATGCGAAATTAAGCAAAATAATAACATAATACGTTGCGGGCTGTTTTTACTCTATGAACAAGTTATAATATGAGTTATTCATTGTTAATTGTGATGCATGTATACTATATTCAAATTGTTGATAACGACAGTAAGAATATTTTTTCGATATCTCCAAAATTGACGAAGTTACGAGATTTCAAAGCGTACGTTGGTAAAATTTTTGCAATTGTGACTCGTGACGTCACACGCTATATAATAATACATAATTCGAATGCAATTACTGCAGTACGATGATATCATGCGCTTTTCGACCGCCCGCAAATATCATCATTTTGAGGGTATACATCTTCGGTACCATTGGGTATTTTCAAAAATTCTAAGGACCAGTTGTTTCGCAGAATTCCAAGTGTTACATTGTCATCAAATAGCCATTAAGCTCCATTTTGTTTTCTTGACATTTGAAAGATCATCGTTAAATGTCCATTCTTGGTGCGTTTCAGCTTTCAAATTGTAGTAAGCAAATAAGTGAATGGCCTTGTGAATACTTTGTCACACGTGAGTTTCCTTTCCCCAGTTCAGTATATTTTAATTAATTTCGACCATGGAAATTTGAAATGCTGTGAAGGACAAAAATTTCAAAAATGAGTCAAGTATGTCATTTTTCTCATTTAAATTCTTGTATTCTGAAACATCTACTCAATGTTGTTTTTTTATTCATTTTTTTAACTATTTTTATCCATACCACTATTAATTACACATCTGCCCCGATGATGGACACCGTAACGCTGTCCGAAAAGTTGGCTAAAGAAGGAGACAGTGCAACACGGCACAACACCAAAAAATAAATAACGACAATATTTTTGGCCGTGAAAATCTAAAATCATATCCAATGTTATTAATCTGAAAATGTAAAATCATATCCATAAAAAATCATACAAAAATTGAATACTTATGCGATTTGTTTTAAATAAAATAAAACTTGCTTTTCGCTCTTCTGAACAATTAACGTTGTTCCTTTATGGCATTTTAAATTTCCATAATCGATATGATACACTTGTAAATAACATGAAATGTTGAGTTAAATAGGAGATAAGCTCATTGTGTAAACGAGTAAAAAACTTAGATATAAATCCATTTGAGAGGTTCAGTTTTAAATCCTTAATTCAAATGAAGCAATCATCCACTTGCCGGACAAACGAAAGGATAATGAAAGACTTATTATTCATTTGTGTATTGCCGAGATGGCGGACAATAATATCTATAGTGGGTTTCTTTACATCGAATAATTGCACTGACCATAATTTGCGAATGACGCCGAACCCATTTTCCACTGAAAGGTTGTCAACTGCAATGAATTCAAATTGTCTGTCAACTTCAAAAGACCTAAAAACATATGGAAATATATAGGAACACGTGTATCATTTCATTTGGTATTGTTGTAAAGCATCCAATTAACAATGGGGATCGAAGAGTCAAGGTTGTTCGAGGATACTGACTGATATTTAGATTTTAGATGATGAATGTTAGTTTAGACATGTACGGTGGACGGACGGAAAAAGGAGCACCAGGAGAATGTACGTCTCTCGAGCGAGTGGAAGGAGAAAACAGAAAGACATGGTGCGTCGGGTTCGCATTCAGATATCACGGGTTCAATCTTATGCAATCCAATTATTGGAAAAAGAAACCATCATTACATAAGCAAACATTTCAGCTTTTTTTTTTTACGGGAGTTTGGAAAAATCAAATATTGACAGTAATTCTTCAAATATAATACATACGATACTATATTATGTAAATTAGAAAAAGAAAGAAGATAGGTATGTGTTACATCCTCTTTGCGTACTACTAGAAACTACGTGATGGTTAATTATTTTGTTTAAAAAATCCGTCATCACTTCAGCAAATTCGATTCGATTGTGTTTATTTTGCGAGATTTTTTTCTTTGAACTTAGATTGTATTATTTATAAAAATATGTGAAACTGCTGGAATGTGAACTTATCACAGTTGAGTGGCGAGGCAACATTGATTAATTCGTTGTTTTTTTTCTTTCAGGTATCAAAATGACGGAAGCCGTAGAAGTGAATGGTGCGAAGCCCCCAAAGGCCATAAAAAACGAAGCAACAAACGAAGCACCCAGCAACACTAAACAAATCACAGAAGACGATAAGCGATCTTTCAGCGAATCTGTGCGATGGCGGTACGACAACCTTACGGAGAAGATCAGACTGCTGAGAGCCAACATCACGGTGGAACCCATGCTGGCATGCTATATCATGCCCAGCGTCCTGGCATCTCTTGCAACACAGAACCTCAATCTCGAAAAAGCCTGCAGGGTCAATTTGAAGTTCGACCCACACATCTGCGATGCTCTATCAGCGAGAAATACAGCCAACTATACAGCAGAAGAAAGCGAAGTTCAACAACTTGTCGCTCAGATGCAAGGATGGAAGACGATACTTCAATCAGCCTTACCCTGTTTACTAATTCTGTTCTTCGGAGCTTGGAGCGATAGAACAGGCAGGAGAAAACCTTGCATGCTTCTGCCTATAGTTGGAGAATTCTTGACGAGTGTTGGCCTGATCGTAAATACGTACTTCTTCTACGAACTTCCCATGGAAGTAGCAGGAGTAACTGAAGCTTTGTTTCCTGGGTTAACCGGGGGGTGGTTTACCATGTTTATGGGCATCTTCAGTTATGTGGCAGATGTGACGACGGAAGAGACACGGACTCTAAGGATAGGTGTAGTGAATCTGTTTTGTTCTCTCGGTGTTCCAGTGGGGATGGCTCTCAGTGGGGTGTTGCTAAGAGAGATTGGGTTCTATGGTGTGTTTAGCATATCGGCTACTCTCTATCTCATCAGCTTTTATTATGGATACTTCCTTCTGGAAGAACCAAAGAAAACTGCTTCCAAGGTAAGAAAAAATTATCCAAAGTGATTATTATCCTAATTCTGATCTAAAATCAATGTAATATTTTCTGTTCATCTTTTCATTGTTTATCATAGACTGTGTTTCTCGATTACACGTGTCTCCTCTATAGGAATCTATGTTTATCTCGTGGTATTTTCGAGCTTTAAGGATGAAGTTCTTTAAAGTCTTGACTGTTTTCAACCCTGTTCTTAATACGAAATTCGCATTTCTACAGGAACAACTAACCCAAGTGCCAACCACATGGGTTCAAGACATAAAGAGTTTCTTCGACCTGAACCACGTCAAGGAGACTTTCACCGTTACCTTCAAGAAGGGTCCCGGATCCCGCAGGCTCAGAGTCACAATGCTCATGATAGTCGTCTGCGTTGTCATAGGACCTCTGCACGGTGAGTGCTCTTCTTACATAAATACCTGTACTCTTCATTAGCCAAAGCAGCTTTTTTTATTTAAACCTACCATAATAATGGAAACTGCTAGGCTGTCTAAATGGTTAGCCTAAGGAGCAGGTATCAAACATGCCTTAACAATCAAAGCAATATAATAATATCCACAGTTTAAAATTATTTTGAACGCCGAATATCTGTTACGATAGAGAATTGAACAAACTAACATCTGCCCTGATGATGGACACTGTAACGCTGTCCGAAACGTTGGCTAAAGGAGGAGGTAGCGCAACACGGCATAATACCCCAAAAGGAAATAACCATAAAATTTTTGGCCGTGAAAATCTAAAATCATATCAAACTAACAGAACTTAATAATAATATAGGTGGCCATGGGGATATTAAATAAATCGAGAAAGCTAAGTATTAAAGTTAATAGGTAAGTAAATCGTAACATTATTCTTTTTACATGTAAAAAAAACCACGGAAGAGAAATATTACTAATATCAGCATCATAAAAAGTCAGCAGCCCAAAATATTTCATCAACCAGAAATTTTCTCACAGCCATTCGTCAAAATATTTAGGAAATGCAATTATAATAATGTGTTCGCAAACACTCAAATGTAATCACAAAAATGAGGCCATTTTAACAAAAAATATAAATAAGCTTATTATTATTGCACTGAGCAAGGAAGTCTTCTAAATCAGATAATTATATTTTTTCAAAGCCTTTGCTCATAGACATGAGTTTCTGAAATTGTATTTTTTTAAATTACAACACACGTATTTACATAGCCTATGTTTAAACAGCTTTTTTAATGGAAAACGAGGTGAATGGTAAATGGTGCTAAAATATGACTTATGATTAGAGACATTTACCAACATAAAATTTTCTTATGAACAAATGGTCAATTCTCAACAGTTTTATGTGATATTGTCACCTTGCATATTTTAAAAAGCATATTAGCAAACATAACATATCATGGAAAATGGTTATATTTCGTGTATTTCTTGGGCATTAACTATGTAACAATTTGTTGACATTTTGTTTTGAAGAGTTTTACTTTTCATGTACATTTTTCAAATTTTAATTTTTCTGTTACCGGTTTCGACACATCCGTGTCATTATTCACTAGCATTTTTGAAACTTTTGAGTTTGCTTGCGAACTGTTGAGCTAATTTAAAAAAAAAGTATTTTTTAAAATTACAATGGTACTTCAAACTTGCTGGGCGTCCAAGTAGTTAGGTTTCTTTTTTCAGTTACTATATATCAAATCTTCAAATAATCTTAACAATATATCAAATCTTCAAATAATCTTACATAATCATTCTCTCGCACAACACGATACTAATCACTGTCGATAAAATTGTTCACTTCTGAAAACAGCGGATAAAATTACATATCTCGGAATAATCATAGATAAAAACCTAAAATGGAAAGATCACATCGGGCATACAATAAAAAGAATTAGGAAATAAATTTATATATTCTTACGAATTAGAAATTTCTTATCAACGAAAAATCTATACTCAATATACTACGCACTAGTGCAGTCTATTCTTCAGTATGCCATTAGCAGTTGGGGAGCAGCTTACAAAACTAGTTTGACCCCCATAGAATTGTTCAAAGACTCATTATAAAAATTATACTAAAAAAACATCCAGACTTCTCCACTGAACGCATATTCGAAGAATTCAAAGTTCCAACTTTTAAAACTTATTTGAGAAAAATTCAGTCATACAAATTATAAAAGAAAAAGATAAATTCTCATTCATAACTGAAAATCGTACAAGACTTACACATGTATTTGTATGCCCCAAACAAAACACGTCTTTTGCCCAACACCATTATACACACCAAGGAAAAACTTCTTTAATAACCTTCCAGTAGAAATCAGAAGCATATAATTGTTGAACTCCATCAAAAAACATTTTAGAGAAATCATCAATGGGAAAATTGCTGTTTCCCTCATCACCACATGAATGTGTCACCTATTTTACTTATTACTGAATACTTGTGGATGATTTTTATCTTTTAGTTAAAGGATCTTGATTGCGATATGATTAAACTGTGTTTTAACGGTGTATTAACAGTATATTAACTGTGAATCTGTGCATATATTATGTGAAACACCTGACTGTATAAATTGTACATATTTAAAATGTATCCACAAGCTCCTCCATCTACAAGCAAATGCTTATAATGGAGGAAAAATAACACTGTAACATGTTCCATTTTTTAAGATAAATAAATTTATTAAAATATATATATATATATATATATATACATCCCGCTATCATTGCTGCGTCCTTTCATCAGATCGACATTACTGCGTCTATCTGAAGGACTTAATTTTACATAGTTTTAACTAAAGTATATACTAGCTTTGAAGTGTTTGATTGTAGCTAGGTATTTATATTTTTGAAAATAATGATTTTAAAAATATACAAAACGAAAAAAACGCCCTTCAAAGTCCCACCAATCCGAACTCCTTTCATATTCAATGCAGTGAGGCATCCTGCATATATTTTCTTCAATTTGGTCCACAATGTAGCGTCCAATTATATATTCATTTTCATGTTGATGACAAACCAACGTCTTGCGACGTTGCCGCTTATTTGTTCAAGTTTTTGGTTGGACGACTGTAAAGTTATTAATAGAATATGAAAGTGCCAATACGACTGGCCAATATGTTGCGGACTCTAATCAACCTGGCGGCGATGCGCACGTAATATTTATTAAATTGGTATGGGATTTTTTTGAGACTTATCATTCCGAATTAAAACGTTGCTTGAAGGGCGATTAGTTATTTTTAGTGACTAGATCTGTATTGCTGGGACCTTTATATGCGTCCTCTTCTCCCCATTTTGATTCCGCATCACGACAGTGATTACCATATAAGGACTTTATTACTACAACACGATAATCAGTAGGTATATTTTGCGACCTATTATTTAAAAAGAAACCGTAGTCTTCCGAAAGATTCAATTTGGGAGGCGGGTATGGTACCGCTGCCCTGGGAACCCATTTGGATAATCTTGACATTAAGACCTCTGCCATAGGTCACCCCAAGTGGTTCGCTACGTTTGGTAACTTAGCAGGGGTGCCCTATAATATTCTATGCTCATGTGGTGGGGTTTATCTGGTTCTTGGCGGCGGGTGCGTCTACCCACCAGCTTCATAACAGGCCGGATCGGGAGAGAATGGTTGATGGATTGGTTGGTTGATTCTCCAGCCGTACTCTCTCGGAACATCACCTTGCACCGCAGTGGGAGGGATGGATTCATACGTCCCTCACTTCTGAACACACTCCCCCAGATTCCTACCAACCCCTGGTATCCCTTTCTTTCCCAGAACTTCCTCTCTTTCTTCACCTAAAAAGTCTCTCCAAACAGCATCGCCAAAGATAGCATAGGCCCTGAGGAAAATTATTTTAATAATGAATGAAGAATTAAATTATAATTATATTAATGCTTTTCATATAAATGCTATCACCCCAAGGGGTTCGCTACGTTTGTTGACTTAGCAGGGGTAACCGGGTTCATGGGGTGAGGTTTATCCAGGTTTTGGTGACCGATGCGTCTGCCCACCTGCTGCGTGGTGGGTATAATCGAGAGAGACTGGTTGAGGGTGGTCTTTTATTCTCTCCAGCCATAATCTCTCGACACATCGCCTTGCAACGCAGTGTGAGGATTGGATTCATATGTCCATCACTCCTGGACACCTACCTCAGGGCTTCCTGTGGAAATTTCTCCTGCCCCCCCCTGGCTAATGTAAAAATAATCTTTATTTAAAAACGAATGTTTATGTACCTAAAGCATTCATACGATTACGATGATAATTTGGAGATTTGTCGTGCGCATGCCCGCCATGGTTTCTGTGGTGAGCTCTAGCGCTATGAAATTATTTCTTTTGGCATTCATCCGATAGCGATGAAACTTTGGTGAGTTGTTATGCGCACATCCGTGAATTTTTCTATATATAATAGTGAGCTCTGGCGTTATGAAATTTGGATAAAAAATTACAATTAGTAGCGTGCGAGTTGTTTGAAATGTATGTTTTTCATTTAGTTTCGCTTCAAGGAGTGATGGAGGGAGGGGAAGGGGAAGGGGAAATTTGGGGATTGGTTCGCGGAAGGGGAGAAAGCAGGAAAGATGGGAAGGTGGAAAGGAACGCAAGAGGGGTGAGGGTCGCGAGAGTGTAACGAGGGCGCATGGGAAAGGACACACATGAGAGGGTGAGGGTAAGGGATGGAGGACGAGGGATGGATTGCAAAGGTGACATAGTAACGGTAGGGTATAGAAGGGAGTAAATTTGGAAATGGGAACCTTTCCGAAATTCCAAAAATGTTTTAAAGATTGGAAGGCTAAAACAGTATTTAAAATATACAGTAAATGTATTTTTATTGTACAACGAACGAAAGGAGATGCTGAGAATTGGTACAAGGAGAATCTAGAAAATTTAAAGGAATCGTGACCTGCAATATGGAAGTGATTTTACTTTGTTTTACATGAGCACCGCGCAAGAGTCTCGAACTACTCCCGTCTGGTCCAGTGAGACTATGGCATCTCCAATTGGAGTATGCTGTGAGGCTGAAGGTAGTGAGGATGGGAAGGAGATGGGAAAGAGGAAGGTGGGAAAGTACCTGGCTATTCTGATCTGGTCACCAAACACGCTAAGGCCATTGCAAGCAACGTTATACCAGGGCGATACTGAGAGTATCCCCCGCTCTGGAACGTACCGAAAATATACTTTACCTACTCGTATTATACGATATTGCCAATATCTTTTTCTGTTTCCAGATTTTCGAATGAGTTTCGCTAATATTTTCTTTATTTAAATATATATTTTATAAAAGTTTTCTTTATTCATTGAATTATTTTTTACATGTTTGAGGATTTTTCGTTACATCTTTGAGGATTTTTTGATCGAAAAAGATAGCAAGATTTTAATATGTTGATCGAAATATCAACATATTCATATTTAAATGTTATAATCAGAACAATTAAAGACTTCGATTCGCTGGAAGTTATAAAAATCGTATATTTGTCACTCGTACGCAGCTTGTTGGAATATAATTCCATAGTTTGGTCCCCATATTATCAAATTCATATAAGAAATATCGAAAGGGTGCAGCACAAATTTTTAAGATTTATTAACTTCAAGTTACACATACCTATTCAACACATTAACTACACATCTTTACTAAACATACTTAAATTGCATTCCCTAGAAAACAGAAGAAAAATAAACGATCTAACTTTTTTGTTTAAAATTATTCATTCCGAATTAGATTATTGCGAACTTCTGCATCACATTGATTTTAAAGTACCTACTCGAGAAACAAGGCAAAACATATTATTCTGCAACAATAATTCTGTAACCAACTACCACACACATGCACCAATTTCACGATTGCACACACTAGGGAACAAATTTACCTCAAATATCGATGTATTCAATACAAGTTTACCTTTGTTCAAGAAATATCTGAATAATATTTTTATGTAGAATATTTTGATATCTAAGGAGCATCACATAGGATCTATTGCATATATTTGTGTATTTCTATAAATCTACAATATAAAAACCTATTACCGTTTTCTTTCTATGTATCTTGCATTTTGTCATGTATTTTTCATCACATTTAATTAGTCACCTGTAAATTTTGTAATTACTAACATACCTACAAGTTTATTTCTATGCCATTTATAACTTAGAAACTTTCTCTTTTATTGTAATGCACTATCTTTCCTTAAATTTATCTGTATACCTACCTTTCATATGATGTTTACTAGTTATATTTTTATAGTTTATCTTTTTTTATTTAAAAACTGTCTCTGTATTATAAACTTGTCATGTAAAAGCCCATCAGGGCGTTGAAAATTAATAAATAAAAGTGGTATTCCCAGAGAGTACGGCTGGAGAAGTTAAAGGAACTCCCTCAACCATTCTCTCGCGATCCGGCCTGCCATACAGCTGGTGGGCAGGCGCATCCGCTACCAAGACTCGGATAAACCTCACCCCATGAACCCAGGCACCCCTACCAAGTCACCAAACGTAGCGAACTACTTAGGGTGACCTATGGCAGAGGTGTTGGTTATCCAATAAATGATTACCTGGGCGGCGGTACCCATACCCGCCTCTAATAGATATTAATAAGCAAAGTATTGTCCCTTTGCAAATTATAGTGCAGTGCACTAGCATAATAAAATACGATATTAAGTGCGCAATATCAATATAAAGATAACCTTCTCTTTTTTATTTGGGTCCAAGCTCTTTCTCACATTACGATTTTTAAAGTAAAAACTTCTTTAGGACCGTTGTGATTTGAAAATCGATGAAACGAAAAATAGTAAGCATAAATTGTTGCTTGTGTCGAGATGGAGGATGTAGCCACAGATGAACTGAACATACAACTCCTGAGTGGGATCCAAACTCGGCCATTGACCGGTCGAATGTACTGCTCTGCTGGTCATACATGTGAAGAAAACACCAAAACACCATATCATTTTTATCGGCGTCGACTAATCGTAACTTGAAACAAAAAAGTCCAAGCCACAATAAATAAAATGTTCGACTATTATGTGATAAGCGTCCTCAGGACAGCTGATGCATTCATAACTTAACCTACATCTCGAGTGTTCATACGTATCCATATAAACAAACTGCCTCGTAAATCGTTCTAAATTCTTTCCGAAGCACAATTGATGCCCATTATGTGATAATTATTTATCTTAATCAAGTTATTTCATTTTTATTGTTTATTTTTCTATGAGTCATTGAACATTCAACAGTCAACCATTACATTCATGGAATTCTCGTGTCACAATAAGATTGGCATTATTTTGCTTTTGCTTAAAGATGAACAAAATTGAATTAGTTACATAAAATTAAATTAACTTTGTATAAAATCTCAAAAAAATTTTCAATGTAGGAACCCAAATGATTTTTTTTTTATCATCAAAAAGGCATGAAAGCTTATAAAAATGTTAAAAGGGTATAAAACCTCTCAAAAACTGGGCGTTACTTTACAGGGCCCGCAGATACTTTAATAGTATACAACTGCAAATCATCAATGTATGCCCCACGGTTGAATTTGGCAGCCACCCTGGTCTGAAGCTCCAAAATACCTGAAAAATACCCTCGACTCTGGGCAAAAACGGGCGGTCCGTTTGATAGATTCTCCCATCTTAACAGACGGGTTGCAAAATTTAGAGCACAGGCGTCGGGTGGGAATGCTATCCTTGTTCTACCGGTATTACAATGGAAGTTCCTTCGAAGGATTTGCATAATTGACCCTTTCGGCACCGGTGCATAGTCGGGAAACACGCCAAACGCGTGCCCTACATTTGTACACGATTGACATTTGTCACACGAGAACGAGTCGCTTCTTCGACTCGTTCTTGTGTTCAACAGCTCAGCTATGGAATGATTTGCCGGCCTCTGTGTTTCTCCTTCTTACAACATGGGTCTCTTCAAGACAAATATTCATTCCTTCCTCTCCTCGAAAAGACCCTCCACACAGCATCCCAGATGACAATTAGAGGGAAATTATTTTCCTCAGGGCCTCCTGTGTGGAGTTAATGAAAAAAAATTAATAAAAGATGAGCAAAAATGCATGTTAATATATTTTTTTAAATAAAGTAAATAAGTAAAGTAAGTAGCGACAACGGCGTGGTCTGGGGGTAAGGTTCTTGACTCGCAATAAAGGTAGCGGGATCAATCCGGGCGTGGGAAAATACATTTTATTTTACGAATTTGTGTTATTTCGCAATTAATTCCTTAACAATAATATATATCTAGTACCTATATTTGCGGCACGTTCCAGATTGGAAGATACTCTCAGTATCGCCCTTGTGTAAGACCACCATTCAAAATAAATTAATTGAAATGGCTTTAGCCGTGTTTGGTGACTAGATCTGAAAAGCCAGGTAAAGCAAGCCCACCTTTTTATTCATCATCTCCTTCCCCTCCCCACTAGCTTTATCCTCACAACATACCCCAAATCGGGGATGCCATAGTCTCACTGGCTCCAGACGGGAGAAGCTGAGGCTCTTGTGAGGAATTTACATAAAAAAGCGTTTATACGCAAATTGGTTATGCTAGTCTTTTTTTATTTATCAGCCACGTGTTGAATTTTTTTAATATAATCATTAAGTAAAAAAAATATCTTTAATCCACAGTAATTATGAGTATTTTCTAATGTCATTAAAATCAACATAGAATTACATAAATGCTTATCAAATCTATCATGTTTGACAGTAGGTATCTTTTCAAATTATAGTTAACTAATGCATTCTCGTCACGGGAGAAACAATTTTAAGGTTCTTTTATGGACGTTAAAACAAAAATATGCATTATATTCTTTTAGGACGAAAAAAGGAAAACACAAAAAAGGGAAAGCATAAAACGGTAAAAGTAAATAAATAAAATAACATGCCGTCGCTAATAAATAAATAGTGTTAAGCAATAACTAACTAACCATCAAGCCTCCTAACGTTTCCTCGCAGGAGTAGGCAGAGACCGCCAAACAACTAGGTATTGGCATATATTTCTTTTCCTCATTTACAATTCACATTCATAATCGCTCTTCTGTTTTTCTGACTTTTGGCTTGGCCTGACTCAAGAATTTGTTTAACATGATCATGCTGTGTCTTCCTCGGGCATATTTACTACTCTGGAACAAGCTGCAAATAAGTACTACATATTATTTTTAATGAAATCATACATTATGAAATAACACAAAACACGCCCCCACCCTTAGTAATAATACATTGTATCAACCCACTGTTTTGTAATTGTCAAGTCATTATATGTTTGCCATGAGGAAGAAACGGTCGTTCCGAAACCGGTCGGTGTTAACAAAATATATAAGTTGTTCTAACGAAGTTATATTGTTTAATTCATAAATAAAATGTTACTTGCGCACTCCGGGATTTGAAACCGCGACCTCTAGACCACGGAGGCCGCAATTCATGACTTTAAAGTAATTTCTGTTTTTTTGCTCGTCTAAACTAATTAGAACCAGGACATCTCTTCTTTCCGATCCATCTGATTACTTACTACACTACAAAAAATAGTCATCTATATTTTTTGTTGGTTAATATCGCCAAATTCTTGGTAGTTTTTTTTTTTTAATTTTTCTCCGGCTTTTTCATAAATGTGCAATTGTAGTCTCTGAAGATCTGGACATTTTAAGTTTAGTAATATGCATTTTACATTAGCGTTGACATTTTTGGGGATGCGTGTGGAGGGTCTTTTTAGGAAAGGAAGTTCTGGGCAAGAAAAGCGAATGAAGGTTGGGTAGGTTAATCTGGGGGTTAGTGTGTCCAGGAGTGACGGATGTATGAGTCCATCCCTCCCACTTCGGTGCAAGGCGATGTTCCGAGAAAAAACGGCTGAAGAAGTCAGAAGTCAGAGAGAATGGTTCCCTCAACCATTCTCTCCCGTTCCGGCCTGCCATGCACATGGTGGGCAGAAGCATTCAACGCCAAGACCCGGGCAAACCTTACCCCATAAACTCGGGCACCCCTGCTAAGTCACCAAATGTAGCGAATCACTTGGGGTGTCCTACGGCAAAAGTGTTGGTTATCCAATAAATGGTTTCCGGGGAGGCGGTACCCGTGTCTGCCTCTCAAATTGAAATTGAAAAGTCAGAAGAACTAAACAAAACCAAAAGAAAAATTCCACTTCTAGTAAATTAGTTTAGGCAATTTCGTCTTTATTTTTAGATATAAGCATGGATGCTGTGATTGAATATTAGTTTAACAATGAATTTCAATTCACTTTGCGAGTAAGAAGTAAAATCATTACTTTAAAAAAAATGCAGCTTTGGCAAATTCAATATCAGCAAAAAAACTATTATTTAATGAGTAAACAACGATGATATTGTAGCAACATTGTCTTGGTGAAATTGAAATATTAATTACACACGTTTGACAAAGATCCAACCTTATTGGAATCATATTTGGCGCCAATTTTGAATAGGTAATGTAGCTGAATTTCAATGTAATCTTACGTAGCAATGTGCGATATTTAAGTATGATTGCTTTGTTTTCGCAGAGAACAGAAGAAACGCTGTTAAAAAGCGATGTTGCCAAATGTAGGAGTTGCGATACGCGAGTCAATAAAAGCCAATGAAAACGTATATTTTGCTAAAAATATACGCTGGTCTACTACAGCGCCGCGGCTCGCCGCTCGGTGACAAAGCACTGAACTAAAATAGCATATTTCAGTTGATTTAGGTACCAATACCGCGTCTGGCTTATTTTCGTTTTTGGACTGTATGAGGGGACAGGAGTGGGGAAAACTTGAAATTACATGTGTTCAATTCTGCGTCCGTATACCGGACGCAGAATGACGGTCGGACGCAGGATTGAATGAAAGTGGACCATTAGAAGACGCAGCAATGATAGCGGGATTAATTTGTACGAATATGGAAGATATACGCAGTCTTCCTCACTAACGATCCTGCTGAGGGGGACTGTATTTTGGATAAGTTTTCAGCGACTTTTATGGTACAACTTCATGGTTTGGGTAAGGTTTTCCAGAAACTTCTATGACGATGTTTTTAATATTCTAGTAAGTTATTTTTCCCTAGTTCCTTAAGACAAAATTTAATGTCCTTAGTAGTTGTTTTTGTTTTAATTTGTTTGATTCTGTGCGGGAGTTTGTTTTACAACTTCACTGCTAAAAATTCAGCGCCCTTTTTTCCAAAGGTAGAATTACACTTTGGTATATTCAGTTGGTTTGTTTTTTTGCTCCGGTTTTATGAGTTTTATAGTTGGTAGATACCCATTAAAAATCCTGCCTCGATATCGTACTTCCTCAGCGATACCGGTGGATTTTCTCCGTTATCTGGCCGATTTTCGACATAATTTCCATAAATTTTCAACATTTAAAATTGACAATATTTTCTCATTAACTTTTCCATTCGTTTATTGCGTCCTAAAATATTTCACATCAAAAACAAAACGCCCTGTATAAACGCTGAATTATTACAGATGCTTAAAAATATGAAGATTATTTAATATGAATATTAAAACACGGAAAATAAATGCACACTTAAACGAAAAAAATATGTAAATAATCACATATACGAAGAGGTAAAGGCACCCATACACGGAACACGTTGTATTCTCCGCATTGCGAACCTCGAGGGAAGGTCATGCACTTGACAATGGCAGTAATACTCATCACCTGCAATTAGCCAGCATTGTTGCCATCTCTGTGTGTGGCTACTTTATTAACCAGACTAGCGACATCCGGATTGCAATGATTGCCAGCGAACAAAAATAATACGCAAAATTGGCGACCATTCCGTTTGACGACCAGTACCTGACAATTAAGTTGTTTTTTTTGTGAAATTAAGTACTACGCAACGTTTAATTTGGGTAATAATTCATAACGTTGTAGTGTCAATATCATGTAATATTGATATAATGACTTATTTAACAGATAAGTACCGAACAAACTATGAAAATATGTATTAAATATCTTGTACCTGAGGTTTAAATGAGTTTTCGGTATAAATAAATTGACATGTTGATGAATATGTACATATATGATTACCTCAGTCAACATAGCATATCGATTGCGGATATTTTAAATGTTGTGAAGGACAATAAATCCAAAATTGAGTAAAGGCCCGGTAGTAACCGCTCAAAAAGAAGAAGAAGGGGAGGTATGTAAATGCGAATGTTAGAGGGAGTGCGCTAACATTAAAAAGACAACATTTAAGCGAGAAAGTGAAAATGTTAAATAAAAAATGACGTGTTTAAAATGGAGCGAAAATATCGTGGTAAATGTCTTAAATAGCATTTAAAGCAACGCTGTGAATTTTTTCATACAATTAACCTGTAAAATAACGGAAAAAACGTTTTATAAAAATTTTGGGAGCTTACTTTGCTATTTCTTTCTGTCGAGGAAATTTCATATAATTATCGTTTCACGAAATTGACAATACAATATTAGTTATAAAATGGGTTTTAGAGTTTTTTTTCAATATTTTTAAAATAAAATTAAATAAACATGCAGCATTTCCACACGGTTATGGTTACGCATAACAATACAGACGACATAAATGACAATTAATGTCGGCCATTAAATCGGCACCAAAATAGAGCACGTCCTTTTTTTCATCCCGAATTCGGGAAACTGAACGAAAAAAACATCAAATTTTATTGGAAGAACTCCCTTTTCATAACTTTTGTAGGTTAAACTAAATTGATAATAGGTGGCAGCGGCCTAATTTGATAAGGCGTTCGTCGCGGTAAGACAAGAGATTCTGGGTTCGATTTCCAGTTTCGACAGTTATCTTTTTATTTTTCTGTGTCTTGTTTTTTTTCATATTTTAATTTAGATTATTAGTGTTATCTTCTTCTTCAATGATATATTACATTGATGGGAATAACCTCCAAAAGTAATATAAATAGAGTTCTTCTATTAAAAATTGAATATGCATTTAGACTTTTAGAAAAGGGTTAAAGTTTCATATATATAAAATTGGATATATTTATCCGGGACACTATCTAAGTTACAAACCAGTTCTTAGAACGATAGATAGTTTCCGAGGAAAAGGGTACAGAGTTGCCAATAATATGGAAAAAATGAGCCAAAGATAATATTGATAATTCTGAATTTTGAAATACGAGATTAACAAAAACGACGGTTTGATAAGAGGTGCAGTGGCCTAATTGGATAAGGCGTTCATCCCGTTTCTGGGTTCGAGTCCCAGTTGCGACTGTTATCTTTTTATGTTTCTGTGTCTTGTTCTCATTCATATTTTTGTTTTGATTATTAGTGTTATCTTCTTCTTCAATAAAAAAAACAACGTCTACAACGCCCATCAGTGAAATATGGGTTACGAAAGATGTTAACTTTCTTGTACTTTAGGGGGCGTACAGTAATTACGTTAGCTCAAAGGGGGGTCCAGCCAAATCTCACGTTATTTGAAAAGAATATACGAAGCGGCCCAAATTTATCTCACCAAGGGGGGAAGGGTCTAGTTCGGAAGAAAAACTGCTTACGTAATTAATTATGCCCCTTACGAACGAGACGAATCCCAGCGATGATTAATTACCCACTAAATAATATTTGAAAACATTTCTCACCGCAAACAATAAAAAAATACATCTTATTTATCGATACTAATCTTTAAAGTTATACAATATTTGCAAATCTTAGCAATTACGTAAGTACATTATAATTTTAAAATTTTACAGCCTTTATGAAGCTTCTGATTGTGATAATATTTTTTGCTTATTAAATAATGACGTTTTCAAGTGGGATGTACGAAGTGAAGATACGAGTATTGTTTGATCTTGGCCTATTTCAGCTGCCTTATTTTGTGTCGATCCAGATTCAAAATTGAATATATCCGGCTACTTAGCGTGGTTACTTCTGCCCACCGTCACGTGAAACGGAAGATCAGTAAGTATTTGAAAAGATATTTTTAAAAATAGTTGTAGAATTGGAAAAGAATCATTATAAGTTAATTATCCGGTAGATGTGTAGATGTGTTATGCCCTGATGATGGACACTGCAACGATGTCCGAAACGTTGGCTAAAGAAGGAGGTAGCGCAATACGGCATAACACCCCAAAAACAAATAACGAAAATCTACAATTTTGCAATGGCTTTTTCACATATTTTTTCCAAAACGTCATTTTTTTGGAAATCATTTAATAAAATTCTTGACATGTCATTTTTAAATTACACAATGTGTACATCATCTTAGCAATTGTTTCAGTTTGCAATTTATTGTGTTCCTTGGTCCAGTGGGCTTTTATTAAAGAGAAAACACTCTGAACATTGGCCTTGTGGCCTGGAATAGCAAAGTAATATTGCGCCATTTTCAGAAGTGTAGAAGACAAAACTCGCACAACCCATTGTCCCGCGCCCCCGCCTCGCCCTTAAGGGCCCGCAACCCAGATTTCTACCAATTTATTACATATTTCGCTTAAACACGGTAAGTTTTAAAGCTCTTAAAAATATATGTTATTCTTGAAGATAATATCTAGACTTAACCCGCGCCGAAACGCAAATTATATAAAATTCCCTCGATAGAAAAAAATCACAAAGTATGCTCCAAAAATTATTATAAACACGTTTGTTACAGTTATTTTACAAGTTATATGTATGAAAAAATTCACAGTGTTTCTTTAAATGCTGTTTAAGATAATGCCCGCGAGAATTTTGCTCTATTTTAAACGAGTCGTGTTTTATTAAACATTTTCGCAATTTTAGCATCGATTTTGTCGCTGTAAATGTTAGCGCTCTCCTCCATTCGTAATTTCGTATCTCTCCATCTTCTTCTTTTTGAACCCGGTTGCAGAGCCTTAACACGTTGCACCTTGCGTAGCTTGCGTTGCTTTCATTCAGCAGGCGCAGCGTGCACCGCTTTACACTAACAAACAGCCTAACAAAAGCCGTACAGGCCGGACATATAAATATTTAGCCGGACACGACCTAAAAAGCCAAACATGTCCGGCTAAAGCCAGAGAGATGGCAACCCTACCCCCGACACAAATAAGAGCTGATGACCTTGAAACGCCTGAACATGATTTTTATGAATTATAACTAAGAACCATCTCGATCGCATCAAATTTCAAAATAATCGGTTCATTCGTTTAGGAGCTACGACGCCACAGACATACACACAGACACACGTACACAGTAAAACTTATATAAAATCCTATTTTTGCGTCGGGCTTACTAAATATAAACGTACAAAAATTACAGATGCGTTATACTCTTTTTTACATTTAGCTCCACACAGGAGGCCCCGAGGAAAATAATCCCCCTCAGGGCATATGTTTTCTTTGTGGATGCTGTGTGAAGGGTCTTTTTAAGAAACGAAAGAGAGAAAGTTCTGAGAAGGAAAAGAGTATTAGGGGTGGGTAGGAATCGGGGGGTCAGTGTGTCCAGGTGTGACGGATGTATAAATCCATCCCTCCCACCACGGTGCAAGGCGATGTTCCAAGAGAGTACTGCTGCAGAAGTCAAAAGGACTCCCTCAATCATCCTCTCCCAATCCAGACTGCCATGCAACTGGTGGTCAGACGCATCCGCGGCCAAGACCCGGTGAAATCTCATATACTAATACAAAATGAGAACTGTTTTATTAATTCATCATAATATATCTATTTCGTTGCCCAGGTGGTCTAGGACGGTAAATCGATGAAACCCTACGTCAATACGATATTGGCCAAAGTGGTTATCTATGGTCAGTTGGCGTTATTTGCGAGCACGGTCAGCATAAATGGAACGCTAGAAAGTATAAATGGCTAAATGGGAGAAATAGCTAATAATAACGGCATATTTTTAGCTATTTCGGTGAACTAACGAATCTCTTTAATTGAGAGAAATCGTGTACGCGATCCATAGACGAAATTAATTCATTTAAGATGCGATCAATTTATTACATTCGATCTTGGAGAAACGAAAGTGATTCAGATATGACTAAAGACCTCATTTACTAATTAATTCCCGTTTAGCGTCAAAAAATACATGCGAAGTGCCAATGTACAATAAAGTTCTGCCCTGATGATCGGCACTGTAACGCTGTCCGAAATGTTGGCTAAAGGAGGAGGTAGCACAACACGGCATAATACCCCAAAAATAAATATCGAAAATAAAGTTAGTATTCGAAATTGTTACCAACATTAAAAAAAAATTACGTGACATCTGGTTCAATGAACTCAAAAATTCATTGGATTTAAAAATAGATACCTGCTTCTTATATATCATAGTGTTAATACAACATTATTTTAATTACCATTTTAAAAAAATTTGTCGAGAAATCAGACTATCCGGTGATTATCTCTTGAAACACAGAACAAGTAGTATGCAGAGCCAAAGAGCATAATCTCTTACGCTCAAACAACTTTGATCCAAAGAAATTTTTAGATACCTACTTTGCAACAAAACTAAACAATGCGCTTCCACTGGCCATTAGACAGAACACAAATTATTTGATGTGTAAATCAGACACCAAGTCTTGGATCATCAACCAAGACAGATCTAGCATCAGCGAATTTATTAAAACCTATTTATAAGTCGGTATTCCCAATGGTACGACGTTGATTATCTTTTATTTAAAATAAATATTTTATTGTCGTTATTTTTATTTCTGTGCAAACTGCTTATGTTAAACCGCGCCAGCTCAAAATAGAGGAGTACCTACATATTGAGACAGGAATGAAATAATTAATTAAATTAATAAGTTAATTATTAAATTAATTAACACTTTATTAAATTAATTAATTAAAGTAATTAATAATGAATTAATTATTAATTAAATATTATACATAACTAAGTGTTAAATACTTAATATTGAGATTTTAATAATGAATTAATAGTTAACCAAATTAATTAAATTATAAACTTAATTAATAATTTATTCAATTAATTAATGATTTATTCGATTAATTAATAATTGAATATATACAAGGTGTCCGGAAACTCGTAGTACAAGCGGGAAACTGGAGACTCCACATCACATTTGGAGTCGATTTTGTGGTATAACTTTTTTGATTTGAGCTTTCGTTTTCGAGTAAATCGGGTCCGAAGTTGGATTTTTTTTTGGTTAAATTTGAAAAAATTTTTCACTAGGGGGTTCATTTCAGCTATGTAATGTCTTATAAAATGCATCGAAGGGTAAACCGGGCTCAAAAGTTTTTTTAACCCTTTAGTTGCCGAAAAAATGGAAAAATAGAAAAAAAATAATATTAAAATCGAAATGCTGAGATCGATAAAAATATTTTTTTAGGGTTCTCTACGTGATGTAGATTCACCAGTTTCCCGCTTGTACTACGAGTTTCCGGACACGTTGTATATTGATAATTTATTAAATTAATTAATATTGAATGAATAAAAAAATAATATATACATAACGATGATTACTTTACCAAGAACGAGTTTATTTTTTGATTAAAAAAAAAGGTTTCAAAAAGATACTGAAAACGGAAATGTAGCATTTTTTATGTACGTTCAAGGGCCCGCAACCCGAATTTCAACCGATTTCTTACATACCTCCCTTAAACACGTTAAGTTTTAACGTTCTTAAAAAAATATAAGTTATTCTTGAAGATAATATCTAGACGTTTCCCGCGCCGAAACACAAATTTTATAAAATTCCCTTGATAGAAAAAAATCGCAAAGTACGCTCCAAAAATTATTATAAACACGTTTGTTTCAGTTATTTTACAAGTTATATGTATGAAAAAATCACAGTGTTTCTTTAAATGCTGTTTAAGACAATGCTCGTGAGATTTTTGCTCTATTTTAAACGAATCGTGTTTTATTAAACATTTTCCCAATTTTCGCACAGATTTTGTCGCTGTAAATGTTAGCGCTCTCCTCTAACATTCGTAATTTCGTATCTCTCCATCTTCTTTTCGAGCCCGGTTGCGGATATTTGGTCGTATATATTCCAGTAAACCACGAATCAGAAACGAAAAGTTGCTTTAAATGGCATTAGCCGTGTTTAGTTACCAGATCTAAAGAGCCAGGCATTTCCCAACCTTCATCTTCACATATCTCCGATCGGGAATGCGTAGTTTTTTGCGGCAATGAAAACAAGAAATTATTAGAATTTCTGTCTTATTTTTAGATCGTAATCAGATTCAGACTAATAAATTTGCAATTTATTATTCGACATTTATCATTATAAATAATGTTTTGTAATAATAATGTTCTATTAGATAACCAATCATCATAACAAGGCATCCATCTTGGTGAGAAATGGTTTTTCCCTTCAATAAAAACGGAACCTAATTGATTTTTTTAAATTTATTTATGTATAATAAATGCAAAATACTGTTCTTTTTTAGAAACCTAATAAAAAATACATACAAATCATCACAAACAATATTAACGTTTGACTCAAGTGTGACTTAAATGTCAAGAACACTCGACACACTTCGAATGTCAAGAATGACTTGGTTACATAATAAACACGGCGAACATGAAGACTTGGATTTATTTTCGAATTTAATCACTGCCTTCAGAAGAAACTTATACTTGCATATACCTGATGATATCCTCACTTAGAGCCACTTTGTAATTGATGTAGTATCATGTACCTATTTTTACATTAAACCCACACAGAACGCCCTGAGGAAAAAAAATCCCTCAGGGCCTCAGTAATCCTCATAAATACAGGTACAAACTTGTCTATAATGCATTCACTTAAAATGCCTCGTACTGAACAAGGGTTTGGAAAGGGATTGGCGTTACAAACCCGTGCACAGTAGGATGCCGCTTGCCTTCTAATGGACACGGGTTTGGAGAAAAATGGCATTACAAACCCGTGTTGATTTCGAGTCATGGATGCCTCGTATTGAACACGGAAAAGGAAATACACAACCTGGGCACTCCTGCTAAATCACCAAATTTAGATAATCACTTGGGGTGACCTACGGCAACGGTGAATAAAAGTAGAATCCGGATGTAACGACCCTCAAGGGGCCGGCGATACTTTGTCGTACTAACCGGCTAAAACCGGCTAGACGTACAAAACGGCTGGATAATTTAAGCTTGTTTTTACATGAGACATGCCGAACCCTTCGCGAGGGTTACAATGTAATGTCCATTTCATAAAGTAATAATTGTCATAAGCATAATACACCGTTTGATTCCTAAATATAATAAAATTGGAAACATCACTAATTGTTTCATCAGTAGATCATATTATTATATACTAAAAACCCATTTATGTAAGTTCGTAACATTTTCCCTTATAAAGCAAGTCCGTGCGAAACCGGTTGGTCTAGCGAAGGAAAATTGAGAATTAAAAAGCGTTTGTTTCACTTTTTTTATTTTATTCTTACGTCGAATAAATTTTCATTTTCACCGCGATCCGTTCCATCGGTGTTTTATGAAGATAATCGGTTTAACAAAGTAATTAGTGAAAGTTTTCATTCAATCAAACAATGATTTTTAGACGAATAAAAACACGTTAATAAAGAAACACAATAGTCGTGATAATTTTGGACAGAATTGTATTTATAATAGATAAACAATGATTTGTAGATTAGGAAATTTTAGACCAGGTTAACGACATTTTATATCCATTAATATTCTTGCCAGTATTATGTGACTATAATTTCGGTGTTTAACTGTGGCTGAATTACTTTGGACTTCGCATCTTGTAGGTCCAATTCACGATTCCAAAAGCCATAAACATTATTTATGAAGGGTCCCCTAATGCTCCGCATCCGGGGTCAGATTTATCTTAGATCATACAATTTGGGACGGAATTATTCATAAATCGGTCGACAAACTTTTATATTCAAAGACTGTTCAATATAGATATATTTAAACATATTCAAGGGCTCCGGAAACCATTTATTGAAAAACCAACAGCTCTGCGATAAGTCACCTCAAGTGGTTCGCTACGTTTGGTGATTTAATAAGGATGCACAGGTTCATGGGTGAGGTTTTTTATGGATCTTGGTGGCGGGTGCGTCTGCCCACCAACTGCGTGGTATGTCGGATCAGGAGAGACTGGTTGAGGGAGATCTTTTGACCTCCAGCAGGACTCTCTTGGAACTTCGACTTGCACCGCGCAGTGGGACGCATAGATTCATTTGTCGTCACTCCTGGACACACCGACCCACGCCATTTATCTTTTTTATTCCCAGAATTTCTTCTACCTTTCTTAAAAATATCCTCTACACAGCTTGCCAAAGACGGATCCCGGCGTGCGCAGAAAAAAAGATATTTGATTAATATTGTTATTTCACAATACATTCATTTAAAATAATTTATAGTTTTTTGCGGCACGTTCTGGATTGGAAGATGCTCTCAGTATCGCCATGGTGTAAGACAACCATTCAGAATTGAAACGTTGCTTGAAATGGTTTTAGCCCCGTTTGGTGACCAGATCTGAATAGCCACTTTTTCCCCACTTTTTCCTGTCTCCTTCCTCTCTCCAGTACCTTCAGCCTCACAACATACCCCAATCGGGGATGCCGTAGTCTCATTGGCTCCAGACGGGAGCAGCTGGGACTCTTGTGAGGTAATCACATAAAAAAAATGAAAACTATAATTTCCTTTGAAATCATCATATCATATTCTCATTAAACACCTGTATTCGTTCATTTGCTCTACGCCTACATCGGCCTTCCGCATTTTTCACACGATCAGACATTATTTTACCACACCCAATCGTCAGGGATCTCATTTCTACAGCATTTATTCTGCCTACATCTAATTCTTAAAGAGTCTGCTAATAACCCGGGCAACCCCGGGGATATTGCTAATAGTATTGAAAAAATTAAATAATATTGGCGTTGTGATAAAGTTACGCTTTGATTTTCCTCGCAAAAACTGCACCAATTGCTAATTGTTTGGCATCGAAAATATTATGAATTAGAGATTCCAACGTAGTCATACCATTGATATGAATTACTAATGATTGGTGGCACTTATCTGGTTAGTCAGTACTTAGTTAGATGTTCGTAGTTAGTTCCTACTAGATTTCCTCGCCATTAACGCCCACAGTAATGTCCTACTAATGCAGTAATCAACGCTCCAATCCATTGCAGTTTTGTGCAATTCTTGGTTGCTGAAAACTCTGCAATTTTATATTTCGTAATTTTATCTCTGCGCAGTGTTGACACGCAAAATTACTGATAGATTGGCAGATAAATTGAGAAACAGGTACCACGTTATGAGAAATATCAAATTGATCCGTTGTGAATGGAAAAAAAGATTAGGAACCCACGCAAAATTGTTATTATCGGTGCTTTACGTGCTTGCTTTAATTGCATTTTTTTAAATAACCAGTTAGAAAGTGTAAATCGCGGTTTGAAAGAAAATTTCAGCAGGGCAGACCCGGAATACCGTATTTAATAATTTATCAATAATTTTAAACCACATAACGGAAATCTCTAATAAGGGCTTAAAATGGTGGAATTTTGTTACTACGGAATAACCAGAGAAAATCGGAAGTATGTCATTTTCAAATCAAATTTTTGACGTTTTGACTCTTTTCCACAAAAAAATATAAATTGATTTCCAAAAATTGTTCTTTTATCTAGGAATGGTATGTTTTAAATTTTGAGAAAAGTTTATTTGTAGTGTAATAAAGTTATACTATAGGTCGTTGGCAGATTTGTTAAATTTTCAAACAAAATTTTGTATTACACAACACACATTTCAAATCATATAATCATGCAGTAAAATAAATCAATACATTATCTGGGAAAGCTATGTTTCAGAATTTTAGTTTAAATAAAATCATTTAAAAAAAGATCACCGCACATTGTTTGTGGCGAAAATACTTCAGTTTGTCTATTTATTTACTGTCTTACTAACTAATTTTTAAGATTTTTTAAGAGAATGATTTAAGATTTTTTTTACATTCTTATTTTGCTTAGACATTATTGAAAAATTATAAATACTTATGATCATAAAATAATTACAAAAAGTACATAATTTTAATAGTTTTATCATCACGCCTTTCAGCATTTTTCGATGTAGTTATAAATAAAAGCAAATTTTGATTGAAATAAAATCGATATTGAGTTATAATTTTAAAAGGCTGGTACGAAGAATAATTAATCTTTCTCGTCGGAACCGCCCTGTACGATCGTAAGAACATCTTTCGACGAAATTTGGATTCTCGGCCGCTGGCTGGTTAAAGGCCCTTAACTCGTTGTAAATAGGCTATAGAGAAATTTAAACAATTAAAAAATAAAATAAAACAATAACAAACATCATTAATCGTATAAACTGTTATAATATTTTGCTTTTGTTAGAAGTCAACTTGAGTACAATTCTCCATTCTGGAACCCACATATTCATGTACAAGCGATTGAAAGAAATCACAATACATTCTAACGTTTTCCATGTTTTAAAAAGGGTATTCCAGCAGATGTAGTTGATAGTTCAGAATTACTTGTATTGATAAGCTTTCGGATTCCTAGTATGTAATAACTAGTCTGGATTTATTTATTATAACAGAAATTCTGGGACTACCTACGGTAATTTTACCTCAACTTTGCCAAGAATAGTACTAATGGAGGGAAATAACTATTCAAAGTAATTTATAACTAAAAAAAAATTATTTTTATTTTGATTTTTTTAAAAGAAAGACAAACATTCCCGGGTTACGAATAACCCAACAATGTTTGAAAATCTCCTACTACCACCACAGAAAGCCGAAAATGTTGCTTGTGTTGTGATGGAGGACTATAAAATATTGTCACTGGTACAGTTGTGTTATGCGTAATAAATATTGTATAATTTTTACTATTCTCATATTAAAACCCCTTAAAGGGCGTTACCAAATAAATAAATTCATATCACATTGTTAAAATTGCGTATTATAACAAACCGGCAATCTTTTACAAACACCGTTAATTTTATAAATAAATTATGTGGGCATAGTACTCGCCAATTTTTAAGACCGACCTGAACATGGTACGATTCATTCTTGCGCAGTTACTGACTTTACGGTGAACGTAAGCGAAAGAGAAAGAAGCGAAAAAACACACGTGTGACAGAGAAAAGCGTGGGCGATGCTACTTTTCTGTCCTTAAACTCGCCTTTTTTTCAACGATTTCTAATCAACGTCAGGCTGGTCTTAAAGATTGGCGTGTACTTTACTCGGTATGTTATTTATTTGACTGATTTCTATTGTAAACTAATAACATTACAAAGTTTTATGACCTACATAATTGATTTTTCCTTGCACGTGAGCGTATGCATTTTACATTAGTTGTTGATCTGTGGCCGGGAGATGTAAAATGTGGTATATTTTTGTTGTAAATCCTATGACACCAGATAATCGTAGTATTGTCTAGCCCCATTTTATTTTATATTATCAGCATAGATTTTTTTTTAAATTTGCAGTTATAGACCAAGGATTTTATTTAAATCTGTCTCTTCAAGATTGAATCAACATTGCCGCCAAAACAATTCAATTTGTCCACCAAAGATCAACAACCTCTGTCACTATTTCAATTTCATCGTAGTTGCCTGAAATAATAACAACGTCCTACAAGTACATCGATTTATTAGCGATTTATCATGTTTATTTATCTGACTCATTTTAAAATTACTCTTATCAAAATAGTACTAGCCACCGAACAGATAATCGCCTAGAAGTGTGATAGATATCGATTTGAAATAAAACTGATGTCGCCAACATAAATGTTGTTCTTTCGTGTGGTTCCTAATAATACCTAGACTTACTGTGGATAATGTAATAAAAATCAATTAAATAACAAAATGTTAGATAAAAATAATTTATGTTGGATAATTATTGTTTTTGTACATGAAAGATTTCTGATATTTCTGATTCAAATATTTCTGGTTATTTCTGTTAAATTGTAAACGATCACGATTACTCCAAAAATTAGAAATCTCCTAGATGGACAGTAAAAGCTTTCTTGTAGTGTATTTGTATTTTTGTTAAAATAAATAAAAAAACATTACAAAATTGTATATTTTAGTGCGTTTTTAAAATACATTTATAAAAGAGTAAAAACATTAGCATTAGGTATATCAACTGTACTAGCATTAATTTACAATAATTACAATTTGGGAGGCGAGTATGGGTACCGCCGCCCCGAGAACTATTTAATGGATAACCAACACCTCTACTATAAGTCGTGGTTCGCTACGTTTGATGACTTAGCAGGTGTTCCCGGGTTCATGGGGAGAGGTTTGTCCGGGTCTTGGCGGCGGATGCGTCTGCTCACCAACTACGTAGCATATCAGATCGGGAGAGGCTTTTGACTTCTCCAGCAGGGCTCTCTCGGAACATCTCCCAGAGGGAATGATGGCTCTATTTGTCCGTCACTCTTGGACACACTGAACCCCAGATTCCTACCAATTCCTCATACGTTTTTCCTTTCCAGAACATCCTCTACTTCCTTTCATAAAAAGACACCCCACACAGCATCATCAAAGATGTCGTAGGACCTGAGGGGAATTATTTTCCTCAGGGCCTCCTGTGTGGAGCTGTTGTAAACTGCGGACTGAAAAAATACTGTGGGGAATTAATGGAGCGGGCATTCGTTGACGACGTTCGATAACATAGGTCCTGGGGGAAATTATTTTCCTCAGAGCCTATGTAAAAAAAACTATCAGGTACGCCCACGATACATTTCTATTGAAGTATATTTCCAGTGGTCCGAGCTGTGATCTAGAGTGGATGCTGTCCGCTGGACCGGCGTGAGGCGAAGGAAGTGACGCCACGGATAATGAGAATGGAAATGAGCCCGCCGCGCCGAGAAGATTGCCAGTGAGAGATAATCAGCCTCCTTCCTCATTCACCAGCCAACCTGAAGTGAAACGGGTACGAGATGTTCCCCGAATTCGATTCATTGCCAACTAAGGCGCCTATCAAATTATTGCCACCAGATTACCGTGACGTCAAAAATGGAAGTCATAGTTGTTTTCAGTAACACATCATAGCACTATTAATCTAGTAGTAGTTAGCCATAAAAACGAATCCCAAACGAACAAAACAATATCCTCAAAATAGAAAGAGGGCAAAAGAGGTTTACGTTTACATGAGGAAAAGTGAAGCTAGATGTGTATGTATATGTGAATACACCTCCATTATTTGGGCCCCTTCTGAACCAAACCGTATCCTAGAAATAGAAAAAGTACACAAAAGGTTTATGCGTTACGTGTACTTGAGAGAATATACGTACCATCCATCCTCGTTCTTAACAGGAATGCTCGATTTAGACACCCTAGAAGCCCGTCAAAAAATATTAAGTTAATCTATGGAACTATACTCAATCCACCTATGCTGAAAGAGGAACTACATATGGAGAAATTGTTATGTCCTAGCAAGTATAATCGTGGTAGATCCTATGCCCTTTTTTATAATCCGAAAGCGATAACTTCTGCCTATTAGAACGCGTCATTCAATAGAGTGACTCAACTTGCATTGACCGTTGACATTTTCAAGACCACTTACAGACAGTTTCTTCAACAACTGTCTTTTGATTTCACAAAATAGCAAAACTGTCTCCAAGACCTTTTCATACTTCTTCGTTGCTCTTTTTCCTATATTGTACCAAACATTTCCTTTTCTCTTTTCTAGTTGTACCATCGTAACAACGTAGTAATGTCACCACTTATCTTCTCTAAAATCATCAATATACTCATTGTTCATACTTTTACATCGGTGACCCGATAGTTGACCCCTCGATAATTGGCCCCCCAAAATGATATTTGTTAAAAAAATATAATTTTTTTATGCTTTATTTACCAATTTCAAACCTAAAACAGGCTACAAATATATTTTTTAATAATGAGTTGCAAGTTCAACGAATTTATTTACAGTGACCATTTTTTGTTATTATACGCTGGTATACACATAATATGAACAAGTAGTTTTATCATTGATGCATTTGAATGAAAATATGTTTTATACTTTGTTTTTCGGCGGTGCATCCTCTTTGCACACCCCTTAGGTGATACACAGTTATATTTTGTGTAAGTAGGTTTACCGCATTTTCCTTAAATCGCTGTAAATCGTTTGAAGTATGTTGAAGGGTCAACTGTCGGATAATCAACTGTCATGGAACCTTATACATCTTCCATTTGTTATTACTTCTACTTGTTAATATATTTTTTACGCTCTCTCTTATTTAACTGTTTTATGAAGACTATAAAAAAATAAATAACCACATAACGAGGTGACGCAATAAGGGAATCGTAGCTATTTTCAGGGAACAAAACATTTATTTAAAAAATATGTAAAGTTGTATATAGCATTCAGACACGCATATTTTAGCAATCGATTGTGCGGAGAAAAGGGAAAGTTTTTTTTTTAATTTTTAAGAAAATTATTGAGAAAAAAAAATTATGGAAAAAATAAGTAGATGCCAAATTATAAATCCAAACCTTCAGATACATCTTAAAAGAAAATTAGGGTATTGGATCATGGAGTAGAAAATCCACTTCGAGGACACAATAAACAGATACAATTCGGGTAAAAAGTCCTTATAATTTGAGAAGGAATGGAAATTTTTTAAATTTTCATCCTGACAGTGATAATATAGTTTTTTCTTGGAAAATTGTAAGATTTTTTTACTAACACCACAAAGGTCACAATTTGCAGTCCCAATTATTCCAAATACCTCCTAGACACAAATCACTCAGTCCGTGATAAATAAGCTAACTCTTTTACACATAGGTAATAAAAATAATGCCGCAACTCAATCTTTAACAAAAAAAATTTACGATAATCCGAAAACTTTGATAAATTAACAAAAAATGTATATTTAGCTATTTTTTCCATATTTGTAAAAAGCACTATTGTGGCTCGCAATAATTTACAATAAAAAAACACATAAATTTGTTTAAGACCACTTTTATTTTAAAACACTCTACCGGTTTCAGAAGCACCCTTTCTTCGTCAGGAGAATATTATAACTAGTTAAAGAGTGTTTTAAAATAAAAGTGGTCTTAAACAAATTTATGTGTTTTTTTATTGTATATATTTAGCTCGCCACTCCTAGATATGTTTAAATATTTCTGATAACCCGAAAGCTTTGATAAATTAACAAAAAATATATATTTAGCTCATCACTGCTTTTTTACATGAGCTCCACACAGGAGTCATCTTTGGGGATGCTGTGTGGAGGGTTTTTTTAAATACAGGAAAGAGAAGAGAGTTCTGGGAATGAAAAGGGTTTAAGGGGTGGGTAGCAAACTGGGGTTCAGTATGTCCTGGTCATCCGCCTCCAAGACATAGACAAACCTCACCCCATGAACCCGGGCACCCCTGCTTAATCCAGAGGTGTTGGTTATCCAATAAAGGTTCGCGGGGCGGCGGTACCCATTTCCGCCTCCCATGTTAAAATATTTCTGATAATCCGAAAGCTAGTTTGATAAATGAACAAAAATATGTATTTAGCTCGTCACCTTTTTTTCCACCCCTTAAAGCAGAATTTTGATACTTCTTGCTGAAATTTTGCACATTTTACGTGCAATATAAGAGGAAAATTATTGTCTTCATCCGATTTTGAAAAACTCTGCTTAACGCCGTAGACTTCAACTGGTGTTCAATAAGAAAACTTAACAGTTTAATTCATAATTTAGTTTAAAAATCTGTTCCATGAAATATCGATTTTTTATCGATACTACAACATTACACCAATTGGTTTTAAACAACTTAATTTTTACATATTTTCCGACCTATTTCAGAATAAGCCACCTTAACATTATTATTATTAGTTTGAAAAATGTAGTGTTGTCTATTAGAAATCCATTAGAGATCCACAAATAATAATTAGAATTTCGTCGACCTAAAAAAGAATGTAATAATATGCACAGTTAAAATTATGATAAGGTGTCAGAAGTAAATATTTGGTCCATTTGTCCTTCATTTGGATATCAATAATAAATTGAGATAATTGCTGCGATTGCTGCATTGTTTGATTGATGATTGTTTACAAATTACTTCAATTAATTTTAATTAAATGTCCACTGCTATAGATAGTCCAAAAACATGTAGTCAAAGGGCTAAAGCGATCTAGGGAAGCTGGAATCTGCTGGACATATTATTATAAGATTATTTAATCGAAATTTGCCAAAAAGTACACCTTTTATTCTTTTCAACTGCAGTCACAAAAAAATAATATAATGAAAACTTTCAAGACGAAAACTTGATTGATTATTTAAAAAAAAAAGAATATCAGAAGATACTTATTGAAGGACGTGCAAGGAATTTATCAATTCTAGAAGAACTAACAATATTATTACCAAAATACTTAAAAATTTTATTCGAGTAAAATTCTTATTTTTCCCCGTCACGATGAACATTTTTTTACATGTTCCAAATAAAACTTTGTAGGTTTTTGTTGTTGTTAACAGTTTACACCTATTTTTCTGCAATAAAATTTCTATTCTAAGACAATTTTTATCCTGAAAATCATGCGGTTACAATAAGATGAGAACATTATTTTAGCGACTAGGTTCCAGATGCGACTGAATATTTTCCTGATTTTCTATTTCTAATTTTCGTTTGAGAGTTACTAATATTTTCTTCAATGATTAAATATGACAATTTGATGTTTTTCTTATTAGGTTCCAAAAATAAAAAAAATAAAAATTTATATTACTGATAGTAAGGAATCACGAGGAATCCATTAAAAATAGTTGGATTCTGATGTGTGGAAAACGCGTAATAAAAGTTGTATCTAATTTCCTGTGTAAACAGCGCAAGATGGCAACAAGTGGAAAATTGGTGGTGACGTTTTCAAAATACTGAAATATCCTTGAGAAATGAAGCGGGTAAAGGGAAACCGCAAGTGGATAATGGTTAAAACCTACTCCTCTGTCACTCTGACTTTACTCCTGGATTTATTAGATTCCTACTGTATCAGAGGCGCAATCCAACTGCCCTAGAATTAGAACTTTGGTTAGAATAAGTAACTCCAGTGAAAAATATTCTGGCTTTAAAAAAATATGTTCATATAGACCAATAAACTTTGATTCTGAATATATAAGTTTTATTTAATAATATTAAGCGCAGAGTTTTTAAAAAATTATTAAAAAGTACATTTTTAATCGTCACTTTTCGACGTGTCGTGACGTCACCGTTAAGTCATTGTATGGGAATGTATGATATGACACAAGTCATCGTATTAATTTATTCGTTTATTTACATACTGTTTATAGAGATTTAGTTGTTGTGTTTATTGAAAAATTATTGAGGCTTAAATAATGTTTAAAAAATAAAGGTATTTATTAGTAGTTTATCTCTATTATTAATAATATTCAAAAACTACTGTTCAAAAAAATATTAATGCTATTTCTAGGGAGAATACTTCGAACAACGGAATTTTCAAAATGGCGGCAGTAGATCAGCTGATTGCCCGTTACTATACTAATTTTTCAGGTGTGATGACGTCACACGATTCACCATACTTACGGTGGTTTTCGGGGGGTCTTGAAAAATTAAAACTTTGACATTATTTTAACTATTACAACTAACTCTAAAAAGAAAAACTAAAATGCAGTTATTTAAGTTAGTTCATTATTCATTAAAAAAATTAAGAAAATGGACTAGAGTTCTCTATTAGAAGGAAACCGGGCGGCGTTTTGTCCATACAAACGTATTCCCCAATTTTCTTTCTTGATTTTGACACTGTTGCAAATATTTTTTAATTCAATATAGATGTCGACCACTAGCATGTCGGTAGGTTTTTCTTTTTTTGATAAGTCGCTTCTTTTTAGCAGTTAGGATCCTCCAAAAATCGTTAAAATTGCCTGGTTTGAACGCCACCAACAGACGTTCAATATACAAACTAGACGATGTGTTTTCTGATAATACGGTTAGTGAAAAAAATATTTAAATCTGGTGCAATTTTCGAGGAGAAAAATGGAGGATACAAAACCTCGATCTCGATGATTTTATTTGGGAATTATCGGCCTGAGGTGCAGTTGTCCCTTTCGCTCAATATTCGGGGGGTAAGAGCGAAAGCGAGAGAAAGACTGTTTTCCTCTTAAGATGAAAATGTGTATTGTTCTACATACCTTTGCAGGTGAAAACACCAATTTATTAATTTTGAAACAAACAACTTTTAACACAAATCAATATAAATACATATATAGGAGATTAAACAAGGTTAAATCAAAAAAAGTTTATTATGCTTATGTTGGTAAGAGATTTATTTTGTCTTAAAACTAATAACTAGATAAGAGGCTTGCCTAGGTCTTGACGGCGGATGCTTTTGTCCATTGCCTTGCATCACGGTGGGAGGGATGGATTCATGTCCGTCTGGACACTTTGACCTCTAAATTCCTACCTACTCTCATACCTTTTCCTTCCCAGAACTTCCTCTTATTCTTTTTCCTAAAAACCCTTCACACAGCATCCCCAAAGACGACACAGGCCCTGAAGGATTTTTTTCTCCTCCGGGCCTTCTGGAGCTAATAAATTTTTTTTTTTAACCTCAAATCCATATTTAAGTTTAGTATGAAAAAAACCGCGCAGTAGGTCCTCTTCAAAATGACTTATTTCAGGAACACCTTAGGTATTTTAACATTTTTATTATTTGTAAACGATACAATTTTCTGAAGAGATGAGTTTTGATTGTCACCCTGAATTCCAGTTAAGGTACGTAGTGCTAGTCACGTAAAACCATTTAAATTAGGTTAATCTAAATCGTTACGATTATTTTAGATAAAAATGAATAAAAAAAACGAATGAACACGGAAAAGTAGGTACCGTAGGAAATGCAACCATTTTTTCCGTGAATTAGGTACCTACATAAAAACTTGAAGGCTGAAACTTTATGTTTCTTTAACGAGATAATTACGGTATATATCTAGCACACAATAATTGGTAGTAAGGTAAAATCATTGGTCACTGTAAAATAAAATATTAAAAAATAATGCAGCACGTAAAATTGATATCAATGCTTATAAAAACGGTTAGTTTATTATTATTATTTAACGGTTCGTAGAAATAAAAATCAATTACTTATTGTAAAACACCGTTAACAAAACGACTCCAGCGTACTTTACAAAGTTATCGTATATAAAACCTAGTGAGTTAACACAACTATGAAAATATATTTTCCAATACATAATAATTACTATGTCACGGAGAGACACTTTTATAAGTTTTGGGATTCTTTGAAAACAGTTTTTATTAAGTATATCGTCTGTCATTCGGGAATATAATTTCTTCAATTTGGGAGACGGGTATGGGTACCGCTGCCCCGGGAAGTTATTGGATAACCAATGTTGGATGTTGTGTGTTGGGATTGTCCTATTTTATATTTAAATTCATTTAGCACTGAACGCTTTTACGTATCATTTATTCTAATCTCGATGTGTAGAGCCTCTTACCTTAAACTTTCATGTCTATGCCACCTCTTACTAAAATATTGCTATGAATTGTCTGTCTATAATCTATTTTCCCTTCAATTTTGATAAAATGGCTTGATGTCATTTCGCTCGTCATTCTTTTTCCTAAACTCTGCTTGTTTCCCTTTAAATCAAGTCGTCTTTCGCTTCTGCTAAACTTTAATTAGTCTAAATTATTGTCGCCAGTCGAGTGCTCAGACCAGAATCTCTCTGTAAAATTATTCAACAGATAAAGAGTTACAAATATCCAGTACAAAACACAAGTGTTTTTACTACATAAAGGATAACCTCAAACCACCTCAAACTCTCTCATCTCACTGCACGGTTCCTCGGTGTGGAACAGAAGGAAGTCTTTAAGGCAGCTCAACTTACACCCTGACTGCAGACTATCTAGAGACCATATCCTGGACCTTGCGCATGGTCCTTCGAGCCGGATCCCTTCTGCTATAGATCACCCCAAGTAGTTCGCTACGTTTGGTTTAGCAGAAATGCCCGGGATCATTGGATGAGGTTTGTCGAGGTCCTGGAGAGGAGAGGATCGGGAGAGACTGGGAGAGTGAGAGGGATGAATTCCTACGTCCGTCACTCTTAGACTCACTGACCCCAGATTTCTACCTACTCCTCACACAGCATCCCTTTTTAGATGATAAAGGGAAAATATTTTCCTCTGGGCCCCTGTGTGGAGCTATTGTAAAAAAAACTCCCGAAATAATGTTTAATGCTCTATGATTGTAGGCTTTTACAGTGTAATAAAAACATGTATTCTAATTTTCGGCAGATCTAAGAAAAATTTGATGTTGGGAGGTAATGAATAAAATATGTGTTTTTAATATCCCGTTCAGGTAAAGGGGAAGGTAAATTAAAATTAGTTCCACAGCCTGCCAACTATTTAATTATATTGCCTGTAAAAATTTCGTCATACAATTCAACTTAAAACCATGAAACTTAAGTTTTGTATCTTCCTAAAATATTTTATTCTTATTTTATTACAGGAAATGAACAGTTTATAATATAATAATTACATTGCGAAATAACATAAGAAAAACAAATGAAATTACTATTAATTAAATAGTTTATACTTGGTAGGTACATTACGAACGAAAACAAAATAAAAACATAAACAATAGATATTATTAGAATACTAAAAACAGTAATTCAGAAAGACAATGTCTCTGTGATAATAAATAATAATAATAACATAATCTGTGATAATAAATTAATAAAATGAAAAATATGTATTGTTATTGTAATAGGCATCACGACTTGATTAAATACTTTATTATCAATGAATACTATAAAATCTGTAACAAAGTAACTTAGTAATTATAGAGTAATTATACATCTGCAATAAGAACTGAAAAGAAAATATTATCAAATAGAAGGTATTACATATATACCAAAAATTGACGTAAAATACAAAGCATTTTTAGTGTTAATTTTTATGTACTTATGCGCTGGTATACGCAGTAAATAGAGAAGCAGATTTTTCCCTGATGCATTTGAATGAAAATATGTTTTATACTTTTGTTATTCGGCGGTACATCCTCTCTGTTGAGACTGGTTGAGGAAGGTCTTCTGACTTGACCTTGCTCCGCAGTTGGAGGGATCGATTCATATGTCCGTCACTCCTGGACACACTGACTCCCAGATTTTCACCCCTCATACCTATTTCCTTCCCAGAACTTCCTCTCATTCCTTTCCTCGAAAAAAACCCTCCACACTGCATCCCCTAACATGACGTAGGTCCAGAGGGAATTTATATTCCTCAGGGCCTCTTATGTGGAGCCAATGTAAAAAAAGTTTTAAGAAACTTCGTATTTTTTTTAATGCTATAAAATAAGTAACAAAGAATTGTTTTGTGTAATGATCACGATGTTCCAATTCTTCGGAACTTCGTGATTACTAAAAAAAGGAAACTGTCAAAATGTAGGAAAAAAATAGTCAACGATCTAATTCTGAGTTTGAATTATGAGATCGACAAAAATGACTTAAAAATAAGGGGTCCCAATTGCCGAGTTGGGTCCAAGTAAGACAAGTGATCCTGAGTTCGAGTCTCAGCTTGACGTTGACCGTTATCAAACAGTATTAATACGCTTGCATCTGCGTGGTTGAATTCCAGAACCCGACTTCCATTGCATGTCCGATGCCACGCCTTATGCGCCGCGCCACAAATAAAATCTGTCTTTGTGAAATTTCAAGCAAAACCATTGTTATTCGGTTTTTAATTCAAGAATCTGGCAAAAAGATGTCGCTACTTTCGTCAGCAGCTCGCATATTGACGTTTATTCTCTACGTAATAGGATTTATAGGCGGCTGTATGCAATATATATTACATGTGGCGTCATTGTCTCAGTTACTTTGTCACGGTTACTTTGTCTCGGTGACTAGCTGTCACTGGATCACAGTGGATCCGAGGAACTGGCTATTTTTGGAACCAGTTCCTATCGGATTTATAAAATGGTCACCAACACTCAAACTGGGCGAAGCCGAACTAAAATCCGCCGTTAAAAACCTGCGGTGCGGGTTTTTACATGCTAGTCTTTTTTATTATCCGTGTATTGTTCTTTTTCATATCTTCGTTTGGATTTATTAGTGGTATCTACTTCTTCAAAGATTTGTAAAGAAAAAAAAATGCTTACATGAAATTACCGATGTAGTCTAAAAACAAAAAAATAATGAATTCCACGCCTGTTTTCCTTTTAACTAATAAAATAAAAAATATAAAGGTTTTTCCGCGTTTTTCAAGGATATAAGTTAGGAGCTAAATTTTTGTATAAAGTTAATTGCAGATTTAAAAAATAAATGACATGTTTTGACTTTTTCCGAGATGTTATATTATATTCGGTTCAGAGGTTTCATCTGTTCTTTTCATCAAGCGAAGTAATTACAGTGCAATGCTTCGATGCATGCAGTAATTAGGTACCTAGTCGCACTATTGACAATAATTACTAAAATATACAGACGACATTTCGAACTTTAATTAATGTGCGAATAATTTTACCATTGTTTTTTTTTCTTCCTGCGTTGTAAAATAATACACATACCTAATTCAGCGGTAGATTATTGTAGATTAACAATTTAAGTACCAACAGGAAGTTTAATAAAACATAGAACTTAATAAAAAGATTTATTTCTTGATTAATATTTATGTCATAATATTTTTAATACTTCCTGCAAAAAATTTATTAAAAATGTATAAAAATGAGTTCAGGAAAACTAGGAAATATGAAATTGACGTTATCGGGGTCTGGGTTTAACTAAAAATAAAATTGTGCACTTAATTGCGAGCTTTATTGTTTAATGACATTAAATTTAATAATTGCTGATAATTAACGAATACCAGAAAAATATATTAATCATAGTTTATGGTCTGACTGCAATATTAATTGCAGGAAAAGAACTTAAGTTATTATCTTCAAACGTGCGGAAAATCGGAAAATTGTTTTCAGTTATTGGTTTAAATTGTTGGTAATCTAGAATTAAGTTATAAATGCTAATTGCCTTTCAGGTCCAAGATACTAAAACCAGTAAAATTAGTAGCCAACGTAATTTAATAATATTGAATGGTAGCGTCCTAGTACACAAATTTATCAATTTTTGGCACCAGTAAGTTTGAGATCAAGTTAGGGCGAAATTTTCATTTTTTTTCTTCTAAGTATTTCAGGAACGCTTTCAAACTTCCCTCAATCAAATTATTATTAAATAACGCAGACCGTGAAAAATCACGGGGTATTTTAATAAATGCAGGATTAGCGAATTCAAAAGTATTTATAAAACATTCGCTTCAGGATCATTGCCTTTCAAAAACAAATATTACCAATTTTCTTTGTAATAAAATTATATTTCTTTGTTGACAAATTAGAGAAAAATCTGATTTACTTTTCGAATGAACGCCGCTTTGTACCTACTTACTTTATCGCTTGTGTGAATTGTACCCACAATCAGTTCCAATTTTTAAATTAAACCAAATTAAATTTAGAGCAAATGAATTTATTAAACATGAGGAATATTTCACATCATCACAAACCAATATTAGTATGTTTAATTTTAGTTTAAAATATTAAAACTAACATGAGTAAGGCGAAACAATTGAATTTCTACATGAAAAACAAACGTTAATCAAATAAAAGAAAGGAGATGTGAGTGTTGCTATTATTATAAGTAGGGATACATATATTTATTGATAAAGAGCCACCGCCGTAAGATTCTCTGCTCCAGTGAAGAGCAACCTTTTAACAGACGGTTAAAACCAGCATTTTTTTTTAAATATTTACGGCCGGAAGGGTAAAAGAATGTAGGTAATGACCATATTATTACATTGGACTCCAAATACTAAAATCTACAGCCTGTATGTCGGACGAATATCTACAGCTCATATGTTGAACTAATATCTACGAACTTCAGAGTGTTGACTAATATCTACAGAGCGTAGGTTGAACTAATATCTACAGAGCGTAGGATGGACTAATCAGCTAAATGTGTCCAAGAGTCCGATATTAGGGATTTTTACATACATACTTACATAAATTAAGTTTTTTAAACTGCATACGCAATATTACGTTATTCCAATATGCTATACATAATTGCAAATCCAACCTCTGCCAGTGCTGTAGATATTCGTCAACACTTTGGTTCTCATAGATATTAATCAACAGTTTGAGCTGTAGATATTCGTCAACACTTTGATTCTCATAGATATTAGTTCGATTTATTCAGTTTTTGGAATTTCTGTAGATATTAGTAGACGCCTCCTTACCCTTACATTGTCTCCATGAGGTCTAGCTTTGGCGTGACCTCCTGAGTGTAAGATCAGCTACAGATAAACTGTCAATATTCAAAACAATTTTAATAATGTCGTTCTTTATGCAAAATAACTGACTTAATAATGAATGGAGGTGAACTAACGAAGCACTTAGAATTGATAGAAATCAAAGAGATGTTGAGGTGGCATGAACGACGTTTTGATTCTGAGGTGGCATAGAACACTAAAATTACCTTGACGAATTTTACTGAAATATCGGAATAAAACTACGACTTATGTTTCTTGTAATTGTTTTCTGTTTATCAGATAATGTGTCTTCTTATTCACACATACTTCATGTTTGGTGACCGGCCAACTCTGAACGAAACCAACTCAGAGGCACCTCAGAAAGGTCATTAAGAGTGATGATAAAAAATATTAATAAATTGGTTAAATAGGTTAAATTAGGTTAGGGTTACCGACTATTTTAAAATGATTTTTTCATGGCTTTTGACCTTTCTGAGGTGTTTCCGAGTTGGTTTCATTCTGCATTGGCATGGAACCTTTATGTGGAAACACAGAAGCCGGCAAATCATTCCACAGCCGAGCTGTTGAACACAAGAACGAGTCGAAGAAACGACCCGTTCTCATGTGACAAATGTCAACCGTGTACAAATGTTGGGTAAGCTTTTGGCGTGTTTCCCGACTATGCACCGGTGCCGAAGGGATCAATGATGCTAGTTCCTCGGAGCATCTTCCATTGTAATACCGGTAGAACAAGGATAGCATTCCCACCCGACGCCTGTGCTCTAAAGATTGCAATCCGTCTGTTAAGATGGGAGAATCTATCAAACGGACCGCCCGTTTCTGCAAAGAGTCGAGGGTATTTTTCAGGTATTTTGGAGCTCCAGACCAGAGATGTGCTGCCAAATTCAACCGTGGGGCGTACTTGTGATTTATACAGGGTTAGCAGTTGTGTACTATTAAAGTATCTGCGGGCCCTGTACAGTACGCCCAGTTTTTGGGAGGCTAACTTTACTCTGGCTTCGATGGAGCCCCCATACCTGAGCTGGTCACTTAGGGTTACAACAAGCATATCAATGGAGGGCTTACTTAGAAGCAAAAACTGTCTTTATTAAACATTTAATTTTTCTATTGTTTTGACACTTTCATAAACCTTCCTATACATACTTGAACTTGTGGAAATAAACTTGAAGTATGATACTTCTGTAATTGCTGTAATTGCTTTCTGTAATTCGGCTGGCATAGTCCAGCGGTAAGGCTCTTGACTAGCATTCCGAAGGTCGCGGGATCGAATCCCGACGTGGCAAATAAATTTTATTTGATTAATTTGTGTTATTTCACAATTTAATCATTTAAAAAAATATATATATATAATATATTTGCGGCACGTTCCAGAGTGGAAGATACTCCCAGTATCGCCCTGGTGTAAGACCACCATTCAGAATTGAAACGTTACTTGAAAGCCGTATTTGGTGACCAGATCTGAATAGCCAGGTACTTCCCCACCTTCCTCTTCCCTATCTCCTTTCAAACATGTGTTATAACGATTATATAAACTGGTTTTATTATTTCTCCGTAAACCTGAATAAAAAAGACGTTTCAAAGAAATTATGACCTCACTACTTTGAAAACTCAAATATTGCAATTTTTGCGACGCCAATGAATTTGACATTCATGTACAAATTATTTCGTAAGCCGTCATGGAGGCAAAATTCAAGAAATAAATATGACGTAAAAGTAAGAGAATAGAAATGAATAAAAAAATCAGAAGCGACATTTGTTATATTCTAAATAAACAATTTAATGAAGTCAATGTATTGTATTGTTCAACGGAATTATTTATTTACTTTGGACCACAGGCTTTGCATCTCTGTTGTACTAAAATTATGCAGAGATGAACTGACAGTAGTAGGGTCACGTGTCCCGTGTTGGTACATCACTGTGATTGGATGATTGCCTCCGAATTTGTTCCGAGAATCGTGCGACGCATCTTGACCAGGCCAGATCATCTCGCAACATGGAAACTGGGTACATGACAGACAGCATGACGCACTTACATGTACACACAATCCTGTATTAATCTAACTACCTACAGGAGACGCGAGGAAGAGGTAGGACCACACGAGCACAGAAATAAAAGGCAATTTAAGAAACTCTGAATCCCAAACCTAAAATATGGGTCTTCAGAGATTGAGAAACTTGACCAATTTAATGGCGAAGCGACCAACTCCTGGGCATCTGGTTTAGTCCCGGGTCGATCGTGCACTACCCGAACATTGTAACCCGATCAGAAACCTCAATGAGCTTTCCTTTACCTAAGGTTACCGTTTCAAAAAGAGATTTGGTCCTCTGCACCCGTGTCTCGTGATGGATTTCGGTGTGGCGAGCGATCGTAAAGGTATGAAATTTGTAGACCGGGTATCTCGAATCTCGTTATCGCGACAGACAAATAGAGATGGTAGATACCCTAAATCTAAAATAAGCTATCATCTACCTACCTACTAATACCCCTAGATATATCAAACGAAATACCCGATCAAAGATCGAGTGGCGGCGCGCGTCTCGGGTATGACGGGTACTTTCGACTTACGGCGGCTGGCGACAGCTGGTGGCGCATCGATCTCTCTAACCCAAGGAATTGAAGGTGAGGTCGTTCATAAATTAGTTATAATAATTACCATTGGCGCTATAACCTTTACAACCTATAGGAGACGCCTCCGTGATATCTCCCTACTTCATCAATTTTCCCAAAGTTGTGATCGCTCTACGTCGCCCGCGCCCATTTGGTTATCAAAGTGGCTTCTGACATTCCTACACATTAGGGATATGAATCTGATCAACTTCCTGTTAAAAGTTTCTTTGGTGATTGACTGAAATAAATTCTTTCTTTCTACATGCCCTTCCCAACTCCCAAAAGAGCCAACCCAGTTTTGTAAACCTTGATTTTGACTCCGCTTTAGCATAAGCCGTTGTTCGATATCTTTACATGGTATAAAGCAAAGTCGCTCCCGCTGTCTGTACGCTTAGATCTTTTAAACTACGCGACGGATTGGACAGATTATGATTAAATAGAGTGATTCACGAGGAAGGTTTAGGTATTATAATTTGTCAAGATTTTGTGTAAATTGGTTGAAATATATAATATATACATGGACCGGCTGGTAAGCGGGTAGATTTGATATGTATGCAAATTAACAGATATAAAGGTTGGGTAATGGCGTTGTCAGTAGATACCACAGCAACGTGTTGCCGCATCGGCCAGTCTCTAATAAATATCAAATAGAAAGAACGTTAAAAGTACTCGTAGGCAGCATGAGTCCAAAGTCTAAAGACAAACTTATCAATAAATACTAAAAAAAAATAATACCTAAGGATGTGATCTTAATTTCCTAATGTTTTGGATAGATCACGGAAAAACCAATAACCAAAACAGGATTGCAGAACTGATCGGGGGCAACTAATACTTAGTCATTGGAGTCACCCAGTTGTATGAGGAAATTACTTATCCTTTGATCTTTTATTGTGACGGGTCATTCCTCCTACACGATGTGCATCCTTTTATTCGTCAACAGGATCAACTTACGAATTCTCTGGCCTTTGGTGCTGATCAAAGATGAATGATAAATTGGCCTAACACCACTTTGTATACTTACTTACATAATAAACAAATAAAAAAATACCAGAAGGAGGGGTTTTGAACGATTCTTTTTGATTTTCCAGGAGAAATGGTGGTGATATACCTGTTCACCAGATTCCGCTTCAACTGGAATGAAGTGGACTTCAGCATCTTCTCGACTTACAGCATGATCACCAATCTCATCGGTAAGTCCATCTGCAATATACATTTTAACAATGCCATCTACCGTGTAGCCAGATAACGAAAATCAGATCTTCCGACAATTTCACAAGAAATTTGGCAAAGGCGATTCCAATGTTGGCTAGATAAAATTCGGAAAATATGAACATTAGAATTTTCTAATTAGTTTTAATCTGCCATGTAAAAATCCATTCCCTTCCCAAATTCAATATTACCTAACTTTGGGTGAACTACCGGAAGATATTTCATTAACAAGTGATTAGACATGTTATGAAAAAATACCCGGGACGTTGAGAAGTGACGCCTAAATTATAAAAATGTATAAGTTATCCATAAGGATACAATGTACACTCCCAAATTTTACAAAGGCAATGTTAAATTATATCTTGGGCTGTCATTCTTACCTACTATTATTCTAGTTTTATTGATGAGTGATACCAATAGATAACTTCTCTCTTTATCGCCTTGGTGAATGACCACAATTTAAAATCGAAACGTGCTTTTCTTAAAATGGCATAGATTGAAAGGGCAATATGACTAGATCTAAATAGCAAGATACAACCTATTATTTAGACTTTGGTGTAGGTGTGATATGAGATCTGATGATCTTAATGAAACGCGCGTGGACGAGATGGTTATTTATTTGCACAATATAAAGTCTGTGTTGTAAAGCTACGTACTAGCTAATAGAGCTGTCGGAGATTAAAGATAGCGAGCAGGAAAATCCATCACCTTTTATACCCTGTTTCTGCCGTCTCGCTCTTGCATATTTAAAAGGCAGGAGTACCAACAAAACCATTCTCACAAAACCTAACCCTCCTCTTCCATGTCTCCACCTCCCCGATCTCTTCAGCCCCTCAAAATACCAAAATTATTGGAGATTCCATAGCCCTGGCATTTTTTGGTATTGTCAGTTCGATATTCACATAAAAAATATTAGATTATTTCATTGGGTTGGGTTAAAGCACAAAATCAACAATTTTCAATAATGTATAAATATACTCGTACATTACGATTCATTACTCGTCACATAATGATTCATTCAATTTTATGCAATGCCCAAGTGTGAAAATGACGGTTGATTTACCATACCTTGTCAGGCATTCTATAGAAACCCTGCAGATACCAATCAAAATGGTACTCGTACATCGCGTAATAAAACGTATCAACAATAGTATAGTATCTACCCATATGCACGTATAGGTACAATACAATTCACTTTCCCAAACAGTTGAAACCACGGACATATGAATATATCTGGACCTGCCCTAAGTGATAAAAACGTATTATTTCCCCCTCCACATGGCGCCGGCTGTAGCTCCTCCTTGGAACCGGCTCGCTCCATGGGGAGGGGATATAGCCTCGCTTGAATCTAAAATGTGTGACGTCATCATTCTTGCCGTGAACAGCGAGAAGCTGACATCCATACATTTAACGAAATAACGGCAGCTTGTGCTATACAATATATCTACGTATCAATATGCACATAGAGAATGTGGGCGGTACTCCAATGTGCTCGTCGCTGGTTACAGGGGTAAGTAAATTATGAAACATTTGTAAAAGTGTTTTAACTAAACACGGCAAGAAAAAATTGATATGTGTATTGGCGCGAGTCTTTTTGGGGCGAGCATTTGGCCTTAGCAAATAAGTTTTGAACGTGGCAAGCAATTCGCGCTCCCATGTAAAAAGGTCTATTCATTCAAAGCAGATTTTGCTTTTAAGAACTAAATGGTGATATTGTAATGCGAGATGCCTATATACTGTCAGATTGATTGTTCAACGAATGACAGTCATATTTCCCCCCTTTGCTCTCCATAGTTTGGTTTTACCCCTCATCTGTAACTGCTTGTCTATCCATTTGGATGTCTATGGTTGAAACGGTATCCTGTGCCAAATAATGCATTGTAAAAAACGCTCGTTATTGCGGAAGAATTCGCATGACGAATTTGTTTATGATTTTCCGTGGGATTTAGCGATTAGACCTGGTTGCACTCGGTTCTTACATGAACATGAAACCTATTCATTAGTAAGTAAGTATGATGCTGGGAAAGGTGTGTTGTGTATTACTTACATGTTGAGAATCAGCACAAAAGCTGGTTCAATTTATTCCAATAAGAAGATAGCAATTTAATTGGAAAATGATTTTCTGAAAAGTTACAAAGTTTTATTAAAATAACCTACGATTTGAGGTCAGCATTAGAGTGTGGGGGTAAATTAACAAAATATTACATCTCTAAATATTAGTTACACACAAGATATGTAAAGGAATACCTACCTAGAAATGCATAGGGATTCCTTCGTGTTCGAATAATGAATTACTTTTCAAATGTGATTCATTGATGTGTTATCATGGTGACATACAAACAGATTATTATTGTTTTTGACTAGCTACGTAGCAGACATTCAATTAATCAAGATATCAGAAAAATAAGTGTTAAAGTGTTAGAATGTTTTTAAGATCGACAAATAAACTTCAAATGTAGTTTCTTTGTTAACAGAGCAACACATAATTTGTTTTGTCATTACAAATTTTTATTTTTATTTTTTTTTTTTATTTAACCAATGCATATAATATATAATTAACCAATGTATATAATATATTATATTAGTGGTAACAGTACCTCCCTAATTGAGAAATTCTCGTGTTTAGAGAGGGAGCACTATCAGATTGACAGTACTATACATACTTAACAGTTGTTACAATTTGGATGTATGTAGAATTATTTTTTTTATAACAAATGAATAATCAGTTGACATTTTTTTGTAAATAATGGTAAATTTTTATACATAATGAAAATATAAGTAGGTATTTTTTTTAAAGAAGTACAACCAATAGACAAATTGTCTTATAGATATATAAGTTTTTTGTCCTATTTAACGACTTCTATGACAGAACCTTAAGAAGAAACCCGGTCACCTAGAAATTTGAATAATAGGCATTTTATCAAACTGTGGCTGTCGCTATTAGGGTAAACGTGACGTACGCTATAATCTACGCGATCAGGTGGCGCCAAAATGGCGCCAATTAAATAGTTTTTGGTTTTTAATACTTTTTGCACGTTACGCTTTAAAATATTAAGGTAAATTAGTTGTTTGCGCCCGTATATATTTAATATGAATATAAATAAATAGTTTTGTCCATAAACAAATCCAAATCTTTCGAGAAAGGCTGAAAAATTTATTTACTGAACGTCTGTTGATAGCATTCTCACACCAGACATTTTTGATGGCCCGAACTCTTATAAGAAGAAACTTATCAAAATACACAGACCGTACCGACAGGCTAGTGGTTGATATCTATATTATATTGACGACCTCCGTAGTCCAGTGGCTAAGACTCTTGACTCACATTCCGGAGGTCGCGGGTTCGAACCCGGCATGCGCAAATAAATTTTATTTGATTAATTTGTGTTATTTCACAATTAATTCATTTAAAATAATATATAGTATATTTGCGGCATGTTCCAGAGTGGAAGATACTATCAGTATCGCCCTGGTGTAAGACCACCATTCAGAATTGAAACGTTGCTTGAAAATGGCTTTAGCCGTGTTTAGTGACCAGATCTGAATAGCCAGGTACTTCCCAACCTTCCTCTTCCCCACCTCCTTCCCCTCCCCGCTACCTTCAGCCTCACAACATACCCCAATTGGGGATGCCATAGTCTCACTGGCTCCAGACGGGAGCAGTTGAGATTCTTGTGCGGTATTCACTGTAAAAAAAAAAAAAATTAAATAAATATTTTTCCAAGTATCAAAATCCTGAGAGAAAATTGGGGAATACGTTTGTAGGAACAAACCGCGCCCGGTTTCCTCCTAATCCAGAAGTTTTGAGTTCAAAACCTGATGCGTGCCAATTTTTTAACATCAAATTTGCACCCCTTTCCTGGGTAATAACCAGTCGAGCGACAGACCAAATAAAAACTTTTTTCTAGGATTGCTTGCGATTTTTTTGAGCTCACTTTGAATATTTTCCGCCCACATTAAAAAAAACATACCTCCTAATTTTAATATGGAGACTTACAAACTGATCATAGTTCTATACAGCTAATGAATGCTTCTACTTTTTGTTGATTATCACATATTCGTAGGATTTATAAAAAAAAATATTATAAAATCGTAAACTTCTACTTAATTACTTACAAATAAGGGAAAAATTGCCAACATTGACAGAAAAGCAATCCGAGGTTTTTAAATAGAGCCATATTGTGGCCAAAAACCGCTCCACTGGATAAGAAAATAGAAAATATGTAGGTACTCGTATTTAATAACGCCCTATTGTGAGACCACCATTTAGCAACGAAATTTTCCTTGAAATTGCTTTAGATATACGAGTATTTTGTTCCCAGATCTGAATAATCGGAAATTTCCCGACCCTTTCCTCCCCCCTTTACCCTTACAACACCACCTGAAAATGAGAATTTCATAGTTCCACAGAGTACGTGCAGTACCAATAATAAAAATTCTTACCAATAAAATGCAGACGACAAAAAATAACATCACAATACGCAAATGATATTTCAAAGGTCTTAATACCCTTGATCTAGCTAGGTCAATTTTTTCCACGACTATTCTAACGAAAGACCGTGTATTCTATTAGTTCTGCGAATCACCGATGCATTTTATTGTGTTCGACAAACTGTGAACATTTGCGAGCGGAAAAAACAGACCGAGAAAAATCAATCCGCTTGATCAAACAAAACCGAAATAAAATAGGCATAATGCATTTTTTTGTCTAATCATTTGTTTACCCAAGTCCAGAAGGCGTGAACCGTAACCAGGCTAAGGACATATCTGCATTTTTAAATTAAATAATGCGACAAATCGACCACTTCATAGCGTACGACAATGGATGTTGGGTGATAATGATGTATAAAACATGTAAATGTTAAGTCAAAGCTTAATGCTAAATCATTATTTTAGATTAATCTTTACCACGAATCGGTTTATATTATTGATAAAGAAAAATACGCTTTGGATAAATTGAAGCTTTCCTACCGTTTCCGTTGAGAAGAATAAAAATAATATTGTTAATTACTAAAATATTAGCGAAAACTACTAAAAATGTGTTTTTACACTAGAAATGCGTGAACGCATTGAAACAATTTGTTTAAATACTATTTTATGGCTAAAATTATCTGTGACTTTCTTATAAAATTATTCAAAAAATACAGTGGACCCGCGGTAATCCGACAAACATTTTGCGGGGCGATGTCGGATTATAGAGAACTGCCTAAGACCCTCTATAGTCCAGATTTTTTTAAATAAGAGTACCCTGCACTCCGAAAAATTACAAATCAAAGAATCCATTTAAACTACGAATCAAACTACATAATTATGTTTGTAATATGTATGTGGAATTAAGTAAATTAAACATCACAAAGGAGAGCTAATATTTTATTATAAAAATAACATCATCACTAGGTGCTACAGAACTTAAAAAAAAATAACAAAATTTATTTACGTTGGGAAATAATTATGTTCAAACAAATGTACACACGTAGCGAAGATTTTCCGAGATTTTTATGTACAATCAACAGTGATAGGCGTGTCGGATTACAGGGGGCGCCGGATTAAACAGGGTTCGGATTACCGCGGGTCCACTGTAGATAAAAACAACGTGTGCACTTGAAATCGTGACCTATAGACTCCGTTTGCCAAGCGATTTTTATGCCTACTACCTATATTCGTGGGGATATAAGGCACACTAAGAATACATACATTTTCGACTCTTAACCACTCAGACCTAGAGCCTATTTTGTCGAAAGGTCAAAATATTTCGGCTTTGCAATAAAATCCAAATAAATAGAATATTTCTGAATGCATTCAAAAACTAAAAACTATTTTTAAAGGTAAAAAAACACGCTAAAAAACTAACTAACTAACCATCACGCCGTTTCCCCGCTGGGGTAGGCATAGAGGACGGACCGCCAAACAACTCGATCTTGGCAAACTCTCCTTGCCTCGTTCACATTCATACATCGTCTCATATATGCTCTTCCATTATTCCGACTTCTTCATGTAGCCCGACTCAAGTATCTGATTCACTTGGTCGTGCCATGTTTTCCTGGGGCTTCTTCTACCACCCCGACTTCTTCTACCATTCACATTTGCGTCATATATTTTCCTTACACTCCTTTCCTCGCTCATTCGCTCTACATGCCCAAACCATCTGAGCGTCCCTTTCTTAATCTTACTCATTACGCTTACATCAGCCTTGCATTCTTCGCGGATCTCCACATTTCTCACACGATCGTACATGGTTTTACCACACATACGCCTCAGGGATCTCGTTTGCACAGCAATCAGTCTACTTACATCCTTCCTCTGCCAGTTCCATGCCTCACTGCCATACATCAGGGTAGGTACCAGCACTTCATTATGGACGACTAACTTCGCTTCTTTGGACAGTTTTTTTGTTGGCGCTAACGGCGTTCAGTCCTCCATTAATAGATTTGCCTGCATTTACCCTTCTTTCGATATCTCTGTCAGCCCTCCCATCTCTCGTAATCATACTTCCCAAAGTACACAAACTCATCCACCTGCTCCAAATACTCATAATTCACAACTATGTTGCACATTGTTTTCATACTCTCTCTTTCAAATACCATGACTTTAGACTTAGTAAATAAAATTATTGATAACGAAAAAAACTAAAAACACACACGTAGGCAAATAGGTAGTTTAATAGGCAAACTTTTATAAACGTTATCGTCGCCTTTTTTTGTCGTTTCATGTAAAAATAATTAATAAAAGATTCCCAAAGTTTCCGATTTTTTTTTCAAATTGCGGCGGGAAACTTTGGAATGATAAAGTTGTACATTTTAATAATTTTGTGGTTAACTTTTAGATTGGAATATAAAGCGTGGTATTTTTTTAACACCGTTTAGATCATATTTCTAACCGTGATAGTAAGGCAGACACAAAGACCTGTATGAGTTGTTCCGAAAACCGAACAAATTCAGTTGATTTTGAAAATCGAGATTTTAAATCTTTGTATCGGTAAAATTTTATTGATCCCTCCAAAATTTGGGTAAATTCTTTGCTTATTAGGTTTCTGTTTAAAAAAATAAAATTAATTACAAATTTCGATATTCTGTAATACAAAAATTACTAATATAACCCGTGAACCTACCAAATTATATTCCTAAACTAAAAAAAATGGTTGTTTAATCTTCATTATTACTGGACGTAGATATGAAAGCATAGAATTTATTTGGTTTCTAAAAGTATAAATAGAATCAAAACGAAAATAGACATTGTAGGCCTATGTGTTTCCTCCCTCCTACAACATGGGTATCTTCAAGATCCATGTTCACTCCTTCTTCTACTCAAAAATACACTTTACACATCATCCCCAAAGATGACAGGCCCTGAGGATAATTATTTTCCTTGGGGCTTCCTGTGTGGGGTTAATGTAAAAAAACTTGTTCCCTGTACGTTTTAACCAGGCGCATTACGTAGGTTTAGAAAATCGTACATACGCACATAATCGAGATAATTATATATAATTATATTATTTCAATTTTAATTATCGATTCCGGTATAAGAAATAATTTGTAACCGACGTAAATTGATTGCTATGCGAAATATTAACAAATCTTTTCAGAGGAAGTAAGAAAATTGATAGCCGGCGCAATCGAATGTTTCGAAATAATCATTCGAATACAATTCGACCGATATAACAATGTATTAGGTACATAATTATATTTAATTAAGCAGCTCAGTTTGGGTGACATTAATAAACTGTTTCGGAAACTGAAGATAACATTTCGATTATCAAAACGGATATCTCGATTATCAAAAGGTTACGATCGGATATCTCATGACTATAAAAAGGTTTATATCACTAATAACTTCCATTCCATGCTAATAACTTGACATTATTATACCTTAATAACTAGCCTGGGAAAATATGTGTTTACAAGGCACTTAACCACACGATACATAGCTATTCGCGTGCATTAAAAAGCAAATAATATTCAACAAATAAATAATTTCTCGTAAATAGTTGGCCTAAAACTAACGAAACGGAACACCAAATCGTTAAGACTTTTCCTTTCAATCTAAAAACGAGTAATCGGTCTCGTATTGAGTAATAACAAATTGTTTTAGCACTGTTTTCAACGGTTAATGATCCAAGACAAATGCTTATTGCCTCATGTAAGGTAGATAGATAGGTACTTTAGGCAGGCGGAATTTCCTCTAGCTTGCACAACAACGTCGTTATTTCGGGAAAAAAATCTAACGGTCAATTGAGAAAAAGTAAAACGAATTTAAATACGTAATTGAGATTTAACACGAAACGGTTCCGAAATATACTTGCCTACTTTTTTCACTGATTCTAGTGAAAATATGGTTTATATTCTGTACTTACTCCTAAGGTTTTTAAAGGAAGTTTTGCCAGAAAAACAAAGCGAGGCTAGTATTGTCTGGAATTTTTCAATTTGTGTGATAATAATAATTTTAATCACGTATTTTTTATTATTATGATAAAGTATAGACGGTTTACGTATAGTTCCCGTGAACACTCAGGCCGTAGTGCAATCCCCCATTTTACCTCATTCCTACATTAACTCGGTCCCTTTTCCCCAGAGTTGACATTGAATATAGTTCCATAATGTGTCTTCCCAGATATCTGAGCCTTGTTCCCAACATTTGAATCACAAGTAGGTCATTCCTTCACTAGACTGTGACATCCCATGACTGCCTTACTTTGGAGTACATATCGTTTTTTATCGGAAATTGTTGAGAAAATGTGAAAATCGTAAAATATTGCATTCAAATTTCCAGGAACCCTTTTCTCCGTGGGAGTCTTCAGCCACCTGATGAAGCTGGACGATGCTATCATCGGGATCCTGTCCTGCATGAGCAAGATTCTGTCGAGTTTCGTCTATGCCTTCGCAATCAACACCTGGCAGATTTACATGGGTAAGTGTTTTAGCCGACTGGTGACTAGTGGTTGAATTAATATCGTCAAATGTTCCAAAGAGACTCATCAAACATATTAATTTTGGTTGTGGGTCTATCTGAGAGTGAATGTAACTCTGGGTCAATGAACTCGGATTTGTTTTGAATTTATGTATCATCATCAAAATGGAACTGATATGTCAAGAATTTAAAGCGATAAAATACCCACCAAAAATATAATATTTTTTAAGAGAAAATTGTATTTGAAATGTGTAATTATTTCTTTAGGTTAACATTTTTAAGGTGAGGCCTGAAAAGTAAAGTCACAATTCGGGATTTTTCAAGTGTCTGCACTTTTTTAGTTTTCAAGAAAGCTTTATTTAGAAACTAACAATTATAATAATATCCTATGATTTTTCACGAGTACGCACTAGTTAAATAAAAAAAATCGAATAAATTAACATGTCAAAAGGTTCCAATAATCGATTATAACAATCGTTAAAATAATCGATCGCACACCCCTAGACTCCTTATTGGTGACATGCGAATTAAATTTCTATTCCAAAAACAATCGATTTAGTCATTGTACTCGTAGTTCAGTTCAATATATTGAATAAAAATAGAAACTGATTTGAGGCGCTCCAATATAATGTTGAGACTTAAGACCCAAATGAAAATGTTTTCAGAATGATTATATGAAAAAAATGATATAATTTGCAATATTAGGTATGTTGAAACCCAAATGAAAATGTTTTCTGATTGATTCTATGAAAAAAATGGTATAATTTGCAATATTATGTTGACACTCAAATGAAAATGTTTTCAGATAGATTCTATGAAAAAATAATTTGCAATATTATGTTGAGACCTAAATAAAAATGTTTTCAGATTACATATATTTTCAGATATATTGGTATAATTTGGATTATTATGTGGAGACCCAAATGAATTTTTTTTCTGATTGATTCTATGAAAAAATTGGTATAAATCGAAATATTATGTTGAGACCCAAATGAAAATGTTTTCTGATCGATTCTATGAAAAAATAATTTGCAATATTATGTTGAGACCTAAATGAAAATGTTTTCAGATTACATTTATTTTCAGACATAATGGTATAATTTGGAATATTATGTTGAGACCCAAAGTAAATTTTTTCTGATTGATTCTAAGAAAAAAATGATATAATTTGAACGTATCTATCTACAATTGTATTTAAAACATAAATTTTGTTTCTTTTTCAGCTCCGCTTGTTGAAATTCTGAATGGAACTTCTTTCATCGCTATGAGATCGATTGTGTCAAAGTTGGTCCCGAGCGAAGAATTAGGTAAGAAAAATAACTATTAAAATTCTTGTTTCGCTACAAATTACAAACATTGGAGAGACAAAATATTGGAGAGATAAAATCCAGGCGATATAATTACAATAGTAGGTAAATAATTAAAAATCATCACATTATATAGAAATAATTTAACAAATCGATTTTTTGTAAGTAAACACACTAACTAATAATGATAACTTGATATTGGCCAGCCGCTGAGAGATCCATTTTAATTTTTTTTCATGAGAAAGGGGGAGATATCTGTGGTATGTCTATGATAATAATAATTAGAATACTGGGGTGAAAAGTTACAACCAAAATTTGGGAGGCGGGTATGGGTACCGCCGCCCCGGGGAACTATTTGCTGGATAACCAACACCCATACCCCAAGTAGTTCGTTGCGTTTGGTGGCTTAGCAGGGGTGCCCGGATCCATGGGTGAAGTTTTTCCGGGTCTTGGCGGCAGATGTGTCTGCCCACCAGCTGCGTGACAGGACGGATCAGGAGAGACTGGTTGAGGGAGACCTTGTGACCTCTCAGGCAGAACTCTTGAAACATCATCTTGAAACATCATCTTGAAACATCATCATGAAACATCACCTTGCACCGCAGTGGGAGATTCATAAGCCCGGCACTCCTGGACCCACTGACCCCCAGATTCCTACCCACCCCTCATACCCTATCCTTCCCAAAAATTCCTCTCCTTCCTTCCCTTTAAAAGACCCTCCTCACAGCATCTCCAAAGATGACATAGGCCCTGAGGTAAAATATTTTCCTCTGTGAAGAGCTATTGTAAAAGAAAAAAAAGTGTGTGGAGTTATTTTTATAACTCCATACTCTTACTTTTTAGACTTTTTTAGGGATGCTGTGTGAAGGGTCCTTTTGTAAAAGAAAGAGAGAAAGTTCTGGGAAGGAAAAAGGAATGGGGGTGGGTAAGAATCTGGGGGACAATGTGTTCAGAAGTGATGTATGAATCAATCCCTTCCACTGCGGTGCAAGGCATTGGATTACGAGTCTGGCTGGAGAAGTCAAAAGACGCACCCGCTACCAAGACCTAGACAAACCTCACCCCTGCTAACACACAACGTAGCGAGCCACTTGGGATTGCCTACGGCAGAGGTATTGCGTAACAAACTTGTGAGAATGTTGAAATAACGCAAGTTTAAATGTTTTGTTTGCAGGAAAGGTAAACTCGCTGTTCGGCGTGTGCGAGGCCATGATGCCGCTGGTGTACGGGCCCATGTACACCACCGTGTACTCTGCCACGCTCTCCTCACTGCCCGGGGCCTTCTTCCTACTGGGGGGCGCGCTCACGGCCCCGGCAGTCATCATATTCGGGTAAATAGAGCTTTTGTAACGCTAGCAGAACTTTAATAATCGTCAAATAAGCAGAAAGGTACTTTTCATCCAAGTAAAACTAAAAGGGACATACCCATAGAATTAAGAAGAAAACTACAAGTCCCTTCCATACAAAATTGAATGGAAGCAAATGTTCCATTTAACCCAATGACTAGCACTCTGGCTTATTTACACTTGCCTGACTTTGTAGATCTCCATCACATAAATTTTGTAAACACAGTTTTGTATTGGAAATTTAAGGCCTGATTGGACAAATATTTGGATCACGAAACACACCCACAAAACATGTCTTGTGATATTCTTTATTCTATGATAGTATCTATAGAGACAGACTCTAGAACGGGAGCCTTGGGCTAATTAATGTGTATGAGGGGCACCAAATCATTTTCTCTGTTAAGGAGTGTTTAGACACTGATATAAAATATAAAAGATCATCACACGCCAAATAACACTCTCGATACAATCCCTTCAGACCGTTCAAACCTAAGCGGTTTAAGCGCAGATCAACCATAGACAATACACAACTTACACCGTAACCATTCCCGATGAGATATGTGAAAAGTTAAGCGCCCCCCTCTCTGACGAAAATAGGAGAGGGGGTCATTTTAATTACGGAGCTGCCTAAACCAGTGGATGACAGATGTCAAGTTGACAGATTCAGTACAAAAAATGTGCATCCCGTGAACGCTCGCTAATTCATCTGACCCCCTCTCCTACCATAGGAAGAAATATTTGATAGCGTCATGTGAACCGTACAAAACATAAGCGCTCGCGGTTCAATAGATATCTGCTTGTGGTTTATAGCCGTGTCTGAACACCCCTTTATAGTTTTTTATTTATATTAAAAAGAAAGACAAACATTATGACCTTACAATATTTGAAAATCTCCTACTACCACCACATAAAGCAGAAAATGTTGCTTGTGCCATGATGGAGGACTTAGCCAGTCGAGGAATCGAACACAAGACGCCTGGATGGGACCCAAACGCGATGCCAACTCAGCCGCTGACTATTGGTTACTGTAGTTTTTAAAAAATTGAAAATTCTTGTATTTTAGATATTGGCTTGACAGCAACTAAATTTATTTAATCTTGGACAATCTCATTTTGAGTACTTTGATTTTGACAAACTGAAGAGTGACATTTATCTTATTTTTTTTGACATCATTCAGATTTTACAGTATTTCAATAGTTAAACCAAATCAATGCTCAAGTTTGTTCAATCGGTATAAAGATGCCAACAAAAAGTATACAAATTTTTAATGATGTAGCGCAGAGTTCAAGAATCTTATATTTCTCATTTGATTCTGGAAATGCCATTTATTGAGAGCAAAATAGTAATTATTTTTTACCTTTCACCGCGCGATGTATTAAATAAATTGTAGCGTAACATAGAAATCATGTTTTACAGGTGGATGTACACAGTTCACAAGAAAGACCGTCTTAGAAAGGAGGCTCTGGCGGAGAAAGACTTAGATAAGGGCGGAGTCATCAACACGGCCTTCCAGAAGGACGAAGAGAATGGAGAAGTGGGAGACAAACGGATCAACAACATGCTGAGGAACAAACCCGAAGGAGCAGTCACCGTCACCAGTGATGGTCACTTGGGGGTACCCAAATACGACTATTCCCACCGACCATCACTAGGAGAAATTAATATGGCAGAAACTATTAAATGTACTTCAAAAATATAATAAATTCAACCACCACACATTGTTGTAAATAATATATTCCGTAATTCCTAAGCTTTAAAAGTTACGCATTGTGATTTGTTGTTTGTTTAAAACCGAGTGTTTAAGAGATACCTAAACATTATTTAATTTTATATCTTTAATCATTAATTATGTTGATTGACGGAATCATATGCGAAGAATGGATCAATTCTGTCAAGGGAGCAACCGTGAATTATGAAATTTGATCAGTGCTTCACTTCTTCATTAGCCTTTTGGCGTCCGATTTTGTACAGATGCTTCCACAAAAGATCTACAATTTAACTGATTTTTGGTGACTTACCAATTCAAAGATGTTTTTAGGTTATCACCTCATGTCGTTTACAATTCTACAAGGGGGCATACATCAATTACGTAAGCAGTTTTTCTTCCAATCTAGACCCCCCCCCTTTTGAGCTAATTAATATGTATGCCCCCCAACATTTCATAGTCATCTGTTTCCTTTCCCAACCAAAGTCCATCCCATCCGATATTTGAATTAAACTGATAATTTTTTAGTCATGCCGTGTGTACATGCTCAGCTAAAATCAAAATTGTAATAAATTAAATTAGTCCTACAAAAACGTTCACATTTGATGTGGGATAAACTTCTTCATTATCTCTATTTCAAATTTTATAAGTCATTACTCACCCCATGTCTCTCTATTTCAACGTCGTGATCATAGATTTAAACGTCATGATCAAAGATTTAAACATCATGATCATAGATTTGAACGTCATGATCAAAGATTTAAACATCATGATCATAGATTTAAACATCATGATCATAGATTTAAACGTCATGATCACAGATTTAAACGTCATGATCATAGATTTAAACGTCATGATCATTTGATTGATTTTCGAATAAGTTGTAAAATATGGATATAAAGGTGTGTTGAGACAGAATTGAATGCTTTATTAATTTATTTGAAGCAGTGTCAGACATGATAGTGAGCTATCCAAAGTATTATTAAGAAGTAGTTAGTCCATAAGGTTTATTATTAGTGAAATTGTTTTTAAGTTCAACAATTCATTGTTATTCTACTCTAATTTGGATTCCTAAGACCAATAATAATAATTATTGTTTTAAAAAAATACATTACCGATATTATTATTTACTTTGGCTCTTGATTGTGAAAGAACAAATAATTATAATGGTCTTGAATGAATTCCTATGAAATAATAAGTATCCTGCATACATATTAAATTATAATATCGAAATTCTATGTATTTAGTAGGGAGGTTTTTCAGTATGTAAAAAGCAAAATGTCAATTATTAGGGCCAAGTTGTTTGGCAGTAATTCACGTATGACAGTCATCAAATGGTGTTTTAGCGCCATTTTACTTTTTTGACATTTAAAAGGTCCCTATTTACCTGTTGAACGTTGGATGGTATTTCGAAAAACCTCGAATTACCTTGATGAGTCATTTAAAAATAATTCAGAGTAGCAACAATAATCAAATAGTACCTAAGTCCTAGATTGATATTGGCGCAAGCGATTCTGACCTCATCCTTCATACATTATTTTATGCATAAGGGTTAAAATCTTTAAAAAAAATATATTTTTTTGCACAACAGATGAGAGGTTGAGCGCTGATTCTAGGTGCGTTTTAGGTTTCTATCAAATTATAATAAGCTCACATGATGCGGTTGCTCTTCTGTTGATCAAAAGCTGAAAAGGACTTTGCCTTGCAACTATCAAAAACAAAATGGCGCTAAATGGTAACAATTATTATAAGCAATAATTATCAGCCTGAAACATTCATCTACATTGAAAAAATCTTCCGAGAAAAGATACATGACGCCAATGGGACTTGAACCCGTGTCCTTCTGATTGACGGTCAGGTGCTCCTACCAATGAGCTATGTCGCTAAATGGCCATTTGATGACAATGTCACATTTGAATTTCTGAAAACAACCCGTCCTAAATTTTTATTTAAAAATCCATGATATTCTGAAGTATCTGGTATTGGACCAATTTGGGTATCATTGAAGTGCCTTTTAAAAAATTTATGAATGTGATAGCGCATGGTGCAGCAATAAGATAATAACTATCTGAAGTTAGGTTGATATTGCTGTGTTTACTTTTAAGTCATAATTTATAGAAGTATGTATTTATTAAGTGTAAGATGTATGCTGTCCCGACGTCGGTTCCTCACTGCGGTTTTCATATGAAAAAGCTGAGGATCCGGCATCGGGAAGTACTCCATGTTTTACGAGGGCTTGATGTTAATAAAGCTAGTGGGCCCGACGGAATACCTGCCCTGGTATTGCAGAGGTGCGCTGCAGAATTAGCTCCAATTTTGACGAAGCTTTTTAAACTGTCCCTGAAGACTGGCTCTGTGCCCTCTGGTTGGAAAAAAGCGGTTATCCATCCTATTCCAAAGAAGGGTGACCGCTCCAACCCGGCCAACTACCGCCCCATAGCGATCACATCAGTTCTGTCTAAGGTGATGGAACGTGTGATCAACGACAAACTGCTCACATACCTCGAGAAGAACAAAATTATCAACGACCGTCAATACGGATTCCGGCGGAACCGCTTGTGCGGTGATCTTCTCGCGTATGTGACGCATGTTTGGGGGCGATGCCTGGAACGTTTCGGTGAGACCCAAACGGTTGCACTGGACATCTCCAAGGCCTTTGACCGGGTTTGGCACCGAGGACTTGTCAACAAACTGCTTTCTTACGGACTTCCCGCATCCTTGTGTACGTGGATTGCCGACTTCTTGAGGGGGAGGTCGATTCAGACGGTAGTCGATGGTTTCACCTCTTCCTCACACTCGATAAATGCTGGCGTCCCGCAGGGATCGGTTCTGTCTCCAACTTTGTTTTTGTTGCACATCAACGACCTTTTGTCATGTGCACCAATTCACTGTTATGCGGATGACAGTACAGTTCATGATAGCTTTTTGTTTGACAAGCCCCCAAAGGGCTCACAAACTCCAACAGCTCGTAGGGCTTTGAAGCAAAGAATGGACGGCTACCTTGAAAGTGTTTTCTCTTGGGGTAAAAATAATCTCGTTGAATTTAATGTTTCAAAGACCCAATCTTGTCTGATTACGTCCAAAAGGGATCGAAATGAAAATCTAGTCTCTTTCAACGGAAGCAATCTTCCGAACAGGCCCTCCATTGATATGCTTGGTGTAACCCTAAGTGACCAGCTCAGGTATGGGGGCTCCATTGAAGCCAGAGTAAAGCTAGCCTCCCAAAAACTGGGCGTACTGTACAGGGCCCGCAGATACTTTAATAGTACACAACTGCTAACCTTGTACAAATCACAAGTACGCCCCACGGTTGAATTTGGCAGCCATCTCTGGTCTGGAGCTCCAAAATACCTGAAAAATACCCTCGACTCTGTGCAGAAACGGGCGGTCCGTTTGATAGATTCTCCCATCTTAACAGACGGATTGCAATCTTTAGAGCACAGGCGTCGGGTGGGAATGCTATCCTTGTTCTACCGGTATTACAATGGAAGATGCTCCGAGGAACTAGCATCATTGATCCCTTCGGCACCGGTGCATAGTCGGGAAACACGCCAAACGCGTGCCCAACATTTGTACACGGTTGACATTTGTCACATGAGAACGGGTCGTTTCTTCGACTCGTTCTTGTGTTCAACAGCTCGGCTGTGGAATGATTTGCCGGCCTCTGTGTTTCCTCCTTCCTACAACATGGGTCTCTTCAAGACCAATGTTCATTCCTTCCTCTCCTCAAAAAGACCCTCCACACAGCATCCCAGATGACATAGGCCCTGAGGGAAATTATTTTCCTCAGGGCCTCCTGTGTGGAGTTAATGTAAAAAAAAAAAAAAAAAAAAAAGAAAAAAAAAGAGAAAAATATATTAGGTAACCCACATGGTACGTATGGATTGAATATTTCATGCTTTGTATAGGTTAAATCACACCTGCAAATATGTTACCTTAAATGTTTTTTTTTATATTTAAAAATGTAAATATTATAATGCTTAACTTAATAAAGTATTTTTAATGACTTGTTTGTTTTTGTAAAAATGAATGAATACAATACACTTGGTGGTAACAGATGTCCAGTGGGCCGCCACAGATAAAAGTTAGGAAAAGCAACCGGCTGGGCATATCCTGTGGAAACAATAAAGTATAACCACTTGGGGAAAGAATTAAAACTTTCAAGAAGACTTATTTCCGACTCGACTTTTATTGAAGTGAAAAACTCTTTAGCACCGTTGTGATGAAACTCGAGGAAACGGAAACGAGCGATACTAAAAAGAGACAAACACACACATCTATAGGATTTAGCCTGCGAGAGAACGAGATAAAATGTAACCTTACCTACGAAGCGTTGTGCTCTGTCAAGCTGTCTATTATACAGACAAACGTTTAACAAATCCGCCGGAAGACAAAACATAATCTTCATAAAAAGCAACAAAAGTTTTACATGTGGTAGTGTTCTCCGGTGATTTTTTTTGGCATCGATTTTTTAATGTTACAAACTATTAATTTCACTGTTTCCCTTACCGAGGTGTTGTGTGCAACGGTTCAAATGCGTGCATTGGCCGCTTTGATTATGAGCTCACTTTTCAAGGCTCCTATTGGTTGAGATTTTGTTGGGAATTTTGTACATAACTCTTGTTTACATATTGAAACTAATTTTTTAAATGAAAAGTTCTTTAAGACCGTTGTGATCTGAAACTCGATGATACGAAAAAGCGACAATAAAAAGAGACAAACACATACATCTATAGGATTTAGCCTGCCAGAGAATGAATAATCGGTCACCTCATTGTGCAGTGCTTCGAAGTCTCCCCATTCTTGTCTACTTTAGTTTTCAATTTGGGAGCCGGGTATGGGTACCGTCCCATAGGTCTCCCCAAGTGGTTCGCTAGGTTTGGTGACTTAGCAGGAGTGCCCGGGTTCATGGAGTGAGGTTTGTCCAGGTCTGCTGGATGGCGGGTTGGATCGAAAGATACTGGGTGAGGGAGGCCTTTTGACCTTTCCAGCCGGACTCTCTCGACCCATCGCGATCGCCTTGCACCGCAGTTAGAGGGATGGATTCATACGTCCGTCACTCCTATTCACACTAACCCCCAGATTCCTACCCACCCCTCATACCTTTATCCTTCCCAGAACTTCCTATCCTACCCTTCCTTAAAAAGACCCTCCACACAGCATCCCCTAAGATGACATAGGCCCTGAGGGAATTTATTGTCCTCTTTGTAAATTTAAAAATTATTTTTACTTAAAATGACAATAAAGTGAGGTTATGATTTTTTTTGTACTTTTTTCTAAATAAAAAGGGTTTACAATTTGTTTAAATTCATAATATTATGAGCATTCGCCCTTTTCAAGTCCTAACCTCCATCGAAGCCAGAGTCAAGACAGCCTCTCGGAAGCTGGGCGTACTGCACAGGGCCCGCAGATAGTACACAACTGTTGATCCTGCGCAAATCGCAAGTGCGCCTCACTGTTGAATTTGGCACCCACCTCTGCTCTGGGGCCCATAATACCTGAAAAATTCCTTGACTCTGGCAGTCCGTTTGATGGATTCTCCTTTCTTAAGAAAGCAGATTGCATTCTTTAGAGCACAGGTGTCCAGTATTAAAATGAAAGATGCTCCGAGGAACTAGCACTGATCCCTTTGTGTGATATATGCAATTATATCGCATTTGTATCTATGTAGTAATTCGGGAATGCTCGGGTCGCCGAACATTGCCGATCGGGCATACGAGCCGGGACAGCGGTCCGGTGTACGGCCGCGGCCAGAACCATTCTAACTTCCAGTATAATCAGTCGCTACCGAGACAAATAATATTACTTATTGAATCCATTGTACTCTTACAATAAAGACGAGAACTTACGTTTAACATATTTATTATTATTGTGTGGCTAGTGTGGCCACAATAAAAGTACATTACAATTGGCGCAGCCGTATTAAAGTACAATATTGGATTACCAAATTGGATCACAAAAAAAAAATTACCAAAGCGGGGAGAGCTAAGTCACCCCGAAAAATTTTTCAAGGCTACCTACAGCCGAGGCGGAACATTGGAGTATTTTTTGGGTTTGTCTGACCGAGTGAAAGGACCGGCAGAACAAACCGAGGATATCTCTGGCTATTCCTGGAGCCACAGTCAGAGTTCTGGAGTACCATCCAAGGGTACTCAGAAGCAAGAGGCGGTGGTCGTTTTTGGGGCTCAACAGAGCCTTTCCACGAAGGTGAAGTTCCGAGGGAGTGCCGAGGGAAGGCATTCTTACAAGGCAAACAGTGCTAGTGTCGAGGAAGGTCACTCACTCATCAAGAGGAAACAATCTGGAGACGTTGCAACCGCAATTTCTAAGATAGGTTTTTCTTTTCTTTCTTGTGGAGGATTTGTCTGGGTTTTTTGTAATTTTTTCCGGGGTAGTATTGTTGTCGTAGCTTCGCGTGATTATTTTTTTTTTCCTTTTGTGAAGATGGAATCGGCGAGAATTCCACCGTTCTCTCACATAAACGGAGATTGGGATGTGTTTCAACTCAGATTAGAGCAGTTTCTCGTGTTACATGATGACATTACCGAGATTAAGAAAAAGGCTTATCTGATAAACTCGCTTGAAACGGAGACCTTGACTCTTCTGTCCAACTTATGTTTCCCGATTAAAATCACAGATGTTACGTTTGAGAAATTAATTGAGTTGCTAAAAAAACATTGTGGTAAATGTAGATCTCTTTTTCAAGAGCGGGAATCATTTTTCCAAGCTAAACAGAATCATAACGAATCGATAAGGGATTTCGCCGCAAGAATTCGAGGGCTCAGCTCATTCTGTCAGTTCGGAAACAGGCTGGAGGATAATCTTGTAGACGTGTTTGCAATCGGTCTACTTCCGGGCCCTGTACGGGTAAAATTGTTTGTTGAAGGGCCTAAACAAAACTTTAATCAACTAGTTGAACTTGCAGTGACCGCGAAAGGTCCTGAGGTCGATTCAATCAAGATGAAGTTGGAAGTAAATTCGGTAAAGGAATTTGGAAGATCGGCTTCTCCGGCGCGAGAAATAAATTCGGTAAAGAGATTTGGAAAATCGGCTTCTCCGGCGCGAAAACTTTATTATCGGTCGAATAGTTCCGATTCATGTAGGTCGGATAAACAAGTTAAAACCGGTTCATCACTAAAAAAGTGTAAGATCTGTGGGAAATCAAATCATGACACTCATAACTGTAAGTTTAAGCAAGCTAAATGTTATTCTTGCGGTAAATTGGGTCATTTACAGAGATTTTGTAAAAACGGGTCAGTAAAATCAGTTATGAATTGTAATAATGAAAATATTGAAAATGTAGCTTTTGTTAAGGCAATCAAGGCACAATTGAAATTAAATGGGAAATCCTTCGAAGCGATGATTGATTCAGGATCATCAGTTTGTGTCATTCCGGAGACATTGTTTTGTAAACATTTCAGTAATATAGAGTTGTCACCCGAAACACGAAAAATTTCAGGTTACGACGGGAATATGTTGACTGTTGTGGGTAATGCAAATTTCAAGGTCGAATACAATAATCTAGTTAGGTTAATAACCTTTATCGTTGTGACAAACGGATCGGTTCTGGTTGTAGGAAGAGATTTCATGAAAATCTTTAACCTCAACATTAGTTCAAAACAAAGTGCTATCAATTCAGTTTCGTCAGAAGTTTTTGAGAGAAAACTAGGGCGATTTAATAAATTCAAAGTGAATTTTAAAGTGAAGAAAGAAGACTACGGGTCTGATTTCGTAAGTTTTGTTAGCAGTTGTGAACATCTTGACGTTAATTCGATTAGGGAAGCCACTAAAGTAGATACGGTCATTCAAGGCGTAATGGCGTGTTTAAGGCAAGGGTGGCCCAAACGGGTTAAACGCGAGGAGGAATTATGGAAATTCTGGATAAAAAGGAACGAACTTTCGATTGTTAAGGATTGTTTATTTTGGCAACATAGAATTATTGTTCCAAGTTCGTTGCATAAAAAAGTGTTAGAGCTCGTGCATCGTTCACACTTAGGTATTGTTAAGATGAAAGGGTTAGCAAAGGGTTATTTCTGGTGGTCATCGCTGAGCAAAGATTTAGAGAAAATTGTTCAGGAATGTCCAGAATGCGCGTCGACGAAACAATCTCCGCCAAAGAGTCAATTATCGGTATGGCCTAATTCTGGGAAGGTCTGGAGTAGGTTACACCTGGATTATAGTGGACCGCTGGCAGGGAAAATGTTTCTGGTCATCTGCGACTCATTCACTAAATGGGTTGACTGTATTGAAGTTCAAAGGGCAGATTCAGCTAATACTATATTTGAATTGAGGAAATTATTTTCAAATTTTGGCTACCCTGAACTCATAGTGTCAGATAACGGAACTTGTTTTACGAGTGAAATTTTCCAACAGTTTCTTCGGGAAAACAATATTAAATTCATGTCATCTCCAGTTATGCACCCAAAAAGTAATGGTATCGCTGAAAATTCAGTGAAAACTACTAAGAGTTTTCTTAAAAAACTTATGGTAGGAAATAAATTTCAGGTTGATTACAAGGATAAATTGTTACATTTTTTGTCCGATTATAGAAATACTCCACATTGTACGACGGGAGTCGAGCCAGCAGTTTTATTGTTTGGTAGGAAACTTAGATCTACTTTTGACAGTCTCATTCCGAAAGAGAATGAACGGGTTGTGTCAAAACAACATGATTTGGCGAATAAAAATATTGAGGCAAATCAACGTAAACAATCTAAGTATTATGGTGGTGTAAAAACAAGAAATTTTATTGTGGGACAAAAATGTTTAGTTAAAGATTTCAGGAAGAATAATAAATTTACATGGGTAAAGGGAATTGTTACAGATAAAATTGGAAAAAAATTATATTTGGTAAAAACTTGTGATTCTCAATTAATTTGGAAACGTCATGTGGATCAGATGAGGAACTTATCAGTGTCTTGGAGTGATGTTGAGTCAGATTTGCCAGATTCCGCGTCTGATGACACGAGGACTGAGCACTCTGAGAAAGAGTTATCCAATCTGTGGAGTGAGTTAACGGTGTTTTCTCCTGATTTCAGATTTGCGGAGGGAGGAGAGAGGTCACCGGAGGTCACAGACACGGCAATCGCTGGTCCAAGTCAAAGTTCAAATCCCTGGTTGGGGAGACTCCGCCCAAGATAGTCCACAAGGAAGGAACGGAAAGCCTTCTAACTTAATATAATTTTGTGTGAAATATTAATAATGATGTGTTTATGAAAAAACATTATAAGAACTTGAGTGAAATATCAGTATAATATTTACAGTGTTTGAATTATATAGAATCATGAAATACTTGAAATACTTAAATATGTAGTGACTGATTTACAGGGGGAAGGGTGTGATATATGCAATTATATCGCATTTGTATCTATGTAGTAATTCGGGAATGCTCGGGTCGCCGAACATTGCCGATCGGGCATACGAGCCGGGACAGCGGTCCGGTGTACGGCCGCGGCCAGAACCATTCTAACTTCCAGTATAATCAGTCGCTACCGAGACAAATAATATTACTTATTGAATCCATTGTACTCTTACAATAAAGACGAGAACTTACGTTTAACATATTTATTATTATTGTGTGGCTAGTGTGGCCACAATAAAAGTACATTACACTTTGGTACCAGATCCTCTTCAAAACCGGTATTCACTCCTTCCTCTCCTCAAAGAGACCCTCCACACAGCATCTTCAATGATGACGTAGGCCTTGTCGGAAATTATTTTCCTCAAGCCGACTTAATGTTAAAAAAAAAAGTCCTAACCTCCAAATAATTCCTGGCAAGAAATGTTGTATGGATTTGATATAATGGATTTTAGGGATATTCTGAACTCTGTGGTGATATGAATATATCTGGACCTGCCCTAAGTGATAAAAACGTATTATTTCCCCCTCCCCATGGAACCGGCTATAGCTCCGCCTTGGCGCCAGCTCGCTCCATGGGGAGGGGAGAGAGCCACGCTTGAATCTAAAATATGTGACGTCATCATTCTTGTAGTGAAAAGCGCGGAACTAACGTCCATACGTTTTACGAAATAACACGCCAAAAATGGCAGCTTGCGCTATACATTATAGGTACATATTATATGGACATAGCGAATGTGGGCGGTTCTCCAGTGTCCTCGTCGCTGGTTACAGGGGTAAGTAAATTATGAAACATTTGTAAAAGTGTCTTAACTAAACAGGGCAACAAAATATTGCTATGTGAATTGGGGCGAATGTTTTCGGGGCAAGCATTTGGCCTTAGCAAATATGTTATTAACGTGGCAAGCAATTCGCGCTCCCATGTAAAAAGGTCTATTCATTCAAAACAGGTTTTGCTTTTAAGAACTAAATGGTGATATTATAATGCGAGATGCCTATATACTGTCAGATTGATTTTTTAACGAATCACAGTATCTTTCCTCTCTTCGCCCCCCATAGTTTGGTTTTATCCCTCATCTATCTTCTGGTCTATTCATTCTGATGTCTATGGTGGTGATAGTGGATTTTCGCAAACAAATGCAATGAAAGCGTGTTGTTGAAAATAGAAATGCATTTGTGATTTTCAATAAAATTTATTTAAGAAAAATGCTGTTTATATTACACAAAAGCGATAGACTTATGCACCCAGCCTGTAATAATTACCATATTATAAAACTATGTACATGAATATTATTATATTATGTTTAATGCTTCAGATCATAGCGACATTATTAAATTGTTTTAACATTATATACATTGGTGGATTGGCTAATAACTGGGGAAACAAATATTCTAATAAAGCCAGTGATCACATTGAAATACATAACCCAAGCTTATGACCTCTCTCGGTCACTGGTTCCATCATAGCTCGCTTCTAACCAACCAAACCGACCTTACCCGGACAACAAGCTGAACATTCAAAACACAGGTCAAAAGTAGTCAAACGTCACATCGATCTAAATCCCTTTCAAACGCTTACAAATGATAAATCACACAAGAGTTCATTTATTAAGAACAATAAAAGCCACAATACAGTGAAACCCTCTGTTAATAAGTCAGGTATGCCTAATACATCATATTTATGTCTGGTAATGTTATATTATCGTGAAAACAAGCTTATGGGTCAGAGTGGTTAAGTAGTTTTATGTTTTCCGTCCCTTGATTTGAAAAATGCCCAATTTATATAGTAAGCACCAAACTTTAATGCCGACCTGACGTTGATACACAAATCTTCGCAATAGGTGAGTTTAAGGTCTGAAAAGCATGCCTTCCCGCTCACACCTGTCTCTATCGCACGTAAGTTTTACGCAGCTTTCTCTTTCGGTCACGGTCATTGTAAAGTCAGTAAAGTGACTGTACTTCCGCGAGAATGGATAGTATCAAGTTCAGGTCGGGATTTAAGTTAGGCGCGTATTATACCACATACAAGGTTTTCTTACACATTCCATCTCTTGAAAAACTTTATAAGAGAATTTCACTGTAATTATACAGTAAAACTAGTATATAAGATACCCTTATAAGAAGTTATGTATATTGGGTCCTTTGAAAAGTAAATTTTAAACCAGAGTAGTAAAGATTTTTCCCAAATAAGAAGTATGCATTTTTATCTAGTCTCTTGGGAAACCTTATAAGAGAGTTTCACTGTAAAGTTAATATTATATGAGCTATTAAAGGTGTGTTAGTCTAGTTTTCATAATAAGCAGACTCGTTGTCCAGGCATAAGTTCAGATATTCCAATACTGTTTTTTTTCAGTTCATATTTTGCACACTTTAATACAATTCAGGACTTCAATTAGTTGTCTCAACATTTTACACATAGACAATTATTGTTTGGAGAATATATCAATTATGTATTTCAGAGTAAAGATTAAAGTTGAATTCAGATTAGAGCAGTTTTGTATCACTATCAAAAACCGTAGTTGAGAGGTCATTGTATTATTTGAGGAGAGTTTAAAACTAGCCTACAAAATACAAAATCATTTTAATTCATCACAATTTTATTTCATTTAACCATACTAGCCTGTTCTACATCTCAATTTTTAAAGATTTCCACATAAAACACACAATTTGCATTCAAAATTCATAGTGTTTTTATACAGAAACTGGCTTGGCAGGAATACATATCCATTTCATTAATCTTTAGTTAGTTGACAATAATTTTACTATGTACTGAGCAGAGAATGCGGGAAGCAGACTTTGTTGGAAGACTGCCCCCTAAGAATATGAATTATTTGCTCATGCTATTTGAATGCTTAATATGAATTTTGAGTATCTTACATTACTTTTTCAAGATAAAAGTAAACATCTCAGCTTTTTGGATAAAATTCCACACTGGCTGTGTCCATTACACAAAATATGGACAATATTGAACTTCTTTTCATAAATGCTCACAAGCAGTTATCAATATTTTTTGACTAACCTACAAAATAAAAGTGAACCATTCTAAAGCTATATTCGTGGATTTTCTTTATGGGCGGTGTTTGAAATGATTCATTGGCTGCGGTACAGTCAGCCGGTGCAGAGGGAGATATGACATAAATAAAAGATGGTCAAATGACGTTAAAGCTAATGTCAGCTTTAAGATATTTATTTTAAAAGTTTCAAATATAAATAGCAATTTACAAATAATATACCGGTTGTTGTAACTCATCAACAAAATGGCAAAATCTATACACTGTCTCTCCTTACTCCAACCCAGGTGACAACACAGTGGACACATCACATACATACGGTAAGTGAGACAATTCGCATCAGGGAAGTGAGACTATTCACACAAGTGAGTCGTGACTCTTTGCATCAGGAAGTGAGACTATTCACGTAAGTGAAGCGTGACTCTTCACATCAGGAAGTGAAACTATTCACACAAGTGAAGTGACTCTTCACATCAGGAAGTGAAACTATTCACATAAGTGAAGCATGACTCTTCACATCAGGAGGTGAAACTATTCACATAAGTGAAGCGTGACTCTTCGCATCAGGAATTGAGACTATTTACACAAGTGAAGCGTGACTCCTCACATCGAGAAGTGAAACTATTCACACAAGTGAAACGTGACTCTTCACATCTGGAAGTGAAACTATTCACATAAGTGAAGCGCAACTCTTCGCATCAGGAAGTGAGACTATACACATAAGTGAAGCGAAACTCTTCACTCAAGTTAAGGGAGACTCTTCACATGAGATATTGGAGGTATGCTTGGTATGAAAATGTCGTAGATGTGAACAATACTGCGTGTCAGCCTCGGAGATGCATTTTAAAATAATATAAAGTTTTAATAATATTATGTATTAATAATACATTAATAATAAATTGATATCCTAAAAATAACATAATTCAAATAACATTACATAATAATCATCCATCGTCTCCATTGGAACTAAGTTGCGTAGACAAGTAGATCATGTAAGGCCAGCGTATTGTTTGTTTGTTTTACTTGAATATAATATGACTAATATATAATCACACTCTACAAATAGAGGAGCTTCAGGAGCGTTCCAAGCGACTGGGAATAAGGCAGAAGTTCCCGAACTGTGACCCTGTCTGATTGGAGAACTATTGCGGGGCTATATTGAGCGCAGTATCGCAGTACGCAGTCTCGCCGCCAACCTACTAACAAACAGCAACGGAAAGACAAAACAATCCAGTGGTGGCTCATGAAATATGCGTGATTTTAATACATATACTTTATCTTAAATATAATATATAGTTTGTTTGTTTTGTTTGTTTGGGTGTCTGGCGCCTTTTATTCGCACGATGAATCAATTAACTTTCCTGTTCAATATGCGTTATTAGGATAAATGTGTATGAATATCTACAAGTTACTTCTCCGTACGGCCTCAACCTGTCGGGACCTCCCCGACCGCGTTTCTTCAGCTCCCAACACATCCCAAACAGCTGAAACAATAATGCTAATATTCACACATTTGTTAGGACATATCAACCAACAGTCAACACGGGATCATATCACATACATTAGACACCTTTATATATCTGGTAACGGTTTCGAACGTTTCCCTACCTGTACCAATATAAACTACAATTCATTTCGGAGTCAGGCACAACATTTATTACTTACATAAAAAAATATAAAAATAATCAGTAATATATACAATTACAAGTATTTCAAACTAATGACTAAGGCAAGAAACATTAGTTTCTATTATTCAATAATAACATAATATGTAAATAATTCAGAACTGAAATGGCAATACGGCAGGCCTGTGATTCCTGTGAGTTCCATAAGACTTCAACACAGCAAAGCTTACAACCAATTGTTTCGGTTACCGGTGTCTTGCAGCGCCAGCGAAATGTTTACATCTGAGTAAATTAATTTTATGCTACAATGGGACATAAGGCGAACAACTCCCGATGCAAGCTGTGTAACATTATATAATTTTCATATTATGTATTCTCTCTATTTTCCGTTATTTTTTGCAACCAAATTATTATTTTTTTTTTTTTTACAGTTTATAGAGAAAATGTGTCCTTACTGGGGTACCCCGTTCTAAGGACACATTGTACAAGTTTTATTATTTGAATTATAAGTAAATACCTAATCTATGTTAGAATATTGCCAAGGAAAATTATGAAGTTAGATCTAAAAATGACATCCGAAGAATTACAAAATTTGTTATGAAGTGACACAATTGGCGAATGAATCTCAAATACCAAGGAGACCCGAATGACAATTTTTTTAAGCTCCGGAGATGAGGTTTTTCTTAATTTGAAAAATAATATTTGTTGAATATTCCATACAAACAGTTTTACGTAGATGTGTCCTGGATTCCGCTCTTACGGACTGATATATTTGAGTAATATTATAAATCAAGGTCTGTCTTGTTTGTGGTTGCTCCTGTACGGATTTATTACGTGTGCGCTCAGAGAAACCTGCACAGTCTTTGACTTGACGGTTGATAATTTTCTGACGGTCTTATATTCAGGATTAATGCCAGGAGGGTACGCTTTCAACCTAACTAACTAATAAACGGCCAGGTCGCTGGTGGTGTCGTTGAATTAAACCGTATTGCCATTCCAGTACTGAACGGTATGTTGTTTGTTGTCATGGAGGTAATAATAATGTGGCAATGCTTACCTCAGCCTCCCCTACTGACAGCACTGGCGCCGCACACTGTCGGCCTGGGTGGGCTTCACATCGATGGGCTCCACTCGCTCGGGTCGGATCACGTCACCCTCGGGCGGGTCACGCATCTGCTTCTGTGATACGATCCGGTATATCTCTGCAAACAAACAAACAGATCATGTTAGCTAGTTATTATTGACAAACCAAAACGGCAGAAAATAATAATATTGAAAAATGACACTTCCAAAGCCTAGAGACGTGACCACAAGAAAAATGTAATGTATGTAGGTCAGTTGTAATTAGGTAGTCAACCCAAAGCAATCAATTATGTATCTGTTGAAATTTTAGGCTGCATTTTCCTCTAAACAAAATATCTTTCAAGCACTTTTGAAGCACATGAAAGGAAAAATTAACAAATATCTATATACTTCCAATTCGATTGCTACCTCTTCCATGAAGCTTGACAAATATAAAATATATCTAACATGTTAATTAAGTTAATAAAATGGATGATATTATATTAATACATGTTCCCAGTGATAAATTATTGTGGGCGTAGTATGGTTCAGAAAAGTCAAAAGGTCGGATATCCTAATCGAAGCTAATATATAGATTCCCGAAAAGATCAACAAGTTATCATTGTAACATTTTATATTGTTTTTTGAGAGTCCCTCTCATAAGACAAAGGTCAGTTCTAATCTGAGGAGAGATCTTTAACTTCTTGATTGCGGACACTAAATTTTCACAGTATACCCAGCTAACACTATTTTCATAATAACTTACTTTTTTTTTGCCAAATTATGTTTTTGTAAATTATACTGTTTTACCATACAACGTGTGTATATATTAAATATTTATGAAAAAAGTTTTAATTTTAGTTTAACAAAGAATGATTTTAGTTGCCTTTTCCAAAACCAGAACTGATTTGTCAAGAATGATGTCATCTCCTACAACAAAACTTGATGTTTTTGACTAATGTATCATATTAATTAGAGCCTGCGGAATGGTACTGCAGCACTGTCATGCGAATCATGAACTGAACCATTGCATACGTTTTGCTTGCCCAAATTTTCTTTGAAAGCTCATAACTTTTAACATATAACTCTTGTTAACATTTTTGGAAATATCGAAAAACTAATGTTACTGTCGTAAACTCTTTAAATATAAAACATTTTCAACAAAATAAAAAATTAGGAGGCATCATTCAGACTATCCTGTGGATTTTCACGGGTCTGTGCTAGTTATTTATTCTATGTAATGACTTAAATATCTGAATGATCTGGTTATGGAATGCTAAACATGTATAAATATTAGGATCGACCACATGTCTGAAAAATGACACTCCCAGTACATAATCAGTCAATAGTGACACATTTTGTACATTCAACAGAAAAACACCAGTGTAAATACAAACCAAGATTGCACTAAAGAGTTTAACGGAACTATGTGTAATAACGGGGGCGGGTTAGGTTGCCATGCAAACTATTTTTTAGATAATTACTTTTGTGCTCAAAGGAAGCACTCGCCTAGTGGACAAAAATTATCTTGTCAATGAATAAATCAAAGAAATGATAACATTTTACTAAAGGCTTAAACTAACTAAATTTTGGTTTAAATTGATCTCACGGATCTAACTAAGCCTCTGTTAATAGTTGGCTAATATCTGAGTAGGATCAATGTCAAATGTAATATTCTGCATTCAATGTCAAGAATATTACAAAAACACGCTTAATTTTTTTGCTGACTTGAAATAAAACGCCATTAAATTTATGAGAATGATTTTTGTCGCCGCGGCAATGATTGGTCATTTCAACCTCATCTATGTGGCTGTCGCACATATGATCCATCGGCGGCTCTTCCCGTCTGCGAATGTATCATAAGTGATTCATGAAATTTTACTAAAATGTATACATGCCGCGTGGTGGGATAGATTGCGTTGAAAATGCCAGAATTGATAGGGGAATCTTTTAATTTATAAACTAAGCGCTACCCACTACACTACCCACAATACATTACATAGATTAACAGGCATGCGTGTAACATTATGGACACATATTATTCACACATGATAGTGTAAGCCTAGTTGTGGATGGTTAAATATTGTTTTACTAGAAAGTTATTAATTTTCAGAATTCTTTAGTTACTTTGAATTGATAAATGCACCACTTCGTATAAAATTCAGGATCAGGCCCCTAACAATAACACTCCTCATGTAGATGGCGATAAGGTTTAAATTCCTGTTTAACACCAGGTGGTTGTTTTGATTTATTCAAGAAAAAAAACAACGCCAAAAAAGTATTTTATTCTGAGAAGTTTATGCACAAATATTTAAGTGCTATATGGCCTTTTCCTAAAGAATTTAATTTTCCACATTACATAATAAAACCAAAACCGAAAAGGGGTTTGTAAGTAGAAGATTTTGAACAATAAAGCAGTTTTATAGGCCTGATACTTTAGTTTTTTTGGGCTTATAAAAAGACTGATCAAAAAATACACAATTATTTCAAAGGCAAATAAATATGCTTATTTTTATTTTTAACTCAATGAGTGAAACTTCAAATTGTAAGATTTAATTAAATGAAGGCAAAATTAGCAAAACCCAATAAAAAATCTGAAAACAGAAAAATCAGAAAAAGATAAGCTCGGAACCCAGGACCTTCGCCTTACCGGGGCGCAACTCAACCAACTGAGCTAATGTGTCCCTATCCGATTCGGTCATATTTAACTGTATCAAACTTCGATAAGAACTACCAACACTTTTCTTAACGCATATTTTTATTGGCTGCTATCTTTATGTATGATTGCAAGATTCAAACCTGAACTAAATGCTATTTAGTGTCTTGGATGAATTTTTAGTCTGAGACATCTACTGACTTTTTTACCAGACAGCATAGACTAGATAGCATTTAGTTTACATACTCTGGGAATTACAGGCAGCTGAAAAAGATCTAAATAAAGGGTAGAGCAATTGTCTAATGCCAACCGCAATCCAATAGATAATCGCCAAGGAGAGCGCAGTAGGTATAATGAATAAGGAATGTAATTTAATAGGCTAAGTAAGAAAAGGAGCATGTTTCATGTGGTTAGTTACCTGTGAGTATATTTTGAAAAGCAGTCTCCACATTGGTAGAATCTAATGCTGACGTTTCTATAAAACTGAGGCCATTCCTTTCCGCGAACGCTTTCGCTTCTTCTGTGGGGATCGATCTGGAAACAAACAAACATACATTCATTCATTATTAAAAATGGAAATACTGAAAGGATAAACAAATGTGTTTGGCATTCCATCCTCTCACACATTCATTGACACACAATACTGCTGTGTATTAGAGCCAAACCCAATAGTAAAATGGAAATTTCAACGATCCATAGCTTGTCATGGAAATAACATTGTGAGCTAAAAACGCTTGTGTTGATCAATAAATTCTAGATAGAGAAAGGGCGCAAATCATATATTTTTTACATTAGCTTCACACAGGAGGCCCTGAGGAAAATAATTTCCCTCAGGGCCTATGTCATCTTAGGGGATGCGGTGTGGTCTTTTTAATGAAAGGAAAGCGTGACAAGTGTGTCCCAGAGTAACGGACTAATGAATTCATGACTTCAACTGCGGTGCAAAGCGATGTTACGAGAGACTCTGCTGGAGTGATCAAAAGGTCTCCCTCAACCAGTCTCTGTAGATCTGGCCTGCCACGCAGAAGGTAGGCTGACGCATCTGCCGCCAAGCCAGGACATATCTCACCCAATGAACTTATTTGCCGGAGACGTGCTGACACGCACGGAAAATTTTTAGAAAAAAATATTTGTTAATGCGATTTTGACCCTTTTGTGTACAGAATTTTTATGAAGGACAAGGTCAGAATCGCTTACGCCAACATCGTAGTCAACAATAGTCCGATGCGTGATACTTGACGAAAACATTGTAAAACCCATCAATTTACGTAATAAACGCAAGTAATGTTGTTTTGGTATATAGTTTATTATTCTAGGAATGTGTTTCGGTCAAAAAAAATTACGATAGCTCAAAATTAACCCACAAAACATTCAATTCAAAATTCAAAGTGGTGCTTTGTTAGGGAATTTCCCTGTTAGAGACTGGCCTTTGACAGGTTAAGTCACCAAACATATCAAACCACTGGTAGCAGTGTTGGTTATCCAATAAATGGTTCGTGGAGCGGTGGTACTCATACCCCAAAGTGTTGACCTACAAATTCTAACCAGAAAAGGAGCGCAAATTATACGTCGCCAGAGCTCACCATTTGGGTATTTTTGCGATTTCAAATACGCTTAGATCTTTTAAACTACGCAACGGATTTTCATGCCTTTTTCACCAATAGATAGAGCGATTCGTGAGGAAGGTTTATAATTTGTCAAAGTGTAAATTGGTTGAAATATATAATACATAGCGGTCGGTGTGTATTTGATATGAATGCAAATTGACAGATGTCGTTAGTTATAAATGTTGGGTAATGGCGCTGTATTTCGTTAGCCACAAAAAAGTGTGGCCAGGTCTGCTAGTAATATTATAAATTCTAAAGAAAAGCGTGGCAGAAACAGTCATAGATTGCAATATTTATTTCAATATTGTTTGAGTCATCAGCGACTTGCCAGTTTTGGAGTTCATTGTAAGGCTGATAATGCACAGTATGTTACATAAACCTGCTGATAAAACACTCACTATTTGTGATAATACAACAGCAATATCAAGATTACAATAAAAATAATCATCGACCACACAGTTATGTCATCAGCTGTATAGGTATAGGCCGCAAGTCACTTCCATACAGGATACAAGGCTGTATTCACTAATTAGTACTGCTGGCAATATCAGGTAAACTGTTCCATTCAAATCTACTATGACGTGTAATAATAGGCATTGCAATAAATTAAACACCATTTTATCATATTTTCAAAATCCATTAAGCTTCTTACACTTTTACGTAAGTGTTTAAAACCTAACAATTTTTTACAGCACACAATATATTATCATTTATTTTAAGCATAATATTATCTTATAAAATTTTTGTAATATACAATAAAACCACTAATTATTTTGAAAATAAACCAAAGTAGTTTGTAATTTGGGAGGTGGGTTTGAATCATTTAACCTGTTATTTGCCGGAGACGAGCGGATGCGCGCGGTTTGTGCGCGCATGCGCGGAAAAAATATTTAAAAAAAAAATATGTTTGTCTTCGATTTTGACCCTTCTCTGTACAGAATTTGAATGAAAGACAAGGTCAGAATCGCTTGCGCCAACGTTTACCCATGTCCTAGGTAGAAATTTCATTCAACTGGCAACCCCAGAATGTTTTTAAATGATTTCATCTGTGGCATCAAAATGTCAAATTTGCCGCGAATTTTATCTGTCAAAGTCGATGCGTGTTACTTGACGAAAACATCGTAAAACCTATCAATTTACGTAATTAATGCAAGTAATGTTGTTTTGGTACATAGTTTATTGTTCTAGGAATGTGTTTCGGTCAATAAAATATACGGTAGCTCAAAATTAATCCACAAAGCATTCAATTCAAAATTCAAAGTGGTGTTTTGTTAGGAAATTTACGTATTTTTCCTGGATTTGTTGTCGTTCACAAGTTTGGTGACTTAGCAGGGGTGCCCGTGGGGTGAGGTTTATCTATGTCTGACGGCGGATGCGTTTGCCTAACTACTGCGTAGCGAGCCAGATTGGGAGACTGGTTGAGGGAGACTTTTGAGCTCTTCAGCCGAACTCTTTCAACCATTCGCCTTGCACCACAGTGGGAGGAATGGAATAGGAGATTCCTACCCACCTCTCACAGCTTTTTCTTTCCAAGAACTTCCTCTCTTTCCAATCCATAAAAAAACCCTCCACACAGCATCCCCAAAGATGACACAGACCCTGAGGGATTTTTTTATCAGGGTCTGGAAGCTAATGTAAAAAATATATATCAGCAGATAGTCTGTTCTGCCAGTCACCGTCCTATCAATTCATACAAAGAGCACTCTTTGATTCAAAAAGTATAGTGGGAATTTAATATCTAATATTTAAAGAAAGGGGAGCAGATGGCAAAAGCTAGGAATAAGAGGCCATCCATAAATTACGTCACACCTTTGCCCCCCAGTTGTGGTAAACATGACGATATTAAATGTTGACGAAAAACTGAAAAATATTACCAACTATTATTTGTATATGTAAAATTGCAAAATAGTCACGCTAGGTGAGAGGGGGTCTTACAAATGTGAAGATCTGTGACAGGGACGGGGGGGAAGGGGAAATGGGGGGTCAAAAAAATCATGAAATTCAACATAATTTTTGGATTTTTTTTTATATGAGCTCCACACAGGAGGTCCTGAGGAAAATAATTTCCATCAGGGCCTATGTCATCTTTGGGGATGCTGTGAGGAGGGTTTTTTTAAAGGAAAGGAGAGGAGAGTTCTAGAGAAGAAAATGGTTTAAGGGGTGGGTAGGAAATTGGGGTTCAGTGTGTCCTGGTCATCCGCCTCAAAGACCTAGACAAACCTCTCCCCATGAGCCCGGGTACCCCTGCTAATCTCCAAACGTAGCGAACCACTTGGGGTGACCTACGGCAGAGGTGTTGGTTATCCAATAAAGGTTCCCGGGGCGGCGGTACCCGTTCCCACCTCCCAAATTGGCCCCTAAAGACGATTTTAGTACATAAGAAAGAGTCCACTAGTATGATTAAATGAAGGAAATTTCCAAAAAGGTTATTAGACATTAATATTGATAAAAGAATTGTGACAAACAAGGGGTTTGCAGCAGTCATGGCAGTTGTCGTGTTATAAGGATTAAGTGGTGAAATAAAAGCAGAATTAATTATAATAATAAATAAATACTTTATAATCCTTCTTCTCTTCTAAGCCGAGATAATGACATCCTCTGGAATCTCCCAGGCCGAGGATTTCATTGACATCAAATTTTTATTATGTGAATAATATGAAGTTGCACAATTAAGAGTGGCCAATGCAATAATTATTACTAAGTACCCTGTCAACAGCAGTAAGCTCAAAGATAAAAATGTTATTTACAATATAAGAAAATGGACAGATTAAGACCATAACAATAAAAAATTATCAAATTAACAAAATGTGAAAATTTAACCTGTCAAAGGCCCGCAAAATCCAGGAAAAATACGGAAATTTCGTAACAAAACACGATTTTGAATTTTGAATTGAATGTTTTGTTGATTAATTTTGAGCTATTGTATATTTCATTGACTGAAACACGTTCCTAGAACCATAAACTATGTACCAAAACAACATTACTTGCATTAACTTGTTGGGGGCCGCTTGTGACCCGGTAAACACGCGAGTTATTTTAAGAAAAAATCACTTTTGAGATGCGATTTTGACCCTAATGTATAAAGAAAGTGTATGAAAAACTCGATTAGAATCGCTAGCTCTATTATCGCCCTTTACCATAGAAAAAGCTGCAATGCAGCCGGTCACTCCGAATAATTTATATGAATTATTTTCCGTCGGGCGGGATGTGCGCAGGTCTTGCGCATGCGCGAAAAAAATATATTTTGAACTACGATTTTTACCCTTCTATGTACAAAATTTGTATAAGAACACGGTCAGAAATGCTAGCGGCAACATTCCCTATGGTATGGGTAAAGATTTCATTCATTTTGTAGCCACAAAATATTTTAGAATAATTTTTATCTGTGGGCATCTCGAACTGTCATTGTGGCGGCCGCGTCACAAAATGCCGATGCGTGACCTCAAATAACATCATAAAACCTATCAATTTACGTAAATAACGCAAGTAATGTTATTTTGGTAAATAGTTTATTGTTGTAGAAATGTGTTTCAGTCAATAAAATATACGATAGGTAAAATTTAATCCACAAAACATTCAATTGAAGATCGTGAAATTTCCGTGTTGTTCTGACCAAAAGCCTGGCCCTCAACAAGTTAATTACGTAAATTAATAGGTTTTACGATGTTTTAGTCGAGGAACACGCGTCAATATTGAATTTGCGGCAAAATTGACATTTCGATTCCACAGATAAAAATCATTTAAAAATAATCTGATGTCGCCAGGTGAATGAAACTAGTGGCTCTATCATCAATGATGTTGGCGCAAGCGATTCTGACCTTGTTTTCATACAAATTCTGTACATAGAAGGGTCAAAATCGCAGACAAACACTATTTCGAAATGTTTTTTTCGCGCATGCGCAAAAGCTGCGTGCATATGAGCGTTTCCGGCCGATTACAGGTTAAAAGTATGTACCTAAAATAAAGGGGTGCAGATTCTATGTCAGGTAAAATAATTTTGACTATAGGTCATTCAGAACGGCTTGGGACAGTCTTAAAACCAGGATTGTGAAAGGAAGATGAAGCATGGAGCGGTGAAACAACGAGTTTTGTCAACATCATTTTAACCTCTGGGAGGCCAGGCCATTTCACGAAAATTCACTAAAAAAGCACCACTTTGAATTTTGAAATTAATGTTTTGTGGATTAATTTGGAGCTATTGAATATTTTATTGACTGAAACACGTTCCTAGAACAATAAACTATGGACAAAAACAACATTACTTGCATTATTTACGTAAATTAATAGGTTTTACGATGTTTTAGTCGAGGAACACGCATTAATTTTGGTAGCTAAAATTCACGGCAAAAATGACATTTCTATGTCACAGATAAAATCGTTAAAAAATATTCTGGGGTTGCAAGGTGAATGAAATTTTGACGCATCCTATGGTGTAATGTTGGCGCAAGCGATTCTGACCCTGTTCTTCATACAAATTATGTACATAGAAGGACCAAAATCGCAGACAAACATCTTTTGTTCGATATTTTTTCGAATTATTTTCTCGTGCATGCGCACAATTCGCGTCTCCGGCCTATTAGAGGTTAACAAGTTTTAAATTTGTCAAAGACTTCATTTTAACAGCCTTGCAAACACATCTATCTGCTCCTTTTATACACCCCAATTAAATAAAAAGCATTACTTGAGAAAAGGGGAAGGAGAATAGTACGGAAGTTGGTGAATAGGGAAGGTAACGAAAAGTAGACAAAATCAGCAACGTTTCAACAATCAGCAAGCAAATTTGAGTACCATTTCGACGATCTGGAGGCAACCATGTGACAATCTATTTTGACATCAACGGGGATCGCACATTTATTGAATAAAATACATCATAAACCATAAATCATAAGCTGGATGACATCAGCGACCATTTGGAACAACATGATATTAACTCATACTGGGATGGTGTTAAGTCTGTGATTACCAATGCAGCTGACGAAGTTCTGGGAAGCAGGCAAACACAACCAAGAGAATTATGGTTCGATGCAGAATGCCAACAAGCAACCAATGTGAAGAATGACGCATATCTAAGAATGCAACAGCGACATCGTACACGGCAAGCAGAGATGGAATACAGAGAACTAAGAAAGCATGAGAAAAAACTGCACAGAAGGAAGAAATGAGTATTTCTCGAGAACCAAATCAAGGAAGTGGAACTAGGCAAGGCCCAAAACAGAAGTCGACTTTTTTATCAGAAGGTAAACCATCAAAGAAAAGAATACAAGCCCAGAATTACAATGTGCTACGACAGCGAGGGAAATATTTTGAATGAAAAGTCAAGAATTCTGAATAGATGGGTGGAATATTTTGATGCTCTGCTAAACGGAAGTGTAGATGAGAGTGTGGGTGAAAATTTGACAAGGGATGGAAACATCACTGATGGTGGTACTAATGATGATGACAATGTCGAGCCGCCACCAACATTAGAAGAAGTAGTGGGTGCCATTAAAAGTCTACATAACAATAAATCACCTGGAACTGACAACATCTCTGCAGAGTTATTCAAATATGGCGGAGAGAACCTTTAAGTCCATATATATAATATCATTAAATCCATCTGGTGCTCTGAGACTCTGCCAAGTGAATGGAACTGTGGAATAATTTGCACCCTTCACAAGAAAGGAGACCCTATGAACTGCTCTAACTATAGGGGCATAACGCTGCTGAATATCTCATACAAGATCCTATCAAATGTACTGTGTGGTAGGCTTATGAAATATTCGGATGGCATAATTGGCCAATATCAAACTGGGTAAGGGGAAATCTACAACTGATCAAATCTTTTCACTGAGACAGATACTGGAAAAAACAATAGAATTTAATGTTGATACATACCATCTCTTTATAGATTTTAAGGCTGCCTATGACACGGTAAATAGAGAAAGACTGTACAGAGCCTTGGATGAATTTAATATCCCAAGAAAACTGGTAAACTTAGTAAGGCTCACAATGTCTAATGTTGAGTGCCGAGTCAGAATACAACAGGATCTGTCAGACACCCTAAAGACCTTCAATGGACTAAGACAAGGAGATGCACTTGCCTGCATTTTATTCAATTTAGCGCTGGAAAAGGCCATCCGAAATGCAGGTATACAAACCACAGGCCATATCTTTAACAAGTCTGTTCAGCTCCTTGCTTATGCTGACGATATAGATATCATCGCACGCTCAGAATATGAACTAAAATCGGCGTTTAAAAGCTTAGCTACGTCGGCAAGGAACATGGGATTGGTCATCAACGAGGGGAAGACAAAATATATGCCCGTACATGGACGCCAGAAACCACCAAGTATACAGATAGATAATTATACATTTGAAACTGTCAACGAGTTTGTATATCTCGGTACTATGGTGACAAATGACAACAATGTATCCAGCGAAATCAAAAGAAGAATAGTAGCTGCAAATCGATACTACTTTGGGCTACAGAAGTATATGAAATCTCGCCACCTTACCAGAAGAACTAAAGTCCTGCTTTACAAGACCCTTATACGACCTGTTCTTATGTATGGTTCGGAATGCTGGACAATCAGTAAGGGTGATGAAGGAGCCCTAGAAAGTTTTGAAAGGAAGGTGCTGCGAAGGATTTGCGGCCCAGTCTGTGATAATGGAGAATGGCGTATCAGATACAACCAGGAGCTATACGATCTTTACGAGGACCCTAATATCTCCAAGGAAATCAAAACTGGAAGACTCAGGTGGGCTGGACATATCCAGAGAATGAGCGAAGGAGATATTCCAAAGCGAATTATGGATGGTGCACCTGGGGGTCGGAGAAGAGTTGGAAGACCAAAGCTTCGATGGCTGGATGGAGTGGTGAAGGATGCAAGCACCATCGGCATCCGAAACTGGCGCAACGCAGCACAACACCGACAGTCATGGAGGCAGGCTCTGCTGGAGGCCAAGACCCGACCTGGGTTGTAGAGCCACAGATGATGATGATGATGGAGGCAACCATGTGACAATCTATTTTGACATCAACGGGGATCGCACATTTATTGAATAAAATACATCATCATTCATATTCTGACTCCTGACTTGTGTACATTGGAACATTTTGCGGAATAACGCGGCAATTCTGGTTTCCTAAGCATTCAAACTGTAAATATATTAATGTTAAAGACAAAAATCACTAATATCGCCTTGCTTTCCATGGGTAAGTGTTATTTTACTCAATTATAAGCTTATTCAGATCAATATGAACAGATAATTAAGACGTCAGTGAGTGAAACTCATGCTATCGAAACGTAAAAAGAAATAATTTAGTGGAATGAGTAGATTACAGGACAATTGCATAAGGGATAGCTGATAACTCTATATTCAGTTTTGATAAATAAGTAAGACCTTTTTCATGAGGTCTGGTATTTTAAGTGACAGCTAAGGACGAGAAATTCGCACACCATTATAAAAGGCGACGACTTTTTGTAAGAATATTTCAATAACGAAGACTAAAATACTTTAACTGCAATGTGAGTTGCAGTCGGACACATTTTTTTTTATGTTAGCTCCATAAAGGAGACCCTGAGGAAGATAATTCCCCTCAGGGCCCGTGTCATCTTTGGGGATGCTGTGTGGAGGTCTTTTTTAGAAAAGGAAGGAGAGGAAGTTTTGAGAAGGAAAATTGCAGGAGGGGTAGGTGGGAATCTGGGGGTCAGTGTGTCCAGAAGTAACAGACACGTGAATCCAACCCTGTGGTGCAAGGTGATGTTCCGAAAGAGTCCCACTGGAGAGATCAAAAGGTCCCCCTTAACCAATCTCTCCCCATCCAGCCTACCACGCAGTGACTTAGCGGACAAACCTGCTAAGTCACCAAACGTAGCGAACCACTTGGGGTGACTTGTGGCAGAGGCGTTGGTTATCCAATAAATGGTTCCCGGAAGGGCGGTATCCATACGCCTCCCAAAATATTGTCATACACTGAAAGATAGACGCCTACGACCACCCCGACTTATATTAGTTTGTTCCCTTCACCTTTAAGGGCACCTCTGCATTTTTCATTATTCTTAAGATTGGGAAGTATCATGACCACCAGACCAAGTAGTGAAGCAGGAAATGTCTAAGGAGCTTCATCGACAGTCATCCAGAGGAAGACCAAAGAGCTCCTGGATGACTCAATGCTCCAAAATTCTACAGAGAAACGGCCTGGATGAAAGCGATACCCAGAACCGAAGAAGCTATAGCCTGAGAACTAGAAGAGCCGACCCCAACAACCTACCCAGGCAATGAGTTCGGACAACGCAAGGAAGAAGAAGAGGGAAGTATCGTGACCAATATTCTGTTTAGGTCGAACATCTGATTAACATTTACCACACGGCAGTTTGTCTAAAGCTTGTATAACACTTTGTGATGCAATAGAGTTTCTAGTAGTTTGTTTACCTGAGATGACGCAAATCAGACTTGTTTCCCACAAGCATAATCACGATGTTCTGGTCGGCGTGGTCGCGCAGCTCGCGCAGCCAGCGCTCGACGTTCTCGTAGGTCAGGTGCTTGGCGATGTCGTACACCAGCAGCGCACCCACGGCCCCCCGGTAGTAGGCCGAGGTGATGGCGCGGTACCGCTCCTGGCCTGCCGTGTCCCAGATCTGCGCCTTTATTGTCTTGCCGTCCACCTGGAATTGATAAACACAACTTACTTATCTACTATCGATTCACAAGAACAACCATTTACTAGTACTGTTAACCCATCAAAGGCCGTCAAAATCCAGGAAAAATACGGAAATTTCCTAACAAAATACCATTTTGAATTGAATGTTTTTGTGGATTAATTTTGAGCTATTGTATATTTTATTGACCGAAACACATTCCTATAACAATAAACTATGTACTAAAACAACATTACTTGCGTTAATTACGTAAATTGATAGGTTTTACGATGTTTTCGTCATGTAACACGCATCGACTTTGACAGATAAAATTTGCGGCAAATTTGACATTTTGATGCCACAGATAAAATCATTTACAAATATTCTGGGGTTGCAAGGTGAATGAAATTTTTACCCGTCTTATGGGGAAATGTTGGTGCAAGCGATTCTGACCTTGTCCTTCATACAAATTCTGTACATAGAAGGGTCAAAATCGTAGACAAACATATTTTATATGAATTTTTTTTTAATTTTTTTCCGGCAAATAACAGGTTAAAACCTAAATTAACCCTATTTTATTATGTGAATTAAGACTAAGGCATCCCCAAGCCGGGTATACATCGATCATCCAGTTGATTAGTCAGACATCCCTGAAAAATCAAAATTTGAGTTGGTTATGCAGTTAAATCAAAAGCAGTGTGAAAGTAAATCCTCTACTTGGTTCAATACTCAGATTACACATAAACATCACCAAATCAATAATTAATGCAGAAAAAATAATGCTGTGAATTAAACAAAATGTTGATGTTGTCTGGGTCACTAGTAGGATATTTAAAAATGTCATACTAATGTACCGGAGTGTTATGCCTCCCGGTATTATTTTATAGCATATTTAATACGTAAAACAGAGACATGTGTAATCATATTTGATTTATGTGGAGCATTCGAATATTGCTTTACTGATCTCAAAACTTAGTATTTGGAGATGTCTGCCCAAATCAACTGGACGATCGACATACATATCGCAAGGTTTGACATCAAATTTCTTTTCAAAATTATAAATAATCATGTAGAATCTTTCCTCTTGGCCACGATCAAAATCAATATCAAACACCATCTACTAAGAAACCCCAAAGCTTTCCATATTCATTTCCAAAGAACTAACTTAACCTTCTACCATCCTCTTTTGCAAAAGTTTTGACTATAAAACATCGACTGTAGTGGCAAGATTCCGGGCATACAAGTATTTAGTCACAGCCCCCAGAAATTTATTAAATTTTTTGGATCTCTTGTTCTCACTTAATTAACTTTACTTGACCCAAACTTTGTTCTCTCTTTTATTGTTATTTTACATACTTTGTTATATTGTTTTATTCTTACATAATATTGTTGTACACTGTTATTGGATGGTTGGTATTGATGGGAAGTTGTATCACAGAATTTGAACAATTCATCAAATTTCAAAGTTAATTATCGAGTTCTGTTATTATTTCAGTTGTGTGGAACAACTTACCAATAATAATATAATAACAGAACTTAAATAGAACCTTTGCAAAACTTAAAAATCAAATTTGCAATTTGATGAATTCTTCAAATTCTGTGATTATCACTTAAATAAAACATAAAAATAATTTCAATAGAATTTGTTTCATTTCAGAGGTAAAAACACTTGCGTGTGGGGAATTTGAACATCTGTCGTGGGTAATTTAGTGAATGCTAGTTCCAAAGACATTCTTGACTCTGATAATGAATCACGAAAGCGTTATTTTTTCCAATTCACAAACAGGCCATTTTCAATGTTTTTACAAAGAATTCACATACACAGCTGCCACGAACTGAGATTGGATCGAGGCTAGCATGCTCATAAGCAAGCCTTTTCAGTCAGGCTTAGAGCACACCCCCTTCCACCAGCAAACCCAGTAGCATGCTCAATGTCACTGACACATGCCACTAAATACGAGGGAGGACCCAAAAGTAACGGGAATTGTGCTGTGGTGGAGAGGAAGAGTGGGAGAAATCATTGTTCGACCAGGCATCTGTTAGGGTCACTCCTCCTGAGTCAGTGTGCGAAGTTGTGTCGTTTCCCCCGTGAGATTTTTTTTAGTAAAACAACTTTTTCCATTTCAGCGAAAAACGTGATGGTAGATTATCGAGAGCAACGCGCGGCTGTGAAATTTTGTTTCCTGTTGGGGAAACCGGCCTCGGAAACTATTGTAATGCTTAAGACTGATTACGGGGATGCTGCTCTAAGTAAGACCAGAGTCGACAAGTGGTTTTCATTTTTTTTAAATGGAGAAATGTCAATTGAAGAGCAACCCCGTTCAGGACGCCCCTAAAAGCCAAAAACTGAAGAAAACGTCGACAAAATGACACCGATTGTCCACCTCCTCTATTCACCGGATCTAGTTCCCTGTGACTTATTTTTGTTTCCCACACTCAAAAGGGACATCAAAGGAAAGCGTTTAGCCACTGTGGAGGAAGTAAAAAAAAAATCGCTGGAAGGCCTAAAGGACATCCCGATAAGTGAATTAAAAAAAACTGTTTTGAATAATAGAAGAAGCGTTTGGAGAAGTGCGTTGTGGTCGATGGAGAATACTTTGAAGGCGATCAAAATTTGGTGTAAAAATATTGAGAAATTATGACGAAACTCTGTTTTTTCCCCTCGTAGCAATTGCTCATTAGTAGTTTGCTGTCGTGCTACTAATGAGCATATCTATTCATATCAATATCCCTTATTTATATAGCGTGGGGGTGTCAAACGATTGGAGTGGGTGACTACATGCATTTTATGCATTCAATGTTTTCTAAAAATTCGACAAAAAAGATCGAGATTCGAGAAAAAAAGTGCAAATTTCATTCCAAACCCAACTTTTGAGAGTTTTTGTTGCAAAAACACAAAATTTTAAAACAAAATGCTAATTGAATTTTGAAAGGGCAAATAACCCACTGTCTATTATTAAATGCTTTAAAACGATGGAAGGAAAGAGAAAGAAAAGGAACACCCGTCTACAGATGTGACACTCTCAAACAAGACTAAAATCTTCACTAGCAAGAGGTTGCAAAAAAAAAACAATGAATTAACATTTATGACGGCCGGCGTAGTCCAGTGGTAAGTTCTTGACTGGCACTCTGAAGGTCGCGAGATTGAATCCCGGCGTGGCAAATAAATTTTATTTGATTAATTTGTGTTATTTCACAATTATTCATTTAAAAAAAATGGAATAATTTCGGTTCACGGAAGGTCTTCCAAAATAATTTTTTTATTTTTTTTATACTAATTATGGGCCGGAAAATCCAAAACTGAAAGAATTTTTTTTCGGAAAGCAATATTAACAAAGTTACACGACTTTAAAATTTTCTATAGGCACACATGAAAATCGACATATTGGAAGTATTATGACAGTTTAAAGTCATAGATAAACTAGAAAAATGTTTTACCACACAAAATTAAATGTTACCATGCAATAATATCATCAAACATACCTTATAAATCGACGAAGTATGAAAATTCGTAGTCTTAAAAATGCGTAACCTAACCTAACGCTAGGTTTGTGTAACATGGTTTGTGCCCCTTTATACCGCCTGCTCGCGTCCCTAACCTAATCTAACCTAACCTAACCTAACCTAACGCTAGGTTTGTGTAACATGGTTTGTGCCCCTTTATACCGCCTGCTCGCGTCACGGCAAAAAAACATCCCTGTTTTCAAGTAGTTTAGCGGCTACGCTAGGTTTGTGTAACATGGTTTGTGCCCCTTTATACCGCCTGCTCGCGTCACGGCAAAAAACATCCCTGTTTTCAAGTAGTTTAGCGGCTACGCTAGGTTTGTGTAACATGGTTTGTGCCCCTTTATACCGCCTGCTCGCGTCAATTTTAAAAAACAGCCTACGTTTTCAAGTAGTTTAACGGCTACGCTAGGTTTGTGTCACATGGTTTGTGCCCCTTTATACCGCCTGCTCGCGTCAATTTAAAAAAATATCCCTGTTTTCAAGTAGTTTAGCGTTTACGCCAAAAGTGAGTAAAATTTATAAAAAATAATTACTTAAGTTAGTTATTGATATGGCAACACTTAATTTTATGTGGCTGTTTCTATGACTTTAAACTGTCATAATACTTCCAATATGTCGATTTTCATGTATGCGTATAGAAAATTTTAAAGTCGTGTAACTTTGTTAATATTGCTTTCCGAAAAAAAATTCTTTCGGATTCGGATTCTCCAGCCAATAGTTAGTATAAAAAAAAAAGTTTTATTATTTTGGAAGACCTTCCGTAAACCGAAATTAAGCCAAAAAAATAATATAGTATATTTGCTGCACGTTCCAGAGTGGAAGATACTCTCAGTATCGCCCTGGTGTGAGACCACCATTCAGAATTGAAACGTTGCTTGAAATGGCTTTAGCCGTGTTTGGTGACCAGATCTGAATAGCCAGGTACTTCCTCACCTTCCTCTTCCCTATCTCCTTCTCCTCCCCACTACCTTCAGCCTCACAACATACCCCAATTGGGGATGCCATAGTCCCACTGGCTCCAGACGGGAGCAGTTGGGACTCTTGTGCGGTATTCAGGTAAAAAAAAAAAAAAAAAAATTTAAAAGGTAAATTCTTGATGCGACTAATAAATAAAAACAAAGAAAGCCAATGTCAATAATAAATGACTAACAAACATGGAGGTACATAAAGATCTTTTAACTTGATATGGAAAATAGATCATTACAAAATGCATTTTCCACAAATACAATCAACAAACAAATGGTTACAGCGGCAGCAAATAATGACATGGCATTTTCATACTTTTATGGTACCAACTGAGTTAAAAATACAAATTTCAAGGTACATAATTTATTAGCCAATATGTTTTATTGTGCAGGAAAAATTGAAGAATTATTTTAATTTCGTTAACGAAGATCTTGTCAAAAACTTCATAAAACGGAATGTAAGAACAAACTAATCAGGAACAACGCACAACAATTGAGTAATTTGAGAAATATAGCTTTAGATGGTCTAATTAATGCATCTAATCAAGTGAACGTTCTAATGAAAGAGTGAGACTGTACTATATGAATTCGTACTGATGTGCGACACGAGTAATGTATAAAAAAAAATTAATTGAAAATACTAAATAAGATGGCGTTAGTTCTGTTTACAGCCCGCACACACATTCCTCTAGTCAAAAAATGGTATGGGTTCTGCTGCTTCGGCAGGAATACATACTGCACAAGATAATTTCTGTAGAACTTTACAAGTAATTTTGATATTTAAACTTTGGTTTTACACAAGGTAAACATCAATTTTGTATGAATTTTTTATGTGAATTCCCCGCACATGAGTCCCAACCTCCTAGAGCCAGTGATACTCTGGCACCTCCAATTGGGATACGTCATGAGGCTGTAAGAAAGTAGGGAGGGTAAGGTGATGGGAACAGGTAAGTGGCTATTCAGATCTAATCACCAAACACGGCTAAAACCATTTCAAGCAACGTTTTAATTCTGAGTCGTGGTCTTATGCCAGGGTGATACTGAGAGTAACTTCCATTCTGGAACGTGCCACAAATATACTTTATATTATTTAAAAAAATTTAATTTTCAAAACACAAATCGATAAAATAAAATTTAGTTACGAATGCCGGGATTGGAACCTGCGACCTTTGGATCGAACTACAGAGGCTGTCAAAACTGAATGTTAACAAACAGTCGACCAACAAAAATCTAATTTTGTGAACCCATTATCCTTATCCACCCGAGTGATGAAGATTTCCGGATGTTTTAGATTCGGTTTTAGATTCAGTCAATTAATTTAAATAGTACCTTATCTCCAAATATTAATACGGGAACATATCATCGCAAGAAAGCAAAACTGCTGCAACCGCCACTACCTACGAAAATACTTCATAAACACCATTTAGCAGGGTGTTTTTTTTCTGCATCGATCTATCTGGGTCCCATGACTCTACGACGATAAATAAGAACTGTATGACGTTAGAAAAACTAGCCGTTTTGTCAACAATACGTTTTTTAACTGAGGTACACACCTCAAAATCCTCAAAAGTATTTTCATCGGTAGTGGCGATTACAGCAGAATTGCTTTCTAGCGACGATATGAACTGCTTATTGTGGCTTAACCCGCCTCTTGCCGCTCGTGCACCGATGTGTCATGAAAAATAAATAAATAAAAAAAATTAACGCGATTTCGACCCTTATGTATAAAGAAACTGTATGAAGAACAAGGTCAGAATCGCTTGCTCTATTCTCACCCTTTACCATGCAATGTGCCTAGTCGCTCGGAATAAGTTAAATTTTATTCGCCGGAGCGCGCGAATGCGCGCAGTTTGTGCGCATGCGTGCGAAAAAATATGTTTGTCTGCGATTTTAACCCTTCTATGTACAGAATTTGTATGAAGGACAAGGTCATAATCGCTTGCGCCAACATTTCCCCATAAGATGGGTAAAAATTTCATTCACCTTGCAACCCCAGAATATTTTTAAATGATTTTATCTGTGGCATCAAAATGTCAAATTTGCAGCGATTCTTTCTGTTAAAGTCGATGCGTGTTACTTGATGAAAACATTGTAAAACCTATCAATTTACGTAATTAACGTAAGTAATGTTGTTTTGGTACATAGTTTATTGTTCTAGGAATGTGTTTTGATCAATAAAATATACGATAGCTCAAAATTAATCCACAAAACATTCAATTAAAAATTCAAAGCGGTGTTTTGTTACGAAATTTCTGTATTTTTTCTGGATTTTGACGGGTTAAAGCCAATCAATACACTTAAATTTCACCCATATCCTGTATTTTTATATTCAATAAAAATTTTTTAAAAAAACTTTAAAATATAAAAATCACCTAATTTAGGTAGCTATCCTTAGAAGTTATGGTATATATAAAAATAAATGTTATCGTCTGACAAAGATAATCTCAAATACCGACTACATGAGAGGAGTCATAATTACTTGATAAAACAAGCATGAATGATAAAAATAAATTCATAAAAAAATAATAAATTATCTCATTAAAAATGATTCTGTTTCATCCATTTCATTCCCTTCTTAGTCACAAAAAAAATAAGATAAAATAATTCAATTAAACACTAAACTATTTGCTATCAAAAAACATTGACCTGCATTCGGAATAAACGCAAAGAAAGTACTTGGAGAAATAGCATGCGGTGTTTGGATAGATTAGCATGAAACGAATGCAGTCCAGTGTGAACATTCCAAACGCCACGGTCTGTTGGCATTGGAAGTGTAACCATAGTAACATGGCCACACATACCTTAGACTGTGCATACATGAGCAGCCTTTAATTATCTGCAATACATAATTGTATGACTGTCTCACATTGAACTTGGCTCTATAAACCTCTTACCGTGTTCACATTCCCTGATAGATAGTGGCATATTTTATTCAAGCGATAAAATGCAGTGCAACAAAAGGATTATTATTTACTATGACAATCTTGACAGCTAGTTGTTGACCGAGGCTGCATTTAAATGTAGTATTTAAACCAGGTCTCACAGCACTAGGTCACAAGTCAGTCAAATCATTTGTAGTGGTGAAAAATGAATTACATTTTTAACCCCTGATGCAAAATTTTTTCGCTTTTCGGGAAAACTCATATAGGTCTAGGTGTTTCCCTTACTGTCATGGCTAGAAATACGATCTAAACAATGTTAGAAGGAGAAAACACCAAGCTTTATTCAAATCTACAAGTTAACCATAAATTCAAATCTACAAGTTAACCATAAAATAAATAAAATGTACACCTTTATGAAATCAAAGTTTCCGACCGCAATTGGAAAAACATTTATGAAATTTTGGGAAATTTTCATTCATTATTTTTTACATGAAACAACAATAAATGAGTTGACGATAGCGTTTATAATACATTTGCCTAATAAAATGTGTTTTTATTTTTTTCGTTATCAGTAATTTTAAAAAATGAAAGGTGAGTCATTTTTAAAACTTTTTATGTTTGCTTGCAAAAATTTTTATACTTAAAAAATTATATGTTTATTTCGAATTATAAAATTTGAAAAGCATATTTCATCACCTTTCGAAAAGAGTTTTTAGTTTTCGGATGCATTCAGAAATATTCCATTTATTTGGATTTTGTTTCAAAACAGAAATATTTTGACCTTACGACAAAACAAGCCCGAGGCAAGAGGGCTTAAAAAGCATAATAATCTGTTAGTATTAATTCGCTAGCGTCTCTGTACGGTTGAAATTTAAGAACCCGTTCTTAAATTTAACGTCGCACCTTACGCAAAACCATCTTTTTAGGTGAAGTTTGTTACAGCGCCCTTGAGGTGATTTTTCACAAAAACGGCGCTATTTAAATCATCAAAGTATTATTATTAAAGCCACTGTCGTGCCACCCGCAGGACCTAGCAGCAGAAACCCACGGAGCGGGTTTTTAACTGCCAGTTTATGTATTATTACACAAATTTTGACAATTTGCCTAGAGCAGTCAGGTTGTAAGTTGTAACAATCAACATCACCAAAAAAATTGTAAAACATTTTTACTTTTCAAATGACTCACCCGTGTGTGAATATGTATTACTCATTGTAATAATAAATACATAGTTAATCCAATAAAGATTAGCATATTCACAGAATTGTAAAACAAAGCTCTTTCAAAATAATAAAAACACGAAAAATGGCCACAAAATAATATAATCCAATAAGTTGTGAATTTAGAGACATTCACAAATGGAGCTGTCATGCCAAACAATGACCTCGCTACAGACAGCAGCAGTGTGAATGTGTGGATGTGACAGGTCACCAATACCACCTCACCACGTGTGACACATAACTGAAGATAGTGTACAAGTCCCCGCCGTAAGAGGTTATTGATTCAATACTTGCTTGAGCTTGGACATTCCAAAAACAGAGAAAGAATAATAATGATTCGTAGTAATTGTGTCCTAATTATAACGGAATACACTTCTGCCAGTTTAACATTCCTTATAACAGGAAGTAACTGTTCTGTTTGAAACGATAAGTTATTAGTTGACCAAGCTTTGGCATTCTTAAGACGTAATGTTCACAACCGACTGCATATTGAAATCACAAGTACATAAGTAATTGTGTATCCGGCACTGTGGATACTCATTAATTGAATTTTAGTAGGTAAGTTATGACCACCCAAAAGAGTATCGCATAAGCTTAACACATTGTCTAAAAGGCAAATAATTTATAAAAATAATAATACAAGGCAGAAGTTGAAATTTTAATTAAAGGAAAAACATGCTTTTTTTACATTAATTCCACTCAGGAAACCCCGAGGAAAAGCGAGCTGTTTTCTGAGCTGCCGAGTCATAGAAGCAACCCGTTCTCATGTGACAAATGTCAACCGTGTACAAATGTTGGACACAGGTTTGGCATGTTTCCCGACTATGCACCGGTGCCGAGGGGATCAATGACGCTAGTTCCTCGGAGCATCTTCCATTGTAATACTGATAGAACAAGGAGAGCATTCCCACCTAACGCCTGTACTCTAAAGATTGCAATCCGTATGTTAACTAAGGAAAATCTATTAAACGGACCGCCCATTTCTGCAGAGTCGAGGGTTTTTTTTATAGGTATTTTGCTGCCAAATTCAACCGTGGGGCGCACTTGCGATTTGTACAGGGTTAGTAGTTGTATACTATTAAAGTATCTGCGGACCCTGTACAGTACGCCCAGTTTTTGAAAGGCTAACTTAACTCTGGCTTCGATGGAGTCCCCATACCTGAGCTGGTCATTTAGAGTTACACCAAGCATGCATTAAAACTTTTTCACTTTTTAGTTTTGGTTTTGCTAGAAAAATAAGAAAAAAGGGGAACTATTTACAAAAGGCAAGTACTTTCTTGAACTTTATGTTGTAAGCAGTTGCAGTCTAAGGGTCATTGTCTATCTCACTTCAAAAAAGAGATGTAACATCTTGGAAATGAAAAGAGGTGAAATTAGTATAACAGAGTTGAGTTGATTAACATTGACAGACATTTGCCAGAAAATGTCTGAAAACAGAGATTCATGAAACGACACGTGGCGTTGACATTTTGTGAAGTCAATTAAAATCAGTAATAAATCTTGGATGTGACACTATCAAGTACTGAAATGTCTCGCAGAAAGTGTTTGTGACAAAATTGCAGCATAACCTTCTCCGAAACGACATTAATGAATGCTGTGTCCGTGAATTTGCTAAAATACATTTAAATCAAACTAGGAGAAGTTTCAAAACTCATGTTATACTGAAGACTATGCAAGGGAAAGAAATTTTTAAAGCAAAATTCGATTATCTGACTTGACCCTGACCTATAAAACACATTTTTGTTGAAAGCTTGTATAACATTCTGGTAAAAACATATGGAAATTATTAAGGAAGCAACTTGTAACTGTGCATATAACAGTATTTTTTGTACAGGAAGTTAAAATGACACCTTCATAATTGGGCTGCTTTATTCTCGTGTGGGTGAACAAGGATGAAAGAATTCAACATGAGTCAGCATTAATCCACATTACAATCATTGGCAAAACTAATAAACCAATAGCATTCTATTCCAGCCGATTTCTGATAATCTAGATAGAAAATGTGTTGCAAATAAAACATTCAGAGAAATAAAATAGAAACAGTAATTCTATTGAATGTTTGAATATTCTCAATGATGTACTTTCTTTGTTATTCCGATATGGAAATGGGACAAGCTTGATTGCTTATTGTCGTGATTGAACTCTTATCCTTTGGGTTTGTAAGCAAGAATTCTTATCAATAATAATTAAGAGGAAACTGGGTCGCTGAGATTGTTTTACGTGCTATTGATTTATTAGGTGTTAGGCAATAGCTTCAACAAAGAAAAAACCAGGTTTAAACATTCCAATATAAATATGTATTTTAATGTGAGCACTTCAGAAATAAACAAACAAAAAAATCGTATCAATAATTAATTTAGATAATAAAATAATAGCACCCTGTAAATCACCCTTATTAACAATGTTCCCATGTTATATTGACTTCACCCACCATTCTTCCCCTCCCCCATAATTACCCCTCCCGCTACTCTCACCTATTAAATCAAATCATTTCTGTATTTGTATACATTTTTAAGTTAGTTTTAGGTTTGCTAGTGAATGACACGGATGTGTCGAAACCGGTAGCAGAAAAAGTTGATCAAACACCAAGATGGCGTGTTACCCATTTTATTATTACGTACTAGCCAGTACCCGGCACGTGTTGCAATTCCAATCAAAGAAAAAAAAAAGAGTGTACAATTCACACGCGGTAGAAGTGAAACTAGAAAGTTGCCGGATGTCGCTTTCTTTTCTTTTGCCTGTTTATTTCAAAGTGGTTTGAAGATTGGATATTGATTTTACAAAAAAAAAAATGTTTAGTTTTTTTGGATTTCGTAGGATTCGAATCTCTTTTCGCTGGATGTCTCTCCGGCCTCCGAGATTTATCAGGCGCTTTATCGCTACGCTATCGTAGGCTCACGCGGAGTCGTGAATTTACCGCATTATATTAGAACCGAGGACTCGTCAAATAATAAATTTTAGTGACACACTTCCATTCCATCCGAATTTCAAATTACAACGGGGCTAAAGAAGTTTCACTTCAAAAAAGATTTATGTTTTAATTCTGTTTATTAAAGTGGTTTGGATACACTATTTTTTGTTTTTCCGTCTGGTGCGTGCACGAATAAATCAGTAGGTTTCCGAAACGTGAGCAGATCATGTACAGCAGTCCTGCCTGTGAGAAGCATGGATTATCCAAATTTATCCCTACTATCCCCTAATGCAACTATGTTTCCTTAGCAATTCCCACCTCTCCCCTGTGAGTCCATTCCTATCCTTCACCTATTGTACATTTTTTAGGTACATTTCATAATGCCAGAGCTCACCATTATATATAGAAACCTTCACGGGCATGCGGCACAACAAATCACCAAAGTTTCATCGCAATCGGATGAATGGTTTAGGAACGCTTAAGGGACAAACAATGAAACATTCAATTGTACAATAGTTATATTAAGTTAACAAAAGGTTAGAATTTTTTCTCTTCATGAGACAAAACATTTAACGTTTTTTTGTTTCATTGTGAGAAATGAATGCACCCCTATGATTGCAATATCCATTATATGATTGTATTTTAAATTAGCAGAAAGATGAGGGTACCACTATTACGAGAGCATGGAAATGGAATGTGCTAGATCGGTCATTATCTAAAAACCTAATCTATTTTCTCCTCTACAGTAACAGATTTTAAAGAAACTTTACCCCAGATGCATCAAAATGCCTGTCTTTGATTGGTACGGAAGTCAGACTTCCCACTAATGGTAAATTATTTACTTGAAGGTGTGCAATAGTTATTATATATATAAAAGAAGATTCTAACAAGAATGAGTCATTCATCGCAAATAAAAGAATTGGGGCAACAAAAGATTCCTTTGAATAAACTCTGAGTCAAACTATACAGGGTAACTAGAATTTCAACTACAAGTAAAGTTGAATTTAATTAATACTATGTTGGAATTCGAACACAGGATGCCCAATATTAACATTATATTTCCGTGAACGTGTTATATTAAAATCGTGTAAAACCAAAATAATTGCATAAAATTTCATAAAACTTTTCACAGTGAAAAAATGACTGCTCCAAATTTCACATAACTTTTTTTTAATACTTGTAAATTTCACTTTTATGTGTAGGGTGGGTTTCTTCATTTACCGAGAATGCTAAATGCAATGCTAATTGTAAAAATAAACGATCGAAATTTAAAAATTTCTATGCATTTGACCGTTTACTTTTACAGTTAGCATTGCATTTAGCATTCTCGGTAAATGAAGAAACCCACCATTAGTGTCTTAGTATAGCACACGCAAAACATTAATGTCGGCCTGAACTCGATACAATCCATCCTCGCACAGTTACTGACTTTATAATGAATGAATGAATGAAAGAGAAAGTGTAAAAACATATGTGTGACAGAGAAAGGAATGGGTGGGGAGGCATGCCACTTTTCTAACCTTAAACTCGCCTTCTGCGAAGATTTCTGTATCAAAGAAAGGCCGGTATTAAAGTTTGGCATGTACTATACCAAAAGTCCTGTATAGACAATTTCAGGCATTGACAAAAGAAATTAGCATATTTTAGATGTTAAGTTCTTTTCCCCCGCATAGAAGTGTATGGGGAAAAGTAATTAAAAGTATGTAGCTCACCTCTATGCTTCTCGTTGCAAATTCGACACCTATTGTTGATTTAGATTCTAAGTTGAATTCATTTCTTGTAAATCTAGAGAGTAGATTACTCTTTCCCACACCGGAGTCTCCTATTAGTACAACTGGAAAAAGAAAAATAATACAAATTAGTAATTAGCAAAATAAGATTTTCAAACAATAATAGTACACAATTTTGGAGGCAGGTGTACCGCCTCCCTGGGCCTAATTTATTGAATAATCAATCATAGGTCACCCCAAGTGGTTTGCTAGGTTTGGTGACTCAGCAGGGGTGCCCAAATTGATGGGGTGAGGTTTGTGTAGGTCTTGGCGACGGATGCGTATGCCCATCTATTGCGTGGCGGGCTGGATCGAGAGAGACTGGTTAAGGGAAGCCTTTTGATCTCTCCAGCCAGTTTTTCGACCCGTCACCTTGCACCACAGTTGGAGAGATGGATTCATACATCCGTCACACACTGACCTCCAGATTTTCACCAACCTCTAATACCTTTTTCTTCTCAAAACTTCCTCTCATTCCTTTTCTTAAAAGACCTTCCACACAGCACCCCTAAGATGACACAGGCCCTCAGGGACATTATTTTCCTCAGGGCCTCCTGTGTGGAGCTAATGCAAAAAAAAAGATTTTCAAACAATTTCTAATGATTAATTCATGAATTGATTTATTAATAGTAATCAAAATAATTATAAGCCTTTACATTTAAAATCATATCCCTGAATAACATTGCTTTACATTATTAAAATGAAAAGATCAATAGTTGATTTAAAATGCTATAAAAATTGAGAACATCTGGTATTTCAAACGAAAGGGAAGTTACATTATGTCAGTGTATTTTAATAACTGTCACTTAGATGAATACCAGTCAATCTATTATAACATCAGTTGAACGTTTAATCTGAATTAATTGGTATTTATTTAACCTACATCATCAAGAAGAGTTCAATTCATATAATTATTAGTTTTAAGGCATAATTTCATAAGTGAAAGCCATAAGTAAATGTGAAAGAATTAGCTGCAAAACTTAAAGCATGGCTTTTAGAAAATTTCAGTTGAATAGATTTGAGTGAACAAAAACATGAAATGGGGTCAAAGAGAAATACCTACAAGGAGGTCACTCCGAATGTAAGTCACAATAAAAATGAAAAATATTCCAACTCAGGAAAATTGATGTCATAAGATTGTTTTTCTACATTTTTTTAGTGAATAATTCTACATTCAAATGAGAAAATGCTGGCTTTATTTTATCTGAATTTACATTAGAGGGATTAAGTTTTGATATTAATGCATAACGCCTTAGATATGTTATTGTGTCAGAGATCAAAATATTTACGCTGTGCAATAAAATATGTTTGGGTAAATATGTTAGTCCACCTCACGGATAATACGGAACGTTCGTGTTGTCGAAGTTTGATGCCCGGATAATGGAATGTTCCTTTTTTAACTAACAGACATTTGTCGGAAGTACCAATCTTATAAATATTTACGCTGTGCAATAAAATATGTTTTGGTAAATATGTTAGTCCACCTCACGGATAATACGGAACGTTCATGTTGTCGAAGTTTGATGCCCGGATAATGGAATGTTCCTTTTTTAACTAACAGACATTTGTCGGAAGTACCAATCTTATAAAAAAAATTCTCTAAAATAAACTCGTATTTCATCATAATTTAAAAAAAACATCCCAGATTTTAAATGGTTTGTTGGCAAAGCAGGGTTTGTCTAACGGGTTTGTGTAATTATTCTAATACATTTCTTTCCATGTTCTACAGTTATAAATACAGGTACAAACTTGTCAATAATGCATTCACTTTGTTTTACGCAAAAATATTATTTCTATGATTGGCAGCATTGTCTATGAAATGTTAAAATAAAAACGATGAATAAACAATGGTGTTACCGCATGAGTGAATTAATTTTAACAAAATTAAAATGTTAAATGCATATTTTTTGGTCTCCCCCGACATAAATACCTACTCACTTTTCGTAATAATAAAGCTAAATCTAACTGTTAAATAAAGCATAAATAATTATGTTTTAGAAAGGTGATAAATACGCATTAAAATTTTAGAAATCAAAATAAAAGTATAATTATTGAAATATAAAAATTTTGCAAGCAAACATAAAAAAGTTTTTAAAATGGCTAAACAACTAAAATTACTGATATAAAAATTAAAAAAAAACACATTTTATTAGACATAACGTTATCATGACCTCACTTTTATGTCGTTCAATCTTACTAACATGATAAACGCCAAAGTTTGTATAGATGTATGTGTGTTTGTTACTCTTTCACGCAAAAACTACTGAATGCATTTGAAAGAAACTTTACAACAATATAGCTCATACATCAGAATAACTTATAGGCTATAATTTATAAAGCTAGGTAGGTAGGAAGGAGACGCGGGAGGGGAACGGGGACGCACGGGAAAGGTGATTCAGGGAAAAACAATGTATTTCTTTGAATATGGCGTTGCAACGCATGCCGGGAACCAGCTAGTATAAAAATAATTATAAAAAAATTTCCAAACTTGCATAATTTTTTTTTTCTAATTGCAGTCGAAACTTTGGTTTCATAAAGATATAAATTTTAATTATTATGTGGTTAACTTGTAGATTTGTATATAAAGCATGGTGTGTTGTCTTTCTAATACCGTTTTTGATCATATTTCTCATCATGATAGTAAGAGACACAACAATTTCTATACAAGTTGTTCCTAAAAACGAACAAATCAGCCTGGAGGGTTAGGCTTAAACTTTGCAGCTACACGTGGAGACAACAGTGAAAGAACAGATTCAACAAAAATGAAGTAGAAAAGGAATAAAAAGATCTTCCATTGTCTACTGATGTAAGAACAATGAAGACACATAAAAAAACAGCTACATACTGTATTTAATTCAATGGAGTGGTTAATTTACTTCTCAGGTGAGAAAAGTTATAAAAATGAACTCCACTGATATAATAACACCAAAGAAGAGTCTGGTGTATTATTTTAAAGGCAGTTTCTATAGAATACAATGGTTTAATTAGCATTCAATAACAATGTGGAGAGTAAAGGTCAAATCAATAGAAGACTGGGACTAAAATAATATTATCTAGAGCGCCACGGACTTCCAATTGAACATTTTACGGCTTGAATAGAATTTGGATTTGTAAGCAGTACATTAGCATTATGTGGTAAAGGATACCTACACTGAGGTTGTGAATTATCAGAGACTTTACTCTGACAAAGGATGAAGAATAATATTTGAAAAATTAATAATGTTGTTTTTTTTACATTTCCACACAGAAAGCTCTGAGGAAAATAATAATAATAGGGCCTACATCGACTTTGGGGATGTAGTGCGAAGGGTCTTTTTAAGTAAAGGAAGGAGAGGAAATAGAGAGAGGACTGGGAAGGAAAAAGTATTACTTAATTTATTGTGAAAAAAACTGACTCCAATAACATTTTACAATATAACGTTACATTAATTACTTCAATTGGGACGCAGTTTCGTGCTAAAAATAATATTTATTGCAATCTTGATGTTACTGAAGTTTAACTGAAATTTAATTGTGTAATGAATGGGTAGGAATCTGGGAGGTCAGTGTACCCGGGGGTGATGTATGAATCTATTCCTCCAACTGCGGTTCAAATTAGTTGGGTGAGGGAGTCCGGCTGGAGAGGTCAGTCTCCATCAACCGCCCCCTCCAGATCCGGATGATATCAGCCACCAAATCCTGGACAAACCTTACCTCTGCTTTGTTACCAAACGTGAATAATCACCTGGGGTGACCAATGACAGGTGTTGGAAATCCAATTAACGGTTCCCGTTAATTTAGTAAGTTATAAACAAAAGAATATGTAAAAAAAACTTGAAAGTTGTTACACAATATTTCTAACAGCCGTAGTTCAGGAATCTACCCAAACTCTTGTGTTTTAGTATAGGTAAAAGGTAAAATAATATGATAGAGAAGATATTATGTATTGTTTCAGATTTCGATATTTGTGAGAAAGCCAAAATGACAATAAATCAGACAATGAAAAGAGAACTTCGATATTATAATCCTTGCCATTTTAATGGAACTTGGAAGATTTGTGTTATCCAGTCATTAGTGGAAAAATGCATTGAAATTACAGGGAGCAAAATATTAATAATGTTGTTACGAGATTGATATCTACTTTAATTCAATTGGGCGGTTGACGTGTGATATGAATCTGAAGGAAAAAATAAACAGTTTAAATACTTTGTTTATGACACCCATATCCAAGCAAATGTGGTTGGGTAGACAGGGTTGGGTAGACATGGTTGTGTAGATATGGTTGTATGATTGCATTGAGGAAAGAGATATTTTGATCAAGGTAAATTACTTCTGTACTAGTAGGTATGTTTTTATCAGTTGTGAGCATAATTTTTATAAATTGTGATCCTCAAATAGTGGAAGACAATCTAACCCTAAACAAATATGCAAAACCCATGAATTCATTGTTGTCTAGATGGTCTGTGACCTTCAAAACCATTAATTATTCATAGAACCACCTAGACTTTTACAGATAAATGGAAAACTACGCAGAAATGTAAAATATGTATTAGATAAACTAGTCAATAAGGATGCTCAAAGATAATCGTTAAAAATCTCATTGAACAAAAAAGAAGATATTCTTTTGGAACAAGGCACATAACTATTACGCCAGTCATTGAATGTTTATAACACTAATATAAATAATATTGATATAATATTACGCTAAACAATCGAGTCGTTTGTTCGGAATTCACTACCTACGTCGCAAATGATCAAAAAAATAATGATACGTAATTAGAAAAATACGAGTAAAAACAATTTTATAAAAATTGCGTAATTCTTTAATTTAATCGATTTTCTTTAGAGACAGCTTTACTGCGGTTGATTGCCCACTAGATTCATCAGCTGATGACAATGAAACAACCCAGGAATGAAATTTCGTAGTAAAAAAAATCGACTGTCAGATCTGCGCAACAAAGAAACAACTTGTTATTGCAGAAAACAACGATCAATTTACACTTAAAAGATAGATTAGCAATTATTTAACGGGCATGATAGAAAACAAAGGTAATTATTGACGTCTGAAAACTTCTGTAGGCTGTTAAAAAAAGTATTGACATTTTAACAAATCGAAGAAATGGGCTTGCGGTTTAAATGAATGAAAAGATTTAAGTCGAGTAGGGAGCATTTGAGATTCAGGAGTCAATTGATAGTAAATATAGTCCAGAAAAGTAATTTTACGTACCTTTGAATAAATAGTCGTATTCGTCATCTCGGGTGCCCATTTTGGATGTTGGAATTTACACCCTATTAGGGTGATACAAACTTCTCCACAAAGCAGATAATGGATATTAGTGGCGAAAATAGTTAGCAAAAACAGAGCACGGATGATTCGTTACACTTTAAGATAAATTTGATGGCACAAACACAGACGGATTCTCCGGATGAAATCGAGTTACCACAAAAATAAATGGGGCCAAAGAATTCACAATATGGCGGCCGACTTTACGCCCCTCACAAAGCGCAAGCTTCAACGTAACGACGTGAAACTAGCGCGAGTAGCAGCAATAGTAGCAATGACAAATGCGTGTTCGCTACTGCACCTGAAATTTCAGGTGCAGTAGCGAACATGAAAAACAATTACAAAAAAACAAAAAAAACAAAAACAATTCATGTTCTTATTTTTATTCGCCAGTATGCCTAGGCGGTGTACGATTGCGTGCAATACCTAACTATGTATAATAGTTAAATAAATCAGCAAAATGTTCCAATTTCCTCTTCTTGCTGGCAATTCATTTGAAGTGGATAGTAGATTTATTATTATTTAACGTTTTTAATTCAATAATAATTTATTAGAGAACAACGGCAACTTATTTATTTTTATTATTAATTGTTGGTGAAGCAAGGAGCTGTAACCAAGAGAGCATCCACTCTCTATATTTACACATTTACGGCTTCTACGTCGCTCTAGTTCGTTTTACTCCAACAGACCATTTTTAGCGAAATTGAGTTAAGTATGCAGTAGTTCTCAGAAAGTCTTTATGTATACAATGCAAGTGAAAAAAAAAATTATTTAGGGGGTTTTCAAAACGCACTTTGTCTTACGTCCTCCAAAATGAAACAACATTTCGAGCGTATTTATCCAACATCCACACGTAGGCCAAAAGGACTCCCGTTTTTAAACCGGCCGTTCAGTCAAATTTCATAGGAATTTCTCCAACATCCAAGCTGTACCTTAGCCAACGTGCGAAATTCAAACTCTCGGTTCCGGGCGTATTGCTCTAACAGACCACACAGCCAATAGCAGCGCAGCGGAGGACCACGTGATTGCTTTCATTCCAAACATTCGTTCGTTTAGCGCCACGAAAGTAAATATCTTCACTTATGATTATACTAGTTACCAAGTTACTTTAGTGGTTTTCTAGGAGATTTCTTCAGACAAAATGCATAAAGATGTAAACCGTGGAAAAGGATAACATTTTTTAAGGAAAACATAACAGATAATTAATATTACAATATTTTTTCAAAAATTGTTTCAACTTGTCGTCCGTTACAGGGTGGTTATAACAAAGTTGTGTATTTTTTGAGAAAATATTGTAATAAATGCCAAGTTCTATATTGTGGTGAAATATCGTACTAAAAATTGAAATAACCTTCGTAAAACGAATTGACTGAAATTGAAGAAAAATCAATTAACGAAGAGTATAAGGACGACATTATACGGAATACACTCGGAATTTGATCCTTAAGGCGTATGTGTATAAAGAGGTATCGGTATGTTTATCTACATATACGTAATTATTTAAATCTTCGTGTAAAATACCTATTTATGATATTTAAAACAATAATAATAATAATAATAATAATATTTGGCTGATTTATAAAGCGCCGTTTTCATGAAAAATCATCTCAAGGGCGCTGTACATATAATAAGCATACAATAAAATAAAATGAATACGATAGGCTTACAACTAGGATTCAAACTTATAACTAGGAACCTACATTTAAGACTTATATGTAGCTAGTGACTTACAACTAAGACTTATTACTACTGACTTAAAACTGGTGACATACAAATATTTGCAACCGTGACTTAAAATTAGAGATTTACAATTAAAATAGGTATTTACATACAACAATAAATATTTTTAGTTTTGCCAGGTATCTAATATTACCAAGTGATCAACAAAACTCTACAGATATAGGTACAGACAGAGAAAGAGAGTCGAAGCAGTTTGAGGATATTATATATACATGTATACATACATAGATATTTTATTCTACACATTTTACAAATTATTTTATACCGTATTTTAATATTAATATTGTTAGCGCCAGAAGAAGAAGGAAGTTCGTACATAATATTACAATTTTATAACACGGTTGTGAAAATGATTGTAATGGGTTAACAGTTTTTAAAGGAAAGCATAGGTATCTTAAATGAATGAATGAATTTAATCGTCGATCTCAACTGCAATAAGATAATTCATCGCTCAACAACCGATTGGATAGCAATGTTTGAATGAAATAGCGAATTTATGGAAATGAGTGTTTAAATAGGTGAGTTTTAAGTTTGGATCTAAATTCTGTTGGACTGGTTATACATCTTAATTCCATAGGAAGTTTATTCCAAGCCTCAGGGCCGGATACTTCGAAAGCACGATCACCAAAGTTAGTGTTCGGATTTCGCTTAGGTTCTTTCAACCTTCCGATTGCAGATGATGTCGCTGATCTAAGAGTTGAATGTCTTAGACCAATATTTTCCGGAATGCACAGTTCAGAGATATAGGGTGGAGCCATTTCGTTGAGAGCTTTAAACACCATCCAGCATAACTTGTATTGGATCCGTTCAGGACACTTCAGCCAGTGAAGATTTCGAATAAGAACATTGAATGAGCTTTTGTTTTAAGCACATTTAATGCGTAGTATCGGTGTGTTTATCAACCTTTACTTAATTATTTAAATCTTTGTTAAAAAATAACTACTTGTGATTTAAAAAAAACACAATTATTAGAATAAGGACTGATGTATTAGTACCTAATATATGTGTCCATCCACCAAATCTTAGTGAGAGCATTATTCTACTTCAGATATTTAAAACAAGCTAACAATTAGAATAAGGAAAGGAAGGAGTTTTAATTTTCGGTATATTTAGTTCCTACAATATCTGTTTGTTTATCAACCAAATTTGCATGTAATTATTCGACTTATGATATTTAAAACAAGCCGATTATTAAAATAAGGAAATCAAGGAGTTTTCATTTTCGGTACATTTAGTTCCTAAAATATCTGTATATTTATCAGCCAAATCTTCGTGTAAAAATTCTACTTATGATATTTAAAACAAGGCAATTTTTCGAATAAGTACAACGAGTTCGAGTTTTTGGCACATTTAGTGAGTAATATCTTGATTAATATTTTGAGTAATATGTTTATCTACCTTTACCTAATTATTTAAATCTTTGTGTAAGAATACCTACTTGTAATACAAAACACAATTATTAAAATAAAGACAAGCAGGAGTTTTTTTGCTTTAAGTACCTAATATTTATGTGTTTATCTACCAAATATTTGTGTCAGAATTCTACCTGAGATATTTAAAACATGTTAATTATTAGAATAAGGTAATAAAGAAATTTTTGTTTTCGGTACATTTAATGCCTAAAGTATATTATTATTTTAATCAACCAAATCTTAGTGTAACAATGAAAACATTTTTGGTATATTTAGTGCCAAAGATCAATAAAATTGTATTTGTGTACCTATAAATATCTTATTATTGAAATCTTCGCGGGAGAATTGTACACCGAATGACAATGAAAGCATTTATATTATTTTATACATTGAGTTCCTCATATTTCTTATGTGTTTGTTTATTTCTTACCTATTCGAGTTTTATTTTGTTCGAGCTTTGGATTGTCAATAAAAACGTTATTACTATTCGCACATTTTTAATGATTAGGTATCCCATTCATTTGACTTTTTTTACCTAGATCAATTCCCAGTTTCTTTATTTCAGCCCCTTTCGTAACCCTTCTAATAATTTGGCCCAACTAAGTGGTACCCTCGTGGTACCTCAAATACTGGAATACATTTGTTATGAAGCTAAAAATGTGGTTAGTGGTTAGGATTGTTTTATGACCTCTTTTTTTACAAGTCTGTATTGTGTAATAGACGTAAATCACATCCCATGTGTTCGAACATAGGATCATTTTTAAAAAGAATTCGTCGTCTATTGTTTTACACATTTATAAAGAACTTGTAGCTATCTATTGTGTTTCAAAATCCTTCGAGTTAACATTTTATTTTAAAATGTTGGATACTACACTTCTGTTATCACACGACGGCCTCCTGTGGTCAAGGGGTAAAACTCTCAACTAGCGATCCGGATGTCGCAAATTTCAATCCCATCGTGCACAAGTAATTTTTATTTTCATAGATTTGTTTATTTTGGGGGGCGGGTATGGGTACCGCCGTCCCGGGAACCATTTATTGGATAACCACCATCTCTGCCATAGATCACTCCGAGTGGTTCGCTACGTTTGGTGACTTAGCAAGGGTGCCCGGGTTCATGGGATGAAGTTCGTCCAGGTTTTGGCGGCGGATACGACTGCCTACCTGCTGGGTGGCGAGAGAGAGACTGGTTAAGGGAGGCTTTTTGACCTTTCCAGCCGGACTCTCCCGACTCTCGCCTTGCACCTTCGAGAGATGGATTCATACGTCCGTCACTCCCGGACACACTGACCCCCCCGATTCCTACCCACCCCTCATACCCTTTTTCTTCCCAAATTTCCTATCCTTATCTTCCTTATAAAGACTCCTCCAAAGTGAAATTATTTTCTTCAGGGCCACCTGTGTGGAGCTAATCTAAATATATATACATATTTCACAACCTAAACCATTAAAAAAACGTATGTGTATATGTGTTTTTTTTATGTTTAAATAGTGAAATAACACAAATCAATAAAAAAATATATACGTATAAATATATATACATGCTGTATTTGCGACACGTTCCAGAGTGGAAGATACTCTCAGTATCACCCTGATGTAAGACCGCCATTTCGAATTGAAGCATTGCTTGAAATAGCTTTAGCCCTGGTTGTTGACTCGATCTGAATAGCCAGGTACTTACCAACCTTCATAACTGCATCCCCTTCCCGCTACATCCCACCTCACAAAATTGGGTATGCTATGTATAGCCTGACTTGGTCCAGGCGGTTGGGACTCTTTTGCAGTATTAACATAAAAATAAAGTCACTTAAATCAATCCAACCTTTCGGGTCAGATCGTACTAAATCTCCGATTTATATGCCGTAATAAATATGATAAAAATAATACGAGTACATATATATTATATGAATAATTTGAATAGCATTGTTTTATTGCAAAAACGCTTTACAAAATATTATCTCAGGGCCTACGTGGGGATGCTGTGTGGAGGGTCTTTTTGAGGAAAGGAAAAATAGGAAGTTCTTGGATGGAAATAGGAATGAGGGGTGGGTAGGAATCTGGGGGTTAGTGTGTATAGGAGTGACGGACGTAAGAAACTGTCGTTCCAACTGCGTTGCAAGGCAATGGGGTCGAGAGAGTCCGGCTGGAAAGGTCCAAAGGACTCCTTCACGCAGTCTCTCTCGATCCGGCCCGCCACGCAGTTGGTGGGCAGACTCATCCTCCGTCAAGACCTGGACAAACCTCGCCCCATGAACCCAGGAACTCCTGCTAAGTCACCAAACGTAGCGAACCACTTGGGGAGACCTTTTCACAGCTCCATACAGCACACAGGAGGCCCTGAGGAAAATAATTCCCCTCAGGGCCTATGTCATTTTTGGGAAGGAAGTAGAGGAAGTTGTGGGAAGAAAAAGGTATGAAGGGTGGGTAGGAATCTGGGAGACAGTGTGTCAAGGAGTGACACACGTATGAATCAATCCCTCTCCACAGCGGGTAAAGCGAAGTTCCGAGAGTCCTGCTGGAGAGGTCTACAGATCTTCCTTAACCAGTCTTTCCCGATCCGGCCTGCCACGCAGTTGGTGGGCAGATGCATCCGTCGCTAGGATCCAGACAAAACTCACACCACGAACCCGGCCACCCCTGCTAAGTCACCAAACGTAGCGAACCACTTGGGGTGACCTATTGCAGAGGTGTTGGTTATCCAATAAATGGTTCCCGGAGCGGCGGTACCCATACCCGCCTCTGAAATAGTAACTAATAAACGTAGGGCCTATCTGATGACTAACGGTTGATGACTAGCAGCCAACAATAAAACATACCTGAAACATTATTTAATAAGTATAATTGTCTGAAAACGTACGTTTTCATTGATGATTTTACGATGTTATTATTTTACAAAAACTTACTCTTGAAACTTGTTTCCCAACCAAGAAACAAATTATTCCTAAAAAATTGTCGAATGTTATAAGAAAATATTTAAAAATCACACCCGAATATTTAGGTCTCACCACGAAAACATAGGACACATAAGCTAAATCCATAATTACCTATCCAAGTTCAATGAATTGAAATGCTTTCCGATCTCCCTGTAATACCAAGCACGTTAGATAAAGTAACTTCACGCAAGAGTACGCGCTCTTGTCTAACATCCAGTGTCCTTTGTCCAACATCCAACTTTCGCAAACAAGAATTCGTCACTTTGGCCAACATCCAAATTAAAAACGTGTTTTCTGCGTAATTTTATACATTTAGAACATATTATACTTAAAATAAACAATTTGTAATACTTTAAAACATTTTAGTAGACTTACAATTTAGCTAATTTCATTTTATATGCCTTTTTCGTAAAAAAAACTTTAAAGCGCTGTTTCTCACGATTTACGTTTTGGTCTGTTGGAGTAAAACGAACTAAAGCGACGTCTTGTAAAAAATATTTTTCCTTCGAAGGATTTTTTAATCTACGCAAAAAATTTAACGTTTTTACCAAAATACTTCGCATTGTAATTTCTAATGTACTATCATGTAAAGTCACTCCCAGAAGTTACTGCACTTTATCCCGGACTCGGACCGTATAATATATTTATATATTTTATGCATATATTTTAAATTGGTGCAACAAAATGATTAAAACACAATATATATTTTTTTTATTATGGGAAATTTTTAAATCTGATCACGAACTGTTATTTAACAGAGATTAAAAAAAGTGTATTTAAACAAAATGTGAATCCATTGACACATTTATCATACATATAATCATTTTAGCGGGTTGAATTTAAACTTTTTGTGTCAAGGAAACGTTCATCCAATAATATTATTTATCTGACCCTACCTACTCATCCTAATGATGAATAATAATAAGACCTTTTACGAACATCAACTTTCTAAAACCACGTCCGTCAAATCAAATTCGCTGTCATCGTCATCGGATCGCCGTCATCACAGGACAAGGAGTTGGCTGAACATAGTGAAAATAAAAGGTTAATCGGTGCAATATCCAAGATGATAATTAAATGATTCATCGATTGCGTATCAACTTTTCCTGGCATCAGCCGAATTTCTTAGCATCAACAAAATTCCTTGAACTATTAGGTATTATTTATGTTTCAATAATGTTATGATTTATGATGATACGTCATTATTATTTTTATTTTATTATCATTTTTTATTTACATGCAATCCTGAAAATAGATCAAACAAATAACTTGCAATATTCCTTTATGTAGTTACCAATGTCAATACAGATAAGCCTGACATTTATGGAGATAAGCGGGCCACGGCAAAGGCATAATTTATTTAAAAAAAAAAACTTCGTATCAGTTAGGTGACAATGAAAAACAACCATTTCAGTATCCGGGATTAGAAAATATATAAATTTTTTACAAAACCGGGACCAGCTCATTTTACACTAAAAAAATAAATTTTTACCCCAGTATATAGGTAATAATTAGATGTAATTAATTCCGTGAGCGGAAATTGAAAAAAATGTATATTATCGTTAATTTCTTACATTTAAAAATACGAAAATGTCATTTTCAATGACCTCCATGTTGTAAATAACAGCGGTAAATATGCACTTTTTCACGAAAATCACTTTGCAGAAGTTGAATAATTGTTAGAATTACGTATTTCGGAAACTTTTTGCATTGGGGGAGGCGGAAAATGATGCATTTTAAATTTCAATTGCGTAAAATCAAAATTCACTTCGCGTCTTCGCAACTGTCATGGCGCGGCCGATCTGTCCATGATCTGTCACACAAGCCCGCTAGACAAACCCTGCGTAGCCAGACAAACCATTTAAAAACGTAGGCTGTTTTTTAAAGTAAAGATAATATTCACAAGCCCGCTAGACAAACCCTGCGTAGCCAGACAAACCATTTAAAAACGTAGGCTGTTTTTTTAAATAAAGATAACAACATGGAAGTCATTGAAAAATGACATTTTCGTATTTTTAAATTTAAAAAATTGATGATAATATACATTATTTTCAATTTCCGCTCACGGGATTAATTATATCTAATTATTAGCTATCTACTGGGGTATATATTTATTTTTTATTGTCCAAAATGAGCTGGTCCCGGCTTTGTAAAAATTTACCGAAAATATTGCATTTTAATAGGTATTTCTTTAAAAGAAAACAGTTTGTTTTTTCTTTACTTTTGTAATTATTCCCCTAACCGCCGCACTTTCAGGCATAGCTTATGGAAATTACACTTAGTTTCAATAATTACCACAAGATACCATTTTGGTAAATATTTCCCGTTGTTTCTTGCCCCGAGACAGCCTCTGTGGTCCCGAGGCAAGACTCGACTCACCATCCGAAGGTCGACCCCAATGTGTGCAAATAAATTTTAATTGATTAATTTGTGGTATTTCACAATTAATTCATTTAAAATAATATATAGTAGGTATATTTGCGGCACGTTCCAGATCTGAATGACCAGGTACTTCCCCACCTTCCTCCTCCCATCTCCTTCTCCTCCCCACTACCTTAAGCAGTGGCGGACTAAGGGGGGGGGCGAGGGGGGCGGTCCGCCCCGGCCCCCAGTTTTGGGGGGCCCCCAAACGCCTCCACGTTCCCTTGATCAAACCCTAAACAAGGATTTGAGACACCACTATAATTTTTTTTTAATTTTTATTTCATTTTTTGATGGATGCACTTGTTAAGAACGCCCCCACCAATTTTTTTAAGGAAATTCGAAAAATTGACGGAGATAAAGCATTTTATGTGAAACCGCTTGGAACAGTTTGTGTGTTGAATTATCCTTCAGCAAATTTTGAATGAGTTTTATTTTTGAATGAATTTTATTTTATTTTTTTTATGGTAAATTTTCCTCGTATGGTATCATAGTCAGGGCCGGATTAAACATGTCGGAACCCCTACTCAATGCACGTCTCGAGGCCCCTTTACCATAGGGGCCCCTAGCCGATGCGTGGCCCTTAGGCAGTGGCCTACACTGCCTTATGGACAATACGGCCCTGCCAGGGCAGGCTTAAACATGCCGGGGCCCCTAGGCAATGCACGTCTCGGGGCCCTTTACCCTAGAGGCCCCTACCTAATGCGGGGCCCCTAGGCAGTTGCCTACACGTCTTATGGATAATACTGTAATTGCTATAGTGACTGGATTATCGAACAGTTTAAGACTTGGTACCTACATATTGCATGCAAATAAGATGTATAGTTTTTCCAATATGTTGTCAACTAGGTTGAAAAATGTCGTTTTGAGAAAAATGCATTCAAAGTTTTGTTGAAGGATAATTCAACATAGATACAAACTGTTTAAAACGGTTTCATATAAGATGCTGTATCTCCGTCAATTTTACGAATTTGGTGAAAGCATTATTAACAAATGCATCTTTTAGAGAATTAAATAAAAAGTGACAATTTTTGACAATGTACTGGTGCCTTTAAAATATGCTAAGTACCAATCTAAGAGGTGGTTTGGGGTTGGGAGGACCCATACAAACATCATCCTATACATATAAAATAGGAATAAATAAATACAGCCTGAACAGGTATTTTACAATTTTTAAAATAAAATTACTATTACTAATCTTTCTAATGTCTGTGCAGTTCTAGTTCCAGTTTCAGGGGGGGAGGGCGCGGAAGGGGTGGCCTCTTGTTCCCGGGGGCCTCCAAACACCTCCATGTTTCTTTGATCAAATTCTAAACAATGATTTAAGGCACCCGGACACTGTAAAAAAATGTTTGTAATTTTTTTTTCATTTCATTTTCTGAAGTTAACAAAGATCTCACCAAATGTTTTTTACGGCATTTTACGTGAAACCGTTTGAAACAGTGTGTGTGTTGAATTATCCCTCAGCAAAACTTTAAAGGCGTTTTTCCTGAAACTTTTTTAACTCGTTTTCAACCTGGTTGACAACATATTAAAAAAACTATACATCCGCCTGTATGTATTTTATTGCACTTGCTTTGACTTTTGCATCTCCCAAGTCAACTTTTCGAAAATCCATTATCTACGGCACCACGTAGAGGAATTTTGATATCTAAAAAAGGAAAAATGGCGGACCAGTGAATTTTATATTCGATTTGTCATGGAAAATTTTCAGCGTTCTTAAAAAATATAGAAGGGAGCCCTTTATAAGAAAAATCCAATGTGGTGCCATAGTGACTGGATTTTCCAACAGTTTAAGAAGACTTGATGCATGCAAATCGGATGTATAGTTTTTCTAATATGTTGTCAACCAGGATGAAAAACGAAGTTTCGAGAAAAACTCGTTGAAAGGATAATTCACCATACAAACTGCTTAAAACTTTGGGTGAAATGCAGATCCGGGCACAGTTTGGAAATTTAATAAAAAGGCACTTTCTAGATGAGAAAAGTGTGGAGAAGATGAATTAAAAAATAAATTAAGGCGCGCTCGGCAAAATTGAGGGAGATACAACCGTTCAAAGTATTTAAAAATTCATTTCGCGAACTGATATTGACAGTTCGTTCGCCATGTTTTCATTGCTTATGTTGGATCCCAGACCTAATACAGAATTAATAGTACGCCAAAATCACAAACCATATTACACAAACCTAGCGTAGCCGCTAAACCACTTGAAAACTGGGATTTTTTTTGCCGTGACGCGAGCAGGCGCTACGAAGGGGGCACTTTCTTTTCTATCACAAACCATGTTTAGCGTATTAGGTTATAAAAAAATGGCGGGCGGACGCGGGCGAACTGTCAATATCAGTTTGTAAAGTGAAATTTTAAATACTTTGAACGGTTGTATCTCCCTCAATTTTGCCGAGCGCGCCTTAATTTTTGTTATATTCTGCTTTTCCACACTTTTCTCATCTACAAAGTGCCTTTTTATTCAATTTCCAAACTGTGCCCGGATCTGTATTCCTCCCAAAACTTTCTTTAAATTTTCTTAGAATTTCCTTGAAACTTTAGGTAGCATTATTAACAAATGCATCTTTTAGAAAATGAAAAAAAATATGGCGATTTTTTTTTTACAGTGCCCTGGTGCCTTAAAGCCTTGTTAAGGATTTGATCAAGGGAACACGGAGGCGCTTGGAGGTCCCCCAGGACCAGAAGCCCGTGTGAACTGAATAAAAATCTTGTAAAATTACATCAACTTTTGAAACTAGCGGGGGGGCCTCATTCAGCTTTCCCGCCCCGGGCCTCAGACGGGCTTAGTCCGCCACTGACCTTAAGCCTCACAATTGGTGATGCCATAGTCTCACTGGCTCCAGGTGGGAGCAGTTGGGGACTCTTGTGCGGTGTACACAATGATGTACATATTAAAAAAAAAATACTGTTGAAATGTAGTGTAATTTTCGAAATATGCACCTAATAAAAATGCGGCAGTTAGTGAAATATTTACAAAAACCTAATTTTGCAAAAGTATGTCGATAAATGTTATTACGGATATAGAATCAGCTGGCGCACGGCAAAAATTTAGTGACGACGATCAAGATGTTAACCCATCTGCTTGTTTAGGAATAAATACATCCCAAAACACGTAATCGCATTATACTTTCATAAGACCAAAAACGTCCCGAGCGACATTACATTTTAAAAGCTATATATCTCTCTTCCTCTCATGCATACTTAAGTATTTTTCTTTTAACCAGAAAGAGAACGAAATAATGCTTCTTATTGTCTTTGAAATATGAAAGCTATCTTGCATAGATATTTTACAACCTCGATCCAAAGTGGCGGTTTCTGATTTTGCAGTAAAGTTGCCGAATTCCGCTTCACGTTTTGCGCAAATTAAAAAAAAATAACACTTGATTTCAACCTAATTACTATAAGATACAAAATGTTTGTGTCAGGGGAGATGGTAAAAAAAGGTGCATTTTTCTGAAAGTAAAAAAAAATTCGGGATACAGTCATATGGCCATTTTTTTTCTTGTTTGTGTCTGAGTTAAGTTTGAAGGTTAGGAAATATGCATAAATTATTTGGTAATTGTTCGGAACAAACATCCAGGTGCGGCCCTAGCTAAATTATTAGGTGGTGCGAAATCTCTTGGTGGCGCCCCCCCCCCCCTCCAAAAAAATGAGCTCTTTCTTCTTTTTTTCTTCAGTTATGCAACTTTAATTGAAGTACCTAGTTAGGGCAGATGAGAAATAATAAGAAAAAAATAAATATTTTAACAAAACATAAAACGTTTTAAAAAAATGCACTAAAAGTTAAAAAATAATTTCGTATTCTTTTACAACTTAATAATCAACTTACTTTTTCTACTCATCAATATGTAGGTACGATTGTTATTTTTGAAGTCGGTGTCAGCCAAGGTAGGTTTGTAACTACATATATAGTTAAAGGTGAGATGTGCTTGTGTCGCACGCGCAACTTGACGATGCGAGAGGCGAGAGCGGGGCCACGGCGGGAGGGGAGCTGTCAAGTGAACACGCCGGGTCGGGTACCTTGGCTGACACCGACTCCAAAAATAACAATCGTACCTACATATTGATGAGTAGAAAAAGTAAGTTGATTATTAAGTTGTAGAAGAATACGAAATTATTTTTTTACTTTTTAGTGAATCTGAAATACTTTAACTAATTTGTATGAATAAGGGTAGACCTACTATTTATTATTATTTATTATTTTGTTATTTCGGCTACTGGCATTATACCTAGCTCTCTCATTCAAAATTTAGGCATATTAGATTTGTCAAAGAATTTATATACAAAATTGCAAAAATCAGTCATTTTAATTACATGTAGGATTACAAAAGATTTTTTAAATATTTATGTTGAGGGATCAGTAGGATTTATAGGTTCAATTAGGAGTTCCACAGAGCCGAACCCTCTGATATGAAAATATCTGGAGTCGGTGAATTTTTTTCCCATTTGGTCTCTGGTAGGTTGACATGTTGTTCTTGTATTGTTTTGTATTTATAATACTTATATAATGCAATTGCATAGTGTGGATTGGCTAGATTAGTGATTCCCAAAGTGATCCAGGTGGACCCCCAGGGGTCTATGGGAGACTCGACGGGGGTCTACGTTGGCGCGATAAAAAAATGGGGGTCCACAAGTTGTACGGGGTCCACGAAAATTTATCTGGTTTCGATAGTAAAGAACAAAAATATTGGCTTGGCTTTACGTATCAATGTAGGCAAATAATACACTACTCAAAAAAATTAAGGGAGCAAAAAAAATTAAATTTTTTCAGTGATGTTTAACAGGCTGTATTTCGGTGGAAAATTGTGGTATTGAAACTTAAAAAAAAGTGTTTTGAAGCTTTAAGATTATAATTTTCATATTTTTGGCAATTTTTTTTAGGAGCTACGGTTCTCATGCAATCCTAATTTTTTGCTATTTTTTTGGTACACGGCTTGAAATTTTTTTTTCAGTTAGGCCGGCTTATTAATCATATTATTTTAATAAATAACAAGACAATAAACTATTTTTCTTTTTATTTATACCACTCCGAATTTGGGGTTGGAACTCAGCCGCGACGCAAATTTCCATCGTTAGATCTAATCTTCACATTTTTTAAGAGTTTTGGGAATATGGTAGAAATGTAGCAGCAGGGGGTCCACCGCAATCAGTAAAATTTTGAAAGGGGTCTACGAGAAAAATAAGTTTGGGAACCTCTGGGCTAGGTGATCATTTGGGAAGTGTGTGAAAGGGTTTAGTTTTTTCCTGTGGGGAAAATTTAACCCGGACATTTACATCTGGTGCGTATAAATAATAATAGTTTACTAATTCCCCTCAGTCATCTTTAGGGATGCTGTGTGAATGGTATTTTTAGGGAAAGGAACTAGAAGAAGTTCTAGGAAGAAAAAAAGATATGAGGGGTGGGTAGGAATCTGGGGGTCAGTGTGTTCAGGAGTGACGGATGTATGAATCTATCCCTGCCACTGCGGTGCAAGGCAATATTACCCATACCTGCCTCCCTGCCTCAGCGGAATTCAGCAACTGTAGCGATTAAGGGCCCGCAACCCGAATTTCAACCGATTTCTTACATATCTCCCTTAAACACGTTACATTTTAAAGCTCTTAAAAAAATATATGTTACTCTTGAAGATAATATATAGACATTGCCCGCGATTATAAAATTCCCTCGATAGAAAAAAATCGCAAAGTATGCTCCAAAAATTATTATAAACACGTTTGTTTCAGTTATTTTACCAGTTATATGTATGAAAAAATTCACATTGTTTCTTTAAATGCTGTTTAAGACAATGCCTGCGAGATTTTTGCTCTATTTTAAACGAGTCGTGTTTTATTAAACATTTTCGCATCGATTTTGTCGCTGTAAAAGTTAGCGCTCTCCTCTAACATTCGTAATTTTGTATCTCTCCATCTTCTTCTTTTCGAGACCGGTTTCGGAGCCTTAAGCTTATCATTGAATTTCTGTGCATTGAAATATTGTTTATTCAAAAGTACCATGCACGTTCACTAAAATATTCAAAGTAACACAGGAAATTGTTTTACTCGAAGAATTTTAAGAAGTTTAACAAATTCAATTTCAAGCCAAGTAGAGTCAAATAAGAGTAGAAAGTATAAAAAATGGAAGTACAAAATTTGTAGGCTGGCAACACCAATTTACCTGTCAAAAATAGTGCAATGACACTGAAAATTCAGAACACTATACACATTTAAAAATACATTTTTTGTTCTTAAAAAAAAAAATTAATTCGAAGGTGCGCTGTTGAATTTACCTGCATGACATAAATTTGATTAAATTGTGTTTTGCAAAGTGATTGGCTTTTATTTAATCTAACTTAAATTTGAATTTAACAGTAGGTAGAAAGGAAGAATCATTAGTGGTGAGTTTAGTTACATTACTTTTAGATCTGAATATATTTAACTCATTCCAGTGGCCGATACAGAAAAACTCAAAACTTTGGGGGGGCGCTAAAGATATACCTAAGAAAACTGAAAAGTAGACAACAGTGTGGAGAATACGAAGCACCGCACAAAGAGGAGACCGACTATAGGTACTACCTCATTCTCTCGTAGGCTAAAACACATAGATGTATGTGTTTGTCAAATCACAACGGTGCTAAAGAAGTTTTCACTTTAATAAATAAATAAAAGATTGGCGGACCGCACATTTAAAACTTGGCTGGCCACAGGGAGCAGTAGAGCTGCATTCCACGATCAAGGGAATCAAATAATTGAGTCAGGCCATGTTAAGGGTACCTTTACATGAAACGACATGTGAATGTGAATGAAGCAAAAGTTTCAATTTAGGAGGCGAGTGTGGGTACCGCCGCCACGGGAATTATTTATTGGATAAACAACACCTCTGCTATAAGCCATCCCAAGTGTATCACTAAGTTTGATGACTTAGCAGGGATGTCTGAGTTCATGGGATGTGGTTTTTCAAGGTAGCGGCGGATGTGTTTGCCCACATACTCATACTGCATGGTGAGCTGGAAAGGACTGGTTGAGGTAGACTATTTAACCTCTCCAGCAGGAATCTCTCGACCCATTGCCTCGCATCGCAGTGGGAGGTAAAGGTTCATCCGTCCATCTCTCCTGGACACACTAACCCAGAGAGTCCTAACCACCTATCATACCCTTTTCCTTCCATTATTTCCTTTCTAAGTATGTTTACGAGAGATGGGAAGGCTGATAGAGATATTGAAAGAAGGGTAAATGCGGGTAACTCCGCATTTATGGAGGACTGAATGCCGTTGGCGCTAACAAAAAACTGTCGAAAGAAGCGAAGCTAGCAGTCCACAATGGAGTGCTGGTACCGTCCCTGATGTATGGCAGTGAAGCATGAAACTGGCAGAGGAAGAACTAAATGATATAGAATTGAGATCCCTGCGGCGTATGTGTGGTAAAGCCGTGTACGATAGTGTGAGAAAAATATGAAAAGAATGCAAGTGTAATATGTAAGATTAAGAAAAGGACGCCTAGATGGTTTAGACATGTAGAGTGAATGATTGAAGAAAGATTTTCTTCTATTTAGGGAGGGGACGCCCCCCGCGCCCCCCCTCTGTATCCGCCACTGACTCATTCAGATCTAAAAGTAGTGTAACTAAACTGAACTAGAGACATGATCTAAATGGAAAACGCTAGTAGGTACTATACTAAGCTAATATTAAACATGTGAGCAATTCCTAAAGTGTGCTTTATATTTTATTACAATATTGTTATTCTTCATTATGTTAACACAAAATTGCAAAGATATAATAATACTATACCTATATGCAATTCTAATTTTGAGATCAGTGGAATGATAAATATTTTTTTCACTTTTATGCATTTTTAATTTTTAATAAAAATGTAGGTTGTACACAGTTTTAGATGGCCACCACGATTATACGTTTAGTATTGCCATTTGAACTTGTAAGTACATTCGTTCTTACTCAATGGTTTTACTCGATATTACTCGACAGCAAAACTCATGGCTCAAAGGGAACTTTTAATTCCTTTCGTTCTTACTCGCTTCAGGCCATCGAGCAGTGATCTTGAGTAAGTTAGTAATGGTACGGCGAGCCATTAAGTTTCATTGTCTTTTCACTTACTTTCATGTATTGAACCCCGCAGATTGCCCCAAATGTTTCAGGTATTATTTAACAGAGGGCTTGCTTTTAAATTATTGAAGAATATTAAATGTCTGTGTAAGGTCTTACAATTTCTTTGTTTAAATTTTTTGTTTGTTTATTGAGTGGAAAACGCAGTAGACTGTAATTAACAAGACTGTATAAAACAATAACTAGAGAATCAGTGGCGTAGCGTGGGGGGGGCGTGGGGAGTGGCCCGCCCCGGGCGCGTATTTACAATCCCTACCGCGTTTCAGTCGCTTTAAATTTTCAATATCAAAATTTAAATATGTAGAAATAAAATTATTAATTTCTAATAAACACATTGGAAAGATTATTTTATCTAAATTTTAGAACAATTTTTGTTTTTGCAAAGTGATAAAAAATTATCAATATAGAGGTGTATTTACAATATATGGGAATAATATTAAAATTTAAATATTTAGAAATAAAATTATTAATTTCTAATATACACATCAGAAAGATTATTTTATCTAGATTTTAGAACAATTTTTGTTTTTGCAATGTGATAAAAAATAACCAATATAGAGGTATATTTAAAATGTAAATTGTTACCGCGACTGAATCGGTATAGGTTTTGTAAATACGCGCCCCGGGCGGCACTTTCAAGGGGGGCGGCAAATTTTCACAAAAAATAAAAATAATATCTTGTAAAAGTTTTAACCATTTCTTTTCATATTTTTGTCGCACTTACGATTCGGACCGACTGAAATGACAAGGGAATTTTTCATTAATAAGTTAATTAATAATAATTAATAAGTCTTTTGTTTCGCAAGTCTAGGTAGTACGTACCAAACGTTCGCCAATTAATAATTATTAAAAACGGTAATAATCGTTTGAAAATATTCAATTTTGTGCTTTTTGTGTTTTCGGACCACTTCCCTAGTGAAATTTCATAAATTCAGTGAGTTTCGTTGTATTTATAGTGACTTTTTATCAAACTTAAAATCATTTTGACATTTCTAATTAAAATATTTTTTTGACATTTCGAAAACAATAATCCATTTATTTTTTATTTGAATTTAGTTCTGTTGTATCAGTAACAAATTCACTGAAAGCAAATTTTGTTCCTACCTACATTGCGAGCTGGGTTGTCACTCATATTATTTTCTTTAAAAAAATCTCACTTTCGAAATGAATAATAATGAAGCAATTGCTTACTTAAACAAAGCTAAGGATGAGATTAATAGCATCCACAATGCCATTACCGATCCTGCTTTGAAAATAACAAAAGACCAAATGGCAAAAATACTCAGTAAACTTTCTAATCTATCTGGAACTATGCAAGACCTTGGAGTAACTGTTGGAGTTCTTGAAGGAAAAGTTATGACATTCGAAAAAATTATCGAAAAGAAAGTATTACCACAAGAAACAACACCAATTTGTGACGTGTTCGCTGAGATTGAGGAACGCAAGACCCGCTCGAAGAACGTCATTTTACTCAACGTCCCCGAATGTAATTCTAACTCTACCACGGTGAGCGTCTTGGAGGATGGAAAAAAGGTATTAGCAGCTATTAGTGAAATTAATAGCGAGTTCAATCTAGAAGATGTGAAAATTTACAGGCTTGGAAGTAAAATTCCAAACAAAACCAGGCCAATTAAATTAGAATTCGATGAAGTCAAACAGGCGAAACTTATACTCTTTAACAAAACTACTCTGTCCAATGGAATTATAATCAAACCTGATAGGACTCTACAACAAAGACAACATTTAACTGACCTCTGGAAGGAATTAGAAGAGAGGAAAGAAAAGGGCGAAGTCGATTTACGAATCAAACATTTCAATGGAATTCCCACAATCATCAAAACTCAATCAAAAAACTGAAAAACAAACAGAACAGATTTTCTAGACTTACAGGATATTATCAAAATGTACGGGGAATGCGTACAAAATTGCACCAACTTAAAACTAACTCCCCAATCTTCTCACACGACATTCTGTTTTTAACTGAAACATGGTTAAATGCTGACATCAGCTCGTCTGAATTAGGCCTACATCACTATACCACATATCGTTCTGATCGAAATTCTATTACGAGCAAAAAGTCTAACGGAGGAGGTGTGATGCTGTGCGTATCCAAGAATATATCATCTACTAAATTACCGGTTAAACACAAAAGTGTTGAACAAATTTTTGTATTGCTCAATATACCTAATGGAAAAATTATTATCGGCTGTGTCTATATCCCACCTGCATCTGATTTGCAAACATATAAAAATCACATTGATGACATAGAAGTACTCAAATTCAAATATCCTAAAGCAAAATTCATTATTGCCGGTGATTATAACCTTCCCAACTGGACCAGCCAAGATGACAATGGACCTGCTACAAACCAAGCAGAATTACAGTGTGATAAATGCAGTGAAATTCGTGATATGTCTTTATTCTTGGGACTAACTCAATCAAACAAGATTTTCAACTTTAACAATCGAATGTTGGATTTAGTGTTTTCAAGTGAATCGAAAATAGTGGTTGAACTATCCGACGAATTATTATTACCGTTAGATCAATACCACCCACCATTGGATATTATCATAACAAATATGCCTTTAACATCTTCAAAAAAAACAAGTGCCCCATCGTATAACTTTTCCAAAGCTGAATACCATCATATTATTGAGTACCTTATCCAAACAGATTGGTCCTTTTTAGATGAAGAAAATAATATAAATGATCAATTAGAACACTTTTACTCGATTTTAAATACCTCTATAGAACAATTTGTTCCCAGGGTTAGCTTCAAATCATCTTATTATCCGAAATGGTTTACAAAAGAATTAACTAATTTAATTAATAAAAAAAAATGTATCCACAGAAAATATAAACATACCAGAAATCCTAACGATTATATAACATTTACTAAACTACGAAAACAATGTAAAGAACTATCAATAAAATGCTATAGTAACTATGTTAACGTAATAGAAAATGAGGTACGTCATCACAATGTGAAAAAATTCTGGAATTTTACTAAATCTCAGCGAAACGATAACTGTGGATATCCTAATAACTTGTATTTTAAAGAAAAATGTGCTGACAGTATCGAGGGTATAGTTAATCTCTTTGCTGACTCATTTAAAAGTGTTTACGACAAAGATATTCCTGTCAATGCAGTCCCCACTACTTCAGTGGAAGAGTCATTAAACCTAAGCCAATGTTTCATAAAATTAGAATCTTTAAAAAGGGGCATAAACGCATTGGATAGTAATAAATCTGCTGGACCTGATGGTATTCCTCCCATATTTTTAATAACTTGCATTGATAGTTTGATATATCCCATACAAAAACTTTTTAACAAATCCTTAGCATCTGGCTGTTTTCCGGCTCTGTGGAAAAAGAGTTATTTAACGCCTATTCATAAAAAAGGAGACAAAAGCGATATATCAAACTATAGACCTATTTGTATTATGTCTGCTTTACCCAAACTTTTCGAGTCATTAGTATTAGATACCATTGTAAAACCTATCAACAATATTATTGTTCCTAACCAACATGGCTTTATCAGAGGTCGATCTACCTTAAGTAATTTAACTATCTATAATAATTACATATCCGAATCCCTTAGTCTGAAACAACAAGTGGATTCTATATACACTGATTTCAGTAAAGCATTTGATAAGGTTCGACATCACATTCTTATATCCAAACTCCGACTGTTAGGCATCAAAGGAAGTTTATTGTCATGGATTATCAGTTACCTCAGTAATAGAGTGCTTAGTGTGAGGATTAATTTTATAGAATCCTATGTATTCGAGGCCACAAGTGGTGTCCCGCAAGGGTCCCACCTCGGCCCAATATTCTTCTTAATATTCATTAATGACATTGTAAACATATTTAAAGATGTACAAGTCCTACTTTTTGCAGATGATCTAAAATTGTTTAAAAAAATACGAAATATATATGATTGCCTAATTTTACAAGCTAATTTAGATGAATTTTTTAAATGGTGCGAACAAAATATGTTATTTTTGAATACTGAGAAATGTCAAGTAATACGATTTTCCAGAACTCATTCTCATATTTTACATGAATATAATTTAAATAATGTTAAATTAACACCAGTATTACAAATTCGCGACTTGGGAGTTATATTCGATTCAAACTTAACATTCACACCACATATAGATAATATAACTAATAAGGCTTTAAAGATTCTTGGCTTCCTTTGTAGAACCCTAACTGATTTTAAGTCCTTGGATTGCATGAAAACACTCTACATTTCATTAGTTAGATGTCAAGTTGAATATAATTCACCTATTTGGTCCCCTTTCTATAAAGTACACTCTAACAAAATAGAACGAGTTCAACACAAATTTCTTAGGTACTTAAATTTCAAACTCAAAATTCCAATAGAAAACATTAATTATTTAAGTTTAATGAATCGACTAAATTTAATTATGCTGTCTGACAGAAGAATCATTTCAGACCTAATTTTATTGTACAGAATTATGAACAACCTAATTGACAGCCCTGCCATCGTTTCTACTATTAAACTTCTTGTACCGACAAGGAATACTAGACAAAATATAACATTCTTTTGCAACACATACACAACTAACTATCAATCACACTCACTTACCAATAGGATGCATTATTTAGGCAACAAGTTTGGTGGTATTGTAGATGTATTTGCTGATTCCCTTTACATTCTAAAATGCAATTTAAACCAACACTTTGTTGAATCCTACAAATTATTGTAACATGGGTATAATATATTTAACGATTTGATTTGTTATTGTAATGTTTATATTATATTTTGTTCTATGTTATTGTTAAATATTACATTGTTTAAAATATTTCACGGGTTTTCACAAGATTATACAAGTGGTTTTTTTTTTCTTTAAAAACTACTTGTATATTCTTAAAAGTTTTTTCACTTTTATAACTTTTGGTATAAATTCTATGTATGTGTTATCCTAGATATCTTAAATATTATTTTCTAATCTATGTAAAAGCCCCCACGGGCGTATAACAACAATAAATAAATAAATAAATAAATAAATTACTTATTCTGTCATAAAATTGGAGAATCCTCTATCTTAAATTTTTTTTTTTTTTTTTTACTCCACACAGGAGGCCTTGAGGAAAATAATTTCCCTCAGGGCCTATGTCATCTGGGATGATGTGTGGAGGGTCTTTTTGAGGAGAGGAATGAATGAACATTGATTGAAGAGACCCATGTTGTAGGATGAATGTATAATAATGTCATCTCGATCACTGTAGCGACTGGCAACACCGTCTGTGGTGAATTGGAAGAATTCCCCGTATTTTGTTTAGCGCTTGGATTGTTTATGACTAATTTTCAGTGAGAATGATCGAGAGAGGTCCGTGAACGATGTGATGTGATTGGCAATTCTAAGAAAGTTTCAGTCATTGCTAGATCGTGAGCGACTAGCGACGTGAGTATTAAATATTTTATTAACATTTTTTATTTATGGTATTGTATGTTTGACTATCTGATTCGTTGTTTAAGCGTTAATTTGTTTAAAGAAATATCAGAAAAATAAGTTTCAGTAAAGTAAGTTTTTTTATTTATTTTTTTTTAAATATAATTATTAGAAAATGTTCTACGATACTTTCGTTTATACGAATCCAACTCTTACTTTATTATTTATTATAAATGTCAATAATCATATTTTTGATGCAAATTTCGTAATTCATAGGAAAACCATACGCTTTTTATGAGAGTAATACTACTTAAAGCTGGGGACTCGCAAGCAGATTCACTTTTAATTAAAACCAGAATTGTGTTCAGAATATAACGATTGAATTTCAGTTGTGCATTCTTTTATTCGAAATGCAGTTATAAAATACTAGTTGCAGACTATGTATGTGCAGATATTTATTAAACCAGTTTTGTGTACAGAATTAAATTTCTGTTGTGGTTTCACCTGCTGACACATTTCGAAGAAAAACATTATTTTATTAGAAGTGCAATTATAATATTCTGGTTGCAGGCTATGCATGTGCTAGTGTAGTTTTAATTCATCAGGTACAGATTTAAATTAATCCAGTTTTGTGTTCAGAATGTAAAATTCCAGTTGGATTTATCTGCTGACACATTTCGAAGAAAAACATTCTCTTACTCGAAGTGCAGTTATAAAATTTAAGTTGCAGACTATTTAAGTAATGCCAAAATAAAAAAAAATAAAAAACATTTTCATGTTCTAAGTGTAGTTTTAATTCACCACTTACGAATTTCATTTAAACTAGTTTTCAGAATATAAAGATATCGATATATGTATAATGATAAATTAAATAACAAGTTGCAGATTCATCGTGTACCGAGTGAAGCTTTTCATTTGAGTTGCATACCAAATGCTGCAAAATTCTGAGTTATTGACTGTTTCGTGTCTAACTATTATTTGAGGACTCTTACGCAGAATCAATCATGAGTTAAAACGTGCTTTAATGTTCTAAACGCAGTGTACGGACAAAATTCTCGATTTCCGAGTTATAAATTTGTAGTAGAATTTATAATTATGATTTTTATTGGAAGAATACTCGTGTGTGATTAAAAAAATCCGCATAAAATAAGGTCGTAATAAAAAAAATAGGATATCCCCCCCCCCGGGCGCTTGAAGTACCCATATAAGGGGGCGGCAAAATTTTCCTCCGCCCCGGGCGGCTAACTTCCACGCTACGCCACTGTAGAGAATTCACCTACACTCTTAACTATTTCTCACAGATTTTGTACAGCAGATAAATAAACATTTACAAATATTTTTTAATTTAAATAGGGAAAAAAATATAAGATAAATATTTTACCCGTAGAAAAATGAGAGAAATCTGCAATATCTCTAAATAAAAGTTTACAAATAATTTTTGATTTTTAGATGAGTTTCCTTAATAAACAAAAATTTTAACAAAACAAAAAAAACGACTTCAAAAAATGCACTAAAAAGTAAAAAAATAATTTCGTATTCTTCTACAACTTAATAATCAACTTACTTTTTCTACTCATCAATATGTAGGAACGATTGTTATTTTTGGAGTCGGTGTCAGCCAAGGTAGGTTTGTAACTACATACATAGTTATAGGTGAGATGTGCTTTGTGTCGCACGCGTGACTTGACACTCTCATCAAACTACCCTTGAAGTACATCCTTTGCAATAAAAATAGAATCATCGAAATCGGTTGGCGTGATATTGAGTTATTCGTCCATTTGTCGCGCACATACTTGATGCAAATTTAAGACTTATATGATTTTCTCATGGATGCCAATGTCAGAACTGGACCAAATTAAAATGGGACCACACGGGAAGCACCAGCTTTCAAATAAAAAAAGAATCATCAATATCGGTTCACCCAGTCGAAAGTTCTGAGGTAACAAACATAAAAAAATAAAAAAAAAAAAAATACAGTCGAATTGAGAACCTCCTCCTTTTCGAAGTCGTTTAAAAAATAGTATCTCTCGAAACTATATTATCGTCATAATTATTTACTCATCGGTGTAGTAGGTTTCGTAGGTCTCGTATGTCTAAGTTGTTGTTCTTTTATCGGAAAACAGCCTTCAATTTTCTACCAAAAGTACTGCATCTATCAAAAAAATATATATATCGTCTGGAGCCAGTGAGGACATCTCCATTTGGGTTGCGAGGCTGAAGGTAGTGGAGAGAGGAAACAGATGGCGAAGAGGAAGGTGGGGAAGTACCTGGATATTCAGGTCTGGTCACCAAACATGGCTAAAGCCATTTCAAGTAACGTTTCAATTCTGAATGGTGGTCTTACACCAGGGCGATACTGAGAGTATCTTCTACTCTGGAATGTGCTGCAAATATATTATATATATTTTTAAATTATTTAAATGTGAAAAACACAAATTAATCAAATTAAATTTATTTGCGCATGCCGGGATTCGATCCCGCGACCTTTGAATGCGAGTCAAGAGCCTTATGACTGATTATGAGGAGACCGTTATGATTATGTCAGATCCCTTTCAATATTGTCTTTACAGATACTGAATAGTGGAGTATATATGGTGGCGCAGTATTCAAGTTGAGAATGGACCAGCGTATTGCAAAGCTGAAGGTAGGTTTTAGGTTTTCGAAATATGCATTGCAAGGTAATGGCAACGTTACAAATTGTAAGATAACGTAACTTTACAGATCTCTTGTGAGCTCAAATCGATTGTCTCAGATAGGTTAAAATTTTTTTTCCAATTTCTCTCAAGAAGTTTTTTTTCCAGTCCCTTGGACTTCTTAATTCTCCGGCAGCCAACAAAATCACTATCCTTCTAATATCTACTTAAATAAATGAAATATATTTTTAAACGACTTCAAAAAGGAGGAGGTTCTCAATTCGAAGGTATTTTTTTTATGTTTGTTACCTCAGAACTTTCGACTGGGTGAACCGATATTGTTGATTCTTTTTTTATTTGAAAGCTGGTGCTTCCCGTGCGATCCCATTTCAATTTGGTTCAGTTTTGACAGTGGTATCCATGAGAAAACCATATATGTCTTAAATTTGCATTAAGTAGGTGCGCGACAAATGGACGAATAACTCAATATCACGCCAACCGATTTCGATGATTCTATTTTTATTGGAAAGGATGTACTTCAAGGGTAGTTTGATGAGAGTGTCAAGTCGCACGTGCGACACAAAGCACATCTCACCTATAACTATGTATGTAGTTACAAACCTACCTTGGCTGACACCGACTCCAAAAATAACAATCGTACCTACATATTGATGAGTAGAAAAAGTAAGTTGATTATTAAGTTGTAGAAGAATCTGAAATTATTTTTTTAACTTTTTAGTGCATTTTTTGAAGTAGTTTCATTTTGGACGCCCAGTTTTTAGTTGACAGTCGTTTGAGTGAGTCGATGTGTGTGTTTTTGTGAAAATGGAAAAAATTGAGTATCGAGCTGTTATAAAATTTTTGTTTTTAGTTTTTTGCTCAGTTTTTAGATAGGGGAACAAAAAGAAGTCGCTTGGGGCCAGATCTGGTGAGTAAGGCGGATGGTCAAGTAGTTCAAACCGTAATTCGTGGATTTTTGCCATGGCAACCGCTGAGGTGTGAGACGGCGCGTTGTCTTGGTGAAACAGGATTTTCTTTTTCTGCCTTCAGCTTGTCAAGTAATGATGCGTAGTATGCTCCTGTAATGGTTTTTCCTTTTTGAAGATAATCAATTAAGATAACTCCATGACTATCCCATAAAACAGTCGCCATCACTTTCCCAGCGGAGAAAACAGTTTTTGTTTTTTTTGGAGCCGGTTCCACCTTTGCAGTTCACTGTTTTGACTTATTTTTGTTTCAGACGTATAATGGTCTATACAAGTTTCATCTACAGTAATTAATTGGGGTCAAAACTCGGATTTATTGCGCCTAAACTGTGCCAGCAGAGCATTGGAAATGTTCATTCGAACATGTTTTTGGTCTAACGTGAGCAAACGTGGCACCCAACGCGCGGACAGCTTTCTTGACACTTTCTTTGGACATTTTCATAACCTCTGCTATCTCTCTCACTTTAATTCGGCGGTCGTCTAACACTATTTGGTGAAGTTTAGCAATGTTATCGTCAGTAGTTGCAGTTCTTGGAATTCCCGAACGTTCATCGTCTCCCAAGCTCTTACGGCCACGTTTAAATTCAGCTGCCCAAAATTTCACTGTGGTAAATGATGGTGCAGAGTCCCCATACACAGAGTCCAACTCATCTTTGCTTTGGGTAGGCATCTTGCCTTTCAAAAACAAAAATTTAATAACAGCTCGATACTCAATTTTTTCCATTTTGAAAAGATGCACAACTACATAAATAGCTTTTATTGACGAGTGCTGCCATCTTCATGTTCAGGTCGGAAACTTTTCAGACCACCCTCGTAGGTAATATTCCCTGCCCAATAAATGAACAAACAAAAAAAAGAAAAAGGGATTTCTATGGTTTAAATGCAAACAAAATAATTCATGGGGTCGTCGGCCAACTCACTTGGTTACGGACGTCATGTTTGGCATCTTGGCCTGTCGAGAGTTAAGAGAGTTTCATTGTCTTTCATCTCTAAAGGGTATTCTTGGCCATAGAATGGACCGATTAACTGGAAGGCGAATTCATATTTTAATATAATTTTTAAGGAAAATTGGAGTTGAGTTCAGACTTGGAGAGATTAAGGATGGGCTGTTCAAAAATAAATTGAACAATATTCATCAAATTTTTTAAGTTAATTTTCACGTTCTGTTAAAGTTCTATTTAAGTTCTGTGATTATTTCAGTTTTATGAAGCAGCTGACCTTAAGTGATAAATAAATTTTACAACATTTATTTACTTTAACCACTCGCACCCGTAAGCTTGTTTTCATGATAATATAACATTACCAGACATATGTATGACATATGAGACATTCCTAACAACATTTAAATCCTTATTATCTAATATATTGACATGACATAACATTCGTCGTTACCGCATTCGAGTGCTTCCTACTGCATGATATTGCAAAATTCTTCCCTTAGGTAGAGTAACCCCATTGATGTCTTTCAATGTCATTGGTCAATTAGGTACTTATGCTGTCTTTCGCAGATTGATTGAAGTTTCGGTGATTTTAATGTCTGCGAGCCAGTACAACCTTTAATCAACCTCATGTACCTGTGGGGGTACATGTACCATTTATTTTTATTTTTTATTTTAGTTTATTTTGGAAACAAACAGTTATACATATTTTAATAAGAAAGTAACATATTATATGATTGCATTAACCAGCAAAGTTTCTGCTAAAATTTATAATATATATATATATATATATAAAAACATAGATTAAAACATCAAAGAAAACATAGTGGTAGAAAAAAAGAAAAAAAAAATTATTTATACAACAGAAATGAAAAAAAAACACACAAATTAAAGCATATGGGATATATATAAATCATCCAAATATTATTATTATAATAAAAAGAAGGAAAACCAACATAATGAGAATGAAAAAAAATTAAAAATAACATGCAGCAGGGGTGGAGAGTTCGTAATTAACAATTTGTTTTATTTTTTTCTATTATGGATTTAATAAATTGGCCTGAGGACAAATGGAAAATATCAGCGTCGTAAAAGATATCATTGTATTTTGTGCAAGTCCTTCGGAGAAATGAATGTTGTGTGTAATTTGTTTTTGAGTGTGAGATGTGGTATAGTTGGTTTGATCTTGTGTTTCTTATTGGACAGTGGAAATTAATGTGTTCTAGAAGATAGTTGTTGTCAACAACGTTGTTAATGATTTTGAATAAAAAATTTTGGTCGGTTATATTTCTTCTATCTTCTAAAGATGATAAATTGTGGAATGTTAATGAGTCTTTTAGGTTTTCTGAAGTTCGAAAGGATTTAAAGTCTAGGTGTTTCAATATCTTTTTTTGAATTCTTTCTAACCTTTCAATATTTACTTTGTATTGGGGATTCCATATGACTGATCCGAATTCTAATATTGAGCGAACAAAAGAGACGTAAATGGTTTGGTCACTCTTATGATGAATCCTAGAAGTTTGTACGCCCTGTCACAGATGGAATTTATATGTGTTCGGAAAGACATTCCGGAGTCCATTATTATTCCTAAGTACCTCACTTCACAACATATTTTTATCTCTACGTCATTGATTTTGTACAGGAATATTAGGGGGTTTATGCTTTTGGTGAATGATTTTGTGTTACATTTTTCCAGGTTAAGGAATAGTTGGTTGGTCGCACACTATATTCCAAGCCTATTGATATCATCTTGCAATTCTAGGCAGTAATTTGATTTTTTTGTAAATTTTAGTGTCATCAGCAAAATTTGGAATTTGGAATTTTTAAAGCATTTACCTATATCATTGATATATAAAAGGAATTGATATATTAGGAATCAATGCTCTATGACATGTATTTATGTAATTGATTGATTACCCATGCAACTAGATACACCTGCGCTGTAATTCGGTTCTGGAATGAATAAAGTTTGGATTTGTAATCTCTTGAGCTTCCCTGAGACCCTGGTTTCTCTTATAAGTTATTTATCCAGATTTTAGAAGCCTAGTCAACTCAACATAATTTCGTGCCTTGGCTGTTTTAACAGATCAGCAACCTAATTTTGCACATCTACCTGTGTAGCAGCTTGCCAAGAGATTATGGAAATAAGTAACACTTACCATTTTATATTGTATTTATTAATTTCAATATGTAATGTACAGTTTGTAATGTATAGTTTACAATAATTGTTTGTCGATATAAACCAACTGCATATTGCTAGATTCACTACTATTCACAATATCACACAGAATACTACTTATTGGGTCACTACCCCTTGTATTGTAATGTATACTAAATATGTATACCAGTCTCACAACTACAAAGAAGCTCTATCATATATAATACAAAATAAGCTTAACATAATATAGTGTAAGGATAGAATATTATATGCAGAAAAGTTAAATAAAAATATTAAAGTACGGTCTCTGTAACTTATACTAAGAAAATACAGAAAAAAGTGAAATTTTAAAGAGTCTTGAAAGCAGAGATTTGAAAAGTAGAAAGAATTAAATTTTCGATTACATATTTAGCTTCTACAAGCTCTGGAAAACATCAAACTGTAAAATTTTCCAGAAATCCGTTTCTTCGATCCTTTCATAAAGATCCAGTAATCCAAAAATTCATTAAACTGAACAGACTCAGATACGTTTTAAGATTTTTACGGCCAAAAGCATTTTCGTTATTTGTTTTTGGGGTGTTATGCCGTGTTGCGCTACCTCCTTCTTTAGCCAACATTTCGGACATTGTTGCAGTGTCCATCATCAGGGCAGATGGATGTGACACATCTGCCCTGACGATGGACACTGCAACGATGTCCGAAACATTGGTTAAAGAAGGAGGTAGATGTGTCACATCCACCGGATCTGCCCTGATGATGGACACTGCAACGATGTCCGAAACGTTGGCTAAAGAAGGAGGTAGCGCAACACGGCATAACACCTCAAAATCAAATAACGAAAATGAACAGACTCAGTTTATAATTGTTTGAATTATAGAGACTATATTGTGTAAAGTTTGGCTTTTGCTAGCAAAGCAAATCTAAAATGTATTTTTGTCATTAGCATGGTTTAATATTTGATTAATCAAATTAGTAAATTTAGACTAAATAATTGTGGAAGATAATATTTTTTAAAATGCATTGAATTAGTTTATCTCTTTAATATAAAAAAAGACTCATGTAGATATGTAGTTTTATTATTATTTGTCTTATCGTGAAAGACCTAAAAATAATTTATTCTCCTCATAAAAAAAATATTTTATAACATTTTAGTTGTATTCGTTAGATTTAAAGAAATGTCTAACTCTATGATTTTTCACAAAACGGTGCAAAAAATCCACCCATATTCATATTGTATGTGTGTTAAAAGCCAAAATGTTCTCATTATTGTATAAGAACGATGAATGTTTCGCCATTATTTCAACCTTTGGTTTGAGATTAAAATAATACTGAATTATTAATTTATTAAAGATTATTTATGTTGTACAGTTATTGCCCAAATATAATTTTCATTCATAGCAAAGTTCACACACGCTTTTTTCTTCCATTCTAACTCTCATGCCCTAATCGTCTAATGAATATTTTTGAAAGAACCTTTCCACATATTAAATTTAGTATGTATTCACATACATACATGGTTGAAGGGAAACAACAATAGTTAAAGAAACTTAACTTCTTGATATTTTGTCCATCATAATTTTCAGTCTTGGGATAATTTATTTTCTTCAAACTCTCTTTTTTAAAGTACAAGGCTGCAGATAATATCTTCGTAGCCAAAATAAAGGTACTAAACTCCTCTTTTCTAAAAATCTGTTTCCAAATATTAATATTATTAAGCGATACTGTAACGTTTTTAACATAAACTATTAATTTTACACATGAGTTATGAAGTTTAGTTTCATTTCTGTCTTTTCAGGTGCACTGTTTCTTCTGTGGTTTTGAGTTCTCAAGAGATCTTTTCTCTGAATTAATCCAGAAGCAGCTGCGTCATACCTCGCTCTGTATTTGCCCGGGTCTGTTGTGGGGAGGTAAGGGAATTCACTGTGGTAGGTCTGGGCATTGACGATTCCATTCTTCTTTGCGAAATCTTCCATTTGTGACACTGTATATTCGTACGAAGACTGTTGGCTAATGTTCTCCATGGATTGGAAGGAAGCAATAACCGCAGTCTTGTGTGGAATTCCTCTAAAACTTCCCACTGTTGTGTTATTGGTTTTACCAGAAACGTCTTGGAACAGACCCTCAACGTGGAACTTTTCTGATATCTTCTTCAATTGGCCTTCTCCTCGGAGCCAAGTATTTCTACGCATCTCGCATTCTGTATCAGATGTTGGTGCTGAAAATGCCTTCACTGCTGTTCTTTTACGTACTGTCTTTGGTACTTCTTTCTCCGATTTGTCTTCTATGTTATTATCAGCATGATCTTTAAGCGTTTCATCTATATCGATAGATTTTTCATTGCGTTCGGTTTTTGACAATTTATTTTGTAAGAGTTTTTCACATTCATTAAGTTTTTTATCTGTTTGATTACATCCAGTATCTTTCTGTTGTTCGTCGAGCGTTTGGAAGAATTTTTTAGCTCTTATAAATCGTAGCTTATACTTGTGGGTTTCAATTTGTTCTTTCTTCGGTTCGATTTGCAGAAGGCTATTTGAATCAGGTTGGTCATGAGCTGTATCCTTATTAGTATCCTGAAGAGGTGGCTTCAGCGTGGTGATTTCCTGCTCCTGCTCTGGCTGTAATACCTTTTCAATGTCCATTGAATTTGCCGTTAGAGAAGCTTCGTCTGATGGTTCCTGGGTACCTGAGAAATACAAAAGATTCAATTGATTTACAGAGTAAATAAGAATTTGTGTCAAGTGCATGGATGGGAAAGGACAGGTGGATATTTTTTAATATTTCATGAATTATTTATGTATTGTTAGGTTTAAGGATTGCCAAAAGTGATAATTAGACAGGCGGTGATGTGTGTGAGTGGATGTGCTATATTCATCTTTTTCCTAGTCTATCGGTTCTATGTTCTACGCACTAACCAACCTTCTCTGTTTTCGGCATCGAGTGAAGAAGTCCTTGCACGCTCTTCCTCAGCCAATATGGTTTCAATGCTGACTTTCTCTCCTCTTCGCCTGAAGTCTTTTCTTCTTCCACTCGAAGTTACTTTATTTTCGAACACTGCTAGAATATCTCCAATTGGTCTAAATATGTTGACTTCTTCCATTTCTTCGATGGGTAGCTTTTCTGGAGTATTCTTAATTATGTCTTCATCAGAATGGAAATTTGCCTTTATTTCTTTGGGATCCGGTATATTTTCAGATGTTTTCACTGCGAAAGAATTTAAGTGGCTTTGAATTCTTTGAAGGTGTCTTTCTATTCTTTCCCTTCTTTCGGCAATAGTTAGAATAGAATCTGTGGAGTCATTTAAATTATTGACTTCAGCTGACATGTTTTCTACACTATTTTTATTGAAATCATAATCATCAAAGTATTCATCTTTTATGAGTCTTTTAGGCGAAACGATTTGTTCAATGTCATCATTGTCTACTTTATCTAAAGAGAAGTATTTCTTGAGTTTGTTTACAACGTCAGATTTGGGATGATCCATTGTTTTTGATCGGTGTTTTGTAAAACTTTCTCTGGCATTTTGTACAATCCTTTCACTGAGATTCTCTATTTTGGCCTTTATTTCTGATACCGTTTTGGAAAGCCGTATACTGTTCAATTCATCGGGGTCTTCTACATTGGTAAAAGTTTGGCTTTCATCACAGCCTATTTCATTGTTTTCAATCTCATCTATTATCATGTCGTTTTGTGTGGACTTTTGGGATTTGATTGAATTGTCATTTTCATTGTGGCGAATCGTTTCATTGCATTTTGCAATTTCAAGTGAGGGAGTACTGAAAATTTGATGCAGAGCTTTCATTTTCTTAACAGATGTTTCTTTATTGCATGTAATATCCGAAGGATCATCGTCATTTTCAATTTTCACCCTTTCACTTTTGCAAATCTTTTCAGTCCTGTTATTATTTTTATCAAAGGCATTGATTCTTTTGGACACTATTCCTCCAAATGGTGACTCTGGTGTGGAGAATCTTGATTCGTCTAGTTCAACTATAGGAGATGAGTTTGAAACAGTTTCAAGGAAAGTGTCTATCCTCTCTGTCAATTTGTTGAGATTAATTGGAGTCGGTTGGTATTTATTAGAAAACGTATTGTTGGCGTTCGACTCCAAGGCAAAAATACACTCTTCCCTTGAGTCTGATATTCCTAAAAAATCACCCTTTTCCTTTTTGCTATGTTCAACCTTGAATACTTTTTGATCTTCATTAAAATTCGTTGGTTTGTTTTCAATAGAAACCGCATTATTATTGTTCATGGAGTTGTGTGATTTGTTTGTATACTTTGGAGTAATATTGTTACTATTTTCTGGACTTTGTGTCTTTTCAACCTTTTCATTCCAGTAATCTTTCCACCTCGCTACAAGGCTGTTATGACTTGTATTTGAATGGTCACTCTCAATTTCATTTGTGTTCTTTATTTGTGGCTCGAAACTATTTTTCCATTTTTCTGTGAATGAGGGTAGTTTTGCCAAAATTTGTTTACCTCGTTTTTTACTTAATGAGTCATTTCGTTGGATCAACGGGGAGTTTTTCCTTGAAATTGTTCGAGTTTTCTTTTCTTCTTTTCGTTGGTATGTCTTAATTTTATCATCCCAGTAATCTTTCTTCTCAGTTATCAGTTTTGAAAGAACAAGTTTTTTACTACTCAGATTATTTGTTTCTTGTGTTTTGTGATGTTTTCTTTTTAGTTCGCTTTGTGTGCAAGTGTTTTGATCTTTTATAGTGTGTTTAAATGTATCCAACTGTTTTTCACTCAAATGATTTGCATCTTTTGATTCAGTTTCTGACTGAGCCGAAGAAATCATATTGTTTGCATTCTCGGTTGGTAAAATTTCTTCTGTTGAATTGCAAACTTCAGCTTCAGTAGACAGTTTCACATCTGCGCTAGAATCAGATGCCGAATCGTCACTTTCTTCAATAGTTTTTGCAGTTACTTGATTGGTTTCTTTACACTTTTTTAAACTTTGATTTTTCAGAATATAATTTCTATGGTATAGTTTTTCACCAATGCTATCGATTGCTTGTGTTTTGAAAACATGATTTTCCCTATCCACTTCATTTTCTTCAAATTCCAATTTGGAATCGACTTTGTGAAGAACTATTTCTTTTGGCAATTCGTTTATTAAATTTTTTAACCCTACTTGGCAAATTTTATCGTTTTCATAAATCGATGGTATGTTTTCAAAATTTTTATGAACATTTTCTTTCTTGTCTTCAGGTAATATGCCCCATAGTTCGCGTTCGGCAGGACCTAAATTATTAAATATTTTAGATAGTTCCATTGGGTGCCTGTAAATCATTTGAGCATGCGTGCACTCCTGCTCATTTTCTTTTATTGAGAATAGTTTCCCCCTCGGTGAAAAGTCACTTTTTGGACTATTTCCGTTGGTTTCAGGAGAGCTGTTAATTTCGTCAATACTTATATAAGCTGAATCCCAAGTTTCCAGGCTGTTGTAGCGCGACGGAATCGGAGATATCCTTTCTTCTTCAAGGTTATCTAAAAAACTTTCTCCCGGTTCCAGATGATCATTATTTGCTTCATTATCTCGCCTTTCAATACCGACACCTCTCTGAATAATGTTGACATCATTATTTACTCCGAACTTATCGGAGACAGTATTTTCTTTTTCATTTTCTAAGTCCGAATGTTTAGCATCGCGAAAATCCTGCGATGAAGATGGATCTTCGTACATTTTGAGAATTTCATTATCAGTCATTTCTTCGAAAGGTGTTTGCCGAGAGGGTGTTTCAAAATTTGACGAACCACTTTCATAGCACTGACCCGTTTCGGGTTCTCTAATTTTCTGCATCTTCATATCGTATTTTTCCAAGGCTTCTTCAAGGTTTGGCGCCAGTATTATTGAATCCATATCTGGTTCTATCGAGGGTGGTACATTCATGACACGGGTTGGAGTAACTGGTTCACCGATATGAAAGTCTATTGATGGAGATACTCGGCCATCTTCAATCAAAGAATCTTTCACAACGGTGAGGCTCGTATTTAGGGCATTATCAGTTTCTGAACAGTAATTGTCAAGATACCCATCTAAAGAATCGAATATTTGACTCTCAAGTTTATAAAGTTCGAATTCGTTAAATATTTTCGGATCAATTTCATCATCCGCATTATCGATTATTTTGAAGACTGGGGATTTTGGTCGTTCCGGAATTTCCATCAACATTGGTAAAACTGGAGGCACATATTTCGGAACAACTTCTTCATCATCATCGAATGAAGAGATAATAATTTCTATAGACGCCCCTGCTTGGAAAGGATTGCGGTAAAATTGATGTGAACCATTTTCTGTATGATTTGAATCCTCTTCGTCGGTCGATTTGTATGGTGATTCAACTTGTTCAGCAGTCGCATTGAAGCTGGATAATTTGCTTTTAAATTTTTTCCTAAGGTCTTTAGCCGATCCTCGACTCCCTTGCCTTTCCAATTTCGGTTCATTAATTTCAGTAAACGATTTCTTAGCACAGCTTTCATTTCTTGTTGAATTCACAATGTCGGGAGTAGCCGTGAAGATTTTTGGACTAGCGCCCGCACCTTTTTGCCCTGTCGTCTGTATATTTTGGAAAGCTTTAAAAGCTTGAATCACCACAATGAGTTTCTTGACAATAGCTCTGAAATGCTTATTGAAATCAGTGGTTATTATAATTTTGATACCGTTGACATCCGCACTACTTTGATATTCTATTAGATCTGGACCGCGTAATGCCAAAGCTGTATTATTGCTTAATTTCCTATATTTATTAGTCAGATCTTCTACCGAGCCTTTGGTTTGTACCAGCGCATCGGCATCTTCGTTAGAGATCCTCTCCAATCTTCCATCTTCCGTTAGCAACATTTTTTCTGTTACAAAATCCACTATCCGAAAGACCACCTTTCTTTCCGGCTGTGGGATATCTTCGATCGTAATATCTTCGTCTAGGAAATCTATGCTGTCTTGTTTTTCTATAGATCCGACTCCCACGTTAACAGCAAAAGGAGATCCGATTAGATGGCATCCTTTGCTGATGAGCGACATTTCGTGATATCCCGCCATCGTTGGAGTGTAGCATATTTTAACTCTGTCGTGTCTTATAAAAATGCTGACTTCTATATCATTTTTTATTTTGGGCACGAAGTAGTTTTTCTGTACGTTCATTTTGTCGTATGTTCGCATGTAGGAGGGGCCTTGCGTTAGGGGTGACGGGTTAGGCATGATGTTTTGCCTGTTTCCTAAGTTGAGGAAGACGTTCCTTATAATGTGTGCCTTTCCGTAAATGACCGGGACAAGAACTGAACCGTAGCAGTTTCCGGGTCCTTTGATCTGGACGGAGATGTCTCCAGGCTCCAGGCCTTGTTGGGCAGTGGGGTAGACGTAGAAAGCTGATCTCTTGTTCCTGGAAGCAGTGACGAGCCCCATACCTCTAGCGACGTAGTCCAGGGTATACGCCTGCGAGTTAAGGAGGGGCGAGCCGGCCCTGGAGACCGGAGGACTCATGCGGCTGATGGCGTCTCGCACGCAGCTCAAGTAGTGCGTCAGCCGGCATTCTTGATATGTGCTCAAAGACTTCTGGGTTAGCTCCACTTTCGAGAAAATCTGTAATCATAGTGGATTCATTTTAATATGTTCCTACAGGTATCAAAAAAAAAATTTAGTAATCATTTACATTTTTCATTAAAAACTATCGATTTATTAGTAGTGGAATCCCGTGAAAGGTTGTCTACTGCATATTTACTAGCTTAGGGAACGTACCCATAGTACGTGACCAACTTTTTGCCATTTTTAACCCCCCCTCCCGGTGACCAAAAACCTAAGCCCGCCGCTGCTCATTTGTACCAAGCGTGACATTTCGAAGACCCCCCCCCCTAAACGTGTCACGTAGTATGGGTACATTCCCTTAGGTGGGGCATTAATTTTAAAACAAAATAAGTACAAAAAATATGAAAACGTCATGACAAATTTTAGCTTTTTTATATTGTGTAGATTGCTTAGAATATTTATATTAATTACGGTTTTTCCATAAGAGGAAAGGCTGCGTGGACTTTTTCATACAAAACTTAAATTTGGATTTGAGCGCAAAATAGTTGACCGAATTGATTTTTTTTTAAATCGAAAGGTACAGAAAATATCTAGTACAGATATGTATCTACTAATTTATTTATTTATGTTTTAAATTATAGGCCATTAAAAATCAATTTTTCATGATTAATCTTACTCAATCTACCATGAAAATATGATGAAATATTATTAAAAAAATTAAAACATCGCAAAAAAGACGTTTTTGGGATAATTTTTTAAATTTATATTCAACAAATTTGTGATACAACTTAAGTCGGTCATTTGTAAGTAAAATTTAAACCCATCAAAATGTTTTTTTTAAATAATTTTTCATTATATTAGAAGTTATGGCAAAATATTTTTTAAAAATAATTAATTATCATCTCACAATAATTGCCAAATATGGCACTAAAATCACGAGTAGTATATATATATATATATATATTTATCCCCTCTCGTACTATGTTGATTTTGCGCGACGGTACACCAGTTTTTTATTGATCCGTTTGGGTTTGTTGATCTGGCCGGATTTTTAGATCCGTTACCGAAGCTGGCATACAAATCCTGATCCATGTGGATCTACTTTTGTCATCGAGATTTACCTCTAAGCCACGCCCATTTTTCGGTGACATATACATTTTACACGTTTTTATTTGTTGATCTCCATATATGTATATATGGATGGTGCCGGTCTGTCGAACTTTTCTGCTCCTTTTAGTAGGTAATCGTAGGTACGTTCTTATTTGCCACGTTTTGACCGCGAACTGTGCGCAATGCAAATAAAAAATGTTCTATGTGCGTCTGTCGTATTGTTCAGGTCCATTTAGTATCGGTACGTTCTATAAAGATTAAAATATACTTAAGAGGATAGACCGCCTCACAATTGCGTCATGGTACTTTACCCTTGAAAAGTGTTTTTATTTACCACCTAACACGTGCCAAACTACTTGTACGGACTAGTTAGAGCGGCTTTTTATCGTTACCCGGTTGGGAAACTTTCTGATGCGAGTTAAGGTGGGGACCAAAGACTCGAACTCGAAAAACTACTGTAACCATTAAATAGAGTTAGCACACCTATTGGAGATGGCTTGAGTAATGAGACTACGAACTTTGACTACGAATCCAGAGGTCGCGGGCTAGCATCTGTGCGTAGTATGTATATTCATTTCTAATTAAGAGGATGAACAGTTTGAACGGATGTACTTAATCTTCGAAAACGGTTTTTATTACTTATATGTACGCCATTACGAACTTCGACTAAGAATCCGGAGGTCGCGGGTTAGCATCTGTACGTAGCATGAAGATTAATTTTTACTTTAAGAGGATTAACAGTTTCATCTTGGGGGTCATCTATTAATCACGTGAGACTCGAAAGGGGGGGGGGGGGGGTCGGAAAAAAACACGAAATATCACGTGGGGGGGGGGTATAATGAGATATCACGTGTATTTATTTTTCGTGATAATATTCTGAAAATTTCAAAATACTTTGTACTAAAAAAAATACACGTGATTTTGGGTATGGGGGGGGGGGGTAGTCTTAAACCTTACCACATATCACCGGGGGGAGGGGGTTAAAAAGTTGCTAAAAAACATCATGTGATTATTAGACGACCCCAAATGAAAAGGAATAAAGGGTGGGTAGGAATCTGGAGGTCGGTGTGTCCAGGAATCTATCACTTCCACTGCGGTGCAAGGCTATGTTCCGAGAGAGTACGGCTGGAAAAAGTCAAAGGGACTCCTCAACACTCTCCCAATCCGGCCTGCCATGCAGCTGGTGGGCTGATGCATCCGCCGCCAATACCCGGACAATCCTCACCCCATGAACCTGGGCACCCCTGCTAAGTCACCAAACGAAGCGAACCACTGGGGGTGACCTATGACAGAGGTATTGGTTATCCAAAAAATGGTTCCTGGGGCGGCGGTACCCATACCCACCTCCCAAATCTTAATCTTGAAGGCGACCTTTTGAATTTCCAGATGGATTTTCTCGAAATAACGCCATGCGCCGCAGTGAGAGGGATGGATTCATCCGTCCATCACTCCTGGACACACTGACCCCCAGATTCCGACCCACCCTTCATACCTCTTTCCTTCCCCGGACTTCCTTTTCTTCTTTTCATTAAAAGAAGCCCTCCACACAGCATACCTAATAGAGATGATTTGACTAAGGACTAATTGAATTATTATAAACGAGGCATTCCAATTTGGGAAGCGGGTATGGGTACCGCCGCCCCGGGATCCATTTACTGTATAACCAACACCTCTGCAAGCAGTTTGCTACGTATGGTGACTAAGCAGGGGTGCCCGGGTTCATGGTATCAGGTTTGTCCAGGACATGGCGGCGGTTAGGTCTGCCCTGCTGCGTGGCGGGCCGGATAAGAGAGTTTGGTTGAGGGAGGCCTTTTGTCCTTTCCAGCCGGACTCTCGCGACCCATCGCCTTGCACCGCAATTGGAGGGATGGAATTTTAGGTCCGTCACTCCTAGGACACATTGACCCCAGATTCCTATCCACCCTACATACCTTATTCCTTCCCAGAACTTCCTATCCTTCCCTTCCTTAAAAAGACCCTCCACACAGCATCCCCTTAGATGACATAGGCCCTGAGGGAAATTATTTTTCTCAGGGCCTCCTATGTGGAGCTACTGTAAAAAAATGATATTGCGATATTCAAAACAATGATATTATACTGCGCACGCACACACAGTTGCAATCCGCCGGCCGGAAACCCCACCTCCCCCCGTTCCGCAGTCCCTAGACCTTACCAGCACGTGATAATACATTGCGTCTCTCTGGAGTCTTGTACCTACCTAGGTACCTAAGCAAACCGCATAATAATTATTTGTTCTTTTCGCCTGGAGGGTATCGGCTCCTTTAATCAATTAGTAAACCAGTAGGTATTGTTTATTATAATAAAATATAATAATGTATTGTTTTTTATAATATTTATTTTTATTTTATAATATAATATAATAATGTAAGTTTTGTTTATTATTATTATTATATTATATTATTATATAATATGTTAATGTATTGTTTTTTTATAATGCCTTGCGCCGCAGTGGGAGGGATGGATTCATCCGTCCATCACTCCTGGACACACTGACCCCCAGATTCCTACCCACCCTTCATACCCCTTTCCTTCCCCGACTTCCTTTTCTTCTTTTCATAAAAAGAAGCCCTCCACACAGCATCCCCAAAGATGACTAAGGTAGGTACTGAGAGGTTTTTTCTCAGGTGGACACCCGTGGAAGTAATGGCACGATCAAGTGAATCAGATACTTGAGTCGGGCCGTGTCAAAAGTCAGAATAATAGAAGAGAATGTATGAGACGATGTTTGAATGTGAATGAGGCAAGGTGTGAGTGTCAAGACTGAATTGTTTGGCGGTCCGACCTATTTCATTGTTTAGTAACGTGGTTTATGTCTGTCTGTAACTCGGGTCCAATGAACTCGAATTGGCTTTGAATTTAAGTGTCATTTTGAAAATTGAACGTGTTTAAAATCCACAAAAAGTACCTACCTAAATAATTCAATACAACCATATTATAACTAAGTCTGTCACGAGTCACGACCCATTTACGCGATCCATTACTTAATACAAAAGTTTGAATACGATATTTTATATAGAATATACAAGAAAAGAAACTATTCATAAGCGTTTTAAAAATTTAGCTGATCCATTGGATAGATTTTTTTACTATGTGCCGTTATATTAAGTGTTATAACATTCATCATTCAAGACTGCACGTGCAAAATAACGACAATTTAAACAACGTTTCAACGGCCGCTTACAAAAGCAAGAAATTTAACATTTAAGTACATGTTATTAGGTGTCAAAGTCCTAAACCACTGTAAACCACTTCTAACGCCGTTGAAAGTTTCTCCAAATGAGGTCACAACTTTGCGGATTTTGACGAGAAGCATACAAGTGCTAGTCCAAAATTTTTAGAAATAAGTTTTTGATGCAGTCTTGAATCGAAGTAAATAATCATGTTAATCAGTGGCAGAACGATACAGATCCTATCATGAAGAAAAAATAGGTTTTTTATAAAATGAATATAACTTAGCTTCTGCTCTAAGATAGTTGTTCCATGAAGCGATTTAGTTGCATTTTTAGAATTATGACTCAAATCCTACGTATTATGTGGTATTATGACTCAAATTATACATTACTACGCATTCTATGGAAGTAAACAATTTTTAAACATTGATCCATTCATAATACACCACATGTCAAGAAGGACTGAAGTCCATGCTATTGTTTGACTCAAATCAGCTTTTTTAAAAGTATATTCAAAAAATTATTTAAAACATATAAAATATTTCGTTTTATTTGCTCGTTTTTTAAACAAAACTAATTGACTTGGTAATAATTTTTTTTTATCTATCAACAAGGATATCCGAAGAAGTAATGAGACCATAGTTAGAGAAAAAATAGTTTTTTGGCTCTTCCGAACTTTAAATTTTTTGGACTTGCACCCGTATATTATTCTCGGTTACAGAATATATGAAGATCAAATTACCGATTACATCCGGCTTCCAAAAATAACATTGGTTAACGTGGTAGGTAAAACAATGTGTGATCGTGTGTATGATTATGTCCGTTTCTGTTTGACACGTGAAATATAAATGGAGTAGAAAGAGACAATTAGGTATGTTATTTAATTGGTCGAAGGAATTGATAAAGAACAAAAAAACAGTACGACGGTTGAAGTCACATGCGAGAAAAGTGAAAACTAAAGTAGACGAGAGTGATAGATACGAAGCATCGCACAAAGAGGAGACCGATAGGCTGGCTACGAAGCAACGCACAAAGAGGAAAGCGATTAGTCTATGTCATTCATTCTCTTGCAGGTTTAATCCTATAGATGTATAACAGATTGTTTGTCTATTTTTAGTGTCGCTTTTTTTCGTTTCATCCAGTTTCAAATCACAACGGTCCTAAAGAAGTTTTCACTTTAATAATTTTATAGAATCTGTGTGCAGTTCACTCACATGCGAGAAAAGTGAAAACTAAAGTAGACGAGAGTGATAGATACGAAGCATCGCACAAAGAGGAGACCGATAGGCTGGCTACGAAGCAACGCACAAAGAGGAAAGCGATTAGTCTATGTCATTCATTCTCTTGCAGGTTTAATCCTATAGATGTATAACATATTGTTTGTCTATTTTTAGTGTCGCTTTTTTTCGTTTCATCCAGTTTCAAATCACAACGGTCCTAAAGAAGTTTTCACTTGAATAATTTTATAGAATCTGTGTGCAGTTCACTCACATGCGAGAAAAGTGAAAACTAAAGTAGACGAGAGTGATAGATACGAAGCATCGCACAAAGAGGAGACCGATAGGCTGGCTACGAAGCAACGCACAAAGAGGAAAGCGATTAGTCTATGTCATTCATTCTCTTGCAGGTTTAATCCTATAGATGTATAACAGATTGTTTGTCTATTTTTAGTGTCGCTTTTTTTCGTTTCATCCAGTTTCAAATCACAACGGTCCTAAAGAAGTTTTCACTTGAATAATTTTATAGAATCTGTGTGCAGTTCACTCACATGCGAGAAAAGTGAAAACTAAAGTAGACGAGAGTGATAGATACGAAGCATCGCACAAAGAGGAGACCGATAGGCTGGCTACGAAGCAACGCACAAAGAGGAAAGCGATTAGTCTATGTCATTCATTCTCTTGCAGGTTTAATCCTATAGATGTATAACAGATTGTTTGTCTATTTTTAGTGTCGCTTTTTTTCGTTTCATCCAGTTTCAAATCACAACGGTCCTAAAGAAGTTTTCACTTGAATAATTTTATAGAATCTGTGTGCAGTTCACTCACATGCGAGAAAAGTGAAAACTAAAGTAGACGAGAGTGATAGATACGAAGCATCGCACAAAGAGGAGACCGATAGGCTGGCTACGAAGCAACGCACAAAGAGGAAAGCGATTAGTCTATGTCATTCATTCTCTTGCAGGTTTAATCCTATAGATGTATAACAGATTGTTTGTCTATTTTTAGTGTCGCTTTTTTTCGTTTCATCCAGTTTCAAATCACAACGGTCCTAAAGAAGTTTTCACTTGAATAATTTTATAGAATCTGTGTGCAGTTCACTCACATGCGAGAAAAGTGAAAACTAAAGTAGACGAGAGTGATAGATACGAAGCATCGCACAAAGAGGAGACCGATAGGCTGGCTACGAAGCAACGCACAAAGAGGAAAGCGATTAGTCTATGTCATTCATTCTCTTGCAGGTTTAATCCTATAGATGTATAACATATTGTTTGTCTATTTTTAGTGTCGCTTTTTTTCGTTTCATCCAGTTTCAAATCACAACGGTCCTAAAGAAGTTTTCACTTGAATAATTTTATAGAATCTGTGTGCAGTTCACTCACATGCGAGAAAAGTGAAAACTAAAGTAGACGAGAGTGATAGATACGAAGCATCGCACAAAGAGGAGACCGATAGGCTGGCTACGAAGCAACGCACAAAGAGGAAAGCGATTAGTCTATGTCATTCATTCTCTTGCAGGTTTAATCCTATAGATGTATAACAGATTGTTTGTCTATTTTTAGTGTCGCTTTTTTTCGTTTCATCCAGTTTCAAATCACAACGGTCCTAAAGAAGTTTTCACTTGAATAATTTTATAGAATCTGTGTGCAGTTCACTCACATGCGAGAAAAGTGAAAACTAAAGTAGACGAGAGTGATAGATACGAAGCATCGCACAAAGAGGAGACCGATAGGCTGGCTACGAAGCAACGCACAAAGAGGAAAGCGATTAGTCTATGTCATTCATTCTCTTGCAGGTTTAATCCTATAGATGTATAACAGATTGTTTGTCTATTTTTAGTGTCGCTTTTTTTCGTTTCATCCAGTTTCAAATCACAACGGTCCTAAAGAAGTTTTCACTTGAATAATTTTATAGAATCTGTGTGCAGTTCACTCACATGCGAGAAAAGTGAAAACTAAAGTAGACGAGAGTGATAGATACGAAGCATCGCACAAAGAGGAGACCGATAGGCTGGCTACGAAGCAACGCACAAAGAGGAAAGCGATTAGTCTATGTCATTCATTCTCTTGCAGGTTTAATCCTATAGATGTATAACATATTGTTTGTCTATTTTTAGTGTCGCTTTTTTTCGTTTCATCCAGTTTCAAATCACAACGGTCCTAAAGAAGTTTTCACTTGAATAATTTTATAGAATCTGTGTGCAGTTCACTCACATGCGAGAAAAGTGAAAACTAAAGTAGACGAGAGTGATAGATACGAAGCATCGCACAAAGAGGAGACCGATAGGCTGGCTACGAAGCAACGCACAAAGAGGAAAGCATAGCGAACCACTTGGGGTGACCTATGACAGAGGTATTGGTTATCCAAAAAACGGTTCCCGGGGCGGCGGTACCCATACCCACCTCCCAAATCTTAATCTTGAAGGCGACCTTTTGATATCTCCAGCTGGATTTTCTCGGAATAACGCCATGCACCGCAGTGGGAGGGATGGATTCATCCGTCCATCACTCCTGGACACACTGACCCCCAGATTCCTACCCACCCTTCATACCCCTTTCCTTACCCGGGCTTCCTTTTCTTCTTTTCATAAAAAGAAGGCCTCCACACAGCATCCCCAAATATGATAAAGGTAGGTACTGAGAGATTTTTTCTCAGGTGGACATCCGTGGAAGTAATGGCACGATCAAGTGAATCAGATACTTGAGTCGGGCCGTGTCAAAAGTCAGAATAATAGAAGATAATGTATGATACGATGTATGAATGTGAGTGAGGCAAAGAGTGTGTGCCAAGACCGAGTTGTTTGGCGGTCCGTCCTCTCTGCCTACCCCTGCAGAGAAAAAGCGTTATGGTTAGTTAGAATTTTATAAAATACATTAAGCAAAATGTTAGAAAACTAACACGAGACTGCATACTGATCCAATCACGATGAGATGGGTTTGATCAAACTAGCGCTGTCTCGTTTGTTTAAAGTGCCGCTATAATGCTGCTAGAGCGAGATGCAACGCCTGTCGAATGACCGCGGGCAGCAAATTGAATATTTTGTGGAGAATTTACAAAAATATATATTCTTCATAAACGTTGAAAAAATTTAGCTGAACAATTGGATACCTTTTTTTAGTAGGTGCCTTCCATATCTGGTCAACCAATGAGAAGGCTTCGTTCACAACACACCACGCCCAACACGACCAATCAGAAGGCTTCCTTTTTGCAGCCATCTTTGATTATACACAAGCGGATCAAATGCGTACGGATATTTGGGCGGATCCGCAACGTATGGGAATTTGGACGGATCAACAAATAAGATGCGTATGATTTCCATACAAAGTTCGAAAATTTTATGTGCAATATATCAAAAACTTTTACCGAGAAACTGGCAACCTTGGTATTTGTAGTAACGTTGTTGCCAATTCATACAGATATATTCCATCAAAGCCAAGTTATACGGTGTTAAAGGTGGATCAACATTGTCAACCAACTTCTTACAGGATCAAGATACTACGGGAAATAAATAATATATATATATATATATATATATATATATATATATATATATATATATATATATATAGGTTTATGTTACGGCATTTAGTGGCTCAAAGCGTCCTTTAATTACCGGAACTTCTTGATCATTTCGACTTACTGGCTCATTTGGGCACTTAGTGGCTCATCGTTTTTTTTTTTTTAAGTCCATCATATCAAACTCGATGAGACGAGTCGAACGGTGTAAAAAAAATTTTTGAGTGAATAAATGACATTTTTACGTGGACCGTTAATGCTCCGGAATGCGTTTTTTATCAGTAAATATTCATCCATACTTAGAACATCAATTGGGTACACTTTTTATCGCATCTATAACATCACGGCATGCGACGTTGCCGGATGTTCTCGTCATACAATATCATTCAAACTCCAAGTCGTTTATCAATGCTTTGCGATATTGAACTCAATGGTTAAATTCCTCAAAATCTATTATCGCATGACATTGCTAAGTCAGATTGAATCTTTTTGCGATATGTTATATGTTTGCCGGAATGTTATAATATGTTGTATTCCTACATAGGTAGCCAGACTGTCGAGCGCTCGCGGTGGACTGTTAGAAGAACAGACATTATATTATAATATTTACCGGCTATTCGCGCCCTTTTTTAAAATTGAAGATTGATTTACGAATTGCTTTTATAATATCGTTATTAATTTTGTGTTAATGGTTTTTGTTTTTATTACAAGTTTTATATTATTTCGTATTTTAATACACATTTATGTAGTTTTTCTTTAATAAATAAAATATTTGCTTCGTAATTATGTATTTGTCTTTTGCGTTCCGAAAGCATAGTCAGTTGTAATGTGATGATATCTATACAGGGTTTTCTAAAAATTTCAGAAATATATTAGGTACTCATTTAATATGTTTTTTCATACAGTTATATTAATTTGTTTAGAGTTTTTCATTTAAAAAAATGATCTGTACCTAGGTAATTACTTTACGCGTGACTATTTTTCAAAAGCATTGTCTCTAGTTGTATTGTAGTAGATAATAAAAAGGTGTTTTATTGTTGTTTGGGTGTATTTTATAAAAAATATTATGAACAAAAATAAACAATAATTTAAAAATAAATTACAATATACGGCCTACATAGTCCAGGAGTAAGACCATTGACTCACAATCCGCAGGTCTCAAATTTTATTTGATTAATTTGTGTTATTTCACAATTAATTCATTTAAAATAATATATAGTATATTTGCGGCACGTTCCAGAGTGGAAGATACTCTCAGTATTACCCTGGTGTAAGACCACCATTCAGAATTGAAACGTTGCTTGAAAATGGCTTTGGCCGTGTTTAGTGACCAGATCCGAATAGCCAGGTACTTCCCAACCTTCATCTTCCCCACCTCCTTCCCCTATCCATTACCTTCAGCCTCATAACATACTGGGAATGCCATAGTCTCACTGGCTCCAGACGGGAACAGTTGGGACTCTTGTGCGGTAGTCACTGTAAAAAAATAATATTTAGGTATTAACTTACTGGCATAATACGGTGGTTTGAGGGATAGCCAAATTTAGTTGTTTTCTGATGGGTTACGGTAGTGAATTGGTCAAAATAAAGTTGGCAACACTGTCTCGGTGATTTAGTTGATATTTGCGCTAGATTGGTATTTGGTATATTTATGGCGCCGCCGATTCGTGTGTGGATGTGGATCATATGAATTCTTTCCTTTCGCATTTTATAAAATGTCGCGCTGGCGAAGGTACCATTATTGCAATATCAATGGATTCTTCAATTAACGGTAAGATTTTATCATGTAACCTTAAATATTGTGTTGCATAATGAATTATTACAATCAATGACATACCAAAAATGTTTGGTGATTATCGGTTCGGACTGGCCACGCTTATTACGAATAATTTTTATTATATAATAAAAAGTTTCCTTTTTAAGTAATTAAGGCGAATCTAAAGTGTTTTTCTAAAAATTATTCGTAATAATCGTGGCCAGTCCGAACCGATATTTACCAAATGTTTTTTTAGGTAAAATTACATTTTAGGTTATGATTTCTATAAAAACGCTTTTCACTGATATTTTAATAATAATTCTTGTTGATTTTCACATAAGTATGATAATTATGCTTATTGTTTTATTATGTTTATGATTTTTAATGTGTTTTGTTATTTTATAGATAAAAATATATGTAGTACAAGTGAAAGTTCGCCAATTTCAGAGGATAAAAGAGCCGTAATTAATGAAATGGAGGAAAAACTGGATGATCTATTTGCAAACTCTTCAGATTCAGGTAGCTATGTACATAATAATTACTGATAATATACAATAATCTTAGGTATTTTTCATTACATACCAACATTACGTTACTTATTATTGTGAAATGTTTTAGCAATTAACGATAGTGATGCGGAATATTACGTTACGTAATATGAATTGTTTTATTTCGAATATTACATTATTATGCTTTATTTTAGAAGCAAGTGTGACGTCCGGCAGTGATGACTTATTCAAGTTACCCTCGAGAATTTCGTCTGATTCTGGTAGGTAAAACAAACCCCTTTATCTGACAAACGTTAACCAATGATTCCTGATCATATATGTGATAAGCGCATGGTAAGCGCTCGTTTCAAATTTCCAACTTGGTAATGTAAACGCTATGCTGTAGCGCAGGGGTTCCCAACCTTTTTGTACTCTAGAGCACATTCTAAAATATCGGTAGGGTGGCGGGCACCACATATTTTTAATCGACAAACTCCTCCCATAACTTCTCATTTTCCCATAATTTATTAATAAATAATAAACAAAAATGTTTCAAAATAATAAAATTATTATTCAAATTGCATACACACAGAGAAATGTATTTAATGTATTATTACGTCTCGCAATCGCAATGAAAATCTCGTCTCCTTCAACGGAAGCAACCTTCCGAACAGGCCCTCCATTGATATGCTCGATGTAACTCTAAGTGACCAGCTCAGATTTGGGGGCTCTATCGAAGCCAGAGTAAAGCTAGCCTCTCAAAAACTGGGCGTACTGTACAAGGCCCGCAGATACTTTAATAGTACACAACTGCTAGCCTTGTACAAATCGCAAGTCCGCCCCACAGTTGAATTTGGCAGCCACCTCTGGTCTGGAGCTCCAAAATATCTGAAAAATAACCTCGATTCTGTGCAGAAGCGGGCGATCCGTTTGATTGATAAATTCTCCCATTTTAACAGATGGATTGCAATCTTTAGGGCACAGGCGTCAGGTAGGAATGCTATCCTTGTTCTACCGGTATTTCAATGGAAGATGCTCCAAGAAACTAGCATCATTGATCCCTTCGGCACCGGTGCATAGTCGGGAAACACGCCAAACCCGTGCCCAACATATGTACACGGTTGACATTTGTCACATGAGAACTGGTCGCTTCTTCGACTCGTTCTTGTGCTCAACAGCTCGGCTATGGAACGATTTGCCGACTTCTGTTTCCCCTTCCTACAACATGGGTCTCTTCAAGACCAATGTTAACTCCCTCTTCTCCTCAAAAAGACCCTCCACACAGCATCTTAGATGACATAGGCCTTGAGGGAAATCGTTTTCTTAAGGGCCTCCTGTGTGGAGTTTTTTTTTACCGGGTATACCGCACAAAAATCTCAACTGCTCCCGTCTGGAGCCAGTGACACCATGGAATCCCCAATCGGGGTATGTTGTGAGGCTGAAGGTAGTGGGGAGGGGAAGGAGGTGGCGAATAGGAAGGTTGGGAAGTACCTGGCGATTCAGATCTGGTCACCAAACACGGATAAAGCCATTTTCAAGCATACCCGGCGATTCAGATCTAGTCACCAAACACGGATAAAGCCATTTTCAAGCAACGTTTCAATTATAAAAAAATATAATATCAATATGTCAATATGATCTGAGGCAATGCATATCATTGGTCACTGCCTCATAATTAGGAGGGTATGACGATAATCCTGTTAGCAAACAATCATAAGGATGCTCATCGGTGAGTCGAGATCTATATCTTGATTTTATTAAGTTCATGTTTGAAAACAAGGATTCGCATAAATATGTCGAACTGAAAAATGATTCAATTTTTTATGCGGCTTTTTTCAAAAATGGGAACTTTTCTCTGTCCACTGTATTCCAAAAGTCCTCTGATATTAAGGATTTTAGCTAAATATCATTCTTAAGGTCCAAAATTTCTAACTCTAGTTCTTCTATCTTACCTTGAACAAAATCTGCAGTACAATGCGTGATGTGCAATAGTGAATAGCACTTCCCGTTCCAGGCTAGCGTGAAGAGTACAGTCTGGCACGCCGCGGCCGCTAGACAAGTTGCGAAGTACTGTCAGCAAAGGAACCACTCATACAAACAATATCGCAAACATACAAACGTATTTAATAAACCTACGCACTTAAAAACTTAAAACTCTAACAAATAAATAAAAATAATTCACATTTTTAATTAATGTTTATGAAAGAATTCTGTCTCTGTCGAATAGTGGTGGGAACATACGAACCGTTCACGGGGTCGGGAAACCCTGCTGTAGCGGGACAGCTTGCGTGAATACAGTTTAAGTTTATCGAACAAAGAAGTCATCCCATAATAAAATGACTGACACACCACATATGCTCAGGAATCGCTGGTTTAAGTTTGTGTGGTAACTTTGTATAATTCACTCTGTATAATTTTCCACACAAATTTAATTTATTAAATATGTTATAAAATGTTATTGCATTTTTAAATTTTAGATTCATATACCAGCGATCATCCAGGGAAGCAGGAGAAAACGGACTGCTATGTGTCATCAACTTCAAAACAATGTACATCTGATTTAGCTAGTAAAAAACCAAGAGTTTATGACCGTAAAAACTTCTGTCCATACTGCTTCAAGCTGATAACCAACTTTGTACGCCACATCACAATCCAACATCCCTTAGAGGCAGAAGTGATTGAATATAATAAAATTTTAGATCCCGATCTGCGCGAACGAAAAAAAAAGTGTGAATTAATTTCGAAGAAAATAAGAAATAGAGGCAATTATCTATATAAGCAGGACGCGATAAATAGAGTTGATGGAATAATACTACCGAATCGCCGCCCAAGAACGACTGCGACAGCTAAAGATTATGCGGTTTGTATAGAATGCTGTGGCACATTCAAAAGAAGTTTACTCTATAGACACCTGAAAAAATGTTCAAATAGAAAACAATCACATGAAGGAAATCCACTAAAACGCTGCAGAGTGTTAAAATCATCCGCTATTTTATTATCCCCAGACAATTCTGAGATCACTGAATCTTTAAGATCTCAGATATTTCCTGTGTTCAAAAATGATCCTATTGCAAAAATTGCAAAGTCTGAGCCATTAATTTGTGCATATGGTTCCCTACTATTAAGCAATCATAAAGAACATCATTTGAAAACACACATTACATCCAAGATGAGAGATCTCGCTAGACTGTTCATGGTCATCAAAGAAAAAAATCCTGCAATATCCTCATTTGACCTTGCATTTGACCCTATACATTTTAATGTTTTTATGGACGCTGTCAAAATAAATAGTGGTTACGATGAAAGTACAGGTTCTGTAAAAATTTCTAGCATCCCTCAACGACTTTGTACAGCTATAAAAGATTGTGCTGATATTTTGATGCGTAAAACAATACAGAATCCTGTGCTGACCACTTCATCCAAAGATGTTATAAAAAACAAGTTGTCTGAATTTAAAATAATCTTTGGTCACGCTTGGAAATTTGAAATTTCTACTAACGCTGAAAAATCAAGGAAAACTCAAAAAATGCTGAAAACTGATGTCATGCCTTTAACTACTGATATAAAAAAAATATGCACGGAAGTTATGAAACTAGAAGTGAATATAGCTCAACGATTTGAATGTGAAAAGTCTTATATCGCCTATGAGGAGCTATGTAAAATAACAATTGCTCATATTATAATTTTTAATAGGAGGAGGGCAGGAGAAGTTGCAAGAGCTCCATTAGAAAATTATATAGCCAGCCAAAGTGAAAAACAAGACATTCCTGAAGAAATATTGGAAATCATGAGTTCTGAGGAGCAAAATGCTATACATACATTATATTGCTTCCATATCCCAGGAAAAAGGGGGAGAACAGTTCCAATACTTCTTCGAAATCAGATGAAAAAAAATGTAGACACTATATTTGCGTACAGAAATTTAGTTGGAATTCCAAATGAAAACAAATTTTTATTCCCAAAACTAGGAGGTGAACCTTATTTTTGTGGCACGCAAATTTTAAGGGAACTAAGACACAAGTTTTCCTTTGTGAATTCAGATCATATAACTTCAACTGGGCTGCGACACCATGTTGCAACCATGAGCCAAGTAGCTGGAAAGAATAATGCTTATGTAAACGCTTTGTCTCATTTCTTAGGGCATACACCAGGTACACATAAAGGGAATTACATGATACCACAACTAGCTCTTGAGAAAGGTAAAGTTGGCTTGAATTTACTGCAATTAGCTGAGGGAAAAATATCTTGCCGATCACAGTCTGATAATGGAACGAACATTACAACAACTTTACAAAATGAAATAGATTCCGTCCCTCAACCTGAAGAATCACATAAAGAAAATGTGGATCATGTTACGTTGGATAATAGCTTAGAAAATGACCAAGAGTCTTTACCAAGTAATTTACTTGATGGGAATATGGCAAAAAAAATTATAGTTAGAAGGAGGTGGCTTAATCAAGAAAAAGATGAACTTTATAAAAACTTTGCAAATTATTTCATCGAAGGGATTGATCCTGGCGCTACGAAAATAAACGAAATAAAAAAACAAACAGGAATATTGTCAATGAGGTCATGGAAGCAAATTAATACATTTATTAATAATCACCGTGTCAAGAAATTGCCCTTACCTAAGGATTTGCAGAGAAAAAGAGAATTCTACCTCCAGGATGCTTAACTTGAATTCAAATGAATTGTATTGATTAAGAGACCGCTATACCGGCTTCAACGATTGAACGATCCAAAGGTATCGACTCCGATTCCACTACAGCTGATATAAAGCGTGAAGCAATCGTAAAGTAGCTGTTGGCTTGTTCCATAGTTTGATCATTGGCAGTCGTTATAGCAGTTCCATATATTTTATCTTTTGTAATACTGGCATACAGAGTACCGGGCGAATAAGGCCCCTTTATCTTTCATCATGATATTGGTTGTGGAGGGTTATAATTTATTTTAGTTTTTGTTAAATTTATGTGCAAGGTATAATTTGATATCCCTTGTTAAATAAAAAAAAAACGAAAGATTCTTCTGTAATGTACAACGCTAAATGTTTCGTGAACGATGTATAATAAAAAGTTATTTGGTTTTAATTATGATTTAATTTTTTATTATATTATGCTGTTTTTATAATGATTGTGAATATAAAGTTATTAGGCTATAATTATTTTTTTATTGTGTTATGTTATTTTTCAAATGATTACACACTTTTTTTAGTATGTATAGTAATATTTTTTGTTTTTAAAAATTCAAATTAAATAGTTTTTTTTCAAAATGATCGTTTTTATTTTATCACCCTTGAAATGTTGAAAGGTACGTTTGAGACCCGTATTGTAGGAGGGAGGACACACAGAGGCAGGCAAAAATGAGTCGTAGAAATGACCCGTTCTCATGTGACAAATGTTGGGCACACGTTTGACGTGTTACCCGACTAAAGGGACCGGTGCCAAAGGGATCAATGACGCTAGTTCCTCGGAGCATCTTCCATTGAAATACCAGTAGAACAATGACAGCTTTCAAACCAGACGCCTGTGCTCTAATACACACACACACCGACACTAATCTTGGGATTAGTGTGTCGGTAACGGGCATATGGGTCTATCCCTTCTACTGCGGTGCAAGGTGATGAGTCGAGAGAGCCAGGCTGAAGAGGTTAAAAGGTCTCCCTCAACCACCCTCTTCCAGATGCGACACCTAGTCAAACCATTTGGGGCGGCCTATTGTAGAGACGTTGGTTGTACAATGTATACTATAGAAAATAATAAAATTAGAATACGTGTATAAAATTGGTGGAAGATAGGTACCTACCTATGTGTCATACAACTGGAGACAATGCTTACACGTGTAAAAATAATTATAGGGTAAGATAAGTAGGTATAACATGATAATATAAAACATTATATAAAAATTACATTTTACACACATTTTAATAAAACTGTATGTAAACATGAAATTAATAAACATATTAAAAATTATAATTTGCAAACCAACCTACAACTTAAAGAAGCGTACGAATCAATGAACAAAGTAAATTTTGTAATATATTTCTAATAAGTTTATTCATAATTTTTCGAAAACACTAATAAAACTAAGATAAAATAATTATGTAGCAAATAAAAGAAACTACACCAATATGTATTTAAATACCTAATTTTATTTGTGATAATAATAAAATAAACCTTAACACAAAACAACCGTAAACACCAAATAAATAACAATATTAATTAGCAAATCATACTCCAATTTTAAAAAAACGCGCCAATAATCAAAAACGGCCGCTTGAAATAATAAATGTGTGAATAAGCAACATCCGACCTGTTCTGTCAACCTACCTTCATATGAACTATATTGGTATGTATATGTAGCATTAAACTTGGCAACGTAGCGTGATGCGGTAAGTGTGTTCTTAAAATAGATCAAGGAATGCACGTTATTTTAAGATACATTTTTTTAATAAATAAACATAATTTTTGATTACATATTATAGCTGACCATATTTTAAACAAAATTTAAAAGACAGCATGTTGGTACTTCATCTACGTAAGTATATATTACATGCGAAAGAATGAGCAACTTAAGTGGCTTCTTCTAAGATGAGCCACAAAATGTGGTATGACATAAATATATATATATATATATATATATATATTTTTTTTTTTTAAATCAAAAGTTATAGATATTTGCTATAACTTTTGATTTAAAAAAAATGTTTTTCATTTCGGTTAAGTATTATGGCCTCAAATCCAAATTTAAATTTTGTACAAAAAAAGGAGGCGTCTACTAATATCTACAGGAATTCCAAAAACTGAAAAAATCGAACTAATATCTATGGGAATCAAAGTGTTGACGAATATCTACAGCTCAAACTGTTGATTAATATCTACGAGAACCAAAGTGTTGACGAATATCTACAGTACTGTCAGAGGTTGGATTTGCAATTATGTATAGCATATTGGAATAACGTAATATTGCGTATGCAGTTTAAAAAACTTAATTTATGTAAGTATGTATGTAAAAATCCCTAATATCGGACTATTGGACACATTTAGCTGATTAGTCCAACCTACGCTCTGTAGATATTAGTTCAACCTACGCTCTGTAGATATTAGTCAACACTCTGAAGTTCGTAGATATTAGTTCAACATATGAGCTGTAGATATTCGTCAAACATACAGGCTGTAGATATTAGTATCTGGAGTCAAAAAAAATACACGTTTTTCCTTGAAAAAGTTAGTCTCTCTAAAATTAAATTGTCAAAGAGAACACGAAAGAAGAGTAATAAATATCTCAGGGTGGAAGAGGGTGTTGATTCATTGGACAATGAAAGTTCTGAACTTTTGGGCTGTTAATCTTTAAAATAGGTACCCTGTGTACAGGTATAGTTAGAACTACACTATTGAATTGGCAGGTGTCGGTACTTTTGTTTTTTTTTTTTACATTAGCTACACGCAGAAGGTCTTAAGGAAATCAATTTCCCTTGTCATCTTTAAGGATGTTGTGTGGAGGGTTTTTTAGGGGATCCTGGGTAGAAAAAAGGTGTGAGGGATGGGTAGAAATCTGGGGGTCACTGTGTCCAGGAGTGTCGGAAGTATGAATCCATCCCTCCAACTGCGGTGCAAGGCGATTGGTCGAGAGAGTCAACCAGTCTCTCTCGATCCGGCTCGCCACGCAGCAGGTAGGCAGACGCATCCGCCGCCAAGATCCGGGCTCACTTAATGAACCCGTACACCCCTGCTAAGTCACAAAACGCAATGAACCACTTAGGATGACCTTTGGCAGAGGTGTTGGTTATCCAATAAATAGTTGCCGGGGCGGTGGTGCCCACACCGCCTTCTAAATTGTAATACTCAGAACTTCCTTTTCTTCCTTTCCTTAAAAAAACCCTCCACACAGCATCCCCTAAGATAACATGGGCCCTGAGGGAAATTATTTTCTTCAGGGTCTCCTGTTTGGAGATGTCCCCGAACGAAGCTTCGGGGCGTCAAAAGGTCCCGTTTTCGAAAAGAAAGCGTTATGCGCCTTCACAAACATACCGGTAATCTTGAAATACATAAAATAGTTAACCCTAATAGGACATGAAAAAAACATTACTATCTTGCCAATCGTGTTGTATGAAAGTGTGAGCATAAATATACCAAACCACCCACAGTGTGAGGTTCCTGAAACGAATAAGTTTATAAGATATTATATTTTATTAATGAAGGGGAATTCCAATAATCCATGCGCTTCGTAGCTGCAAGCCGGGTTGTGATCTAGCCTCCTACATTGTAAAGTAAATTCACTCGTAAAATCCATGCTAATTTTAGTCAAAAACATTTTTACTGTAACATGGCTTTATTTCGTTTATTAGTTAAAAGAAATCTCATAGCCACTGGAGCGACAGAGTAATTTAAAACTTTTTTCTCCGATTGCCCGAGATTCTTTGGTTGAATATTTTCCGCCCACATTAAAAAAATCATACCTCCGAATTTTATTATGGAGACATACAAACTGATTATAGTTCTACGTAGCCAATGAATTCATATATCTTTTGTTGATTATCACATATTTGTAGGATTTATAAAAAAATATATGTATTATGAAATCGTAAACTTCTACTTAATTACTTACAAATAAGGGAAAATTTGCCAAAATTGGCATGGAAAGCAATTCGAGGTATTTTAAATAGTGCCATATTGTAGCAAAAAGCGCTACAGTACCTAGTTATATTTTGAACGAGGTTCTAGAATTCCTATTGTCCATGCGATTTGTAGCAAGATGAATTGTAATCTATCATCTTTTGTACAGCGCTCTTGAGGCGATTTTTCGCGAAAACGAACTATATATGTTGTCCTAATTTATTATTATTAAGTACCTACCTTTTTTTCCGGTGTCCTGGTTTTGGGGAAAAAGAAAAGGTCACGATAGGCATGACCCCCAATGCACTAGTGCCAACAGCTGATTCGGGCATTCCAGATTACATACTGATTACATTGTCTTACCTCTGGAATTGTCTAAAGCATTTTGTGCGGAAATCAATAAAATATGAACATTTGATTTCACTTACCGGCGTGACACCCAGATACTGCTCCGCCAGCCGCTGCGCGTGGCCGAGGTCCGTGGGCAGGTCGGCGTGTCCCTCACAGGAGCCCGGCACCACGGACTCGATGACGTCGCACAGCAGGGTGCCGTCGGCCCACACGGCGTCCAGCGAGGCTGGTCTGTTCTCCCCCGGCAGGACATCGCACAGCCACTTCAGGATGCCCTCGGTCTGGCTGGGCGACGGGAAGAGGGCTGGAATGATATTGGAAAATGATGGTTTAAAATCGCTGTTTTCATTTGTAAGGAAAAGTTTGGTTTAGTCAATTCAAATTATAACTAGAGTTCGCCGGTCTTAACGGCACGCAACCCGAATTTCTACCGATTTCTTACATATTTCCCTTAAACCTTTGAAGTTTTTAAGCTCAGAAAAAAATGTATGTTATTTTTGAAGATAATGTCTAGATGCTGCCTGCGCCGAAACGCAAATTATATGAAATTCCCTCGATAAAAAAAAAATGGCAAATTATGCTCCAAAAAATATTAAAAACAAGTCTGTTTCTATTATGGGGTCGTCCATTAATCACGTGAGGTTCGAAAGGGGGGGGGGGGGATCCCACGAATCACGAAATATCACCAGGTGGGGGGGTATAATGAGATATCACGTGTATTTATTTTTCGTGATAATATTCCGAAAATGTCTAAATACTATTTACTAAAAAAATACACTTGATTTTTGGAGGGGGGGGGGGGGTTAGTCTAAAACCTCACCACATATCACCACGGGGGGGGGGGGGGGGGGGTTAAAAAGTTGCTAAAAAACGTCACGTGATTAATGGACGTCCCCTATCTTATAAATTATATTTGTGAAAAAATTCACAATGTTTCTTTAAATGATACTTTTTTTTACATGAGCTCCACACAGGAGGCCCTGAGGAAAATAATTTCCCTCAGGGCTTATGTCATCTTTAGGTATGAAGGATTTTTTAAGGAAAGGAAGGAGAGGAGAGTTCTAGGAAGGAAAAGGGTTTAAGGGATGGGTAGGAATCTGGGGTTCAGTGTGTCCTGGTCATCCACCTCCAAGACCTAGACAAACCTCACCCCATGAACCGGGGCACCCCTGCTAAATCACCAAACGTAGCGAAACATTTGGGGTGATCTATGGCAGAGGTGTTGGTTATCCAATAAAGGTTCCCGGGGCGGCGGTACCAATTCCCGCCTCCCAAATTGGAAGGCGATTAAGATGCTCCCCACGAGATTTTTGCTGTATTTTAAACGAGTCATGTTTTATTAAACATTTTCGCATCGATTTTGTCGCTGTAAATGTTAGCGCGCTCCTCTAACATTCGTAATTTCGTATCTCTCCATCTTCTTCTTTTCGAGCCCGGTTGCGGAGCCTTAACCCTTCAGGCTTTTAAATATTTTTCCTTCAAGTCTCAACTGATGCAACCATCAATTTGGGAGGCGGGTATGGGTACCGTCGCCCGGGAATAATTTATTGGATAACCAATACCCTCTTCTATAGGTGACTTAGCAGGGGTGCCCGGGTTCATGGGGGGTGAGGCTTGTCCAGGTCTGTCTTTTCCGAAGCGTCTGCCCATCTGCCGTGTGGGGGCAGGATCGAGAGAGACTGGTTGACGGAGATCTTTTATCCTTTCCAGCCGGAATCTCTCGACCCATGCCTAGATACACTGACCCTTAGATCCTTACCCACCCCTCTTACCCACCCCTCTTACCCATTTCCTTCTCCCCAGAACTTCCTCACTTTCCTTTCCTTAAAGAAACCCTTCAAGCAACAATCATAAGATGACATAGGCCGTGGGGGAAATTATTTTCCTCAGGGCCTTCTGATGGTAAAGCTAGCTAATGTAAAAAAAGGAAATGCTACCGTCGCATCGCGTCGCAATTTCGTCGTTTTATTTATATTTTGGGGTAATGCTGTGTTGCGCTACCTTTTTCTTTAGCTAACGTTTCGGTCAGAGTTACAATGACCATAATCTGTAATAAAAGATTTGAATAAAATCCTAAATAAGTATATGATTACGAATATGGCGGGATTTTTCGTTGATAGAAGAAATTAAAAAAAATATATTCTCAATTTTTTTTTAATAAACATAAACGGTATTAAAAGTGAAGTGACAGTTCTTTTTTTTTACAGAAAATAGATTGTATAATATTTGACCTCATGATGCAAACGGTAACGCTGTCTGAAACGTTAGCTTAAGGATAATTTAGGTAAAAATATTAATAAACTGGCAATGTTGAATTAAAATACTAACTAAAATATGCATTGGTAGTCCCAATTTAACTTTTGACACTGAACGGGTGCTAATAAGTTAATGAGATCTTTAGTAATTTTTCATTAACCATGTTCAATACTCAAAGGTCGAACAGAATAATAAGTGTTCGGATATTTTTTTTTATGATTTTATTCGAGCTAAAATTAAAATTTTGAATCATGCGTTTACTAGATAACGTATTGATTTGCAATAATGTATGATTACGTGGTATGAAATATGTCTTGTAAAATAAGATTTTTCGTTTGAAAATTTAACAAATCTGCCAACGACCTATGGCATAACCTTATTATACTAAAAATAAACATTTAAATAAAAATTTAAAACATGCGTTTACCAGAGATAAAAAACAATCTTTCGAAATCAATTTATAATTTTTTTATGGAAAAGAGTCAATACGTCTAAAATTTGATTTAAAAATGACATTTTTCCGGTTTTCTCGGGTATTTATACCCTCTTAACAATCGTTGACCATGCTCGCAAATATTGATAACTGACCATAGATGACGGATTTAGTCAATATCGTATTATTAGGGTTTTATCGACCGTCTATGCTAGACCTTCTGACTTAATAAATAATATTGAAATAATTAAAAAAAACAATAAAATCACACGCCAAACTTACCTCAAGGAGCCGATACGCGGTAGGTACCTACTTATATCTACCTTAATACAATTATGAATGTTTGTCATTTTATTTCCACGACAAAGAGCGTTTATTCTGGCAGAATGTCCTCGTCCTGGAAGCCAGAAGCCTTGTGACTTGTGATTCGCCCTCAAAGTGAAGTGTAGTGAAGCGGGAGGCTGTTTGAGACCAAGGCAAGGGTCCGCCGCGACCACTAGATAGGTAGTATAGGTACTGTCTTTGATCTCCCGCAGAGGAAATTGCATTTTTATGCGATTTTATTGCACAATACCAGCACTTTTATTCTGCTGAATCGGTTTTGTTGGGTAGACAAATTGACCATGAAGAGATAGGGAAGGTTTAAAATAAGAAAATAAAATAGTAATAATGTAATGCCAATGAAATTTTTAGTTGAATTCAACATTGACTAGCTAGGTCTAAAATACAATAAAGACTTCCCTATGTTTTTTTTTTTTTACATTGAATACCGCACAAGAATCTCAACTGCTCCCGCCTGGAGAGACTATGGCATCCCCAATTGGGGTATGTTGTGAGGCTGAAGGTAGTGGGGAGGGGAAGGAGTTGGGGAAGAGGAAGGTTGGGAAGTACCTGGCTATTCAGATCTGGTCACTAAACACGGCTAAAGCCATTTTCAAGCAACGTTTCAATTCTGAATGGTGGTCTTACACCAGGGCGATACTAATAGTATCTTCCACTCTGGAACATGCCGCAAATATACTATATATTATTTTAAATAAATTAATTGTGAAATAACACAAATTAATCAAATAAAATTTATTTGCGCATGCCGGGTTCGAACCCGCGACCTCCGGAATGTGAGTCAAGAGTCTTAGCCACTGGACTACGGAGGTCGTCAAATGTACTAAATATATAGAAACTGGGAAAGTTATCAGTCAAACGCTACATTTACATATATATCAAAAACTTTTAGTGAGTTATTTAAAAAAAAAATGGTATCTTCTCACACGGAAAACGTGGCTTCTTTTCAAATTAATACGAGTAAATAGGGAAAAGGTCTGATTAGATATTTGTTCACTCTGCTACTAGCCGGTTAAGCTGATATTTTTTTTAAAATTATTCTTATCAAAGTTTATTTAGGAATCAAACAATGTAAATTAATTATACATTTGATAGTGAATAAACCATTTTAATAAACCATTTAAAAATTTAAACCATAAATTCTAGTTATAATAATTTTTGTCATGGTTACAGATTAGAAAGAAACTAGTTATTAAAAGTAATAATATTAGGTCTTTACATATGAAATTGGCGTTTTGCCGTACTGGCAACTTTGATCTCAAATATCTTCTCTTTGGTTAGGAATTCCAAATTCAAATTTATACAGCTATTTACTCATGTATTTGTGTTATTCGAAAATTATAATTCATTTGTTTTTTCCTTAATTGTTTTTTTTCTTTTCGTCACTTAGTTTACAAAATGGAAAACTTGAAATATCGCGTTATTTACGAGTACGAGTTCCACCGTGGCACCAGTGCTGCAGAAACGGCTCGAAGGATTAATGATGTATATGGCGACGGTGCCGCAAAAGAAAACACAGTGCGTTTTTGGTTCCAACGTATTCATTCTGGAAATTTCGACCTGCAGAACAAGCCCCGTGGATGGCCGGAGACCAAAGTGATAATGAAGAATTGGCTATTGTGGAAGCGGATCCATCGCAAACCACGTCCGAGTTAGCTGCAGGCTGCGGTGTTAGTGATAAAACTGTTTTAATTAAAACTAACACCTCATTCGCTCAACGACAATTCTGGTTCATCGCTCCTAAAATATATAATGCTCTGAGTACTGACATAAAGTCAAGTAATTCTAATTCTCTTTTTATAACACGTGTACAACATTGGATTTTTGAAAGGGGACGAACGTACTTTGAAGAATTCATGAGTTCTAACACTACATTTTAATTATTAATTTTTGCATTTCAAAATTTTAATTTACATTTTTATTTCTATTTTTCTTTAAAATGTTGTTATTTTTTTTTCTCTTAGTTTTTCACAAAATTTTATTTATGTTTTTAATTTTGATTTATATACTTATATGTTTTAATTTATATAGAACACTTGAGTTCTTAACATTTAATCTTTATTTTTAATTTTTGTATTTCAAAATTTTAATTTGAATTTTCATTTTTATTTCTACTTTTCTTTAAAATATGATCTTTTTTTTTCTCTTTAGTTTTAAGTATTTCATAATATTTTTGGAATGTTAAAATATTAAATGTACGACTACCACAACACGGGCATTAGCCTAGTGTAGTAGCCAAAAAAATATATATATCTGTAACTAATAAAAAAATTATAAAACAAAAAAAAATAATAAAAATAAAAAAAAATCCACTTGAAGCAAATTGGGAAGGTGAAAAAGCTTGAAAGGTGGGTACCTCACGAATTGAGTGAAGCAAATCAACAAACGCGCGTTGATCGCTAGACCACACACTGCACAACAGATGGCTACCAAATTAGAGGAGCTTCAATTGGAATGTCTAAGATATCCACCGTACTCTCCGGACCTTGCCCCAACAGATTACCATTTTTTTCGAAATTTGGATAACTTCTTGCAAGGGAAAAAACTCAACTCCGATGGAGCAGTCCAAACCGCCTTCAAAGATTTTATTGATTCCCGTCCGAATGGTTTTTTTAGTAAAGGGATCGATGGACTACCTATGAGATGGCAAAAGTGCATAGATAGCAATGGTACATACTTTGATTAAATAAATATATGATATTAAAAAAAAATCGACTTTATGTTCCTCACATAAAAAACGCCAATTTCATATGCAAGGACCTAATAATATATAACACAGTATAAGTAAAAAAATAAAAAAAATAAATAACAGTTTTGATATAAGGGAACGTACCCATACTACGTGATCAACTTTTTGCAAATTTTAACCCCCTCCCCGGTGACCAAAAACCTAAGCCCACCGCCGCTCATTTGTACCAAGCGTGACATTTTGAAGACCCCCCCCCCCTAAACGTGTCACGTAGTATGGGTACGTTCCCTAAGTGCATTGTAAGGTCAATTGGATTTTGAAAACTTAAGTACAGTGGAAATAAATAAATGGAAAAACTGATATTTTTAAAGGTGTCCGCTTTAAGCAATACTGAAAGATTTCCATTTAAGAAAACATTTTTCTCTATAATATTTTCGGGATACTGAATTTCCGAAAAAAAAAAAAAACCGAAAGTATTTATTGGTTTGCCCTTCGACCTAGAAAAAAATTTGCCTGCTGCGCGTTTTCTGCGTCTTTGTGAATGTAATAATTCGTATTCCACTCTCTTTCCCACAACACATGGATACTAATTATTATTTTTTAATTGATAAACTAACGTTTAAGACAAGATTTTTATGCATAGCACAAAGGGTAACAATTATTATAAGCAATAATTATCAGCCTGAAACACTCATCTACATTGAAAAAATCTTCCGAGAAAAGATACTTGCAAAAATAAAGTTGGTTGTTTTCAGGTGGAAAAATGTAATAAACAGTAATTGTTGAATGAAACACTAGTATATATTGAATTATTAAGCCGCCATAGCTCAGTGGTCAGAGCACCTGACCGGCAAACAGAAGGACATGAGTTCAAATCCCGTTGGCGGCATGTATCTTTTCTCGGAAGATTTTTTCAATGTAGATGAGTGTTTCAGGCTGATAATTATTGCTTATAATAATTGTTACATGGATACTACAATTTGGGAGGCGGGTATGGGGATCGCCGCCTTAGGAACCATTTATTGGATAACCAACACCCCTGCCATAGGTCACCCCTAGTGGTTCGCTACGTTTGGTGACTTAGCAGGGGTGCCCGGGTTCACAAGGTGATGTTTGTCTAGGACTTGGCGGCGGATGCGTCTGACCGCCTACTGCGTGGCAGGCCGGATCGAGAGAGACTTGTTGAGGGAGATCTTTTGACCTCTCCTGCCGAAATCTCTCGATTCATCCCCTTGCACCGCAGTGCGAGGGATGGATGGGTTGATCACTTCTAGACATATTGGCCCCCTAATTCTTACCACACCCCTCATACCTTTTTCCTTCTTTTCCCTAAAAAGATCCTGAGGGATTTTTTTTCCTCAGGGACTCATTTGTGAGAAATAATACTAGGTACCTCAATCGGGGACTCCATGTAAAAATTTTCGCATGCGGCGCATTTCCGTGTCTTTGTGAACATTACAACCTTTTTTTTTCATTCCCTCCGCTCTCGTCTCTTAGGCACTCCACTCAGGGCCGGATCTATGGGGGGGCTAACCGGGGCGCCTGCCCCGGGCGGCAGTTTTAGTGGGCGCCAAAATCGTAATTTGTATGTTTAATTAAAAAAAAAAACTGAATTCTTAATGCGTCTGAAATCCAGAGCTCGTTGTTCTATCGATTATTCATTTGATTTTAAAACGATTTTTAACGCGAACACAATGGACGTCATAGGTTCTCAACGTGGCCATAACGCCTCCTTGTGGGCGTTTGAGACTTTCAGGGGGACAATAGAAGACCCAGAGAAAATTAGGGGGCATTGAGATAACACAGTGAGGGCGTGGGCAGGTAAAAAAAGGTCTAAAAAAGGCAAAAATACACGCTTATCACGTACTAATAAAGCAAAGTAAACTTTAATATTGGTTTTTTTACGCACCAGATTTAAATGTCCGGGTTAAATTTTCCCCCAAAAAAAAAAAAAAAAAAAAAAAGAAGGAAAAACTAAACCCTTTCATACACTTCCCCAAATGATCATCTAGTGAATCCACGTTATGCAATTGCACTATATAAGTATTATAAATACAAAACAATACAAGAACAACATGTCAACCTACTAGAGACCAAATGGGAATATAATTCACCGACTCCAGATATTTTCATATCAGAGGGTTCGGCTCTGTGGCATTTCTAATTGAACCTATAAATCCTACTGATCCCTCAATATAAATATTTAAAAAATCTTTTGTAATCCTACATGTATTTAAAATTACTGCTTTTTGCATTTTTATATACAAATTCTTTGACAAATCTAATATGCTTAAATTTTGAATCAGATTCCTAGGTATTATGCCAGTGGCCGAAATAACAAATGGTAATATTTTTATAGTCCGAGAATGCCAAATTCTTTTAATCTCATTTCCTAAATCTGTGTATTTTCTAATTTTTTCAGAAACAGTTTTTTGAATATTACAGGAATTTGGAATAGCTACATCAATGATATAAGTTATTTTTTTAATTTTGTCATGTAAAACTATATCAGGTCTATTATGACTAATTGTTCTGTCTGTTAGTATAGTTTTATCATAATATATTTTATAAAATTTATTTTCTATAAATGAATTTGGTTCATATTCATAATAAGGTACTACATTACGGCAATCAATCAAGTTATGTTTAATTACCAAACTTTGGTGAATTATTTTTAAAACCTGATTGTGCCTAAATGTATACTCGGAAGGCGCTAATATAGAACATCCCGATATAATATGTTCTATAGTTTCGGGAAAAGCCAAACATTTTCTACATAAATCATCAATTTGATTTATATCTTTGATTATATGCTTTCTATAATTTTTAGTATTAATGACTCTATCTTGAATTGCAAGCATAAATCCTTCTATTTCTGCGCTCAACTCTCCAATACTCAACCATTTGTTTGACGAAAGTTTGTCAACATACGTTTGGTTGAGATAATTGAAGTGTTTTGCGTGAATAATTTTATTTGACCATGAATCTAATAATTCCTGGTTAGTATTTATAAGAATGTTGGCATTCTCGTCATATAAATTTAAAGGTGTAATATTTCTATCTGCCTTGCAAATTATTTTGTGCATTTCTGAGCTATTAGCTTTCCTATGGAAAAAATTTCTAAGCATTTCTACCTGATTGTGTTTCAAAGATGTTATTTTGACTACACCTCTACCTCCTAAATTTCTAGGTAAATTAATTCGTTCTATAGCTGAATTTGGATGATGGCAATTAAATTTTGTTAACGTAGTTCTAATTAATCGTTCTAAACTATCTAAATCTGTATTGGACCATTTAATTATGCCAAATGAGTACGTTAGTAGAGGTATTGCCCAAGTATTTATTGCTTTTACTAAATTTTTAGCAGATAGATTGCATTTTAAAATTTTTCTGATCCTAGTGTGAAATTTAATCCTAATATCATTTTTAATACTAGTGTGATCTAATCTATTCGATTGCGGGTATCCTAAATATTTATAAACCTCATCCCCTTTCATACTTTGAATTTTGAAATTTCTAAATATACCCTCGTCTCCATCTACAATAATATTTGTTATTGTATATATTGCAATAATTTTTATTATACTATATGCGAAAATTTATTTATATATTTCGGTAGTTTGGGAAGTGGGTGAAAATTTAACTAATAGATTCCTTTACATTCAAAATGAAAATTAAATTGGATGACATGAAATTTTTTTAGTATATAATATTATCATCTTACGTGTGTCATTATTATTAAGAGTTGACACTATATCATGAATACAAGAAGGAAGGAGGTAGCAACACGGTACTTAAAATATATAAGAATTGCTGTTTTTAACTTGCTTAATAAAAAGGCAGAATAAATCATTTTATATTGTTAATCGAATTATTGATTCCGCGGCAGTTGAGTCCCCCCCCCCCACTCAAACTCTGGCGAAATGAGGCGCCACAATCAATTTTCTGCCCCGGTTTGAAAAAGTCGTAGATCCGGGTCTGAGTCCAGTTGGGGATGCCATAGTTCCACAGGCTCCGAGATTATTGAGGAACTGGGACTAATGTGCCATATTCGATAGTATTTTATATATCTCTGTTTATAATTAGCTACTCATAAAAAAATATACAATTTTCATTTAATCTTTAATGCAAAACATATTTTCATACGACGAATCTAAAAAATGTATTTTTAACTTTTAAAGGCTCATATCCCAAAATCACATTAGGCACTGTCTTGCATGAACTTTTTCAATAAAATTTTGTGGATTTACTGTTTTCTTGAAGGTTTACGGATTTCAAAATGTGCCCTCAAACTCAGTGTGCCCGTAGGTATTTGGACCTCAAATTCAAAATTTATACATAAAAAAGATCGCGTTTCTATTCCTTTTAACTGAGTTTTTTTTTGCGTAAAAATCACATTCAAAATAGACTTCTTGTCATCTTCCCCCCCCCCCCCCAAGGGCCCCTTTATGTTTGTTGATTGTCTCTTGAGTCTTAAATCCGCCCCTGCTAGTGAGGCAGGTTATGTCAAACTTTAAATATAAGTATTGTGCAATTTGTCTATTAGGTTCTCATATCCTATATTTTCTCTATTGCTGTTATTATTATATTAAATTAGCTGGTACCCGGCATACGTTGCTATGCCATTTAATAAAGAATTTTTTCTCCCTGCGTGTCCTTTCACATTCGCCTGCACCCCCTTCCCCTCTCGCGTTCCCACTTCGCCTCCTCCACCTTCCCTCTCCCCATTCCACTCCTCCCTTCCCCGTCCCGTAAACCCCCTCCCGAGTTTCCCTCCCCCCTCCAGGTTCCCCTCCCTGGTCCTCCTACCCTCCTCCCGCGAACCCCCTACCCGAGTTCACCCCCCCCTCCCGCATTCCATACATTCACTCTCGGTACATTCAGTTTTCAAACAGCTCGCGTGCAACCTATTGCAAATTTCATAATGCCAGAGCTCACCAGAAGTTTTACACAAACCTTGTCCTGACAATAACGAACACACAAAAAAAAGAATTATCCAATTTCGTGCAGTCGTTCGGAAGTTATGCGCGTACATACATTTCGGCGATTCATTTTTATTTATGTAGAAGAAGAAGATAGAAGATTATTAAATTTGTTAGCTATAAGAAAATTTAAAGATGTAATATTTAAAACTGTTACTTTTAAATAGTATAAAGGTATAATACACATGTGTACATACTCTTTATTAGGTATTAAATAAATAGATATTAAAATATTCATATCGCATCAAAAAATAAACCAAAAAGTGCTAAACTCTCACAGTATATTTAAAATATTCCAAATGCGCGGAAATATCTTGAAACATGTGGCCCGATTCGATGTAACCGCTTTTCAAATATCGTTAAATGTCGGAATAAAAGAATCAATTAAAATAACAAAAGCAGGCATTAAAATTAAATTTACCCCGATTTAAAACGAAATTGATACTTTACAATCAGTGTCATATTACAAATTTGCCTATAAAGATAGCATTACGTAGACACTAGACAAGTCGCGTTATACGTAAAATTCGCCTGTTATAAAATATTAATTGATTTACTGGAAAGTAATGCCAAAGTCAAACCTAAAATTTGTTTGTCAGCAAATACTTTTGTAAGCACCTTTGGAATATACCCATATTATAATGTGTGCCAGAACCTACTCTACATTATGACTTATGACTTTATGAGAGCTCGGCAGTTTTTGTAGGGTTTCTTCTAGTACTAGAGGAGTTACATGCAGATTAGAAAATGGACCACAAACCACAAATGTATTAATGTCACTAGTTCATCATGGGCTATTTACTGGTAAGGTGCGTAGACGTGCATTCACATATTTTTAAATAATGTCATTCGTTATGCACAATTAGGTACAGGCTTATTTTAATGAATGGACTGAAGTAACAAAGCTCTTGAAAGAAGTTGTTTACGCGATCCATAGACTTAAATAATGCATCTAAGATGCGATCGATTTATAACGTTCAATCTTTGAGAAACGAAAGTGATTGAAATATGACTGAAGACCTCATTAACTAATTAACTCCCAAAAGTAAATATCAGAATGCCAATGCATATTTAGGTTAGTATTTCAATTAAAAATGGCCAATTTATTAATATTTTTTTACGTAAATGTTTGGCGTTTTACATTTCGAAATGCGAATTCATAGAAAACATCTCCGGTGTTTCTTATTTTTTTTACATTTGCTCCACGTAGGAGGCCCTGAGGAAAAGTAAAATAATTTCCCTTAGCGCCTATGTTATCTAAAAGGATGTTGTGGGGAGGGAGTTTTTAAGGAAGGGAAGGATAGGAAGTTCTAGGAAGGAAAAAGGTATGAGAGGTGGGTAAGAAACTGTGTGTCAGTGTGTTCGGGAGTGACGGACGCATGAATCCATCCCTCCAACTGCGGTGCAAGACGATGGGTCGAGAGAATCCGGCTGGAAAGCTCAAAAAGCCTCCCTCAACGAGTCTCTCTTGATCCGCCCACCACGCGGCAGACGGGCAGACGCATCTCCCGCCAAGACCCGGACAAACCTCACCCCATGAACCCGGGCACCCCTGCTAAGTCACTAAACCTAGCGAACCACTTGAGGTGACCTATGGCAGAGACCTATTAAATGGTTCCCGTGGCGGCGGTACCCATACCCGCCTCCCAAATCGAAAATATTTATTCCCTGTCAATATCGGTTTGATATAAACTCGTCGAAAGTTACGCCTATCGTTTCGATATTGTAAATTTATCGATTTCTCTGTGCTTGACCCCCTGTTGAATGAATGGTGGTATCAGTCAATTAGAATAGTTAGTCAGATAGTTATTATCAGATTAGTTAGTCAGATAGTTATTAGTCAGATAGTTACCATTCCTGACAGCCCTGTCGCAGTGCTGCAGCAGTCTCACCAGGGGTGAGTCTCTCCCGCAGAGCAGTGCGAAGATTGCGGCGGGCGCCAGCAGCCGGAGCGTAGCGCCAAGGGTCTGGATGAACGCCCACATCTTGCGCCCGCCCGGCCCCGGCCCTGCTGCCGACAGTGCTAGAAACACAAACGTATTGAGTTCATTGAAGGAAGAATTTTCTCAATAAAGCTACTAAGTATTACAGAAAGAACAGGGTTTCATTTGCATTCGAAATGAGTTGGCGATTCTTTTTCGAAAAGGGCGAGAAAACCAAATCAATCTATAATCACAGGGTTTTAATCCTAGGAGACCCTGGGAAGAAAAATTGCTTCAGAACCTATGTCATCTTTGGGGATGCTGTGTGGAGGGTCTTTTTTAGTTAAAGGAAGGAGAGGAAGTTCTGGGAAGGAAAAGGCATGAAGGATGGGTAGGAAACTGGGGTTCAATGTGGCCAGCGGACGGGCAATCATCCCCCCGATGCGATGCAAGTCGAAGGGTCGAGATAGTCCGGTTGGAGAGGTCTAGGTAAGGATCCTTCAACCAGCCTCTTCTAGTATTTATCAAAAAATGGATGTAGGATAAGTACCTAACAATATACATATATATATTTTTAGTTTATTAATACAATAAATTGTGTGAGTTGTGGGACCTGGTAAAACATATATACAGCCTTACTAAAAAAAACCACAGCAACACCGATAACCTGTATTATTGCAATAACATAAATAAACCCTGTATACGCTAGATCCCAATTTGTTACTAATAACGTTGCATCCGCGGCCGCGCTGTAAAAACGCATTGAAGATCTGACAACATTGTATATGGTATTAATTTACTAGGAAAGAATGTTGTTTTAATTTTTCTCCGCCAGGGGCATTATTGGCGCGCCTATGCATTAATTCTCAACGGCACCGCGATGAAGATAGCCCGGTGTGTTTTTATGGCGGGATGTCAAAAAATTTTGTTAGTGCCTAAATGTTGTGATTTTACTTAATAATTTCTATTGTAGTGTCGAATTTACTCTTCTATTCACATAATTGATATATTTAATATGTTATGTGTGTGGTTTACATCAGTTTAATCAAGTTATTGTACAAACGCCGTACTTTCAAAGTTGGACTGTCAGAATATTGTTCTATAGAACTATAGATAGTTTACTTAAAAGATAAAATTAACATTTTAAGATCTTTATTTTAAGAGAATTTCTTAAAAGTGATATTTTTTAATAATATTAATATCTAATACATGTGTTCGTAAACCTATCAAAGAAAGTAACGTCCTTAGAGATGCAAGAAATCTGTTTGAAATGCCGTTATTATTTCTAAGTTATTTTTTTGGCTATAAAAAAAACTTTGAAATTTTTTATTATTTTTTTGTTGTATGCACGAGGAAAAAGTGAGGTGATAGTTTCCTTCCAAATTTATTACATAAAAGGACTGTGTTTTTTGAAATTTTGATTTTTTTTTTAATTTCTCTACATTTTGGTCAAAAATGTTTGGGTAAGAAATTTTTTTCCATTTTTTTCCGAGTTTGGATCTTAAAATATGGCAGTTTTTGAAAACTAAAGTGTATTTTAAATACACAAATCTAAAAGGTAATTTTATCTAGTTTTCATAAATGGTATTTGTTTTTACGACACCTTCAAAAATAAGAAATATATAGAACATTCAAAATACTTTGGAAAAATTTCAAATTTCGTTAGGATATCATTACAAAAACAGAGATAAACTACCCTCTCAGGCCGTGTAAACCAAGTGTATTTTTTTCAATGAACAATTTTTTAATTAGTAATGTTTTCACATCCGCGGCCGTTTATCAATTGAATAAAATTTTCACTGGGTTTTTTAGCAAGGCTGATAATCATTAGAATGATCATTTTTTCTCGTTTTTTTCTTATTTTTATGCATTTTTGAATAACGCCTTAAAGTAAACAAAAAAATGTTGATAATAATACAATCGATGGCCTTGGGCAAGATATGATAATAATGACATTCCAACTTATTTCAAGTCAATACATAAATCCTCTATTAATTCCCAGAATGTGCGAAATAATAAATTCTTTGTGATAAAATACCTTTTATGTGGAAATTCTTTCCTTCAGATAATAAAAATTTCGAAACAAGACTTTATGAATGAAAACGGCCAGTCAGTGGCGTAACACCAAAGGGGACAATTGTTAAACAAATACACATAAGTTTTTCGTAAGGTTTGCTAAATAGTCAGCTGAGTACCTACTTAAATGTTTTAGTCACACTTTCCCTAACTTTACAATACAAACCGTTAAAAAACCTGGGTTATGTTTTCTTTGAAATAAATTATTGCACATTATACTTTAAAATACTTATTTATTCTTTCTAATTAAAATATAAAATTAAAATTTGAATGTTGCCGAAGAGTGTTTAAATAATTGTGAATATTATCGGCCTCCGTAGTCGAGGGGAAGGGCTCTTAACTAGCGATCCGGAGGTCGCGGGTTCGAATCCAGGCATGTGTAGGTAAATTTTACTTTTGATTTATTTGTGTTATTTCACAATTTATTCATTAAAAATAATATGCATTATATTTGTGGCACGTTCCAGAGTGGAAGACACTCTCAGTAGCGCCTTGATGTAAGACCACCATTCAGAAATGTAACGTTTCTTGAATTGGCTTTAGGCGTTTTTGGTGACCAGATCTGAATAGCCGTTAATTCCCGACCTGCCTCTTTTCCATCTTCTTCCCCTCCCTACTACCTTCAGCCCTACAACATACCCTAATTGGGGATGCCGTAGTCTCACTGGCTCCAGGCGGGAGGAGTTAAGACTCTTGTGCGGTATGATAGCAGGGGAGGTGAATCTTTTTTCTTTTGAAACCAGGTTTGGATTTACTGAATTTTCTTTCCAATTTAAAACTTAAATTAACTAAAATTGACAAAATGTGAAAATTTTGGTTAATTTTAAACTTTAAGATTTTTAGATTTTTTTAAATTTCAAAATACCTACTTATAGTAAATTTAGTCTACTTCAAAAAGTATAAAACATTATTCACTTCAGGGTCAAAATAGGAAAAAACTTGAAAAGGTGAAATATTTCTCGAATTTTGGATTTTTGACGAAGATCAGGAGATCAAAGATCTGCCTAGGTCAAAAACATTTTTTTTTCATTAGGCCTCCGCCATGTACAATATACCAAAAATCATTACTACCTCATTTAATGGAAGGTAACCCCATTTCCAGTGATTAATTTAATGTATTACCTTTAGAACAATTACGAACTCTGTTGACGAAATAGTCACAGAAGAAAGCTGAAGAAAGATATAGAAAACAACATAGATTTTTACATGCTTATCTAACATATTTATTTAATTATGCACTGTTTTGTGATAGATTTATCCCTCTCAGGCTAATTCGTTCGCTTTTTGGAGCAACTCATATAGACCTGAAATCGTTGTGTCTCCCTTACTATCATAGTGATAAAAATGATCTAAATACTGTAAGAAAGATAAAACCCCATTCTTTGTATCCAAATCTAAAAGTTTAGCATAAAATGAGCAAATTGTACACCTTTATGAAACCAAAGTTTTTGATTGCAAATTGAAAAATTATTTTGAAACTTTAGAATTATTTTATAAAATATTTTTTTTTCGCAAAAAAGTGAGGTGACAGTAATTTTCGTAAGAAAAAAGCCATTTTTAATTTTTTTTTGTTTGCTTGCAAAATTTTTATATTTAAAAAAATTATGTTTATTTCAAATCATAAAATTTGAAAGCGTTTCCAAAACAGTTTTTTATTTTCGGATGCGTAAATATTTTGACCCTTGAAATAATAAGGCCGAAGCTTGAGGGGTTAATAATAAAACCATTTACCTTGTCCTTTTTCATAGAGCAATCTGTACTGAAGGACATCGTCGAGGGGATTATATGGCTCCGGGGCGTCTTCATCAGAACTCTCCGCAGACTCTATTTCTATATCGTCCAGTTTAGTTTTCATCAGTTCCTCTAACATTTTTACGATATTTACAAATTTTCACTATTCACTTTAATTTCACTTCACAATTATTACCTATTAAAAATATTAGAATGAAATAATTATAATACCGATTGGTAATGGAAAATTTCTGTCAATAAAGTATTTTTTTAACTGACTAAAAAATTACGAATGAAGACATTTTATTTCACGAATAAATTTTATAACGAGCAATTATATTTTGCAGCCAAATGACACATTTGTTTTTGTTCACGAATGTGGCTTTGCTGCACCGGCCAACGTAATCGAATTAGTGATTTGATGACGTCATGCAATGTGTCAACATTTTTGGTAATTTTTTATTTATTTTTGGAATAACTTGATGAGTAAAACCTTAAATTGTAATACTCCATCATTGAAGATAATATTAGCGACTCTCAAACGATAATTTGAAATAGAAAAATTAGAATACGGTCGCAAAGAATTGAACAGAGAACCTTAGCCTTCCTGGAGCTCTGCTCCAACCACTGAGCTAATTCATAAATCTCAATAGAAATTAAATAGTTGAATTAAAATAAAAATTGATGTATTTATCCAAGACACTTACTAGGTTGCATTTAGTTCGGGAAAATCTTGCGCCAACGAAAATATGCGTTAAGAAAATGAAGACAATGTTGGTAGTTCTTAGTTTATGTATGATTCAGTTAAATATGAAGGGAATAGGGTCGAATTAGCTCAGTGGTTAGAGTAGAGCCCCGGTAAGGTTGAGAGTCGCTAATATAGTTCGGTGATTATTTTTTGATTGTTTAATTTAATAAATAGTTTTTGGAGCACAGAGAAGTTCCGTTACGTTCTGCATGTCAATGATAATATGGTAAATAAATCAATCAGTCTATCGTAAAGATAAATAAATGTTTCGAAAAAGCGATCGGAAAACAAATCTTTTCTTTTTCTTTGCCACTTCCCTCTTTAAGTGGGGTCGGCTCTCCTAATCAATCTGCGCCAAGACGACCGGTCTTGGGTTGTTGGATTGGGGAAATTTTGAGCTATTTTTGCCATGCTGGTCCACCATGTCAGAGGGGGGCGTCCTCTTCCTCTTTTTATTTCAGGTATAGCTAGCGCTTTATGGCACACGTGTTCTTTGTCTCTTCTCATTACATGGCCATACCACCGTAAGCGACTTTCTGTTTTTTCAGGAAGGGGGGCTACCTTGAAACTACCTCTTATATGTTCGTTTCGTATTTTGTCCAGTTTCGTAACCCCACCTGACCATCTAAGCATTTTCATTTCTGCAACGTGCAGTTTTTGGACGTGATTTTCCTTCACTGTCCAACATTCAGCCCCATACAGCATTGCTGGTCTCACTGCAGTTTTGTATATTTTGCCTTTTGTGCGAATGGGCATGCTTGAATCGCACAGTACTCCAGTGAGTGATCGCCACTTCTGCCACGCAACATTTACTCTGTGAGAAACATCGGCCTCTACATTTGCGTCTTTTGTTATTACTGAGCCAAGGTATTTGAAGGATTCTACTTTTGGCACCGGCATTCTGTCTGGATAGTAAACGGTGGTGTTGCTCGCTGTATTGCTGAAATTACATTCCAAGTGCTTCGTTTTTGACCTGCTGACACGAAGTCCTGATGTTTCAAGTGCTGTTATCCATTCTGTCAAGGTATTTTGCATCGGATCGGATCGATCGCATCGATCGGAAAACAAATAAGTTTGGAAATTTCTGCTTAAGACTATCGCATGTTTGAATCATTCAATCATCGATTGATGTCACATGCCACGCTTATTGTTTTGTGAGTTTTCTTTATTATGGGGATCATAGAATGACGTAGATTGTAATATAATTCAATTAGCTAGCGTTTCTAAGTACCTACCTACTAAGGTTAACACGGTTACGTGATGAAATTGCAAGGCGTAAATTTCACACACCGATATTACACTGCCAGAATTACACATGGACGTAATTACACTTCGATAAAATAGGAGATAATTACACTTACTGGAATAACGTACGTAAAAAAAGTTTTTTTTTTTCAAATGATAAATTTATTTAGCAATCACTAAAACACCGAATATTTTATTTTTATTTTTTACTTTAGCTCCACACAGGAGGCCCTGACGATAATAACTTCCCTCAGGGCGTATACCGTCGTCGGGGATTCTGTGTGGAGGGTTTTTTGGGGAGAGGAAGGAGTGAATATGTGTCTTGAAGAGACCCATGTTGTAGAAGGGAGAAAATACAGAGGCTGGCAAACATTGCACAACCGAGCTGTTGAACTCAAGAACGAGTCGTAAAAGCGACCCGATCGCATGTCACAAATGTAAATCGTTGGGCGTGGGTTTTGCGTGTTTCCCGACTAGGCACCTGTGCCGAAGGCATCATGACGATAGTTCCTCGGAGCATCTTCCATTGTAATACCGGTAGAACAAGGACAGCATACGCCTGGGCTCTAAAGATTCCAATCCGTTTATAAAATACGGATCGCTCATTTCTGCATAGAGTCAAGGATTTTTTCTCAGCAGTCTCAGCAGTTGCGTACTATCTGCATTATCTGCAGGCCTTGTACAGTAAGCCCAGTTTCTGAGAGGCTAACTTAGCTCTGGCTTCGATGGCGCCCCCGTACCGTACCTGAGCTGGTCACTTAGAGTTACACCAAGCATGTGTAATTCTATCCATGTGTAATATTCAGTAGCGGATTAAGGGGGGGGGACGGTATTTTTGTGTACTGTGGAGATTCCATCACAGTACATAGTTAGAAGCTAAAACTGTCTTTATAACATTTAATTTTTCGATTGTTTTGACACTTTCATAAACCTTCCTATAGATACATACTTGAACTTGTAGAAATAAACTTGAAGTATGATACTTTCAAGTTTATTTCTAACAGTAATTGTTGAATTTTTGCGCATCCGCCCCTTGTGCCCCCCCAAAAATCCTAACAGCAATTGTTGATTTTTTAACCGTCCGCCCCTTGTGCCCCCCGCAGAAAAAAAATCCTAACAGTAATTTTTGATATTTTGCCCGTCCACCCCTTGTGCCCCCCTCAGGAAAAAATCCTAACTGTATTTGTTGATTTTTTTGCCCGTCCGCCCCTTTTGCCCCCCCCCCCCACAGAAACAAATTGTAACAGTAATAGTTGATTTTTTCGCCCGTCCGCCCCTTGTGCCCCGCCCAGAAAAAAATCCTGGATCCGCCCTTGGTAATATTGGTCTTTCAAATTTATGCCTGTATAGTTTTGTTCTGATATTGGCAAATACAAGCTTACACCCGTTGCAAAAAGATATATATAAATCAACTGAATTGTAGCCACGATAAAGTACCTATAATTGACACTTGAAATATCGAGATAATATAAAATAATGATAATTAATATACGTCAAATTACATTATAATCTCAAATATGTAGTAATTAGTAAGGAACACAAAAGGTCTTCTTTTATAAAAATGTCGGATCTCATTATTAAATTATTATTTATCTCGAAAAGATAACGCGGAAGAAGTGCGTAAAGTTTTTTTAATAGGTAGATTTAAAGTGTTTCCCATTGTAATTATTCACTCTTAACTTTTGTATGAGATAAAAAGTTTTTTAATTTCGTCCTAAAACAGTATCCCATTAAATCCGGCAACTTTACATTTATCTTTGTATTAACACGACTTTCTTGGCTCGCTAACTTGTAAATACTTATAATAATACATCAAAAGTGTCAGCGAATGGCTAACGAGATTGTAAGTGAATTATGAAAACAAAAACACATAAAAATCTTTTATATGAAGTTAAAAAAAGTTCATGTTGGAAAATTTTGCTTTAAACATTAGCAAGTTCAATACCTAATGAAGAAAAACAATTGTTGGTGTTTTGAAATTTTCACGGCCAAAAGTATTTATAATCCTGATTGATTATTGGGTTATTTTGCCGTGTTGCGCTTCCTCCTTCTTTAGCCAACATTTCGGACAGCGTTACTGTGTTCATCATCAGGGCAGATGTGTAGATTGTGGTGAAGTGTGTATTTATGTGTTTAGAGGTAATATCGTATTTTACCCGTTGATGCTCTTAGGCTGAGTCGAACCTGCGAGCCGTACCACGAATTATGGAAAAGTTTCTTTGTTCCTTTCCCATAATTATTCATGGTTCGGCACGCGTTTCGGTTCGTAAATGTAAACGCAGCATTAGGGTCAGTATTTCAGAATATTAATATAGTTAAATTAATGTGGTTTTCAGTGTTTCGGTTTGGCGTAGGCATTAAGAAGGAGGAACCCAAGATGGCAATAATAAAGCTAAAATCAATCACTACGAACAACAATTTGTTCAGAAAATTTCTGTTTTAAACATTAGCATGAAAGCATTTGAATAAAATTAATTAACCTAATCTAACTACTAATTCGAAGACCTAGATAAGCAGAGAGAAAAAAAATTCTATACAAAAAGAGAAAAAATCAACCCATATAAAACAAAGTTTTTTTTACCACTATTCATCTATTTTCAAATGTCTTTTAAAACTTGTATTTTTTTACTAAGGCTTGAACCTTCCTAGTCAGTGATCGGAAACAACCACGCTCTCAAACAGGCCAAATCCCGAGTTGGTAAGACCGACATTTATTTCGTTTATGAAGTGTTTTAATTTCAACGAATTTCAGAAAAAATGCATATGTTTCGGTGTGTATATGCATAGAATGCATTTTAATCGAAAATGAGTATATCTGTCGAGTTTCAGCTCGATGGGATTACGGAAAGTGTGTCAATTTCCACTTTCAAGATTCCGTTTTATTCAAACAAACTAAAGTGAAATCATAATTTATAAACATGTATTTAAAAATATAAAAAAATTCCCACAGATGACAGATTTAAAAGTATGATAAAACGTATTATTGCTTATAATTTTAGCACACCTACTTCAAATATCACATAACAAAAAATTACAACAGCTTTAATTAGTGGAATGATCGCTAATTCTATAAATGCAATTTATATAAATATTATGGATCACCACAACATTATAGCATAATCAAAGTTAATCAGATTTTATGTCACGAAATAAATTTCAAAAACTTCCGGAAAATGTGTTGAAAATTACACTCCCGACCCGAATTTCAAAAGGAACGAGATTATAAACTTTTACACTTTACACAAATACAAGTACGAGTAGTATTGAACACGTTTTAGAATACAATAAATCGATAACAACATAATCGCCATGTAATTTATTATTATTCTGTGAACCACTTTATTGTTTCTATAACAGGCAAATACAAGATTTTCTTTCAATTGGTAGAACAATTCTGAAACTGGAAACCTTGAAACACTTTTAAAACGTCATTTCTCACTGTAAATAGCACTGATTCTAAAAAAAACACATAAGCATTATAGTTTACCATTAGTTGGTGTTAAAAAGTTAGGTATTAGATTGGGATTATTTCGATTGTTCCAAGTAGAAACGTAACTAGTTTTATTCAGGCATTTGTAAGTCCTTTGTCTTGATACTAATATTATCGTCTAGTCTCGAGTGCGACTAATAATAATTCCACAGGTACTGATTAGATCCGATATTCATTCTACGAATATAATCATTGTGCAGAGGGGCATCGGTAGAAATCACAGCAATTAATGGATATGTAGATATAAACTGAAGTAAATAATAAAAGTCAACAAGGAGCCACCAAATATTACACAAATATGTCTAGAAGGAAATGAACTACATATAGACATACAGGTTAGATGGTTCCATGACTGTTGGTCTCCTAGTTGTGCCCCCGGCATACATATTTACAATATGAAGTCAGTTTAGCGAAAATTTGGTAAACCTGCTTAAACAAAATATTAAATTAGGGTACGAATAGTAGAGTAGTAAGTAATACGAAGGGGTGTGCAGAAAGAATGTACTGCCGTATAACAAAGTATAAAACATATTTTTATTCAAATGCATCAAGCGTACCACCGTACACGTACAAAAAACAGACACTGTAAATAAATTCGTTTGATATCCATACCAATTTGGCGTTTTTGAAGTCGATTGGAGGATTAAAATTGGTAAATAATGCACGAAAAACTATAATTTCATAGTAAACTAGCTGATCCGACAATCGTTGTTCTGCCATTTACATTATTTCTAGTTAATATTTTGGTTGTTAAATAAAAATTAACGAATGTATTGTAAGTGTGTGGGGATGGGATCTATGACAGAAAGAGAAATGGAGCGCTGTGGACGATGACCACCGATAAAAACAAAAAAAACACCAACTAAAGTAGAAAAATGAAATAAAGAAAATCAATATGAAATTAGAAGAGCAATTGAGTGTACGAAATTTTTTATCAGTCCGTCTTTAGCCGACACAAATAAGCTCGATGGTTTGTCCAAGCGATAACATAATCCGAATGAAATATCAAAATGACGCGGCGCTTCTCGTGAATATCTTGAGCATGTGTGGATGAAAGTTCGATGAGGCGGACGTAGCGCCATCTGTCATTCAACAACATAAATAATTTCGTTCGGTTTGAAATACGAAAGATGATTAAATTTGTTCATACAAAATAATAATAAAAATAGTTTTTATTTTAGTAATTTGTACATTTAAGTTTATAAATTTCTAATTAATTATAATATTTCACTATATTTTTTCAAGTTTTATATAGCTCCTACAATACATCTTGAACTTTCCAATTGGTGTGGACTTTAAACTTTCGGGTAGTGTGTTATATAACTTCATTCCCTTGTACAGTAAACTGTTCTGCGTATTCGCTTTGTCCTTTTTTGTAGCCCAATTTCCTTGCACGTCCTTGTGTTATATCTGTGAATGTCCTTGTTGTATACAAATTTATTTGAGAAGAATTTTATGGTAACATGTTGTTCAATATTTTGTGGATAAATACCATCGTGTTCGAGGTCAGCATCTGTTTCGCGGTTAACCAATTTAGTTCCTTTAACATTTTAATTATTTTTGAAAATCTATTTCGCCGAAGTATTATTCTCGTTTTGGAGAATTTGTAACTTATTTTGTTCTCTTTCGTTACATAGGAAAAGTACACTCGAGCAGTAGTTGAAGTGTGGAGCAATAATTGAATTGTAAATGGTGATTGCAGTTTTTCTAGAAATTTTTGGCGGAATTCTTCCGAAAAAAGATATCTTTATAAATACTAAAATGGCGTTTAAAAATTGGGAGGGTGGGGATAAGAGAGTTAAAATTTGGAGTTACAGGTATTTTTGATACCAAATAAAATAAAAAACTGTCAAAAAATAGATTTTTTTTCTGGAGAGGGACATCCTATTCACCTAGCGGTATGAAATATACTTTAAAACCTATTCTCATTAAATATTTTTGAAAAAGAATTCAATTTTAAGGTTGACTGTCTTGTATATTTCAGGTTCATGTCTTGTATAATGCGTTAAATTGGTTTTAATTCGTGAGATATTCAGGCGGTACGAAATCATACATTGTTTTTAAATCTTACTGAACCAATCCTCCCCTGCAAAAAAATAGCTACAGCTAAAGGTTGATAAGGCTCACTGGCTTATCTCAAATCACACAATACATTGGCGATATTATAAATATTTGCTCATTACTTTTACGCAATAACCTACACACATTCGAAGCATTGTTTAAGGAACATCCCAAAAATAATTTTCTTCGTTCAGTATCGAGAGTCATGCTTTATTTTTAAACAGTTTTAAACTCGGTACACTTTTGACAAATCTGATATGGCTAAGTCCTCCATCACAACACGAGCAACATTTTCGGCTTTCTGTTGTGGTAGTAGGAGATTTTCAAACATTGTTGGGTTATTCGTAACCCGGGAATGTTTCTTTCTTTTAAAAAAAAAATGAAAATGTTCATCTGCTGGTTAGACATCTAATTCAAATTGAGAGACTTGTCGTGTCATGAAATCATGGTAGGTAAGCTGGAGGCAAACCACGTGATCATATTTTTGGCACCAGGAAGGGTTCGAGAATCTTTTGAATAAACTATAATAGCAGTTGTACATCGACCACTGAAGAGCGCTAAAGTAAAACAAAGGTTTGCATCAAAGTCCATTGTGGGATTTTTCTGCGTAGAATATGAATGTTTGTTTTGATTGTTTTTATATTTTGCATAACCATGCTAAAATTGAAGGAGGTGAGTAAATAATTATAACACGTTTGTTAAAGTGTCTAACTAAAAAGCGCAACTAAATATAACATTTTGAAAACGGGCTCGTAGGTACTTTTGTTTACCCGATTTGGGATTTATTATTGGCTCTGATTTTTTTTGTTTTGTCAAAGAATGAACCGAAATTGAACATTCTTAAATATTTTGCTTTTCCTATGGTCAATAAAACAATTGAATAATTACAATCTTTTCTGATTTATACCCTGGGAGGCGAAAAGTGAAAAATCCTAAAAACTCTGGAGAAAATAATTTAAAAGCTTGTTACCAGCGTAAAAAAATTCAAGACAAAATAATATAGACTTCATCGGTCAGATTGGGCCATTTGGTTTTAGATTTTTTTTTCACACCAAAGCAAAAATACTAAGAACATCATTTCTTTCACGTGCGTGCGCACAAAAAATCACCGAAGTTTCATCGCAATCGAATGAATTGTAAAGAAAATAATTTCATAACGTCAGAGCACACCAATATATATATAGAAACCATCGTGGGAGTGCGCACAACAAATCACTAATATTATATAGATATTATTTTAATAGCCAAAGTTCCTATATTCATCGCAATCGGATGAATAGTTTAGGAACGCATATATTAAGTTTATAAATTTATTTAAATTCATATATTAAGTTTATAAGTTTATGAATTTTCTAATTTGAGTACCTACATGATTATTTGAATACTATTTTTTTTTTGAAGAATTTGAACAAATATAATATCTTTATTATATACAACGCGTCCTGAATACGGATGCAAGATTTTTAAAAAATATCGATATATCGATATATCGATATCGATATATATCGAAGAAAGTAAGATATTCATATATCGATATATCGGTCTAGTAGGCCGATATATCGGCCTAGTAGGCTGATAAACCGATATTATCTTTTTTTTTAAAGCTAGAAATCCAATGTAGTTGTAGTTATATCAAACGTTTACCGATTATGTATATATTTTTTTATTCTTACCTATTTGAATGAATAATCACAAAACTTGGATAGGTATACAAAAAGTGTTTGTTTTGTATCAGCCATCGAACTTAAAAATAGTAACCTTGACAGTCTAGTTCCTTGTAGCCGGTTTCTGCTTTGAATTATAGTGACTCCTGCCTTTGAAAAAAGATGTTCAGAAGGAATACGTGTTGCCATAATTGGTAGATGACTTATTGCCACTTTAAAAATACTGGGTTATACACCTTGCATCTATTGCCATGTTTCAACAATGTTTAATTTTGGAGTATTTATAGGGAGCAGAAAGATATAACGTAAGCTCATCATCACCGCCAGTTTTGTCTTACCTTTTTTTTTACCTGATTATGTGGGTATTTTAATTTCGGCGGGTTTTTCGATATTTCGATACGATATTTCGTATTTTTCGATACTGATATATCGATATCGGCGTATCGTCGATATCGATGTTTTTAGGGGTCGATATATCGATATTTATCGGTTTTCCGATATATCGTTGCATGCCTAGTCCTGAATAACCTTAAAAGGCAATGTATATGTTTTTTTTAGCATTTGTAAATATATTATGATATCTCAGTGTTTGATTTCAGTAATCTAATCCTTATCTCTGGTAATGTTTGCACAATTTATAGTAGGTATAATAATGAAATAACTCGTTTAATCTGTGCATGACTGTTCTTAACTAGTTTAATTGCGAATCGGGCTTAATTACCTTGCGTACTTAGAAAACATTGTTGAATTAAAGATAGGTTACAATACATAATTTCCAAGGCAGAGATTTCAGTTAGTACCGATTCTTTCATTCGTTGTGTTTTTATACAACATAGGTTTTGCTATGTCGCGTATACAATCGTGAGCCGAACAGCGACCCAAACCCCGAGCCGAACCACGAATCACGAGAAAGGAAAGAACCATTTTTTATTTATTTTAATAATGTTTCTAAGTATTTAAGTTTTTATTTTTGACAGCTGTTTCGGCTTACAAGGCCATTTTCAAACTGCAGTTAAACCGCATTGACTTATTTACATGATTCTAAATTTCAGTTTTTGAAGGTGTCTAAAATGAATTATTACGGTTAAACCACTTCGCTGAAAAAAATAATTCAGACAGGAAATACTCTATTATGTGGGGTACTTTGAAATCTGATTTCGCCGCACTAAATGATAATGTATTCCTAATTGTTTAATAATGACGTTACTGCTAAGACTTATGTAAGTGTGACATATTGTTTAGGTTTTGTGAACATACTAAGAAGTGGGGGTTAAATAATTTAGCGTTACATTCGGGTCATTTGTTCGTTTAAAATTTAGCGAAGCAATCGTAACCCGCGGTTCGCGCCGTACGCGAAATCGCGATGTTCGTTTTTTCTCCATGATTTGTTGTTCGACTCGAGGTTCAGCTCGCATTTGTATAATATCTCGTACCGCGAGCCGAACCACGAATAATGGGAAAGGAACGAACCAACTTTAAAAAATTTATCAGTAATATTAATCATGCTTTTATCTAGCATAATAATTGCTATGATTTTTCGCAGAATAAACCGAAATTAAATATATTGTTAGAAATATTAGTTTTTCACTGCAAACAAAATTGAATAAATACCAACGTTTTTTTGTTTCGCGGTTCCCGCTGTTGTTTCGTTGGTTCGTTCCTTTCCCATAATTCGTGGTTTGGCTCGCACATGTATACGCGCCATTAGACGGTATATTTACTTGCGATTCGTTCCACCTCACTTGCGAAGCAAAGCACTCAATACTTATATTTTAATGGTCGTTTCTAAATGTTTAGTCGGTTCTATGATGGAAAGTGATATAGAAAATTTTACGTATGAAACAAATTACTATTGTCTATCTTATAAATTTTGGCAGAATCATACTTTTCACTATTTCTAAGACTTGGCAATGTCCATAGGTATCAGGGCCGGATCTACGAAATCTGGCGCCCTGTGCAGTAGGTACCGATGGCGCCCCCCCCCTACATTTTTATTTTGATTAAAAATTCGTTCACCCCAATTTTTTTATTTATTTTTTTATTGTTTTTTTTTACACTAATTTATCAAATAAAATCAAGATATATAAAGGGTGTAACTTTTCCAAGTGACCTGGCGGTAGCTCTCACACTTGTTTTTTTTTAAAGAGACGATCGCCAGGAGCCCTATACTCTCTGAATCTATTGGGTAAACATAAATTATGGTGCTATTTTAATTATTTTAGGAAAAACTCTTTGCAAGTTATGCTTTAAAATAATACGACGAATTGTTTGTTTGTACCCGTACCATGATTTAAAATATAGGTTACGAGATAATGCGAGTGGTTTCGCTGAACTAGGTCCATTAGACATTCTTGAGATTTACTGCGTTTATGTACCTATATACCCAACGCGAATATTAGAAAAAGCAAATACAAATACGTTCTCATGGCAACGTACAACACAAGAATAGCATCTACAGCTTCTGACTAGCAACAGGCAGTCCCGACGAGAGATAGTGAGCAGTGATAATAAGAATATAACCTCAAATTTGTACCTTGCATTTCCCCTGTGTTGAGCGAACAAACACTAAACACTGACGTATGGTATCAACGGCTTACGAACAAAAATACCGCGCTGTGATTGGTTATTGAATTTGGATCGCACCTATTCGTCGTAAAAGACGGTAAAAGATATATGAAAAAATAGATCTTACGTTTAAACTAAATATATGGAATTTGTAAAAAAATTCTGTAACTGACTTTAAATTCGTAAGCCGTTGATACCAACCAGATGCGTGCGCAATTTGTTTCTTTGGAAAGTGTTGCTAGAGCGTAATAATTATGTCGTACTATGGGTAATTTTTAAACGATTCAGGGAATATTATAACTAAATTTTAATACAATATTTATTTTCTCACGGCGCCCCTTCGGAGTTGGCGCCAGGTTTTTGCACGTTTTTGAACGTATGGCAGATCCGGCGCTGATAGGTATTTACAGGCCTCGTAGGATAGGTAGGTACCTACCCACTGAACACATTTCAAAATACGTTTTTTTGCGTCTTGCTATGAAACGTCATAGGAAAACATTTTATTTACGTTGAGTAATTGTATTACGTACGTTACGCCACATTACGAAAAGTCGTAATTTTTAGTGAGCACCGCATAAGAGGCCCAACTGCCCGAAGACAATGAGACTACCACGATATTACTACGATATTCCTAATTAGGGTATGTTATGAGAGGGAATGAAGTGGTTCGCTACGTTTGGTGACTTAGTTGAGGTTTGTCCGGGTCTTGGCGGCGGATGCATCTGCCCACCTGCTGCGTAGCGGGCCAGATCGAGAGAGACTGATTGAGGGAGCCATTTTGACCACTCCAGCCGGACTTTCTCGATCCATCGTCTTGCACCGCAGTTGGAGGGATGGATTGGAGGCCCGACTGGAGGCACTGTGTCCCGGCAAGACAAGAGATTCTGGGTTCGGATCCAGGTTACGACCGTTACCTGTTTATTTTTCTGTTTTATTTTGTTTCATGTTTCGTTTGGATTTACAAGTATTAACTTCTTCTTCAATGATATTTTGCAATGATGGGAAAGAATAATATTCAAAAGATATTAAAAAGTTATTCCATTATATATTAGATTATATTTTCCTCAGGACCTGCTATGTGGAGCTATTATAAAAAAAATCCAATGAACAATTGTTTTTCTGTTCGTGAGTTAATTATTTATGTGATGCGTAAATAAAGATGTTCGTACTTATTCTCCGATTCATTAGTAGGTATATTCAGCAGAAAAAAATGTTTACATCGATAGGTTATTTTAGGTACACATTACACTTTCACAGAAGTCCCAAGTCTCACATTGAATTCCGGAAGAGAATATTCCATATCACGCAGAAGTAAGTGTAAAGCCTGACCGACCAAGTCAATTAAATAATTAAATAGTTCCAGTAGGTATGTAGATATCCGGAGTAATTAATTAAATCAAAAGAACTTTTAAGACCAGATCAGACTTGTCTTCTAGGTAGAATTTTGGTACATCTATTTAAATAGTTATTAGAAAAAAACTACAAGGATTTATTGGATGTGTCATGAGTATTTTTATTTATTGAAATATCAATTTTTCGGCTGGGACTAATGACGTGTGTTTAAAAGGAAATTTAAAAAATCCAAGATTTTTTTTTATTTTGGATTTTGTTTTCTATAAATTAATCTAGATTTAGCATTTAGTCAATAGTATTTTTTTTCTAATTTGTAGGTTCTTTAATTATTTTTTAAAATTCCGTTTGTACCTACCATTAAATAAATACCTATGTATGATAACTCATTTCGGGAGGGGAGATATTTACAAAACTTAGTGGGAGGTAATATAATTTATTCTAATTAAAAAACTAAAACAATTAGGCATCCACGGTGACCTACTTCGGTGGCTTACTTCATACCTTCGGAGTAGACTTCAATGTGTATCAGTTGAGGGAACTAAGTCCAGCTTCTTTTCCGTGCCCTCCGGTGTACCTCAAGGTTCTCATTTAGGGTCATTATTATTTAATGTGTATATATATGATATTCACAAATGTTTTTTACACGCCAATTACCTAGCTTATGCAGACGATAAAAAAATATACCTAGTTTTCAAATCAATCGAAGATTGCATTAAACTTCAAGAGGACCTCAATCGACTTTTTATCTACTGTGAATCAAACAAACTGGTAGTAAATACCTCAAAATGCAATAAATTATCATTTACACGTAATAAAAATAAAATTCCTTTTGAGTATAGATTAAATGGGACACTTATCAAAGAAGTAGAATCTATCAGGGACCTTTGTGTATTACTGGATGTTAAATTAAATTTTATACAACACACTGATGAAATCATCAACAAGGCCAACAAAATGCTAGGATTTATGAGAGAGGTTTTAGGGTGGCACACCTGTTTCCGGCCATACAAGAGCGAGACAGGTGATCCCGCATATAAAAGGAGATGCAGGCCTCTCCTCACTCTCTTTTTCCAACCGCCAACACGTTAGTTAGGACGTATTTATAGCCATTACTTATAATAAATATCCATATCGCCAATACGCGCATTATTTATAAATAACCTCGCCTACACTCGAGTCTGTATTTAACAGTGGCGCAGCCTACGGTACACGATTCTGCACAATACGGCAGAAATATCGCGAAAAGAATCGACGCGCAAAAAAATTTGGCACAAAAATTTGGCAAAAATACGCGGTAACAATATTATTTCGGGTCGGTAAGAAAGGCCGGACCGAAATTATTCCAACACTTCACTGCAAGGAGTGAAGTGCAAGAAGACACTGGAGCCAGCCAGCTTTTCGGAAGGGGGAAGCACGGGAGGTCCAGCGTCAATCGACATCTCTGAGGGTCAAGGATCGGAGATCCAGGTCGCAGGAGTGATCTGGGGTAGCCATCGGTGTTACTGTGTGACGGGTCTGGAAGGAGCCATCAATTCACAGGGTCAAGGAGCAGTTTCCGGAGCAGGGTCCAGGGAGCAGACGGCAGAAGAAGAAGCCTCATTGGGAAGTTTTTGTTTTTTCTGTTTTCTTTCTCTCTATTTGGGTACCTTCTGGGCATTGGGAACATGGAGTCTCGAGGATTGGAGTCCTTCAGTTTGCGTGACGGGAACTGGGAGAACTTCAAGGTCCGCCTCGGACAATTTCTCCTCGTGAATGATGAAAAGTTTGCATCGGATGATAAAAAAAGGGCTATTTTCCTGAATGCATTGAAAGATGATTGTTTTTCCTTATTGGTTAATTTGTGCATTCCTAAAAAGGTAACAGATATTAAGTTAGAAGATTTGATATCTAAACTTGATGAGTATTGTTGTTCAACGAAATGTTTTTTTGAAGAGAGATCTAAGTTTTACAGTGCTAAACAAAGAAATGACGAATCAATCCGTGAGTTTGCAGTGCGGTTAAAGTCTCTTTCTACTAATTGCAAATTTGGGAATAGTTTATCAGTAAATTTAAGGGATTTCTTTGTTTTGGGTTGTAAACCAGGAAAGGTAAGGGAAAAATTATTTCTCGAGGGTGAATTATACTCGTTCGAAAAATGTTTACAAGTCGCCGAGTGCATTGACCTCGTAGCTTCAACTCAAGCGCAGTCCCGAGTTGATAATACGGTTTACGCTAATGTACAGCTCAAGGCCGGTCGACTCTCTTTTAATAATTCGCGTGTGAAAGACAGAGACGTGAAGCGTTTCGGGCATAGCAACAGGGCACGGTCACAGTCGCCAGCGAACGCTGTGAAACAAAATTGTACCGTTTGTGGTCACAATAATCACATCGCGACGGAATGTAGATATAAAAATTATTTATGTAAAATTTGCAGTACGAAGGGTCATCTCGCAAAACAGTGCAAGCGTTCCTCAACACGTAAGAGTGTGAATACTTTGTTGTCGGACACAAAGTTGGGTGAAGTTAATAGTGTCGAACCATTTTTTATTGAAGTTTCACTAGACGGGATCAAGAGTAAATTCATGGTAGATTCTGGAGCATCTTGTTGCGTAATTTCCAAGGAGTGTTATTTCAGTAAATTCAGTAGAATCAAGCTAGTGCACGAAGACATTAGTCTACGGGGTTTTGACAATACGCTCGTGGAAGTGGTAGGTACAATTACGCCACAAGTGGAATTTAACGGTCAGTGTCACAATTTGAAATTTGTTGTTGTCACAAGTGCTTCGTTATCGATAGTGGGGCGTGATTTTATGAATCTTTTTAACGTCGGGATTAACGGAATCGTAAACAGTATAAAACAGAATACTTTGAAGCAGCGATTAGTAAAAAAATTCCCGGAAGTTTTTACGGATAAACTAGGAAAATTTAATAAGTACGAAGTGAATTTAACTTTAAAAGAGACCGCTATTCCGATATTTCGTAATCACAGAGTTATGCCGTTCGCTTTGAAAGAAAAAGTCGAAAGGGAGTTAGATAGTTTACTGTCAGACGGTATTATAGAACAAGTCCAGTTTAGTGAGTTTGCAAGTCCAATTGTTCCAGTAATTAAGAAAAACGGTAGTATTAGATTATGTGGTGATTATAAATCGACAGTGAATAATCAGTTATTAGTTGACAAATATCCATTACCTAGGATAGAGGAGCTATTAACGAAAGTAAATGGTGGGAAAGTTTTTGCAAAAATCGATCTTAAATCGGCGTATAGTCAATTTGTTTTAAAAAAGGAGTGTAGGCGTTTTACAACAATCAATACCCATTTAGGATTGTTTCAGTATAAGCGGTTAGTGTACGGGTTATCTCCCGCGCCAGCTATATTTGCAAAGGCAATGGCAAATTGTTTGTCAGGATTACAGAACATGACGTTTTATTTGGATGATATTATCGTGATAGGGGAAGACGAAGACGATTTAGAGAAAAACGTATGTGTCGTGTTAGAAAGGTTGAAACATTGTAATCTAACAGTGAATAGTGACAAGTGTGAATTCAATTTAAAAGTTATTGAGTTTTTAGGTTATAAAATAAGTGAACAAGGGATTCAACCGTGTGAACGGAATAAAGAAGCCATTTTAAATGCACCAGCACCTAGTGATTTAAATAATTTAAGAAGTTTATTAGGTATGATTAGTTATTATCGTAATTTTATTCCAAATATGGCAAATATATTGTCACCATTATACGAATTACTTAAAAAAGATGTTAAGTTTCAATGGGGTACGGAACAAGAAAATAGTTTTGCGATAATTAAAAGAATATTAACTTCGGATAGGATTTTAACGCATTTTGACGAAAATATACCTGTGAAACTTGTCACAGATGGTAGTTTTAATGGGGTAGCAGCAACATTACTTCATAGGTTTCAAAATGGCGTAGAAAGACCGATTGGGTTCGCAAGCAGAACTTTAACTAAAGCGGAAAAGAATTATTCTATTCTAGATATTGAAGCAACAGCAATTATTTTTGGAATTAAGAAGTTTTATCAATATTTGTACGGCAGAGAATTTATTTTAGCTGTGGATAATCAGCCGTTAGTGAGAATTTTAGGTGAAAATAAAGAAGTACCTAAGATTGCCGCGTCAAGGTTACAGAGATATGCTATTATGTTAGGTTCGTTTAATTTTAAAATTGAATATGTAAAATCGAAAAATAATTGTTCAGACTTTCTGAGCAGGTGTCCGATTGAAAAGGTTAGCTGTGAAGATGAGATAGAGTCTGATTACATTAATTATTTCGAGAATAATGGGTTTAATTTGTCTTTAGACGTGATAAAAAGCGAAACCGAAAAGGATGATGTGTTAGGTCAAGTAAAAAATTTTCTTATCGAAGGTTGGCCAGCATCAGTAAAAAAGGCACAAAGTGGTAACTTTATTAGAATTTTTTGGGAAAAAAGGTTAGAATTGTCTTTGATAAATGGGTGTGTTTTATATCAACATAGGGTTGTTGTACCTGAGTCTTTAAGACAAGAGGTTTTAAAGATGTTACATAGATCTCATTTAGGGGTTTTTAAGACTAAAGGTATTGCAAAAAGCTTTGTCTGGTGGCCAAAAATTAATCAAGATTTGGAGAAAATAACGGAAAATTGTAGAGATTGTTTAGAAATTAAACCAGAATCACAAAAGAGTTCTTTAGCAGTGTGGCCATATGAACCTGAAGTATGGTTCAGGGTACATATTGATCATGGTAGTTTGTATAACAAAAATTTTTTAGTGGTGGTAGACTCTTCTTCAAAGTGGATTGAGTGTCTGGAAGTAAACAGTCTGTCTTCAAAAGAAAATATCGAAATACTTCATAGATTATTTTCGCAATTTGGTTTTCCAGCAACTTTAGTTAGTGATAATGGTACGTGTTTTTGTTCTGAGGATTTTGAAAATTTTTGTAAGAAAAATGGGATAGAACATATCACTAGTCCAGTCAATCACCCTAGTAGCAACGGGCAAGCTGAAGCTACAGTAAAGACTTGTAAAAATTTCCTTAAAAAAAATTTGTAAACATAATGGATTTCCTTCAGATTATAAAGAAAAGTTAGGTAACTTTTTAGCAGACTATAGGAATACAGTTCACGCAACAACAGGATGTGAGCCATCTGTATTATTAATGGGTAGAAAAATTAGAACAGTATTTGACTCTCTGATTCCAAGGAAAATTGAGGATAGAACGGGTAGTTCAGGTTCTACTCGACGAAACAAAGTAATAAAAAAGGTTACTCAGAGCCAAAACAATCAGAAAAGACAATATAAGGGTAGAGTTAAATCAGGTTTTAATATAGGTCAGAAAGTAATGACTAGAGATTTCAGATCTCAGGGTAATAGGTTATGGGTCCCTGGGGTTATTGTGGATAAAAAAGGTAGTAAAATATATTTCATAAAAATTAACAAGTCTAATATGGTGTGGAAAAGACATTTAGACCAGTTAAAGGAATTACATGTTTCATGGCAGGAGGAAGATAACCAGGAATTCGCGTCTGACACGTTGGAATTGTCGACGGACGAATTAGATCTCTCCGGTATGTTACGTAATAGAAGTGTCTCTAATTCTGTTTCTCCATGTTTCAGGTCTAACCCATGGCAAGGAAGGCTTCGGCCCAGGTGACAGCACTTCGCAGTCGAAATGGACAGAAATGGACAGAAGGGAAACAGAAAGAACAAAAACAAATGTTTTGTTAATTTTAAATGTAATGTGTTAATTTTAAATGTGAAATATGAAATATAAAATATATTGTATGAAATATGTAGCTATAGGTATCACTTATGTAGCCAGGATTCTCCCGTTTAAGTAGGGGAGGATGTGAGAGAGGTTTTAGGGTGGCACACCTGTTTCCGGCCATACAAGAGCGAGACAGGTGATCCCGCATATAAAAGGAGATGCAGGCCTCTCCTCACTCTCTTTTTCCAACCGCCAACACGTTAGTTAGGACGTATTTATAGCCATTACTTATAATAAATATCCATATCGCCAATACGCGCATTATTTATAAATAACCTCGCCTACACTCGAGTCTGTATTTAACATAATTCGAATAACGAAACCTTTTCGCAACCTTAAGACTATATATTCCCTTTACACAGCGTTCATCCGTCTCCACTTAGAATACTGCACACCGATCTGGATTCCTTTCTACCAAGCTCACATTGATAGAATCGAAAAAATCCAAAAAAAATTTTTTAACCACATAAATTATAAACAAAAATTACACTTCTTAAATTACAACGAATCTATAAATTACCACAATTTCAACTCCCTTTATACACGACGTTTAATTTTTGACCAAACATTATTATTTAAAATTGTTAATAATGGCCTGGATTCGCCAGAGCTAATCAACTTAATAAATATTCATATTCCGTCAAGATCAACACGGCAATCCCATTTGTTTCATTTGCCTACATGTAGAACTAACATTAGAAAAAAATCAACAATTCCCCGTATATGTGCGCAATATAACACAAAATTTCAAAATATAGACATTTTTAGCCATACACTACAGAAATATCGATTAGAAGTAACACGTACGATCGAAAATTAATACGAGAGTGTGAAAAGTATCCGGAGCATCTCCTATCCTCCTCCTTTATTCCCCTTCCTCTCCTCACCTCAAATTAATTTTAATATGTAATAAAACTCTATCTCCAATCAACTTTAACATAGGAGACTTTTTTGGCTTGACTCGATTTAACAATGTATATTTTTATCTTTATATTTTATGTATAAGCTGTTGTCCCTTACTAATAAATAAATAAATAATTCTACGTATTTTAAGGGGAATCAAAATTATAAATTGCACATTCACACTGCAGTGATCAAAACCTGACAGATTAGAGATATATTGAAAAACATTTCCGCTTGACATTCAATATATATTTTTTCAATTTGGGAATCGGTTATGGCTACCGCTGGCCGTCTCGGGACCATTTTTTGGATAACCAACACTTCTGCTATAGATCACCAGCTGCATGGAAGAGAGACTGGTTGAGGAAGTGCCTCCGTTCACGGAGATACTTACAAGCTACTCGATCCTCGTGCGCGTATCATACGCGCCGATCGTAAGTACCCCCCGTACGATTTAGCTGGTGCCCGTTCACGGCGCTACGTGGTGGCTGTCGGTTTCCAATCAATATCACGATACCGACACTGCTGATCGCACGCGACACGTCGCATCTCATTTTTGTCTGATACTTATTCTTTTTTATATATACTTATACTTATTCGCTTTTCTCCCTAGGGTCTTCAATTTGTCGTCCATTTACTTCTTCTAGGCACCACCGGCTAGCTGGCTAAAGGACGTCTCCATCGGGGGCCGTGACGTTGGCCCAACTATCTTATTCATTCTCTCGGGGACAGCCGGATGCTTGTCGGTCATGTTTATCTTACTATTAAGTTTCTCTTTACCTTATTTTTCTTGAATAATTGTACATATCCTTCTTTTATTTTCTAACAGATCCCTGCAGTGCTGAGTGTGCGGTCTCCCTCTGGCTACTATTTTACAAATCCTGTTTTCTTTTGATTTTACTATGTTTTACTAACACCAGTAGTATTAGTTTTTGACTTTCACAGCTTGGACTGTGGGCGATCCTACATTTCCGCCACCTAACAAAGTATGTAGGGGCATTGAAGGTCTAGATTCGTTCAATTAAATGTAGAGTCGTTTATTCAAAAAAATTAGATTCTTGCGAGAGCTCCGAAGGGGCGACCATAAGTCGCCTATACTGGGGCGGGAAAGCGGTGGGGTACTTCAATGATACTTATTCGTTTGACGTTTAACAGAAATGGCGTCGGAACATGAAAGTAATGTTAGATTTGTTCTGGAAGTGGAAAAAAATGCATGTTTACATAACTATACTTTACCAGAATACGTAAGAAACGATTTAGTGGAGAAGGCATGGATTGATGTTGAAAAAAAGTCATATGACATCGCTTGACAGCGTGTTCACTCCACGGCTGCACGTGAAAAATGATCAACTTCAGTATATTTCGGATAGCGCCGTGTACGGAGACTAGCATTAAAAAGTGGTATATCAGCAGGGTACTTGTGGTTTCGTCACAATTACGTAGATTGTAAGTATCTCCATGAACGGAGGGCCGAAGACCTTCCAGCCGGACTCTCTTGACCCATCGCCTTGCACTGCAGTGCTCCTGGACACATTGACCCAGATTCCTATCCACCCCTCATATCTTCTTTCTTCTTAGAACTTCCTCTCCTTCCTTTCTCAAAAAAGATCCTCCACACAGCGTATCCAAAGATGACATAGACCCCGAGGGAATTTGTTTTTCTCAGGGGTTCCTCAGCTAATGTATAAAAAAGAATAACGAGTTTTAGCGGCTACTCATTTTACGTGTTGAATGCGGCACTTGTAGCCCGAGGAGTTTTAATTTTTTTATGCTTATACCACGCAAGAATCCCAACCGTCTGGTGCCAATGAAACTACGTCATCCCCAATTGGGGTATGTCGTAAGGGTGAAGAAAATGGGGAATGGAAGAAGATGGGTTTAATGAAGATGGGGGTGTGCCTCGCTAACCAGATCTGGTCGCCAAATAAAGCTAAAGCAACGTTTCAAAAACTGAGAATATTTTTCACTCTGGATCTTGCGATCAATATTTTTCATATTATTGAATAAATTAGGAAATAACACAAATTAAACAATTGCGCACGCCCGGGATTTAAAGCCGTGACTTCCGGGTTGCTGGTGGAGAGCCGTACCCCTCGACCACGGAGTTATTATACATACCTTCATTTTACTTTCAAAGCATGTAGTTTACAAGTGTTCTTCAAGGAAACGTTGCGATCATGTATAATAATTTTTGATTGGCCGCGATGAGCGTTAAACACGCAAACGATAAAGGCAATTAGTTACGTTTTATCTTGTTCTATTACAAAAACATGATACCTAATTCACCAATACTCATTTAGATAACAAAAACATCATTTTAGATATTTAATCGTACACTATCTTAACGTTATTGGCGATATTTATCTGACAACCATAACTTTCCACGTAAAACAACAGAAATAATTTTTATTTAAGGGGGTCATCCCGCGTGAAGGCTTTTTAAATCGTTTTTTTGGAAAAAAAATTGGCTAATAAACATACAAATGTGAACTGTTTGCCATATTTTTAGTCCTTCATGAATGTGAATTTTTGCGTTTCTCCTTCTACAGTCAAGAATCAATCACAGAACGCTATCTATTATTAACATCGATGTCGGCCATTTTGCAACCGACTGCTGTGCTGCCACCTGTTGACGCAAAAGTTACTACTGCAGCATGACTGCAGCAGATTGTAGAAAAAGGTTTGAGGAATAGCACCAAATTAGAAATTATCACTTAACTATCTTTATTTAAGTAGAAAAAAATAGGAGGCATTACTTATTGACTGACCAACCTAACCTAACCTAACCTAATAACATATTTTGAGCACACTTTACTACTTTTTAAGCCCGAAATCTTCGCTCATTGCTGAAGTACACGGCAATTTAGTCACTCATCTTCAAATCGATTTCGGGTTCACGGGGTGAGGTTTATCTAGGTCTTGGTGGCATATGCGTTTACCCATCTTCTGCGTGGCGAATCTGATCGGGGGAGACTGGTTTAAGGAGATCTTTTTATCTCTTAAACCAGACTCTCTCGAATCATCGCCTTGTACCGCAGTGGTAATGTACATAATGTAACTCATATTTTTTATATTACAATTAAAAAAAATGTTTGTTACTGCTGGACATATTGAACCCCAGATTTCCTACACACCTCTCATATCTTTTTCTTTCCCAGAACTTCCTCTCCTTGCTTTCCCTAAAAAGACCCTCCATACAGCATCCCCAAAAATGACATAGGCCCTGAGGAAAATTATTTTCCTTAGGGCCTCCTGTGTGGGGCTAATGTAAAAAAGAACATATTACGTAGGCTTTCAAAAATGGATTTTATTTGGTTAGAAAAATGACTAGGTACCTATGTTAATTTTTAATTTTCAAGTTAATTTTTGCACACCTTATAATACTGTTGTACATACAAAGGGGCAAAACTCTACTAAAGCCGCCGCTACCCGAATTTCTACCGATTTCTTACATATCTCCCTAAAACACGTTAAGTTTTAAAGCTCCTTGTTATTCTTGAAGATAAAAATATCTAGACATTCCCCGCGCCGAAACGCTAATTATATAAAATTCCCTCGATAGAAAAAAATCGCAAAGTATGCCCCAAAAATTATTATAAATACGATTGTTTCAGTTATTTTACATGTTATATGAAAAAATTCACAGTGTTTCATTAATTGCTGTTGCGATTAAGATGTTTTCTCTATTTTAATCGATTCGTGTTTTATTAAACATATTCACAATTTTCACATCGATTGTAACTCCTCAACATTCGTAATTTCATATCTCTCCATCTTCTTCTTTTTGATCCCGGTTGCGGCGCCTTAAGGAACTAAATTGGGCAAAGGCCATAAAAACCGCCTGCAGGACCTCTCAGCATAAAACCTGCCGTAGCAGGTTTTTACCTGCTAGTTATTATAATATTACTTTTTATAAAATTCTCGAATCTGTAGAAACAGGCGAACTGTTTGATAGATTGCCCTGATTACAATTTTTATAGCACAGGTGTCAGATGGGAAAGCTGTAATTGTTCTACTGGTAATTAAATAGAAGATGCTCGGAAGAACTAGCATCTTAATCTCTTCGGTACCGGTGAACAGTCGGGAAACACGCCAAACGCGCTCCATACATTTGTACATTATTAATACTTGTCATTCGAGAAAGGGTGGTTTCAAGAATTGTTTCCTCGCTTCCACAAAATGGCTTTCTTAAAGACCGATATTCACTACTTTCTCTCCTCAGCATCCTCAAAGATGGTTCCAAGACAGCTCAACAAAGTGGCATGTTAACACCAGCAACAAAAGTCCATTACCCAACCTATTTAACCTAATTTATTTTCATCACTTTATATGTCTTTTAAAAGAAATGATGAAATGTCACTTAGTTGAGTAGCCCGGTCAACCTCAAGAATGACATAGGCTCTGAAATAAATTATTTTCCTTAGGGCCCCGAGAAAAAAAATATTTTCCATCATCTTTTTGTAGTTAAAATTAAAAAAAAGAAGTGTTCCGGACTAGTCACCTAACTCCTAAGAAATACCATTAAAGGTAGGAATCTACTTACTTTACGTACGTAACTACAGGGTGTCCGGTGGCAGAATTAGGTTTTAAATTTCGAATTTCTCTGTAACGGCTAAGCGGACGAGCGGGGAGGGGGCAGCGTTTGCTTTGTCGTTCGTGCGGATTATTTAGTCACGATGTCGCAGTGGACGGGAGAGCAACGTGCGTTCGTGATCGAAGCCTATTTCAAGGCTAACGATTCGTGTGCAATTGCGCGTTGAAAATTCAGTACGCGTTACAGTATTCGACGTTTACGTGATGCCCCAAGTGAAAATTTGAATCGATCATGGGTCATGTCATGTTCGGCGTCATGGGCAACATGTTCGGCGGCAAACGACTTACGGCCGGGGCCCAGGAGGACGTCGAGAACAAATGAAAACATCAAATTCGCCACAAACAGTTTGCGCGTTAATCCGCGTCAGTCCGTGCGCAAGAGAGCGGCTATCCTAGGGCTTCCAAAAACAATTGTGCACGAAATATTGAAGAAGGACCTTAAATTTCATCCTTTTAAGATTCAAATTGTGTAAGTGCTTAAACCTAATGATTACAATTTACGTAAAATTTGCTGCGAGACAGTGGTAGAGCGATTTCGTACGGTAAACACTATCTTTTGAAGTGATGAAGCCCATTTGCATTTGAAAGGAAATGTAAATAAGCAGAATTGTCGTTATTGGTCACCTAAAGGACAGAACCCACGTTTAAAACATCAACAGCCACTTCACAGGCCCAAAGTGACGGTTTGGTGTGCATTGTTTAGCAGTGGAATAATCGGACCTTTTTTTGAAAATCGTCGAAAGCAAAGCCATTACTGTGAACGGGGTTTCTTATCGGGGCATGCTTAACAATTATTTTTTGCCAAAAATGAGAGAACATCCTGCCTCTAATTCACACACATGGTTCCAGCAAGATGGCGCCATGCCTCACACTGCTAGAGAGACGATGGCGCTACTTCGTGATTTGTTCCCTAAAAAACGATTAGCCGTTTCGGTGACATCCCCTGGCCAAGGGGGTCAACAGATCTCACTCCTATGAACTTTTTTTCTGTGGGGGTACCTCAAAAGTAAAGTGTATGAAACCGACCCCGCGACCATCTCTGCACTAAAAGAAAATATCATTCGCGAAGTTAATGGTATCCCGATGTCACTTCTCCAGCGAGTGGCATGAAATACTGAGGCCAGATTCCAAGAGTGTCTCCGACGTGATGGTCTACATTTAGACTAAATAATTTTTAAGAAATAAAATCCGCACTTCTCCTCTTTGTAACAGTTATTGAAATAAATGTGTATCCTAAGTAGTTAAGTTTTTATTTAAGTTTTAAATCCTAATTCTGCCACCGGACACCCGTAGAACCTTCGACCTTCCGCTTAAGTCTTCATAAGCCATACTGCGAAATAGGGTTAAATCATTACGTAGGTACATAAGCAATTACGCAGTCATGAACTTGTGAGGATTCTGAAATGTTATTCGCGAATTGTAACAGTAAACTTCAATAATGGAATTTAATATGTATCATAACCTCTGTCGAAGGTTACTTGTTCGCGCTCATTCAGGTTGCACGGTAATGTTTGATGATATCGTGTTTCCAGTACCTACGTCACTAATACCTCTTTAAGTTCTGATTTCATCGTTTGTAGTCATTAAAAGTGTCTTTTCATGTTGTAGGTAAGGTCCAATTTCAGAAATTGGAGATGCACCTCGGCGAGTATTGCTGCTCATACAACTACGAAAAATTGCGGTTGCTTCGTTCCTTTCTTGCGCTTTCTCGTTTTCTTGAAGTGCCGTTTTGATTTTAAACTCGATAAAACGAAAAAGCTATATTAAAAAGAGACAAACACATACATCTACAGGATTTAGCCTGCGAGAGAATGAGATAGAATAATCAGTCTTGTCTTTGTGCGGTGCTTGTCTACTTTAGTTTTCTGAAGGTTTCAATCCTACAGCGTGTGAACTGCACATATGTTTTTTGAAGTGAAAACTTCTTTACCACCGTCGTGAATTGAAACACGATGAAACGAAATAGCGACACTGCGAAGAAGCAAACACATACATCTACAGCCTGCGAGAGAATGAGATAGACTAATCGGGGTCCTTTTTTTTGCGGTGCTTCGTAGCCTATCGGCTTCCTCTTTGTGCAGTGCTTCGTAGAATAAAATGTAAAATAATTTTTAAACTTGGTCACAATATTATAATAAATAAACCCTACAAATATCCTACTTCTGATACTCTCATTATTCGTCTCATTCTCTCGAAGTTTAGTTTTTTTAAGGTTTCACTTCTACCGCGTGTGAATTGCACACTCTGTTTTTTTGATAATGTGTAATACAGATCCTATTACAATGCACGTGACATAATTTACATATCCTTAAATAAGTAAATAAAAAATAAATAAAAAAATGTGTATTTTGGAGTTCTTGCCTAAAGCGACTTTTGAAACAATTTTTAAAAGTGTCAAGAGACCTAGAGATATCATTTAGCAGCACCATAACTCTTGTCATGCTATGCTGGGACAGAACGTCCATTCTGCCATGTGGAATACAGAGGACATCGTGGTGTTGGCCCTGGCGGTAGTTGTTCGGTACGAACAGTTTTTAGCATTCCTGGAGGTATGGGCTATCTTCTATATTGCACTTCGAAGCCTATTTTATAGGCCTTAAATGTTTTCTTTGGGCTTGTAAAAAGATTTAAAAAAATGCTCCATCGTAACAAAGTCCAAGATGCGTTCTATTTAATTAAAGTACCTAATTCGCCGCAGTTAATTAAATTATCTATAATCAGTAAGCGATTTCGCACGTTTTTGCATTACTTCGTAGTAGTATCACCGAAGCGTAGCGAACGAACCCCTTCTGGTCTAGTCTTTTTTACACGCAGTGTGAGTACACATATAATTTGATAGAAAACGTTTTTCTTTTTGTAGGTACCAGCTAAGATTTTTTTTTAAATTTTCCTTTTAAGGTAGATAGGCAGGTACCCAGGTATGTACCATCACACAGTCTGAAATTCAGAAATAAGTTGTAAGGCTCCCTATCGGAATGTGAACAGATATAATATTTGTATTTTAAGTCAAAAACATATATATTCTGAGTGCCTTATATCGTCACGAATATAGGTAGGTAATAGGCAAAAATATGTTTTATTTATTTATTTTGTGAACAATTTTTTTAGAGAAACGATATGAAGAGAAACATAAAAAAATAATTTTAATATTTTTTTTTAACTTTTTAAAATGTTGTTTCTTACATGCGTTCATACACTTCCGTATAAAAAAAAATGTAGTTTAGACTTATCTCTTTATAAAGTAACTGTAGATTACCAAGCATGCGTTGCAATTCCACATAAATAAAGAAATTGCTCCTCCCTGCGTCTCCTTTTCCCATGCGTTCCCATTCCTTTCTGTTCCCTTCCCCTCTCGCGTGCCCTTTTCCTCCTGCCTCCTCACACCTTTTCCCGTCCCACGAACCTTCCCTCCTCGCGGCGTTTCCCTCCCATGTCTCTTTCCTCCTTTCTCCTTACCTGCCTTCGACCCTGTATCGTCCCTTCTCCCGCGTACCTCCCCTCCTTTCTCCTCCCCTCTCCCTGCCGCCAAACTATACAAAATACACACATTTTTCAAACAACTCGCACGTCACCTATTGTAAAATTTTAATGCAATTTTCATAACGCCAGAACTCACCAGCATATATAGAAACCTTCGTTTTAACAATCAATTACCAAAATTTTGAAGAATGCAGTAGGAAATAACTTCATAACGCCAGAGCTCACCATTATATATATAAACCATCGCGGGAATGGATGAACGGTATGTGAAATCGTAAGGGACAAACAAAAAAACATTAATTTTTATAAATAAAGATAACAAATTTATTTTAATTTTACTCAAAGGAAACGATAGGAAAAACTTCAATTTATCAAAAGCATATTTTGTGGTATTTATAATCTAAATCAATTTGATGCAAAGATAAATCGAAAATAGTGATTTAGCAAGATCCAAAATGTACATATGTTATTATGGGTGGTAGATTTAAAAAAATGTATTAATGTCACCATCAAAGGAATATTGATTACTTTTAAGTGGTATATTTATTTACACAACACAGGTTCGAGATTAGATGAGTTCATTAAAAAAAACCTCCATTCAAACGTTAGAAAAAGCCATTTGATTTGAACTTTACACATCATACTCGTATTACAGTCAAGGGCGATGTTCAGCGATAACTACGACAGTACCTACCTCCTTGTAATTATTCAACTTATAGTAATGACTAATGACACAATTATAAATATAATCTGCTTGTTTCCTATCAACTTTTATCCAAAATTCATTCGTAATGTATTAATTTCAGGCATTTAGGAAGAATAGACTCCTCAAGCGTAATTTCATGTTTCGTTTGCCTAGTAATTAGTATTTAAAGCATTTGCACATTTAGCAAGTCATGCAACAATGAGAGTTTTCCGTACTTACATTCACACTTTACTTATTTTTAGATTTAAATAACAATCACATGGAATCACTTTTTGAATTACAAAATACACATTAGCTAACATTTTTTATAGCTTCATTAGACTAATCAGACGAATTATACTATTGTCAACTTACTGTTTTACTTACTTTATAAATGTACTTTTTTCTAGAGTCCTGATATTGATAAATACCTGCGCATTATGGAAGTTGGAAAACGATTGTTTTAATTAAAATTTTCACTTTTTAAATGAAGATTTTTTATTTTTAATTTAATGAGTAAAACGTCAATTAATTTAATTAATGGTTTATTTTGAATTTTCTGTTTCAGATTTTCTATTGAGTTTCTACAATATTGTCTTCATTAATTAAATATTACAATTTGAACCTTTACTCATTAAGTTAAAAATAAAAATAAAATATTAGTCCTAGACTTACAGAAAAGTCAACAGATGTCGCGTATTAAATAAAATGTGGATAAATTTACCCAAGACTCGATCTAGATAGCATTTAGTTCTAGTTGAATCTTGCAATGAATCATACTCGTACATAAAGATATCAGTCAATAAAAATATGCGTTATGTCCGGTATACATTATTCCAGTCCAGTAACCGAGTAGCGCTGGACTGGAATGGACCGGGATAGGACCGGGCTGGCGATATCGTCTACATGATTCCAGTATAATCTTCTGATATGTCCCATAAACATGAATTTTCTCTATATAAACTAATAAACTGTAAAGTTTGGTCTTCGATTTGCCGTCTACATGGTTCTAGTAGCGCTGGAATGGCCGTGCTGGATTCAAAAGTAGACCGCCAATCCAGTTTCTGCACTGGATTGCTCATTGGATCCAGTGCATTCCAGTGTAGGTTTACATTATTCCAGTAGTAATCCAGCGCTGGATTCGATCGCTGGACTGGAATAATGTAAACCGGCCTTTAAGAAAATGATGATAATGCTATTAGTAGTTATTAGTAATTATTAGTAGTTGTTGGATAAGGACACATTAGCTCAGTTGGTAGGGCGCTGACCCGGCAAGTCATAGGTCCTGGGTTCGAATCCCAGATATGACAGTATCTTTTTTAGATTTTTCTGTTTCAGATTTTTGATTGAGTTCCGCTAATATTGTCTTCATTAATTGAAGATTTTTCAGTCTGAAGAAGCACAAATCTTAAAAAAATTGAAATTTTGAGCACAAAAAATCATTTTCAGCCACAATGATATCGTATTTTTATCGTATATCAATAATATCGTATTTTTCAATCTTAGCATTCTTGCACACTGAAAAGTCTCAGATCACCACTGATATTTTATTTTTTTAAATTTATTTATTAGCGTTATAAACAGTCTTTATAAATTCATAAATGAATATGTGTGTCGATTTGAAATTTAGATTTAAACAATTCTGATAAAGTGCATCTTCTTACTTAAATCAATAAAAAGTGTTAAATGAAATTTTTCGAGGGTTTACATTTAAATTTTATTGAATATCAATAATATTTTTCAGGAAGTGATTTTATTTAAATTCGAACTGCTAAAAGTAGGAGAGAAAATGTGGCGAACTGAAAAAAGAAAAACACAGAAATCAATGAAATATTAAGTTATTAGTTAAACATGTGGCACTCAATAGAGTGTTATTTTTTAATGAATGCTGTGAATTTAGTACATCGATGTTTTGGCATAATCTGTTAAATGTGCCACTATTCTTATATACATTTTCAAGATAATTTGTGTTGCTCTTAGGGATATAAAATGTGTCCGGAGATCGAGTAACTCTTAATGAACATCTGAAATTAATATTTTGTAGTAAGTATGGACTATCAATGAAGTTATGAATAATCTTATATAGCATTAATGGGTCTCTGATATCTCGGCGCTGATCAAGAGATTCAAGGTTTACGGGGAGATAGTTTTCATCATTTCGCACGCGATAAGAGACATATTTCATAAACTCTTTCTATATTTGCTTTATATGTAGAACAATGGGGGTTCCACATTGTAGAAGCATACTCCAGGTGGCTTCTAACATAGAATATGTGAAGAGTTAAATGTTTGTGGATTTTTGAAAACTGAACTTACTCTAAGAATAAATACAACATTTTCAAAGCCTTCGACGTAATATGCTCGACGTAAGATTGAAAAAGAAGCTTACTATCTAATAGATATAAAGGTGTACAGGGTGTAACAGCACGTACCCTAAGAAAAGTACGAAGACATTTTTTTTTAAATTTTGTTTCTATCGTACATCGTCTCTACACATCACGACGGATCAAGTGATACACGCTAATTTCTTACGGTGCTACTGGAACGTGAAGGAGTGCGTATAACGTGATTCGCTGCACCCAACTTACCGGCGGCGAGATGTGAATGAATCGCTGGTTAAAATCCTTAGGGTATGCTCTGTTACAACCTTTATACATCAATTATTGTATATTATTGTTACCGTGTCACAGTCGATAATCTTGGCTAATGAGATCGTGAATAATAAGCAGAAGATTTTTTCTTTATTAGGAACATTTACAGGTTTATAACATTACATGCATTAAAAAATCACAAATTACAATAATTAGGTTATAAACCCAATAACGAATGTTCACATCATGCACCAATAATAATTAAAAAGTCTATAATTATAAAGTTTTTTTTTTGTTTAGCTTAATAATATATAGTTAGGAACTAGATATGTCTAGGGATAACCTAGCTATACTGTCTAGTATATAAAGATAAAGATACAGACAAGATAAGATAAGATAAAAAACAGAGTAGAAAAATAACTAAATGTATAAACATATATTATAATAATAATGAAAATTGAAAAACACCAGACGTAATGTCGAAAGCGTTATATGTAAATATATATATAAAAATATAAGGAAAAGAAAAATAAAAGGGAAATGAAAGTAAAATATTAAAATAAAGTGTTCCAGTTTTATGTTAGATTGAATAAGTATTTTTAAATAAGATAATTACAAAATAAATTTAAAAAAAACTGAAAAACACCGGACATGTTTAAAAGTGTAAGGTGGAAAAGTAATATATAAATGTACACATACATACACATATATACATTCTTTTAAACTTTCTGTATAAAAATACATAAAAAAATTCAATACAAAGAATACATAAGAAATTACGGTATCAATTTCGTTACAATGAATTAAGTTATTTGTTAATTGATGGGTAATTATAAGGCTCCATTAAGTATTTGTCTAAAAGTGCTTAAAGTGCAAGAAAAAATATCGGTATCGATACATTTTTTGTTATAAAGATTGCATGTTCTTAATAGGAAAGAATTTTGCCTGAGACTGGTTGAAGCACTTTCGATATGAAACAATGACTTGTCTCTAGTTTTCTTACTCGGGATTCTAATATTAATTGATGACAAAAGAGCTGGACAGTCAATATGACCACTCAAGACTTTGTATAAGTAAGTCATATCCGCGATGTCTCTCCTACTTCTTAGAGTTTTAAGTCCATAGTGTTTTATAGAGCTGTCTATGTCATAATGACGCACATGTCTCTTAAAGTTCAAGTGATGTACAAATTTTCTTTGTACAGCTTCTATGCGCTTTGTGTGTATATTATACAGCTGATTCCATACAGGAGAAGCATATTCAAGATGACTACGAACGTAGGAGTAATATAATATTTTGAGGGTATGGATATTGGTGAACTCTTTTCCAATACGGAATAAAAATCCTAACATGCTCATGGATTTCTTAACAATAGTATCCACATGTGCCTTAAAAGAAAGTTTATTGTCAATAAGAACACCGAGGTCTCGAATTTGATTGATTTTTTTAAGTGCTTGACTGTTTGTAATATGATAATCATGTTCGATTGTTTTTTGTTTTTTTGTAAAGGTAATAACGTAACATTTGTCGCTATTCAAGTGGAGATAGTTGGCAGTGCAATAAATATTAAGTCTATTAAGATCTTCTTGAAGTTTATAGCAGTCAAAAATAGAGTTGATAGAAAGAAATATTTTCATGTCATCAGCAAAGAGCACAACTTTAGAGTGCTTAAAGCATTTTACAATGTCATTGATAAATATAGTGAAAAGCAATGGTCCCAGATGAGACCCTTGTGGGACACCTGAAGGTACATTGATAATTTCAGAATTAAAACCATTCACTGCTATTATCTGGGAACGTTTGTCAAGATAGGAGACTAGCCATCGGTACAAATCACCATGTATTCCTAAAGCTAATAGTTTTGACAAGAGTAGACTATGGTCGATTCTGTCAAATGCCTTGGAGAAATCTGTATACACTGCGTCAACTTGGATTCGTTTATCCATTGATTTAGAAATAAATTCAGTAAATACAGCAAGATTGGATACAGTTGATCTTTTTTTCATAAAGCCATGTTGATTCTCAGTTATTACAGATTGAACACAGTCATAAAGTTGCTCATGAACAATTTTTTCAAAGATCTTACTAAAAATAGGTAATTTTGAAATTGGACGATAGTTCTTAGCGTCGTTTTTAGACCCAGATTTGAATACTGGCGTAATGAGCGCACATTTCCATTGGTCTGGAAAGACGCCTTCTTTCAAAGATAATTGAAAAAGCAGTACTAGAGGCATCTATATTTCTTTGACGCACATTTTTATAAAATGAGATGGTATTTTATCGAAACCTTCGCCCAATGACCAAGAGATGTTATTAATTATTTTTTCTATTTTTTCCTTGGAAACTGAAATAGAACAAATGTTTATACCATTGTTTGCTTGGGGAATATTAGTTGATGTTTTGGGAGTTACATTATAATTATAAGTAGAGGCGAAGTGTTTCGAAAACATGTTACATATATCTAAAGGATTGTTAGCAGTTGTATTCTCTAGTTTCATAGTATTGGGTAACCCTGAACTATTTCTTTTACTTTTAAAATAAGACCAGAAATTCTTTGGGCCATGAGATATTTTGAGTTCAGCATTTGTTATAAATTGTCTATGACATTCATTAGACATTTACAGATATATTCTATTTACTCGTTGAATTAGGCATTTCTTCATGAATTACATATTATTCCTAGTAAGAACTCAAACGATTTGGCAGGTGACACCTAATTATTATTCAAACACATTGTAGGTATATTAATCGTGTTTTCATATTTCTCACATCAGTCAAGGTGATGCACCCACACCACCGGCAGGAACTACAATGAAAATGAATAAAACGTTTATTTACCTAAGAGCGAAGTATGTCACCGATGTTATTGCGTTCATGTTATAAAGAGACCAATAATATTAAAAAGATAAACGTACATCGACCAAGTATTATTAATATTAAAGTTAACACCAGAACCAAAATATTGAAACCATTTATCAAAAATGTATTATCTCGCGGTCCGAAAATCGGAAGAAGCATTGCTTTTTGCCATTTGTTGATCTGCACGGAGCAATTTTGTCTTGCAGCAAGTTTGTCTCAACTCTCACTTCTAGCTTTGTGAAGATCATTTTTCAAACACGAAATTGAGGCAGTCAGAAATATTTTAGGTAAGGGCACTCGCGGACTTTGCTTTAAAATAGCTTTAAGGTGGCGCTGCGTGTCGATGAAAGTAACTTATTGAAGTGAAAGCTTCTTTAGCACCGTTGTAATTTGAAACTCGATGAAACTAAAAAGAGACAAACACATACTGTACATCTGTAATATGCAGCTTGCGATAGAATGAGATTGAATAATCGGTCTCCTCTTTGTGTGGTGCTCCACAACCTTTCCACTCCAATTTTCTGAAGGTGAACTGCAAACAATTTTTTTAATTTTACAAATTACGAAAACATTTTTTCCTCAAAATGAAAGATCTTAATTGGTGGAATTCTTAGGTGGTGTTATTTTTAGATTGAAGTTAGGCATGACAGGGCTAATCTATTGTTATTGGTTCTATGGTAACTCAGAATCACGCAAATCAACTCAACTGAAAACTGAAACATGACAACTCAGAATCATCAAAACCCATTTGAAAGCCATTAAAAGCTTTAAAAAAATTATTTAAAAATTAGCCTGTAACCTAACTTAACATAACCTATTTAACTTTTTTTTTTCATTTCTTTTAATGACTTTTAAAGGAGGTGTTAAAGTTGCTTGATTCTGGGTTATCCAGTCACCATTGTTATTGTATATCGGTGTAAACGCAGCTATGGAAAAACCGATGTTATTTAAATTTGTTACGAAACCAATAAATTGGAATGGTGTGCATTGAAAAAAATACTCAAGTACCACTTATTTAGGTTAATCTTGATGCATCTGCAGTCTTTATCTAAAATATTTGTTATTACGTGCATTTGGGACGGCAAGGTTCTATCTGTCATGTGTTTGGTACTGAGATATTGAGGTACAAAGATTAAATCACGAATCATCCAACATAGGCACTGAGTTTGGTTATCTGTGATGAGCGTTATTCCTTCCCTTAAAAGTATTCACGTTCAGTTAACTCAAATATACTTTGAATTTAAGTGCCATTTTCTCTAAAATAAATAAATAAAAAAAAATAAAAATAAAATAAAATAGTAGACACCTACCTATTAATATAATATTTTAACTGAAAACTATTTTAATCGTAAAAATTGGAATTATAATATCCATTGAATTTTGACGGGTCTTGGCTAGTAAAATAATAATGCTTCAAATGGTGATCGTAAAGAACATATATTGTATTTATACAAATTTTCTTCGTGTTTAAAAGAACGTTCTGTGCAAAAATTTTATAGCATTTAGCCAAACAGCTAAGTAAAAATGAACCCGTACAAAACAGGGTTTTTTTACTGTAATAAATGCGTTTTCAAATGTCTTTTAAAGCATTAGTTTGTTTTGGCTGAGAATCGAACCTTCCTGCCCACGAAATGGAGTTAATCAGGCTCCCAACTGTGCCAAATGCCGAATGGATAAGATCTCTTAAGAGAAATTGACAAATTATATACCTAAACCTTCCTCATGAATCACTCAATTTATTGGTGAAAACCGCATCCGTTGCATAGTTTAAAAGGTCTAAGGGAACGTACCCATACTAGGTGACCTGTTCAGGGGGAGGGGTCTTCAAAATACCACGCTTGGTACAAATGAGCGGCGGGTTGCATAGGTTTTTGGTCACGGGGGGGTTAAAAATTGCAAAAAGTTGGTCACGTAGTATGGGTACGTTCCCTAAGCGTACAGACAACGGGAGCGACATTGCTTTATACTATGTAAAAAATTATTTTTGACGCAATCATCAGCGAATGCAAGTATTTGAATAAGTCGCGCAACCAGCGTGGAAATATCGAAGGTAAATTTTATTAAATTTTATTAAACAAATTCTTACGTTTTATTAATTTTAAAATGGGTATTCCAGCAATTATGTTACAATACTACAATACAATACTACAATACTATTTTGAATGATATGAATATGCTCAAATTGTCAGACAGAAGAACTTTCACTGACTTGGTATTTCTGTATAAAATTCTAAATGATTTAGTTGACAGTCCGATATTGCTCGAATTGATAAGCTTCCGGATTCCAATACGTAATACTAGAAGTCAGGATTTACTGGACACCCAGGTGGAAAGAGAAAAGTGGGAAGACCCAGACTGAGGTGGGAAGACGAAGTAAGAGGGGATGCAGCACAGCTTCTCCAGGTACCAAATTGGAAGTCAGCCGCTGAGGACAGGAGGAGTTGGAGGCGACTGTTGCAGGAGGCCAAAGCTCGATATGAGCTGTAGCGCCATCGAAGAAGAAGAAGAAGAGAAGAAGTCAGGATTTATTTCAGTGCAGTAATTCTGGAACTAACTACCATATGTATTCCTCTTTGCCCAGAATACTAATGGAGGGAAACAATTATACCAAGTCAGTGGGCATCTTCAATTTATCTTTAAACAAATATAAAATATTGTTACGAAGGCAGTTCAGTTATGTACAATAAATACTGTGTATTTCTTACTATTCATATGTAAAAGCCCCGAAAAGGGGCGTTAATAAATAAATAAATAAATAAATTAATCATTGTCACTGATTGCTAGAATTGTCAGAAGTGCAGTAAAATCCGAACATAAAGTAATAATTATAATATGGTTATGTTCAGACAGGGTTCAGAGTACATGTGCAATAATGTACATGTTTTAATTGTTTGTATCGGCAGCGGGAAATTTCTGGGTAAATCCGAGATTTTATTTGAACAGGCACGCAACACGAATGGTAAATAATAATTATTTATAATTCTTGCACAACACCATTGTTGTACTATTTGAATATGTTCAAATGAATATTGTGTAAAAATACAGATACTAACTAGCAACACGTGCACTTATAACTTGTTGGAAAATAGCGTGCCGTGACTTTTAAAAGTTATCAGGTCATTTGTATTTCACAGCTCCATGGTTGAAGAGTACGGCTAGCGACTACGAATCCTAAAGTCTCGGGTTCAAATCCCAGCAAGCGCATGTCAATTTTATATATTTAATTTGTTTTGCTTCGAAATTAATTAATTAAAAATAATATGTATTTCAGCACATTCCAAAGTGGAAGATACTTTTATCATAACTGGTGAAAGACGTCCGATTATTTATGCATTAAACCGCTTACTCGTTAAAACGAAATATTTTTTATACAAACAGTTAGATTTAGCTTTATTATTACGAAAAGTGAGTTTTTATGTCGGGGGAGACCAAAAAACATGCAAAAAATACGGATTTAACATTTTAATTTTGTTAAAATTAATTCACTCACTCGGTAACTTCATTGATTATTAATCGTTTTTATTTTAACATTTCATAGACAATCAATCAATGCTGCCAATCATCGAAAAAATATTTTTGCGTAAAACAAAGTGAATGCATTATTGACAAGTTTGTACCTGTATTTATAACAGTAGAATATGGAAAGAAATGTATTAGAATAATTACACAAACCCGCTAGACAAACCCTGCTTTGCCAAACAAACCATTCAAAACCTGGGATGTTTTTTAAAATTATGATGAAATGCGAGTTTATTTTAGAGAATTTATTTTATAAGATTGGTACTTCTGACAAATGTCATATTTGATTGTTTGTTAGTTAAAAAAGGAACATTCCGTATTATCCGTGCATCAAACTTCGACAACTTGAACGTTCCGTATTATCCGTGAGGTGGACTAACTGCATATTTACCTTCTACACCATCTCCTTCCCATCTCCGCTATCTTCAGCCTAATAATATATCCCGATTGAGGATGCCATCATCCTACTGGGTGTTCACAGTTGCGAGCAGTTGGGGATCTAAAGGTGAATTCACTTCAAAAATAAAAACGAATTCCAATCGAATTATCCATAAAATTACGCATTTAGTTTGGGTTTGAATTTTGCGATCAATCATAAAATAGTTGCCAATAAAATATGCGTTAAGAAAATGAAGAAAAAGTTCTTAGTCGAAGTAGATTTCGAAGTAAATTAAAATTTCGAAGTAAGTTAAAAATGAACAAATCGGACAAGGACACCTTAGCTCAGTTGGTAGAGTCGCGGTCGGGAAAGCCGAAGGGCCTGGGTTCGAGTTCCAGACAATGATATGTTGGCACCATTGGTACCAACCGTGGAATCTGTTCTTTAGTTTTATAAATAAAAATGAATCGCCGAAATGTATGTACGCGCATAACTTCCGACTGCACCAAATTAGATAATTCTTTTATTTTTGTGTTCGTTATTGTCAGGACAAGGTTTGTATAAAACTACTGGTGAGCTCTGGCATTATGAAATTTGTATAAAAAAATTGCAGTAGGTGGCACGCGCAGAGCACGAGCTGTTTGCAAACTGAATGTGCTGGGACTAAATGTATGGAATGCAGGAGGGGGGAGGGGAACTTCGCGGGACGAGGGAAGGGGGGGAGTGGAGGGGGGAGAGGGAAGGTGCTGAAATCGGAGTGGGGAAGGGGACTTGGGAGAGGAAGGGGAGGCGGAAAAGGAACGGGACGAATGGGAAAGGACATGCAAGATAAAACAATTTCTTTATTATATGGCATAGCAACGCATGCCGGGAACCAGCTAGTTAATAATAAGATAAAGTGGATTATTGCCAGCATCAAATAATCTCTTCAAATTAGGTAGGTACTAATTTAGCGGAATTATCACTAATTCATTAAAGAAATATATTACCATTTATGAAATAATAATTAAAATGTTTATTATTAATATTATAAATATACTTTATAAATTAACAAAATTTCTTAAAACCTTTTTTCATGACGAGTAAAAATAATTAATATTATAAATATACTTTATAAATTAACAAAATTTCTTAAAACCTTTTTTCATGAGAGTGACTAAAGTCGAAAAATTGCTTTAAATGTTATTTAAAATAATTTTTTTATTTTTAATTTCTGTGAATTAAAATGCGAATATTTTTCTTACAGCAATTCAGTTGAATCCAAGTATTGTTCTTGGTAATTATGAGTATACATAATCAATTCTGGAGGCGGGTACGGGTACCGCCGCCCCGTGAACCATTTATTGGATAACCAACAACTCAGTCATAAATTGCCCCGGGTGGTTCACCACGTTTGGCCATTTTGCAAGAGTGCCGGGGTTCATGGGTCATGGGTTGAGGTTTGGCGGCCGATGCGTTTGCCCACTTGCGTAGATAGAATGGTCATATGCGTCACTCCTGGACACACTGACCCACAGACTCCTAGCTACCCCTCTTACCCCTTTCCTTACCAGAACTTCCTTACCTTCATTTCATTAAAAATATCCTCCACACAGCATCCACAAAGATGACACAGGCCCTGAGGGAAATTATTTCTGTGCTGTACTTGTACAAAACATAAAAATAACATTGGGTCTAAATAACATCCACATAATTAGGTTTTTTAAACAGTGTTTTTGTTTGATGCTTGCTTAATTTTTAATCGACGACCTTTGTTCCCTCTGCCAAAGAGTTCGTCTATTTCAAGTCTCATTAACAAAATATATCAATACACAACAAACTATAAAAAAACTCATTGAATACTTACTCAGATTTCTTTTGCGTCCATAGTCTGTCTGTATCAATAACACTCACGTATCAATATTCAAATTAGACATCGAAAAAAAACTCAGAAAACTACGAAACAAATCACTCAATGAAAAATTTACGTCTTACAAACTTGTCGTAATCAAATTACGTTGAAAATCTCTTAGAAAACTGTTAAACTATTGCGTAACCTAAACCATTAGTGTTAGGATAGTAATAGCAGTTATTATTGTTTATTGTATAAGAAAGTGTTAAGAGAAAAGTGAGATTTGTTTTGAATGTTACGCGCAGAAGTAGCGACACTTGTGAAGTATTGTTAGTGACTGACTGGGGTAAGGTTTGGAGTATTGAGGAGTGATTGCTTGTTGTGTTCTGTTGTAGTGATGGTAGAAGTACTAGTAATAATAACACACAGCCAGTGGCTAAATGCCTTCCACGCATACAGCCTTACTGCAGAATACAGCCTTACGGCGAAGAAGCCTCGCAACTCAGTAATGCCATGCTACGGCGAAATAAGCTATATTTAACTTATAAATGTAATTAGTTGCACAACACAAATAAAAGAAAGGATAGAAATGTAAAGAAAATCTTTTTACCTATCCCAATTATACTATGCTGATTGCTGGTGTCATGTAAAATCATACATGGTGTTAAGATGGTTCCGGTAGGCCAAAACCCATTCACTTTCACAACCCGCGACATTGTGGGGACCCCCAAGAAGAAAATTTCTCTCATGGATAGTTTTATCTTTGGGGATGCTGTGTGGAGGGTTTTTTTAAAGGAGGAGAAGGAGAGGAAGATCTGCGAAGGAAAAAAGTAATAGGGTTGTGTTGGAATCTATAGAATACTGGGACAGTGTGTCCAGGAGTGTCGGACGCATTTTTTTTAAAAAGAAAGACAACATTCCAGGGTTACGAATAACATATCAGTATTTAAAAATCTTCTATTACCATCAAGGTGAGCGTAAAACGCTGCTTGTGTCGCGGTGGAAAACTTAGCTAGTAGAGGAATTGCTTTCATATGACATCTGGGTGGGAACCATGCGCGATGCCAGCTCAGCCACCCATCGATGTGAATCCATCCCTCTCACTGCACTGCAAGGCGATGGATCGAGAGAGGTATCTGCTACCCAACGTAGCGAACCACTTGGGGTGACCTATGACAGGAGATATTTTTGAAGACGTTATTTGAATGTGTGTAAAGAATACGTTTTTAAAAGGGTCAGATTAGGTCAAATAATGGAAGTATATCGATTAACGAACGATTAGATTTACAGAAGATTTTCAAATTTATATTTTTGCTGAAAGAATTCTGCAATTTACTAATTGCAATATTTCTGCAATTTCTAAAGTGTTAGGTATTATTTTGTTACGATACACAAATACGCCCCTGCAAATTACTCGGCCCCCTCCTCCCAACTTGTAGAGCACGCCACTGCGCAAACTACATTTCGCCCCCTCTCCGCTAGCTTCCCGGCGCGCTACCGGCGGCGGAACCCAAACAAGCCACCGTCGGCAGCGAGCCACCAACCGCCACTTACCCGTAGCTCCTGGTCTAGTAAGCACGCATGGCGTGGGGACCGTTCCGCGCTCATTCTAGAAGTTTCCACGCGGAAAACAATGGAACGTGTTTTGCTAAGTGTTACACTGCGACACCAAGAATGGCCGAACTCTTTCCCGACACGGAAGAAACAGGAGTCCAAACGCTCACTGTAAGTACCCAAGCTGTTTTCCCCCTTATTTGCGTGTGTTCGCAGTAAATTCACCGCGGAGATAAATAGCCCTTCCAGAGAGATTATAGAGACAGATTCCTCCTTTTTAGATATAACTGTTGTTGCTACCCTGAATTACTATGTATGCATTATTGTGATATTGTGTTTACGCAGGTGTTTTACCCAATATAACTGATGTTTACCCTGATTACTGGTTTCACTGCCTTCTCCCAGCCCGTAGAAATTTGAGCTTTATTTCAGGAAAGACCCACACACGCCTCACAGATCCTACCACCCTGGTGGTGAGGGCCTCTCCCGCTCTGCTGACTAAAACCTGAGCTAGTCTGTCGGCAGAATGTAGGGACCCCCATTTAGGTCCGCTAACAATTTATATGATGCTGATAATCGCACAAGACCTAGACACAAGTTACTATGCTTAACATTTATTTCATCGCATAAACAAATGTACCAACAAGTTACAAGGTTAGGTGATGTATCAATAAGTTACAAGCGATATGAGTTTATTGTTTTCATAATATGAATGGTCTTTTACATGTATGGCATTCCAAATATATTTATTTACTCGTATAAATAGGGTTGGCTGAAAATTTTCAGGTGGAAAATGGAAGTAACATACCACCTCTATAAGCGTGCACACGTTTGATGTCGTTGAATACATCCAGTATATTTTGAGCAACGGAAGTATGGAGACGTGTTCTGGAGCTATGTAAACGTGAGTTAAACGGCCGGCGTGCTGTTATCGAATTTAAACTGCTGAAAAAGTGACTCTTACTGAGATTCGTCGTCATTTAAAGGATCTTTTAAGTGATAATGCTTTTGTCGATCTACTGTTAATCGATGGAAAATCAAATTTTATGATTGAGAGCCTGGAAAAGCCACAATTTTTTATGAAATACGCGGCGGAAGTCTGATCACTGCCATAGACGATAAACATCGCAAACTCGTTGATGATTTGATTCAAAATGACCGACGAATCACTCAAAAGGACATCACAAACTATATTGGAATATTCAGAAACGTATCGGCTTCATTATTGAACCATTGGATTAAAGTAAATTCTGTGCACGATGGGTACCACGCCGTCCCACAGACGAATGAAAAACTTATTACATCTTGGGAGAAAACTTAACTTAACGGTTACTGTGTTGAAAAATAAATAAATATTGAAGCTTTAATGAACTTTATGCCCGATTTTATTTGCATTACTTTTCAGTCTACCGTCATAATATGGGCCGGTCGATGACAAAAATACAATGTCAATGATCAAGTGTTAGAGAATACGAAATAACTATAGTTTGAACAATAAAGGTTTTTTTTTTTTAAATAAATACAAACATTCCCGAGTTCCGAATAACCCAACAATGTTTGAAAATCTCCTACTACCAAAACAGAAAGCCGAATATGTTGCTTGTGTTGTGATGGAGGACTTAGCCAGCCGAGGAATCGAACACGCGACGCCCAGGTGGGACCCAAGCGCTATGCTCACTCAACCACTGACCGGTCAAAAGGTATTCACATATTATATTCGATTCAAATATGTGCGTATTTGTCTATGTGTTTTTCAGTCACGTGATTTGCCTAGAGACAAACAATATCATTAATACTAATGATGATATTTCAGAATATAATTACTATAAAGACCGACAGTTAGAATTTTTCCGTTGAGACTCGTCGAGTAATGTATCGATGTGGTAATAATTATTGCAATTATTCCGTACAAATTATATTTTCCTCCAGGCACTCCCGACCCGAAAAAGTGGCGTTATTTTTAATTGAATCACTGAAGAAGAAAAAAACCAGAGTGCGTAATTCACATGACATGCGGTAGAAATGAAACTAGAAAGTCGCTAGATGTCGCTCTCTTTTCTTTTGCCCGTTTATTTTAAAATGGTTTGAATTTTGGATATTGGTTTAAAATAATGAAGATTTTAAAAATTGAAGATTGGATATTGATTCAAAATAAAAATGTTTTTTTTGGATTTCTCTGGCCGTTGAGATTTGCGACGCGTTATACTGCTGCGCTACCGGACGCTCGCACGGAGTTGTGAATTTACCGCATTGCATTAGAACCGAGGACCCGTCATATAATAAGTTTTATTGACGCATTTCAGTTTCACCCAAATTTCAAATCACTAACGGGGGTAAAGAAGTTTCACTTCAATATTTAGAAATCTCAAATGAATCATGAAAAACCTTTCAAAATCAGATATATGATGATAAAAAAATATGAAATTTATTTCCACATTAATTTATTTGACCGTAACCGGTTTCAGCTTGTTAAAGCCGTCTTCAGACTGGTACAAGTTATTCTTAATCTACGGTTTATATACATCTGTAGCTCACTTCGGTATTGTTAGGGGAACATCCTGCAAGTAATATGAATTATCAATGACCTAATTTTAATCATAAATGTAATAAATTTAATTTATTTGACCGTAACCGGTTTCAGCTTGTTAAAGCCATCTTCAGACTGGTTATTATTAACCTATGGTTTATATACATCTGTAGCTCACTTTGATATTGTTCGGGGAATACCTTACAAGTAATATGTATTATTAATGATTTAATTTTAATTCTAATTTTAATCATAAATATAATAAATAATAACACTAAAACACTTGACAACAATAAAATTAGCCTTCCTTTCCTAAAAATACCTTCCACTCAGCATCCCCAAAGATGACGAAGGCCCTGTGTTAAAAGTGTGTTTATCGGAAGTGACCTACGAGGTAAGTATGTTTCCTGGATCTGTTTGTCAATAATAAAATTAGAGAGAACTCATAATGAATTGTACAGCGCCTTTACGTTAATTTTCCAGAAAACTGCGCCCTACAAATTATCTAATTATTATCTTAATAGGTAAGTTTATCATTTAATACGGCTGATTCAAAAGACATATAACGACGTATATCATTAATCAATCTTTAATCTATTGATGAGCTTTCCACGTAGTAATGATAGACGCTGTAAAATATTTTTTGAAAAGAAGTGATTGAAAACTAATTCAATATAATATGGGGAGTCAATAAATAGTATTAGGTAAAGCTGAATTTAATTGGTGACACAGCTCGTGAGATATTTAACAAAGCTGGTCATCTAAAAGAAACTAAAAATTGCAGAGGAACGAAACGGATTCAATGCGGAGACCAACGAGATAAGCTAAAAAGCTAAAAAAGCAAAGAAAACTATGAATTTTGAAAGCAGCTTGTGGAGAACTTCATCCAACAGCGAATAAACAAAACCTGTCAATCAAATGGTGAGTAGCCGTCGTAAGATTCCGTAGATCCCAAAGGTTTACCAACCATGCGAAAAGGTGCCTGATAAAAGGACAATTAAAATCATCACAAAGTTCACGAGGAAAAGGTGAATTGAATGTGAGAAAGAAGACTGGAATAGGATGAGAAGGCCTCAGAACTCGATAAGAATGCCAAGGCAGAAATTGCAAAACTGCAAAATTTGTACAGAGGCGAAATTCCACCTCATGGTGGTTTGTCAGAGGTAGGAAAGCCACACAAAGACAAATTGAAAAGAAAACATCCTATTCAGAATTACGCAAACAAAAAATCAACGTTATTTCCCACATATTTATATGTATATGCAGGAATATAAATCGATCTAATTAAGTGGTAATATCATCATCGTGCTTGATGATCGCACGATCGCATGATTAGATTAGATTGGCGCCGCGTGACTGAATGGTGATCATTCGAATCAATATATCTGCATGGCCAGCCCTGTGCAGGTGCAATTGGAGCAATGCCGGGCGCTGACTTCCAAGGCGCCAAGGAGTCAAGGCGCTGATAATACCAAACTCCTACCAACACTATAATATTATGTAAATAAACCTTCATCAACATTTATTTTTGAGTAAAAATATTAGTGCCAAAAAGACAAATGCACACGAGTGTACGTCTTGCCAATGCAAGTCCTCATGTATATTCTATTCTACTGCAGCCTTCCCTTTATAAGAGCCCTATTTCACCAACACATACCACGATGTTGGGCTATCATGATGTCTATTGGCAGCCAAACGATTCAACAGAACTGCCGACGGAAACGTCAACGGCTTCAACATAGTAAAACTATGTAACGCTTATCGAAGGTGTCTGTCACAAAATTGAGGTGCCACGAAGAAGATGTATGTACATTTGGTTCTTCTTCTTCTTCTTTCGTCGCCCTGTGGACCTCAGTATTCCCGCCGGGGCATGAAGCGGGCATTCGTTGACCAAATGTCTGGAGTTCTGTATCAATCCTTTATGGCCTACACCACTATGGGCACATCGGCTGTCTGAGCAACTGATCCTATTGATGGCGGACCAGAATTTGCGAGGAAGTTAGAACCCAGGTTGTTTAGTCAGTGGGGTCGTTTGCAAGATGTGCATTTCTAACATTGGCCGATTGCCACTCAATTTTACACCTATTTTCTGGAGCTCACTCCGAAGGAAAGCCTCTCTTCTTCCATCAAGAAGTGTTTTCGGGATTTCAAGCGGCAAGCGGAGTAAGAGACGACAACATCGTGCAAAGGTATTGCATTTTCATGGTATGTCGTCACTACTGGGGCCATACTGGTGTCCGGTGAAATATGACTCTGAGAAGATGACTCTTTGGTCAGAGATCAACAACTTTCCCAACAGATTTAGGCCCTTATCTGCACTTGCACAACGCAATAAAGTTTTTAAGAGTTGTTGTCCATCGTCTTACATCAGTCTTCTCTACGATTTTCTATAAAGTTACCTTGTATTTGGTGTCTCCCACAATGCTGCCAAAATAATGTAACTTTTCCTCTTAATACGTGTATTTTAGTGTCTATATTTTTTGTCTAAATGTGATTATATCTAATATGCCACAGATCCTCCATTTTCAACATCCTATCTAACATAATGTTTTTGATTGAATAAATATGGACTTATTGGGTTGTGGCAATTTCTTACAACCAAGCACGTTTTACTGTTAGACAAAAGTTAAATTTCTTTAATAAAACAGTACAACAAATTGTCTGTAGTAAGTGGAGAAGGTCTCATTCTGGTGGGAAAACTAGGAACACACATTGCCTCTTTAATATTGCCTTTACGGCGGCATTTGAGAGGTAACTTGCATATTTTTACACAAAAGGGTAGCTTTTTTGTCTCAAATATTGATTCCACGTTCTATTGGTTCGCTATTGATTACTCAATTCTTGTGAACTTTCCAAGGCTTCCTGGTCTTGTTTCTGAATATTATTTTTTAGTCCTTATTGTACATATAACTTCCTTTGTTATCCTTTCCCACTATGTCAGTACGTCTTTCAATGGTCTATGTTTATGTTACCAATAAAACAATGATTATCAGGAGAGCGAGCCGCAAAATGAAAACATGATAAAGGTAAAGAAATAATAATAATGTGAGTTATTGGGGGTAGCCACGTGATTACGATACTGGAAATTATGTTACAGTCATGTACGCAGAATACTTTGAGTTATTTTGCCAAAAATGTGTTTCCGATGAAAGCTAAACAAATACATGGCATGTTAATGAAATGTGGCAAATAGGTACTACTTTCGTGAATCCAGCTTGTCCTTTTCATTAGAACACACTCTGATTACGCATATTATTTATTATATATAAAAGGAACGTAGGTACACTTGACTTATTGACAGTGATTCCTGACATTATTTGCAGTAATACATGTACATGAAATTTTGGTCGCCGGTGTCATTTTTAAGGTTTTTTGTTTGCTTTCAACTAAAAAATCAGTAGGTATTGAACAGTCAGGGCCGGGGTGAGGGGTTACTCGAATGAGTGACCCGTGATGACATGTGGATTGGTTTTGAAGAATACAAAAATTGAAAAAAGTCCGTCAAGACCAAAATTTCCTTAACATTTTTTAGTCCGAATAATGTCAGGAATCAATGGTTTAAGTAAGCCAAGTAGGTACTTTAACACCCTTTTATATACAGGGTGTCAAGGGACGTACATGACTTACTTTAACCAATGAC